>CM056993.1:132129412-133594412 GCA_029891345.1 Dryococelus australis
ATGGCAAAATGTTTTTCTTAATTTAAAACATTGTATTTATTTGGGTAAGACAGGACCAAGAGCTGTGACTAAAAAGTTAGCGATGAGATACTTAACACAATAGGGAATAGACAGGACAAGGTCTCGACCGTCCGACGGTCCACGCACACAGTGAGGGTGAATAGTGTAAGATTCGAGCATGGAACAAGCCAGGTTGGTCAGCGCGGAGCTGGCTAGATGAGAGAAAGGGAATAATAGTTCAGTTACCTACCACTAGCACCTGCATGCACCACCATCTGGCCACTCTCCCCCTCCACACCTGCTCGACCACCCCTGCCCGAGCGAGATTCTCCCTTTCCCCCTCCAACGACTCATCACATAGACGCAGCAGCCATCTCTACGATAAACCGGGGAAGGGGAGAAAGTTGGCACTTCCCCTCCAGCCTCTTCCCACCAACAACTTTCAGTCTGCAGTACGTATCCAGTATTGAATTGACCGCACTTTGTGACCTGTCTTGCCGTTGTCTTTCACAAGATTTACTTTTTCGCCCAGGCATGCACTTTTCATTTAGAATATAACTGTGAAATTTAAACTCATACTATTGCATTTCAATTTAAGATCAGTTTAAATATTATTTTTATGAAGAAAAACATTCTCAATTTAAAATGTGCCTTTAAAATTTGTTTTTTAATCTTATCAATATAACACCAAAAATACATTCCAGGGTACACCATCAAAAACATTAATGCAAAACCTTTAATCAAAGACATTTATGAATATTACACCATATAAATGTTCTAGGGTACACCATAAAAATCATTTACTCTATAAAAATATTATAAATTTTCCAAAAATAAGTTTAATAACAAATGTTCTAGCAAGGCTAAGTAATCTGTTACACTTAAGACATTATAAAACATGTCTAAATTTTTTTTACAAATTCTTAAAAAAAATAGTTAAAATTCAATTGTTTTATACTTGAAAACTAAACATGCAATACTTTTACAACTATAAAAACATACTTACACATTCAAGTCATTTTACTTAAATACAAACTTGTAATTTTTTTTACAACTATGCAATCCTGCATACTTGCATTTTAGAAGTAAAATTTTCTAAAACTTAAAAATACTTGAAAAATCTCTCTCTTGATCTCTCTCTCGTCCCTTGCAAACACACTCACAGTCATACACTCTCACTCACACCTACCTAACTAAAATTTCTCAGACTAATCGGCTATGAATTCAAAATAATTTTTCGCATATTTTGTGTTTATTTAAACAATGAAAATAGGGGCAGGTACATGTTATTGACACTGCCTTATTCCATATAGTGCAATAGCTACTACTGGTGGTTCACCTGTATAACCCTCGGAACTCTGCTAAATAAACTCAAATGTACATAAAAATTACATCTGGAATTTTTGTAGCAGACATTTTTTTATCATTTTATATTATATCTTTAGTTGAATAGTATTTTTGGGGAACTAATAGTCTGTTATGTGAATTATTTTTTTTTATTTACAAGACTCTTTCTTGTTAATGGAACATACTTTTTGTAAAAAAAAATTTAAGAATCTCTCTTTCTTGGGAAAATATTTTTCTTACTAAAACGAGTTCACTTTTAATAAGGAATAGGTTAAATAAACATACAAAAGGGATTAACTTTCCACCATATTTTTTTTACAAAATATATACAACTACAAGCTGTTAAAAAAAATCATTTAAACACTCAGCAAGTATAAATTTATTCAAAATCATTTTAACACTAGCAAGTATAATTTTATCCAAACATTACCATGCTAAACAAACACAAGTGAATTCACAATATATTTACAACATTTTCAAGAATCAATTTATAAACACATAAACAAATACAGGATGACACACAGATTATTTCAAAAAATGGTAGATCCAAAACTTTATGTACAACTATACCTTGCTCCAAAACAACTACAAGGTAACAAAACATTGATTCAAAATATATACGATTTTTTTTCTTTAAAAACAAATATTTTTATAAACTTTTAGCAACTTTGGTGAACAAAGTTAAATACATTTTCTTAATATTAGATCCAGTTCCCCTTCTTGACCTCTGCTGTCAAGGAGTGAGTGTTTATAATGCCCTTGTTTTAATCTGTCAGTTTGCACACAAACATCTTTACAAGTAGGCACGTGTAAAAAAATGCTTTCAACCAACTCAAGATATGATTCAACATAATGAGAGTATACATCTTTAATACTAGATGGAAGTGATGTGTTTGCAGTCATATGAAACACTGCACATTTCTTGTTGTCACTGTACTGAATGAGTTTGTGACTCTTTTCATATCCTAAAGGAAAATAAATTACTTTAAAATGAAAAATACTGTCGCAAGTCTTCGCAAATTCTCACAGAAGCCTGTTATACCATAGGGCATAAGTTATATTGGACTTTCCTTGTTCAACACTGACATAATGATTTGCAGGATGAAAATACACCATGTTGCTACTATGACATCCAATACTTGGCTGAGAATAATTAGCAAGGAACAATGTATATATAATGAAAATTAATTATCTATCTAAATTTTTAAGTTGAAACTTGTTTGAGGGCTAAATTTTATTTTTGCTAATTTTATTGCTCAATACACATTACATTT
Source organism: Dryococelus australis (assembly GCA_029891345.1). NCBI lineage: Eukaryota > Metazoa > Arthropoda > Insecta > Phasmatodea > Phasmatidae > Dryococelus > Dryococelus australis. The sequence continues at coordinate 132,132,034 of CM056993.1, forward strand.
TGATGCACCATACCCAGTATGAGATGTGTAACAAAATTTGTTATTGCTATAATGATATAAAGTAAGAGGATTATTATAACATTCTTCGAAATACTGATAGGGTAAAACAGTGCCTGTACTATTAACAAGATGTTTCGAACATTTTTCCTTCTCACAATATAATGTTACAATCCATTCGCCTTAAGTTTAGCTTATGGTCTATTCTGTGCAGTCTGTACTGGTTTACAAGACATTTGGAACTGTTGCAGTTAGTTAAAGTGCAATCATAACTATTTGGTTTACTATGTGGTGTAAAAGCTTTAGAGAAATACGTACATTTGAAACTAATATCTGACTCACACATTTCCTTTACAGCAAAATGTGACTATAATAAGCTGCAAGTTACAGAATACAAACCTTTAGTAAAAAATGCATACTTGTATTTAATTGGGAACCGTGGGAACATTGGGCCCATTATTCTTAATTAGCCACTTCACCCACATATAAATTACACATAGATGGAAAAACTAATCCTCCTCATCCGAAAATAAAGTTGTGGATGTCCCCATTGCAGGTTTCCTTCCAATGAACGGTGATTCCCTAATGAGGTCTGGTGAGCTTGTAGGCTATTACTCTGTATCCCCATTCCTCTTCAATCTCCTTGATTCTAATGTTGTTGGCAAGTCACTGTTGGAGCAAAGCTATCTCACAACACAATTGTTGCATGCTATTCCTTCACCAAAGCAAATGCTGAGACTGTTGTCGAAAGTGTTGCACCAATGTTCTATATAGTTGCAAACATGAACTTGTAGAATACCGTCATATGGTTTAAAGGAAATTCTTCTGTATCCAATTTGTAGGACCTCGTGTATGTATGTAGGGTTGAAGATTCTAGCCATGACTGATGATTTTATATGAATGCTCTCCTTTTTATAGTCTGCCAGGTGTTCTTACTTTGAAAAACATTACAGTACCACATACCACAGGGAGAATTTAATTCTTGGTCACCAGTGTATGTATAATGTTGGTTGTTATTGCATTGTTCTGTCCAAACTGTAGTAAGAGAACAGCAACTACACTCCTTCTGCATAATGTATTTAATTTTCTTGTAGGACTTGAGTTTGGGGATGTAAGCACTTTGGGCTTCAAATACTAGTTTACCTTCGTTACAAGGTAGTTTGCTGTAAGGACATAAATTATATAAAGGACAATTATTACACCCATAAAATACATCGAAAACTTTGAAAGTTTCTATTAGACTGATTAACAAGAAATGCTAAGTTACTCTGGTCGTGTTGTAATGAACTATAGAATATTGTTTACATATAATCTGTTGCATGTCTTTGCAAATAAATCAGTTTTTAAAATTCTGTTCACTTCATTTTAGAAACTGTAATTCATACATTTTTGTTTGTAAACAGACCATATTTTAAGTTATGCCTGAGTTTTCTCTTCATGCAACAAAATAAATTAAATTTTTAGAGTGCAAGTATAATATATGGGTATTTCGAAGAGCAGACCACTACATTTTATTTCATACCAGAAAAAGCATACATCATAGTTTCAGGCATTTCTTATTGGCTGAGATCAACTGATGTCATTAAGTTTGGGCATTCTCTTATATATTTGTTATTTAGTAACCATTCAAACTTAACTTCATGAAGCAGGACAGGCCTTAAACTAAAATGAACTTAGCATTCGAAATTTAGCAATGCTTGCAATCTACACTAGAAGTTGGGTGGTAGTGCTTAACTTCTAGGCGAGTTTGTACATACCGCCCAGCATTACCACTGTTTCCCACATGTGTGAATACATGACTACCCCTCTGGGGTTCGAATACGGTTCGTAGTGATAGGAGGCAGGTGAGCTAATGCACAGCCTCCTGGAACCCAACACGCTTCACATATTGGCTGTACAGGCTTGCATATCAATTTTTATAACATTAGGGTTTTTTTTTGTAAGTGATAAATCTATCATACATTTTGTGTCAAGTGGCTCTAGGTCAAATAATTTTAGGCCATATAGTGCGCACCTGTAAGATTTCTTTGCCTTGACAAATTATTTGCTTCGTATGACCAAAAAAATGTGTAAAGCTGAGTCAGTAAATTATTTTGACATAAAGCATATTTTGTAGTCTCTACAAGGGATTTAATACCATTCAAATTTACTTGGTTTCATGTACTGGGTAATTGTTAATATTCTACTATCGCCTGGATAACAATATCTTCAGTAACGGATACTAAACAAAATAGAATTGGAATACATTATGTCTTTTTCACATGTTGTTCATTAAATGGTCATAAATATGTCTTTAAATATTTCATTGGTGCCCATCAGTTTGACAGTAAAATTAAGCTTTTTTTTTTTTTTTTTAAAGTCTGATTTCTTGTATTATATTGTTATACATTCCCAATGAGTAAGTATTGCTATCTCTTTTACAAGCACATCACAGCAGTTTTCATCATTGTTTTATCTTGCTACCACTATCGCTGCTGCCTGCCATGGCCTCCAAATGGTGAAAGTGGAATGATACAGCTGCTACATGCTTTGCATCGAGTAAAAAAATAACTTTTAAACTTAAGCTAGACATGAGACTGCTACATCTTGTCCCTGGAAAATTTGTTTCATCAAAGCCTAACAAAAACCAGTATTCTGTTGGTAAATTATTTATCTTCGAAGGAAAGTGTTTCTGGTGCTTCCGCTAGTCGGAAAAACTTTGCAAGCAAGAGTGCAGTGCTTCTCGCTTAATCCTCACCTCATATTGTATGGCAGTAATCATACCATACTACGTAAAAATTATAAACAGGACAGTTGGCGTAAATGTAGGCATGGGTTAGAAGGGTCGTAGTTGGCTTGTCTACAGTAAAAAGTGACATGTGCTCTAAATTAATAAACAGTAGTAGACCATGGAGACTTCTGGCACAGGATTAATAATAGGGCTCGGGGCTCTGGCCTCCATCTGAGAATTTTTTCTCTCAAATTCACTCGTTTTGCCCCAACAATCGCTTCAGAAATAAGTTATTTGACCCAAAATTCAATTTTTTTGGCTGAAAATTTTCCATTTTCGAAAAATTTTCCATTTTCCAAACATTTGTGAAAATATTTCCTGTATTTACTAGAGAAGGTGACCAGGATCAGTGAATCCAAGCCAGAGAGGTGACTAGGATTAGCGACCCAGATGACCTTGGGTTGGAGAAAATTTATTTAAAAAAAAAAAAATTAATTCTAAGAAAGCCCAAAATATTTATAAAACTTATTTTAAAATGATTAAAAAAAATTTGTAAAAATTTAAATTAATGCATTACAATACCTCCGATTTTTATTGATTTTCCTATAAAATACCTTTGTTTGCACATAAACCACAACTCGTAAGACCCCTGTGAAGAGGGCACGAATCGCCAGTGTGAATATTTATTTACGGATTTAAAGATGTAATTTTTCATACACTAGAAGGTAAAAAAAAAAATTGTAAAGTATATTCCAGGCAGGACTTTGTAAGAAAATATTCGAATTTTAATACATTATTTTTAAAAAATTACTTTATTCAATTTGATTCTACTGCTGTATAAAAAAAGACTATTTAATTTAAAATTAAGTCGTCTAGCCTTGTAACCACACATGAACCGACCGTTGCACGAGGCATATACGCATGTTATGACAGGCGAAGGTTGCTGGAGATGTCCATATGGTACCGCAGAGAAGGGGGCCAATGACTGTGATAGCACGTTAGCTGCTGTGTAACATTGTCAAATCAATCGCAGAAGGCCCAGACATCTACGAATTGATGCATTTGTAAATAATTATAATTATTTTATTAAAATTTATTATATTAACCATTTGAAAAATGCCGAAACATTAAAAAATGTCAGTAAAATGTATGAAAGATGTATTTTTAATGCGACATCAGTCAGAAAAATTTAAATGATGTAAATTTCACACTTTCGCATAATAGATGGTAACATTTAAAATGGAGAGACATGGAGAGACTCGGATTCGACCCCACAACCTTGTGAAGAGAAGTCCAGTATGCTGACCACCCACATACAGAGTCGCCAAGAATAATGATTATTAAATGTTGTATTAAATTCTTCCATTACTTTATTAATCATAAGATTTTATACTCGCATTGATTGTGTTTATATATTAATTTTAAATAATTATGTAGCAGACAGCATTTTTTCGCAAGTAGGGCTGTAAGCAAACGAATATGTCTTGTCACAAGCGAATATAAATTGTGAACTCTTAGGAGGCAGGTAGTCTTGCGAAATTCTGTTGGCAAGTATCATGTGTAGGTCCAGGAATGCATGTATAAGTCCTTTATAGCCCTAGGGATTAGCCTATAATCCAAGAGAAACTCAGTCATTACTAATCAGCCATACCACCCAGCATGCCAATCGTACCATCCATCATACCTCAAGTTTACCAACCAACTATTAGAGTTCAAACCAGCCCATCATATGAGTAACCACCGTCTGCACAAGTATGATTTAATCATGGTATGGATTAAAATGTACTAACACTTTTAGAAAGCGTAGTTGTCAATGATTTACGAACCAATAGGCCCTTGAGACTTGGAATATACAAGGGTGATAAACAGTCTTAACTTTCATCCTCTTCTTGACCATCAATCATCCAATCCACCACAATCTTTCACAATCTTTACACCTGCCCACCACATTATTTAGCAATATTTTTCAGTCATTCAAAATCTTTTTCAATATTTACACCAATCCACCTCAAACGTTCACAATATTTACACCAATCCACCTCAATCGTTCACAATATTTACACCAATACAAGACAATCTTTCACGATCTTTACACAAGCCATCGCAATCTTTCACAAACTTTAAACCAATCTTTTACAATCTTTCCATTAATCTTTTAATCTTTCCATCGATATTTTGCTATTAGTAGCACAATCTTTCGATCTTTACATGTGTGCAGTCAACTATCCATGTATTTTTATACTTAATTAATTTAATAACTATCCTATTTACTGATCTTTACAGTTATAGGCGAGTGCTCACACTAATTTAAAGTTGTGAGGGATAAATGAAGGGGAGACACAAAAAAAATTAAAAAAACAATTTTATAATACCAGTTCATCACATCAACTGATATAACCCCGATCCTTCCGTTTACTAATGATCGAAACCACCTCTTATGATAGAGTAATCCACTGCCTCTTTGTTTAGAGATCAAAATCCTGAGTCTGTCTGCAAGTTCATTGGGGTTTTCGGTAAACATGTAGCCGGTGTTCTCTGTGTTTCCTGCTTTATTCACAACACTTGAAGTACATTCGTTGGTGAAATATGTGGGAACATCGAGGGAATCATCATCGTCTTCAGCTCTATCACTGTATTCTTGGTCATCCTATTGTGGTGGATTTGTGTAACGATTGTGAAGGATTGGTGTAAATATTGTGTAAGATTGTGAATGATTTAAAATATTGCGAACGATTGTGGTAGATTGGTGTAAAGATGGTGAAATATTTTTATGTATTGATGTAAAGATTGTGAAAGATTGTGGATGATGGGTGTAAAGGTAGTGTAAGAGTGTGGTGGATTGGTGTAAATACTGTGAAATATTGTGGTTGATTGTGTAAAAATTGTGAAAGATTTTGGTGGATTTTGTGTAAATATTGTGAAAGAATGTAGTGGATTGGTGTAAAGATTGTGAAAGATTGTGGTGGATTGGACGATTGATGATCAAGAAGAACACGGAAGTTAAGACTGTTATCACCCTCGTATATTCCAAGTCTTAAGGGTCTATTGGTTCGTAAACCATAGACAACTATGCTTTTTAAAAGTGTTGGTAGATGTTGATCCATACCATCATTATATCATACTTGTGCAGAAAGCCATTACTCATATGATAGGATGTTTTGAACTCTATAGTTGGTTGGTACAGTTGAAGTATGATGGATGGCATGATTCGTATGTTGGGTGGTATGGTTGATTAGTAATTACTGAGGTTCTCTTGGATTATAAGAGAAGGTATGGCTGTTCTGAATTTTGTGAATCATGCAGGGATAGGTTTGCTAAGTGTGTGTGCTTTTTTATTCGGTTAGTTACCTATTATTTTGTCTAAAAATGTGGTGGTTTTGATTTTTTCCGAGTCCTATTTGGTTAAGTCGACATTATTAAAGTATGCTGGAAGGACTTTGCCTTGAAGCTTACTGCACGACAACACAAAGGGCTGATATTTGAATATGGATGTAGACGAACATGAACAATTTTAGAGGGTGTTTGAAATAATATATTTTTTAAATTTTAAACATAAATATGCATTTTTTGTTTATTAAATCTCTATCGTAGGGTAACCAGTCTGCTATGAACTGGTTTTTTTAACGCCACCTTGAAGCAAATGTAGGTGCTAATCACTTTGGTTATAAAGGGTTTAAACGTGCATTCCTGAGCTACAAATGATACTTGCAAACTAAATTTCACGAGACTACCTGCCTCCTAAGAGTTCGCAAATGATATTCACCTGTTACTATAAATATTAGTTTGCTTACATCGTGCCCTACGAAAAAATGCGGCCTGCTACATAATTATTTTAGTAAAAATATATAAAATCAATCAATGCGAGAATAGGCACTTATGATTCAGATAGTAACGAAAGGGTTTTAATACAACATTTAAGTATTGCTGGTAGCGGTGACTCTAGGTGAGTGGTCAGCATGTTGGACTTATATTTAAGAAGTCGTAGGATCGAATTCTTAAAGATTTCGGCATTTTTCAAATGGTAAATAAAATGAATTCAAATAAATTAATTATAATTATTTACAAATGCATCAATTCCTATATGTCTGGGCCTTCTGCGATTGATTTGACAATGTTACACAGCAGCTCGGTCATTGGCCCCCTTCTCTGCGGTGCCATAAGGACATCTCCAGCACCCTTCGCTTGTCATAACATGCGCATCTGCCTCGCGCGACTCTCGGTGCGTGCGTGGTTACCAGACTAGACGACTTAATTTTAAATAAAATCTTTTTTTTTCGTACAACAGTAAAAACAAATTGAATAAAATAAATATTTAAAAAATTTCGATTAAATCGATTTAAAAAAAATAGTGTATTCAAATTCGAATATCGACTTGCAAAGTCCTGCCTGGAAAGTACTTTACAATAATTTTTATTTACCTTCTCGTGTATGGAAAATTACATCTTTAAATCCGTAAATAAATTAACACACTGGTGATTCGCGCACTTTAGCAGGGGTCGTGCCAGTTGGGGTTAATATGCAAACGGAGGAGTTTTTTTAATAGGAAAATCGATAAAAATTCGAGGTATTGAGACACATTTATTACATTTTTTTTTTTTTTTACTAATTTTCCGTAATTTGTTAATAAGTTTTTAATAATTTTTTGGTATTTTTTTAGAGTTTTTTTTTGGAATTTTGATCATAAATATTTAATATATTTTATTGTATTTTTTTGGGGGTTAATGGCCAAAGATGAAAGGTTCTGAGCCCCGTTCGCCCTGACCCAAAGTCACCGGTCTGCCTCGGTGTCACTGATCCTGGTTACCTGCTGCGGGATAAAAGGGAAATTTCTTTACAATTTTTTGGATCAACGGGAAATTTTCATCAACGGGAAATTTTCAGCCAAGAAAAAATTGAATTTTGGGTTAAATAATTGATTTCTGAAACGACTTTTTATGGGTAAAACGAGCGATATCGAGGGAGAAAATTCCAAGATGGCAGCCAGAGCCCCGAGTCCTATCATTAATCTTGCTCCAGAAGTCTCCATGGACTACAATTATACGCACGATAAAACAGAACAACTTGTATTTGAAAAAAAAGTGGCATAGGAAGGGGAGTCATATATATTGCTGAAAATGAAGAAGGTCTTAAATTATAAATAATTCTATACGCAGACATTCTTCTGGCTACCCTGAAAGACAAACCGTCTGCGCCAGCCTTATCGGGTCGCCTTATCGGGTTTATTCTACCACAGGCGAAAATTGCACGTTTCTTTCCTAAGACTTGACCCTAGCAGTCAAACTAATTAACAGCAGCTGTGAACATCTAAATTTTCTATGAACAGACAAGTAGAGGGATATCTGTACAAGTCACCATTTGTCCATTCGCCATAAAAGCTGCGAAGACCGAAATGAAGGACTGAAGCGTGCCGTGGCATAAGAAATTACATTTCGGTAACTAACTTGATAAGTTTGTATCGACTGATACCATCACTCTGACTGAGATTAGCCCTCGGGAAACTGTATGCTTTTAAAGCCAAACTCTTAAATCATGTCTTGCCTGTAAATGCACATTAACGTAAGGAGTGACTAGAATATCTACAGTAATTTTCGCAGCGAATTAGGAAAATTAGCTTGGAGACCTAGTCAAGCGTAATATTTAAATTTCGTCCCTCTGAAATTTTTTCCTTTTGTTTCTCAAACAATGGAGTAGCGTAACAGGTTCTATGTTTCCGACAACTTTGCACTGTCACGTGATCGACTTGTGGGTGCCGTACTTTAGGCCTGCGGAAATGTAATATTTTTCATTATTAAGTCTATTCTTCGTTTGCCACGCTTATGTAAGTGAATATTTAAATATATTGCCAACTTAAAATGTTTTCTCTATTGATTAATATAATTGTACAAGTTTGCATTATTGTGCATTTTGAAAGAGGCCATTTTAATTGCTTGTCATGTGTGGTAGTTTTTGTGTCAACAGCCTGTTTATTTGTCTAAACTGTTATACGCATGCGAAACTCATTAAAAAAGGTGCAAGAGAAGGCAGATATGTCTTAACTGAGCTAAAATTACCATTTATTGTTATAATGCAAATAGAGTTTTCGCCATTGACCGGTTAACCATAAGCTTGGTGCAGCACTGTGTGTTGTCCTATCGCTTCTACGTGCAAGATAGTCAAGTGGTGTCCAGTAATTTAATTCGTACATCGTATGAAATTTAAAAATTTTGATACTGTTATCACTAATCTTACATAGTGCTTTGTAAATACTTGTTTCCGCATAGTATCGGCTTGTAAATGCAATTTTCGGATACGATTAAGTGTAAAAAATAAATAACGAAAATATACGCTAGGTAGGTAGATAGACCTAACATTTCGTTGACAGCAAATACATTAATACATTAGAGACGGCAATTATAATTAAAGTCTTTGCAGTTTTTAAAAGACCGTACCAAATTTAAAATGTTTTAGAGTGCAGAAAGTTTGGTTAATGTTCAAATAGTAATCACACTCACACGTTACATTTTACAAGAAATCTGCCTATGTGTCTACACTGAATGAAATGTTCCTGGCTAGCAATATCAAAATTCGGTATTGTAAAACACTAGTTCTTATTTTCAGGCACTGTGTGATCAGCAAGAAAGTGTTCTATTAAATGTGTAGTTAACAGGAAACGTCTGTAGCACTCCACCGCTGGACCAACGGTCACCTAGTATGGCGGTGATAAGATACCTTATATTTCTGCATTATACTTAAAGTTGCAAAGCTCCTAAGCCATCTTCAGACAGTTTTAAAACACTCTGTCGGCTATTTACGTAAAACGGAGAATATTTCTCGGGGTCAAACTCACTTTTAAATTACAATTTTTCACTGTTCAGACAGAGTTCAGGTCTACCCAACCTGTTACGTTAGCGACCCATTTCAAACAAGATGGAAACTAGAACATTCTTTCAACAACTCGATTTGACGTCGGTTAACTGATTTGAATTTAACTGTGTGACATATGGCTTATATAGGGGTTCATTCCTTATTATTACAATCAATACGTTGTTATCAACCATTACCAACTTACACAAATTAACATGTAGCTCAAAACTTAACAATATGAAAATAAATACGTAATTTTGAATATATGAATTTTAACCTCTCACCTGCTGCATGTGCGATTATAAAATAAAATAAAAATAAAAATACTAAATAATAAACTTATATGTAGAACACGTCACAACAATAGCATTTCGATAAAATAAACATGTGAGTACCTGTATACTAGATTTCCATGCCACTGAAAGGCTTAACAATACTAATTAGAAGCTCTACATAGTGAGATGTTACATAAGCCTCCCCAGACTTTGCTCCAAGTGAATATAATTATAATAATGAGCAAGGAAGAACCATTTTTATATCAAAGTAACGCCTACAAAAGAAACTGGATCTGCACTTAGTTTACATATTATGTACGCTCTACAACTCATACGATAAGAGATATTGACATATGGGACAAATCATGTGCAATGATATCAAGTAAGCATAAAATAAACAGTTTAAATGTACATGCAACACAGTACATGAAGAGAATCGTTCTCTGAATACTTTTAACAATAGAACTATCTCTTCCAGCGCGAGGACGGTAGCAAGGGGTTTGCTTTCCTTTTTTCTCTTTATTACGAAAGAAAAATAACACAGCTGCATAAATAGCACTTTTTTTTAAATCGTTTTTCTATTCCCAAGTCTCCTTCGTGCGGGTCAGGAGACCCGCTCCGACGAAGGGCGATGGCCATCCAAAGAGGTAATCGCTGCACCATCTGACTTATCTCAGCCAATCGGGGTAAAGCCCGCCCCGACGTCGCGCAGAAACAGTCCTCTTGCGCGGGAATCACAATCAGTGCTTTGTGAAACGGTTTCACGGCCGGATCTATGTCACCAGCAGCCGTGTATGGTCGGACGTGTTAGAGTCCGGAAAAGTCTTCAAGCCGCCTCAAGACGTAGCTCTAACCATGCTGGTACAACAATGAATGTATTGTCACTTCACTGAGCGTCCAAAACAAAACGCTGTTACGATGAACGAATCTTTGGCACTGATGCGCTCGTTTACATCAAGTAAACAATGCGTGTGTTCGTGTGAAATTGCGTGTGGTGATACTTAAACATTTCGTCGCACTACCGTCGCTCCCTGGGATAAGTTCATTAAGTACTTACACCTAATAACTTAATTGTGTCGTCCTTGTGCACACGTCATAACACCCGTTTACCAAACGTAAACAAAGTCAATATAGGTACATCGTAGCACTTCACAGCTGTTGAAGTGTCACCTCTAACACCCACCACATAATTGCATTCATAACAGAATATAAATCATAACATTATAGATTCTGCACCTGCAGAGTTACTATGAAAGATGAATATTATTCCACAACAAGCCTAGTGGAAACATAGAAAATATTGCGACGTCTCACAAACAGTTAGCAAATTATCAACAAACACATGACGCAGCTTAAATTATTCAGTTTCTCACTTAGAAAAATAAACAATATTTACAAACAAATAACCAATCGACTCTAACCTAGGAATAAATATTGAAGAGACTAACTAGAAACAACCATCAACCAACTGGGACTACGCAAGAGATTACTGATAAATTCGACCAGGATAAACTCACAAAAAGACAAACGTTGGATTATCTACATTACCAAGAATAATGTGGATTATACAGAAACAACGGTTGGTAAAAATCCATCATACAGTGATCATGTGATTTAATGAAAATGGCACGTTGCTTTGTGTACAGGGCGGACGCCGCTTTGCTTAAATGTTTCAGTACTTGTCAGCAATCCATGGGCGAGAGAGGTGGTTCCATCTGCATAACTACAAGTAAGTGTTCGTCGAACAAGTGTTGATTCAGGGCCTGTTTTATCCGGTGTGTTTAATTCCCTTTGCTGTTTAGGCACTTTGTTCGCGTACAATGCAACACCGTAGACACTCTCCTGCACTTAACATTACTGCGAGCAAAAATTTTTTTTTACCTGCTGAAATTCCTGGCAGCAGACTAGTAGCATTCAAATCATCTGGAACAGAGACTTAATTAGCAGGCGCGGAAAACACATGGCAATATATGCTGCATTGAACTTCGCATTTTCTCAGTAAACTTAGGCGGGTTCTCCGGATCCTGCTCTCAAATAAATAATAATAAACATTTCCTTACATCACAGCCTTATTCGAAGTACATTTTTCCTCCTTCTGTCCAGATAATAAAACACCGTTGCCAGCTGACTGGAACGTCCAGTACACAGATGCTAACTTTAGCTCAAACTTCACCAGTACAATGTTTTGCTTAGACTTCGGACTTCGGCCGTAGGAGGTGCACGATACGGTTTTAATTGGTGTAAATTGTAGCTTCCAAACAGCTCGCCTGTTGCCGGATCGGCCAATTCATGACAGTTTTCGTTTTTCCTTCCAGCAACAACGAAGGGACCAGAATATAACGCTATCAGTTTCTCACATATCAAATTCCACATCTTGCTAATATTTGCGACACGAACCAAAACTAATATTCCAATTTCTAACGCCTTCTGCTTTGACGTCTTCTAGTAACGACTTCGCCGTTTTGCAGCTATTTTCAATCTCTGCCCTACTAAGTTCTGCAGTTCATCCCTCACTTCTTGTTCGCTCAACTGCGTAATCTCTATGGTCTCATGTGGCAGTGGTAGGTTCTGCGGGTCGAACACACGCGATCGCTGACCAGTTAATATATCCGTAGGGGTAAAACTCGTTGATTCATGCACTGTATTATTGAAAACGTATTCTATTAATGGCAACTTTTTCACACCAACTTTACTGCTTATTGTGACAGAATATGCGCAGCATGTTGACTAGCGATTTCATTTTTCTCTCAACTGGGCTCGATTGTGGACTTCTTATCGACGAGGTAGTGGGTACTATTTCCAGTTTAATCAAGTCTTCCTGCCACACCTTCCCCGTGAACTGCGTACCTCGGTCCGATAAGACACAACTTGGCTTTCCGACCTAATCAATAAAATATTTCATTTTTGAAAACTCTGTTCGTGCTCTGGCTTTGACTATGGCGTATAAATTAGTATACTTGGATAACATGTCCAGGATCACAAAAATATATCCACCTTAGCTCTAGACTATGGTAAAGGTCCGAATAAACCCACTGAAACAAGCTGGAGTGGTCGCTGCGGAATTATCGCATGTGGAGGTCCTGTCAAGTTATCCTGTGCACGTTTGCACCTCTTGCATAGGTCGCAGGCTCCGATATTATTTGTGACGGCTCGCTGCATGCTTTTAAAACAAAACTGTCTGCGCAGCGTGGCGTAAACTTTCTTAATTCCTCTGCGAACCAGTATAGCGTGTGTATCGCTAATCAATTCTTGCTGCTTATTCAGAGGAATAACTAATTTACATTTATTTTTTAATTTTCTTTAGTTCGTTATGACGAGTGACTTGTTCAGGCGCCTTCGCTTTAGATCGGCTGTGGTAAAATAATGTGCCGGTCCTGGGTAACACAAACCATTCGGTTTAGTTCATGCTCTGGCGGTGCCTGTTTTAACTTTTCTACAACCTGCTTGCTAAAACCATCATCCTGCTGTTCTACCCGAGTATTTTGAAAATTCAGTTGCCAGGTAGTAACTTGCTGCAACTGGGTACTGCCTTGTGCTACTATGAAGTCAGTAGGTCAGCGTGAACGGGACCGTCATCCGGCATTCGACTCGGACAGTCGGCTACTAAATTACCTGAGCCTTTAATATGCTAGAAGTCAGTGTCAAATTCTTGAATTAATAACGCCCACCTGGTTAGGCGATTACTAAACACTATGCCGGTTCTCAGACTTAATAAAGCTTGATGGTCAGTTTGCAAAATAATCTTTTCTCCCAGGAGTATATTGCGGTATTTTTATAGCGACCAAATAACTTCAAGCATCTCCTTTTCAGTCACAGTGTAATTGCGTTCAGGCTTACTCATAGTGCGGCTGCCCATGACTACTGTTTTCTCATTTCTCATTCCTCATTTCTGCTTATGAATAGCATTTCAGACATTTTTCACCCCAGAATGGCACGCCTCCGTTGCCTGTCTTGAAAGTTAGTATTATACCATAAAAATGACGAGAATCACAGCTAAAAAATTTGAAAGAGGCGAGTGGACTGCAAACAGGCTTCACGATAGTAAAGTGCATTGCTTAAAGAGGAGATGAGAAATCCTACACTGAGAGAACAGCCAACAAAATCTTTGTTTCCATAGGGTCAAAGCTATATTTATTTGCCCCAACAAAATATTTTGTTGAGTAAACAAAACTTGAAAAGCAAACAAAATAATTTTGCTCATCTAACCAAATACACGTTTGCATTAACAAAACCTCTGTGTTGGGCCAAAATAAATTAGACTGCCAATAAAATATTTGGTTGAGTCAACTGTGTATATTTTTTTGGCCACTCATGTGATTACATTCGTTCGAAAATACTGCTCGAGAGTATTTTTGTATTTTCTGTGGTAATTTGGATAGTAAAATTCTTTGCTAGTGCATTTATTGATGCTTAATAATGTTATAAACATCCTAATGAAACAAGTTCAGCAGGAAAATACAAAGTAAAGCTGTGAAACTGGAAATATTTATTTGCACACGTTTTCCAGTATTTGAACTGGTATGTATTTCAAAAATTTCCGTTTGTCTTTGTAGTCACTTTATGTGAAGTTGCTAAGGCATAACGCCCGGACGCAACTAATCTCAGGTTCGAATCGCGGCCGGACTTCAAATTTTTTTGTATTAAACGAAATCGTTTAATGCACGTAGAGCCAAACAAATCTTTAGTTGCGCCAATCAAATTTTTGTTTGGGGGCAATCAAATCAGGCCAACAAATAATTTGGTTTCAACAAAATATTTCATTGTCCCTAAACAAACAATTAATTTGGTTGCGCCAAACAAATTTCTATGTATGTTCCTACGTCGCCCTTAGCGCTGCAGCACTTGTGTTTTTCGGACAAGCAAGTTATCTCCAAACATTAATATACATAATTTTTATTTAAAAACTGTTTGGTATTTTTGTGCTTCGTCTGCTTACGAACAGCATTAATAAAATTTTTCACGTCCGAATTGTAGTTCCCAATTTCTATTTTCGCCTCAGATGTGTAGTCCTCTACAGTAGTAAAAGACAGATTATACGAGTGTTTCGCATTCATTTTTAGGTGCGAAACTTCCGATATAGGCCAGTTAACATAGCAGAGGAACATGGTTTATTATTTCACCATAAACCAATGGGTAGAGACCTGCAAAATTCGCGTTATTATTTGGCGACATGATAAACTTGAAACACATGTACCTTTGCAGTACATTTGTCATTGGACCATACTTTATGTGACACACTCTGGGCGACTCTGCACCAATAAAGGAACACTTCACAATTGTGTGTCCCTATCACGTGTAGTTCAGTCAGAGAGGGAATGTCTTCACCGCTATGTAGCAGCCAATGGAGAAACGACACGGACTCTAGTGCGTGCAGTACTGTAACATTCAGCCTGATGCCTAATGATAACGAGAATTTTGCATGTCCCTATTAATGGGTCATCACTGAAATTCATATATAGGTGAGTCTACCAGAGAGAAACTGTACGCCAGTTCAGTGAGTTGCGCGTGAAGGTGACCAGTCGACGCGCGTATAAGCTGTTCACAGTAAAATGAGCAAGCACTTTTGAAAAGCCCTGCTTAAAATCTACTTGTATGCACATTGTGTAATCATCCGCCTAATGCCAAATTATCATTCCCATGGGCTTCATTAATTTATTCATGAGTCGGCCAAGTGCAACTGTGAAATGATTGCAAAAAAAAAAAAAAGGTTTCGCATATCTGCTCGTTTTTACAATTCGATGCATTACAAAATACTAGCGAGTGAAAGAACTAATTTAAGTTATCACAAATAGTTACCTGACACCTTTTATTCGATGTTAAGATATTGAATTACTTTCCATTCATCGTTACCAACTTTGCTGGGCGTTGTCACACAGTTCGCACATTAAAATATATGCAGATAGGGATAGTGATTTTTTTTAATCGTGGACGGCCTTTACCTAGGTCTCATATGGAGTTTCCTCACTTCTAGGCCTCAGGCACTTAAAATACACCCAACCGGGCTGCATCTCCGGCCGTGAATGGTCCGCGAAGTGGCATCGTTGCCTTAGATGCCGCTTGGGCGCTTCTCTGCCCAGGAGGGAGCGTGGTGACACGAAGAGTTAGGGCGGTTGCCGCTCGAGGGGAGGGGGAAGCGAGCAGTTGATGTGGACCTTCTCTCCTGCCCTGCAGACCTCATCATCATCTAGCACCTGTGCCGTCACACACGAGGGTGCGGGGCGGGGAGCCCTCGGGACGCGCACGTGGAAAGAACGACGTGGTGTGGGTGGTGTGTGCGCGCGTGTGTGTGTGTGTGCTAGCACCAGGAGATACATCACCGCCCCTCGGCGCTCGCGATGACGAGCTCTCTGCAAGCGCCAGGGGCTTGTCGTGAAGTGTTCAGTCCTGTCCGGACTGGCGCACACATCCGCTCTTCGCACGGAGGACAGGAGTTTCACGTGGCGCCTTCCCGACGACTGCCACGGTAGCCTGAGCTCCGCATGTCGCATCTTCCGGCGGACTCTTGACGCTGGCGGCGCCACGCATCCAGTGGGACGGTGGGTTGAAGTCGCCCTCGCTTTTGTGCCCGTAGGCTCATTGTAAGGGATCCTCGGTGTCTGTGGTTGCTCATGTGCTGTGGAGGCGAACCCGGTAATGCATAAAGCCAGGCGCAAATTTAAAGGGGAGCGCACAGGGGGTACGAGCCTCCCTCAGAAACTCTAGACATATTATGGAAGTGGAAATTGAGGACAGTGTGATGTGTGAACAAAAAAATATACATATACGTTCTACAACGAATATTAGTATAAAACACTCTGTCATTCTTTTCACGAGCCAACTTCTGTCTGTCACATATTTAAATTTCTATAAAATATTACTTTTGTTTTGCATCTTATTGCAAGGTTATTAGCTGTGAGTGAAGGGATGGCAAATGTCTAGAAAAAGCATGCCCATCAGCACACGTTTATCCTTTCCATTCAGCATGTATCTGCCCCCTCCTTTTACAGTTTCTATATTTGCCCTCGAAGCCAGCCAAACCTTCGGCATAACAAATTTACCTAAGCACCGAGTGTGTTAACTGATTCTAAGTGCACTATGACTATAAGGTCCCACAGTCTTAATCCTCTGTCTATAAATGTGCTACATAAAAACCTATATTGTTACTTTTTATTGTCAGGGTGGAGGTGACGCAGCTAAACACTTGCCTATCATAGCTCACATACAAAAAAGTAAAGAAATTCATGGGTAATTTGGAATCTAAATTTCGTGGTCTGAATAAAAAATCTCACAGATCTCGGCTACGGAGGATGTTCTGAATGAATCAAAATCACTCACAGGAGTCAGCCTCAGTAACATAATCAGTTTGAGTCATGCTTGAATCAAACTTGCCATGACAAGTCTATAAGCTTGAATCAAATTTGTTATGAAAGCCATGATGTTTGAATCAAGCTTGAATAAAGCTAACAAGTTTCCACATATCAAGCTAGAAGTAAGCTTGATCAGTAGATCTTGTCACAATCTAGCCTTGACTAGCTAGAAGCATAGTTGAAGCTACTTACAAGCTTACCATTAACAAATATGTGTCAGGCGTGATTAATTAGGATACAATAAAGCTTGCATCACACATGACATGAAAAGTCTGGTATGCAAGGCAAATTCAAGTTAAATGGCATGCTTGCCACAAGTTTACATGCTATATGGGAAAATACTACATGTATATAACGAAAGTAAACGTACTAGCACAGGAGAGTGTTATTAGGTTGATGTTGATCTTCTGAAGTCCACTATTCCAAAACTTCTATGAAACGAAAAACATTTTCCCTCGATTTTGATGTGGATTGAATCTACAACCTGAGCTAAGCAAGAAGTTATCAAAAAAATTACTATCTTCAGACAGTTGTATTATTAAACAAGTATTTTATTGGCACTGTAGAAAGGAGTAACTTCAAAAGTACCTCGATATTTAAACTCCAGCATTTTTAGTTATGCATGGGTTTATTGAATGTATTACCTGCAAATGGCTGAAGTCGTACCAATTTCAAATCATTCCTGTAAGGGTATTTTTATCCTGTGTTTTTAAGCAAACGGCTAACATTATGCATAGTGTAAGCGTGTATATAACAATAAAGGAAATGAATTGAAGAACACCTAGAAAACACTGTCCAGGACCCACAGTGGCTATACGGTTAGACTGCTCGCATCTCGCTAAGGCGAACCGGCTTCAACCCCTGGCCGGGTCACTCCCGGATTTTCGCAAGTGTGAATCGTGCCGGACGATGCCGCTGGTCGACGAACCTTTCTCGGGGATCTCCCGTTTCCATTGCCCTTGCATTCCGGTACTACTCGATTCTCACCTCATTTCACTCTCATCGGTTCTCAAGACCTCATTGTTAAGAACCGTCCAAATCTCTCAACCTAACATTGTCCAATCCAAACGGTTTTTACAACACGAATTGTTCATGTGTAGAAGGTACTCTGTTCATAAGTGGAAGATCCCCACTCGCCTTCACCGGTCTGCAGCCATCAGACCAAGTTTCTTGTCGCAGGTCGTTTGACAACACAAATGCAGCTGGCTGTGAGATTCCATTGCACGTGTATCAAAGAGTGAGACTGCCATACCTGGAATATGACGGTGAGCACTAATTGTAAGCGACATAGAGCGTGGTCATATAATTGGACTCCGAGAAAGTGCCTGAACGTCCAGCCAAGTTGTCACTCACTTGGGGCGTGACGTGCCATTGACATCAGTGGTGGTAAAGATGGGTGAGGGAGTTCTCACAGCCGCCTAGCCCCACAAGTGCTCCCTCTCTGCACTGATGAGCGCCTGGACAGAAGGATCGCATGGACCATCATGATTGACATAACAGCAACCACGTGTGGAATCAGAGCCACTGTGTCCCCTGCCCCCTCCAATTCCTCATTAAGTGTCTGCACGGACAATAAACAGTCTATTGTTCGGGGTAGGTTTACGTTGTTGTCTTTATTTGGTACGTTTACGCCTGACGCCTGCTCACCATCGCGAACGTCTCCGGAGCTGCGGGTAGAGCTCAATAGTGTTCAGTAATGAGAATCAGTTCTGGTTTGGACAAAGTGATGGCTGTGCTCGCGTCCGTAGACTTGCGGGTGAGCGGAACAATCCATCGTGTATTTGCACTCGCCGTACCGTACATCAGATACACACTTCGGTCATCTCTGGTATTCATTCAGGGAAGCATGACGGGTGCGTCGTACATCTGTGACACCAAAACCTGTCCTAGGACCATATATCGGCATACCGTCGCAACCAATATTCTAGCACGATAATGCGCGTCCACATGTCTCTCGGGCAACACAGCGTACTCTTTACGCGGCGTATGCATGATACTCTGGCCCGCTAGGTCACTAGACCTCAGCCCCATCAAGCACATGTGGGGTAGGATGGTATGGAGCCCGACATCCAGCCCAGCCCTGGAAATGACCATCTCCTTGCTACGTCAATAAATACAGCGAACGTGGACAACGTGCCCCAGAAGGACATTCAGCGTTTTTTGCGACAGGTTACATGCCAGAATTTCTGCATGTGTGGCCATTCAGGGTGGTTACATTCCTTAATAAGTTGTCTGCTGTATGTGTCGCATTTAATGTTCTGGGTGTTCCATGGACTTGATGTTTTAATCAGCCCCACATACCACCATCTTTTTTTGTGTAACAACCTTGAGGCAGATACGTATATTCTTACGGAGTGTTCTTAAAGGCATTTCCAATAGCTTACGTATGTGTGTGTATACACACAAATTTGCTTTTATGTTCATATAATTTTCCTAAAATAAATTCAGAGTGATTAGATTTTTAGTAATTTTTTGTTCGCTAAATGTCCATAGTTCTTTTAAACCAACTAGTGGTGAAATATAGGCTGCACCGAAGACAACATTGGATTGGTCTACGTACATTGTTACTAAGTTGATTAATTTTCAATCTCTTATATAAGCCAGTGATTTAAAATTTTCAAAATACCACTATTTTGAAGAAAAAAAATTCAAAATACCATTTTTGTACAATTTTGACATTGCTAGAGTACCGAGGATAAGGAAAGTGAATGCCTGTGTTATTAGTTGGAAAGATCCCTAGCTAAATACCTGCTGCAGTTTAATATGCTCGTTAGATAAATTGCCATATCTAACAGAACACTAAAACACAGAACAGAAATCGTCCAAAATTCATGCTTTAATGACCTCGTCGTGGCGGTTGTTCGTAAATTAGCTAACGAGTCCACAAGTCATAAGATTTGAGTGTTACATGTTAGTAGTCACAAATACGTACTGTATGCGCGGGGAAGCGTATGTATAACGAAAATAAACGTTGAGATAATAAGACAATATCCTCGAACATTTTCTCCCGGAAATCAGTCTTAAAACTGTTTCTAAGCACAAAAGTGTTGAACCTGTCGTTCATAACTTACTGCTTTACTCAATGCATAAAGTTTGCGATCTGGTACCTAACAAAAATAACTCTTAGTTTGAAACTTTCTTTCATCATTAATATACTAAAACGAATTGTTTTATATGAGAACATCTTGTAATACACAAGAGGGAGGAAATTTACATAAACTAAAACATACCTAAATTGAATCTGTGCGTGATAATTAGATCGGTCGCACGTTATCTAGTTATTTTCTGCCTTCTCATTGGAAACGCCTCCTCGGGTGGCTTATCGGACAACGTTTTCTTCGCCTGTGATGGATAATCCAGACAACATGTGCTGTTAAGTCTAAATGAAACATTTGCTGTTGTCGTGCTAGGATCTTTTTTTTTTCGCAGGCAGGCAAGCTGTGACGAAGTACATCGAGAATTCAGGACACGTGACCCAAGCCCGTTAGTAATGTGGCTGCAACTCGGTAATCTAGGGAGGGGTCTGAGTAGGGGTGGATCGTTATAATAGTCGTGTTTTACATGCCGGCCGTCGCTACACAGCTCCAGGAAATATTCTAATATTCTTGTGTTGCGCCTCGACTAGCCCCTGCGTGCACGGCAACCCGCCTGCGCCGCAGCGTGGCGTGGCTGCATAACAAGCAGGCTGGAGCAGAATTACAGAGCTTGCTCGCCCCACAGATTGGCCGACATGCTTTTTTGCCCGCAACCCGTTCATGCCACCAGCACAAAGTACTTAACGCTTAGAACACTATGCCCGCATTGTATCTCAGGTTGCACAACAAAGGAAATTTTCTCTGCCACCGAAAACATTTCATTATTCTGTTAATGCTTGTCAAGGTTTTAGAAAAAACATTCTGGGAGTTCGACACTAACAAAAGTGAATGAATATTATATATAACTATATATATATATATATATATATATATATATATATATATATATATATATATATATATATATAATATATAACAACACGTGTACAATATAGAGGCAGTCTAACAAATTGATACTCAACTGGCTAATAGCCAATCAGTAGTAAACTCAAAACCTTGGAGTGGAAAAGATTTTGGCGGCTGTTAACATGGATGTCCTGAGAGCCGGTGAGGGTGAAACTAGGTGAGTATGGAGCAGCGCCGGAAATAAATGGCGGGGTAAACGGGAGATCCCCGAAAAAAACCCGCTGACAAGTGGCATCGTCCGGCACGACTCCCATATGCGAAAATCCGGGAGCGACCCCCCCCCCCCCCGGAAAATCGAAACAGGTTCGTCCATGTGGAAGGCGGGTAGTCTGACTACTACACCACCGTGGCCCCCTTAATTCAGTGGACTAGACGTGTCAAATGGGGCTTGGCCAGTAGGAAGGCGGCAAGTCCTAAAGGAAAGACATACATAAATGCCTTCCTATTAATTGTGACATGAGTGACTCGAATATAGTTTGCCTCGAGTTCCAGGAAATGTGCGTGGAGCGCAAAGTGTTAGAGAATTGGTACAGAGGTGAAACAGCTGATTATTTCGCAGACTCTGGCAACGTACACCAGAAAAATTTCGTCAGTGGCCAGCAGCGTGTCATAACGTCGTTCGCTAGTCAGTTTTGATCATTTACGTGCCAGCCGGCAGCCGTGCCAGTAAATAAACTTTCGTAAAGTCTTTACACATTAAAATGTACACTTTTGAAAGCCCTGCTTACAATATAGAGGATGTCCAAGATCAACTGAGGACTTTTGAAATCAAACTTAGAAAAAAGTCACTGCCCCTACCTGCATAAATTTTAACGGACGGACTTGTTACATAAGCCCAGTAAAGTTGGTAACGATGGAGGGAAAGTAGTTCCGTACCTTAACGTCAAATAGAAAGTGTTAGGTAACCATTTGTGATAACTTAAAGTAATTCCGATGGTTTCTATTATTTTAATGCGTCGACATGTAAAAATTTGCAGATTTATCAAATATCTAATTTCCTAATAATTTCCCAGTTTCACTTTACCAACGCTGATTAAAATGATGAGGCCCATGGCAATGTTAATTTTACATAAGGCGGAAGAATTTGCAACGTGCATGCAAGTAGATTTTAAGCAGGGCTTTCAAAAGTGCGTATTTTAAGGCAAACAGTCTATACTTGTGTGCACGCTGTGTATTCTTCCACCCTATGCAAAATTAGCATTGCCATGGGCCTCGTCACGTTATTCATACGTCGCTCATGTGAAACTGTGAAATTATTTGGAAAGTAAACATTTTACAAATCTGCTAATTATTACACTCTGGTGCATTAAAAAACAGAAAGCGAAATGAATAATTTAAATTATTACAAATTTTTATTCTACATTAAGATATAGAGCTACTTTCCATACATCTTTACCAATTTTACCGGGCTCATATCACTCAGTACACCCGTTGACAGGTAGGGGCAGTGACTGTTGTCTAAGATTGATTTCAAAAGTGCTCACTTTATCGTGAACAGCCTTTGCCATGTGGTAGCCTATCAGGCACAAGACCCGTTCTCAGAGAACGAGTTCTCTCACGCCAAAAGAACCAGCAAGCTATTTCTTCTCTGTGTGGTAATCTACTCTTTCTCACCACAACTGTTGTACCTCAAAACACATAAGAATTATCTACGAAAATATATCTTTAGATTTGAGTAAAACCGTGTGTTTTATAATATTTGCAGTTTTGCAGGGTATTAATTAAATATATACTTTTATCTTCGGTAGGATGATAAAAAAAAGCATCACTGATAATGTCCTACATGTATACTCCAACAATCACAAAATAAATCTTTTGCAGACAGAAACCAAGGCCATCTCTTTTTAAAAATCAGCTCTGTTAAAATTTTCTAATTGCCACTTAAAACTTCGAAAATATGCTAAACGAGTGAAGTTAATTTGTGCAAAACTTATCGCCCTCTATTGGTGTTAACTGTCACGTTTTGTCATATACAATATATACATACTCTTCTATTGCTGGCCCTCGGTGAAGCTAAGATTGCGACGTTTGATTTCTTATATATTTCCGTATTACAGGATGAGGCAAAGTAATTTCGTAGGAAATCTAGTTTATCAATATTATATTTCAAATATTTCCTGTAACTTTATTCACGGATCAACATGGTTTGACTTTAATGAGTTACAAAAAAATGTAAGCTATTATTTTCCACCATAAAAACACTTGTACGCAAAATTATATGCACATTTTTAATCTAGCAAGTATTTTCATGATATCAGTTTCTAAATTTTAATTCCAAACAAACATTTTCTCAGCTAAATAACATTTGAAACATAAATATTTCCACACATTGCCATATTTATTTTAACTTTACATTTAAGATATTAATTACCTTCTACGTAAGTTTACATTAGTTAGGATACAAATTGGGATCAAATTGTTGTAAACAATATTTACAACAGTATATCTTATAAATACATGTGTTATGTTCACAAATTGTTTGTGAGACAACTGTTTCGTCTTGGGGAAAAAAAATGCGAAGTCGTTACTTCGAAAACCTAAGCACCAAAAACTGTGTGAAGCTGAGGACATTGAATAAGCCTATTGACACATTAAGAACATACCGCGGGCTACACAGCATACAAGATTGTTAGCACACCATAATATTTTCTTCCGTTCAGGTAACTGCAATAATTAATACACAAACACTTAATCAAATCAAGTGTCTTCGCACTTTGCTCGCTGTTAGCAAAACTTTCGTTTCGCGATAGTAAAAACGTCTCACGTCAAACTACATTTACTGTTAAGAGTTCAGGCATTTAGATTTTAGCTTAACATAACCAAAGCTCACGATAAAATTCCATGGGGAAATTCACGTACTTCGACCCACATGAATATTATTTTAGGCTATGTGGACACACGTGTGCTCGCAATAGTTAGCTTCACAAACTTTTCGGAATAAGAAATAAAAATGTCAAATTTGATATTGCTAGTCCTAAAACAGATAGTTCAAGCAGTTGTCAGCGAACATGCCTCTCATTTCTCTGAGAGTTCTGATTACAGTTTTTTTTTTATAATACGTAAAAGTAGGATGTAAGAATGCAGCTTAGTGGTTTTGCTAACCACAGTTGTTTCGGTTTGATTCTGGGCGGATCCGAACCCAAATTTTTCGCCAATTAGGGAACGTGGTGGATGTTTAAACTATAGATGTTCGTACGCCGTGGAACAAGTCAGCCTTCTAAGAGCAAGATAAACTTTTGGACGTAATTTTGTAATGAAGGGATTTGCAGATACCACATTCGTAGTATTGTGTAGGCTGTTCATGGTAAAGTGAGCAGTTTGGAAAGCCTCTGCATAGGATCTTATTTAAAGCACATTGTGTATTTTTTCAAATTAGAATTCGCACTGGTCTGATAACGTCATTCATGCATCAGTCCAGTGAAATTATTAGAAAAAGTAAATATTTTACCAATTTTCTTACTTTTGCAAATATTTACGTTTTAAGAAAGGAGAAAGCAAAATAAATCATTTCAGTATTCACAAATGATTACCTAATAGTCTTCATTCAACGTTTAGACATGTAACTACTTTCCCCCCGTCGTTATCGACTTCAGTGGGTGCATGTTGGTAAGTCTGCTCGTTAAAACATACGCAGGTAGGGACGGCGATATTTTTCAAAGGTTTATTTCAAAACAGCTCATTTAATCGTGAACAGCCTCTAGTGTGTTTTACGTAGTGTTATTGTGCGACGAGCCCGCTGGCCGTGGGTGGTAACGAACTTATCGCATCTCTGCGATTCGGTGAACAAATTCTGAGATAAACCTTAGGTGTGTCAGTTCACACAGCTTGCCCTAAGAACACGAAGCCGTATTGCCTACGCCACTGATTTTGCAGACGATGCAAACGTGGCCTCAAAGTCGGAACTATTATACGCTCACAGACTTTGCGGACAATGAAACCCTCGCCTCAACGTTGGCAATATTAAAATGATACCGCATTCCTTAAACGAAACTAGACAGCGCCTTGTTGAATATAAACGAGACTGTGAAATAATGATATTCATAATATTTATCGTGGATCGTAATAGAAATATTCGAATAGCTAATGGTTTGATGTATCAAATTATTTAATGTATATGTTTTTATAAAATTTATCATTTCGGATCCCCAGCAACACTTCAAAAAGGTAATGTTTATTAAAACAGGAAAAATAAACTAATATTCAAAATAGTTTACTATTTTGATTCTGTAATTGAAATAACTCACATGATCAAACTTACATTCGCGAATGTATATTTAACATTGGAAGTCAAACTAGAGCTCCAAGTCACGCGCAGAAATAACGGCAGTATATGATATGAATCCCCAACTCCTGAAACACTGCAAAATGGTGTGATAACCATTTCTGTGACGGATTAATGTACCCTCAGTCGTCATCACTTTTTATAGAATACGTGCTTCTTGATATTCTCTATCTGCATTGTCTCAGGAGCATGAGAGTTTGTGAGACACGACAAAACTTTACAAAATGAGTAATCCACAATGACTTGAAATGTGACTATTTAAATACCAATAGACGATTTTTTGCGCAGAAAGTGAAACTTCGATTGTATTTCTGTGTACGTGTTATTACTTGCAGTACAGTCTCAGCGATGTTGAACTCAGACGTGCCGTGTTGTCAAAATACACCGTAAATTTTGGTGAGAAACTTGATTTAGGAAGTGCTCGACGGGAACGCGTAACATTATTTTAATTCCTTTTTTAATGTGGTAGTTTTACGTGTTATTTTACTGAGGCAACCTTTATCATTAATGTAACTGAGTAAAATTGCAAGTCACGTTTTTCAAAATAAAAACTTAGCTGAGATGATAGTTCAACATTATAACATTATAATATTTATCGCATTTTCGTACGGATAAGAATATACACATTTATAATTATGTTATAAATATTATATTAAAATAATTTTTTCTGTAGAATTAGTTAACTTTCCGCAGCTAAAAATACATTTATAAAACGATCACGTTTTTGTTGTGCATACGCTAGTACCTATTACCAATTAAAATTTTTCTAATTCTTTTTTGGATAAATATGTATGCTTTTCAATTATAATTTTCATTTTATGATCCTATTTTATCAGCTGCCTGTTATAGATTTGCGCGCTATAATTTACGTTAGATGAAAGTCAACAAATTTTTACGTTTGTGAGAAAAAAAAACAAGAGTAAGTGTGGCCATATGTATGCTATTTAGGTGTCTTTCTTTAGTTTTTTCATAATAATATTAACAAGTTCTAATTATCACAATCTGACCATTAAGGGAAACTTAAAAAGCAACATTCTAAATCGCGATATTTGTTGTATTATAAAACTCGTGATTAGAAAACGCGTTTTCTAATCACAACGCCTAAATTCCAGTATGCGAATATGTATTGCAATGTTCGTCCACCGTAATATTATGACTACTAAGAGGAAATTGATTTTTTTGTCATTTATCGTTTAACTTATTGGAATATGTAACATAGTTTTTTAAAGAAAAGTTTCCAGTGATGTACCGTCATGTATGAAAATTAACAATATATTTTATTACTCATTAAACATCGTTTTCTAAATGAAAATTTTGGAATTGCCTTTCCCTGTAGATCAAGTTAAGAAGTTGTAAATGAAATTCCGAAAATGGATTCTAATTAACACATTAAAAATTGCACAACTAAAAGAAAACGTCGCTGTTAATTCCGTACCAGCAAACGATTGGCATACGTATAGTAACATTGGCAGAGAATTAAAAAAAAATGTAGCGCGTGATCTGGAAGTGATTTTTAAACTCCAATTTCTAATTATATTGTATTTACTTAACGCTTTGTGCCCGTTATAGTAACATAAAGATACAATATGTATATTTATTTGTCTAGATGTTTCGGTGTGCCAGTTGACGGGCACTTCACGGTTAACGCAGCACTTTTGAAAATCCCTGCTTGAGATCTACCTGCATGCAGAACATGTATCCTTCCGCTATATGCAATAGTAACGCTGCCATGTGCCTGATCACTTTGTTCCTGCGTCGGTCAAGTGATAATGTGATATTATTAGAAAAGTAATTATCCTGCAAAGCTGCTGATTTTTTTTTACATTTACATGCATAGAAAAAAATACAAAGCAAGATAAATAATTTCTGTTTTTACAAATGTTTTACCTAGAATATTATTTCAACGTAAAGAAACGGAACTACTTGCCCTCTGTCCTTACCAGCTTTACAGGACGCATGTCACTCACTGCGCCCGTTAAAATGGATACAGGTAGATTGATTTTAAAAACGCTCACTTTATCGTGAACAGCCTTTAGACGCTAGGAATGACGTCATCGGCGGTGTTTACTTCTTGCGAGTGGTTGACGGATACACTGGCGATAAAGAGGAAGTAGAAGGGAAGCAGGGCTTAGAGAACAGTGTCGAGATGATCGCGAACCAAAACCACGGAAGGATTCTTTTGTTTCCCCGCGCCGGCAGGGACTAGAGAGCGGAAAAGCGGAGCGATGGCAGTTGTAAATAGACTCGTGAGGACGTCCCGGTGTCGAGGCGGCAGACAGGACGAGGGCGGAAAGACACACTCGTGACGGGGGCGGCGGAGAGTGCCTGCAACCCCCGGGAAAGGCAGTGACAGATGACACTTCCCGCGCCCCCTCCGCGGCGAGGAAGGGGGGTTTGAGTGGACTCGCCCCGTCTTGTCGCCATTAATCAGGATCGCGGAGCGCGGTCATGGCCCGCCGGACTTTTATAAAGTCGCCGCCGGAGCTGAGCGCGAAAGGGGAAGACAAAGGGGGAGGGGAAGGGGCACCACGTAAACGCCCGTGACTAATAGTGGCGGTCCTGGCGGTCGCGATCACTCAAGAGGGCGAGATATGTCCTGCAGTGGCCGGTCCACACGGCGCAGCTGCCGCCATCTACACCAGCATCTACACTAAAGTCTATTCGCAATATATTCACACTTTTTGGATCAAGCCTTTGAAAAATCACCCCATGTATGATGCATTTCGTTGTATCCTAAATACCCCATGTACCTACAGCAAGCGTTTTATACTTTTGCCAATATAAAAGTATCTTTTTTTTTAAATCAAATTTAAATTTTGAGTTCAAATGTATATATTTATTACAATTTTTTAAATTTGAAATTAATGCAAATGAAACCAGGGTGGAAATAGATATGTTGGCAACGCCTAGTAAGAAATATTTCCCATGCGAAATATTTTTGAAATGAGTGCACACGAATGCGGTACGTTGTCCCTTTCGTGTAAATTTTTATTCTACTCCGTAAGATAAAAAAGTAGATTTCTTGTGGCAGATTTAAATTTTTGCCGCTAGGCGCGTAGTGTTCCAAAATGTAACTTTCAATTAAAATTTTAAGCTACGTGAATAATAAAAGAAAATGATTTTACTTGTTTACGGAATATTTTATATTTGATTTATAATTAGTTGAATAATCGTATTTTTTTAACGTAGGAAACAGAGAAAATGTGGTACACATGTGACACTAGCGCTTTTATAGTAACGACAATTTTTCCTTTGCCAAACTTTTAACTTTATCTATACCTAACATCTAGTATAAGAGGAACGGCTGTCAGCGACTGGTCCAGAGTACGCAGCTGCCATCATTTTCTTGCAGCAGCACCGTTGCTATAGTCTATTCACAGTAACTTCAAACTTTCAGAATGAAACATCTGAAAAAATAACTTGTGTTTGTCGTGTTTGTTTCACGTATCACGAGTGTATATACTGTAACAAGATGTCATAGGGGCGTATTCGAGTTCGTGAGAGGTGGAGATGTTAACAAAATAAAATAACTTAATTTGATTTGATTTTAATTTAGTTGTTATTTACAATAAACTCTCTGTCTCTACTATTACTCATCTTATTCTATGTTAGCGCAATATATATGTCTCAGTTCTAATTAAAGTCCTTCTCAATGTCTCTATATTGGTTATAGTCACTTAATTCACACTCATTATTAACACATGTTCAGTCTGTCTGTTGCCATCATTTGAAATGTTTTACACTCATGCATCAATTTAAAAATGAAGGCCTGCCCTACCTAAAACATGAAAGTTTACATTATTTAACGAAGCACTACTTGCGTGTAAATTTGGGGGTAATCGTTTGATTGGTCCCCGAGATGTGGAATAAAACATCTAATTTTTCATGTGGTGAACTTCAGAAATGGCGGACAAAAGGGTTATAGGGTAGCACATTCGATGATTGCCACGCATACTGCCAGCATATAAAGTTCGGCTGAAATTGTGGGAAAATATGGCATATTAAGCAAAAATATTTTCACGGCTGTTATTTTCAAAATATATCATTACCCCTTAAGTCATATAGATTTAAGTGGAATAGAAAAGTATATCTTGACATATAAATCTGGTGGAAATTATATTGTTTCCCCGACAGAGAACACAAAAGCTTGATTTTAATGTTGTGCTATTTTACAAAATGGCTAAGAAAAGAGTTCATGTATTAGCTAATTTGATACATTCAAAAATACTGTCAGTACCCAAAGTTAAGTTTTATTTCATAGATTTGTAAATACAGCATACTCAGCTAAAATGTTTATACAGCCGCCATTCTAAAAATAAGTGGCCGGCTCATTCAACAGCTATAAATGAATATGGCCTACCATGAACAACTCCTTTGCCAAATCTAGAAGGACTTGGTAAATTGACTCCCGAGATAGGATATTAAATCTTTCTTTATTGATGGGTCAGTATCTAACAACATGGCGGAAAAAGATACTCCGTGTAGATGGTTTGTAATAGATAATGCCAGCATACTTAGTTAAGTTGAAATTGGTTATATGGTTTCGTATATCTAGCATACTAAGCTAAAATATTTATATGGTCGCCATTTTGAAAATGAATATGTATATATGGTTTACCACAGTACTACTTGTTTGCCATATTTGGTAGGAATCGGTAGATTGTTTCCATAGAAACGACATAAAAGATTCCTTTCTTCATATGCCGGTATCTTACAAATTGGCTTACCAAACTAACAACACTGCTTGTAATATATACTTTCAGGATATAAAAATTTGGATTTAACTAACCGAAGGGTATGTTAGATGTACCAAACGACCCTAAAATATTTTCTATGTTCGCCAGCTTGAGAATAAAATCCTTATCAATTTATATAGCATATGTTTACATGGCCTACCATAGTATTACTTACATGCCAAACTTGGCGAGAATTACTTTGAGTAATTTTCGAGCTATACGGTATATTTTTTAAAGCAGTGTTATATTCCAAAACGGCAGACCAACAACAATATACATCTCTTAAATTTAGTGCATACACGATACACTGTCAACTTACAATATTTTGGAAAAAATGTTTTAAGTGTTATCAAGGTATGACATAACTCCCTAAATTTTAAAATGATAGCTATTTTGAAAGTAGGTACACAAAGCAGTTGAAAACTATACAAGTTGGATGTCCTTAATAAGTCCTATATGTATACCGAGTTTGCTGAAATTCGATAAATGTGCTCAAAAGTTTTTTAGGGAGGATAGATACAGACACACAGTGATACACATAGACACGCATACTCAGACACAGACACCGGAAACAGAGCTCATAAGCCTTCCTTTCCTTCGGAAGGTAAACTGAATGTTACCTTATTTCTTCTCAGTTTTCACATCTCTACGCAACCAGGGTGACAATCCGCCATTTTACATAGTCATGTGTACTTGCATATGTACGGTAATAATGGTCGAAGGTCACCGAACACTACTTTGCCCCCCTCCCCTCCCACCACGTTAAACTGACCACAATGAAGCTATATAGGTGAAAAGCCGCAATTGTACGAGTCAGTGCCCCCTGCACTGGAATGACAGAGCAGAAGGTACTGATCCAAAGTGGCTGCCCTGTAATTGCAGAGCAGGAGGTGCCGAGATGGCTGCTACGAGGGCAAACTGCGCTTTTTTTTTGCGGGGAAATTGCGAGTTTTTGGAGTTTTGGGAAATTCCAGATTGCGGCCACGTCCTCACAGTCCACAGCCAGGAGCCACATGTCGTAGAATGTCCATTTTATACTACTACCATACTTTATCCACCAAGATAGTAGGCCTACAGCTTGAAACTAAAAGAATCGTCAGATTTCACAAGACTATAATTTTTACATGAATCATACCAGGGCCTCGCGGCAAATGATATGGTTCACATCGAAACTTAAAGCTTGGCTTGGTGCATGTTGCACGTGGCCGGTTCACTTGGTTGCCGGTAGGTGTCACCCTTGTGGCGCTACAGCTGGTGTCGCTATCGCGCTCGTTCAGTATGCGTCGGGATGGCGATAACAAAGCAACAAAAAGTGTTTTGCGTTATCCGTTTCAACAGGTGTGTGTCTGTTATAACAGAGCAGCGCGATTTCTGGTGACAGTATGGCACTTCACCTCGTACTGCGCAAAGCATCCGACGTAGAGCGCATCCGGCAGAGTTTTGTATGGAGTCCATATAAGTCCACTCGTCGTGGCAGCCGAGAACTGGCCGTCTCCCATATGACTGTCTGGCGTGTTTTGTGATGACGATTGTTTTTCAAGCCATACAGGATTCAAGTGTACAAGTCCTTCGTGATGGCGATAAATAACAACATCTTGAGTTGTGTGAATTCATTTTTCTGGACATGGAGATGGGCCATGAAAACTTTCATTCACGTTTGGTGTTCAGCGATGAGGCCACGTTCCATTTACGTGGAAAAGTTCACCACCACAACGTACGAATATGGAGAACACAGTCGAGCATGAGAGAGAATCTCCAAGTGTTTTGCACCGTTTCCCAGGAACAGGTGTACGGTCCGTTTTTTTTTTTTTTTTTTTTTTTTTTGAAACATCATTACGGGACTGTCATATCCAGATATGTAGGCTATATTACTGTTTCCACAATAACGAGAACATTTCGATGAATTCATTTTACAACAGGATGGAGCACCCGCCGCACTGACACCTGCAAGTCAGAGAATTGATAAAAAATGAGGTTCCCGAACGATGGATCAGCCGTAAGGGGCCTTACGGATTGTGCATTTCACCACTGGCCTCCAAGGTCTCCTGACCTCAGCGTATGTGATTGTTTCTTTTGGGTGTTTGTGAAAGACTCCGTCTACGTGCCTCTTCTTCTAACAACTGTGGGCGAACTGCGATACCGCACAGCAACAGCAGTAGTTGCAGTAACACCTGACTTGCTTGCACGAATATCGGACGAGTTTGACAACCGTTTAGACGTATGTCGTGCATCCGGTGGAGGGCACGTTCAACATTTGTGGAAAGATAAATTAAAAATTTCTATTCTTATATATGTTCAAAATTTATCCGAAGGTTTTATGAGCTTGCATGTAAAAGTCATAGTGTTGTGAAATATATAGAATCTTTTGGATACACGCTGTATTTTTGCACATAAAATGCTAACAGTGTGATTGATTGGCTTGGAAATGTCATAGGGCCAATTCTGGATATGTCACTGCATTATTATAAGCTTAAAAACATCATCACCCCACTTAGTTATGTTACTCGTGTTTCACAACTCCCGAAGCGCACATGCCATTTTCCGTCCGAATTCTAACTTTCCGGAAGTGTTGCGGCCGCCATTAGCAATCGACAGTACGCTTGCGTGCACTTATGAGAAGAAAGTGTGATAGAGGCTGTCCACGGTATAATGAGCACTTTTGAAATCAACCTTAGAAAAAAGTCACTGTCCCTAACTGCATACATTTTAACGGGCGCAATGAGTACCATGTATCCACTAAAGTTGGTAACGATGGAGGGGAAAGTAGTTCCATATATTAACGGCGAACAAAAAGTGTTAGATAACAATTAGTGACAACATAAATTATTTCTCTCGCTTTCTGAATTTTTTAATGCATCGAAGTTTTAAAATGAGCAGATTTGCACAATTTTTACTTTTCTAATAATTTCGAAGTTTCCTTGATCGACGCGTGAATAAGTGTACAGATCCACTGCAATGT
Source organism: Dryococelus australis (assembly GCA_029891345.1). NCBI lineage: Eukaryota > Metazoa > Arthropoda > Insecta > Phasmatodea > Phasmatidae > Dryococelus > Dryococelus australis. The sequence continues at coordinate 132,165,183 of CM056993.1, forward strand.
TAATTTTGCATAAGGCAGAAGAACACCCAACGTGTATACAAGTAGATCTCAAGCAGGGCTTTCAAAATTTTTCATATTGCAGGTAATAGCCTATTCCTAACTATATTTCACAGCATATCTTGACGACTGCGGTTTTGGAGCTATTTTAGAAATCTAGAAATTCTGTTATTTAAAATTACTGAGAAAATATATTTCGTGGAAGTTTGAACGTCTGAGCAGAATAAGACCTGATCCCGTTTTGGGATAAACCAGTGCCTTTTTCCGCCTCTTAAAGTATGTTAACCACCTTATTGCATGGATAGAGTGCTACCAGTTAGGTCACTTTTTCATGGAACGTTTTAGGCAGCATGTACAGATGCCGATGCTTTTGGAGGATAAATTCGAGTGCATTGTTTAGTTTTCCGTTGTTTAAATACAAAATATTACGAAAATCAAAATTAAATAAATGGTTTTTTTTTTTTTTTTTTTTTAAGTGTTTAGTTACCTTTCATCTCAAAATAATATACATACCTTCAGTAGTATAAATATAATTTATAAAATATTTTTTGATGTAAACCAAATAGCCTAACACAAAACAGGTGAAAAGGCAACGAACACAGTTTTATTGCGTGAAAAGAATTTCAATTCGACACCCTGGTGGATTTGGTTCTGGGAGATTGGTTATATTGAATTTGCCCCATACAACCTGTGCACTCGTCCTTTATACCTTCAGGCACACAGGATGGAGTGACTGCTTTCCCCAGCCAATAGGAATAAGTTATGAGTATCGTCCTTACAACGGCGATAATGTTTATCCTCTTTAAATAATACCAACAAGGTGAAATTTGTAATTTTACACAAACGACCGGCAACGTATCTCTATCATCTAAAAGGCTAATCGTTCAATTAAATTTGGCTGGCGGGGACCAGGGGTGGAAACACGTATCATTAGGAAATTGAGACGAGTGAGTGAGTGAGTGAAGAGATTTTACCGGCTCTTAACAGCTAAGTATTGTGAGCCGATGAGGGTGAAGCGAGGTGTGAATGGAGCAGGGGAGGGGGAGCGGGAGATCCCAAAGAAAACACACCGACCAGTGGCATCGTCCGGCACGAGTCCCACACGCGAAAATCCGGAGGTGACCGCCTCCGGGAATCGAACCCGGGTTCGCCTTGGTGGGAGGCGAATATTCTAACCCCTACACCACCAAGATCTCCTAGGAAATGGAGGTAATAAGTTCACTTGTCTAGGGTCTTAAAAGGAGAGATGAGGTTGGCCGCTCTTATAGAGTGCGGGTATGTTGCAGTGTGAAAATTTCTTGTACATCAGTGTATAGGCCGTTCACGGTAAAGTGAGCACTTTTGAAAGCCCTCTCGTTCGGAATAATAGTCAATAAATATTTTTCATTTTAGCTTTAGGCGTTAACTTCCGAGTGCAGTAGAATATACACACTGTGTTTATTACTTTCTTGGAAATATTTAATTTAAAAGGTGGCTAAATAATAAATAATTTAAAAGAAAGAAAAAGTAACCAGGACCTCAAAAGTGCTCACTTTACCGTGAACAGCCTATACACATACAGCCATGGCCCATAGAAGCGACCCCGTCGTCATGAATTCATAAACTGGTTTGTAAACGTAATTGTAAGACACCAGCGGTTTACGTAAGGCCCAGGTAATAGGCCGTCCCGTGACATGGAACACAAGTGTGCGTTACTCGTACGTTGATTCAGAGGTGGCAACCGTAGCCGAGATTAAAATACCCGTATACTTAAAACGAAGTTCATTATAATTTTACCATGCTCGGGAAGTGCATACGTTGGTAGCGACCATTGTAATATACATATTGTAACCGCTGGCAATCCGTTATAAGTTACTGGAGAGGTGTAAACCAACATAATCTTTTTGTGTTGACTGAAATTTCTTCACCCTGAACAAGGTTTATGTGAAAACTCCGTAAAACAATACATTTCTCAATAAACTGTAGCAGTTACATCATAATCTTAAATTCAGCATACGCAGTCTTCATAAACTATATTCACAATGAGAAGTAACGTATGCCAGTACAGTGTGGTCTAGCATTATGACACTGGCAAGAGTTATTCGTATAATCAGCTTCACCTACCTTATCAGGCTTTATACTTGCAGTCTGCTCTATTATCTGTATCTCAGTGTCTTAAATATGACGAAGAGAATGAGAGTTGAGCTGAAAGACATTTTGGTTGAAAAACAAACTACCGTTAAGCCAACTCGGAATTACAGTGTAAAATATGGCTGCACTCTCCACGATGTAAAGAAGTACCCTCTCTCTATGTCTTTTCCTTCCTCTATCTCTCTCTCGCTCTCTCTCTCTCTCATTCCGCGAGAAAAATCATTTTAACATTTCTGTGCAAATGTATGCGCTGCTCATGGTAAACTGAGCACTTTCTGAAAGGCCTGATTACGATCGACTTCTCGGATTACATTTTATCTTCCACCGTGAGTAAATTTAACATTGCCATGGATCTTATCACTCTATACATGCATCAGTCAATTGAAACTGTAAAATTATTAGAAATGTAAACGTTTTAACAATGTGATATTTCTTGCACTTAAAAACATTTCAAAAAGCAGAAAGAAAATGAAGTAATTTCAGTATAAACAAATGTTTACCTGACACTTATCGTTCAGCATTTTAGACTTGGAACTAAGTATCTCCAGTCGTTGCCAGCTTCACTGCCACATACCAGACAGTGTGCCCGTTAAAATATGTGCAGGTGGGGGAAGTGACATTTCTCAATGCTTGATTTCAAAAGTGTTCACTTTACCGTGAACAGCCTCTAGCTGTACTTAGCATCTAACTTTATTTGCTGCAGTAAGGAAATTTTTTATTTTAATCAACCCGTGTGTATTAAATTACCCCAACAACCCTGGGCGTCGTAACAATTTTTGCTAACTAATGGATGGCCTGAACGTTGGAGTAGCTGAACTTTTCTCAAGGCAGGCACATTTCCCCACGCACTATCCACAAAATTGCGTATAACGAGCTATCTCACGGAACTAATCATGTCTAAGTATCAGTCTTTAACCCAATCAAGTTTGAAAAGCAAAAGAAAAGAAGTACCTGCCAAAAGTTTAGTTTCTGTAAATACCATAGCCATTACTGAAACAATTTTGTGTATACTTTGTATTGTATTGGGTTTTCTAACATCCGCCAGTTTTATGCTTGAAGGCTTGGTAGGGCACGGCTTGCAGACAAACTTGTAACCTAATTATAGCACCATGCCGTGCCCGGGAATCGAACACAGAGTCTCCCGCACCCCACATCGATGGCGCACCAACCGACTGCGCCATGGGAGGTCGGCTTTTGTAAATAAGTTTGATAGTTCAACTCGTTGAGCATGTTAAAGAAAAAAGTGAATGAACATCGTCCTTCATTTAAAACATCGAAGAAAGGTATGGTTTTCTAAAAAAAATCGAAAACGTGCCCATGTCTCGAAAAGCGTTCGTTTTTTACTGAGTTCAAATTGTGATAATTTGATAGACCACAGCCAGATACATCGCTTGTTTCTGAGTTAGCCATTTTCTAGGGACAGTCTATATAAGGAAAACCTGCGGAGTTTCATTTGAAAGGTATTCTTGGTGCATATTCTAGCGTTTAAATAAACCCAAGTCTTTTAAGTTATTAACATTTGAAACCCCGCATATTTGTAAACATGTGCAATTTTAAAATAATAAAATAAAATTTATATTTACTATGAAATTCCTAAACAACGAAAATCATGGTCGTTAAAGAATTTTTACATAACATTCTGCCAATCAGAATAACAAAACACAGCCTAATCTTCGACATTAATACATTAATGACGCCAACAGAACGCAGGTTTGCTATCATCTTAAACGCGACGGTAATATGTATCGGTGAACGCTAAGGCATTGTGTTCATGTTGCAAGGAGTTAGGGGCGATGTTTGTTTGCACCGAAATCTACAGTATGGCTCTGCGCGTTAGCACTGAATCGAGAACCAAGTGGTTTTGAGATAATTATAATATTTCCTTTTTCTGTATTCGTGTTCATCGACATCCCTTTTATATACCTAGAGATTGATATAGGTTCTGCTCACACACACTAAATAAAAAAAAAAAGTAGTTTTCAAACGAGACATTCGTGCATCGCTTAACCGGTATATAAGTGCGAATCGTCGTTTAAAGGAACTATATCGCCCAGCCACTCTCGCCGTATACGGACATTCTTAGTGTAGCAGAATATATTGTAAACACGTTAATTTCTACTCAATGTGTCGAGCAACATAACCCATTGAGTCCGTCGTGTCCATGGTCAAGAACATGCTGCAAATGAAGGATATTTGTAGTCAGCACTGTACACAACAAGAAACCAGTGGCGGATGTTTTGAACATCTTCCTTGTGAGAGATCTGATTTGCTAAAACTTAGGCTTCTTTCATTCGTGAGTGGTTAATTCTGAACACGTAGCACTGGTTACGCCAAACACGCTCACAGACACGGACAGCAATCATAGAATTTAACGACTGCAATACTTCAGGTTGGAAATTGATTCGGGAATGATAGGGTTAACAGCAACTGAGAGATCTTGCATCACAGTCGCCAGGCCATTGCGCTTCTGCATATTCGCCTGTTCTCTTCACCGTCCGAGGCCGCGGTTGGCGTAGGGGTTAGAGCGCTAACCACCCACCAAGGCGAACAGGGCTCGATTCCCGACTAGGTCACTCCTGGATTTTCGCACGTGGGTATCGTACCGGACGATGCCGCTGGTCGGTGGGTTTTCTCAGAGGTCTCCAGTTTCCCCTGCGCTTTCATTCCAGTGCTACTCCATATCCAGTTCGCTTCACCCTTGTCGGCTCTCGACACCACGTTGTGCACTTCCTTGGGCGGCTCTTAACACCGACGTCTTGAGAGCCGATGAGGGTGAAACGAGGAAGAGTACGGAGCAGTACAGGGTTTATGGGCGTGGGGAACGGGAAATCCCCGAGAAAACCCACCGACCAGCGCTTCCGTCCAACGCGATTCCCACATGTGAAAATCCAAAAGCGACAACACCGGGATTCGAACCAGGTTCGCCTAGGTGGGAGCAGGGTTGATTACTACATCACAGCGGCTCCAGTTCCCACCGAGCAGCGGAATCAGGAAACGAGCCATCGCCAGCGACAAGGGACGAGTCACACACACACGCGAGAAAAATAATAATAATAAAATTCACTTGATAAACATTTTGTGTAGAGTCCCGAGCGTAAAAACCTGCAAGCTCGAAACTGCGAGGGCCGACGCCGCGACTCGCATCTCAATGCGACGTCCGGCGTCGTCCTCCCCCCCCCCCCCCCCCTCGCACATTTCCCGCCCAGCACACTCACCCCTGCCACATTTTTTATTTTACTGTGCTGCCCGCCGGCCTTCACCCTACCCCCTTTCCAACAAACAGTTCTGGAGCGCCCACCCACCGCGAGAAGCAACCAGAAGTGGCATTTACCGCTGCAGTAAAACCCCTGATGATTTATGGGTAATTTCTGCGAGGGGGTGGAAAAAAACTTCAGGGGGTTTAAGCGTCGTTGAAGAGAGGGGAAGGTGGTTCGCTAGAAATTTTCCCGCGTCCCTTCACGGCCGGCCACGTGGGTGTTTTTTTTTTTTATCCTCCTCTGGACCTTATTGTCCGCGGGACTACTGCATATCTATCCCCGAGGGGGATAAGAAGTCGTGGTCCCCTGATGTTTGTGTATCGCCCAGTTCAGTTGTGGATCCGCGCGACATATCCCCTCCCCCCCTTTCACGGTCTCTCTCTCTCTCTCTCTCTCTCTCTATGTGTATGTGTGAGCTCACACACACACACACATACATATATATATATATATATATATATATATATATATATATATAGGCACACATAGCGGCAACAACGTGATTTTATGGTATCGTTGCAAGATGCCAGACGGGCGTATCAGAGTTCGTGAGGGATGGTGATCTTAATAAAAATAAAATAACTAAATTTGATTTTTATTGTATTCACAAAGCTATTATTTACAACATTAAACTGCCTATTTGTACTATTACTCATATGGTTATCAGTGAGCGCAATATTTAATGTTTTTCTCAACTCTAATCAAAGTCCTTCTCGTCTCCACATTGGTTATAGGCACTTAATTCACACTCATTATTAAAGGCTGTTCACGATAAAGCGAGCACTTTAGAAACGAACCTTAAAAAAAATTCACTGCCCCTGCTTGCATATATTTTAACGATAGACAGAAATTAGTCCCATAGCCTAACGTCGAATAAAAAGTGTTAGATAACTATTTATGATAACTTAAAACTATTTCTATAGTTTTCTGTTTTTTTATACATCGAAGTGTAAATATTAGTAGATTATTAAAGTATTTAATTTCTTAATAATGTCAAAGTTTCACTTAACCGACGCATGAATAAAGTGATGAGGCCCATGGTTATGTTAATTTTACATATGGCGGATGAATACACAGCTTGCATACAAGTAGATAGTAAGCAAGGCTTTCAAAAGTGCTGATTTGACCATGAACAGCCAATAACACGTGTTCAGTCTGTCTGTAGCCATCATTTGAAATGTCTTTCACTCACGCATCCAGTTCAGTAGTCCCCGTCTGCCAGTCTCTCTCTCTCTCTCTCTCTCTCTCTCTCTCTCTCTCTCTCTCTCTCTCTCCTCTCTCTCTCTCTCCTCTCTCTCCTCCACAGCACCGATACTCGCTGTCTGCAAACTTCTCTCCCGCTGGTCACTTTCGTCGCCACTCGACGCTCTGCTGGCCCGCCGCTTCGAAATCTTGTCGCTTGAGGTCGCACAGTCATCCACTCTCTCGACTTTAAAAAAACTGTTGGTTCGGAAGTCCGTTGCTGTTTAAATAATCTCGCTATCCCCGATCTGGAAGATTTGCCGCACCCCGAGTCACGCTGAGAGAAAATAGGGCATTAAACCATAAAATTCCATCAGATAATCGCATAAATTCAATTTACTCAAGGTCAGCAGCTCGCAAGCCACCAAAGGATTATCTCGGCGGCACGCTGAGGTATGCGCGGCGGCACGCCTTTGTAACTCAAAGTCTCCTTGGATTATCGCTCACCTGACCTTCAAACGTTCCTTCGCTTTCGCGAGTAGGACAGGTATAAGGGGAACGATGAGGAACATCGAGCACGTAACATTAGTCACTCTGTCAAACTTTTTTGTGGTGAGCACAAAAATGTTTCTAGCCACTGTAAAATAAAATGTTACTGGCCATAAATGTTTAGTGGTGACAACTAAAAACTTTTGTGGTCATCAAAAAAAATTTGACAGTGTGAATGGCAACATAGGCTATTCACGGTAAAATGAGCACTTTTGAAAGCAATGCTTAAAATCTACTTGTATGCAAGATTAACATTGTCGTGGGCCTCTTCACTTTATCCATGCGTCGGTTAAGTGAAACTGTGTAATTAATTGAAAAGTAAATATCTAACAATTCTGCTCTTCTTTTTTTGCACTTCGATGCATTAAAAAAATAAAAATAAAACGGAAAATGTACAATTAAATTTATCACAAATGGTTGCCTAACACTTTTTATTCGACGTTAGGATACGGAATTACTTCCCATCCATCTTTACCAACTTTACTAGGCGTATGTCACTCAGAGCGCACGTTGAAATATATGCAGGTAGGAGCAGTAAATTTTTTTACTAAGGTTGATTTCAAAAGTGCTCACTTTATCGTGAACAGCTTTTGCCCCTATTTATGGCCCCTACAAAATATTTTGTGAATGCTCCCTTGGAGCTTGATTTTACACTGGATAAATTTTAAATTATTCTTGTAATCAAGTACATCGTTTATGCTGCAGTGTTAATATACAGTATATACTTAGTAAGGTTATAAGGAAATTAAGAAAATAAATTTTAATAGCATATTCGCTATTAACTAACATTTATATGTAGCAATGAATCTTAATGCTCGTCTTCGCCTTATAATGATGAAATTCTTCGTTTTTGTGTCTCTCATAGTTGAAAAAATAGTGTGTGTGTGTGTGTGTGTGTATATATATATATATATATATATATATATATATATATATATATATATATATATATATATATATACACACACACCTGATTTTTTGCTACTAGCAGATAACATGTAATAAAAATTAAGCACAAAATTATTAAAAACTCATAAAATCTAAATTTTCTATAAGCGTACATTGTCAATAATTAATCCTACTCTGAATCCAAAATTGTGACACGAAAACCAAGAATTCAATCGATAGAGGCGAAGTCAAGCCTTAATGCATACTGATAAGCATGTGGTTTGAACGGAATGCGCAGTGGACCGACCCTCGAGTAGTCCCCTCCTTTTAATGGGTTTCTAATGTATATCTGTCGCTGTACCTCAACCGCCATACCATCCGACTGAATAACAATTCAGCCAAGTTGATGGCGTTTTTAGCATTCAAACTTAACCTTTTTTTAAGGGAAGACAAAACAGAGGCCTAAGCAATTGAAATTACAGCAGTCTGATTTATAACACTTCCATTAAAATAAAAAGTTTTCCAATATATTATATTGTGAACATCAATTTCATTAATGTAGTCATATGAAGGGCTAGAAGAAATATGAGCCTTACGGAAAAAAAAAACATATTTCCAAAAGACCATTATTATAATTAGCATGATACCTGCGAAGCAAATATATACAAAAGAGAGACCAAAGCATAACTCTCTTGACACTGAGTAACTTGCTCAACAAAAACATCGTCTCCTTTAGAAACATTAGTACTAAATCCACCAATATTCCTAAATATCTTCCTGGGCCAGTATATCCACCTTATTTAGTGTCTTCGTGTCATGTACGATTCCCTAAGGAAGCTCACTGTGGATCGCTAAACTTTTTCTAAGGTTTGATGCAGGGCGCTGGGCTGAGACTGGTGCACTTATGCTGTCGTTACACTGTGCTGTGTCTTCTCTAATGACACGGAGCGAAGTAACTTGTGGCATTTATGCTCTCACTTATATACACTCGTTGAACCAGTTAATAACCAGCGAATGTCGCCCATAATAAGAGGAGGCGATGGGAAAAAATGCATGGCTATAATTTCTGTTGCTTTTCATTAATTTCCTCAATATGGAAACCAAAAGACAACTCAAAACTTGGTCCTGAACATCTGACCTGAATACATGCTAGATCCAGCCGGGAAGTTTCGGAACCTTCGATCGGCATTCCGGCCACTAAATCGAATAAATGGGTACATTGTTATGAACGTTAATCCAGGACACAAGTCGTGGTAGCCGAAATACCTTACGACAGCAAAATACAGAAACCCCGTCCACCGACCAGTAAACGGATCACATATAGGATAGCGTGACCCTATAAACGGCGTCATTTGTCATCAGGCCATCGTTCCAAGACGGCGTCTGGAGATGGGTATGTCCGGCCATCGGTAATCGCCGCCTGAATCAGCATACGGCAACATGTATAAGGTGGAGACTCCCCAGTTAGGTTTTTGTAGGAAAGGTGCTGGGTAATATCCCTTAGCATAGTTAGATTAACTTCTTGTTGATTCACATAAAAACGCTCATCCCAATTACTCTATGTATAATCTTACATGTTCAATAAGTCCCAAATTTGTAGTGTTGTGCTTTACTCCATTGTGAGTTATAGGTTTATTTGCTACGCCTCTAAAGCCTTTTATGTTATGAATTAATCTGAGACGCAATTCAGAACATTGGTGGAGCCGAATATTTTGGCAACTGAAGTAGTAAACTGTCTTCTGTCCAGTTCTCGACAATGCTTGTAGGTGGCTACCGTTGGTGAGTTGCTGAGGAGTCTGCGGGCCGCGAACTTCCGCTTTCTAAATCCGTGTTAAGTAATTTTTGTGTGACATTTTAACGTCCGGATATGTGATGTTCAGATGTTATTTTATGTTAGTTTGGTATCTAAGCTGTCCCCTTTGAGTCTCTGCCTCGGCAACTGAAACTGAAATCACATTTTACTCCCATACTCACTGGGTATGGATTCTTGAAGGTCGAAGAATGATACTACGGATAGTGTTATCTATGACGCAGTATATCTTGTCAGTTGCAAGTGTGTATGTACAAGCTTCACCGCCAGCTCATGAGCCTCTGTGGATCCTTGAGTGAATATCCTTAGGACAACGTCCAACATGCCACGAAGACAATACCGCACCAGAAGATTGCCTCGAAAGCTGCAAAGGAAGTCGTCGCGTGAAAGTTAATGGTGCATGAAAGCGTTAGTTGGCATGGGCTTGTTCCAAGTTATTCGTTTCGTTTCCTTTCGGCAAAAATGTTTGGTATTACTCAAATGTTCGTTTCCCAACGAAAGGATCTATTCCAAGCGCATTCCAGTGTTCGTTTGACGTCACTTGTTGGAATATCAAAGTCGAACCGATAACGAAGCCCTTCGGGTTTTCGTTACGGAGTTTAATTATGAAAACTTGGCGGGTGTGCGGCATAGGTCCTTATTTGTGACAGTGGCAGAAAAGAATCGCGAAGTAATACGCCATTAATTACAGAAACATAAATATATATTTAAGAAAGAATTATTTAATAGCACTTATTAACCTTTCTGGTTTTATTTGTAAACCATGTAAGCAGCAGTTTAGACTGAGGGTATACAGTTGTTTAAATTGAAATACGAGAACATTAACCTTTATTTATTTCAAATCTATTTTTAAAAATATGATTTGTAAATAAACCGACAAGTAGCGTTATCCTGTAAATAATTCTTGGGAGTATACATAAAAATTACGTTCTTTTCAAAATAATTGGGAGGAAATTCATACCATATAGGAATTAATAAAATCGACTTGAAACACAATAGCGTCTAGTATGTTGTCCATCGTTTATTTTATAATCTTGGTATTAAAAATAACAAATGAAAGGGCGTTTTCGAAATAGTTTGCAACCAAACAGCAAAATGTTAAGGGAGAACAATCTGCGTAGATGTGACAACCAAAGTCCTCTCTCTCTCCCCCCCCCCCCCCCCCTTCCCTCTCTTTCTTATCGGCGTACATGCGAGTCCATTTTAACACAGTGAAAACGAAATTACAGCACATCTAAGTGTGTATAATACACACATATCCAGCCGAGTTATAAAATAGTACGATTTCGACAGCAAATTTGACTCACCTGACGAACGAAATATACCTTTTCCTGGAATCCAATATTTGTATAGTACTAATAGTTAAAATCATCCAAATGCAAACAAAATATTTTAAGTGCTCCACTGCCTTGGATTATTAATGTTTTGAAGCTGAAATATTCATAATTTATAAACATTCCCCCATAATTCAGTTAAAGTTAATGTGAGTAGTGTTGCCAGCTTGCATTCGCTAACGAAACCCCGAACATTGCCGAAGGCTCAGAGGGCGGTAACGAAGTATGATTTAGAATACGGGGATGCCTTTCTCGAAGGTTTTATTCGTTTCGGGAGATTTTGAAACTTAACGAATAAGAAAAGATAACGAATAACTCAGAATATGCCCCCTGAAGATACTAACCATGGAGTGTATCGTAATATCTAGGTGTTAATTATGATGTAGGTGAGGATGATGACACGCGATGTCGTTAAGTAGTTAGTGAAAATGAAAGCTATATATTTTGAATATTTTTATGCAGATTTGGTCTGTACGGTTTAACTGCTAATGCTAGAAGTATTCTTTAGAAATTGTGTTTTTTTAAATAAACATCATAATTCCTCGGGACATTATTTGTTGAAAGACAGTACCAGTACATTACGGTGCTTTAACCAGAATGCTGTAATTAGTAGGTATTCAATCATTACCTGTTTGTTCTCTCGTAAGTAGATTAAGTTTGAGTTTGGTGATGAAATATGGTTTTATAGAAAATTAATTGGGTCTTGTTGCCATGTAGTCGCCTATAATATACGTGTTCGGAAACCACTTGTCGAAATACAAAAAAAAAAAAAAAAAAAAAAAAAAACACCATCTGTGGGCGAATATTGAAACAAGAAACTCTAGTCACAAAATGTTCGGAAAGGAAATTTAGGATGTTTAAATTGTAGAGGAATTTCGGAAAACGACGCCGGGTGTTCACAGCCATAGGTACCTGTCTGCACAACAATTTGCGTGACACGAAGGTGAACGGCGCGGCGTTGGCACGAAATGCAGCCAGCGCCTGTACATAGGCAACCATGAACTACACAAGCTAACCTACCACTGTGGTGACTCTTGGGTGTGGGCCAGTGGCTACCTACCCGGCCTACAGGCGACGCAGAGTGCCGCGTGCAGCACTGCCCGTGGATCAGTTAGCCTTCGTGTCATGCAACTTGTAGTGCATTCAGGTACTGTACATGCAACTGCGGGCACCCGACGTCGTTTGCCGAAATTCAACTTCTATTTAAACATACTAAACGGCCTTTTCCAAACATTTTGCGACTAGAGTTTCTTGTTTCTATTCGCCCACGTATGCAGTGGTTTGATTTTCGTCATTTAGTTTCCGAACACGTCTATATAACAACGATCTATGAAGATCGTTTCCTTGTAGTCTACCATCAACTTGTCACGAGACAACAACTTCCTATGCAGTTACGGAAACCTGGGTTGTAACTGTATCGTGTGTGTGTTAGTGATGGTTCAACGTGAACATGGTGATCTTGTCAGGTATGACTCGTGAATGCCTGTGGACTATTGCATCAGTTAGTAGAAACTGGAAATTTGTGCAGAATATCTATATATGTACCTCGCGAGGAGGGTTTCGTTGTTTAGTCCTCAGAGGGGAATGAAACAATACGACAGAATAACAATTGGCTACGGGCCACGCAGCATCGACAGGAACGCCTTTACCCGGACCCAAATTTCACAAGAGGCAAGGAGGACTCTGCGACAACAGACTTTCAACACGTGTCTCACTAAAACGAACTCTGTCCTGTTAAGTATCCCGCCTACCTATCGCAGTTTTCCGCGTTCGAGGACGATAGCTTAAGCGCAAGGCCCTGAACTGGCGTGCAGTGCTCTCGTCTAACTGCGTGCATCTATGGGACTTTCAGCGGTGACACTATTATTTCATTGATCAAAAGTCCATAGGAAGGTTTAAAGCAGGGTCCTTGAGTAGTTTTGTATATATATGATGCGTGTATTTTGATAAATAGAACTTTGAAAAGGCGTTTTTTTTTTTTTGCCATTTCTGAGTGCTCTGAAATGGTGTTTCTAATATGCGTGACGTCTTGAAAGCACTCAACAGCCCTCGTCTGTGAAGTGTGTGCTATTTCCGTAGATCCGTACTCCCCTTAATCAACCTCATCGGCTCTCAAGACCTCTTCTTATTTAGGAGATTACAAATTGCAAGCGCTGATATTTATGAGTGTGTTATTTTTTTACAATTAAAACATTGATTAGGTTTACTATTACTTCAGATGCATAAGGTCACTTTATATAACTTTTTTTTTGCATTGATTAGAATAAAGCAAATAATGTAACTTCATAAACAACGCTGTCACGCATGTATCATGTATGTTACTGCGTCTTGCTATAATATTGGGCACAAACGTAGTTTTCTGATTAATGAAAATGCTAAATTTTTTATGTAGTTCAAGAGCAAGCATTGGCAAGAAAGAAGAGACCAAATAGGATTTCCTAAAATGCCCCACTAACCGTAAAGAAATTACATCATTACAGGCAGTATATATAATATAATAACGCAAACCAAATAAACCACTGAAAAGTATCACTACCCTCCCCCCCCCTATAAGTATTCTGATTGCCACACAGTCTGGTATGCATCCAAAAAAGTTGGTAACAACAGAGGGAAAATAGTTCCGTACCTTAACGTTGATTTTAATGTGTTGGGTTAAACATTTGTGATCACTGAAATTATTTATTTTGCTTTTTTTTTTTAATGCGTATGGAGTTTAGAAATCAGCAAATGTATATAATATTTACGTATCTAATGATGTGGTAATTTCACTTGACCGACTCATGAATAATGTGATCAAGCCACGGTAATGTTAATTTTACACATGGTGTAGGAATGCACAGTGTGCATACAAGTAGATCTTAAGCAGGGCTTTTATAGGCTATTCACGGTAAAGGGAGCACTATTGAAAGCCCTCCCATTTGGAATAATAGTCAATAAATTTATTTTATTTTAGCCTAAGACGTTAACTTCCGAGTGTGGTGAAATATATACACTGTACTTATTACTTAAATGATAATATTTACTTACAATGTTAGCTAAAGAAAAAAAAAGGCTGAAATAAAGAAGTAACTAGGGGCTCAAAAGTGCTCACTTTACAGTGAACAGCGTAGAAAAGTGCTTAGTTTACCGTGAATAGCCTATAGCGACATTTTTCTAAATCGAAGTATTTTCCCTTACTCTCCGTTTCCGTCGTCACCAAATTTCCATTATATATTTTGCCACAGAGTAGATAAGTACACAAAGGTGAAATGGTGGGGTGGTTCCTTTGATCTGGACATACCCGTTCCCTGATTGGCCGCGCGAAGCTCCGGGAACGGGCGATGAGTTCTATTGGCTACTGCGTTCCGCGAAAGATTTTCGATTGGTTGGACTGCCAGCTGACAAGTAGGTTAGCAGTCGCAGTCGCTGATTGGCGAAAGGCGCTCTGATATGTCGCCGGCAGGTGACGCCATCTTGGCGTGTGCTGCTAGAGTTGGCGGGATAATCTACTGTTTCGTCTCTACCTTCGTGAATACCCTATGATTTTGCTAGATCACGCGTTGCTTGGCCGCTTAAGAGGATTATGTACTGAAACGTTTTCTGTGAAATCGTCATTTACGCGAATACGCGTATCTGGGTAAATAAAATTCTGGTAATACGACTTTTTGCCAAAAAGGATATTAAAAAAATATTGTCTATATCTCTATATTTTACCTTTATCATATTAAGTGTATTATTGGGAAAAAAATTGTGCAAGTGGTCAAATACCGTACTTTTAAAGCTTGTCTACGCAGTTTCCTTAAGCGGTAAGAAAAAAGTATGATTATTCACACGTAGTTTGATCTGTGTACTTTAATCGGGTGTAATAAAAGCCCACTGTTACAGTACTAATTTGCACAGTACAGCGTCATGACGGAAACACTGCACGTCTTGCGCGTAGGAGTGATGAGGCACTAGGCGTGCGTGTTAGTGTCGCCCGTATCGTTCCCTCGCTTCTTGACCTTGAACGCGCAGCTACATAGTCCTCCTAAGCCATTCACCTCGCCGTCATATTATATGCGACGTTGCATTGGTTAAACGTATGGTGCGTTGCCGAAGGAAATTACCGAGCTTGTTTGGACGTCCGGTTTAATCTATTCACGGGCACTTCACACATTTCTGAAGCCCTGCTAAAGTTCCACTTCCGGAATATTCTTCTGCCTCGTGCAAACTAACCTTAACTAAGTCTGATAATTTACACTAAAAACAACACACCGAATTCGTGCGCACTCAGACGTAATAATATTTTGTACGAGAACTATTTATTACTAGGCGCTACCAACACACTTGTTCTCTCACTGTTTTTAATATACATTTATTATAAATAAAATAGTATTATTTCACAAATAAAATATTGGATAAAACTTCAATTTCATGAAAACTAAGACACTGTTATGTTAACAGGGGTATAAAGCGCTTGTGATGTATGGCATATTTAGAAAAACTAAACACTTCATACATGCGGTAATTTTTCAACAGTTTGATTCGGAAAGTGTGAAGAAACCGCGAATAGACTATAGCATGTTTACCTCGCATTCGCGAAATCGTGCGTTCGATGACAGATCACTACAGTGGTGGTGGTTTAATACAAAGTGGTTTTCAAGCCCCGTTCCAAGCGAACACTGAATTTGTTCCTTTATTAACATGAAATTTCCCAGTTCTTACCCATTAGATATGTATCCCAGCGTGTCATTTGAATTTACTCCTGCCCTCCGCCCCTTCTGTAATATAATTCGCATTTAAACAATAAAATCTCGTTTCAGTTGTAAATTACAATCTCAAAAATCATTTTTGTTCCTGTAATTAGTATGAAATGTGCTTAAAAATTAGAAATAACAAAATGCTTACTTTTCCTACGCAGGCGGTACGATATTCCCGAGAGAGAGAAGAGAGACAGAGATAACAATAGATAGCGACAAGATCTGCTTCGCTTATTGAACCTTTATTCCGGACGGGGGAAAAAACACCAGCGTCCACACGGGAATTTGCGCGGATATTTTTAACTGCACCAATGAAATGTGTTTCCGTCAGAGCTATCTAACAATACAAATATATCAATTGGCAACGTTTAACTTACAAATAGTACACATAAAAAGGAGGTTAAAAAATATTGTAACTGTGAGCTATTTCTTACCGGCCATTGCCAATACGTCGCTGCTCTCGCTGTTGTTAATTCGTGTTTAATACGAAATAAAAATTACAAGTTATATAAGATACTAAGATAAAGTTTCATTTATTCAATAATACAGTACTCTAAAGTTGATCACAGTGTTAAATATTTGTGAAATACAAGTAATTGGAAAAACAGGTTGACATATTACGCCTAGGGTGATTTTTGAAAGGTTCTATTTCAAAAGGCCGAAGAAAGCGTGAATGGACTATAACAAATAAGCCCCCTTAGTTGCAACTCACCGTGTCCGTGTAAAATGCAAACGACGTAGTGTTTGACATACAAAGTGGTAGCATACCACATACAAAGTGGTAGCAAGGCCATGGCCTGGTGAGTAGGCCACACTTACTGCACCAGGCTTAAACACATTTTGGTGGTATGATGCACGATGTTACACGTCGTGCCGGTTGATGCGCTGGTCAGCGGGTTTTCTCGGGGATCTCCCGTATCCCCCGCCCTTTCATTCCGGCGCTGCTCCATACTCAACTTAATCACCCTCAACGGCTCTCAAGAACTCGATGTTAGAGCCGTCCAAATCTCTTCGCTATTCACTCACTTTACCAATACGACTATCATAAACGATGTGGATAGGATTTCAGCTGAGAACACTAGTCATGTAAACAAATACTTTGAGATGTCTGTATAGCCTACTTCCACTGGCCAATTTTTAACATAGTTAAATTTAATTTAAATCTGTAAAAGTACTTGATTCACGTAAAAGTGTTGGTATTTTAAACATTAAGATATAAACTAGCATGTCCACCGCTGTTGACCATGTGCCTTGCGAGTTATGTTGGTTTGGGGTAAGTCAGTATTGGATACATCTTTAGTCTGTGATATAAACAAACGCAAGTTCCTTTAATGTCACATTTGTAAGGTTGGTATCGCATCTTATAACAATAATTGTCCCAGAGTTAAGATATTTCTAGAGTGTTTAGCAACTAGGTGTTTAGCGCTCATGGTGATGAAGTGAGATGAAAATAGATCATCGACGGTGCGTGGGGGAAACGGGAGAACCCCTAGAAAACCCACCAGCCAACAGCAACATCCGTCATGTTTCGTACAAGCAGAGTAAAGGGTGTGACCCAGCCGAGAATTGGATTCGGGTCGCTTGGTGGGAAGAGTCGGATTTACGATTTCCCACGACAACATACTTCACATCTTAGTAACTGTTTCTACTGGAAACTGATATCAACTCTATGAAAATTAGCTATATTATAATAGTTGTCAAAGGTGAACCCAGTCAGTAATTACATAAACAAATTAGGCTCGAGCCTTCAAAATTTTCGATTGTTGTCATCATTAAGAAGTGCACTAGCCTACAAGTAGAGGTCGCCTGGTATGGAGCAGTTTTGCGCATACCACCGAAACTTAAAAAATGTTGATATTATTTTGGCCGTCGGCTGCCGGGAACTTCGCAGACATTATCTCGGCGTGTGCAGGAACACAAGTTTGGAGAAATGACGGCCGTAAAAATGGAGGCCCGGCGACTGATATTGAAGTCGTGGGTCCCAGCAGTTACAACTTCCCCCTCCACCCAAACCCCATCCTTGTACGCACCGCTCCATGGTTGGGGGGGGGGGGTGTAGGGGTAAATCTACTGGCCGGCTTTCTCTAGGCCTGGCTCATTCTCCCCCTCCCGTTCCCTTTTCATCCCCTCTGCCGTCTCGTAAATTCTTTACTGCCCACTTCGCCCTCCCCTCGTCATACCCTCGCGCCATGCGCGGCCCAGGGTCGTAAAGGAAACACTTTTCTCCCCGGCGCGAGACAACTTATCGCATTACTTTATTGTCAAGATTATGGTGCCCGGAGGAGAAAAATATATATATTTACCGGCCTTGCGGCTGCTAATAAAACTGGGTCGGGGCGGCTAGGTCGCACCGACGGTTCCAGTACGGGCCGTCCTCGTGACCTGAGCTCCAACGAGCCTCGCCATAAAAATTACGAGAGGTCACTCGCGTGAACTCGTGCAGCTGGTGAAGGAATTCCCGAAGTGTAGCGAAATCATGACAAGTGTCAGCGGCGATGTATTTCCGCCAGCAGCACAGCGCAAGACTCTTGTCTTGGGAACATTTGACGACTGAGTTTCTCGCCCCAGTCATTAAGGCCCGGCTTCGCCATTGTGCACCAATTCTTCGTTTCCGTAACATAATCTCAGTTTCAGAAGTATTATTGGAAATGATTAATTATAAAATATTTGTCATTTGCTTGTGTTTTAATACATCTATATCAAATTTTCACTGTGTGTGGTTTCCTACTTGCAAAAAGGTAGGAATTTATCTATTAAAAGTAAATATATTAATGAATTTTACAATCAAAATTTTACATAGAAGTTTTAAACAACTCGTAAAATGTAAATTTTCTAGAATCGTACATTGTGAGTAATTGTTATGGGGCAGCGGTGGTGCAGTGGTTAGGGCGCTCGCCTCCCACCGCAGCGATCGAGGTTCGATACCCAGCGGGTTTTTTTTTGGGGTACTCCCGTTTTCCCCGCCCTTGAATTCCAGCGCCGCTACATCCTAGGGTCTCATTTCATTTAATGTCCTGGGATGACGGGCCCCTACGGATCGCAACTGGAAAGCACGTAATGCGGAGTGTGTTGCCTCGCCCCACTTGAGTTTTTTTTTCCTTCAAGTTATTGGACATCCAAAGAGGTGAAGCCGAACGGAGCTCCAGTTTTTCTCCCCTTCTCCATAAAATGAGAAACGTTGAGGTTAGAAAGCTTATAGTGTAAGTTGTACATAGTTTTGTTTGGGACGTTGCAGGACGAGGTTCCTGTGATGCATTATTTGGGCTGTCTTTTCACCCAGCGCTTTGATAACAGAGATCCAGTATACTGATTGCAGTTGAGTTGAAAGATTGCGAGCCGCGCTTAAAAGTGGGCTGGACCCCTGCATCCAAGGTCAAGAAGCGAGGGAGCGATACGGACGACAATAACACGCACGCCTAGTGTCTCGTCGCTCCTACGCGCAAGGCGTGCAGTTTTCCGTTGTAACGCTGTACTGTGTAAATTAAATTTGTAGCAGCGGAGTTTTATTATACGCGATGAAAGCCCACAAATTAAACTACGCCCGTATCTTTGTACTTTTCTCTTGCCGCTTAAGGAAACTGCATAGGCAAGCTTTAAAAATGCTACACTGAAAAAAAAAAAATTTGTGGCAGCTACAAAAATATTTTGTTGGTATTCACCCTGCCAAATTTTTTGTGGTTTACACAAAAATTAGGTAGCGGCCACAAAATAAGCTTTTAGCAGCCACAAACGTTTAGTGGTGATAACTAAATAATTTTGTGTGCACCACAAAAAATTTGGCAGGGTGAATACCAACAAAATATTTTTGTGGCTGCCACAAATTTTTTTTTTCAATGTGTATTTGACCTTTTTCACTAATTATTTTTCTCCAAGAATACACTTAATATGACAAAAGTAAAAATACAGGGGCATAAGTAATTGTTTTTAAAATCTATTTTGAACAATAGTTGTATCTACAGAACATGTATTTACCGAGATAGGCGTATTCGCGCGAACAAATATTTCACAGAAAATGTTTGTCTATCCTACTCTTAAGATTTACGTCTTGAAAGCCGATGAAGGTGAAATGAGATAGGGTGTTGATGGAGAAGCCGAGTAATGCAGGGGGTAGAGAGGCGGTGGAAGCACCCCGAGAAAACCCGCTGGGCTAACAGTGACGTCCGTGACGTCAGAATACCCGGGTTAACCCCGCCGCCAACAGCAGCCTGTTAACTTTGGCGGGAGGCAAGTAGTCTGCTACACCACCGCGGTTCCCTTGAACTGATTACAGACGACACGGTATACACAAGGGACCGCCATGTGTCGAGACGCTACTAGCATACATTTGGCAGCCTCGTAAAGGTGTTACCTTCATCGTTGTTTCCCTGTGCGCTGGCTCTCTGCGCAGCCGAACAGTGTGAAGGGTGTAATAGAGATGAAGGGAAAATGACGTTCTGTGCGCACATATACATGGCAAAAGTTTGCATATGGCGTAGTCCTTAAAAAGTCAAGTTTACTTATATTTTTTCTTGTGGGGAAAACCCAGGTTTCTCTACGTTTTATGATGTTACGCCAACTATTTTTGCTAAAGATCACTGTGACCCATCACGCAATCGAGTTTTTTTTTTTTTTTTTTTGCGGAAACTACAAGAATGTGATGTATTATGTAATAAATGGTACACATACGGTTGATTCCCTTAACAAGCCTTGAGCTGCTTAATTTTTATAACTATTATGTACCCTTCCACTTGATATGAAATGAAAATTGCTATGGACCTACTGAATAACATCCGTTGGTCAGTCAAGAGCACCTGTTGAAAAAAAAAAAAAAAGAAGAAATCAAAATTCCAGTGTCCCGCTACATTTTTAATGAGGCCTTAAAACATAACTACTTGTTTCGTAATATGCTGTAATTTCGACTGAAAGTATTCCGACCACTATACACACTATAGACCAAAAAGTTATTGGGCACCTGTCCACAATGTTTGCTCGATGGTTATCCCCCGTTATAATCTCGTAGGGCCACCTCTTGCGGCTATAACCGCAGCCACCCTGTCTGGCATACTCTATACGGTGTGTTTGCAGGACATCCACGAGGGTTCGTCGCCATTCCTCTTGCAACCATTCCATGAGTTGAGCAATGGATTTTGGCCGCACCTGACGAGCCCTCACCCGGCGATCCAATTCGTCCCAAAGATGTTCTGTAGGATTGAGGTCGGGGCTCTGGGCGGGCCAGTCCAATCGGCGAACATTGTTGTCTGCGTACCACTGCATAGTAGCCCTTGAAACATGGCACCTAGCATTGTCATTCTGTAAGTAACACGGGTCCATTCTGTAAAACCACCACAATGTTGGGAGTATTTCATCATCCAGAATGTTACAATATGCCTCTGTGTTTATGCTACCACGGACAAACACCAGTGATCCTACGCCGAAGGCCGTGAAACAGCCCCACACCATCACACCAACCACCATCGAATTTCCTAGAAGGCACTATACACTCCGGCAGAAGACGTTCCTCGTGTAGGCGCCACACCCATACACGTACATCGGACCGGAATAATGCAAAACTCGACTCATCACTCCACAGAACGGATTTCCACTGCTCCAGTGTCCAGTTGCGACGGTCCAAACACAACTTAAGTCGCCGAGCTTTATTGCCTGTCGTGATATTGGGCTTATGTGCAGCTACTCTTCCGAAATATCCAAGTCGGTGGGCATCTGTACGCAATGTTCCCATGGAAACCGATACTCCTGTTGCTGCATGAAACTCCTGTCGGATGGTATCCATGGGCTGTGCCCTATTTTTGACAATTTCATGTTCCAGGTTTCTACGATTTCTGTCGGTCAAGATTGGAGGTCGCCCAGAACGTGCAGCATTGGCGCAATGCCCATCGACTTTCCACTTACGCAGGACGAATGCGATCGTTGATTTGCGCTTGGTTACCTTCCGTGCAATCGTCCGGCTAGACAGCCCACTGAGATGGCAGCCCACAATCACGCCCTTATCGAATTCCGATAGCTCTGTACCTCGAGCTATCTCCTTGTCAACTGGTTCTACACCGGCCTGCAGCGTATGGCGGCCACACAAGTCAACTGACGTACCGAAATACCTATCTTCGCGGGTGCCCAATTATTTTTTGATCGATAGTGTATGTATGTATATATATGCAGATACGATCGACGTTAGTGATGTAGTGAAATAGCCAATGTGTACAAAGAGAAGTATTAGAAGTATTATCACCTATAAGTGACAACAAAATTATCTCAAGTCTAAATAGTTGTATGAAATAGTTCCCTCAGGTACATCATTCAGGACTCAGTGAAGCCAACTTGACATTGTACATGGTCACTTATGTCTGACCTCGATGAACAATTCTGTCTCTGAGTGGCCTTAGATAACTTTCCTGTAACCTAGGGTTGTCTGGAGTCATAAATTTTCTTTACGGCCAGAAAAAATATACTTCATATAAAGTAGATATTAATGAAACATACTTCGCAATAGCGTTTCAATTTAACCAATGTAGATTAACTTAATATAATTAATTATTATGTAACTGAATTTAAATACTTAAATTTAGGAACTCCTGTGCTAGGCCCGCTGTGTGCGCACCCCGCGAGATAGCGCGATGTTTTGTATTGTATTGTAAGGGGCCTTTCAACGTCCCCCAATTTTATGCTTCAGGGCTTTGGCAGGGGGCGGCTTAGGGACTGGCTTATGGCCTAACTTGGGTTAGCGCCCATGCCTTGCCCGGGATTCGGGCCCAGGGCCTCCTGCACCCCGGATCGGTGGTGCGCCAGCCGACTGCGCCACGGGAGTTCGGCTACCACGATGTTGACTGAGCCACATTTGCAACACCAACAGGGGTCACATACGTATTATCATCACTAAAATTCGTTCGACCCTATTCCCCGTCCACCTCGTGTATGTGCTAGAGATTAGGTATCACATACATGCAGACGCAGCGGTCGGCTCAGGGGACACATTGCATATTATCCGTCGCATGGACCAACGATCGTATTGGAATCAGGTATGCCGAATTTTTCAGTAGAATTTTAAAAATTATATAAATTTTAATTCACGGTGAAATCGTTTAATGAGTTCGTTGGTAAAATTCCCTCGTTTATTTACGATTTTTAATAATATAGTTCGTGGTTGACTACAAAAATTATGAAAATTATTTATTTCATCACATAGGGATTATAAACACAACTAAACGCACTGTTCATTAAAAAAACACTAACATAGACACACATACACACACGCATATATATGTATATATATATATATATATATATATATATATGCGTGTGTTTATGTATATATATATATATGCGTGTGTGTATGTGTATATATGCGTGTGTATGTGTATATATATGCATGTGTGTATGTATATACATATTTATTTATTCATATCCTGTAAAGCCAATGCACTACATATATAAAAAGGTACGTTGTACGCATGCAAATATTTACAATCTTCTTCTAAGTAATTTCTAGTTAAAGTCATGGGCAACACAAGGGCAGTAAGTAGTTGTATGCATGTAGAAGATTCCTAATTTTCCCAGGACCATGACCATGTACCAGTTCTTGGATCGAATCGCACGACAGAGGAAAGTACAAAGACACATGTGCATTTAGCCTGTTTCGCAGAGAGGTATTCAGCGTTCACTTGGGCAGGCTTAACTCTTGCATACATTTTTCAGTGTGAAATGTTTTGACAGACACGTTGTTTCTGTTCTCCATATATTTTAAATTTACAAATATAAATATAGCTGTATTCCGCCAGCAAGATGACGATATCCTGTTCCATTTCGCCAGTTAGTTCAATTAGAGTTCTTCTACTTGGGGCCCAATAAATAATATATATGCAGGAAATGCATCAGTAGACTGTACAATACATTTTGCACTCGATGAAACAATATCTGTGAGAAAAAAAAACTGGTAAAATTCCTAAACTGTAATGGAAGTTAACATATACAGTATATGGAAGTAATACTTCGTATTAGGGTTAAAATATATGAATGTTTAGCATTGCTACTTGTAGTAGGTGCATGCCGATCCTACTGCGCTTTTTATCAAACGGATTATCGATTTTGTATCAAATTTATTGACCGTATTAAGTCTTAATCCGATTTTAATCCGATCAATTTTTACCTATTTTAATTCTTATGAGATAATTTTGTTTGATTGATCCAATTAATTTAATTTTATGAATTATTCTAAAACACATTTTTTTTTAATTTTGGGATTTTGTGTGCATTAGTAAGTGTATAGTTAGCTTTAAGAGTGTGCTAATGTACTTTATTTTATATATTTTATTTTTACTTTTGGAGAGCGACATGGTAGGTCCTCACTCTCCGAGGTCTGGCGTTGTACGAGGTGTAATGTGTTGGGGAAGAGGTACATATGTGTAGAGGGTCTTAATTTTTTGGAGAACACCATTTTACGTCCTCACTCTTGGACATCTGCCGTTGGGATGAGGTGTTGTGTAAGAGGTGTATATAGGTATTGTGAAATATTTAGTGTTATTGAGTTCCTTCCCATCTGCCAGGCGACTGAGGGCTAAGACAAATTTGCTTCGACCATCGTTTGGCAGGCGACACTGGTTATGGTATATTTAATGAAATTATTATTATTAAATATGTGATGAATGAAACGGAAAGAGATGTGAATGCGATTTTCTGTATGCTAGTAATATAATTTACATGAAGGATTCATTGAATTTGAAATTTCAAACGAATTAGAGACCCCAGCTATCCTTGTGTCATAAATAAATCAAGTAACGAGTTATAAGTAAACTACATAGCTTGAAGTAAATGACAGTCTTCCTAAACACATTAACAAGGGACTTGAAAACACATACACATTAAACTGATTGATGCACATGCCTCTCATTTCTACATACACCTCAAATGATTTTAATATACATCCATTCGATTGGGAGATTGCTGTAGGCATGACGTCAGTATAGGATTTGTGGAGACTTATAAGCTGTGTGTCGGGAGGGATGTTGATCGTAGGCAACTGAGTTCTAGATACGCAAAAAGTGGGGAACATTTAGGTTAAATAACTATTGTTTCCAATTAATGAAGTATATGAAACAGCGAGGATTTTAAAAAAATATGAAGGGACATTACCCTACAAAATAAATTTTCAAAAGAATTAAAGAAATTATTTCCATATCAAAATGAAAACTTGCTTACCACCCGCAGCAATCCTGACAACATAATGTCCAAGATGGAAGCACATTTATGCAAACTTACTAACGAAGTGAAACAAAGTAATAACATTTTCCCCATACACGTATGTCTCCCTCTGAATTCTACATGTACATTCAATGATTTTAAAACATGTATTTTCATTCTGGCGGTTGTAGTAGGAATGAGTCCTGCATAGCATTTATGTCGACTTCTAAGTTGTCTGTTGGAAACAACCAGAGGCACCATATGATTGTAGACTAATGTTTTAGCGAAACACCTCGACATTAAAATAACTAAAATTTGTCACAATTCAATAAAAAAAAGTCCTGTTTATGAATTCAACGGTTTATATTTCCAAAAGTGTACTAGACACAAGCACCTCTCCTCAACATAAAATGATTACAATGAAATTTAAAAAATGGAAGCAAGTATTGAATTGCATGGAATACACTTACCTTTTCCAATAATAAAATAATTTAACACAAGCTCTGTGGAAAACATATGGCAGTGAAAGTATGAAAAATTCTCGGAGCGAACACATGTATACTAGCTTCGGAAATCCACATCAACAAATGAAATAATCGCACTAAAACTTCCAAATAAAGGAAACGATTTGCCCAATATTCATACTAATGAATTATACCTACAACGAAACATTTCACATGAAAAATAATCATGCAAAATGTCTTAATGGAAACAAAGTTTATGGATTAAATTAATTTTAACATAAATCTCATTGAAAACTTACCATAATAAAAGTTTAGCGAATCCTGTAGTGAACACTCATAGAGGAATTCATGCGTTAATCGACAATTACTAAAAAAAATTAATAATTAGCAAAGGTTAAATATTTTCCACTGTATTTTACGAATATTACGAGCGAGGTTTGAATCCTGTGCAGATAATTGAAGAAATGGCTTAACGAGAATCGCGACTATCAGTCAGGCATATGGTAGGTTGGCCAACAAGGAAGTCTGGATACACTCCATCATCGAACAAGAGGCCCGTAGCTTGCTGAACGTGTGCGTTGTAGTGGTAGTTCTTAGAGTCAGGTAACCATGTATGCAGGGCGAAGTTTGATGTGAAACTAAGATGGCCTCTCTGCCCTGTCCAACAAAGGCACTTGGAAGTTCCTGTTACACCACTATGCACCCAAACTTCCCTCCCTCTCCTTCACCGAAGTGTTTGTCCAGCTCAGACCCCTGCCTACCTCCCTCCCCTCAGGCCGGGAATTTTGAACTCTCCCAGAGCAATTACCTGGCCAGAAAATGGTTTGCCATATTCTTCAAAGCAGACAATAGCTTATTTGAATATCTGATTTCAGCTAAATAAGATTTCTCAAGTCCTGCTCAAATAAATTATTCCATCAGCAGTAAGAATTACATTCCCAATGTCTTCAAAACAGTAAATTCAATGAAAATATAAGAGGTTTTTAAGAGAAAAAAATTTAAGTTTAATTCAGTAACTTAGAAGACATTTTAGTTTAAACTTGATTCTGTTTTCCAGCAAACTGCACTAAATTTTAAAATCCCACAGCATTCTAATTCTAGGAATTTAATCCAAGAAACTACACCTAAGTATAATTTCGCACAAGAGTTATTGTCACTAAATAATTTTTTTTAGTTTCTTTCAAAGAATGTCATTTTCAAAACACATATCATTCGATTTACTAAAATGTATGCTTTACATAAGTCAAAGGTTTTAAGTATGGAAAACATATGTATTCAAATATTTATGCATAGCAGAGAAAAAATTTATTTTGTGCGTATAATTTCTTTATGTGTGTAATGTTTTCATACAAAATTTTTTTGGATACCATGTCTATTATAAACTGTGTATATTTGAACAAACATAAACTTATTCTAATTTTAAAATACTACTTTTCGACAGGATATTAATGAAATATCACGAATCCAGCCTGAAATGACTTCTATTGGAGCTCGAATATGTCAAATTCAACGTTATTTAGGCGAAGACCCTATTTTAAGCAAATTTAAAGGAAAATGGCAGCCATTTTGAATCCCTATACTACACAAGGAAGAATAAACTAATATTTTTCTCAGTGTTAAGTCGTCAGCTGCCAAGGACGCATCGTGTGTGTGTGCGTGCATGTACATTGCATTAACAGTTCACAGTATCGAGACTTAGGCATCCACAATATCTAGAACAATGCCAGGAAACCAAACCACCGAAAGCTATGTTAGACATCCAGAGCACACAGAACGATGCCAGAAGCCTACACTACCGAAAGCTACACCAAGTATCCACACCACCGAGAACAACGCCGGGCATCCACAACAGCGACAAGAGTTACATCGATCATCTACAGGAATTACTTCTCTCTCCTGCATCTCACCACAGGTGTAATCCACTAAGGACATTGCTGCAATAATAAGCTAGAATCGCATTGTCATACGATTCTAGCTTATGGAAAGGCGAAAACATTGAGTTTAGACTGTTGTCAATTGGGGGTGCTGCCTAAAGAATATATAAATTTTGCATCTCACAAAATTAAATTTGTCTATCCATTCCTTCCTGAACATTTAAGAGGAGATGAGAATATCGTCTTTTATCTTTCGTGTGAAGACTGCCCATACAGAATGCCCACTTTCTTTAATGATGTGAATTAACAGCATATGCGGAGGGATTTTATGTCGCGAAGGTTGGAACAAATAACAGAAGCTAGGATTATCCATGATGTAGTAATGGACGATTCCGGGGTTGACAAAGTGGATTCCTAGGCGCCCACTGAGACCTTGTAAAACTATTTGGATAGATTGTGCACATACTGTAAAACTTGAGAGTGCAAGTATGTAATTACATAATAATGGTTTGCCATATGCAAGGATTCGAAAATTATCAAGACAAATCTTTTGTAATTAATGAACTTGCCATTTCATAAGTGAGTGATGCTAATGTCACAAAAGTATTAAGTTTTAAATCCCCTGTACCTTGGTTTGCTTTAAATCGAGAAATCATAATGATGTTTCGGCATCAAACTTACAAAATGCACAATTTAAAATGGGACTCTGGTGATATAGATTAGGAAGACCATTTCCAGTACATGAACAATGCACTCCTCGAAGACTATCCCGTATACGTACTTGGCAAAATGTAGAAGGATATTTTAAAAAGTTTAACCATTGCAGAAGTTGTAAACATCAGAAGATATCACGACTGTTCGAGTATTAATTCGATAGTAAAACACTATAACACTAATCACTGTGAGCAAACAATGTTTTGTTCACAATGCAAAAGCAAAGCTTTAAGAGAGTACTTATATCTTGATATAAATACTCCTACCTGCATGTAAAGATAATAATTTCGAAAAATGGTTTGTTACAGGTTTATACCTGCATAAGACTTTAAAAATAGAGAAATTCAATCCAAAGCAGACATACAAGAGTGTTACTCCATGGTGCAACAAACTGTGGTTCTAGTCTTTAAACCACATGTACTTCCAATTCCAGATGTGCAATGGAGATGAACACTGGAACTTTACACGAAGTTTCGCAGGAAATACATATAAAGAACAAGTATTGTGTAATGAGCAAGATGGCTGTTCGGTTTTTAACATGCGATCCGACAACGACCTGCCTTGTTCTTATGGGGATCTATGTTTTAAAATTGTAAGTGAAAAAATAACCAAGGAACAAAGATTAAAACAAATAAAATATAAATTATCATGCAAATGAAAGGAAATAATCTAATTAAAATGTCTGCTTGTGGAATTTGGGATTGTGAAGTTTGGCAGAGCAATGTTTGTGTCTGTAAATTCGATTTGACCAAGATATTGTTAAACAAGTAAAATTATCCCAAACTGGAAAAAAAACCTAACTATAAAAAGAAAGAACCATACACCAGAGCTTCAGTTACGATGGAGAGGTTTTACCCATCACTTCATTACTCTAGTTTTACTCCAGGATACAGGCGAGTGTGGTTTCGAATTGAAGAAGAAGATAGTCCACTACAGATTCAGAGGTGTAATGGAGAATAACATTGGTGCTTCTTGTTAATCAGTCCTGATTATACTTTAAAAATTTTCGATGTTTGTTTAGGGCGAAGATTTTCTTCTTTGTATAATTTGAATCCTGACAGTAAGTTACCTTACAGTGAGAACCAACTAGCATTTGAAGCTAAAGCTGTACCCATCATGAAATGAACATAATTCAAGAAAAATCAAATATATCATGCATAAGGGATGTTGTTGTTCTATTCCTATAGTATGGAGCAAACGACATAAAACAAGGAACATTTTATGTAGATAGGAAACCAAGAATTAACTACTCCCTATGTCATGTGTAATTGTAAAGTGTGGTTAGGTAAAACACTTAAATGATGTCACAACAGCTATATAAAGTAGATAGTTATGTATTAAAGTGCCAGTCATGGCTAGCTTCAACAAGTCTATGTATGTCTACAAAGTTCTGCAAATAGGATGCAGAACATTTTTATTTAAGATGTATGATGGTATTTTACAAGTTCAAGTATGCAACAATATAGAACATCGGAGCTATACATTCGATAGCATCCTCGGCACTCACTTTGGTGAAGGTATGGCATGTAACGATTGTGCTGTAAGGTATCTCCACCCTGACAATGCACTGCCATCTAAGTTAGAAGAAGTGATGATAGCCAGCCTTACTGAGGAGCTTGAAGAGGGATGGGGAAACAGGGTAATTGCCTATCAACTCCCCAGACCTCATCAGGTAATCAGCTTCCATTGGATGGAGACCTGCAATGGAGACATACACAATATTATTTTCGAAGAAGTAGGTTTAGTATTCCCATCAATGTGCAACATATATGTGTGTGAAGTGGCTAATTAGGAATAATGCTCTCATCGATTTGCAAGTATGTGTTTATCGAAAATGGTTTTTGTATTTTTGTGACTTATATCATATCATATTCATATGTTGTTGTTAAGGAAATGTGTGAGTTTTTCATTCATTTTAAGTGTACATACTGGTCTGATTCTTTGTCAATCTTTAATAAGGCAGGTTGTTATGATTCCAGTTTTATTTAACTGTAACAGTTCGAAATGTATTGTAAATCAGTTCAGACCATACAGAGTAGATATCAATCTTAAGCTTAAGGGCGAACTTGCTGTAAGACCATTTTGTGAGAAAGAACAATGTTTGAGGCATCTTATCTATACAGGAGATAATGTTTGGCCATATCAGTATTTCGAAGAATGTAATAATGCTATTCTCATTTTATACCATAGTCCAAATAATTTGGTTACATATCACAAACTGAGTGTTTTTCTTCAAAATGTTATGTGCATCAAGCTATAACTTAGAAAAAAACCAAGTTTAGTTCACAATCACTGTTTAACTTTAAATGTTAGGGAATTATTTTTTCAATATATATGCATTGTTACTTACTAATTGTTCTCAGTTGAGTATTAGATTGCAGTAGAGTAACATGTATTTTCATCCTGGAAACCATTGTGTTAGAGTTAAACAAGGAAAGTCTAATATAACTTACATACAATGGTGTAACAGTCTTCTCTGTGACTTTACGGAAACTTGCGATAGTGTCTTTCATTTAAAAGTTATATTTTCTGCTAGGAAATTAAAAAAGCCATAAATGCATTCATGCGATGATACGACGATGATACATGACTGCAACAACACATCTTTAATTTATTATTGAAGATTTTCACTCGCATTATGTCGAAGCATACCTGTACTTAATTGAAAGTATCATTTTATATTCCCCTGAATGTAAATATGTTTGTGTTCAAACAGACAGGATAAACCAGGCCATAAGAGATGTCCACTCCTTGAAAGTAGAGATCAAGACGAGGACCTAGATCCAATATTAGGAAAGTGTGTGAAAACATTGTATACGGAATAGCTAGTAACTTGTCTTTAAAATGTTTGTGATTTTTTTGGTAACATTCTGTGCTTGTTTGATTGTTTGTATATATTTGAAACAATTGTGTAATATGTGCTATGTTTTGGAACATCTGTACTTGCTAGTGGTAAAATGTTGTACATAAATTTTTGGATCAACCTGTACTTGTTTGTTTGATGGTCTATTATCTGCTATTTTTTGGAGCAACCTATACTGACATGTGTCAAAATGATTTGCTGATTTGTAAAACAAACTGTATTTGTATATATTATGTCAATAAATGTATGTTTTATAAATGAATTCCTTTGATATGTTTATTTAACCACGCCTCTTTAAAACTATGAAAAGAAAATTTGTTTTCCTAAGAAAGGAATAAAAAATATTGCAATTAATTAAAAAGATTTTTGGTTTCTATCAAACTATGTTAATGAAAATGAACAAGTATCACAGTACTAATGAAAAAAATAGGATGGAGGAAAAGTTCTGGTTAAAAATGACTGAAGATATTTCAAACAGTCTTCTGGCAAAGATATCTGTTCGATAACGTACTATTATTTTACAACACACCTTATGTACACAAAAAAATAGTTTATTCTTTTGCCAGCCTCCATAGAGCAATATGAATATGGTATAGAGTGAAGGCTCTTGGTTCGAATCCCAGGTAAGGCATGGTTAATTGTAATCTAGTTTATAGTTTCTGGGTTCAAATTCTGGGTTCAAATGTATGATTGTAATCTAATATGCTTCTTCTGGGTTCGAATCCCTGCTAAGATATATCTGTAAGTAAGTAATTGTTAAGCATATTACAAGTTGCATAAAGGAATAATGAACAAAACACATAATTAAATGATAATCGAAACAGAAATTCATACATGAAATACATTAAATTCGGAGTTAAAAGGCTCATGTAGAAAAAGAAATTCGTTGGTGGATGAAATCATTAAAAAATGATGTAATTCAAGTTACATATAATCACTTAAAACCGAATAAATATACATATTCCACATTAGATTTCAAAGTATGTACTCCTAAAGCTAATAATGTGTTTGGCCGTGAAATAATCCTTTTAATTTTGTAAATTGTGTTAAATTTTAATTAGATTTTACTTCATATCATTTCAAATGGTGTTACTTCTTTGATTGATATAGATTTGAGGCGAATAGCAACATATAAATTTTGCGACAAGGGTGGGTGTCTTGACTATAAAAAGGGGGTCCTGCCCAGAGCTCGTCATTTGCTATTCTGACATCATGGAGCAAGGATCTATTATCCAGTGCGCATTTCGACAGTCTGCTCTGTGAACCGGTTTCTGCCCTCTCCACCAGCCCACCGGACCTGCTGCTGGGTGTTCGCGACAATAATAAGGGTGTGAATCGCTTGTGTTCGCGAACCCATCGCCTGCCCATCACTTGCTTAGGATCTATCGGAATCACCAGTAATGGTGTAGGATCAAGGGACCAGCAGAGGCAACCTTCAGCACCACTTCCAGCTTACCGCACGTCTATCCAAGCAGCCACCCCTACAGATCTGCTTGGATTAAGACCAGCCAACCGGTGTTCGCCTGGGCTAGCGATCAGCCCTTCGCCTATCTGACATGGGTTCAGACCTCATTCAACGACTACCTCCTTTGCTACTAGACTTAATGTAAGTAATTCTGATTAACATTTAGGGCCTTTTAAATTCTTTTTCATTAATTGATTAAAATTTGT
The DNA here is from genome assembly GCA_029891345.1 of Dryococelus australis. Lineage (NCBI taxonomy): Eukaryota > Metazoa > Arthropoda > Insecta > Phasmatodea > Phasmatidae > Dryococelus > Dryococelus australis. The sequence continues at coordinate 132,197,802 of CM056993.1, forward strand.
ATCACAAGTTTTCTTACATTTAACTTTTTTTTAGTAATCATTAAAAACTTTTCCAATCTTACCAGTATTTTTTAAACTCTTTAGAATTTTAATGGAATTCATTAAACTTTCCTCGCAAAACATAACAATTTTTTACAATTTGAAGGAAATTCATTAAACTTTCTTTGCAAATAGTTCCAACTTTTTACTGTTTGAATGAAATTCATTAAACTTTTATACAATTATGTTAAAATATTTAGAATAGACCCGGTTTTTTACCATTTTGTTATTTTTATGTAGTTTTGCATAGTTTGAGTAATTCAAAGACAATCTGGGTGGGTTGATGTGTGTTTGGGTTTGAATTATGGAACAACTAAAACAAACAGAGAACTAAGCCACTTACACAAGGCATAAGTGGAGGAAGCATAGCCCTGGCTCCTGGGTTGTTCAGAATATTGTTGTTTCGAGAAGTATGTCAGATTCATGGATAAATGGATCTGAGTATTTCTAACAATTGTGGAATGATTGAAAATACATTGGGTGAGAAGTTTTACACAGTTTAAATAGTTTGTATGTCATTTGCTTAGTTTGTATGATATTTGCTTATTTTGTTGGAAAAGTATAAAATGTTTGAATTTAAAAAAAATATTAAAATTTAAGTATTTTGAAAATTATTAATTGTTATGTAAGTGTATTAAACGTTTAGTTATAAGAGCGCAGAATAGTATTCCCCTTTGCTAAACTTTCTACACAAAAAGTCAGTAGAAAATGTATTTTTTTTTTTAATTTTTAATATTGAATAGTAAATTTACGTCAATTTATTAAATATTTTCTTTTTAAAGTGGCAAAATGGTATTTAATATGGAAAGTTTTCTTTAAACAAATTGTGTACAAAACTGGCTTAACTTGAATACACTGTTGTGTTGTGTTGTAAACACAGTATGCTCGCCTAGGATGGAACGTGTAGCTGGGAAAGACAGTGTGTCCCGGTAGAGTGTGCATGCGTGCAGAGGCGAAAGACAGCAGCACACATGTAGTGGGGGACCATGGTGGTGGACCACTGGTGGGGGAAGAGGGCGCGACTCTGTAAGCTAGCGCTCAGCAGGCAAGTGTCCAAACTCGCACTACCGTACACAGCCCATCTCATGTAGCTCTGTCCTGCACAGCTCAACCACTTGTCTGCTCCCTACTGTTTCGCACTGCTCCATCCATCTCGTGCATCATCAGCTCTTGTTAACTGACTCTTGCCCGCTGCCCACTAACCCATTCTTTCACTATGTGGTTCTCGCCACAGAGCTTTGTACACCCTCGTCCCGGTATCTATTGTAAACACGTCACGCGCTGTTGAAAATACAAGAGTCCATTGCTTTCCAAACATACAACTTAACCCCTCATAAAATTTATATATGTTTTTAAATCCAACTTTAAAACAAATTAATTGAAATACAACAAATAAACATTTTTTCCTCTGGCTAGTATGTTACTAACAAAACATTTATTTCAACTACATCGATATATCTGGGTAAGTGACTAATGTGTTATTTTCAATTTTCAGAACAAGACATTTTACATTTATTGTGGTGTTGATTCTAGTTTTATTGGGTAACAAAAATATTTAGGAAGGAGGAAAAATGAGTGTAAATAAGCCACAAAATATTGACAATTTGTAGAAAGATCTCTTTGTAAGTGATTCAGAGTCTGAATCGCAGATGGAAAGACAGTCTAGCACAAGCTGTCAAGGCATTGTCTCTTCGTCTAAGCAGAAATGAATCGATCTCTTGCTGGACGATCTCCACATGAGTCATTAGAGCACAGATTCACTCAAGGAAAGAATATTAACATCAAAAGGTCGAATCATGTCCGCTTCCCCCAAACAACAAAATGTCGATCTCTTGTTAGATTAACTTTACCCATCTGACATAGAAAATTCGCATGATACCTAAAGTGCTCTGTCCATCTCACAGCCGACTTTCGAGTCAGTAAGAGAGACTTTGTCTAGGGAAACTGAAAATAATTTGTTTTCCAATTCCCCATTTTCAGTGGAGTCTTTACCAGACCTGACTTATAAGCTATTGACCATGGCATTCACTAGTAGAATTAGTGATGTGCGAATAGTTAACAACAATAGGGTTAGTACTGATGTGGATTTTAAACTTTTTTTTATGTTTAAGGACCCTTTGTTAAACTTAGTATTGGCATCACCTCAGCCTAATAGACTTTGTGTTACCGTAGCATGTATGTTAAATCCCTCCTGGTGGAGGAAGGTACTACAGAAACTTTCTATTTGTAGAACAAATCACTTCCTGTCCTGCATTCCTTCGATGTTAGCTTGGCCTATGATGAGACAGTTAAGCCTTACTTAACTAACAGACTTGAGGATTTTAGTGCATGTGGTTCTAGGCTGGAGTTTGCAACTGATATTGTACATGGGTATCAATGTCTCACAATAAAGGGCATTCACTGTAGGTGCTGCACACACTTAACTACCAATGTTTATTGCTAATAGGAAGGCTTGTGTCGATGTACAGTTCCCAGAGGGAATTTGTTTCCACTATGCTGTCATAGCATCTTTTTTCCTGCCACACAAAGTCTTCACAGAATTACTTCACATCAAAACCTCGAGAGGTTATGGATACTGAAGGTATGTCGGCACCTGTAGTCATACAGGATATTCATAAGTTCGAGGAGAACAATTCTATTTATATCAATGTCTACTGCATGGTGGACAAAGATAGCAATATAATTGACGAAACTTGCACAAAAGAAGAGGTTATCATACTGATGCGTATTTCACATGCACATTATGCTCGCCACATAAATATTTTGGTCATTCATTCTAGTTATAATGGCCTGAATTTTAATTTTGTATGCATTAGAAATTTGTCAAAGCTGGTTGGTAGTCAGCTGAATAAACATGATAATAACAAATTTATTTGTGAGCATTGTCTTCAGTATTTCAGAACTGAGGAGAAACTCGCAAGTCACACTATTTTTTGCCAGCAACAAAAAACTGTTAGCAGTACTTTCCCTACTGGGGCCGACAAGTCCTTGGAATTTAATGATTACAGCTTAAAACAGCAGACATTGCATTTCGTCGCCTATTGCGACATTGAAAGTTGCCTTAAACCCTTATCCACTTGCTTGCCTAGTGATGAAACAAGTAATATCACTACCATCAACCAACATGTTCCATATGCTTGTAACATATTGTTGGCTTGTTCATACAATCCAAATTTATCTAACTATTTTTAGTTTTTGGTTGCTAATTGTATGTACCAATTAGTTGATAAATTATTTGTACTTACAATGTAGGTTGCAGGAATTACAGCATTTTTGTTCCTATTAGGCTAAAAAAAAACCTGCTGATCAAGCTAGGTTGGCTGCTCAGAAATGTTATCACATTTATAAGGAAGATCTCAGTACAGATGATTTTGTGGTTGATCATGACCATCTGATGAGCTAAATAAGCGATCGCACACATAATAAGTGCAACTTGAATTTCAAACTACCTGAAAGACAACTTGTAGCTGTCTTTCATAACCTGCAAAATTATGATGCTTACTTTCTAATAAAGCCTTTAGCTGAACATCACATAACATAACCAGATGGAATATGGTAATCTAAAACCCAGGTAAATTCCAGGTGTTTGAAATGAACCTAGAAAAATATTAATCCATCACCATACAAATTCCCAATGGGATTGATTTCAGTGGAAAGGCACAATATTAGAAATTACATTTTATTGATTCATTCCAATTCATGAGCACCTCTCTGGAAACTTTGGCAGGTAATTTACAACCTCTGCAATTGAGTATCACCTGCTCGAGGTTTCTAGACAATGCCCAATTTGAATAAGCAAAATGGAAGGGAGTTTTTCCTTATGACTCTGTTAAGTCGCCAGACGGTCTGATGTGTACATTAGTCCCACCAAAGGACACATTTCATAATGTGATGAGAAGGGAAGGCATTAGCGATGACTATTATGCTCATGCTCAAGCCATGTGGGATGCATTCAAGTATGTAAACATGTTGCAGTATGCCATTCAATATTTACGTGTGGAAACTTGTTTGCTGGCAGATATTTTTGAGAATTTCAGGACGGTATGTTTGGCTCATTACGGTTTTGACCCCACCATGTAAGTCAGAGCTCCATCTCTTTCATTGGATGTTTATTGTCAAAGACACGTGCGTGGCTAGAGTTGTTGACCGACCCAGACATGTATCTTTTTGTAGAACGCAGGGTTAGGGGCATGCTGCCCATAACCCAGGTTTCCAGAAGGCATACAGAAGCCAATAATATTTACATGGGTGAAGATTACGACCTCAGTGTGGCATCGAAATATATATGCTATTTTGACACATGAACAGGCTGTACAGTCACACAATGAGATCCAAGCTTCTGATTGGAAATTTTGAGGGGGTTGAGGCTGACATGTTTTCAATGTGGGATTTCGCGAACATGTGAATGATGGTAACACATGTTTTCCGCAGAAGTGGATTTGTCTTTTCCAGACAAATGCAGTGATGCTCTATCAGATCTGCCTTTGGCCCCAGAGTCTGCCATACCTCCAAATGGCTCTCATGAAAAACTTCTTTTGACACTTGCGCAGCCAAAGAAATATGTTATACATGGGGAAACACTGAAGCACTATTTGATGTACATGGTCAAACTTTACTCTGTTCATCGCAGTCTGCACTTTGAACAGAAGACATGGATGGAGCCGTACATCGAATTTCATATTGAGAAGCGTGCTCAGGCTATGAACGAATTCAAGAAATCGTTTTATAAACTCATGAATAATTCTGCATATGGAAAAACTCTGCAGAATGTCCGCCAGGAAAGTGGTGTAAGGTTTGTTTCGAGTTATGACATGATCTACCTGGCTTCAGAGCTTATAGGTCGTCCTGCATACCAGGCAAGGCAGATAATCGATGAAAACTTGGTCCTTATCGAGATGCTAAAGAGTTCTGTTATGTTCAACAGACCTTTGTATACTGGTGTTGCTGTTCTTGATCTTTCAAAATCAACCCTGTATGAATTTAACTATCAGTACATGTGTACCAAATTTCCTCTGCCAACCTTGCACCTCCTTTATTGCGATACCATTCCATTGGTCTATTATCTTGCTTGCAATGATGTCTATAAAGTTATTGCCCCAGATTTAAGAGCACAGTTTGATATATCAAACGATGCACTCGATAACTCACAAGGATTCTCCCAAGAGAACAAAGGCCGTACCAGAGTTATGAAAGATGAATGTGCTGGCAGTATAGTCACACATTTCATAGGTTTATGTCCCAAGCTCTATGCACAGGTTGTTGTAAATGAGCTATGTATACATAAGGCGAAGGGCACAAAATCTAACGTCCTAGAGATACTCTGATACAAGGATTATCGAGATTGCCTCGAAAATTACACCAGGGTTTTGGGAACCCAATATAACTTTCGTTCGCATGGTCACTAAGTCTATACCGAAAGCATGACCAAGGTAGTGTTGTCAGGTTTGGACAATAAGCACTACATTCAAGCAGATGGAGTATCGACCTTTCTCTTGGGGCACTATAAAATCCCTAACTAATTTTTCCCCATTAAATTAGTTTAAGCACCACAATAAATATAGCCCAGCCACCTACACCAAACTTCCAACACAACACCAATGATGTCCATCTGCCAGCACCACAGGTAGCAGCACAGACTCCACGGCTGTTGGCAATCTCTACAACAACTTTCTGCAATATCTACAGCTGTTTGCATCATCTCCTGCATAAACATCCCTCTCTCCACTTGAGAGAAAATTATTGGCTAACTACAGCACCTGTGAAAGTCTATCTTCATAACTGCATTGAACATGTCTTCGATCCACCTCTCCTTGTCACTATTCAAGGAAGAAATTAACTACATTTACAACATGGGATTACATATCACCATCATCATTTTAAATCTACGAACACAAAGTGCTCTGTGTCTGTGTTTTAGGCTCTTGTTGGCATGTGTAGGCGCCTGGCAAATAAATACCTGGAATGTGACACATTATTTAATAAAGAAAGCCTTAAGTGCGCATCTTTATGAACACTTTAAGTGTGCGACATTTTTGTGTAAATTTTGTATATAATTCATTCTCAAAGAGACGACATCAACATGGCTCAATATATTTTTAGTTTAAAAGAACATTGTTTGTTGTTAATTTTGTATATATAAAGTTTTTCTTGTTTTTGTATATAGTATATAAAGAACAAAGATTTTTAATTTATGTGTAGGAATATTTTTGTATATATTTGTTCTTGCTTTTGTTGTACATATTAACTTGTTTTAGTAAAATATGAAATTTGTTTTAATATATAAATGTGTGTGTAATGAATGTTTGATTTTTTAAATATGAAATTTGTAGTATACTTTCATGAAAATTCTAAATATAGTAATGAAATTTTATTTAAATATTTTTAAACGTTATTTATGAATGTTTGCTGTAAACTTGTATGAATATTGTAAATACATGGTTTTAAGGATAGTTTTTGAAAAAAATACAATTGTTAAAAGGAGTAATGTGTCTCATCATTTAATAGTTTTTAATTCCTCACATATCTGTTTAATAATTTGTGTATAAATGTGAAAGATGAAGTAGATGAAATGATAATAGTGCTTGTGAACGATGAAGTGCTAGTTTCAATACAAAACTTTTAGATTATATTTTAAATATTGGGTTGTTTATTAATTTATTTCAAAACATTAAACTCTGGATTTGAAAAACCAACGATTGTGCAAAAACTTTGAAAATTGAAGGACAGGAGAAATATAGAAGTAGTCAATAAAATCATTTGAATGTATTTGAAAAGGAACAAGGAATGAGGAACTTATAGAATTTCGAGATACCCTGTTGACACAGCTCAACTTGGAATGCAATGATGAAACATGGTAAGCTCGCCACGAAAGGGGAAAGTAGTTTGGGAAAATCCCTTTACCTTTCAGGTATACGATATCCTGTCCGCACGGCTGCAGACTACTGCTACTGCTACAGGCTGTCCTTTACCTCTACAGCATCGAGCGATGGCGTGCATCGACTTTACTTTGTAAGAAATAATTTTTAACAATAACTCTATAAAACTTAATGATTTTTACTTAAAAACACCTTTAACATACAAAAAATTACTACAGCAGGTAATCAACAGGAAGAGGAATGTTGCTATAACACACACATGTACTATATACACGTCTGAAAAACCTAGACATATTTGTTCGTTGTTTAAAATTTCAAGTTAAATATTTCATTATGTATAACGTAAATTAGTAGGGAAATAGGATACTTTTTTTTTGTTAAATATTTTGTATCACTTTGTTAGTAAGTTCGTGTAAATGTTCTTCCAACTTGGACATTACATTATCAGGATTGCTGTGGGCGGTATGTGTCGAAGCAAATGTGTCTTAGCCCTCAGTCGCCTGACAGATGGGAAAGAACTCAATAACACTAACTATTACACAATATCTATATACACCCCTTACACAACAGCTCAGTACGACAGACACACAAGAGTGAGGACATAACACGAGGCTTTCCAAAAAATTAAGATCCTCTTCACATATATACCCCTTCCCCAACACATCACAACTCAGTACAGCACCAGACGTCAGAGAGCAAGGACCTACCATGCCACTATCAAAAAAAATAAAATAAAATAAAGTACCTTAGCACACTCTTACACCAAACTATAAACTTATCAATTCACACAAAATTCAATAATAAAACACAAATTTTTTGATTTGTTCATTCAATCAAATTTATTGGATAAATCAGTCAATATTATTTTATCAGATTAAAATCGGATTTAAATAATTATATAAGATTAAGATAGGATTAAGACTTAATCCGATCGATCAATTTGATATAAAATCGATAATCTGATGAATCAAAAGTGCAGTAAGATCGGCACGCCCCTACTACTGCTACTATAAAAAGTTGGGAACTTCGCTATGCACTTGACTCTTTCGTGAGCAATTCTAGGAACATTGAACGCTGTTACAGTATGTATACACTGATATGGTAAATTTACAAATAATTTCTTAGAGTGTAGTTTCCTTTCATCCCGTTCCATGCTGTTGTGGTACTCGGTCATCCAGTTGTCCGTTTTCTCGCTCTTCTCGTCCTAATGTTTCGACAATTACTGGATTACTACATTGCCATTGACTTCGTGAATCCCTGGGATGTCTTTAAGCATGGTGCCTTTTTGGCTCTAGTAGATCTACTGACTACTGTGCGCTCATAACGTTTTTGTGTCGACAATTACATGATGCGATCAATTAGTGTATTGTTTGAGGGAATATTCCCGAGAGTCATGATTTCTATCTTTATCATTATATTGTTGCGTGCTGGATTCCTGTGCATCTGAACAGCGGGAGTATTTGCTGCGTATATCCTTAATCCCGCTCCCTGAAACATTCCAAGCTTGTTATACTACCAAGCGCCATTCTGCACTGACGTCTCACTGAGATCAGGAGAGGAACGAAGAATAGAGTGGAGAGTGGAAAGATTTGGGTGGCTCTTAACATCGAGGTCCTGAGAACCGATACGAAGATTAGAGGAGAGGGAGCTGGCCTGATAGTATTATGCGCCATGCATATAAATGGTATAAGTTAATATACGACTTTCATTTTAAAAATATAAATTCCCTAATTTGTAATATATTTATGCAGGGAAACAAGATGTCTTGGCATCTTGTAATGCTACATCGCTGGCTGTTCCCTTGAAAGCATCTGGTTTCTCTATCGGAGTTCATAAAAAAAACGCTTGCTGGAATTGTGTGCACATTTGGCATGTTTAAAGCCAATGTCCATGTGCTCATGCAAATTTATTTTCCTAATAAAAAATATGTTCTCATTTTGTAACTACCAAGGAATCAAACACTAAAGATTCACTCCTACAGTGAGCTGTAGTGTCAATGCTGCATATTCTTGGTTGCCTCCAGTATTAAAGACAACATTCGTATGTGTTAGTTAAAAGCAGGGGCAATGCTTCCATCTAATTGAAGATAATATCCATGTGGTCTTCACGAAGCTCATTGTTAGAGACACGGAAATTTCGTGGATTCATATGGCAACAAGCTAGACTCCATAGTCGTTTTATGTTCTCGAGCTTCAGTTAGTTGTTCATCGGTTGATGCTCCAGTTTTACTCCGGACCAGGTAGCACGGTATTCGGTAGTGTTTTTCTTGCTGCTTGGTTATTGGCTCATATTCGTCCAGCGCGTGACTAACAAACTACGATCCAATTAAAAATATATCCAAATGTACATGTGTTTGAAGTATAGCTTGCCCTCGAATGAATTCGCAAGATATCCGGGTCTCTACTTATTATTAGTGAGTGAGTTAAGAGATTTGGGTGGCACTTAACATCAAGGTCTTGAGAGCCGATGAGGGTGAAGTGAAGTGAGTATGGAGCAGCGCCGGAATGAAAGGGCTGAAGAAACGGATGTTCCCCGAGAAAACCCGCCGACCAGTGGCATCGTCCGGAACGTTTCCCACTTGCGAAAATCTGGGAGTGTCCCGGCCGGGGATTGAACCCGCTTCCCCTTGGTGGGGGGCGAGCAGGCTAACCACTCAGTCACCACGGCCTTGTCATTATTAGTGGTGATTGCATACGTTCGCTTCGAATCTGCATCCTGCCTAAATAGAAAAGTCGTAGTCGCCTTCGAGTCGCCAGCTGGTCAATTTTTGCAATGGAAAGTTATTTCAGTTTGATCGATAACAAGTTTTCTAACATCACTGTTATGCTTTAATTTCTTGTCTTGTCATCCTCGCACCAGTAGATCAACACACTGCAGTCGATAATGTAAGGAATACTTTATCTTGACTTTTTCTCTGATGTAAGGTCAATTACATCTTATTCCATCCCCATATTTTTTTGTAAGAGTTCCTCGCGATCTCGGTGGAGACTTGCAGAGAAGAGTATTGATATGTTTGTGTTTTGTACCTGAACATCTCACAGAAGGATATACAGACCAGAGGGTACGTGTGAGGTACTATTTTCATTACAGCATCTTCACAAGTTATTGAATTTTCTATGTTCGTGTAATCATCCGTGTTGACTAACCTTGAAGTAGCACACGTCGACAGATTGGTACGTTGCACTGGTCAAATGTCTGTCGCCATGATTAATTTTATTGCTTTGTGTTAACATAAATCTTAGTCAAATTGCCTCATATACCCGCGTAGTGAAAAGTTCACCAATTTACAATGCTGGTTGAAAAGTGCCACGACAACTTCGTACGTGTTTTTGGTGGCTATGCGGTTCTTTAACCCTTTTACACCTGGAGATATTGTTACTGAAAATTCATGTAGCAAGTTGTTCGAGTTTCCCAGGATTCTTAGTAGTAGAATTATAGAATATCTTCTAAAAAAAATTATATATATATATAACAAGTAAATAAAAAAAATTGTTTAATATAGTAAAGTTTTGGCATTGTTAAACTACTCAAGAGTTCTTCCAGTTATATTGTAACTAGGTGACCCAGCCTGTGACATTTTTTTTTGTATTGTCACGGGGTCAGAACAGTTACCAAGTTAAAAAATTTGGTTATATACAAAGATTTAAAAAAATATTGCATAGCTATATGTAGGTAATAATGAAATGATATGAAATTAACTCAACATTGAAGCGACTGCTGTCCCATTTAATATTTATCTATCCACTTTACCACTGCAGCCCCACTTAACATAATTCTATCCACTGAGCCACTGTGGTCCCACTTGGAATCTCTCTATCCACTGAGGTACTAAGACCCCATTTAATATACATTTATCCACTTTGCCACTGCAGCCTCACTTGATACAGTTCTTTCCACTGAGCCAGTGCGGCCCCACCTGGAGTCTCTCCATCCACTGAGCCACTAAGCCCCACTTGGAATCTCTCCATCCATGGAGCCATTAAGGCCCTATTGGAATCTATCTATCCACTGAGACACTGCGGCACCACTTGGAATCTCCCTATCCACTGAGCTATTAATGCCCCATTTGATATATATCTATCCACTTTGCCACTGCGGCCACACTTGATGCAGTTTTACCAACTAAGCCACTGCGGCCCCACTTAACATAGTTCTATCCAGTGAGCCACTAAGGCCCCACTTGGAATTGCTCTATCCACTGAGTCACTGTGGCCTCACTTGGAATCCCTCTATCCACTGAGCTACTAAGGCGACATCCACTTGGCCACTGCGGCCCCACTTGATATAGTTCTATCCACTAAGCCACTGTGGTCCAAATTCACACAGTTCTATCCACTGAACCACGAAGGACCCACTTGGAAACGCTCGATCCACTGAGCCACTACGGCCTCACTTGGAATCTCTCCACCCACTCAACCACTAAGGCCCTACTTGGAATCTATCTATCCACTGAGGCACTGCGGCCCCACTTGGAATCTCTCCATCCACAGAGCCACTAAGGCCCTACTTGTAATCTATCTATCCACTGAGCTACTAAGGCCCCATCTTATATATATCTATCCACTTTGCCACTGCGGCACCACTTGATGCAGTTCGATACACTAAGCCACTGCGGCCCCATTTAACATAGTTCTATCCACTGAGCCACTAAGGCATCACTTGGAATCTCTCTATCCACTGAACCACTAAGGCCCCACTTGGAATCGATATATCCACTGATCCACTGTGGTCTCGCTTAATTAACTCAACATTGAAGCGAGACATTTTAAGTAAACGAAAATGATATTTCATTACCTTCAAATCTCTATGCAATATTCTCTATGCATCAATACAAAACTTTTCATAGGGGAAAAATAATTAAAAATTGAGTTTTTAGGGTAAAAAGTAATGATTGCGTAATCTGATGTGGCTGAACTTCGAACTTGGCCTTTATTTTACCCTGAGGATTCTCTCTGCAAAATTTGAAGAACGCTGTTGAATTTCAAAGGAGGGGTATTAAAGCTGGACAGACAGACAGAGATCGTCTACTTATTATATAGGTTACTGCGTTACATTTTATTTTAATAACAAATAACTTGCAAGTTCCAACTTCGAGGTAGAGCTACGAATACTAACATATAGTATGACGGGATGTGTTAAATGCATTACTTTAAATATGAAATTATCAGCCACAAGTAACATACATCTTACAGCAATGCTTTTCAATATTATTGCATAGCAATAACAGGAATACTGACCATTTTCATAGTGAAGCATGCACTGAAAAAAAGATTCGTTCCAGCGAACAAAATATTAGTTTGTACACGGCAAAAATTTTATTTAGTTGCCCTAACAAAATACTTCGTTGAGTAAACAAAACTTGAAAAGCGACAAAATTAATTTTGTCCGTCTAACGAAATACGCACTCGAATGAACTGTTTTGGGTCAAGGGAAATTTGACTGTCGACAAAATATTTAGTTGAATCAACAGTGTATATTTGTTTAGTCACTCATCTTACTGTATTAGTTTGAAAATACAGCTCGATAGATGTTTGTATATTTTTGACAATTAAGATGGTAACGGTTTTTGTCAGTGCATTTATTGATTTTTAATGGTGACATAAACATACTAATAAACCCAGTTAAAAAGAAAATTAAAAAAGTAAAGGTGTAAAACTTGAAATATATATTGACACACGTTGTTCAGTATTTGAAAAGTAAGTATTTAAATACATTCTTATTTCATCAGTAGACAGTTTAGCTGAGTTTGCTAGAGCGTAGCGCTCGGGTATTTACCGCTTAGGTTAGAGTCTCGGTCTGGCTTTAATTTTCTCTTGTACTTAGCGAAACTGTTTAGTGTACGTAGATGCAAACCAATCTTTAGTTTACCAACCAAATCTTAGTTTGCAGCAACCAAATAACAACAGAATAATTTGGTTTCGACAACAAAACATTTCATTGCCTCTATACACACGATTAATTTGGTTGCACCAAACCAACTTTGTTGGAGTCAAAAAAACATTTTTCTCTGTGTGGGGTGTCGCAGTTGACTATCACCCGGAGGAATCCGGTTTTGATTTCCCGTGATAAATGGAATAAACCCATTGTGCACAAATGTACTGCGTTAAAACACGGAAATAATTGTCTGCGTTGCCAACCACTCAACTAGTGGGAATCGTGTCTGATGATGCCACTGGCCGGTGGGTTTTCTCGGGTATCTTCCATTTCCCCCCCCCCGTAATTCCGGCGCTGCTCCACACTTACCTCAATCACCCTCATCGGCTCTCAAGACCTGACACTCTGGACTGAGGTAGGCGTGCCATGACGTCAGAAGGTCACGGGGTGCTGCTATCTTGAGAGTTGAGTGGAACTTCTTGGCCAGGCAGGGTAGCGTAGTATAATTCAAATAATTGATATTATATCTTTGTCGTGGTTGTCCTGGCGCATTCCTTCTCGATGGGATGTGGAAGAATATAATTTAACTGTGAAGTTCAGTTACGTAATTGACTCATTAAAGTTTGACGTAATTTCAATATTTAATTTCCAAGTCTCAGCGGTCAATGCATTGTAATTCGCCCCGCGCTTGGCGCGCTCAGATGGGGCGAAGTCGGTCGTAAAGTGCGCGTCTCTGTAGCGCAGGAAGCTGGAATGCGTCAATGGGCAACCCCCGAAGCGACGAAGCTCCATCTGTCGAAATCTCAATTGCTTCGGATGGCTGAGGTGTATGCTGCACTTGTATAACTATTGTTTGCTCCTCTAGGCCAGCGCCTACTCTGCGCGCGCTGCCTGAGTAGGAGTGGAGTGCGCCCCGTATATGGGTCACTCGACATCTGGTAACTATCAGTTGCGGGGTAACGGCCTGTTCCCTTTTCCTCTTCGCTCTCTCCGTCTCTCTCGGTTTCGTAGCAGCGGGGTGCCTGCGCGGTTATGTTTCAGGGCTAACCCCTTACGCCTACAAGGAAGGAAAATCATGCAAGGAGACATGCATCGCGGCAAAGAGAGAGACGTAAAAACCCTTGCGACAGAGAAGTAAAAATTAAAAAATTATTCATGCATTAAATTTAATTAAATTAAATAGAATGCTACAGGAGACAAGAGTGTTTGGGAACGTGCTCTTGGTTAGTAGAGTTGAAAATACTAGTAGTGAGGGGGCGGGGGTCTGTATTGTTCTCTAACTTGGTGCCGGCAGTAACCAGAGAGGTGTTGGGCGTCTCTCTGGTGAGGGGAGTGGCGCTATTGGGCCTCTTTCCTTCGATATCTTCTATGAACCTGAAAATTAAAGGAAAAAAAGTGAGCTGCCAGTAAGTGTCAGCAGAGCTGGCTCTTACTGGTTTTTACTGGAACGTTAAAAGACGGTAAGGACCTGTGGATGAAAGGGAAAATTAATCTAGCCTAATTGACCTATACTACTTTTCTAAATATAACAAATAGCATATGTCCTCGGGGACATATGTATTTAAAATATTGCTGTGTTACCCCACAACGGCCAGTCGCTGTAGCCATAGGCTGTGACAAAGCATATCTACGGCCGTATGCTGTAAGTGCACTCGCAGCGAGTATGTCTCTGTAGCCATAGGCTGTAACAGACCCTATTTCCACTCATAGTGCTACGAGTGCACGGAGCTTCGGAGTGGAGAGAGAGGAGGGGGGGGGGATTTGACTTAGAATTAAGGGGAGGTCTCTCACCAATTGAAGCATCAAACAACACGACGCCGCAAACCTCTACCTCTCGGCAGAGGCGGCCTTGGAATCAACTACAGCGCAGGAGAAGCCTGCTAGCAAATGGCTGGGATGAGAGGTTAAGTCTATGTTAACCTATAATATCCTAATTAAAAATATATTTATAGGTGAATTCACTAAGAATACGTACAGTTAATTAATCTTGACTGAACTGTCCCTTCGGGACTGTTCAGGTTAAACTACTGTTTACATATAAGAGGCTTCGCAGGATCTATAATGATTGGCAAGGCAGTGTGTTACACGCAGGACTAAGGTGGCCTGTGGGATAGAAGAGACTTGGGTCGCTTATAGCTTTGGGTCTCATCAATATCATAGTCCCCTAGACTCACTCACCAATTCAACTAGTAGCACGCCAGACATTGCATTTGTTCAAATGTATGCAGTTGTGGTCACAAATATTTTTCATGAGTTTATTTCAAAGGCACTCAACTAATTGCGAATAAGTGATAGTAATAACTTATTATATATTACTTCGAGACATATTACATGTCCACTAATTTTATTCAATTGCAAATGAAATAGACTGTTTTACCCAATTTTTATGCTGGTTTTTACACCATAACCATTTTATAAAAAATACCTTACTATTGTAATTGTGAAAACTGTTTTTTAATTTGTGAAATATCTGCCTTTTGCCAGCTGCCGGCTGTTTATTCGATCAAAACGGGCTGTATTGGTGTTTTACATTTCCAAGCAAATACTGATGGAATCCGTTAATATCACCCTTCCCAATCTCTTTCCCGTTATATTGAGATGCTGACTGACGTTTGAGCATAAACGGAAACGCAGTTAATTACTATTTTACAGCCCGTGAAAATTTACTGCCCACTAGTGGAAAACTACTTATATGGATATGCTGGCATGGCTAATTACAGACTGAATTCCGCTGATTTAATGGTGATTTACTCTAAAGTCCAATAAACTCTCTTGCAGAGATTTATCAAATATTTTTACTCCTTAACTAATTTCCATTTAACGTTGGCCAAAGCATATCTCGAAAATCATATTTCCCCTCTTCCACAAAACAATGTCAAATTATTTTGACGGTAAGTTTTAATACCTAACAAATTGCATTAACAGGATTGTTTTGAGTGAAATGCAGTGAAAGTGACAAACTGAATAAAAACGTGTATGCTGTTATGTGTACGTTTGCTCTCGTAGAACTTACATAGACGAATTTTTTCGCGTCACAAGACAGCCTGGTAACACGGTATTATCGAAAGGAGAAAATTCCCTGGACCTTGTAATCATTTTAGTAACGAAAGAGCCTCGTGTCATATTTCAATTTTGTGAGTGCCTGGAAGTTTCCAGGCTCTCATTTCGAAAGGTCATCATACCTTCGGCCGGTGTAAGAGGCTCTCTTGGTAGCACCGTTTTATTAATAACTGCATGACCAATTTATAGCTCAAGGGTGCTCTTCCCGTTTCGGCGGAATTGTTGCATAGGAATGGCGAGCAGCATATATAAGTACAAGAGTGATTGATCACTTTCTCAGGTGAGTTGTGGGTGGTGCTATTATGATTGGCCAGTTTGCTTCTACTGTTGGCGCGCAAGGTTGCCAGATTACACCGAAAAGCTGTCTCAATTATACCAGTGATAACTAACAACCTTGATTTACTTCTCTTTTTTTGTGGAATGAGTTTCGAAACTATTTTAACTTATAGATAGAGCTAGTGACTTTTCGTGAAAAAATACGAGTACACGGTAGAATTCAATACTATAAGCACCCAACAGTAATATGTCTATTGCCATTGGTTGCTGTCTGCTTGAGAAGGAGTTTTCATATTTGACTGGGCCACTCATAATTCGGAAACACCAACACATCTCCTACGTGTTTCGCGTGTAGACAGTTAACACGTGTCAAAAAGTAAATCAGCCAATCAAGATAAGTAAACGACCCTACAGTGTTTTGAAATATAACTTGTCTTGAAATATTTTCGCGAAATTTCACTACCCCTACTTACAGATAAGAGTTATTTAGTTCAATATTAAGTCCATGCACCAGCATTAGTCTGCAGTGGAGAGGAAAATCATATTTCGAGATGAAATCACCCGAAATGTCTCTGACAGGGGTCCAACCTACAACATTCCGTATCAGGTTGAGTCAGAAACGCTACAGCACAACCAAACCCACTCAGGTTGGACTGCTGCGACTCATCAACAAACTATAGCTTAGTTTCGGATAAGTTAGGGTGTTTATTTTCATTGAATGTTAAAATATGCTAATAGTGGTCGTCATTCTTACCCATACAGATCCAACTTACACGCATTTCCCCGTGGTTTATGTGTGTGTACGTGTGTGTATAGGTGTGTGCATGTGTGCGTGTGTGTGTGTTCACTGAAACATGCAGGTATTTATTTATTCCTTGTAAGAAAATGTCATTTACGTCAAAATCTCTAAATCTACATTCTAAGAAATTGTTCGCAAATGTACCACACCAGTGTATACGTATAGTGAGAAAGAGCGAATGGTAATTTTTTTCCCCGTACATTCATGGCAATGCTCCTATAATTGCTCAGGAAACAGTAAAATGCATAGGGAAGTTACCAGTAATGTATTGTGGCGGTGATAAACATTCGAATATTTACAGTATTATATATGGCAGTGTTCCCATACAATGTAGTCCTATAGGTTAAAAACTTCCATTACAATTTAGGAAGTTTAATAGAACATTTTTTACAGTGTATACATTTGCACATAAGATTATAATAAAACTATATTGGTGTCGCTGTGAATAGATCCTTCGAATAGCATTTGCTTCACAAATGACATTCTTACGTGAGATGCTACACTGTTTTCCTCTCAACACCGCAGTCACAACCTGGAGTGGGATGTTGCATACATCATGCTAATACTCTCTTTGAACTGTGCAATACTAACTACTGCGATCCGGTAGTTAGGTTACTCGTTTCACAAGTTAACATCAATAAACAAATTAATTAATTAATTCTAGGTGTTAACAGAAGGCTCGTGTATGCCTGATAGTAGTTGAGCCACAAAAGTTCTACTCCTGCATGAAATCGTGAAGGTAATAATACGCACCAATCATAAGCATTATTACTGGTTAGAGAAAGTCACCAATTTCGGTAAGGCCATATATATCGGGTGTAGTTGAGAAAATTATAATAAAGACCAGAGTGGGGTAGATGAGCACAAATGGAGCTTATTTCGTTCAGTAACAAATTGTCTATCGTCCATAGTTAACCCACAGTGGCAGTGGCAATGTGCAGGGGCAGGTATGCTACCACATTAATTATGCGCCAGGGGGGCGATTAAATACACGTCTCTATGGGCGCAACGCAAAATTTGCACTTGCGTTGCACCAAAATGGAATTAAATATGAAAAAGCAGAGGTGCAAATAGTTGCGTACCGACGCAAATAGCATAGAAATCTGCACCCAGGCATATACCTCGGCACAAGTGCAAATGCACTCGCTGCGCATGCGCAGTCGACACATGAAGCTAACGAACAACATAATCTATCATTTTGTAATTGTCAAAAAATACGTTTAGGTTAATTGTTTTCGGTTGAAAATTATGTAAATTAATAAATTAGAGTGATTCCAACAACAAATTTAAGTGGGTAGACTGGAGAAACGATGTTTTCTGAGGGTGCTACTGGCTTAACTTTTCACATAACTTAAAACACTTTTATTTCCATCATAACAGTCCAAAAATACATTTTTATACAACTGCTTGAAATTTTTTGCTTCACATTTGGTGGTGGGGGGGGGGGGGGGGGAGGGATTTTTCATGAAACACAAAAGAGTCTTGTATCATTAACTGTCGAAGGGTGCGGCGACGATTGGTGATTAAAATGCTTATGGCACAACATGTAACACGAATATCGTTAGAAGTCTGTGAATGCAACTACAAACATCTTGCATAACATTCAACTTGAGCACTGCACCGATTGTATTTACGGAGAAAATATCAGTAGTATGGAAATTCGTAATGAACAGGGAAAAAAAACACCATGAAGAATAGCATGTTTTCTAAACAAAAAATAAGCAAACACAATATTAGGTCGGTTACACTTCGAACACAGTCACAAATCGTATTAACGCTTGTAATATACGTTATCGCGTATATTTAACGTAATTAACATCAAACGCGCAATCTCAAGCGTATAGTATATATTGCATCATTAAAATTTTGCTAAAAATATGTAGTTGTCTACGTATTAATCACCAATCGTCACACTTCATCAATTAGTGAAATAAACGTCTCTCCACGTCCAAACGTCGCAGTATAAACATAACGCCCGCCAGTTGTCGTTTAGATTATAACTACTACAAAATATCAACAACTTTTAGGCGCGATAAAAACATTATTCACGGCCACTTAAAAACCCAGTAGTGCATGTACAATCCTTTGCAATTTATGTATCCATGCGGCCGTGAAGACCTTGTAACAAATTATTTCATTGGCCACTGAAGATCGGGTAGTGGGAGTGAAAATGTGTGGCCATAAGAGTCCCGCCCACTCGCGTTCGGTGTATTTAATTGCGCCTGTGGTTATAGGTGCAAGTGCATCGGAGTTTAATTTTCGTTGCGGTGCGCCGGTGCAAATGTTAGGTACTTATATTTAATCTACCCCCAGGCAGTGCAAAGAAAAGACAATTTACTTACACATTTGGGCAGAAGTCAAGAACTCAGTGTGTCGGCAACTGTTGGCGACGTAGACATTGCAGCTCTGAAGCATGTAGCGACGCACATTGCAAAGGTAGTGTAGTGGTAGTGGTAGTGATGGTGTCAAACTGCTCTCCGTATCTGCGTCATGATCTCATCCCTCGTGTCAAGTGATGTGGCATACACCATCTGTTTGATGTGGCCTCATAGGCAGAAGTTAGGTGGTGTGATGTCAGGTGAGCGTGGTGGCCATACTGGGGACTCCACTTCCTACGTATCTACCTGATAAGAGAGTTCACTTTGAGGTGCCAGAGAACAGCAATGGCGAAATGAGGTGGGCCCCATCCTGCTGCAAACACATCACCTCACGAGTACCTAAAGGAACATCCTCCAGTACGAACAAGCGTAATATCACATTTATGTTTACAGTAATTTAACATTATTGCCTCAAATATGTATGATCACTGGACATTGGGTCGATGCCAGTTGTGATACTTTCTTGATGCGAAATGGAGCGCACCGTATTAAACTAAGCAGGGATTTCGGAAAGTAGTTGAGGTTTATGTCTCACTTCTACTGCATCATGATATATTAGCGTAGCTGAACTTTCGGTCCCAATTTTTCAGATCGCACATTGGACGAGTTAACATTCGCCTTGGGTGAACTGCTGTGAAACACGAAAGTGTGAAGGTTGATGGGAAAGAAATGGGTTGCCAGCAAACTGTAATACTGTGAGTGCTGCCGCGGGTTACGACGTCTCACTCGAAATGACGTAATGTCCTTCCTACGTGTTCTCCGCTCCCCGCTCCAAACTGATGGCTAGAAACGTAAGATGGAAACGATAAACATACTGAGGGGGAATCACACCCTACAATCAAGCTCGCGAAAATAACCTGAAGCACATTAATTAAATAGTTTATTTAAGGGTGCTTTAGAGACTAAAATTATTTTATAAATTTTTTCCATATCTCATAATTCTTTATTGAAGTATAGTATGCATACATAATAGTATGAAATTTACTTTTCAAAAATAAATTAAAGGAACTATTTAAATTTTGAATTAAAATATGATTTTGCAAAAATCACAAAACCTGAATAGTATTGGTATGTTAGGTGACATAGAAATAATTGTCCATGTAATTAAAATGTTATAAAGAATGTATTCTTGGTCATGTGTGTGGTTCCTCCGTATTTAAATTTTAGCCTTTTCATGTCAAGTTTGAATATTTGGAAGTCGGACACTTGCCGCAAGTCAACTAAGTGCAGGAGTTGAAAGAAACTGCGAAATATCACACTTGGGACTTCAAGAGACTATATTAAACCGAAGTTCGTGTAAAAATAACTTTTTGGTGTTTCTACGAGTGAATATTTCAAGTTAAAATGTTCATATTTATGCTAGAAATTAATTATGAATATTATTTCTCAACTAAATTGGTATTTTTTATAGATTTTTCACAAACATCATGTCACGAAGCCATAAACTATCATCGTGGTCTAGAAAAAAACACCTTTAATCTCTAGCACATTGACATAACAAAACAAGGAGAGCTAAAGTTTCCCAACTGTGGTAAATGTTACATTTTTGGATAATTTAATTCAACTTTTACTTACTGAAAATTGTCTACCATACTCACAGCTAGGGATTCCAGTAACTGAGCGGTTATACTGCTCACCTCCTACCAAGGCGAACCGGGTTCAATCCCCTGCCGGGTCACTCCCGGATTTTCGCAAGTGGTAATTATGCCCGGCGATGTTGCTGGTCACCGGGTTTTCTCGGGGATCTCCCACTTCCCCCGCCCTTGAATTCCGGCGCTGCTATATTCCCAGCTCATTTAACCCTCACCGGCTCTCAAGACCTCGTTGTTAAGAGCCGCCCAAATCTCCCAAATCAACTCTAATACACTACAGACTACAAAAGTCAAATTGTGTCATGTATCTTGAAGTACATAACTTTACTCGTACAAGTATACTGGTTTTATAAGTTTAATATTTTTTTTAATGAACTATTTGAAAATTATTTAAACAAATTTTATACTATGCGATAGAGGGGTAAAATGGCAGACACCACTATTATAACTTATTTGATTTTAAAATATATATATTAACACACTTTCGAGTTCACTGAATATTGAAGTTTGGTAATAATATTTAATTAGTCAACCAGTGGTGTTTAGAAGTACCTTGTGCGCAAAATTATTTTTAAGTCAAATTGATTGTCCAGGTAACCAGTAAAGAAACTGCATTTTCATTTATTTTATCATTAATTTGAGGGAAGATCTGTCAGACATCTCTTCTCTTATTCGTGCAGAAATCAACTAAAACATAATTATCTTAATATTTTAATTTTCGAAGAAAATATTTTAAAAATAACTCATGAGGTCTTTATGTCTTGGGAGAGCCAGAGGAAATACCTCAGTGCATAGTCGTGTTCACACGTTGAGACGCACACACACATACGCGCACGCACGCTTACCCATATTGATTAAATAAAAAAATTGTAAATATAGTTAACAAAAGCAAGACATTTAAGATCCTGAAATCTACAACAGAAACTGTTAGCAGTTTAGAAGGGAATTTCACCCTTTGCTTGCCTAAACGTGAGCACATTCAGTCCTGCCTAGTTACTGAATTTTCATGGTTCAATAACAATTTCATCCTTGCAACTCTCGAGTGAAGGAATACCATCCCCAGTGTATCACAAATGCTGATGTATGGTAGACCGTAATGATGCGAGTGCACCCATCCTTGCACATAGAAAAATGTGAATAAATAATATATATTTTATATAGAAGCTACCATAGCCAGACTGGGATGTATTAAAAATACCTTACAGAATGTGGCACTAGAATCTCCTTATAATTTTGTAACACTAGTATTGTTGTAAGTACGTATTCCCCTAGCGACAACTGTGTCTGTTTCCGTATTAATAAGAAACATCAAAAAGTTTAAACACTTATATATGTAGGTATCCCTTGGGAGTTTAGCAGATGATTAGTAAATTGATAGCCTATTCCTAAATTGGACTGAATTGGAATTGACACGATTTTCAAGGTTATAAGGGGTGCATGTGCACCCTATGTCTCTCTCCTAAAAAGCCCCTGGAGCAAGTATCACTTAACGATATGTAATGGATGAAAAAAATGGGACCGAAACACGTCGCTTATCAATATGGCATAACTTTGTAAAAATGTTTAAGTGAAATGGATTGACTTGGTATCGAACCCGGAACCCCTGTGTATTCGAACAAGTGTTACAGAAGAAACTTTAAATTTATTGTAGCTTGTTTAAACAAAATCGATGTCCCCGCTCGCGCCTCCCGGAGGTCGACAGTGTCTCACGCCAGAGGTTCGCAGTGTCCTCAGGATGCTGAGACCCTCTGGCGGGAGGGATGGCTCGGGTAGCGCTGACCACGACCACATGGCCACGGCAACATCCATTCTTTAGTCTTCTACACTAAGTATTTAACTACAACAATGTCGGCATTTCATTGTTTTGTTAGCGGCTGGTGTCTTTGTTTACAGATGGCGGGGAAAACGCTGGCATTGTTACAAAATAACTCACGCCAACGTTCGTTAATGTCTCTGAAATGTTTTTAATAATAATTGGCCAGTTTTGATCTACTGTAAAATCATTCTTCTTTGACCGCAAGAGGCGTCCTTACTACAACAAAACATAAAAATACAATTAAGTGACACAAAAATGTTTGAACTGGACAGTTACTTTTGTTTTATTTTGTTTATGTTATATTGTTTTTTTATGTTTATACTCTCTTTTCCAATTTATTGTCTAATATAACTTTGTTCACTAATCTTTTTTTAAATTTAAATTTGATAAGTTACGGGCCAGGCCACAAAGCATGTTAAATTTTTTTTTTGTGAACCATAAAAAGGTAAAACCAATGTATATACGACTAGGATGTATTTGCGTTTCTTGTTTCGTTCATAAATTTAACCCAGAGATTTATCAGTTCAAATAAGTGCAACAAAAAATGGTACCTATTCTAAAGAGTGTCTTTCAAGCTCGAGAGTGTGGAAAACTTGGTGAAATAGCAAAAGCAATTTGATATTGCTACGTGTCGAAAGATGTAAAGGGAGACTTTGTGGAAGCTACAATTTAAGGAGGTTGTACGTACAGAAAAGTGATACAACTCTACAGATGTTTCTTTATCAGCATCATGACTAACTATGAGTTACTTTTCTACGGAAAATATCTGGGAAAAGATTTTATTAGTGAGCTAACAAGATTATGGTTATCATCTGCACCGTCATCGGGCAAGTTTTTGAAGTACGTACACTAATGAAAGGATGATGATTTCGGGACTCGTTTGAAGTATTTCGCGAGATAAACAACTAGATTTATGGTCAAACAAAAACGAATTTATTGTAACAGAACCATTTTACTTTGCTCGGTGTTTACTTTGTTTTCAGCTATGTATGAAAGTCTGTTCGAGTGGAAATATTTTACTGTAAATATAATTGTCTAACTGTTGGATCCTAAGGAAATGAAATTATAAAAAAAAGACTGATAGTGCAATTTCATCTGTCTATATAATGTGGTTTTCAACAAAAAAACCCATAAAGTGCATAAAGTGTAATAAAAATATAATGTGAAAAAATTTACTGGGGGTGGTGTGGAGGGATTTGAATGAAAATGCACTCTGGAAGCGAGTGGAACTTATAACACATAACTGTGTAATAAAATGGCTCGAGCGAATCAGACAAGAAGCAGATAGAATTAGATTTGGTATCATTCCAGCCATGAAATCGCTAATTGCATCTACCGATCGTAGGGATATATTCTAGACATATGAAAACAGTACTATTCTAAAGAGTTTATAATTAATAAACCCTGCCGGGATGGAGAGTAAAATAACGTCACTTGTGCAATGTGTGGATGGAAAACTGCAAAAGATCGGATTTCTTATGTGATACGTATCAGAATGTAGGCGATGTTGCTGGCGAATCCCATTGTAAGTTTGGTTTGGATTTTATGGAAATGAGGTAACGATTTTGGTGCAAATGGGTACATGTCTTCAAACGTGTTGTTAACATACTTATGCGTGATTTAGTTCGAGATAATCCCAGCAGAAGTATGAGCGGTATCAGAAGCTAACACGGCGCATGTATGGCTCTATATATTGTACCAGCACCACAAAATAAAAGTCAAAATATTCTTTCCACAGCAGGGAGTCACATGAACAATCTAAATTTTTGTGTTAAGAGACAAGTTTTATTAACAAAATTCCTTGCAAATGTATCATCTGACAGGATTTACGTAGGTCTGCTTACTGTCAATGTATATTAGTTGAGTGGATCACGATATTTCTTGTGTTCCAGAAATCATTTGAAGATTATGAAGTAGTTTCGGCAGACGTTGAAAACACTGAGTAGAAAAGCAGTTATCAGGCAATGGAGAAAAATTGAATTGCTCAGAGATACGAATATTTTATTTAGTAGTCAGGAATTATTTCGAATGACTGTGCCATAAACACATAAACAAATTGTGATGTCTGAAGTTTAAAACTAGAACCCCGTTTGAAAGTTGTCATTCTATATTTCATAAAAAAACGTTTGCCAGCTAAAATTTACGTAAAAGAAGGAACACCGTTCACTTCTATCGAGAACTTATTTTGAACACATTTTGCCTATTAAATAGTTGAAGTTAAAATCCCATTTTGTATAGCAGTTATATAAATGTTTGGAACAGGATTTAGAAAAGACAAATGAAATTAGAATTTTATCAAAAGTTCTCTTGTTAGATACTACGAAAGAAAATATAGCTTCCAACGGTTTAATATAGTATCTTTATTACTAGCTGATAAAGCGGCAGCAGTTATATAACGAACTTCATAGGAAATAGGTATCAGTGTTTCACTGCTTTAATCTAACTGATGTAATTAAAAGAAGCTGAACACTAGATGAAAGTAACTATGGCTGAAAGCAAATTATGGAAAATCGCTAATTCTCCAGCCGATAATAAAATAAAAAGCTTTGGGATTAATGAATTTGAATGAACGCACGTAGACTACCTTTTCTTCAAATTTATATTTCTACGATTGCTATATTTACCAAAGATGTAACTGACTACGACAAAACAGTTGGTTAACTTACTACATGTTACACATGAAACAGGTAGAAAAAATATGCTAAACAGCCAAAATATTTTGTTTATGCAGCAGTTCGTATTTTCAAGTTGTAAGAAAGCTTGAATAAAAACTAACGTATTGGAATACGCAGTGAGTGAAAAACATGTCTGCGTTACGTGTAAAAATGCAGTATTATACGCAACTGAGAATGTCACAAGAGTTTGAAAAAAGCAAAAGGTTCGTTGTTAGATGTCTTTCGCGTAATAAATCAACTGCGAGAATTAATGCCCTGTGAAGGGTAACTTAACATAATCAAAATTACGTGCAATTATATTTTGGCGAAATGTTGAAATTCCGAATAAATTAGCTGTACAGTCCGCAGTTGGCAGCCGTCTTTCGGAAAAGTGTTGTTCACAACGAACAGTTGACTAATTATTGGTGTAAATAAAACTGATGCTGCTTTGAAGAAAAAAAAAATTGTAAATATAGTTTTCAAAAAAACCAATACTATCTAAAACGGAATAAGCCTCAGTTTGTTGTTGTTGTTTAGGTAAAGCTATATGTACACTTCCCGTCACAACAGTTAAGCGACGGAAAAAGTTAAAGTCCCCTTCGGAGATCTTCGGCTTTTGACAAGATGTATCACCTTGGTTCATAGGAAACCAGCAAACACAACTATCTGGCCAATCGTTCAGTTTTTTTAACTGCGCCAAGAGTCTATTTAGCTTCTATTGGAGTATCATTCTGACATCGGCTTCGCCAAGTGAATATAATGCATTTTATTGGATGAAGCAACTCTCCCTACGATTTATGAAGTTAATGCGAAAACCCAATATCTCACACAAACTCCTCACTGGAAGTCCGTGTCTCACGCGCAAACAGGTAACACTTAGGAGAATAAACAAACAATTATAAAGGCGAGCTGAGCTACAGTGGTGTGCATCATAGCTTGTTCCGAAATATTTTAGCGGAATTACCGCACATGAGCTCCACACTAAACGTTCACGAGTCATGCAAATAGCCAGCGGAAAGAAAACCAGTCGTAAAGGTGTGTTAAGCGACAGTGTTGTGCAACATAGCTTGTCCTGAAATATTATAGCGGAATTGCATCACATTAACTCCACACTACACATTCGCGAGTCGTGCAAGCAGGTAACACTTAGCGAAAAGAAAACCAATCATAAAGGCGAGCTGAGCTACAGTATTGTGCAATATAGCTTGTATCGAGGCATCTACGTAACATTCGATGCTTCAAACAATAAAACAGTAAACGTATGTGAAATGACTATAATTACAGGTAACTGTAAAAGAGAATTGCAAAATTCCTCTGTTAATAATTAAAATAAACCCTATTCTATGTGAGACGTTAGGTAGTTATAATATTTGACTTTTATTATCGATACACAGAAATGAATTTCCTGCTGTCGTACGCAATTGCGAAAACCTAATATCACACTTTAGCGGAATATATGGCTATGTTCATCAGTAAATAAAGCTACTAAACATGAATGAAATAATCGGCGCATGTTGCAGATGTAATTATTGTATGATCACATCAATAATGTTTCTCTTGCAACTAGCTTATGTCTGCGTGAAAAACCACGTCCTATCTAACCGAGCCAATTTCTATGCTGCCAAATCAAATCCTTACGTAGGTTTCGTATTAACTACTGTAACCGGCAGACGTATGTGCATGTCTGAGTGTGTAAAAGGAGCAAAAAATGGGTGGGGGGTGGTGAAACAGATGCGCACGCAGGTCTGAACGTATTATCGGCTATTCCACCAACATCAGTTACGGCGGGCTCAAGTAGGTATATGTAAGGCAATATAGGACGAAGGACGTTGGCAGAGATACGGGAATTTTACCCTCAGTGTTAAAAATTGCACTCGACCATTTTATTTATATAAAACCACATATAAAATAATTATACAACTGGAATACTACTTCGTTTTTAATATTCGGTGCAATTCCACGTGAATATATGTATACGTGCAGTTTATCAAAATATAACAAAACAGTAATTTCAGGCCAGTGCTTTTCTTTCGAAACTATAGAAAATGTTTTATATCTTTATTTGCGAAAATGAGTGTTTTTACTCATAGTTGACTAACCCGCTCTATAAAGACTGCATACACATTTATAAAACAAGAAATAAAATAATAAAATTCAATCTACAGCATAATGTTCACCTAATTCGCAAATTCTACCCAATTAATCTGCGTGTAAGTATTCTTGCCGTGCTAAACGGTAGTTTATGTGAAATTGTGGTCTACATACGCCTAGGTGGTCAAATTAAAAAGCTCACGAAAATCACAATAAACATTTAGAGTATATATAAAGAGGTGTTAAGTATCTTGTCGTTTTATGTATTTTTTTTAGAATTCCGATTCACGTGCAAAATTAATGCCACCTGTAAATATGTTTTTCCAAATATGCTGGTTTCGGCAGACGGTGTAACCAATATAAAAATATTTCTGTAGCATATATGATACAATAATTTGTACTAACTTAATAGACCGTAATATACGTTTGTCTATAATTGATGCCAGTAAATATTATTCCAAATGAAATGCTCATTAAGAGAAAATATTTTCTCGATTATGAAACAGAAATTGTCCGAGTATGTAATCCTATTTCAAATTCATTAAAAACTAGAACATTAACTGTTTAAAATTACAGGCCTGTCAAATTACTACACAAACAGATTCGAAACTAACACTATCGTTAGGCTATAGTAATAAGTAAATTAGTTTGTTGGTGTTGAAGTTCAGGCCACAAGTATTTGCTCAAGTAGTTGTAGGTTCGATTTCTAGTTGGAACGTATTTATTTAAATATAATATAAAATATAGTAATCATTGTATTATATTTGTGGTATAAATAAATATATGTTTGAATGCACGTTATATATTAATTTAGATTCTCTATTTACAAATGTGACTGAAATACAAACCTGACGGTAATTTTAAATATCTTTATATTGCAAGTCCACTTAGTAGGTTTATTTATTTATTACAAGAAAAGGCAAGTATTCTTTTGGTTACTAGTTTTCAAGGTTTTACTTGTAAAAATAGCATCAAATGCACAGACACAATTCCAGATTTACAGCACTAATGTTTTTAATTCCGTGACAACTTTTTTTCTTCGTATTTTTCCTATTGGAAGTGACATTTACCATGAAAGGTTGACTCCTACGGACAAGCATAAATCACATCCTTGCTCTACCCGGGATTGGAAACTGGAACTACTCACGCTCAACACTGAACCGACTCCGCCACAGTGGACAGCCATGGGTCAACCAGAACACTGTCAGTTGATATAAGAACTTATTTTATGTGAACAAAAAACATTTTATTTCATTGGAGATAATTTCTAAGTTACAATTTAAGTAATATATTAATTACTTGTTCCACATTGTACCTATAATTCACTGCCACGTAGGTTGGTATTCGCTTGCATATTTGCGCTAAATCAAATGCAGAAACTGCAGGTAAAGTTTTGAACATTGTTTTAAAACCTTTATAGTTTAGCTTAACCTTCATACGTCACTCTTTTCTTTGGAATAAAAAATTTGAAAATAAAATTATATCTTTATCCTTTTCTCAGTTCTATTCAGTGTTATTGTCTAGCACTGATTGTTCTAAATATTACTTTATCATTAATATAACATTATTATAATTAAAAAGTTTTAAATTTATTATTCATTATTAGAATTAATTTATCACCGCTCCGTATTGTGATTGATGATTTCGACAAGAGACACAATTCAAGAATTCTAAGTCATCAAAAATATCGTGCCAACAACTATGGATATGTTACAAAATTACATTTGGCACTGACTAGATAGATGACAGCTATGCACGACTTTGTGTGTTATTATTTGCATGTTTTGGATTTTTTTTAAAGTAAAACTGTCATGCTGTAAAATGTGTTTAAGTTGACTTAGTATTATGCTGTCTCAGGCCTCTCAATGTTTGCAAATTTTGTATACAAATATTGTCTTGAGTAATGCATTCCCGTTGAGATACTTGGTACGCCGCACCGTATATCAAATATTTATATCCTCCACTCAACCCCCATTTTAATGATGAAAGACATTATGAAAATGTGGAAGAAAAGGAACTAGTAATCTGTTGATGCATCAAACCACAGTAAGTATTCCACCTCCATCGTTGCTACTTTTACATAACGTGATTTTAATTCGATACTATTTAATATTTGAACAGAAAAATTACCCTCAATAACAGAAAAGCAATTGTATTATATCGAAAATACACGCAGAAGGTAAATAAATCCTCCAGCACACAGTGTCAAAAGAGCACTGCTACCTGTTGTCGCCAGCAAAAAGTTTCCGTGTCCGGTTTTGCATTTGCTGTTACTCAAGACAAAATACCTAATGTTTTAATGTCCGTGTGAATACTGCCGGGACTCAATCTTGCCGCTCAGCTAGAGACCGGACCGTGCCGAGCAGCAGTCTAGCGAATAACACTACACTCGCATACACAGAGGTTCGCCGATACCAGTAGATAACTCTAAATTAGTGGCAATTTTGAAAGACAGCACTACCTCAAATATAATGCTTATATAGCATTTCTCAGAAATTGTTCAACCGATTTGGCGTCAGTGAAAGTAATGAGAACTTTAAAAAGCTGTATATAATTATATTTCTAATGTACTTACCTCTAAGTACTGCATTTTGATGCATATCTTAAGTAAAGGTTCGCATGTGGTAGTATACAAACGGGAAATCTAAGAGGGGCTTGGAGCTGCAGACAAGGGAACTAGGCGACCACCATATTCTATGAAGTCATGAAGGAAAAATTTCCCGTTTCCCCCCAGAAAATTTCCTATTTTCCTTCATGGCCACGGCGGCCATCTTGGATCCCAACCTCCAGCTCTGTCAATTCGATGCCAGGGTGTTGAAACCCTTATACCTAGCATCCTGGTGGGTGCCGAGTCTCATGCTCTGTCATTCCTTTCGGGATCTGTCGACCTAGCACCGTAATGCTGTACCGAATACCAGCATCAGCTTACACGCTCACCAGACCTAACAGATAAGCATAGTTGACTGTAATTTCCGACCCATGTAAGATTTTATTGCCAAATTCCTAAGATAGGCATCATTCACGATGGTGGCAAGGGTTGCAGGGCCAAATATACCCTATGTATACTTATAAGCATAGTTGGTTGATATTTCCGAACCACATAAGATTTGGTTGCTAAATTCATAACATAGACATCACCCATGACTACGAGCAGGTTAGCAGGGACAAGTATACCCTATGTCTACTTAGAATAATAGGTGGATGTAATATCCGAACCACATAAGATATAGTTGCCAAATTCATAACATAGGCATCAAACTTCAACAGAACTGTTCACCATTAATATTCACACCCCTAATCATGCATTTTATAGTATCAATGACCAATAAACATGCTAAGGGAATATTACACCATGCCTATTCTACTTCAGCAGTACAGTTTTGCATGGCTTAATTTGCCAATAAGTTTGAAAAAGATCTGGTTTCTCTATCCCCCAAGCGTACTTTGACATCATGAGTCATTGCCAGATACATCATTATTCGCAAGGAAAAAAGTCGCAAGTGTTAAATTCGAAGAATGGGAGGAAAAATATGTTTTGCCACCTCATTAACTCATTCCCAGCAACTCTTAACATACAGCTTGTTGGTAAAAAAAAATGGGCCTCGATGCAATACCAGCAGAAATCATCAGCATTATGAAAACTCCTAAAGAGAAATTTCTGTTAAAAAGACATCAAAGAGGGCTAATGCTTTTCCATGTAGTCCATAGTGAGGAAATTGGTTAATCTAGACAAAAAGGTCATGTTTTTACAATTTAATGGCATTCTTAATTTGTTATTGGTTTCAGTGAAATATGGCACATATCCCTGACCCACAACGGCTTACCAGCTGCTAGCTCTATTTGTGCAGTTGAGGGAAGTTTCATAATGTTGAGCAGTTCATGCCGAATTTTTCCGTTTACACGCTTAGGTATCCAATGTCTCAGTAGCAGAAATCGATGGTAGTGAGACCAGAAATGACACCCACATAAATGTTTGCAAGGCGAAATGCATACATATGTATGTATGATCCAGCATTGGTGGGGTGGCATTCCTGCTTTTATGAAACATAACGAGACATATATATATATATATATATATATATATATATATATATATATATATATATATATACATAAATTTCAAAGTGAGATTACTAAATAAAGAATACAAATTTCAGCTATAGAAGAAAACTACATAATTTTGCTTTAAAATAAGGGAATTTTATTTTAAGTTGTGACCCACATGTATCACAATCACCACCATATGCTCCACAATCGCTCTACATGCCCTACATGTTCCACATTTTCCACAATCACCTTTCATGCTCCACAATTGTTCCACATGCCCCACAATTGTTCCACATGCTCCACAATCGGCCCACCGCACCAACAAACGCCAGGGCAGACATCTGGAATGCATGGCTCGGAATGTCAGGTGTCTGGTACATCAATCTGTGTTCTCACACACAGTTGTCGCCGTCTAGAACATCGACGTCTCATGTCCAGGCGCACATTACTGCGGCTGCCACTGAATTCCCACATACTGTAGGTGCATGTGGCTGCAATGGTGCGTGAAACGTCGGACATGGACGGGCGAATGGTTTGCTGTAGTCTTCACCAGCGAGTTCCGCTTCTACCTGTAGCATGACTATATTCGCATTAAACTCTCGCAGCACCGTGGTGAACACCTGATCGAGTCCTACATAATGTGTAGTCATACTGACCTGGCACTTGGAATAATGACATAGGGTGACATCGTATTCCAGTCCCACTCACGCCTAGTCGACATCGCTGGTACGCTGACCAGCAACCCTTATATCGCGGAGGTGTTGGAACCTTTTGTCGCCCCCTTACCTCAGGGCAAACTTGGGGACATGTGCAAATAGGATAATGCGCGATCTCATGTGGCACACATCGTCCGACGGCTTGGATGACCACCATGTAACACTACTTTCCTGGCCTGTGTGTTCACCGGATCTCTTGTTAATCGAAAACGTGTGGTCCATGGTCGAACGATGACAGGGTTGTGACAGGATTCCCACCACTACATCGGATGAACTTTGGGCACATATCTAAGTCACCTAGGTTTAGCGGCAGTTTATTACATCTGAGGGGGTAGGAAGTGGGGCACAAAGTACTGATTTCCTACAATCCATACGTATAAACATGTCACCCCTGTGCAAGTATAAACATGTCACCCCTGTATGATGACTACTCTTGTCCAATATATTCGGTTCTGATGCCTCATGATATTCATGGTACTGCAAGTTTAGTGGCCAACGGTGTATTAAAGAATCGAGCCCTTTAATGTTATAGCATGTTAGAGTAATACAGTCGCAGATATAGAAAATGGCATTCAATAGAAGAAAACAGTTTAGAGATGGTTTCGGAACCAACAAGGCATGTAATATTTGCGTTGTCCTCCTTGGTCACCAGATCTGAATAATATGATAGAACATTTATAGCCATAACTGAAACGCATTATGGAAGACAATAATCATGACTCCACAATAGACTCCGCAATATATACACATGATGTCCAATGGGAGGACATGTTTCAAAAACAGGAGTAGTTTGAATGCAGTTTGAATTGCATGTTAAGAAACCGTAGTTAGAATGATATGTAGGATGGAATACATTGCACAGGAAAGTATTGTATGAATATGGTTGTGTATTCCAACATTAATTTAAAGACCTGTTTAAAATTGGATGCTAATAAATATTAATGGCCTTTTAATGCAACAGAGAAATTACTCATCAGAATAAAATACTATTAAGTTGTCATTTTTAATGTATTACTTACGTTATGGAATTGATTTACTGGGTTTAGTCTTATAATACTTATGCATTGGGTTGATCTCACGAATATACCAAACTGCACCTTTTTAACTGGTGCAACAGTGTAACATACTTAGCATATAAAACCACAATCAAGGCAACGTCTTCCTGTCTGTTTAGGACATAATTACAGTGGTACTGTAAAAAGTTTTGAAATTTAGTTACGAACCTTTAAATGCATTAAGTGAAGTTATGAATCTTTGCTATAATTTTATTAATATATTTACGTGATGAAATTATCAGTTGTAAAACTATATTAACATCACGAAATAAATACCGTTTTAAGTAGTGGTCACTGAACATATCTTCATAGAATTTATCGAATTCACTACGTAGTGACAAATTAAGAATTTCGTTGGCTACTGCCTTGACGTTTTGTCTTTTTACTTTCTAGACAAATAACTTTACACAATGCTGCGACTACGGTCCAGGAAAACTATTCTTTACCAGCTACAGTATCGCCATTTATACACTCCCCACGATTAACGTAGTACAATGTTGAAAGCCCTTCCCACTTACTTGTGTCTTTCGCCTCATGCAATATTGGTGTTAGTATGGGTCAAGTGACTTGTGTACATATGTATGTTTATCATGATATTGAGAAAGTATGTTTATCAAGCAACACTGTTAAATTATTTGCAAAATTAATGTGTTTCTGCACTGCCAATTCTTGTTCAGTGGTAGGATTGCACAAATTATAGGAATCGATTTTCAGTGGCCATTGGTTTGGAACATGACAATTATAATGCTATGACGAAACAAAGAACCTGTTTGTGTGAGTCGCTGCTAGCATTACAGCAGTACCTCAGCCAGTGCACATATTAAACTATGTACGCTTACGGGCACTGTATATTTGCAAAAGCGTGCAAGTTACAGCGAACAACCTGTAAACGTAAAACCCTACTAAACAGTAGAACGAGGAGGCGATTATAATATTAACAACCTTCTGCTTGCCCATTTAGACTCTACATAGTCACTAGATATCCATATGGAGTGAAAACTACAAGATTGTTGAAGGTCACACACTTCCTAGCGATCGCGGTATAATTACACTAGAAAACCTTTAAAGTGTAATTTTTAATATGTTTCAAAACTACATTCTAATTGTCATTACGTTGAAAAATGGCAGTGTTGCCGTAATATTTATTTACGTCAGTAAAACTAAAACAAATAAAATTGTTGCACTTGTGTTTAATGTGAAGGAATATCTGAAAATGCCTTCACAGTTATAGTAATCGCTGTGTAGTAAATTACTTTGCATATGATATATTGTGCGAACTGTAGAAATAATGAACACAGATTTGAACACAGTAACATAGTGTCAAAACAAATATTCAGTATAACAAACATTTTGCCTCTGAATAAAACGCCAATTCAAGGCAAGTAAATAATAAGAGTGATAATTACTCTCAGGTACTTTAAAATAACCTGTTAACGCTTGAATATTTCTGTTTTATATCGCAAATGAACAATTTTCAGGCCACTGCTAACAATTACTGTGGATCGTGACCTATTTATTTTAATGATGCCAGAATGCTGCTGCAAAAGTCTATTTGCCAAGTCAGATGACTCACAGCTGTGTGCGTTAGTCATTCTGTTTTGCCTGTTCACGCGATTAGATCGTTTTGGGGTGAGCTCTTTTCCGCTTATTAGTATATGGGTGTAGAACTAACTGCAGTCAATATACCATCGACTGTGATAAACATAGTCTATGGAGATCAGCTATTGTCTTCGTACATGGGGTTTGTATTGGGATAAGGTGTTATCGAGAAGCTACAGTGCTCGATGACGTGAGAATGCCGATTGTATCGAGAGCTCGTCCTGTGCACTGCTGCATAGTGATAATTGTCAAGAGCAGTTAAATCAATACGGTACCTTGATCATACACGCCACGCTCTTTAACAGTCTAGTGCAACTACTGTACGTCCACTGCGAATGAGCATATGTTGTCTAAATTACTTCAAGATTGGACTATGCGTCTTTCGTCTGCCAGTTCAACACAAAATCAGAGTTGGTTGTGACAATACTAAAAAACATTTACATAACTATTCTACACAAAACCGACATGCACTCTCATTGTAAAATATAGGAATTTAATAAATTTAGAAAGTGAAAGCCTCAAGCATAATAACCAAAACAGAGTAATTATTGTCATAGGTCGACAGAACATATGTTGTTATGTTATGTTTGGTACGTGCAGGTTAGCTATATAAGTGTTTGAATTATATTATTTATTTTACTTCATATGCTATTTTAATATGAATATTAATTTTCACACATTTCTCGAATGTAATTGCAAATTTTTTTTAATCACGTAATTTATGATTTATGTAAACCACCAGTCCTCTTAATTTCTATATTTTATGGTAATTTTCATACAGTATTCTTAGTTTTGACACATTATTATTTCAATATTGTAAGATTATTTTTATATGTTTATTTTTGTTCTCGGTAATTAATTAATGATTTTTAAAGTTTAATTATTTATTTTATTTTCTTATTAGAAAGATTTTTAATTTGGATTTATTTAATTTTAAGGAGGTCTAGAGGGCTAGTCTTGAATGGAGATGCCGGAAGGCTTGCTCTGGGTGGGACTTTCAACATGGATGGTTAATTGTATTTTCGCTGACATTTCAATCTTAGGGAATCCCCAGTGCCAACATAAGAATAGGTTATTAATAAGTCCCAGAAGTAGTGATTAGGTCACTGCCACAACCGATTATAGAGGAGGGTTGATGGTAGGTGTCTAGGGAATTGTATTTGTGAGTTTTGTTGGAGACTGCAGGAAACCGATCTCTAAACACCAGGCGCCATGCCAGCCACGTAAGCACCGCATCAGGATACAGGTGACGCCAAGGATCTCGAGAGTCTGGGTGCAAACCTATGTGAAAGACTTCACTTCTAATCTATTTCTACGAATTTATAGCATTTTCAGATGTTTAATTTACGGAACTAGGCATTTTATGAACTTTAACTTGTGTAAAATCAGTAGTCCTGAGATCCCGTATGAGCTAGTAACGCCGGAGCACATTAACATCTAAAAATTACTGAACTTAGTGTAATCTCATTTGAGCAGAGTTTAACTATTTGAGGGAAAGTGAGGAGTAATTCTTCTGAAGTAATTAAAACTTAAATCGACATTTTCAAGTAAAGGTGTGGATCGCGAGAACTGTAAACGCAACTAATTACTTGGGAGTTTAGTCAGTTTCTTAAACAGTTAGAAATTGAAGAAAGCTACTTCCGGTTATGAACAAATTTTTATTTCTGATTTTAATTTCAAGTCAGTTGTCAGTTATTTAATTTTGCAGCAGCACTACAGTCATATTTTATTTTTTATCTTTTCGTTTGTTTTAATTTCCTTAATTGATTTAACTATTCTTTACTGGATGCTGGTAACTCATTTTTTGTCATCAACATAAGTTTAATTTGATTTTTGAGTAAAGTGATTTTTCTTTCATGCACATTTAAAACTTAATAAATATTTCACATTTTAATTTCTCATGTTGTTGAATTGCATAACACATTTGGTCTGATTTTATTTATTTTTCATTTCATTAATATATTAATTATTCAGATTTCACATGTATTTTACATGAAGTGCTGAGAATATATGCAAGTTGCTTCTGTGCATGATTTTTAAAGTGATCCACAGATCCTCAGTTTCTTGTATGGTAAGCTAAAGGTTGCAAAATTATTAAGGTGCATATAGTCATGTAAAAGCCTACTTTTGACACCTTCTAACTCAAACTACGTCCAACCTATACTTGTGGCGCACACATGCATATTTTAACCTTTCTTTCTTTCCTACCGTGCGTTCACCTAACAAATAGTGAATGTAACGGCCCTCCGCACACAACTCCCCTAACTTCCAAACCTCTTTCAGAGCTTTATTGCGTACCTAATGCTCGTTTTATTGCGCTTGGCACACTGAGCAGTACTGACAGCACATTTATGTTTCACTGATAATGTCCATTCATTTAATTCGTGTGAAATAAGTAACAACCTACAGAATGTGCGATATATTCTAAGTAATTTGTCAACGCTGACTATAGTAAAGTTGTTGACTACGGAAACATGTACTTCGAAGTTGTTTCATCACTTAGGTAATGTAACAAATATGAATGTGTATACATATATTAGGTATCTTTGTGATCCGACACATGCCGATGCGCATTCGCCAAGGAGGCGGTCGATTTTATCTGTAGGAAACCTATTTCTTCGTTTACAATTTTTTGGTCCCTGCAATAGGCTGTTCATGGTAAAGTGAGCACTTTTTAAGACCCTCCCAACAGACATAAACCAATACTAAATATATCTTATTGCAGTCTCTGGCATTAAATTTCGAGGGTGGGAAAATGTATACAATGTGTTAATTGGTCACATTGCAATGTTCATATTAAAAAGCAGCAGGATGATGGAAATTGGATGAAAGGATTTATTTAGAAGTGCCTCAAAAAGTGCTCACTTTACCGTGAACAGCCTAAAATAATACTATGTTTATCAGCTTTCTTGTTGATGTCTCATATAGTATCTCAAAAAATAATACAAGTAAATGTATTGACACACAAAAGGGTTACTCTCGCACAAAATCACATGTCTGTGTTTTACTGTTCATACTTGTGTTATTATACACCTCTGTGTTTGCATGGTCATGCGACGGGTAACGCAAGTAAAAAGCATCAGATGATTTGACGTTCGGTTTGGGTATTTAGCGTGCCCCTCCAAAGCCACAGAGTTTCTTCCTGATTGCCCATGCATTTGTAGCCCTGAACGTCGTCACATGATCAGTTGAGCACCCTACTGCAGTTTCGAACACGTCTTATGGTCTCCCTTTTTAAACATATATCCTCTGACAACACACACATTTCGCACAATTTTGGTCCCTATTCGACTGTGGGCATGCGTACCTTCTACGTCACAGGCATATACAACTGTTTTAATACACGTCATCACGTAGCGATGTCTCGCCAGAGCCAGATGGCTCAAGGAAGTGGGATATCACTCTGTAGCGATGTTTCACCACAGCTAGTCAGTTAGGGAGAGAGTCATAACCATTGTTGAGGCGGCAGGTATTTACGCCTCTGAAGCAGGCCGATGTTACGATGTTCCAAAGAGCTCTGCGAGTCGATGGGTATGACAGTTCCGGGACATGGGTGATGTGATCCATCGCGGAGGAACGGGTTCATAGAGGGTGTAGACTGCAGCCACGCTGACTCCTTTCAGGAGCGCCATTCAGCTAAAACATGCCACGCACTTTCCTGGCAACTCGAGTACCATGCTTAGGCTCTTGATGGCGGCGGGACTGAAATCTCGGCGTGCTTCAAGGAAGCAAAGGCTCACCGATGATCACAGGATTTACCGACTCGCGTTTGCTGAGGAAAACATTGACCGTGACTGGTCAGATGTTGTCTTCAGCGACGAGTGTGTGTTTTCCTCGGCTAATGATGGCCAATGCATGTCTTCAGACCTCGTGGGACATGGCACAGTCCGGAATTCGTGGCCAAGTCCTCTCGCTATGATCATGCATCCGTTGCGCATTGGGGATGGACGAGTGCACGCGAGAGGCTCGAGAGCATTTCGCTTTTTTTCTGACAGTGTTGACAAGTTCAAGTGCCAGATTTAAAAAAATTATACGCTAGTTCATTTACTCGTCCAAAATGTAAATATTTTCTTTGTTTTATACGATAACTTTTACAAAGTACAGCCCTCTAGGAAACTGGAGAGCAGGGGTTGAAGGAACTGTCTGTGGCCTTCTACGATACTGTAGCCCAAACATAATGATGTGAGCTGCAGGGTTTGTTTCGCTGCTGCATGCATTTCCGACCTGAAACGCCACCTCCTCGCTCGTTTAACACAGCCATTCTGCTCAGAGGAAATCTGTATATTTGACTACCATGGCTATACTAGGCAATCCCACGGCCATTTTCACACTTTCGTGCGCTGTAAGTGAACTTGAAACATTTTTAACATGCATATCAGCCCAAAATTCCAACCAGGTCAGCTTGCACTATCTGCGTTCAAATATTTGACATAAGATGGCATTACATTTGACATATAGGTATTCAAGGAAGCAATATTATTTGCCTTTCTTACTGACTTAACGAAGCACTAAAATACATGCCAAATAACTTTAATATGGAGCCTCGCGTTTCTCTTGTCACTTTTACAATAGGATAGGAAAAGTCATTCCTCTGAGAATACCAGATCGCCAAAAAAATGGATGTGTATTTTTAAACTTTTTAATCGCTTGTAGGTGCTATGGTGTTGTAACTGCCATACTACTCGCCTCGCACCACGACAAAGCGGGGTCACATCCGGATTTTCATGTGTAGGAAATATGGCGGGTGTTTCTGTAGGCCAGTGGATAGTGCCGGGGTACTCCCGAAACTCAGTATTCTGTCTCTGCTCCATCTGTATCTCTCTTCGCCACTATCAGCTCTGAAGACCTTAGTTGTTAAGCGCCGCTTATGTCTCTCTCATGTCACTGGTATTAACTTACAGATGTGTTTCACCTACACACAGTATTTCACATCTACATTGATCGTTTAAAGAATTACATACATTTATCATCTCTGTTCTCAGTTAATGTTAATTTTGTGGCCAACGAATATCATATATTACTTGCAGATGCCACTTAGGTATGGTGTAAAATACGGGTTCTGTACGAGCCTTACAAATTTCCCTATCATGTTTCAACTTGCCCGACTGAATTACGATTATGTTCAGAACCACGAGTCTTTGTGGGAAATTTTTGCCTGCAGCTGTCACTACTGCCGCGCCAGACATCATGGTCCTGTTGAGCTCCCTCTTCCTTCAGTAATGCGATGGACGCGGACGGGCGCTGCAACGGGTAGAAAATACTAACTGTACGATTATCTGTACTCGTTACTAAAAGCATTTTCAAAGGTCTCCCTGCATCCCACCAAGGCGAACCGGTTTCAATCCCAGGCCGGGTCACCGGATTTTTGTAAGTTGGAATCGTGCCGGATGATGTCGTTGGGCGGCGGGTTTTCCCGGGGATCTCCCGTTACCCCTGCCCCTTCATTTCGGCGCCGTTCCATACTCACCTCAATGCCCTTCATCGGCTCTCAAGACCTCGCTATTAAGAGCCGCACAAATCTCTCACTCACTCCAAGGTTTCCGTTAGATGATTTCACACTAAAGTCTGGTTCAGTTCACATTCACACCGATCACGCCAAACGAAGCTTTCTAAATGTAGATAGATATTCAGCATTAACGTTTTAGTGCATAGGTGAAAGCTCAGTTTATGAATATAGGATTACGATGTAAATGCACGACAAGAAACTAGAAGCTAAATATATGTTTACTTTATTGATTGGTAGTAAGAAAATGTAGCAAATATTTTATGAAAAAGGCCTAATTTTAATGTTGTCTCAGAGGTACGTTTTGAAGGAAAGACTGCACACGTGCAGATAGAGACGATGAAGTATGTGATGCGCGTGCCTGGGTCGTCCTCAGCGTTTCGCCCTTCTGGACAAAATACGTCCTGGTAGGCGGAATGCTTAATGAGCGAGTGAAGATATGTTGTGATTCTTAACACCGAGGTATTCAGAGCCCTTGAGGGTAAAGCGAAATGAGTATGGAGCAGCGTCGAAATGCAAGAGTGGGGGAAATGGGAGTTCAGTGAGAAAACCCACCCACCAGCGGCATCGTCCTGCACTATTCCCACAGACGAAAATCCGGAGGTGACCTCGGTGGGAATCGGACCCGGTTCTCCATGGTGTCTAACCACTACACCACCACGGCCCCAGGAATTCTTAACGTTCACTATTGGATTATAGTTGTTATATCTCACATACGCAATGACGTCGTAATAACAAATTTGTACTAACATGCTAAAGCCAAGTATTTTTACATATATTAATATTAGCGCTACGTTTTAAACGGCTATGTCTGCCTTAAAGCGCTCACTTTAAAGAATATTTTATTTAAAAAAATAAAAACAATGTAGTTGAAAAAAATAACTAGTTTAGAAGAATAGCCGAAAACATGACTTTGCTATGTCATTATCTGAACATAATGCAGGTAAATTATCTCTAATATTTAGGCGCTGAAAATATTTCTAAATGAGCCGACACTGCACGCTCAGTTGGACGTATATTTGTACGAGAATGACTGAAAGCTTTTCAAATGACCTATAGGATTGTTTGGCCTAGTTACGGAGCAGACATGTATACGCTCGCTCGACCAGGTCCGAGTCAGCGTTCAAGAAGCAAGCTGTTGTGTGCGCCAGACGTTATGACACTTGTCTGAACGTGTGTGCGGGGGTTTGTTGGGGAGAGGTGGAACAACTACGTACGCGGCTCTGGCTTTGTAGCATCCGACCTGGACACATTACCTCATCACATGTATATTTAACTGCATATTTAGTTTTCAATTGATGTCAGTGAATATTTAGGAATATATAAAAAAGCTATTTATAGACATGAAAGGGAGTAGTAAAAAAGCATGAGTAGGTGTTATAACCGCTAGGCTAAATAGCTATGAGTGTTAAGACATACCGATCAACAAATTATCTGCTAGGGCTTCCAACAATTATAGCATCAGTAACAGGTTTATCCAAAGTATAATGAAGGCTTGTAGTATGGTAGTCCATAAATTTCGCCTTGATCGATATCACGAGTGATACAAATGAATATGGCAGCTATGAATTCACCATATAAAAAAATTGCAGGCAACTGTGCCTACCAGAAGACATCAAGTATAATGACCAAATCGCCTTGTTCGAGGTCATAAAATGCAGCTAAGACATAAATTTGGCAGCGATAACGTCAGTGGATTGAAAAGGGCATACATCTATACATACAAGAATTCTAAAGCATGTATTTTTTAACTCGAATTTTTGTTTTCAAGGTTATTCAAGGTAATGGGGCCAAGGTCAAGGTTTTCTGTATTTAAAATTATGGTAGTAGTTTGCAATGTAATATGCTTGCTGACTTTTATATATTTTTCTCAAATTTTTGTTTTTAAAGTCGTTCAAGGTAGTGGGGCTATGGGTCGGGTTTCCTGCATCTAATAGGTGGTGGTTGTTAGTAATGTAATATTTTTGTTGACTTTTATGTTTTTTTTTCTCGAGTTTTTGTTTTCAAGGTCATTCAAAGTCATGAGATCAAGGTTAATTTCACCTACATCTAATGTGGTCATAGTAGTTAGTAATGTAATATGCTTGTTAACTTTTATGTATTTCCTGTCGAGATTTTGTTTTCAATGTCATTCAATGTAATGGGGTCAAGGTCGAGGTTTTCTGCAAACCATTATGGTGGTGATAGTGTGTAATGTATTACGCTTGCTGACTTTTATGTATTTTATTAAGAGTGTTTGTTTTCAAGGTCATTCAAGATCATAGGGTTAAGGCCAATATAGTCTGCACTATTATGGTGGTAGTTGTTAGTATTGTAGTGTGCTTGTAGACTTTTATGTTTTTATCGAGTTTTGGTTTACAAGGCCATTCATGGTTATGGGATCAAGGTTACGGTAGTCTGCATCTAATATGATGGCAGTAGTCTGTAATGTAATATTGTTGATGACTTGAATGTATTTTATTGCGAGTTTTTATTTTCAAGGTCATTCAAGGTCATGGTGTCGAGGTCAAGATAGTCTGCATATATAGTGGTAGTATTGTAATGTGCTTACTGACTTTTATGTATTTTTCTCTAGTTTTTGTTTTCAAGGTAGTTTAAGAAAACGGGGTCACATTCAGGTCACCTGCATTTAAAATGATGGTAGTAGTTAGTTGTAATATGTTTGTTAACTTTTATGTATTTCTTCTCGAGATTTGGTTTTCAAGGTCATGGGGTCAAGGACGAGGGTACCTACGGACAGTATGGCAGTGGTTGTTTGTAATGAATTATGCTTGTTGGCTTTTGTGTATTTCTTCTATAGTTTTGGTTTTCAAGGTCATTTAAGTTCATGGGTTGAGGTCGTGGTTATCTGCATCAAATATGACGGACTGGTGATATCTACCACGACGGTGGTCCCCTACCTATATGGTGGTCACCTATCAAGATGGTGGCTGCCTACCAAGATGGCGGTCGCCTACCAACATGGTGACTACCTATCAAGATTGTCGTCCCTTACACCTACCAAGATGGTGGATGTGTATGGTTGAGGGGTGACCTCTGGAAAGTTCATTTTTTAATACATTTTTATCGATTTTTTAAATAATTATTTAATTAATTCTTAATAATAATATCTTATAGATCTTTAAAATTATTTTTAATACATTTCTTAGTACATTTTTTCAGTTTTATAAACAACTTTTTAATAAATTGTTGATGATACATTTTCAACCATTTTTAAAATACATTTTTTAATATTTTTGAAATAATTCTGTAGTACTTTTAATAATATACGTTTAGGTTTTTTTTTTTTTTAATTTGCAATTTTGTCGATTTTTTTTAACTTTTTTGGTTTTTCTGGGTCAAATGTCAAATTTCAAGGGCAAAGTTCCTGATCCTGCTCTCCTGGCCGTGGGGTCTCTGATCCCGGTCACCGGGGTCGCTGATCCTTGACCCTGGGTCGCTGATCCTTCTCACCGCTCTACCCAGGGTCATTGATCTGCCTGGGAAAATGGGAATTTTTTAGGGGAAATATGGACATTTTTACTGAAAATCTAAATTTTTAGGGACATTTCGTCGATTTTGGGGAAAACATGGAAATTTTGAGGGAAAAAAAGGGAAAAAGGCAATTTCCAACATGGCGGTGGGTGGTTATTCCGCTCTTATCCCCCATTCCTTTGCACCAAAGTAATTTTTATACAGTACTCACAACATTACAAATTAAATTGTTACTGCGAATTTATTCATTTTCTGACTTCCACTACCAAACCTAACAAACGGAGAAGAAAGAGTAAGAAAGTAGAACAAATTGGTGATAAACTATTAAATATTGTCAAACAACCACTGCGAAATAGAACCTGAGTGGATCAGGATGGACCTTCCTGTACGACATTTTGGAACTCTGGCTCAGTAACGTTTCATTTGACTCCATGTCATATTGCTAATCTTTAAAACGTACCGCCACTCTCCCAACCCTTTACGCCACTATAACCTCTACGATTTTGGTGGGTATGTGGTCAAAGAGCGGGGACTTCAAAGTCAGATGTTGGTAGATGTGCTATAAAGAAAATGCAATTCTCTGTCTCGATTTGTGTACATATTCCTTACAGGTACTGAATACGGTCTTCCAACGGCTAAATTTTCTTTTTTTGGTCAACCAATTAGGACTCAAACTTAGAAACTGCAATACCTTATCCCGCAAGGAAGGTAATTCTTAAAAGAAACATTAATTTAGTAAATATTTATTTGCGTGAATGTTTGGTGTGTAAGACAGTCCAAGATAACGCAAGTATCTATCAAATTGGTATATATTTTGCTTATTTTGTAGCTGTGGCACTGACAACGATTTATAAATAAACACACACACGCATACATATATATATATATAGAATGTTGGCGAATCATGTTAGTGATCACAATGTGAAATAATAT
Source organism: Dryococelus australis (assembly GCA_029891345.1). Lineage (NCBI taxonomy): Eukaryota > Metazoa > Arthropoda > Insecta > Phasmatodea > Phasmatidae > Dryococelus > Dryococelus australis. Next base: position 132,242,583 of record CM056993.1, read on the forward strand.
CAAACAAATGGTAGTTGTGTACGCCACAATGGCTAGAATTCGCGTAACATTGCACGAAACATTGAGAGGCCAATTGCTAGAAATCACACTTACACATGTATCCACCAATCAGTTAGGTGACTGATCGGTGTGGTGTCAGCCAGCCCCTAAGTATTTCAAATTGGGTTACTTACCATTACTAGCACGAATCTCCCATAGAGGCAGTTCGGTGAGAAACCACATCATGAGAAAACACGTCGAGCTGAACTGTCCAGCTTAGATGTAATGGTACTATAGGCTGTTCGCGCCAAAGTGAGATCTTAACACTTTTCGTAATGTTGCTTTAACACACGCATGAAGCACGCAAGCCATTTTATTTATACTTCGGTTCGTGTATAAATTAAAATAAAAAACTGAGTTACGACTTAATACGCAATATTTATTGACATTTGTGTTCATACGTCCATATATAAAATTCGACAGGCATCAAGAAGTGCTCACATTATTGCGAATAGTTTCCTTCGAAATTTATCTAGTAGCTCGCTGCATGTATTCTATATGTTATTATGTTTTAAAAGGTGAATATTTTGAATATTTTCAAATAACCGTAGATCTTTCAAGAGACTATAATCACTCCCGCAGATAATACTGTAGTAAATTCGTGTTATGACACTTGAATAATCAATAACTATTTACTGTAATCCAAATTTGGTTAAGACATGTCGGTGCATGTAAATAGGCCTTTACTTTATGAACTGAACAAAACAGGAACAGGAAAACTACGCGGATTATTTTGAGGACAATCTAAACTTTACACACTTATAGACCTAATCTATCTTTGCATTGGATTATAGTTAACAAGGCTCACTCAGGAATGTGCGACGTAAATACGAAACTGGCAACGAAAGACGTTTGGGATCACGTGCTGTATGTTTTAGAGTAATATTGGCCACTTACTGGAGAAACAAACAGTGAAGTAACAGTAGTTGATCGGGTTTTCAATGGACTGTGAAGACTAGACTACATGCCATTCATTTGAAGACATTTCATGGTCTCCAAGTATCAAACATATGAAAAAATTCCATATGATATATTATTTAATGTTTTTAGTGATTATCACTTTATGTTTTCGAAGATCTCGTGTGTATTGGCAAGGGGAATTATAACATAACACCTCCATCATATTTACTTTTATGCATGATTGGGAAGTAATTTTTTCCAGTGGCCCAGTGTGGTCTGTTCAAATTTATAATTTACTCTTTTTTTTTTAGATCTGATACCGGCTAGTTAATAATTCCGAAGGTTTCACCATTAATTTACTTTAACTGCATTATATATAATGTGTTGGAATATATTCGGACAAAACTGAGCAAACAGAACTATTATTTGTGTTTTGTATACTTTTTCCTCCAAAGCCATGTTTCCTTTAGCCACGCCCACTCCGCCGGCACGCGCCTGTGACTTGGGAGGGGGAAGCCTGCCTATCATACCCGAAGGGGAATTATAAATTTTTTCAGCTACACGAGATCGCTCATTCTTTGTGACGAGAAGTGTACATTCACACATATAACAGAAATGTACACATACATCCTATAAACACGCATACATGTGCACACGTAAATGAATCATACATAGTAAACATACACATCCTATTTACATATAAACATGCATGCACAACTTTATCGAGCTTGGAAGCCAGCCATCAGAGGCACCATTATGGTGTAGAAACAGCATGGTGCACTGGCGTGTTGATACAGCAGTGGCTGGACGTTGCCTTCCTCGGTATGAAGATACTCTGACATCTCTTCCAAAAAAACTCGATCTGGCACGTGACCAAACCGGGTACCAAATTATCTGGTAGAAACGTTCATGGTTTAAGTTAGCGTGTCAGTTACTTAACATATTATAGAACGGCCACTTACTAGATTAAACATTTGGAATAATTACATAAATGTTTAAATTTGCCAGCGCAGTGTGAATAAAAAATTGCAAAATTGTCGGCTAACAATTGCACTCCTGTTAACTACGTGTTAAGCTCTATATTCATATATCTAAAACTGCACACCTCTTATTTAATAATAAAATAATTAACAAGATATGTGCACAGACATTTATTCAAAGAAGGCATACTTCTAACGATAGCATTCAAATTATTTGAATGCAATTTACAACAGGCTATGTTATGAATTTCTCCGGTAATATTTGCGGGGAATGAAAATTTTCCATTTCACCAGCTACGTACCTGAGAAGTCTAGCACGTTGGTGGATATGACGATCTTGTCTATCTGTAGTAAGTCTGGGAGGACCAGTACCTAATCTTACGTTATGTACGACCTGAACGTATTCACGCCTGCTCACATCGTGTCACAGAGGTGATCGCATCGACAAGCCGATGGTTATACGACGACCTATCCATCCGGCTTCGTGCAGTCCGACCATACTACCCCGTTCAAATGGGTCTCGGTTGTGATATAATTCGCCAGTACAACGCCGTGACATACTGATGTGCCTCTTAACACACATACTTATGCCTTTATAGCATGTTGTGTAGCTCTTTTAAGCACTGTGTTTTTGGCAAATGCGGCCCCTGCGTCACTTCTGCATTGATGTCCCTGCAACTCCACATTAATAATATGCAGTGCGCAATTGGTACTACAAGTGGTCTTGATTTTACCACAGATGGACGACGCCTTAATGGATGTAGCGATTTACATGTTCAACACTGTACTCCCTGAGCTATTACATATTATATTTTCACCATTCGTAGACAGTTAATTACGAGGCACTCTGAAAACTTACAAAACTTTGAAACATTATCGTGAATGCAAAATGTCATATAGGGTAGAGTGAGTAATTCTGATCACGGGGCAAGTCCGATCATAAGAAATCTGGCAACACTGCAAGCAGCAAAGCAGGAAGAAGACTTTGTCATCCCATCAGGAGCGAGTTAGGAGTCTTGATGTTCATTTCGTGAAATGTTTTCGCCGATATCATTAAATTTGCAGTTTACAAGGATATCAGTGTCGACACCAAGGTAAGTTACGAAATTATTTTTTGTCTCTAAATAAACGTTCATATTTCAAAATATGGCCTCACAGTCACAGAAATTGATATGTTTGTAGTATCAAGGTTTAGTCTTGTAGCTTACTCATTGAAATATAATATCAGTGTATTTTTTCCGATAAAAAGTAGTTTCCACTTAACAGTTAGGCGTTCAGAGATGGAAGTCATCAAGGCGGGGTTATTCCGATCAAGACATTGGAGCTATTCCTATCATAATGAAAAACGCGTTTCTTTGCACAACAGAAGACGGAATGAGCTGTAGTTACCTCCAAAAGTAATAGCTGTTACTTGTTATTGTTTTATAGCCACATAAACTCAGCTGACAAAGAAAAGGGTACGCTTGGTGTTTCAAGGTCAGTCCAGGCGATAAACATTATGTTAGTGTCTCCTAGCTGTCGCCCTTCGGGCAGTGGTGATGTTTATCTGTTTGATGGGGCGCATTCCTAGCGACTAATGGTTTCGCTGCTGCTTTTGCTGTGGCAGGTCGCACCCTATTTCGTTCAAGAACAGATGGCTGGCTGGTCGCACTCAGTATAGGCCTAACTGATTACCATTAATATTTTCTATTCAGTAGTTACAAGAACAAATGCATCACCCATTAATAGAATATAAGACGAGATGCATAAAATAATACAACAACAATGTGAGGATTGGTCAGCATACTGTTAAAACACTCAGCATCCCTATAGGGCCTATTCTGTACAGTTTTCAACTCTTGTCAATGTGTGTTTGGAATTACAATAACAATATCCAAATGTGGTCTGTGGGAACCATCTTGGCAGAAGATCTATCACGATGCACATCCATTTATATTAGTTTATTAATTTGTCCATCCATGATTTGTACCTCAAACCCCTTCTGGAATATAAGGCAAAGGCACTAGAAATCCATGCTACCCAAGTGATTAGATTGGACATACAATCTCATGCAATGCTTACCTTTGTTTCATGTATTTTACAAGATCCTTACTTGTGATGAAGAAATTATGATTACAAATCAACATAAACCGGTGTCTTTATGAATTTCGGATGGTAAGAAACTATAAACGAAAAAATAGTACACTTCAGTGGTCCGAGGAGTCGATGTCGCAGGCTATAAGCAGCATCCTCCGCAGGGATACAACCATCAGAGCAGCTACTAGCTTACATCAGATACCGTTCACCACACTTCAAAATAGGATCCAAAAAGTGAAACTACATCAATCATTTGGAGCCGAGGGGAAATAATATAAACATAGAGTAGGTAATCCATCTGTACTCAATGCTGAGGAAGAAGAGGAACTGTGTGAGAGACTGCTTAACTTGTCGAAGAGAGGCTTTGGTTTGACTATCATTCAAGGAAAGACATTCAGCATACGTGTATGTGGAGGTGAAATGTCTGGGAAGTTCCCTGGAAGAATTCCGAAAAATTAGCAGGTAAAGATTGGCTTGCTGGTTTTATGGGCAGACATCCTCAGTTATCTTTGAGAAAACTGGAAGGTTTATCGAAAATGAGGGCAGCTGCCATGAATTAAAAAGAAAGCTGACTAGTGTAGAACGTCGTGAAAATGTGTCAGTAGTGGCTTGGTTCAGTGCTAGTGGGGTATACATTTCCCCGTTCGTGATTTTCAAGGGTGTGCGATATCGGGAGTCATACTGTGCAAATTTGCCATCTGGTTCTGTAGCAGCAATGTCTGAATCTGGTTACACAAATGATGACTTGTCCCTCGAATGGTTGCAACATTTTTAGGAACATCGACTACCAGGAAAGTGCCTAATTATTTTGGATGTGCATGCACCGCATTGTTCACTAAAATGTCTGAATTTCCGTACAGCCAATGAAATTGAAGTTCTCTGTTTGTCATCCCATACCACACACATCCTCCAGCCCTTAGATGGAACATTGTTCAAACCATTTAAGACTTTCTACCACCAAGAAGCAACTGAATTAATTCACAACAACCCAACACAATAAATTACCATGTCTGACTTTGGAAATATTTTTACAGCAGCATGGAACAAGGCTGCATCCCATGGGAATGCTACCAAAGGTTTCCAGTGCACTGGCCTCTACCCATTTAACACTAAAGTAATATCAGAGGATACATTTCTACCACCTGAAGCTTTCCAAGCTAACTATTCTTCAATTCCAACTGGAAGTCCTCCTACTATACCCACTGCAGGTCCATCTTCTGATGTTTCTCGTGAGTGTTCTCCAGAAGATGCTAAAAGTAAGTCATGTTACCATAATTCCACATATAAAATACATTTGATAGCTCCATTTCGCTCGCCAATCTTTAAAACAGTCAAATAACTTCCACAGGGCACTTTATGCTTCTAGAAGAAAGGGGCAACGTACTTCCTTACAGCATCCTGTACACACCCGTGGCCTTAGAGATATCTTTTTCTAAAATACTCTACATGTTAAGAAAACTTTTTTTTTTACCAACAACCTGGGGTCGTGGAGGCTGTGGGGTCAGCACGCCAGCTTCCCCACCTCTGCGATTGGGATTATATCCCCTTCGGGACTACGGCCTGCAGGAGACACAGTGTCGTTGCCAGAGGTCGGTGAGTTTTCTTTAAGCGTTCCCGTATCCGCAGGCTTCTGATTAGAGGAGAGAGTACTAAGCAAGGTATGGGATACCCTCGAGAAACCCGCCGACCAACGGCATCATTCAGCATGATTCCCACTTGCAAAAATTCTGTTGTCACCCTGCCGGGAATCCCAGACTTACGAAATAATTTCCTGTCACGCTTTTAGGTATGTAGATAGCCAGAAGTAACATCATTCACTAGTAGGGTATACGTTGTTTATTTATACTGACGCCATGGTGGGTGATGACACAAGCACGGTTTTCTAAAGACAGGATGTCGAAGTAGTTGAGATTTAACTGCAGATCACGAGATTCCGTAAGCGTCCGAGTACAGAGGTTCTAGTGCTTGCTATGTAACCAAAGCGTCACTGTTTCCAACACCAAAGGAATGTCTCTCTTGGTCTCTTTTAATGTGTAACCTATGGTCTCTAGCAGAACGGCGGAAAAGTTAAGATGGTTTTTATTTTCCTTTTCCTCTTATCTTACTTTATCCGTCTGTTGCGTTGTAAGGTTCTTACTTTCTTGTTTTCGGCAAACATCTTCAACACAACTACAATTCTTACTTCACACTGAGAATTCTTGTATTAAGGAAATGTAATGGGTAACTTTTTGTAACTGTAGTTAAAAATAATGGAATTGGCCTAAATAAATGCGGCACTGTGTATAGAGGAATACTCATAACATGCTTTTATAAACGTGGAAGTATCAAATAACATGTTCACGTATGGTAATTTCGTTTTTTAAATTCAATTACAAAGTTCTTCTAGTGCGGTAATTTGTTCCGCCTTTTTGTATTCCGATACAACGGACATGCATATGTGTTAGATTTTTGAAAGTTAGAAATTAAGTTGAAGCTGCACATTCATGCAAAGGAAGGCGAAATACAACAGGAAACCCATGATTGTAGTGGGCTCCGAACCACATCATTACTGACTTGGTGCTTATGAATTGAATTATGCCAGGTTTGGATGCGAGCCTTTTCGCTGCATGGGCGTTATATCTTAGGTATGGCCATATAGGACCATGAATTCAGGTAGATTACGATACATACTATAAAACTTATTAATACAACCGCTGTTCGCGTTGGGTGACTATATTTTCATATTTTTCACTCAACCGTTGCGTCACTCAAAGGCGTAATATTTATGCCATACCGAGTATTGTACAATTGAAATTTGATTCTAATACACAACTTATATTTACCGTTAATACATAACAGAGGATACTGATGTATACTTAACACAGATTCCATATCTGGTCGCGAATAAATGTCATCGTTTTATAAATAAAAGCCTTTTCGTATTTAACTTAAATGTTTTTTTGTCTTTGTTACTAAACTTAAGGCTAAGAATGTTTGAATCGACGTAGATAAGTGATCGATTAAATCTTTCCCATTAACTTTTCGTTTAACGTATCTTACTGAAAATTAAGGTTTTTAGAAATGTTAAACAGAATATTGTGTTTTAGATTTTACTCCAAAGTAGATACTTTGTACTAGAAGTTTTATATTATATATATTATGCAGAAACTTAAAAGAGTGCGTCTTGTATAATTATTACTTTTTAAAATTAAATAATACTTTTTATAATGACCAACGAACTGATCTTAAAAAAGATTTGCATTCACTTGCAATTTTTACGTTTACTTAACTTTTTGTTAAAATATTCAGCTTAAGGTTTGATTACAAACATGCTTATGCTGAAATAAAAGTTATAATAATGAAGGCCAATGGGCTTCTTACATTTCAAACTATCTCGCTAAAAGTAACTGTCGACGCTTCATAAAAAATTATATATATATATATATATATATATATATATATATATATATATATATATATATATATATACACACACCTATTTTAAATATAAAAAAAATATTACTAATATTTGTAAATATAAATTTTTCGCTGAAGCGAAACACGAAATTCTATTACTGATAAATAAAATGCAATTACATTAAGCAGCAATCATATTTTTATAAAATCATAAACCACAAAAAAATGAAATAAAAATGTGTAAATATCATGGAGGTAAAATAAGTGACCCATATTTATTTCGAATTATTTTCCCCATACTTCCAAATTGATTTTTATGACTTGTAAATGTAAGATGCTCTGAGAGAAATGGATACATTAGGCAACACGTACTACCAACCCAAGAGGAATTACCAGTGGCGTAACCATAAATTTCACAAGGGAGGGGTTTCGCAGGTGGGAATCGTGCCGGGCGATAAGGACGGTCGGCAGGTTTTCTCGTTGATCTCCCGTTTCCTCCAGCCTTGCATTCCGGCGCTGTTACATGCTCACCTCGCTTCATCCTCATCGACTCATTCTTCAATGTTAAAAGCAGCCCAAAACTCCCCACTCCACTCAAAGAATTGGCTACACAGGCTGAAGGGAATGGAGGGAGGTATAACATGCGTCAGCGGTGCTGACGCACGTGTTAATCAAAACAAATTCTAGGGCGAAAATTACTTCACAATATATTTTAATAAGCATTATAGGCTGCATCAATTGCATGTTTTTATCAGATATAATTTTTTATGAATAATTTTAATATTAGCAGTAGATAAACACTGGGTCACTCATCTGCGAAAGTCTATTCGCGGTTCATTCACTCTTTTTGAATCAAACCTTGGAAAAATAACCCATGTATGATGTTAGCATACTTCTGTTAGCATGAAAATACTATTTTTTTACTAAATTGAATTGTATTGTATAGGGCTGTTTTAACTTCCCCCGGTTTTATGCTTGAAAGCTTAGCAGAGGATGGCTTACAGACTAACTAAAAAGCCTAACTTAAATTAACACCCATGCCTTACCAGGGATGCGAACACAGAGCCTCGGGTACACCAGATCAATTGTGCAGCAACCGACTGCGCCACGGGAGAGCAGCGGCAGAACTGAACATTTACTTAATTTTACCTACAAATCATAATATTTATTTTGTATATAATATTAATAAAAACAGGTAGAAAATAGGTAGAGTTCTTATGTAAAATATTAATATCATTAAAGTGACTGCGCACGAATGCGGTGAGTTGCCCTTAGGTGTAATTTTCTAGACTTGTTTAAGCTATGTTTGCGCGAGGCGGAGGAATATCGTAGAAGCAGAACTTTAGCAGGGCTTCAGAAAAGTTGGAAGAAACTGTGCGTAGTCTATACACAGAGACCTCGCGTGTGATAAGGAGGGGCAGGCGGTAACGAAGACATGTTGTCGACGAATATCTACGATGGCACTCGGCAAAGGACACATTTAAGCTACCCTGACATGGGAACCTACTTACACGCCGCATTAATTCCGTCCTCTTTCTAACGGACTGTAGCATCAGGGGGGAAAAAATCCCCCCCACGAAAACACATTAGCAACCATTGTGGTGGTTTACAGACGTATTTTTCTGTTTCATAGGTTGTGAACCCAAAGGTAAGGAAAATAGAACGCTTGGGGTTTTTCAAGGACGTGCAGCATGATGTTGAAGTGCATCCATACAGAAAAAAGACGAAACAACCGGGGGCCGCGGTGGTGTAGCAGTCAGACTACTCGCCTCACCACCACATATAACCGGGTTGGGTTCCCGGTGATGTCACCCAGATTCCTTCATGCATGTAGGAAATATAGCGGAAGTTGCCGTTGGACGAAGGTTTTTTTTCAGGGTAGTGCTCTTTCTTCCTCTTTTGCATTTCGCCACTGCTCCGTTTCCACCTAATGACACCCTCACCGGCTCTCAAGATTTCGCTGTCAAGTTAAAGGCTGCCCACGGTAAACAGAGCACTTTTGACAGCCCTGCTTAAGATCTACTCGTGTGCCCATTGTGTATTCTTACAACATATGTATACAATTAACATTGCTACGGGCCTGATCACTGTAGTCATGCGTCGGTTAACAAAAATTGCGAAAAATTTACCACAGTAATAAATATTTTACACCTTCACTGACATCTGCACTTTAGTGTGTTTTAACAAAACAGAACACGTATTAAATAGTTTCAGTATTCACAAATGTTTACCTAAGACTCTTAATTCATTGTTAAGAAATGGAACTACTTTCTCTCCGTCGTTACCAACTTTACTGGGCGCATGTCACCCAGTGTGTCCGCTAAAATATATACATGTAGCCACAGTGGCATTTTCGAAGTTTGATTTCAAATGTACCAAGTTAATTGTGAACATTTTATACCAATCAAAACCTCTGAACACTCATAACAACCTATTACCGGATACCCGCTTCACAGTTGAGAGATGGACGGCGAAACATCAAATATGACTAAACATAAAATATGACTAATCATTAAATATGACTAAACATCAAATATGACTAATAAACCTTAATGTTTTGTAGAACTTGACCATGATAGTGAAATATCATGCAAATTCACATAATATGTTGAAGTGTCCGCCATTAAATAAATTCTTCAGACATACGCCATTGCAGAGCTTTGTCTGAAGTAATTTTTCATGTTATCACTCACCCCCATTGTAAGAACATGTCTGCCATTGTGTTCACGGTGGAGTTCAATTTCCCTGCACCAAGATTGTCGCGTTCGGCTAAACATGTGCGGCAGTCTGTTGCAATTCTCGTGTTGTGACTCGTATCGTCAGCAGGGTCTGATATTGCCGGCATTGATAGTAGTATGCACAACCCCGGTTTTTGGCCATATCTCTAGTTCTTAAGTAGCCTTTTTTAATGAAAATAATGGACGACTTTAAGTCCCCGCGTCCCAACATCACGGTGCCACGTGACAGCGATGTGGAGGGGGGTAGAACTGAGGGAAACAAAGTGTGCTCACTAAAAGCGGCCGTGCGGTCAACAAATACTACGACACATCTTACCTGAACTGTATTAAGTAATATTAAAACAAGGGGCTGTTAAACGTTGCAATATTTATTTTTGTTGCATAATTTCCCACATTTCTATAAGTAAGCTAAACTTTTTACACTGTAAAACAAACATTTTCCGGGACAATCGTGACAGGCAACAGACGCATTTTGTCTTACGCGCGGGCATGTTCTAGACATCTCGTATATTCACTTTACATAAGAGTGTCAAGTCGAAGTGGATTTCACTATAAATAAGTAAATAAACAGATAAATAAACGCCGTTCCTGAGGTTTTCGTAAGGCCCGTAATGAAAATTAAACCAACACAAAAATTATATATATATTTATCTGTTACGGAAAAACAAATACATACCCATGTAGCAAAACACATGTGGCCCATTTATGGTTTACAGTCGGATGCAAAGCCGGCAAAAAGTTGGCCAACAGCTGGCATGCACCCGGCACCATTGCTGGTTCTGAAGTGGCACCACTAACTAGCCATACTCTGCCCATAACCGGCCCAGGTGTGGTGAACACAAATGGTCCAAGCATGGACCATATTCTTACAAGAGCAATAGCCCATCGATGTGCCACTTCACAGCCATCAGATGGCTAGCCATGCTTCTACCATATGTCATCAAACAGTATCTCTTAAAAATGATTATTTTTTAGCATAATTCTCAACTTTACTTTGTTTTTAAATTTCGTTTACTTCACTATTAAACATATTAATACATCAAAATCTTATGCTTACTGAAAGACGGGAGGGGGTGCGAACTTACGCCCCTTGCTGTGATAGCCCAGCATGCTAACCATCGCTCCACTGTGTAGTCTTATGTTCTCATTAACTAATTTAGAATATATTCGAACGTGAATTATTAACAAACACTAATATAATATAAATTACACCAGTTGTTTCATAGACATAACATTTACCATGCGAATAAACCAGTTTTTAAAAAGGTGCAAATAAACAAATATTAATGTTGTTGAAAGAAAACTTCTTGATATTAACCCAAAAACTTGCCTTTGATGTAATTTTTCGCAGTATGTATGTAACCTGGATGCTATTCATCTGTTTTTAAATGCAGTCAGCATATATGAATATTTTAGTGACGTGAAACAACAAAAGCCCTTCGGTGTTAATTTTTAAAGTTTATTTTGTAATGTTTCTGTTAACTTCTCATTTTAGTTATATGCAGTCGTACATGAAAAACATAACAAATGTCAAATTATTTCATACCAATCAGGAAGTCTCACCTAATACTGTATTTACACCATTTTGCCATATATATTTCCATCACTATATATTTACAAATAATCTACTGATTGTATCATGTGATCTATAATTATATTAAACACAAAATATACATATACGTGCACGTTTGTGTGTAGCCATTAAATGGCCTACAAACGGCTACTCATGTTTCACCAGAAATAAGTATAGGTTGTGTGCGACCATTTCTGGAATGCGGTTGGTAAGCCATTTATGGGCCATTAGTAGTTTACCTACTCTCAACCATCTGTTCCATTCCCATTAACATTCCATCAGTGTGCCATAAATGGCATGCCAAATGTCTTGATGCCAGCAGTTAACCATAGCAGGGCCAGTTGTGTAGACCCATACGTTTTCTGGGCCATTAGTAGTCCAGCAATGCCATCAGTAAAATCACAGTCGGCTGACTGCCTCTTTCCACGTGGGTACCTAAACGTAATGTAGTGTACGCATTACGGATAACGCAGATATTTACTCCAATGTATGTAGAAAATCAAAAAGTCTATTTCCGGTTTTGCAGTTAATGTTTGAGCAACTGAAATCTATGCATTTTCAGACAAATGGTTTGAAAAGTACATTTAAAAATAAAGTTATAAAGCCCACACAGATACAACTGTGAAGTTAGCCGACAAAAAATTGTCATCGGTTGCGCAAAAAATAACAAGTAAGCGTCTGTTTCTAAAAATATTACGAAGTGATAATACATGACTGTGGTGTAACATATGTAAATTATTAAAACAGAAATTACAACTTAACAGATAAGAAAATGTCTCCTCTGAACTTGCTTAGCCATTGTTCGATAAATAAGTATTTATTTCATAGGTTATGTGTAGGGACAGGAAAATTTTGCTAATTGATTTAAGGACATGCTAGACTTCAAACAGCTGTTCATTCCTATTATGTTTGCAATTGGATCATAATTTATTAGACACGCTTAGGTGATCTCTAAGCCAATATCAGACCTGCAAGGAAACAAGCACCAAATCCCGTGCCACATGGTCTGAGGTAAAACCGACTAAAGACTGTTCATGATAAAGTTAGCTTATTTGAAATCAACCTTAGAAAAATGCCACTGCCCCTGCCTGCATATATTGTAACGGGCGCACTGAGTTACGTTCGCCCAGAAAAGTTGGTAACGATGGGTGGAAAGTAATTCCATATCTAAACGCTGAATAAAAAATTTTAGGTAACAATTTGTGATAACTTAAATTATTTCTCTCACTTCCTATTTGGTTTAATGCGTCGAAGTGTAAAAATGAGCAGATTTGTAGAAATATTTACTTTTCTAATAATTTCACAGTTTCACTTGAGCGACACATTAATAGAGTGATGATGTCCTTGGCAATGTTAAATTCACATGAGGCGGAAGAACACACAACGTGCATACAAGTAGATCTTAAGCAGGGCTTTCAAAAGTGCTCAGTTTACTGTGAACAGCATATGCTAACTTGGATAGCAGCCAATGAACAAAATGCTGAGACTCAAAATATACTATAGCACTGTGGAGTTCGTCGTACAAGTCGTTTAAAACGCGTAATTTTTCTGTCTCTAGTTATGTAATTGATATACGCTAGAAATCTATACAGACTCGTAAATAATAAAAATCTAAATATAATAGTAATCCTACCCACTAATTTTTTCCAACACAAAATGAGCTACGTTTAGCAGATCATACGTCCTCATAATAAAATTGCTGTTATTTTGAAGTGTTATGAATATTGCATAAGACCACAATATATATATTTCTTTTAATGAGTGGTTCTCAGTGGCTGTATTCACAAAGTCATTCCGCTCTTGTAGTGATGTTCATGGAAAACGAATTTATTTTTGTTGTACTATGTGGAAAAAGGACCTCCGCCCATTGTTATACTATTTTACAAAACCACGAAGATTGGTACAGATATTAACTAGTCTTGTAGAATCCATCTGCAACTTTTGATTTTCTATGCATAATTTCAATTCTCTTTTCTCATCCTGTGTAACGTGACTTGTTACAAGTCTGCGTGGTCAACAAGTTGTAAACTTTTGGGCTTGGAGTTGTACTACACGCCCCAAATGTATTGGACATGAAAACATGAAAACTCAGAATTTAAGAAATGACAGCAATATGGCCCAGGATTCAAGATCCAGTTTACCAAACGATGGAAATAGTTACTGTAAGAGCGTAAATATTAGCACTGACGTTATATTATTTAAGAGTAGCGTGGAGTAAAGATGTTTGGGTGGCTCTTAACATCGAGATCTTGAGAGCCTATGGGAGTGAAGTTAGATGAGTGTGCAGCAGCGCCGGAATGCAATGACGAGGAAATGGAAGATCACCGAGAAAACCTGCTGAGCAGCAACGTAGTCTGGCGCGTTTTTCACGTGAAAAAATCCGGGAGCGAAGCAATTTTTCCTATGACAAAGAGGAGTAGTCTGGCCACTGCAATACCGCGGCCCCAGTCTTTGAGAGACCTTTATGGCAAGTGCCGGAATATAACTGCACTATCGGAACGATTTGCTTGAACAAACTAAATACTTGTTTGGCTGTGACGAACAAGTATGTTAGGGTTTTTTTCAGTGAAATATTTTGTTTATACAGGCAGATTTTGTTGTCATAAGAAAAGGGTTTCTCCAAATTAATTGTCTAAACAAAATCGGTATTATCAACTTGAGATTCGTTACGAGAAACTTCATGTTTGTTTGGCCTTACAAAAACAATAATTTTTTTACTGATGCATGTCCTTCTGTCAGTGTTGTGACAGAGTGTTGCTCCATCTCATGTGCTGGGTTTTAAATTATAGATAGAAGTGTTGTGGTAATACTGTGTAACATTTCCAGCTTATGTGCCATTGCTACTCCCCTTTGCGTGCGAGCGCTCAACTCCTGTTGTCGTTCCTGCCTGCAGTGCATAACCGTTGTTTGAGTTGCATCTCAAAATTAGGGAGGGACCATCAGTGTAAAATAATGTGTTATCGCATGAGAATGATGTCGTTATATTCTTGTTTGCTATTGGTAGGTTATTCTGAGAGTTCTCGAAGCCGGGCCAGGCATCTTTGGACAACTGGGTGTGCAGAAGAGGTCGCTGACCGGCGTATAAGGGGCGTTGTTTTGGCATCGGATTCGGTTGACCCGCCCTCTCCTAGTATTTCTCTACCCACTAATAAATAGCACGGTGCTTTCTACCCATGTGTCTCTGTAGAATTTTTATTCATGCATCCAATAATATTTTAATTATTTCCTGTCGCAAGGGTTTTCACGGTGTCTATGCCGATTACGCCTTTCTCTCCTTAGTTATAGTAGTTTAGTTATAAGTACTACACTCAGGGAAGCTGTCATAGACAAAAATAAGCCATGGTAACCCAACCCCTTGCTGCCACGATGCATGTCTTCTTGCGTGATTTCCTTCCCTTGTAGGCGTATTGGAACTAGCCTTGAGACGCACTTAACTCCAATGCGATCGTCAGAAGAAAGACATCCCTTCAGACCAATCTTTCACTTGTAGTGTTTCAAACACCTTTTCAATAAAGTTTATCCTATCCCATTCTTTGTTCTAGTAGGAATCTTCTCCTATTTTGTAAAGTGCATGAAAACTTATTTTCTGTCGAGGGGTTTTTACGGTGCCTATACAGGTTTTTACCCCTCCCTTTGTATTTAATATTAAGTTAGCTTGGGAGGTAAACATGGGCCCAATCGCGGCCATGTTTTGCCCAATCCCACTAAAGCTTCTAGCATGTGCCCTTGTAGTTAGAACCTTCCCTAGATGCCTAGGCGTATGGGGCTCAGGTCTGAGATGCACTTAGGTTCTGTCCTTACCAAGTACCTCTGAATATCCTCTTAGTTTTACGGTAGGATATAACAAAATCGGATTCGGGACTTAGACTTGTGGGGGGAACTGGAATTAGTTGGTGATCAGGGACGCTGGGCATGATTAAGTTTGTTTATGTGACTTATTGTGAGTGTGTAAGAGCACTACCTACACTCCTTGTGGGTGCATGGTGAGGGCAATGCCCTCGGTTCATGCGTATGGTTGTGTTTAAGAGAGAGCACTGCCTACAACCTGTGGGTGTACTGGTGAAAGCAATATAATATTCTCGGCTCTGATGTCGGTGTGTTTTTAAAATAGCGAGCTTGTAAGATTAATGTGCATATTTTGAATTGTTATTGGGAGCCACCTTGGTTAGAAGACAAAAGGCCTCGGTGACCTTCGTTATAAGATATTGAGATATTGTTGTGCTTTTAAATCGTATGTGTTCGACAGAATTGTTTTGGGGATTAATGAATAATTAAAATATGTTTTATGGTATCATAATAAATTCAATATTTTTGTGAAAGATTGTTTTGAAACCAATGTTATATGTATATAAATTAAAAGGTCTAATGAGTATAAAAGAGAATGTGTGGCCAAAATTAAACATAGGAGTAAAATGGTTGTTATGACGTTGTGTGTACACCCACTCATTCTGGGCAGCATTATGGTAAGTCAGTCTATCTTTTAAATGTTCTTGTTGATGAATGCTTTCCATACCTTCCTCTTTCTTGATAGTGGAAGAGGTAGGCAGGCAGCGACTCGGAGAGAAGTTGTGGTGGGTCCTGAGGTTTTGGAGCCGCCACAGTCAAAATAGAAGAGAAATAATGGTATTGCCTAACTATCAGTATAATGATAGAAAATAGGATTTCAATCGAGTAAATGATTCTAACCACCATAATCATGGCGTAGCTCTTATATCTTCGTTCAACTGAAAACGTCATATCTCTCTCTCTCTCTCTATATATATATATATATATATATATAGAGAGAGAGAGAGAGAGAGAGAGAGAGAGAGAGAGAGATGACGTTTTCAGTTAAGCGAAAGCCGAGTTATATATATATATATATGACGTTTTGGACGATCGGGACTGTGCAGCTAGGGTTGACACTCTACTTCGAAAACTCGTTAAGGGTCAATTACATTGGGCGAGTTTATTAGCTACTGGCCGGCGAGAAAAGTAGTGGGCGAGACAGCTAGCGCTGATAGTGGTGATTACACACCACCTTTCCACTCGCTCAGTAGCCAACTAGCTGGCGAGGTTGTATCACCTGTTGCATCTACGTTGTTGCTTTATTTACTTTATTTTTATGTGCTAAAATTTTCTGGCTATTGTGTTCTAGTTTAAAAAAAAAAAAAAAAAAAATTGGAACGCAAATCATATTGCTGCGTTTTTTAACATTTACAAGCACTGCCCTGTATTGTAAAACATACAACACAAAGACTATTGTAATAACAAATTAAAAGGTGAAATTTTCGAACACCTTTATAATGAGCTTACTAAAAAACAATTACTTGAGGAAATGGATGTAAAGCAACTGAAGGCAAAAATTAAATCAATTAAAGATGTTTATAGATAGGAACTCAACAAAATTGAAAAAAGCAAGGAATATGGCTGTGGTATTGAAGATGTTTATTCACCAAAGCTGGCATGGTTCAAGGACGCAAATTATTTGGCCGAGGTTTTGTCTACAAGAAGCAGAAAATCAAATTTGGTGAGTTAAATATACATTTCAATGTCTATTCATTTACATATCAATACTAAACAGATCATTACTAATTAAATAATCAGACCGTTATTCCAACTTTGTCCCATTGCCAAGGCAGATGATGTTCTTCTGTGAAGTATGTAGCATACGTTCGTCTGACCTCCTCAGCAGCACGTTTATAATTATTGCTACCTAGATTTTTAATAGGCTCCAAAACATTGGCATTTTCCCTCCAGATCCCTGGTGTAACATTCCCAGTGTTTAAATTCTCTCTATCTGCTGCTTGTTGAGATAAGTAGTTGCCTGGAGCAGTCTTTCGTAGCCAGTTATGAAGACTGCAAGCAGCCCAAATTACTTTGTAGGTAGTTTCGGGTTTCAACTTAATTGGTCTAGAAAATTCTCTGAACCACCATACAAGTATGCCAAAAGCATTCTCTACAACTCTTATATCACGGGATAGACGATAATTAAATGTTTTTCCACAGTATGAGAGCAGTTTTACTGTAAGGTTTCAGTAGATTTGTTCTTAAAAGGGAAAGCAACATCTCCAATAATAACGGCGTATTCAGGCATCCCAAGAGTACAATGTTCAGAGTACTATCTCGAAATATTTCGCTGTCACTTGCTCGGCCATTTCTACCGAAGTCGATGTAAGTGAAGCAGTATTCGGCATCAACCACAGCAAATAATGTGATACTATAGGTTTTTTTTTTTTGTAATTGAAGTAGACTGAACCGGAACACGGAGATCTTTTAATGATGACGTGTTTCCCGTCGATGACCCCACAACATCTAGGAAAATTCCAACGGTCGAAGAATGTCTTTCCGATTTCTTTCCATTCATCAAATGTTTTAGGTACCTGAAAACAATTAAAGTAATAAATAAATATTTTAAATTAATTTAAATCAGTAACATGTTAATATTATTTCTAGGATCTATCAGAAAACAGTCAAAAAACAGAGCCAGATGAGGGTAGTGATAGCTGTAGGGAATCTGTTGAGACCACAAATGACAACAACTGCCCAGAAGAACGATTCAAGAACAAGTCGCCCGCAAAATTGAGACCACCATCGACGCCAATGAAAAGGTTTAAAAAAAACGAGCAGCATCCGAACAACCACCTTCTGAAATATCAGCCGCGCTTAACTGATTGGACACGATTACACAGAATGCAGCTGAGGAGAAGCCGTATGACCAGTTCTGAAAGTTTGTTGCAGCTGAGCTTCGTCAGCTACCACAGCGACAAGCCATCTTACTACAGCAGGAAATTCTAAACTGTATCATTCGTTCCAAGCTGTCCTCTTTAGAGAATGTGGTTTATTCAAACACACCACAGGTTTTCGATGTTTCATTTTCACCATCGTCTGACTATTCACTTGCTTCGCATTCTATCTCTTCAAACGTCGATCATGACGTTTTGCATGAGGTCATGATGAATACGTTTGGACAAAGTACTCCACTGCAGTAGTCTACACTTGAATTGAAACTGTTTACTAATATAAACTGTACTTGCATACTGTTACTGTATACTGTAACTATACTTTTGGCTAATACATTCTTGTAGAAAAAAACTGTTGTTAATTCGTAGTAAATAAATTTGTACTCACCTCAATGAATGGCTGAAGGGCGCGAGAAATCGCCGAGAGCACTTCAGGCAAAAACCTCGAAATTGGTGGTTCCGGAACTCTAAACAGGTATTCTAGAAACTTGAAGGAATCACCAGTTGCTAGATAACTTAGTGTAATGTTTCCAGTTTTGTGGCTACTGGGATTGCTATTCTCGTTTTCGTATCTTGTTTTTTGAACATTCCATCTACCATCTGCAGTAAATCATCAAAGTGGGTACAGTCTAATCTCAAAATATTCCGGTACGCCACAGGATCTTCGTCCTACAACGCTTTCAGTAAATTGCTCGATGCACCAAATTTCTCACGTCTTTCAATCCATGCTTTTACCCACACTTTTCTGCTCCTCAATTTCTGCTTTTATTTTATTTTTAACTCCTTTTTTATAGGATGAGCTAAAACAACGACTCCCGGGCGAACTATTTTCGTCGACATTTTGTAGACATTGAAACTAGGAACCACTGGGACACTCACGGCGATTGCACTAGCAACTATGATTACACACAACTAGTTTACTAGCTAGGTAGCCCACACGCCAGAGTAGCGAGAAAAGTAGCCCAGCTTTCAACTTTACTCGCACTAGCTGAGCTACCTGCTAGTTAGCTACTGAACTTGATTACAATGGATGAGTTTACTAGTAGCTAGTGAATTTGCCGACTAGTAGCTAGTAAACTCGCCCAATGAAATTGACCCTTTACACGTACTAAAGCTGTAACAACGTCATCCTTTCCCTCTCAGTCTATGATTGTGTAGGCTGTTATTGTGAGTGAAGCGAACGAGTAGCGAGCGTGTTGTTACACTCCAATACCATTTGACTGATCTCAACAAAACTTGATTTGCTGAAAGTATTAATTATTATAGAAGCACCGAATATGCTAATACGTAGCTTCTTTTGCCAATAATGTTTTAAAATAGCACTTCATTAATTAATATTGTTTTTGTGTCATATTTCGGAAACAACACATTTCTATCAAACCGAGTGAGGTGGGGCAGTGGTAACTCACTCGACTCGCATTCGGGAGGACCCGTATTCGAGTCCCGGTACGACCATCCTGATTTCGGCCGATTCCTTCCCAATTCCTTTTCCCTGTGGAACTTGCACCGTCTCTAATGACCTCGCTGTCGACGGAACGTTAAGCCCACTTACCTACCTACCATTCCTACCAAATTCCTTTTCCCTGTGGAACTTGCACCGTCTCTAATGACCTCGCTGTCGACGGAACGTTAAGCCCACTTACCTACCTACCATTCCTACCAAATTCCTTTTCCCTGTGGAACTTGCACCGTCTCTAATGACCTCGCTGTCGACGGAACGTTAAGCCCACTTACCTACCTACCATTCCTACCAAATTCCTTTTCCCTGTGGAACTTGCACCGTCTCTAATGACCTCGCTGTCGACGGAACGTTAAGCCCACTTACCTACCTACCATTCCTACCAAATTCCTTTTCCCTGTGGAACTTGCACCGTCTCTAATGACCTCGCTGTCGACGGAACGTTAAGCCCACTTACCTACCTACCATTCCTACCAAATTTGGCAAACAAGTAATACTACCGCACGGCATAAAAGTGGTATGTTTTAATGTCGGTCAGACACTTATTTTCAAAATGGCAGCCATATTAATATTTTTATTACTATGCTATACGAAACAGTATAACCAAACACAACAAAATGTGTATGCTGGCAGTAGCCTAAATTACAACCATCACGTATCTGCGAATATCCTCTTTAGTCCACTATTTTGTCAGCTAGCACCACTTTCATGTCATTTCTCATGTAACAATCAGCTGACCTCTACCAAATTTGGTGAACTAGTATTACTGCAGTGAGACGTGTAAACTGATGTGTTTTAAGTGGATCGGACACTTATTTTCTAAATGAGAGCAAAATAAATATTCTATTTTAAACACACATGTATTTTTATATCTCAGTTTTATAGTAGGATTTGCATCATCAAATTTACTTGCATACATGTGTAGAGGAAAATATGCTACTTAGTTATACTAGCAAATTTTAGCTTGTTCCAGTGACGGATAGTAGTGGAAGCGACTCGTAACAGCAGTAGCAAGAACTCGAGTTGTCGGCAGGGCAGTGAAGAAGTGGAGGGAGGGAGAAAGTGGGATGTGGGGATATGTATGTGTGTATGTTTGTATATATGATGTATCTAAATTCGACTGACAAACTTCGACTGTAGGTTAATCATAAAGAAATAAGTCGAAAACATATATACGACCTATGGTATAAAGTGAATACTAAGGGTGGTACACATCTTTGAACTTGGACCTCGAACACTTGTTTATTTCATATATTGGAGATAATATTTAAGATGGAAAACCGATTGTTTGGATAATGGTTAACTAAACAAAGATCTTCAAACACTACAACACTTGTAGCTGTCATCAAATTATTTCATGTAAATAATCTGTTACTACCCCTATTTCTAACTAACATCCAAGTAGCGGTAGCATATTCCGGATTTAAATGATGGATTATTAATTCTCATGTCTCAATTAACAAAAATGATACCTTGTGTAAATACCCTAAACCTCACCATATTTGAGAAATTCGTGTTTTACTTTCAAAATAATATTTACCAATACCTAGCAGGTGGGGCACACACAAAACCCAATAACATACTTTTGCAACTTTTAAAGGCAGGGGAAGATTCCAGAGAGAGGTGCATTACAGTGGTAGTGTAATAAACTTTTTTTTCTACTGCAACTTTAAAAATGTATTCCTCCCTTAGAATTAATTTTATACCATATGTCCTAGATATGTTCTCAACTTATTTTTTCGTAATTAATCTACGGCCGAAGTTTTTAGGTCGAATTGAGATATATTCTGTGTGTGTGTGTATATATATATACATATATATAAAGAGAGAGAGAGAGAGAGAGAGAGAGAGAGAGAGAGAGAGAGTAAGCACGGTCAAGTCTCTAAACCAGGTTGTATCATAAAGCTATAAATGGCACACATATTAATGGCTCACCTGAAATTATAACTCGGAACTCTTCACACAGTGTCCTGGATTTTCCAAACAACCTTGTCACGGAAGTTGGCTACATAATGAAATTGCATCCTTGTGGTTACAGAGGAGAACAAATAACTAAGATTACTGAATAGATATGATTATGTAAAGTGTGACGAAATAAGCTTATGCAATTCAGAAAAGACAGAACAGTTTAGTGTTAGTGAAAGAATGAGGATATCATTAAGGTGTTTTTTTCTTGGTTTTATATCGAAAAGAATTGTTTGGCAACAGTATTCCTGTTTCAATCTTGGTGGATCACCCAAAACACTAATATAAGTCTGTTTCACAACCATGATAGGTGCCACTAGAATTTTTTATCTGCTAGAGTTTTGGCTGTCTTTGTATACTAGTATTTGATACTGAACTATAGTATTTCAAAAATAAAATAAGGAGAATATGTTTTTAAAAATTTAAGATTGAATATCTTACACAGTAACATTTTTTGTAAGCTGGACATTTTAATAAGTGGTCCAAAAATTTAATTTCACCACATTTATGCACATTTAGACAAACATAAATGTAATTAGCTTATGATCATTGTTCAGGTTAGAAACTCCCGGCATATGGGAGAAAACGTACAGCGAAGTTGAAAGTACAATTTCGCCCCAACAGAGAAAGTACTGTGAGTGTTCTCATGTCTGTAAAACTGGGAATATAAAACTATTAATCTGGAAAATTGAACCGAAAATTATACCCTCTCTTAAACATAAGAATCTGAGTTGAAAATTGTACTGTAGTTTGTAAAATACAGTTGGGTAACTACAGTTAACTAAGTTAAGTATAGAGTGTTGAATTTGAAAGCGCCCTCAGAGTTTTCCCACGCGCGAAAATTCTGAATTGGATACGCCGGTGATCGAACCCTATTCGCTGCAGCGAGAAGTCGGAATAGTTTGGCAATAATCGACAAGAAACGTTGGAATCCTTTTTATGCGGAAATATCGCTAATATTTTTTCCAGAGAGTATAAAATTTCTCCACAGAACGAAGTTGAGAAATGGGAATCTGAGACGTCAAAGTATATTTGTTTGGAAGTTTTCAAATTTAACTTTTGCTGCTTATGTCTATTTAAAAGTACGTCTAACTACACTCAGAAACGAAGTTTCCTCTTAATGCCAACCAAGAAAATTCACACTGCCTCTGGGCGAAAAACAGTCTTCGACTAAAAAGAAAGCAAAAGCAATTAAAGTTACAAAAATGATAGCCAACATTAACTGTAATAAAGAAATATTAATCAAATCACAAGTATACTCAGCATGAAAAGTTTTTTTTATAAAAAATAAATTATTATTAGCTCGTTTTCTTTAAATCAGATAATTTTGTTTCACAAAAGAACAAATAAATACGTGTAGCATAATTACAAGTTAATACTGTAAAATTCATAAGTAAAATGTTTAACACAGAAATTTTACAGCGTGTTACTTACAAATTTGCGTGTTAAAAGGTAGACAGACAGCTTAAATCATTCTGTAGCTGTAATTTTTAAATTATGTGATCTAGTTTTACCTCTAAAGATGCAAATATTATTTGGTTAAGATAAAGTAGAACATCCAGGCAAAGTAAAAATCTTAATTCCATGTCCGTGCACGGATTTAATGAGCGGTTTCGGATGATGAATTCTTTGAAAATAGAAAAGTTATTTTAAGACACTCAGCACACATTTCATCCCATAAACTAGTCTCAAATATTAATTGTTAAATTACATTCATGTATAGCTTTGCATTGGCTAGGCAGTGGGTAAAACATCATGTTATAACAGTTGAACGCGACTTAAGTAAAACAAGTTCGAGCCGATGTATGAAGAACGTTGTGAAAGTATTAAAAAGAAATAAATTTTCCCTTGATTGTTAAGTTATATAAAAATGTTATCTGTGTCTGAACGCAATTAGATGCTTTATGAACGTTTCCTTATTTATTAAGGTAAGACCGAGACGGCGAGTTAATAAGAATAAATGCACAATCAGAATGTGAATTTGCTTTTGTAGATCTAAATGATAACCGTTCCATTTACTGCATGATTGTTAGCACACGAAACATGTAGATCTGCTTATTCAAAGTAAACTAGGCTGGCAGTGTTAGAGATGACAAAGTTTCCGAAGACAATATAATTTTTTAGAGAACGGACAGAGTTTGGCGTCCAATCAAAGGCCGTCATTCTTCGCGACTGGCTTTATCCTTTACGTGAACGGTCCGTCGTTCTAGCTCAAGAAAATGGGAGGTTTTCATACACTACATTAACATAACACGTATTCGGTATTATAAAATATTGATTTATTTCCTTGTATTTATTGCCTACGATTATCACAGGTCTGTGCTGTTGATTAATCCTAGTATTTATGTGGTACAAAGAAACCTTTTGGAAAAAACACTCTCGTAAAGGGAAATATTTGGCTAATATGCCGTCCAAAGTGAGGGAAATCATTTTTTAGTACTACCATCGTACTTAATTTGGCACCCATTTTTAAGGCATTCACATAAATATACCCATTTTATTGAGACATATAGTTTCTAGCATATAACAAAGAACTTAGCAAAGTTCGAAATTCCACATTTGGTTTATGTTTACTTAGATATATATGAACACAGACTGTAATAAACTCACTGTTTCACACAAAAATATTGTTAGATTGTTCACAGATTTATAAATTTATGAAATTATCAGAAATAATAATAACAATAATAATAAATATGTTGACAGACCTGCAATCATCACCTGTAACACATCTTGAAATAAATTTTCCAACATGATTGGTATGTTCTTGGCCTTTGTGTTGGCATTCAGAATTCTCTCTTCTTTCTTTTCGTTTCCTTTTCTTTAGCCATTTCACATTGACATTAGTTTCATTTTCGTTACGATTCATTTTGAAGCACAATATTAACATACATCTACAACATGTCCGTCACACATCTGCCACTGGAAACAGACGACACTAACGCCACGTGTTTCTATTTTCTAGCAAGAATCGTGCTAGTGTTTGACATTCTTCGTTTTTGCTACAAAGCCGTTAGACTAATCCGATTCTTGCAGAAATACTAGATTTTCAAACACGAAGTTCGTGTCACAATATCGGGTTTTGTGGAATGATTTTTCCATCAGTGGATACCACTTGACGAAAAGGCCGATGTAATGTATTCTTCTCCGAATGTGACTTTTTGGAAATTTCCGGTTTGTTGGCTTTCAAACAGTCAATTGCAACCTAGGATCTGGTAGTAAAAATTAAAATATTTCTTCTGAATTTCAGGATGTAGGCATTGTGGACAATTTCAGGATGTAGGTATTGTGGAATATTTGTGCGAGTGCTTTGAAAGCACTCGCACAAATATAATACTAAACAAAGAGCAGTGCTTACTTTTTTGCTTTTACTGGGAGCAGAACCTGAAGTACTTCCGTTGTCAGGTATGAGTCTTGGTTAAGTGATCCAATTTCAACATTTTAAACAATGTATCTGTCCACAAATACATGAATTTTTACATATACACCGCCTGTATCACATACCATAAGGTTGGAAAGGAAGTGGATAATGTAGTTCTATGTCTGAATGTCTTATCAAACTATATAATGTTGAAATATGTTGCCAATTAAATGCCTTTCTTCTTGTTGTACAAACGTCACATTAAAAAAAAGCGCCCACCAAAATAACATAATTCCCAAAAAATAAATAATTCACTGTGTCACTTGCTCTATTCAAAAATGGACAAATAATTTAAGGCTATACTAAGTTTTTTATGTGATTGAAGAATATTCAACTGATAGTATACAATAATTTTTAGCGGAGTTTACATCTGTCATCAGTGAATGATGAACCATTGGGAATTGCAAGCTGTGGGGCGGGTGTTCTTCTCGGGTACCTGAACCAGCAATATATGCCACGCCCCTACTTTAGACTTGCAGCAAACATCCGCTCTTCCCTGGCAGCTGGGTGCTACCCCTTTCCACGAGGTTATTTATGCACAGGAAATTAGGTGCCTTGCTTGGCTGCCGAGATCCCGGAACCCTTTACATTCTCCTCCGCCCTCACTGCTGCCTGCACCCTATAGGTACTATCGCGTCGCAGTTCTGCTTCACACGTGTGCAGTCACTGTGACAGTAATAATAATAAATCGTCTTTATTTCCCTGGCAAAGCCCTTGTCACACTGTCAAATTTTTTCGTCAAAATGCTTCCAATAAGTTTGGTCAAACAAAGTTGGACAGTTATAACGTCATCGAAACGTCATACACGCCGCCATGTTTGTCTGAAAAAGTTGGACGGCCTCAGTTGCCATCAAGTATTTTAAAATTGAATCAGTTCTAAATTTTTTTAAATGTCAATCAGGATTGTGCACAACAAAAAATGTACGTCAAGAAAATTAAAATAATGAACAATTGCTGGTAACTAACTAGGCTATGAAGATGATTTATTTACGTAGAAGCTGTCTCGGCATGAATTCTGTTTTAAGTGACTACTGCAGATAATATTACAAATTGCGAGGCATTTCACTTCATTGTGCAGGAAACATCTCTGATAAATAAAATATGAATTTAGTAAAGAAGCGAAAATAAATTAGTACATTCATTACATTTCTTCCTGTAATGGATTACATGGAAAAACAAAACAAATATATCACTATAAAAATTATTTAAAAATAATAATTCAGATTTGATCCTCCCAGTACAAAATTTGATAGTATGACTCGTTTTCAAACACATTCAAGATTATCTGATAAAATTTGTTAGAAGGGAAAATTTGATGGCCTTATTTTGTCTTGAAATGTTATTGCCAAATATATTTGAAGGCGAGATTTTGACAGTGTGACAGGCGCTTTGCTCTTAAACCATATTATGAAGAATACCCATTTTCAATACAAAATTGTCCCTATTGTATTGACACGATTTGTTTTCTACCATGTATGTACGTATGCAAACACGGCTGTATCACAAACATGTAATTTAAGATAGAAGATAAAATTACTTCACTTGGCAACATTTCAACTGATGTTAATTCTCTATAGCTAAATAATTCTGAGAAGAAATTTCCAACGATTTGAACTACATATGACAAATACGCAAACACGGACGAAAAATCACTTCAATTATGTTAACAAAAGAAAGAACAAAATTACGTATATAATCGCACAAACGTTTGGCTCGGCAAAAAGCGACACTTCTTTCCGGACTGCGTTCTAGCGATTTTAATAAAGAAATATTTTTTTTTGGTAAAGCACAGCATTCGGTTAGATTGAAAGGGCGTCATTCCTTTCCTGTAAATTTATTCATCAGTTCAAAAATATAGAGAAGCGCTGCCTAATGAGGATAGAATTTAAATATCCATGTTTCAGTCCACTTCAAATGACGCCTCACCACAAGTAAAAAAATTTTTTGAAGAAATATTAATTATATTCCCGCTCAACGAATTAAAATGCGTGGAGAGCTTTAGAGGAGAATAACAAATCGTCATTTCCGAGTCATCCGTGAGATCAAAGAAAAATAATTCGTTTAGAAAACATTTAAACCCACATTCCTCACTATACGCGAAACGCGTCACACTATCAAAAACAAATTCACCCAGTTAATTGTTTATTCGTCCGGTGGTGTGCGATCTAATCTTAGTAATAATATATATGTGAAAGTTTGTATGTTTGTTTGTTATTCAATCACGTCATAACGGCTTGACGTATTTGGATGAAATTTGGTACAGGGGTAGATTATATTCTGTATTATGACATAGATCACTTTTCATCCCGGGAAAAGGGACAGTTTCTTAAGGAATATATCAAATATGCCACCAACCATTTGAGTAGGCGCTGGTTGGTGGTCTGTTTTTTATATTTTGCACGCGGGCGGAACCGCAGCTAACGGCTAGTATTAAATATGGCTTCCGACAGGAAATTACTAAATATTCATTGGTGAGAATATTGCGAACGCGAGCTTTTTCTTGAACAAAGCACGCGAACCAGCTGAAAAGTTAAAGAGCCAGCTGAAAGGTTTAAGAGCCATTATACAACTTTAAAACTGTTTCACGTGGACGAGAATAGAGGTCCATGCAGACCGGTGAAGAAAGATGGCACATTAACTTGGAGAAATCGACTTGACGATTAGTTGGAAAGTGCTAAGTTTACAAAATGACACCTCCACCCCCTCCCGCATGCTACCCCTGTCCAAGAGCGAGATCGGCTTACAAAGTTTATTATGCAAAAAGTGCCCGAAACTCGTTGTAAGACGATCTCATAGATCGTCGGCGTGCAGTTCAGCAGCTATTTAAATAAATTTTCCTTTAAACCATTATGATGAAAATTGATTGAGGTAACAGAGATGCGACTATTAATGGGGACATTAATTATGATAGTACTGGAATATATGTGAATAATACATAAATATCAAACTATTTTACAAATAAAATTGCTAAGATATATTTTACATAATATCTGTCAAGAGAAGTATAATTTATACGAAAGAATGTTGCAGTGCCACACTGGATATAACAATAACTTTACTGAAGTCAGTGAACGCCCAACTTGATGGTCGTGGCTGAGGCTACAAAGAGAACATGAACATAACGCGACATGTCTCGTGGTTCTATCCCAGGCATTGCATCTTGAAAGCTTCACTTTAGCACAGGAATATAAAGCTCTTGAAGTATTATAGATACGGTGTAACACATACCATTTTGCACACAATTAAAACCTTTATCACTTAACTTATGAACTAAATAATTAATATTAAAAATTTAAATAAACTAATTTGAAAATTTTTAGTAAATAAAAAAATTTGTAATTAATTTTTAGGGTTGAAATTAAAAATTATATTTACAAACTAAATTTAATAAATTAAAAAAATATATTTGTGGTAGTGAATCTTACTAAATATTTTTCATAAAACAAATTTTAAATTAAAAAAGATTCTGATTGATTAATTCAAAATTATATTTACAACCTACAATTAAAAAATTCGTTGTGGTGAATTCACTAATTACATTTACAAACTAAATTAAAAGATTAAATTGAGGCAACCCTTTTAATTATACTAATTCAGAGATGTATACTAGTACAATACCAGAAGTTATTCGAATTAAAATTTTTGAATTACATGTTTTTAATTTATCAATAAAAATAATTTAATTTGATGAGTAAATTGAAGAAAGTTTTAATTAGTCTATATGTAAAACAGTCTAAGCTACACCATAACACATATAACACAGCACATGTCCACAACAAATGCACTTTCAAACAGGTCCCGCATGAAATGCTGATCGCAATGGTTTCTATTATGTTAACAGTGTTTCCCATTGATATTACTTCACT
The DNA here is from genome assembly GCA_029891345.1 of Dryococelus australis. NCBI lineage: Eukaryota > Metazoa > Arthropoda > Insecta > Phasmatodea > Phasmatidae > Dryococelus > Dryococelus australis. Next base: position 132,271,718 of record CM056993.1, read on the forward strand.
TCGCTCATAGTCCATAGGAAGACACGAGTGTACTCGATGATAGTCAACTTCAGAGTGGGGTAGATTAGTGCTAATGGAGTACATGTTATCCAGGAACAAATTGCCATACGTCCATAATTAGCGCGCTAATTTGCAGTAGCAATGTGCAGTGGCAGGTATGCAACGACAATAATTAGGAATCAGGCAGGTTTAACTGCCCCGAAGGCCGGCACATCCTCCATACCCACGCACTGCAACTATACTCCGGTGAGTAAGACAGTGCATGGCACTTTTGTCCTCTTCTATATTCGTGCCTTGTGCCTTCTTTCTTGGTCTCACGCGGCTTTCTGCAGGTTTTCTCAGTTAAACAGCCAATCGGCTGTGCCCTGACTTTAAACATTAAAGACTTTACCCGAGCACTCCCTCATGGATCATCGGAATGCTCCAGATGCCACTGCACAAACTCCTCAAGCCTTTTCCCAATCTTAGTAGCAGACTTATTCCACAACTTATGAATTTCCTCTTCACGCATAACACCACGCAACTCCAACTGAAGTCCTCTCCGATCAGCCTCCCCCTGTACCCATTTCCTTATGTCTTCGATCTTTAAACAATCCATTAAAACATATTGAACAGTATCATAAACACCACAAACTTCACATAAGGCGGAGGTAACCAGTCCAAAGCTATGTAACTTTTCCTTAAAGTTACAGTGACCGGTGTACAGCTGAGCACTGTAGTTATTCATATTTATCCATTTTCTATTAATTCTCTTTCTTTCGCTCTTGGTATCAGCTCATATGCATTTATTGCCTTGGTGGAATTCTCCCATCTTATTTGCCATTCTTGAGGGGTGTCCTGCCAGTATAACATTCTTTCTTGTAATGTCAGCCTTCGTATCCTTGACCTTCCTGCTATAAGTCCTCTTTCTCTTACCAGCAAGTTAGCAGGCAGGACACCCGCCTGTACGGGAACTGCCTAATTTTAAACAGTCTTGTGTGCTTTCACCACTTCCAAAAGTGCCGCCCTTTTAGCACTGATGAGTTTTCTTTTATGCCATACCAGTTCTGCTCGAGAATGCCACATCACAATTCCATATATGATAATACCTTTGAAGATAGCCTTAAGATCGTCCTTAGAGTGTTGAAGTACAGGCCCCATTCTGTATTCCCAATACTTCAAAGTTTATGAAAGACCACAACTACTTTGCGAACAACATACTGGATATGTCCCAGAAAGCTCATCATGTCATCCAGGATGACTCCCAAATATTTGTATTGGTATACGTTCCGGATAAACTCCCAATTAAACCTTACTGTAGGATTTCTTCCAAGTCTTCCCTTCAACACCACAGTCTTCGTCTTAGTAGTAGAGAAACTTAATTTAGCTCTTGCTTCCCAATTCTCGATATCCATCATTATTCTTGCAGCCTTCTCTTCTAATTGTCACCTTGCAGATCCACTGACCAAGACCAATCCATCAACAGCATATCCGAAGATATGATATCCTTCTGGGAGAGTTGTCTCTAGCAGCCCATCGAAAGGGATGTTCAATAGAACCGGTCCAAGGACCAATCCCTGGGGGCACCCTTTTTTCAATGTCTTTTTGACTTGAACAGTCTTTGCTGTGTAATAGGACTCCCTACCCTTAAAATAGTCCAACAGAACTATTTATATATTCTATGGGTTATTCTTCCTCTTGAGTTTCCACATTACGTCTGGCCACTAGGCATTATCAAAAGCCCCTGCAACGTCCAAAAATATGGCCATGAAGTACTTCTCGTGACTGTTAGTGACTGCTGCCTTCACATCATGGAGCACAAAATTAGATCCCCTTTCTTTCCTAAATATGTATTGGAACTTACTCAAAGTTACTTTTGTTTTCAAAGCTGCTGATAACTTGGTATTTAGGACCCTTTCGTGTATCTTGTCCAGGAGTGGAAGCAATGTTAGAGGCCTATAGGACTTGGGTTCTGCCTTGTCTTTGCCTTCCCCCTTATACAGAATACTTATTGTCCCTTGTTTCCAAGGGCGAGGAAAAACCCTCAGAAGAGACATCCACATTATAAACACCCAGTAGTTGATTCTTCATACTAGTGTAACACCTCTTGATGATTTCTGCCCCAACAACATCGATTCCTGGAGCCTTGCCGTTCTTTAGTCCATAGATGGTATCTTGCAGTTCCTTAATAGTGAACTCAGGAGCCTCCTATTTATCTGGCAGTTCTTCCATCATGTCTCTCTTGAAGATATGCTCCTCACATTCTCCGCCATGGGAGCCATCCAGCAACAGTGTGTGGAGCAGAATGTTCATACTCTCTTCCAGATCCATCACCAGGGTCTCATTTACCTTAACATTAGGCGGTGGTGTTGCCTTCATCATTATTTCAGTCATGATGTTGTAAACCTCGGCTAATGGAGCTTCATTTCTTACCCTGGAGACGAAATCCATCCAAGAGTTCCTTTTCTTTAGCCTGGCCCCATTGAAATAAGCCTGTTTATTCCTTTTATACTCTCTTGTAAGAGTTTCTCTCTGTTCTCCTCTAGACCTGTCAAATCGCCTTCATAGCCTTCGCAAGTTCTTCCTTTCCTCTTCCAAGTCCTGGTCCCACCAGCTGAGGTTCGGAAGCCCCTGTCTCGTCTTGCGAAGAACTTCTTCATAGGTGCATGATGATCTTGGTAACAGTCTCTATCTGTTCTTGCGAGTTACCATTCTGGAAGATGGCTTCATTCTTGTCCATTCTTCTCAACACGGCAAGGTCAAAAGACTGCCAATCTGCACCATTGTTCACATACCTTATTTCTGGTATCAATTCTTCCTGCTGCCACAGGTTATTCATATTTCTGCTTCCAGGAAGCCCCATCTCAAAGATGTGTTCATGCGAGTTGTCTTCTGTGACTTTCCAGCCACTGACCATTCCACCTGCTTTAATGTTACCTAAAGTAATATATTGTATCTTCCATTCCATGGGCATGAGATACGTATATTGGAAGTTCTTCATTATGTACATTCAGACTGTTAGTCAGAATATACTGGCTAAGAAGACCTCCTTTATCATCATTCTTGGAAGAGAACCACATCACCAATTTTGCATTTATATCAGTCCCAATGACCACAATCCTAACTCCCAAAACACCCAGTATCACGTCCCCTCTGTCAAGGTGATCCTGCGTTTATTCCCCAAGCTGAAAATAGGAGGACACAATCCATGTCTTCAAATCCTTATGTATGATTCGTGCGCAAACATGGTGAGTGTTTGACACACTATTCAACATCATAATGTCGATTTTCATATTGGCCCTCACTATTCCAGCCTGAGGCTTCATTCCAACTGTCAAGACTGTTCCCTCCAGTACGATCACCTCTTCAAATGTGACATAGGGCTCCTGGAACAGAACCAAGTCCAAATTCTGCTCCACAATTATCCTGTTTAGCTCGGAAGTGGCCACTACCGACCTCTGTAGGTTCACCTGCCCACACCTGAGCTTACAAACCATAGTCAGTTCTTTCCAGTTCTACCGACAGGGCTCAATGATATGCAAGGCAATCCTTGCTATCAATGTTTGTACTCCATCTTCTTCGCCTTACAATTTACACATTTCTCAGTGAAATTTTTCTCTCCTCTATAGGACAATCCTCAAACTTATGACCCTTTTCATAACATCTGTAGCAGTTCAAGTCTTCATCACACTTTCTTGCGATGTGGCTCCATTGCTCGTATCAGAAACATCGCGATACCGATAGATAGTCCCTTACTCTGCAGCTGTCGTACCATACAAATATACGACCACCTTGAATCAACTTGTTCCTGATGGCTGGATCACATTTCGCAATCTGATTCGCCCTGCTGGCATCCTTCCATCCTGATTTATGACTTATCCGAACTCTCTTAAATAATTCCTCTTGTTTAAAATCTGAAGACTTAAAGTTTTGCTTGAATACAGTCTCAAGAAATTGGCCTCTATCATCATCACTGTGTACATCATAAATTATGACTTTTTGGGCCTTATTTATTTGGGGCTTCTAGCTTCAACCCTAGGTCCCTTATCTTTTGCTGGTTATTAAGTTTTTCCATGGTCTCACTGTCGCCAACTTTGACTATTTTACCCCATCTCCTTATTACTATTATATTTCTTATCTTCAAACCCTCTTCTGGGGGTCAAGAGATTTCTTTAATGTTTCTTTCACTTCAGCACTGGTTGTATCCTCTCCCTCCGGGTACACGAGCACTACCTTTTTCGAGGGTTTTGGCTGTAATTTATCTCCCCTTTTTGCCGCTTGGGCATAGCTCTTAATTCCGGGAAAAGTAGGTTCTTCTAATTTTTCTTTATCCAGCACTTTCTTCTGATTGAGTCCTTGTATGATCCCAACCATTTCTTTAATTTTCCAATAAAGCCTGATCTAATAGACTTTGCATCTTATGCGCCTTTGGAAGTATCCATCTGGTTTGTGTGTCATTGATCTTGGAATTTTTGCTTAGTAACCAATCTGCCACCATGGTTACTAATTCTGGGACTTCATGATGTGCCTGCTTCACTTTTTCCTCCATCATACCCACCGGATTCCCTTCCATCAATGAGGTACCTCCTGCACTATCTTCCAGCGCAAACCGATGTTGCCTTTGAGCCCCCTGTCCCACAGGCAGCCCAGAGCCTTTTGAGCTTCCTGCCACTTTTTCTTGTGAGGAAGTTTTGCCCACATCATCTTGATCTTGTGTCTTCTTGACACTTTTTCCACCTTTACCAACCAAGTTTACCTTACTTCCCAAAACTCTGAGGTCAGTTTGTTCTTGCTCTTCAGTTGTGACCACTGTAGGTTCCAAATATAAAGGTTCTTGAGGATCTTCACCCTCTGACTCCACTTCTTCCACTTCCTTGCCACCTTCTCCATCTCTATCACCTTCATCTTCATCATATATTTCGCTTAACCATGAATTTATGACAGCCCTGTCCATTTCATTCACAGCATACAAAATATTTTGGTGCTATTTCCTGTTATTAGTAGTTAGTTCGTACACTGTCCAGTAAAACTTCTGATCAAACAAACGATTCACCACCAAAGATTTTGGCTCGTTACCCTGGCCAAAGAGAGCCTTCAGATCTTTATGTCTCGCTTTTAATGGCCTGCTATTTACCTGTGGATTCAGGAGCAACATTTCCTTCGCTGACATTTTCACCTGTTTAAACAGGGCTTGTCTTGGACACCATTGCGCCCTTATATCCTGCAAGGGCCTACGCAATGTACGCCTTTTTCTTATTTATCTTAGACTATGCAGCTATTTCTTATAAGTTACAGCACAGTTTTTTTTTTTCAGCACACCTTTCTTCACTGAAGTATTTTTCACTGCCCACACCGATGACTCCTCAAGAGTTCATTCAAACACATAACACTGTAACAGTTCAAAAACACACAATTACACGAGTCCAATTTACACAAGTCCGCTCTATCTACTTTATTTCTAAAGGTGAGGTATTCAGCCTCACTGGCCGAGAATCCTAAGACCAAAAGCCGACATTGTCCTTTCGCACCCTCTTAGCCATGGTGGGGAATACTTTGCAGGAATTATAGAAGCACACAAGCGTTTGACATTAGCTTGGCTGACTGATCACCACACAATCGTTACTCCACCCATACAACGCAGAGGTGGAGTGTCAGTGTCCCCTTCGCTCTCTTCACTTAATATTCTGTGGATCCACTTCACGGCAAGATCAGCACTACAATTGCTCGAAAGCGCATTTTGCGTTTGCTGGTACCACAAAAGGGAGTTTTCTCAGGGTGAAACATGGGGGTACCCTAAGAAAACCTTAAGAATAATGCAGTTCAATGAAATTACAATTTATTTACACATTTGGGCATAAGGCATGGAGCTCACTATGTCTGTTCAAAGTGTCGGCCCATCTTTGGCCACACTGGCAGTACAGTGCTGAAGCATGTTAACGACATACATGTGCAAAGGTTTCCGACGTGGCATTGACGGTGTCAACTTCTCTCTATGTCCGCGTGATGAGCTCATTCCTCATTTCAAGTGGTGTGGAATACACCAGCGAGTTTATGTAGCCCTACAGCGAGAAGTCAGATGGTGTGGTCCGAGTGTGATGTCAGGTGAGTGTGGTAGCCACGCTACGAGGCTTCCCCTGCTTATCCACATGTTCGGAAAAATGCACGTCAAGGTGCAGGCGACCTGCAATACTGTAATGATTTCCCTGCTGAAACCACGCCGCCTCACGAGCATCTAAAGGAACATCACCAAGTATTCCGGCAACAAGTCCTGCAGGAACTGAAGATACGTAACACCAGTGAGACTGAGACCATGCGGTACTGAGCGGTGTTGTCAGGTGCGAAGAACTGCGTACAGGCTGGTTAATACGCAAAGTGCATAGAGTTGCATACCTGCCCCTGCACATTGCCACTGTCATTGGCGAGGTAACTACGGGCGTTACACAATTTGTTCCTTAATTAAATATGCTCCATTTGTTCATACCTACTCCACTATGATGTTTATTATCATTTATTCGAGTACATCCGGTAGTTTTTCGTATGTCGCTAGTATGTCGACAATAGTTACGGATGGTCCAAAGTGGTGCTACAAATTTTAGTTGTAAAGATATAATATGACCTAGTTCGTTAATATTACTTGGTTTATTTCTGTTTTGCCCTGCAATACATATTAAGATGAAGATTCCAGCCGACAGAATATTTCAACATTTTATCTGGCTATATTCTTGAGCACCCATTTTAGTGGACACTGAAATTGTGTTTTGTCCGGTACGTACCTCCTGACTTTTTAAAAGTGCTCAGATAGTTGCGAGCGAATGTATATGCGATGGTTAATAACACGACGGGTATTTTGTAGTCAAGATGATGAATGTTCGCAATATTTTACTTCAGTGAGACAGCATAAAAAAGTTATATTTATTTTGATTACGGTCTTCCTTTATTCAGGACTGCTTGACTTCTAGTAATCATTGGGCAGCGTTAGCTATGCCCATTAAAGACTATGTTTCCTAGAACACTGTGACCACCTCAACAGACGCACAGCACACTCAACGCTGGGACGCACATACATAACATATTTTAACAAGTTTAGTGAGGTTGTTAGAGTTAAAATGGAATTATTGTTTGGTTTAACTGCTTCATACATTGTTACGGCAAGACTTACAGATAAAAACCATGAAATTTTCACAAACTTGACATGGCAATATCTGTTTATAAAGTTAAAATCCTACGGGAATACAGAAACTAGAAACAATACATGGTATCGGATGATTATGGATATTGTGTGCTTGTTTCATCGAATTATAGCTAGAAAAATAATTGGAAGTGTTGCTTAAAACGACTGTCTTGACATCAAGTGATGTACAGAATTTTATTTATCATTCCGTTTATGTTTTTACGTTACATTCAAAAGGTCCTTCTGCATCTCTTGATAGGCGCGTGAAGTGTTTGGGATTCAGTCTACTTTACTACATTTAAATTTGTGAGTTACCTTTACCGTTTCGCCTGTCTTAAAAAAATCAGCAAAAACGCCGCTAAGTGCTATTTATTGGGAACTGAGGCTTACTTCGTCACGCTAATGTGCTTCACATCCATTCTCTGAGAGATTATGAGCACCAAATCGGTTTACAAATATTTATAACAGCAATAACCCTATCTTCTTTGGCCCTTCCGTACAAAACAATTGACGTAAAGCCTAATTATTATATTTTCACTTTTAAAGTGTATTATTTGATCCTATGAAAATGGCCGCCATCACCCAGCCCTTGCTCGGTGCGCCTCGTCAGAGTGCACCCTAAGAAATTATTCGCAAATTTACCATATCGGTGTTTGCGTGTATAGGCTATTCACGGTAAAGTGAGCCCTTTTCAAAGCCTTTTCAGTTGGAATAATAGTCAATAAATATATTTTATTTTAACCTTAGACGTTAACTTCAGAGTTGGAATATACACACTGTATTTATTATTTACATGGCAATATTTATATAAAAAAAGGTGGTTAAGGGATAAAAAATGGCTGAAAGGAAAAATTAATTAGGGCCTCAAACGTACTCACTTTACGGTGAAAAAGAGCAAGTAGTAATTTATTTTCCCATGTGCCTGTGTTAGCTTTGTTACATTTTCTATAGTCTATTCGCGGTTTCTTCACACCTTTTATACCAAACCTTTAAGAAATCACCCCGTGCATGGCGTGTTTCATTGTTTCCTAAATATTTAATGTATCACAAGCGTATTATAATTGTGTTAACATAAAAATAACTTATTTTTGGTTAAATCGAACTTTTATGTATATCTACTTATAAATTATAATATTTAATTTACAATTCATATGAATAAAACCAGTGAGGAAATAGGTGTGTTGGTAATGCCCAGTAAGAAATAGTTACCCTGCCAAAACTTACGTAACTGAATGCGCACGAATGCTCTGCGTTGTCCCTCCGGTGTATTTTTCTAGACTTGGTTAAGCTTTGTTTGCACGAGGCGGAGGGATATTCTGAAGGTAGAATTTTAGCAGGGCTTCAGAAAAGTTGGAAGTAACCGTGAATGGACTTTTGGAAAAGCGTCAAATGCGCAGAGGATTTTTTTTTAACTTTGTATGGTAGTGACGCAAAACATTTCTTTTTTTGCACTATTTACATGCAATGGGTAGGTTTTAATAATCCATTACAAATTAGGAAGTTTAATGGTCAGTTTTACTTCTAACGCAAATTGTTTTCCGCGTTTCATCCGGCAGCTCACTGCCACAAAGCGGGGTGGCTAAACACACAGCAGAGCGTGAAGATTCGACCTTCATCACACTCACATATCCCTCGTGCAATGTCCTCTGGGAATGTCCTCACTCCTTCGCTGGTGGCCACGCACGCAATTTCCCTCCCGCGTTCATGTCCGTTACAGGGGCGATTTACGTCGTGAAGCCGAACAGCGTAGCGGATTGCGACAAACCGCGAAATGTGGCGTCAAGGGCTTCGCCCTAGTGGGGAGGTTCGTTCGTGTGAGCGAGGCGCTAAATCGATTAGGTGGTGAGGGCGACACTAGTCGGTACATCTTATGGCGAGGCGGCTGGCATTACCAGCCGTGTTTTCAAAGGTGTATCACCTCCTTTCTACAAAGGGGTCGCGGTGCTGTAGTGGCCAGACAACTCGCCTCCCGCCAAGGAGAACCGGGTTCAATTCCCGGTGGTGCACTTCCGGATTACCACTTGCGGTAATGGTTCCGGACGATGCCGCCGGTCGGCGAGTTATTTCGGGGACCTCCCGTTTCCCCCGCTCTTGCGTTTCAGCGCTGCTCCATTCTCACCTCATTTCACCCTCATCGGCTCTCAAGACTTCGCTGTTAAGAGCCGTCGAAACCGTCTCACTCTTTGTTCCACAAATCACCATTCGCCGATGTGTTGCTTAACCATATGCAATTCCTTAGTTCTTTGACTCAATGCATAATAAAACTGGATTTTTGTAGGCTCATTGCTCCCTTAAGGGGTGCATTAAGAATAACCTGCCGGAGTTTCTTAGAGTTGTCCGGGAACATATTTTATAAGTTTTGTGTTTTCAACCACTTTAATTAAAAACGGCTTGAGGTGCTGAACGACTATGAAAGTAAGTTACTTTGTTTTTATTATTAATTTTATTGGGAAGCGTGCATATTGTGTTCCCTTACAGACGAGATTCAAAAAGTTAATTACTGTATGTTTAAACTGAGGGAAACATTTTAGTTTCACGAATGCGCGCTCCTAATAAGAGACATGCGAGGACCCTATTAAGAGATAGTGTCTCTTATCAGGATACCTAAATATGTTTCAGCAAATAAAGTAAAACCTTGTATTACTGAAATTGGTAATCACGAAAAAATAAAAATCAAATATCTAAACTATGGTTATATTAGCCCTATATAATATATTTAGGGAACCAATTTGAGCTAAACTAAAGTCGTAGAAATAAAATCTTGCTATGAACGCTAATGATGATGCATTATTGGATACACTTTTTTAGAGCATGTCAAATACATTTTAATATATTCAATTTCGATGTAAGTTAAAAAAATATCGAATATTGCTTGTTACCGTTAATTTCACTATACTACTCTCTACTGTTTAGATGGCTCGTAGGAGAGGAAAGCGTAAAAAGTGAAATCCAAAGATGATGAGAGATGCTGTTCAGGCTGTTCGAACAGGTGCGATGGGATGTTTGCGAGCACATATGGCGTTTCGCTAGGAAAATTAGAGAACTGCTAAAAAAAAACCAAGGTAAGACACCAGAAAATTTACATGAAATGGCATCTTGCCAGAAACCAGTGCTTCTACTTGAACTGGAGAAGTTATTTGTTAAATACTGTATGTAAACGGATGAAAGATACTTTGGTTTGACAGTGGCGGTGTAAAGCGAATTACCTTCGAGTTAGCTACTTGAAATTGTCTGAGTCATTCTTCCAATCCCACAAAGAAATCAGAGGGAAAGAAATGTTTCAAATTATTTTTTAAGTAGCACCGATTACTTTCTTTGCGTACACCCCAAGGCGTCTTAGCTGAAAGAGTTAAGTCATTTAATCGTGGAAATGTGTATGCGTTTTTCGATATTTATGAAAAGGAATTAGAAAAGATTTCATTACAATGCACGCAGAGTTTATAATGTCGATGAGACTCGCCTGACTGTGGTTCAGCATTAGCTTCAGAAAGTCGTTGCTGCCAAAGGTAAAAAAAAAAAACAAATTTATAACTTGACATCTGCAGGAAGAGGGTCCTTAGTCACTACTATGACATGTATGAATGCAAGTGGTACCTATGTACCACATTCTTTATTTTTCCTCGGAAAAAATATGAAAGCCGAATTGATGGTATCCCTCCAGGCTCAGTATCTCCATGCCACGTATCGGGATGGATACAAACCGGTATATTCTCCAAATTTTTTGGCCATTTTGTTGAATTCACAAAACCTACAGAAGTAGATCCAGTAATTCTAATGATAGATGATCACTATTTACACACACGGAACATTGAAGCAATCGAGAAGGCTTAACTCAACAATGTAGCCATCATTTGCCCCCCCCCCCACCCATCCCATTCTACGGCAAATCTGCAGGCATAATATGTAGGATTTATGAAGCCATCGAAGACTAACTACGGTTAGAAGGTTTCTGACTGGCTTCGCTATAACCAGGGATGTGAAGTGGCTCATTTTCAAGTCGCTAAACTCTATGGACTTGTTTACCAAAAAGCTGCTACTGGCAAGATACAATTAAACTTTTCTATCCGTGTATGTAGTGTAAGTTAAGACATTATTCCTATTTCAGGAACATTTTTAGGCCAGTTGAAGGTTCACCACTTCCCACATTACAATAGCCACAAGAAAGATCTTCAAAAGTATCGAGTGAAGAGCCGCAAACTTCAAGTAGTAATCTTAGATCAAATGCTGAGCCGTCATGTTGATTTTTTTACGGAACCTGGACCGAAACTTGGACCAAAATATTCCAGGGCAGGAAAATCAGTTTTGGTAACATCAAGATCCCACCAACAACGATTGAAAGACAGTTTTGATTGTAATGAAGAGACAAGATATAACTAAGAAGAAGTTGTTTGCAGAATCTTTAAAAAAGAAGGCTAAAATATCTCAACCTAGGAAAGTGCCCCAGTCCTTCCAGTGATGATAAATCTGAAGGGAAAATGCAGCTGGTCGAGCCAAGTGATTCAGACGTCGGTGCAGATGACGATGCTGGATGCTTAATTTGCACAGGACTTTTTTCCGAGGACAGGCGAGGAGAAAAGTGGGCCCAGTGTTGCAAATGTCGTCGCTGGGCGCACGAACAGTGCAGTGGAAAAGACGATCCTTTTATTTGTCCTTTTTACTACAAGATTTAACATGACTCAGAAAAGCACTGCACAGTGAATGCATTTTTATTGTAGGTATATTTCGGATATTTCTATGTCTAAATGTGACTGATTTGTCATCTGGATGTGTAAAGCGAAACGTAAAACCTTTATAGTTTGTTTATTATAATTAAACGACGTTTTTCTCTTGTTTTTTGTTAGTGAAATTGGGGAAAAAAAATACAGCATCTCTTATTTGGAGCCTCTGACGAAATACTGATTTTTAAAGCAATTTGGTTTTTATGATTATAACAAAGATAAAACGTTTGTTTAGAAATTCAGTTTACAAATCCTTAAAATAAGATACTCGTCTAATCGAACTTGAATTTCAGAAATTAAAGGTAACAATGTGTTAATTTTATATAAGCATTTCATAACATGTCTCTTATTTGGGTACTTTACATGTTAACGCCAAAGACACTGAGCCGACGTACATTACGTTTGCCCTGTTTTTGGATAAATATGATATTTTGGTAGTTGACCCTATAGTTCTGAGATATTAATGGAAAGTTTTTAGCAAAGTTCAGAGTAATTGACTTACTTCCACAGGTATCCGTATAGAATACTTTCACATACAGCCGTCTGAAAACGACCTTTTAGGTACGTTTTGGCATTTCAGAATAGTATTTCTGACATGGCTGAGGACCCAAAAGTACCGCTACTTATTCGTCTGAACTGTATTTTGTCTTCGCTGATAACTGTGCTAAGTCCGCAATTTCATAAAAACAAACACATAAGTGGATTTACAACACGATGTAAAGTACTTAAAACGTTAGGTAGGCGGCATCCATTAGTTGCCTAAAATTGTCACACTTCCATACAGGTAAACAGGTTACGAAAATTTGTGTTTCAAGCCTTCTTTCCTTATAAACTTGCATGAGTTGTACGTACTCTGAGAAAATTGAAGACTTTACAGTATATATAATATAGTTCTTGAATTTTTTCCCTAACTTATCAGTTATTTGTTCAATAGTACAGCATGTACTATTGAGTTACACAATGTGTTTATTGTATTATTTATAAATTAATCTTGTTATAGTTATAACTGTTATCACTGCCATCACAACAGACTGCAGCTTACATTTTATATCTCGGGATGTTTGTGAAATAATTAAACAGGATATCATCTCGTCATCGCAGAATAATGGCCTACCACATGCCACGAATGTAAATGACCAATCGCCTTTCAGAACGCACTGAAGTGTATTAAAACGCCGTCAAATATATGTGGGTAATGTATGCACTTGACTTGCTGTATCGGCGTTTAAGTCAACCAGCCAATGATTAACTGAACCGAAGTCCAAACTTTGGTATTTTCACATAGTTCTTGAAGTTCTAGGTCTTCGAAATCTTCGGCTCCCGTGGGCGTAGGGTCGAAAATACACTTTGTTAATGTAGATTTCTACGGGACTTACAAACATTCTCGCCTAGACCTCGATTAAATATGATTAAGAGGAATCCTGTGACGAGTGACGGATAAATGAAAAGAAGTGGGACAGCTCATAGTGGGGATACAGAGTTGAGTTCGCATTCCAGCTACACAGTGACCAAACAGCCTGTTTTAGCATTGTTTTATTTTAGTTTAAATAACACTATCGAAACAACGTGGACTGAATTCAAGGTTACATACATCCGTGTTTTTTTTTACGTTATTGCACTGCCTCTAACTGAGTTGAATGAAACTGGAATACATCCAAGTTACGCTATATGTTTTAGAAATTAAACTATTTCATGGCAAATGCGGTATTTTACCGAAACAATTAAACTTATCGGGGCGAAAATTTTCATGTCTGATTTTTTATTTCCAAGACCTAAAGGTGACATTTATAGGAAACACCCATTCACATCTTACATGGAGTGATATTTCAAAGGTTTGATTAAAAAAGTAAGATGATACTGTGAATATACTATTGATGATGTGGCTATACTGCAAGGGCGAATTACCGTCCATTACCATATGGATGTTCATATTATTTTGTCAACATCTTGTAGACTATGTGAGAAATACACTGAATGTACATGATTCTCCGGGAAAAAAAACTGCTAATGTGCCATGCAATCATAAAAGTATTAGGAAACCATAGAGATTTGGAGACTTCCCTGGCACGAAATATTTTCGCGAAAAATCACTACCTTTAGTAATAACCTTATGGCGTTTTCTTGGACATATTGTATTCTATGCTTGGCCATTATTCCGGCGTTGTTTTAGGAAAGGTCATAATTTTCAGTTTCTTGAGAGAATTTATGGGTAACAATTCAGCTTCGATAAGATTTAAGTATTTTTTCTGAAGAGAGATACTCAGATGTGTCATTTCCACGTTGCATTCGGGAAAGTTTGGAAACAAATTTGGAGCTGCACATTCTTAATACAGTACCATAACCATTTGTAAGTTGGATTATTCAGTTGTGACTCATTTTCCGCCATAAGACATCTCATACAAGGCTGCCAGAAATTTTTTAACTCGCAAAAACTGTGAATACATAAATGACACACAGTGTCTCTCGGGCAATATTTAAATTGGGTGATTTTTCTTTTTGGCAAGACTTCAGCGAGAACATTTGTTGTAAAATGGTTTTTCGCTTAGGAGAATAGAAGAAGTTGTATATGCTTTCTCTAGTCACAGAGAAATGAGTACAACTGAAATATTGCTGAGAGAATCTAACACCAAGAATACGAATGTGTGATGAACAATGTGTGTAACGAGCTTTATAGTATGTTGCTTATATATATGCATGAGTTTCATGTCTTTTGCTGCTCATAGCCATTACTCCAGCATTACCTTGTCATAAAGATAAGTCATGTTATAGTACTATATTGTTATTTGTATTTCTGTTCCACTGAGAATATGCCAATCTGATAGTGTATCCAGACAGCTATTGTAGTTTTTGCACGTAAGCTAACTGCAGCAGTCACTTTTAAGGTCACGGGTTTCCTCTAAATACTTTAAAATGTTTTATATACTTGGGCCCAGCTTCAGAGTAGACATCCTCCTTTTCTTACTCTTCAAATTTAGTTTGCCTCTGGCAGAGATAAATCAATGGCATTGTGCATCCTCTTTGAGGCTCTTGATCAGCACATATAGCATACACATGTTTGGGTGAGGTTTCCTAAGTAGGTTATTCAAGCGATGATACGTGCCCTTTGTGATGCTTTCCGTTTAAGTTCCACATTTTCTTGGAAATGATGGGGTTCTGAAGCAACTGGTTAACAAAGTAGTAGGGAAATCCTTGAAGTTTTTCACTGTGTGGGTAATCTCCACGAAACTTTTATCTAGTCATCGTCAACTTTGCCTAGCGGCGATGTCATAGAATGTAGCTCATTTACATGTGAAGTCTTACTTCATCGTGGCCAGTGTGTTCTTTTACTACTTTTTTTCTAAAGACGCTTATTAAAATTGAAATCGTAATCTCAAGGCTGTATCCTGGGAAACAAATCTTTAATGCTTAATTATCTGCAAGTTTGAGGTCCATGTGTATGTACTTAGGATTCTAACCTGGAACACTTTTATCAACGGAAAAGCCGGTTTTAAATCTCTTATTACTTGTTTGGCAGAAGAGTATATGCCCCGCAAATCGTCCTCCCCCTTTTTTCCCGCCTCTGATGAACTTCCCAGAAAAAACATAATGGCGTAGACTTGGTGATACTGTGTACTGCATCTTGTAAATGCTTTATCAATAAAAATTATTATGTTCTCAGAAATTGTTACGATTTCTTTGGTAGTTGACAACACCAGTGGTGTCTTCTCTTCTTGCGCACTACATTCATCAGCTAGCAAGAAATCTCTCCCATCCTTCACATTTAAATTTCAAGCATTATCTTATTGTGTGCAGACCGGACTAGTGCTTTCTGCAAGCTGTGAGAATGTCTTCGCAACATATGTTAGAGATTGTCAGCTACACTCTGGGTAGGTACTTCAATCATTAGTCCATAAACGCGGTTGAATGAAGAGTATATTTTCCCTAAACAAATTGTATATCAATTGTTGCAATTTATACTTTTGGTCTTTCTCTCACAATGGAAAAAAATATTTTGTGCCTCATTTGCTGCTACATCTTGCACTTGGTGTGAGGTGATTGTCTCAAGATTACTTTCTTTTGAGTACACGTTCTCCCTTTGCGCTTCAAAATGTTGTACTTCCATACATCTTCCATAGTTCTCGTTTCACTCATTAACCCTCACACGCAAATTGTAGAAAACCGTCTACATGTTGTACAGGAAGGTTATATTTGACCGGCGCCATACCCTGCGAGGTTCAGTGCTCAATGATCGTCCCTGGGGGTAACTGACTCGTAAGTCGTGCTACTGCTCAATGTTATGACTGGTTCATATCACTAACCACCAAGCTCAGAACCTACAGCTTATCGGGTGTGATAACGGAACTTATTCTTTACCAGCTAAAGTACAACACGCATCAAACATGTTCTTATTTTCATCACCAAGTACCATAAATTAACGTGCAATTGAAAAGGTTGACACTGTCGGTCCGGCACGGGTAGCCTTCAAGAAAGGACGAAACCTTCTCCTTGTTTGTTTCGATGTATTCCACGTTTACAGGGCGAACAGCGACACACTTACGCTCTGCCACAGAAACCTATTATACGACACCGTAAAGTTTACGTCTCGTAAACTACTCATCAGAATAACAACCAATCCCCATCCCATTCCGTGCATCTGCTTGCCTATCAATTTGTGCGCATAATCTCCTTAAACCACTCCAACCACACTCCATTCCGCGCATCTGTTTGCCCGCGCAAATGCCTGTAAGTACATATGTTTGTGATTTGTGGTTGTGAGGCGTTTGTTTAGGCTATAGTATATTTATGGAAATAAATAAATTAATAATCTTGATTTAAAGTACTGGTCATTACATCGCTACCACTAAAGGAAGGGAGTGCCCTAAACCCCCTTTAGGCGACTTCTGTTCTTGTTTGTAAGTAATAAATAAACCCTGATCCAACAGTTTGAAGGACACTCTCGTTCTGCCACTTTTTGGCACGAACTGAAGTCAGTGCACTGATGAATCCAGTGTTGCTATGACTGTCGAAAATTGCATGCGACTTGTTGCTGCTTATAATGGATCTTGGTAGCTTGTTTCTAACTTCCCGCTTGATGCCGATTGGCTAATTGTGCTGGGATGTTTACCATCTAAGAATAACATGAACTTTCGCCTTAAAAATGGCACACGCAGCCGAGATTTACTAGGGCTTCAAATACAAAAGGAAACATTGCACAAGCTGGCTGAAATTTCAGCCAACTACGTCACTCAGGTCGCCTATGTCGCTTGCTTGTCACCCTACACAAGACAACCTACAAGACCAAGTTTCTCCAGTTTGTACCTATCGCTTATCATAGCTGACCCCTTTACGATATACAGAGGCTCGTGAAATTATTTGGTCTCTGTCTTGTGTACTGTAAGACATTATACTGTAGTACTGCGTAGTTACTTGTATATAAAACTGCTGCAGACATTATATGTATAATGCACCATTACAAATGTTAACACAAACGATGTCTCATACCTAAAATGATTGCATATGTCTTCTGAACAGTTTCTAATGAGTGGTATGCATCTCACGTTTATATTCGGTCACCTCATTAACAAGCAACACAAGCACCATGCGCTCGGCACTTCAGTACCTCGTTGGATACCCTTTTAGACTGATCACTTCTTTCAAACGAGTCTCCATGTTGGAAATTCTTTTCTTGGTGTAATCTTGACCTATGTGATTCCATTATTCCGTCAACCTTCCCTTCAATTCTTCTTTCGAGGTAACCATTGTCATCCTGGCTCTGGTGGTAAGTTAGTCCCACAGATTCTCAATAGGGTTTTAATCATTGGATTGGGGTGGCGTTTCGATAGCATTTGGACAGTTATATAGAAGCCATTCTCGCACCAGCCGCGACTTGTGTTTCGGATCGTTGTCCTGGTAGAATTTGAAGATCTATATAATACCTAATTTGTCAGCACCTCTATGCAAACTGCCTTTAAAGATTGCTAGGTAGTTATCCTTATTCACTGTATTCTCGATAAACACCAACTCACCCACTCCAGCTGAGGATATGCAGCCCTAGAGCATAACGTGGCTGCCGCTGTGTTTTATTTTTGGCTGCAAATTCTTCTTCTGGAGATCCTCATTCAGTTTTCTCCACACCATCACCATGCCATCTGACTGAAAGGTGTTGAACTTGCTTTCGTCCACGAATATCACGTTATTCCACCAATCCTGTTCCTTCTTGACATGGTCTTTGGTAAATGCAAGTCTTCTATTCCGGTTAACTTTCCTTACATATGGTTTCTTCCTGGCAACTCTGCCATTATATCCACTCTCTCTATCTCTCTCTCTCTGATTACCCTTCGAACTGCTTCTGGGCGCACATGTGTTTCACATTCCTGAAGTAACTCTGCAGTAATTTTCGGTGCACTTAATCTTGGATTACATGTTATTTTACGTAGTACAGACCGTCTCTGTCGTTCGTTAAGCTTTCTTGGTCTCCCTTTCTGTGGTAGAGATTCAATTCTATCTTCCTTTACATATCGGTTTGTAATGTCACAAACTGTACTTTGAGGAATATTTGCTATTGACGAAATGTTCCTCTGAAATAAGCTCTTTAGCATGATGGAAGATGACGAGTTGTTGTTCGAATGTTGTACTACGCTTTGCGCTTCTTACTCCCCATCTGAACGCAGTAGTACCTAGCAACGCAGAACTATACGAGAGGTATACTCGCGCCTTCCTTTGTTCTTGGCTATGGTAGAATGTGCGGCCACATTGCAGTACCTGCTAGTGGCGAGTTTGGCCAAATACTAAAGTGCCATGATATGGCACAGTTTTAACGCAAATAATGGTATATGTACAATCGTGTTTCGTTTATATTGCATGCTGCTTATGCATTACTGCACACCAGGCATTCCTTTCTATAGTTGTGTCACGTAATATTCCTCCGGCACGTATGTAATGACAATTTTCGATTACAACTTACATACACACATCCGACCGAATGTTATAGTAAGTATCTGTATGTCGCAATTTCTATTCGCTGGACCTCGCTATAATGAAATGCGCACGTATCAAATTTCCGTCGAGACGCACGAACACTGATTATTATGATAGTTCTTCCTTCAAGGCGCGGTGAGCACATTATCGAGCTATTCGTGGCAAAAAAAATTTCGTGTTCGTCAGTGCTGCCCATGAAGTATCAGACTATTGGAGAGAAATGCGTCGTCAAAAAATGCGGCTCATTGATCAAGGGGTAAAAGCAATTTCTGCGGGCGGGGTTGGGCCCACGGAAAGGGGTTAACGCTGGGGTGAGGGGAGGGGTTTGCATGAACCTCACCCCGATCGCCAACGGTATTGGGAACAAACGAACAGCGATAATGGAGTTGTCAAACTGTACGCTAAGCCCGGCGCAAGCGGGTTGTGTGGGAGGGGACGTAGGTAGCTGGAGTCGTGGTACGCCTGCCTCTCCAACGCCCAACTGTTTTTTTTTTTTTCCCCCGCTGCGGCAAAAGCTGGAGGATGGGGAAAGTGTTGGTTCTAAAACCGTGTTGATCCTATGCCGCGGACAAGCTCTTAGCTGGCATTTTATTGGTCGCGACCCATGTAGTCCGACGGTAAAACATCAGCGCGGGTATTCGCACCGCTTGTACATAAATGGTAATTTGAGCCACGATTCTAAAAACATAGGTAAAAGCTACCATCGTCCACTAGAGAAACACGTTTACGTGTTCCGTACGCCTTACTGGCCGAACACTGATTGGATTTCCATCAGGTATGCAGTACTGAATTGCGCCACTTGCTTACGAAGCGGATGTATACCCGCATATTTTATCAGCGGAAGTCTATAATTTACTCGTTGACCTTTGCCGATATGTGTCACTCTTTGTCACTTTAAACAGAAGCAATGTTTACACCGTTTTATTTTGTATGAAATACATAATAAACAAACGAAAATATTTTGCATACTGTTATATTTTGCATTTAATAAAGAATAACAAATGAAAGCAAGAAATTACTGATATAACTAAATAGCGTAGTTTCCTGTACATACGTTTGCTGGTTGTTTTGATGATGTACTTAAAGACTTCGGTAAAATGCACATGTGTGTTAAAATATGCCTAAGCAGAAGAAAATATCCACAATATTGAGTCGAGTTGTTACCAAAATATATCGTACAGATATAAAAATTATGTTTTAGTGGTAGTATTTTCCAAAATGCAGTCGATTTAAGGTATTGTGCTGTGAGTTTATCTCACACATTAGGTACAATATGCGGGTAACATAGTTTGCCATTACAATCATTGCACTGCAAGTGCATCTTAAGTGCGGGAAAACATGTTGAACTTTTTTTATGTAGAAGAGCAGCGTAGTGAATATCAGCTTTTTTTTTTAAAGCATTTGTTAAAGCAAACAATTATTTATTTACTATTGTGAGCAATGGAAATATATTGCATTAATATGAAACGTTCGTAAATTGCAAACAAATTTTTGTATGAGTGGGAATGGTGAGTTTTCTAAATTCTTCACAGATTTCCATGCGCTGAGGTTTGAAGTAAAGTGAAACGAATTACATCCAACAATTCTTAAATGGTATATAAACGTGTGTAGACTAAACAATAAACATAGTGTCCCCTTCAGTAGTACGGGGTCATTTTTGTGACAAAATTGTCGGCGAACTAATAAGTGAAAAAGTAAGGTGATTGATTTAATTATGTCAGAAGCCACGATAGCGGTTGAAGAACACATAATTCACAAAAATATTATATGTATTTTGGGGGCACTGAAAAGTTTGAAATTAGACGTTATTGAGGAAATGGCTTACACTGGAATGTTACCTTTTACATGTTACCTTTTAAACTAGATCGAGTAACTGAGCCTTTGACTTTATGAATATTGCTGGTCATTTCTCGTACGATAAACGCAAACGGTAAATGCTATTTTCAGTTATGTCGTTTTGTGTCTTATCTTATATTAACCAATAGGTAAGTAACAACAATTGAACCATCAGAAATTGCATTTTACAACAAGAAATACGAAAAACATGGAAAATTCAATTGAAGATGATTAACGAAGTCGACAGTTACAGAAATTAAGCAAAGGAAAACACCTGTTTAATTGTGGGTTGTTTCAAACTTTATGCTCACATAATTAAGTTACCTATTTAAAGTAATTGCAAATATGTCACTCACTGTGTCAATAACACTGTTGTTTTGTTTTTAACAGCATGTCAACTAATTTTCGAGGTTCTGTGGACGGTAAGTTCCTGGGATGCGACACCGTAATAACACCGTAAGTAAAAGGAATGATAATATAAGGCAGGACTCCGAGCAAGGGTGGTAGATGAATTTCAAGTTTGGTTAAAACTGTTGCATGAATTGTAAAGCTTTTCGAAAAAGGAAAATCATATTACACACTCAAATGCCTAATTCGAATCACATATTTTACGAAATAACGTCGCATTGAAATAATTGTTGGAAATAACATCGATATTAAAGTAAATATACCTACCAAATGTTCTACTGCTCATTTCTGTTGTAGGTAGATAGGTATTTAGGCAGAGCTTAAAGTCTCATCAATCTGTGTTACACGTTTTCAATCCCTACATTTGTGGTGCGTTGAAGCTCACCGTTACATAACTGACCAGTGCACGTAGGCACGTTGTGAATACACGTACGTATAATTGATTACACGAAGCTCGCATGTGACAACCGAATTACGACTGTAAACTGCTCATTTACAGGCCTGACGTACATATGCGTGATGAATGATAAACACCACTGGTACCTTTATTTATTGCGCGTAAGTTAAATTGTTGACGGAAGTTTGAAAGTTCGCTTATCTGGATAGCATATTTATGTATTTAATATGTAAGCTGCATATGACATGTTGGGTGAGCCAGAGGAAATTGAAAACTAAACAAAATGGAAAACGAAATTTTTGAGAAGTACTGGCCTCATTTAAGCAAAAATAATATAAAAAAATTTCGAACACTTCTTGAAAGCTAATTCCCCTAGACACTAGTACAAATTCCCAAATATTTGATGACGTAGAATAAAGAAATATGTGCACATAAAGAAAACTAATTATTACCTTATAGAGGTTGTCAGTGAATAAGTGTTATAAATTAATAGGGGTGATACATGAAGTCAAATGGAACATATTTTTTAAAGTACCCATGTCCGAAAATTCCTTCTGGTAAAGGCTGTTCACGATCAAGTGAGCACTTTTGAAATCAACCTAAGAAAAAATTCACTTCCCCTGCCTGCATATATTTTTTACGGGCGCCCTGAGTGACGTGCGCCCAGTAAAGTTGGTAACGATGGATGGAATGTAGATCCGTATCTTAACGTTGAATTAAAAGTGTTAGGTAAACATTTATGATAATTTAAATTATTTCTTTCGCTTTCTGTCTTTTTTTTTAATGTGTCGACGTGTAAAAATGAGCAGATTTGAAAAATATTTAATTTTCTAATAATTTCATAGTTTCACTTGACCGACGCATGAATAAAGTGATGAGGCCCTCGACAATGTTAATCTTACATAAGGCGGAAGAATGCACAACGTGCATACAAGTAGATCTTAAGCAGGGCTTTCAGAAGTGCTCATTTTACCGTGAATATCCTATACACAAAATGACTAATATTGCGTGCAAGGGTGGCGTCAGGTATTAAGAAAGGTGCATGTGAATGAGTTGTGTAAATCAGGAGTGTTACACGCAGAGAGATTACAACAGCTGCTCACCCGTGTCCTCCGCATTCGATGCATGCTCTGCAGCGCTGCAGCATGTTGCGGAGAACATCGTTGAAGATGGCCAGCGTGTTCTTAATGGTTTCGAATGCTGCACGAACCCTGGCCTCAAGTTCTTCTCATCTTTGGTATTCACAGGAGCGTCGTACACCAGTGTTGTCAAGTGGCCCCAAAGGTAGAAATCCAAAGGCGTTACGTCAGGGTAGCGAGGCGGCCAGACAATGGGACCTCCTACTGTGCGTCAAGTGGGACAGTGTAAAACAACATTCAACCTACACATGTAATGCCCGGTACATGCTCTTGCACTGCTCGGTTGCCGCTGGGTTGCCGACTAACCCTGCTTGCTGGTATCGTCATGCTTTGTGTAAGGAGGCATTTTCGGACACGGGTACCTTAATAAAATATGTTCCATTTCATCTCACCTACCGCCCCTATTAATTTGTAACACCTATTTATTGGCATACTGTATGCACGTCAAGTTTTTCACAACTACACAAATGCAGGTAAAGGATATACCGATTAACTGATATTTCTGTAAGGCTTAAAATTAGTGAAATTGTTATAATAAAGTCGTCAATTAGCCCCATTGTCACAATACAGAGTGGACTGATAATAACATATTTTTATCAAATAATTGTAATTATTATAAACTAAAACTTACCATATCACTTCTTTTAAGAATACATTATGACCTACGCAAACTGACTGGAGAATTAAATATAGGGTTTTCCTAAATTCCAGTCAAAAAAAGATGAAATGTATGTCTTGCGCAAAATGAGAACAATAATATACTATGGCTTGTGACCTCCAACGATTATCAAGAAATGCAGGCGTCATAGAATATCGAGAATTCCAAATCACTTATTTCAAAATATTATAAACTACTTCTAATAAAACAACAAATTCCTGAATACTCTTTTGACGAATCGATATTTGTGATATTTGAATGTTCGAAGGTTAGTATTTAAAAAAAATGGGAAGAGGGTTATGATATTGTCGTACAAAACTAAGAAACTCTGAGCGAACAGAAAATTTAATGTGGAAAATACAAATTATCACTTTTAATTTAAGGAAACAGGTTTGCCTCTGTGTGAAACTTTGTAGAACTTTTCGTGAACAGTTCTCGAGATAACAGTTTCAAAGTTTGAAATGTTGTTGTTGTTTTCCTGGCAGCTGGGTATCTATAGGCTATTCACAGTAAAGTGAGCATTTTCGAGATCCCTCTCATTAGGAATAATACTTAATAAATATATTTAATTTTTACCTTAGACATTAACTTCCGAGAGCAGCTGAATACATATACGCACTGTGTTTATTACTTACATAGCAATATTAATATAAAAAAGGTCATTAGAGGATTAAAAAAATGGCCGAAAGGAAAAAAGTAACCAGGCCCTCAAAAGTGCTCACTTTTCCGTGAACAGACTGTAACCGATGGGTTCGTGTTTCATTTTCTCAATTAAAAGGGATGCTATTACTTACCAAATTATTAGACATCTGATTTCTATTTAATTTAATAAATCACAGTTCTACTTGTATTCAATATCTTGATGTTTATTTGATAGTCACGATTTTCAAGGTCATGTACTTCCCATAATATCCATAGAATATTAAGCGTTATTATGTTTTATTTCTCATTTTACATAAAGAATACTTTCACGACGTTTGGGCCTTGAACTCAGAATGTTTTTTAAGTTTAATGGACGATTCTATCTACGTTCTGTTTTTAAGCGAACCCGTTATTGCGTAAATGACAAGTTTCGTTCACATAAGTTTGATCTTTCCTGGGATGTTAGAATACAGCTTAAATTTTTTGGGAAATCATCTTGTCAAAAATCGCATTAAAGGGAACTGAAAGAAAAAAAAAACATCGGATGTGTTGTGTCCCTACTTCTCACTCCCTTGCACTTAATGTTCCAGCAAGTGAGTACTTCAGATACTCTGAAATATTACAGTGTAACGAAAGCGGCTTCCTCCAAAAGCAATCCTTAAAACAAAATTCTAATGGAATTAATGGGACGGCTTATCTGTCACCTTATCTGCGTTTATAAAGTGTTTGAACCCTTTATTTCTACAAAATTATCAAAAATATTCCCAATGTGCTGATATACTTTAGGCTGTTCACGGTAAAGTGAGCACTTTTTAAGGCCCTCCAACAGACTTTAACCACTAATAAATATATCTTATTGGAGCACCTGGCATTACATTTTGAGGGTGGTGAAATGTATACACTGTGTTTATTCGTCACATTGCATGTTTACATTAAAAAGCAGCAGGGAGATGGAAATAGGATGAAAGGAAAAATTAAGAAGGCCTTAAAAAGTTCTCACTTTATCATGCACAGCCTATAAAAATATATGTAATACACACTTCAGGCAAGGGACTCTAAAAACATCGCTCACTTTATAAATTATATTCTGGAGCCATCTAGGTAGCTATAAAACGTCTTTCTACTAAAGGCTGTTCACGATAAAGTGAGCAGTTTTGAGGTCCTGCTTACTTTTAATTTCCATCTAATTTTTGTCCTATAACCGCCTTTTTATATAAATATCACCATGCAAGTAATAAACATCCCTATAATTGAAGTCCGATATAGACTGTTCATGGTTATATTTGAGCACTTTTGTTATCAACCGCTTAAAAAATGTCACTGCACCTACCTGCATATATTTTAATGGGCACATTGATTGGCGAGCGCACACTAAAGTTAGTAACGACACGACGGAGAGAAAGTAGTCCCGTGTCTTAACATTGAATTAGAAGTGTTAAGTATATATTTGTGAATACTAAAACTATTTCTTTTGGTTTCTGTTTTATTTTAACCAGGGGACGGCCCCGCGGAATCCGTGGGCTTATTCAACGTCGGTGAAGCAGGGAGCCGTACGAATTAGTATTTATGGTACAATGTCGTCTGGGAGCTCCGGCACGTGCTCGCTCGCACATCCTGTCCTGCAGTTGCAATGGGAATATTAAGACTTGAAAATTAAGACTTAAGACTAAAATCTTAATTAAGCCTTGTGGGTACCCGAAAAATGGGTAAATGAACTTGTGTACGATAATTATGGTACATCCGGACTCAACTTTTATGTTATACACGAACCTTAGGCCTGGGACATAAAAACCCCTCCCACCAGGAAGTGGGGTGATGGGTGATGGGAGGGGGGCGGCAACCATAACTCGCCCCCTTCCGCATAGGGAACTATTGATCCCTCCTACGTCCGTCCCCTTCACCAATTGGGCGTAAAGTGTTAGGTGCGACAAACTTTCGTTCTTGGTTAATAGTACAAGTGCAAGAATTAACAGATTTGTAAAATACTTACTCTCGTAGTAATTTTAAAGTTTCACTTGGCTGACGTATGAATAAAGTGCTGAGGTCTATGGCAACGTTAATTTTACATGTGATGGAAGAATATTCAATGGGTGTACAAGTAGAGCTTAGACAGGGTTTTAAAAAGTACTCAGTTTACCGTAAACAGCGTTTATGTGATATTATTTCCATTCAATGTGTAGGTTAAATATTTCCATTACAGTTCAGGAAGTTCACCACAAATTTGTTTACAGTGTAAAAAATAGTTCCAATGTAGACGGGGTCCTCGAGTATCATCTGTATTCCATGTTTCATTCGAACAGGTTTATGTATTGAAGAGGTATTTCTTCCCAAGATAAAAATTTTCAGATGGAAATTGCTTAGCAAAACCGAATCTCATTATAACTCCTACTTCTGTGTGTCGTCTACATCACCTCATAAATTGGTATTAATCAGTTAAACTGTTCATTAGATACAGATATGCTTGTCGTATTTATCGGGTGAATATTTCCCTAAATGTCAAAAAATGAGCAGACTACTCTAGAAGACTACTTGGGCACCAAATCTTGTGGAAACATGCGTAATAATTACTGATGTGTAGTACACAAGCCTTATATATTCGGCGTCGCATGCAAAGTTCCTTTCAAAATGATTCAGTAGTGATGATACACTAGTGAAAATGCATTGAAGTACACCTAGTAATCATCGTCCAATCGTAACGGGTTAGAAAAAATCAGACTGCTCGCGTGTAGAAAGCACTATGATCGTAAGTAGAAGGGAACCACTCGCCTGCACTAGCCATTATATCAAGCGTCTTATCGCAGGTCGTCTGACAACAGGACGAGTGCAGTGGGCTGCGTAATTTAAATGCGTGTGTGTCACAGAGTGTGTCTACAGTGCCGGACTATGACGAGCACCTATTGAACATTCGAGTAACTTTGAGTGTGGCCGTATAGTGGCACTCCGGGAAGGTGGCTAGACGTTCTGCAGAATTGCCACTCACTTGGAGCGCGACATGTCAGTGGTCCATCGGTGGTGGACAAAGTTATGGTCGTGCTCGCATTCGTAGACGTGCGGGTGAGAGGAACAATCTAACGTGTACTCGCACTCATCATTCCGGACCCACACATGGAATTGTGGTATGGGAGGCCATAGGCTTAAAACTCCCGATCACCTCTGGTATTCATCCCGGGGAGCATGACGAGTTCATCGTGCACCCATGGCGTCAATCTTTTCCTTCGACCTTAACTCGACACACTACAGGAAACAATCTTCCAGCACGATACCGTGCATCCCCATGTCTCTAGAGCAACACAACATCATGTGCACGGTGTATACACGCTACCTTGTCCCGCAAAATCTCCATACCTCAGCCCCATCGAGCATGTATGTGACATGATGGGATGGGGCCTGACAGCCAATACAGTCCAGGCAATGACCATCGCCCAGCTACACCAAGTACATCGAGCGTGGGATACCATACTCCAGAGATATCAGTATTTGTGCTAACAGGTAACATCCCAGAATTGCTTTTTCCTAATATTATTCCTATTATATTCAAAATTACAACATTCACGCTTTTTTTATTTTTTATCTTTATATTATATTTGATATTTATTTCGTTTCTTTGCATTGGAAACCAGCGCATAGAAAATCTCTACTTTGATGCGAGATCTGCAACTTAATGTCCTAGCGCTTCACGAAGGAGTTTGCTTAACTAAGATTTTTTTTTATGGTCTTCCTAGCCAAAATGCCATGCTCGTGACCGAAGCTGAAGACAATGTAAAACTTACAAATTGGTGTTCGCTCTGGAGGGAAATCGTGTTTACTATAACGTATTACCAATTGCTATTTGCTTACCTTCTAGCAAAGATTATCCTTCTTAAAATACTAGAGTTTCAGAATAGTGTAAACGAAAGTACGACACGCCAAGAAGACTGACGTGCACAGGCAGTACAGTTTAGAGTTAACTGGGACATCATTCCACTGGCCTCTCCAGCAGTTTGTGCCGTTATGATCCCAATTACTGGGACACGTTACGCAAACGGGATTCCCGCGGACTTACACACACAGCAAAACCGGACGTAGGAGTTTCAAACTGATCCGTATCGACGTCCCCACAAAGCGAAGTGCTAGAGAGTTTTGTCCCCGATAGCGTAATGAGGTTAAAGGGAGGCAGTAGATTGCTTGGTTGCGAAAAAGTGGGAGGGGAAGAGGGAGTGGTAGGCAATAGAGGTGCGGCTTCACACCTCGCGCGCTGTCATCTCGGGACTTATCACCGAGCTAACATGTTTATCAGCGGCGTCTCCTCATTGTGGGTTGGGGGGGGGGAAGGGACAGGGGGTAGATATGACTGTCCAGGGCATTCCCGCACAAGCTATCCCACAAATGAAGCATTCTCAGC
The DNA here is from genome assembly GCA_029891345.1 of Dryococelus australis. NCBI lineage: Eukaryota > Metazoa > Arthropoda > Insecta > Phasmatodea > Phasmatidae > Dryococelus > Dryococelus australis. The sequence goes on from CM056993.1 coordinate 132,300,004, forward strand.
GCCCCCTCCCAACCCTCCCTCGTGCATTTAGCCCCTTTTGCTGCCGGTACCACGTGACCCCCCCCCCCGTCCACAGCTCGCCTTCTCATACCATCACTGCCTCGCTGAAGGATGGGGGAGGGGGGGGGGGGTGAAAAACACAAACGTTGCCAGTGTTTACCCGGATTATTTACTCCGCGCTGCCCCATCCCCTCCGTGACCACGAACCCAGGGGCGCCGTCAGACCGCTAATCTGCCGTCAATTGTTTGCCCAGCGATGTGAAATGTGCAACAATGGCCGGGGTCGCCCGGGCGCGGGCCGGTCTACCTCTCCACGGACGCTACTATGAGCTCTATGCGCTCCGCGCAGTGTAAATATGGCGCCCCGAACTAATAACACGCTCTTGTTTGTCAGATCATCACTGCTGAGCAGGCATGCCCCGGTTTGCACAATGGATTTTAAAATCTAATTTCCTCTCCTCCAACGCCCAATACACATTTTTTTTTCATCCCTGTTTTCCTGTTACGGTCGAGTACGAAGTGTCAAGAGGGAGCGGGGGAGGTGGTGGCCTAGAAAAAAAACACGTTGGCGTTATTATTAGGTGCTGTGGGTGGTTGAAGAGCAGGAGGGGGAGGTTATCCCATATACTATGAATACGAAGTGGAATTGATCAAATATTGACTCGACCTCCGGCGGGAATTTAGCAGGTCAGGAAGTCGGATCGGGCGGTCATGAATAATAATTGAAGGGCTTTAAAAAAAATGAAAAAACCTACCCCCTCGCGACCTCGCGATATCTGCTATTAAATGTTATTTACATTTGCGCGGCGCACACATGCTCCGGATGCTCCCTGGGGAATAAAAAGTAATAAGTTCGACAAACACAACTCCGGAGAGGATTTCGCCGACCGGCCGGCCCTAAGGAATATTTTCCGTGGGTGTTAACTTGGCCTTTATTTTCATGAACTGGAAGTGATAGGATTACTCTGTGCTTGCTCGCGGGGTTAGGTTCCCTCTGCTAGAGATGGAAATAATTTTTAAGCCGTGTGTTTGGCGTCGGTAATGTTTTTATTTCTTGTTTCTAAATCAGCATGTCGAAATGAACATCCTTAACCCCTTATTTTAAGATTGGCAATATCTACACTTAGTTGCAAAGCGACCTGGTGAAAGTGGTATGACGCCAATATAAGTAATCCTGCTAGGTATTAAAATCGTTTGATTTGCAAAATTATGTTTAATTTAAATGTTTATTTAAATATATTAGGTGCGAAGAAAATTTTGTATAAGCTGCAGCACATTTCAAGAGACGGCGGTTAGTTAAAAAAAAAAACCAAACTAAACTTTATCTGGGGGAGCACAGTTTGCTTAAGAAAATTTTAAATTTTAATTTATGAAGATGACAATAACGCAAAGTAATAGTTTCTTAAAAATTTTCTTATTACGAAAATATTTATGTTTTTCTTCCTGCTAATATAAGAACCTTATTTGAAACATAACTCAACTGTGCGGAAATATGACCAGATCTAGTCCAATTTGAAGACGGAACTGTCTACATTAGCTTAACCGGTTGTTAATTATGTACTTGATCTAGAATTATGAATTTTGATAAAAACTAACTAATAAGTTTGTTCGTATTAGGCACTTATCGTTGTTGTAAGATAAAAAAAAATACAACAAATTTTAAAGGTAGAAATTGTAAGAGTCAATGACCTTATTAACAAAAAAATTTCAGAACATTATATTGGGGAAAGGCGGTTAGTACGGGCTACTGATATACGAAGCCACTTTCACCTTCAATATGTGACATTTTGTTCCATCAGACATGTTATAATGACAGTCTAAAATTTATCATCGATTCGGTTATAATAAACTATACACATATTTTTAATCGAAACAATTATTCCTTGCAAAGAATCTACATAGGTTTGTTTATAGGAAATTTCAATAACTTTATATGTATATAAGACATTTCTAACTAAATGGTGATGCGACAATTTTGAACAAAAGTGGCATTCAGTTGTTTCATAATGTTCAAATACGAAAGAGCCTAATATCTAATATGACGTTTTTAAAATAACCGCTACTCTATTCTCAAGATCTAAACACATACCGGTAGCTTTTCTTTCGCAGGATAGCAAGTTACATTTTATTCCGATAAAACTAGTAAATAATAAGAAATAAGTTTCCAGCTCGACGAATAAAACATGAATTTTACACACGTCAGTAAAACAGGCAGATTGCAGTACGCAGTGCCAAAACACAGCTGAACAGTAGGGTAGTAATCAACAGTGACCTACGAACGAATACACCAGGGAAATTTGAACTCGCGAAATAATGTAGGTAACCCTTGTTATCCTAAAAGTTTACTCGCATAATTCTTTAGATTACCGTATGATAAAAGTGGCGAAATTCAAAAGATAAACACCTTACTTGTACACTAATAATGGCTTGAGCAGTGCCCATGTCAAATGTTACGTTTTAAGAACAGCGAAACTATTCTTCGTCATACCGCCAGGCAAGAGAGTTCAAGGACACGCAAGAAACTACACCAGTCAAAATAAATTTTGCATACCGGGAGAACGTAGCGGGGAATGTTGCACGAAAGCCACAAATTGTTTTCCAGAGGATTTTTCGAAACTACTGACAATACAAAACATAAAAACTATGTTATAATACCTTCTTACATTGTTTTAGATACACCTTGCTTCTATTATTCTCGGAGCACTAATGGAATCGGTGCTCCGAGAATAATAAAGTTAGTGAGGAATAACGTAAGGAAGTGTTCAGAATTATTATTTATATCTTGCCATGCCAAAACATAAAAACTATGTTATAATACCTTCTTACATTGTTTTAGATACACCTTGCTTCTATTATTCTCGGAGCACTAATGGAATCGGTGCTCCGAGAATAATAAAGTTAGTGAGGAATAACGTAAGGAAGTGTTCAGAATTATTATTTATATCTTGCCATGCCAAAAATTTCGATAAATCCTTTGAAAAACAATTTATGACGAAAATCGGGAAATTATACTGCTTTAGTTCACCGTGCTCCTTAACGCCGAAACCCGCCGAAACTATTTTACCATTGACGTTCTCTGAAAAATTCTAGGCACCAACTAACACTCCCACGCAGGCCACCAAGAATGTTTGTGGTACTGGAGAATGTCAGGTGCCACAAGAGCTGCAGTTCTGCAGACCACGTTCTGGCACACGTTCTTGGCATATGCAGGAAAATGACCCGGTAAGCTCTCTCGCCAGAAGATCGCATTGAAATTGTGATCTAAATGGAAAAAAATATTTTTTTTTTTAATTTAATGTAGCCAACACTGACTACGTGATTCAAAGTGACGTTTTCGAATATCAGGGATGCACGTCCAGTGTGAAATCGACGCTAACGTGGCCGACCACACAAGACAACAGCTTCTGCAGCCTGATGACCCCGCTGCTTGAATACAGAAAGGAAATGGCAAGCGTTTAAATTAAACCTTCCCCGATGAACTTCATAAAAATCTCGGCGGGTCCTGTATGTTTTGTGCTGGACAAGTAGGTCACCACACTTCCCTCATCCAACTCAAGATCACTATGAATGCCGAAGTTTACTGGGATACCATTAACCAACCCATCGTTATTTGTTTTGGAGTGTTCATTAGTGAAGATTCACTCTTCAGGACGACAGTGACTTATAGTCAATTCACGGCTACTTCCAACTTTTCTGAAGTACTGCTAAAGTTCTACTTGCGAGATATTCCTCCGCCTCACGCAAACAAAGTTTAGCCGATCCTAGAAAATTACTCCGAAAGGGCAATGCATCGCATTCGTGCGAATTCAGTGTAACTATATTTTGCATAATAACTCTTTCTTACTGGGTATTACCAAAACACAAATTTTATCCATGTTTCATTCATATAAATTAAATATTATGATGTATTGAATAAATGTAGTTAAAAGTTTCAATTTATCCAAAAATAAGGTACTTTTATGATAAGAGAATTATAAAACGCTTGCGATATATGAAATATTTAGGAAATAACCAAGCATGGCATACATGGTGTGATTTTTCAAACGTATAATTCACAAAGTGTGAATAAACCGCAAATAGACTATACCATTGTCATTCCCACAGTGTGAACCAGTGCTTCGAGGAGTGAAATAATTCGTCTTCATTTTCTCCTGACTTCAGTTCCATATAAAACGCGCGAGTCTTTCTGAGAGCAGACGTGGCCAACTGTGAGAAATGTTCACAAGTCATGCGTGCTACCTGTGAGGAGTAGGACAACGCGTACAAGAAAACCCTGGATAATCTATTGTGGAGCAAGCCCCGCCGTGTTCAGATGTGCCTCCGCGTTCGTGGAGGTCCTTTCCGTTGTTGAAATCAATACACTCGACGATTATCGCCATCTGGTACGCACCGTTCAAGGTCAACTGAGCACCTTTAAAAGCCCGGCTTAAGATCTACTTGTGTGCGCGTTGTAAAATTAACATTGCCATGGGACCTGATCTTGTTCGTGCGTTTATCAAGTAAAGCTGTGGAATTGTTATTTTTTAAATATTTTACAAATTTGCTAGTTATTTTACTTTTATGAATTAAAGTAAACAGAAAGCATCGGCTATTCACAAATGTTCGTCTAACACTTTTAATTTTACTTCAAGACGTGCCACTACTTACACTCCGTCATTGCCAATTTTACTGTGCGGTTGCCAATCAGTGTGGCCATTAGGATATATACAGGTAAAGGCTGTTCGCGATGGTGTGAGCACATTTTAAACCAACCTTAGAAAAATTTCACTTCTGCTACCTGCATATATTTTAACGGGTGCACTTAGTGACATTCACCCATTAAAGTTGCTAATGATGGCGGGAAAGTAGTTCCATATCTTAACGTCGAATGAAAAGTGCTAGGTTACCATTTGTGATAACTTCAATTATTTCTTTCGCTTCCTGTTTTTTTTTTTTATGTATCGTAGTGTAAAAATGAGCATAAATGTAAAATATTTACTTTTCTATTAATTTCACAGTTTTACTTGACCGACGCATGAACAATGTGATGAGGCTCATGGCAATGTTAATTTTACATATTGTGGAAGTATACACACTGTGCATATAAGTAGATCTTAAGCAGAGCTTTCAAAAGTGCTTAGTTTACGCGTAACAGTCTTTAACGTCAATTTTCATCTAACTCGATAGTCATTACGAAAACATCTTTTTGTCTGTTTTATTTTAGGGTGCACAATACACTTATAATGTAGTTGTTTCGCTTCATTATATCTCTTTTTTTAGCCATCCTCCCGTGGTGCAGTCGGTAGGTGCTCCGCCGGTCTGGAGTGCGGGAGGTTCTGGGTTCGAGTCTCAGGCAAACGTGGGTGTTAATTTAAGTTAGGTCGTACATAAGTTTATAAGCCTTCATGCATAACAGCGGGGAACGTTGATGAAACATAACATGTTTTATTTAATTTTTAACACACATGGTCCATTCCTCCACGAACGATTCAAACACGATATCGGGATAAGCAAAACATTATGACCAGGGTATTATCATAGCAATACTAAACGAGGAAGGTTTTCTTTTAATTAATTGTTTTCATGACCACGGCTATTATTTCATTGGCATCAAATGTTCATTTCAATTCAGACGCGTATTGACTGATTTTGAAAATCGGTTGCTCTGTGTCAAAGTTTTGCATCGAGATGTGGTTATGGTATAGTTACATGTTCACTGCCATCCGAAGATATAATTGCGCTTGTAGTACCACTGTAGCATTGACCGAAATGATATTTCGTATGCCATGAAATATAAGTGACGCCAGCCTTTAGAGAGTGTACCTACCTCTAGCTCAAGTTGGGGAAGAAATTTAAAGAATACGCACAAATCGCAGTGTAATGAGCTTCTTAACAGAGCAAATCTCCGCTTTCCATCCTTCAATGCTCAGTTCTTCTTCATTAGAATTACCTCAGGTTTTCTGAAGAGGCCTTAAGGACCAACTAAGTACTGGTTCTTAACGCAAGATAAATTGCAGTCAAATCTCTTCCCCCATTCAAGTTAGCTCCTCTTTTCCACTCACTTTCGCCTAACTATCACCCTTCTCTCTCTATTTCTGTCTCTCTCTCTCTCTCACACACACACACACACAGTTTCTTCCTTCTAAATGGCTTCGTTCTCTCTACGAAAATGACTTTTCAGATAATTCTCCTGGGCGGCCAGGCTTGTTCAAAATTAAATTGAGCGGACAGTTTAAACAATGGTTTCAGTTAAAATTCCAGCAATTTTAACCAACATTGGCAATGCAGCCTTCATTGATGCCTTCGTGCACAGTATTTAAGAGCATTCGAAAATTTTGCTTTACGAGAAGCAGCATCGCAAAACTAAAAATGAAACGCACAATTTCCCAAAACAAATTTTACGCATTGCTCCGTTGTAGTACAGCAGAATCAAACAGAATTCTGATTATATCATTCATTTAATCGCAACTTTATCTACTGGCGCTTATATTTAGTGTATTACGACTATAAAGGCTCTTCATGGTAAAGTGAGCACTTTTGAGGCCCTAGTTACCTTTTTCTTTCCTCAATTTTTTAGCCTTTGACCACCTTTTCAAAATAAGTGCTACCATGTAAGTAATAAACACAGTGTGCATATACCGTACTCGGAAGCTAAAGTCTTGGGCTAAATGAAATATATTTATTGAGTATTGTTCCAAATGAGAGGAATTTAAAAAATGCTCACGTTACCGTGAATAGCCTACACAGAAGAGCAAACCATGATCGATCTCTCTTAAATATTAAAACTTGTTTTATTCACGCTAAAAACGAATGTTAAATAATGACAACGATTACCGGTGTACCAGCAATTTAGAGAATGCTAAATCTTATTCAACTTATTTTCAAGACTTATAGCTAATTACGAAACTAAACTTTTTAAAAGGAAACTAGCCATCCACCTTTCTTTCCTCTATATTTAAAAGCTGCCCAACATTTTAGCTAGAAAAAATATGAACTAAAACAGTAATTCATATTTATATTATGTACGTAATGATATGTAAGGTAATTAGCTAACCTTCTATTATCGCGATTAAGTGAAATATTCAAACTAAATCGTTCACCCTTATTGCAAGAATCTTTCAAACAATTATATTGGCAATTTTTTTTTCTCGATAGATCCTCCTAAATTTGAATCAGAAAGAATTCAATTGAAAAAATTCAAAATGATGGGTGGTGCAGGCTCTCAACACCTGGGTCTTCAGAACCGATGAGGGTGAAATGAGGTGAGAATGGAGCAACGCCGAAATGCAAGGTCGAGAGAAAAGTGAGATCACTGAAGAAACCGGCCGACCAGCGGCATCGTCCGGCACGAATCCCTTGTGTGAAAATCCGGGAGCGAACCCGGTTCACCTTGGTGGGAGATGAGCGCTCTAGCCATTGAGCCACCGCGGCCTCTACATGCCACAGGAGAGAGACTAATCTAGCAATACAGCAGCGAATGACAGGGTTGGGGGGGGGGGGGTGGTAAATGCGATATGTCTGGCACGCGTCTGCTTGGCTAACAGTATAAAACATTTCGAATATATCGAGGATTGCCTTTCCTTTTAAGAAGCGTCTCGATACCAAACTAAATCATCTTGAGGCGTGCATAAGTATGGAATAATATGAACTTGATTAGCGCAAGCCCAACTACAGCCATTTCCTCCGCTGAAGATAGTTTTTGATCGTGTTATGGGCGGTGATGGTGCCCAGCGCAACATGGTAATATGTGTATCCAATCCGATTGGAGAGAATGATAGGGGTGCAAATGAACAAGTGTCTGTGATCCGCCTAAGGGACATACAGTAATTTCAAGGCGTTCACAAGAGACAGATACAGATAGTGCATTTTGATTGACGTAGATTTTTTGAATAGTTTTATTAATTAAATAGTATCAATTTAAATCTGTATTTAATTTGGTACGATATTTTATATAGTGGTGATTAGTATTTGCCTTTGCACTCAGAACATCTGTATATATAGTAACACTTTAAGAGCCACATTTATTTATGGTTTCACGTGTTGCATGTAAAAATTTCTTCTACAGTCTACCTTCACACATTTATAATCAAATCTTTGAAAAAGCACGTCGTGTATGATGTGTTCGGTTCTTTCATAAATATGTGACGTACATCAAGCGTTTTATACTTGTGTTGACATAAAAGTAACTTATTTTCTATTGAATGGCAACTTTTACTTTTATTCTATTTATACATAATAATACTTCGTTTATAACTTATATGAACAAACACAGAGACAAAATAGGTGAGTTGGTAACGCATAGTAAGAAATAGTTCTTATGCAAAATCGTATTACACTGAGTGCGCACGTATGGGATGCGTTTTCCCGCTCGTGGAATTTTCTAAGCTTTGTTTGCACGAGGCAGAGGAATATCCTGGAAGTAGAGATTTACCAGGTCTTCAGAAAAGTTGGAATTAACAGTTAATGAACTATGCTATATGCATCCAGTGCGTAAGGTGACACAGCTCTTGTATCGTTACCAAAGCCAATCAGTTCTAAGCTTTGTGTTAAGCTTTAGTACAGGCTGTTCACGGAAAAGTGAGCACTTTTGAAAGTTCTCTCATTTGGAATAATAGTTAATAAATATATTTTATTTTAACGTTAGATGTTAACTTCCGAGTGCGGTAGAATATACACACCATGTTTATTACTTACATGGCAAACTTTAGTTTAAAAGGTGGTTAAAAGATAAAAAATGGCTCAAAGGAAAAAGTAACTAGGGCCTCAAAAGTAATTACTTTACCGTAAACAACCTATAATACGAACCACCCACAACTCACGATAAAGTGAGCAATTTAGAAATGAACCTTAGAAAAAAGTCACTGCCCCTGCATGCATATTTTTTAATGGGCGCACTGAGTGACATTTGTTCAGCAAAGTTGGCAATGATGGACGGAAAATATTTCCATATCTTAAGGTCGAATAAAAAGTGTTAGATAAAAATTTGTGATACTTAAAATTATGTTTTTTCGCTTTCTGTTTTTTTAATGCATCGAAGTGTGAAAATGGGCAGATTTGTATAGTATTTACTTTCTTGATAATGTCACAGTTTCATTTGACCGACACGTATGAATAAAGTGATGAGGCCCATGGTAATGCTAATTTTACATAAGGCCAGAGAATACACAACGTGTATACAAGTAGATCTTACGCAGGGCTTTCAAAAGTGCTCATTTTACTGTGAACAGCCTATGTAGCGGTTTATGAATCACGTAATAAGATTGATTATTGAGCCTCGTAGTTTACAGAACCAGTAAAAAATAAACTTCCCCTTTGTTATGAACACAACGAAGTACACTGGGTTTGAGTAGGCTGTGCCAGTATACTGTGAAGTATTTGTGCATGAATATGTTACTGTAAATAAATCAGGTGATTGAATATACCTATTTTATTTTATTTAACTCCAAAAGCTTCGCGAAAGTAGCAACGTCAAGGTAATTGTAATAATATAGTACACGTTGGCCCAAAAGTCCCGCATCATAGGCGTTTGCTCTGCAGTTGTTCTCATCGAGTTGCAGGTCAATCATACAGACTATTGACGAGAGTGTCGAGGTTATTCTGCTATGTGGGAGAGAGGGATACTCCCAGAGCGACGTTGCAGCAGACTTCAATCAGAGGTACCCAGTGTCGCAAAGCACTGTGAGCCGTCTGCTTGAAAAATTCAAGATCACAGGAAGTGTGTCAGATGCACCCAGATCTGGACGGCCAAGCACATCAACAGAGGTGGAGGAAACAGTTTTGGCAAAGGTGGTGACAAGTCCAAAGAAATCAACTCGCCGTACCAGCTTAAAATTGGGCGTTCCTCGGACAACTCTTCCGCGAATCCTGAAAAAGCACAAGTTCCACCCCAAGAAGTTGCATGTGATGCACCACATGACAGAAGATGACCAGGAACGTCGTGTTGAAATGTGCAGTTGGTCTCTGTAACACCTGGAAAAGGACGAAGACTTTTTATTCAGAGTTATGATCTCAGGTGAAGCAAACTTTTATGTAAATGGTGAAGCAAACTTTTATGTAAATGGTGAAGTAAACAGACAAAATGTGCGCTACTGGTCCAACACAAATCCACATTGGTTAACTGACGACAAAGTACAAAGAGTTGCTCACATCATGGTTTGGTGTGGTTTGTGGAAAGACCAAATCTTCGGCCCTTACTTTTTTTAAGGAACTGTCAACAGCGAAAATTACCTAGACATGTCGGGAAATTTATTGATGCCCGATTTGCAAATAATTGCTTCACAACCTCAATGGTTTATGCAGGACTGTGCACCTCCCCATTACGGCACTCAGGTACGTCACTGGCTAGAGGAAAACTTACCATAATAGATTGGCCGAAGGGGGACTGTGGAATGGGCTCCCCGATCTCCAGATTTAAACCCAATGGATTTTGCAGTATGGGGATATCTGAAATCGAAAGTTTACAGTGTGAAGATCAGGGACAAAAACCACTTGCGTGAGTGAATTGCTGCCGAGTGCAGTGCTATAGCGCCTATCTTAGTGAAAAACATTCTGCGCAACATTAATTATCGCGTGCAGTTGTGTTTTGATGTTTCAGGCAATCATTTTGAACACATTTTGTAATATATTTGGAACAAATTTCATGTACGTTGTTCTTCCTATAATGCGGAACTTTTGGGCCATTCTGTATAACTTCCTCTGACGTGTAAAGAACTGTTACACTAACCTGGTGCTCATAAATGATGTTCATACTGGTGGCTGAAGACGAACCATCACAAGCTCGGCTACCTTCTCATATGAGTATGGCGTTTTAGCATGCATGGCCACTGAGAACCGAAGAAAGCATGCGAGAAATCTGCATAAGTAGCAAGAGGATGCCATTTCATTCCTTATAAAAGTAGGGCTGGAAGAAGTAAATGTGGTTGTTTAGCAAGCGAATTTGTGGTTTTGGTAATTAACGCAGGGTATCATTGAGATTTTAGTTTATTAATACATGTACGTAGAGTGCAACACAAATGAAAATGGAATTTTTGAGGACGTATTCCTCTCACATCTGGAGTAAGAAAACTTTCAATATGAGCAAAGGTTCGGTAAAGCTTTATTTCCTTGTTTCCTCCACTACCAGAACTCTACTTACATGGCATGGCACACGCACTGGGTTGGTTTTAATTGAATATCATCGTAGCTAACATGTGAATAATACACTATACGACATTTAAAATAAGGTTAACACAATATATCTTACAGCATACATGCGAAAAACTCATAGCTCGTTATCAAAACAAAGTAAAATTAATTATTGCAAGGATGTTCTACCAAAGAAAAGGAGCATTTTCAGACCAATGTTTATACAACGTGTATTCATTCTCTAAATGTGAGTAATATGCCACCATAGTTTTAACCTGTATTTTTGTTTCAGAGTATATGAAGAGAGAAGCCTTACAGGAGCAATCCTAAGACTTGCCATTGTTTAAGGGCACTAGTTGGACGGAGCAATCTTGTGTCTCCCAGGCCTAAAAGCGCCGAAGAGCTTAGAGCACCACAGCCACGTTATCATGTGTCTCAGTGCATCTGCGCGCAAAGAGCTCAACTGACTTTCAGAGTATTCGTCGTCAACTAGTCTTTATGGGACGTTCAATGGTGACTCAGAGTAGTAATGGTAATGTGTTCTGCACATTCCTATACCAGCTTAAATATTATCTACTGTAATTTACAGATCACCACATATCCAGCGTTAGCATTGTTTGGCTTAGTAATGTAAGCATCTTATTAAATGCTATTCTTCCGTGAACTCATTTCGTTGAAAACCATTAAGTACTTAGAAATTAATTTTGTTTACAAACGTTTTGAACACCATTTGGAAGTTTAGAAAGACGGAAGCTATTGTAATGACTTTCATGAACTATGTGTTTTATATGAGTGAAAAGAAGAGGCCGGAAAATTAAAAGATCACCGAACATTTGAAGGATTTTATATTTAATGTCACATAATATAACTTTTAAATTACGTACTTGCAAGTCACCCGTCAGAATCATATTTACTACCACAGAACACATAAGAATGAAGATACAAAAAAAAAAAAAAACTAGCGTGTGTCACAAACTAGATCAACACTCACTAGAAAAATGGCGCAACTGGCTGGCAATGTGGTAGAATGTTAATCGTCAATCAGCACAAGGCTAACTTGAAAGATGCAGTCAGACACGCCGTGCAGTCAAAACGTGAGAAAATACGCTTGCGTCACAGGAATTAAGTATCACATAACTCTGCTAACGTATACCTTCATATCCCGTGGTACCTTGAATTTATTTCGCGAAGTTAGCGCGTTATTGGATCTCCCTCAAAAGAGAATTGCGATTGGGTAGCACCTCCACTGAATAATGCTGCAGTAAACAAGAGGATGTTAGATGTCATTAATGTTGCAGTTGTTCAAGGTTATTTAAACGCATTTGAAAGCGTAGCTTAGTTCATTCTCTCTGCCAGTTGTGTATGCTTCCGCCAAAAGGTAACTATTAAAATTACTATGGATCTAAATCCTACTATTCATTCATCAAACGATACAGCGAAGCACACATGCACAGATTGTAATAATAGGGATTCATGTAAACCTCTATTTATAACACTCAGAATACTTCCATTACCATGTCAGTTTATCTTCTATGCCCTTATTTTCCTAAGCCAAAACCCAGACATTATTCAAACGAAGCCATTAATTCATAGTCGTTATATTATAGGCAGAAGTTATTTGCATCTGTTTTCAGAGTAGATTAAGAATGAATGAAAAGATTACTTATTTTATGTTATTTAACTATATCATAAGCGTCCACCTTTTCTGAAAAACTTGGACATCAGTAATAAAAAATATATAGTTCGAAGGAGTATTTAATTTCTAATTTATTTTATTATCTTGAGGGTCATTACAATTGTTGATTTCTTTTGATACTCTGCCATCTCCTGTCTGCTCTATAATTGTATATGTATAGAGTTTATGCCTTAGAAATATGAGCAGAGTATAAAGTATATGGAGAGTTGTTCAAGAGGTAAACACAATAGTAAATTATCTAAAGTTTTCTAAATAATGTACTGTCAAAATAATATATAAAATAATTGGTTTATTTTTATTTGGGGCGTGATAAGAATCAAATGACTATCTAATTTTTCTCTAATTTAGTTGGGAAATAAAGATATGAATAAAATTACCCTTAAATTGTATAAAAATTGTTTCATATCTGCAGTTTAATTACGTTCTCGCAAGCTGAAGAGGTTTTCATTGGCCAAAAATATTTGCATGACTGTTGTTTTGAAAATATGTGACTACCCCCTTAAGTCACCAGAGGAGGGGCTCTTTTACATGAACTACGCGTTCACGAGTCCCTCGTGACCTCTTCGACCTACGCAGTCACTTGCACCACTTCATCAATACTGACCTTGATAACAAACACTCGATAAATAATTCATAAAATTAAACAAGCGTGGTACGTTACTGACTACTAACAATAATTTTATTCTTGTAAATTAAGTAAACATAAAATAAAACACAATCTTATTCACAGGCAATTTAATTCAATAAATTTATTACAGTCGCTCATGCTTTCAAAAAAATTATAATAAAGGGTCACCAATCGCTTGGCAGCAGCCTCGGAATAACAGGACAACCACATCAGCAGCCTACTTACTGTATCGCGGGGAAGTACCCATCCATTAGTGCCCGTCCAGCCAAAACCAAAGATTTATAAATCTATTTTTCTCTGCTCTTATGTCTGTGCTGTAAAGAACTAAATTCATTATATAAAATAGCTCGCAGGCTTTCGCAGCTGTTGTTGTCAATTTGTAAGCTTCGGGGTTTGAACCGCGTCGAGAATTTCTTCTCCAGCGTTTTGGCAGTTGTTGCAGTTACCATTACCAGGGAACAATATCTTCCAACGACTGCCGAAATATTGGAGAAGTAATTCTCGACGCGGCTCACATCCAGAAGCCTAGGAATTAAATGCACTGTCGTTGTAGATGCCCGTACTTTATCAGTCTTTCATGGCAATCTCGTAGTTACTGGTTCCTATGTTTATTTAAAATCCCACCAAGATATTTAATTTTCCTATGCCTATTATTTGTGCTCCTGTCAGCAGTGTTCGATTCTTTCACTTCGCGCTGTCAAACCAATTATTCTCATTCATCCTTCCGTCATCTTCCCTGAAGGTTTCTTTCCGTATAGTAGCTCATGGCTTAATCGTCATCTTTCATGTGTACAGTACGCGAAATTTACAGTGAAAAGATTCACTCTAAGAAATTATTCGGAAATTTACCATACCAGTGTATATGCTTAGTGAGAAAGCGCAAATGGTAATTTTCCCGTATACATTCATTGCAGCGTTCCTACATTTGCTCAGGAAACAGTCAAATGCGTAGGGAAGTTCCCAACTTTGTACAGTAGCGACGCTAAACATTCCTATATCTGCAGCTTGATGTGTGGTATTATTTCCATACAGTGCACAGGTTAAAAACTCCCATTAGAGTTTAGTAAGTTTACCAGAAATGGTTTTACAGTGTTGTTCCCTCCTATTCATACTGCCATTACTTCACATTTCCTATGCCAGTTCATCATAATTATTCAAAAATTCAATTTTAAAAAGGTAGGCAATAATATGCATCCCTCACGTAAGTCTTTATCCGTCACGAATTATTTCGTCAACCTGTGCCATAATTTTACTTTTGATATATTTTTCTCATATAGCTCCATTGCCACTTTGTCACCGGATTTATCACTATTCCCATTAACTTTCCACAAAAATTATCACTGGAAACAAGTCAACCAAATCATTATAATTGTCATATTCGACGATGTTTTTCAAGTTATGTTTTAAATGTAAAAGTATTTTCGACAATAATTCGTATAGCTTGAAATCCTGCATGGTTCTCTTTATTTTTCTGACTATGTAATTTCCACCTTTTTTTTTCGTAAAGTTTCCTTCGCACACGACCTTCCAATGAAAAGTATACACATTCTCAATTGTGCTGTAAATTTTATTAACATCCTCACCATTACTACAACAGTGTTACGTTGGACAAATTATATTTGGCAACAAATATACGATATAGTCAAGATGCGTGAAATCAAAGACAAGTGACATAGAATAAAACTTGACGACAATGAAACTAATGTTAACAAATAATATGGAAAAAATAAAGGAATACGAAGAAGCAAGTAGTGAGTCATGTTGTTTCGGGAATTGCTGTCTGTTCTCGTCCATAAAGAGTAATGAGGAGTAGAGAGTTCATGCCAGTTGCACAGTAACTCATTTGAGAGCCACGATATTGACCTTCACGCTGCCTACAGAACTGTGAAAATAGTGTGAATTGGATTCGGGTAGCACGTTGTTTATTTAAACGTGTGCGATGACATTTTATTCCCCCTTCCTCCAACTGAGTGTTAATGGGATCATGCCTGGTTCACATGTACGCCGATCAAGCCAAACAGACAGAGCAGACAGAACCGACGCAGATTTTCTACGTAGTCATTTTGTTGTTGAATTTGTAATTTTTAACGCAAAGATTCTAAAACAAATTATAGATAACAAACTAGACGCTGCCTTCTTGTTACTCTTGTTAATAAATTTTATTATAATGCGATTAATTTACTGAACGGTTTTCAAGAGATTGTAATTTTATTTTTACATGCAAAAATATATTACACTTTAGTGCTGCCTTTCGATTCATTTTCAAACTACGTTTATTTAATACGCGTGTTGCATAAAGGTAACGTTTACATTCACTGTGTTTTATTATAAATGCGTACATTGTAGTATTCTATGCATTTACATCAATACACGTCGATTATCCTAGACATTAGTAGTATAAAATTTGTGAACCAGCTGACTTCTGGGTAATATCGGCGATGTCTGCGCTTTCAGCGAGCAGGCGATATATGGCGTGAGCTCAACTTTCCTGCGTGACTCGCGCGGACACCGAGGACGGCTTCTGATTGGCTGTCCTAGTTTTCCGCTCTGTCTGTTCTGCGTGATCGGCGTACATGTGAACCAGGGCGTTACCAGTCTCGGTGAGCGGGGGAGAGCGGCAAACATCGGAGGTAGAAGGGGGAAGAGACTTACACGCAGCACTGGCAATCCTGTCAGCTTTCTCACTAACATCATGGGTTGCGTCCTATTGTTGTTAACAACGCTGAAGACCGGATGTTTGTGGTACGACGTATATGCTGCCGGGTCGTCCTGTTGTCGCTCAGCTTTAAGAGTAGGGTGGACCCCCGCTTTTTTTGTGAAATAGTTTTTTGCGCGATTACGCGTATCTCGGTAAATAAATGTTCTACAAATACGACTTATTATCATAAAAGATCAAACAAACAATTACCTATATCCTATTATTTTACTTTGAACATATTTAGTATATTCTTGGAGGAAAAAAAATTCGTGGAGATGGTTAAATATCGCATTTTTAAAGCTTGCCTATGCCGTTTCCTTAGGCGGCAAGATAAAAGTACAAATACACGTGCGTAGTTTAATCTGTGGTCTTCCATTGCGTGTAATAAAATCCGCAGCGTTACTACGGAAACACTGCACGCCTTGCGCGTAGGAGCGATGAGGTATTTAGGCGTGCGTGTTAGTGTCGTCCATATCACTCCCTCGCTTCTTTGCCATGGACGCGGGGGTCTATCCCACTCTTAAGCCGGTCCGTGACGAGCTACAGACTAGCAAGCTCGAGGGGACTCGCGTACCCATACGTCTGTAGAGCACAGTACAATATATTCGCATCATCTGAAACAAATTTTTTAAAATGTAGAATCATGGATCTGGTGGAAAGCTGACCTTAAACAAACATTCGCGTATGTATCTGAGACCATGCATTTGACAGTTTGCCGACCTTTCGTGAACTAATGTTGGAGTCATAAGGGCGGAAAAATTTACTCTGCTATTCCTTTTTAGTAGGTACACTGTGCTATTGTATTAGGGATGTATTTCCTTCGCATACAGTGTGTGCTTTAATAACACTCGCCAGTTTTCTCGCGCGCTCGGATATCAGCGTCGCAAAATTCTGATGGGGATAAACGACTCACCGTGTTGCAAGTAGGCCTACATGTTTGTCGACCGCCCGAGCAGTCTTCCAGGCACGGCAACTCGTTAACCAACGCAAGCCGAGCGGAGGGGCGAGGGCGAGCTGGACCATTACTCAACGAGTCTATGAGCTCACTCTATCACAGCCAGACGCCTATTTTTCACGGCTGTGGTTTGTTCATCCTTATCAGTGCCCCGGGGAGGGAGTTTCGTGCTTGCAAACAATTACTCAATGGGGTCGGCGATGACACCCCGCTCTCAGGAGCCCAGACCTACATCACCGCGGGGGGGGGGGGGGGCTGAGACACTGGCGAGTGCGGGCAAGAGCTCGCTAATTGCCCGGGAGACACCCTTACCACCCTGTGGGCGAGTTATTCAGCTGTGGGACATCTTGTAAACAAGCGGCAAATTGAAAACCAGCTGAGTCGACAACGGCGTATCCGCCGAGCTTGCAATCTCGCCTGACGCCTCCCACACTCTTTATTTCTGGTCAACTTCCTAAACTGAATTGGAAGTTTATAACCCACATATCGTATGGAAAATAATACCACACATCTTATGGAATGCTTAGCGTCGCTACTATACAAAGTTGGGAATTTTCCTACGCATTTGACTGTTTCCTGAGCAAATGTAGGAACGCCAGCATGAATGTGTGGGAAATAAGTTTATCATTCGCGCTTTCTCACTCTACGTATGCACTCATATAGAAAATGTGCAAATAATTTCTTAGAGTGCAGGCCCTGAAAGGGCCGCAGGGGTGGATCCGAGTTCGGGGGTCACACTTCACTCCCTCCAAATACATTGTCATGGAACTGTCATGCGAATGTTTTAAAACTGAAATTAATTGTAATCTATTTGCGGTTTCTTCAAACTTTCTGAATCAAACCTTTGGAAAATCACCCCTTAGATGACGTGTGTGGTTCTTTCCTAGATATGCCACGTATCACAAGCGTCTTACACTTCCGTTAACATAAAAGCACGTTATTTCTGGTTTAATCAAAATTTCATTTATATTTTACCTATAAATTATAAATATTTCATTAATAATTAATCTGACTAAAAACAGTAATTCTATTTTATAGGACTTGCAAAGTAACTTATGATCTAAATTAAACTAACACCCATGCCTTACCTGGGATTCAAACACTGAAACTAACACCCATGCCTTACCTGGGATTCAAACACTGAAACTAACACCCATGCCTTACCTGGGATTCAAACACTGAAACTCCCACATCCCATACCGGTGGCACACCACGCGACATTGTTTTTAAGTTGACTTTGTTGACATATAGACAGATACATTTGCCATTGCGCAGAGCGCGTGTGACGTTGGACAGTGTGTGGTAGTGACTTGTGACGAGCTGTTCTACCCACTGATTTCTACTTTTTGAGTTGCCAATTTAAAAGTATTAAAATGTAGACAAGAAGGCTAAGAGCCTCTTTAATTATTATACTTAAGGTCCTCAAATCAATTCCCTGAAAATAGTTCAGTTAATCAAGATTACTCTCAAATAACGTAGATCAGCAAGTTATTAAAAATATAGCTATTATTAAGTTTTAAAGAGTACACAACATTGTACCCTTCCGTCAGAGAGATGGTGATTTGCTCTACATAAACTTCTCCGGAGGCGTTCTATTAACCCATTCAGATTCAGTGTACACATTTGTGTACATTACGCACGTGTAGGTAATTTTTGTCAGTGCTGCACACTGCGAAGCTCAATAATCAATGATCTTACCTGTGGGTAAATGATTCGCAAACCGTCTTACTATTCTGAACCATAATTGGTTCATTCAACCGTTGCCGAACATATAGCTTACAGGTTATTGGTTGTGGCAACGAAACAAGTGTTGCATTGACTTAAATACAGCACGCATCAAAACTTTTTTTTTTTTGTTTTCAACACCTGAAACAGTATATTCAAGTGGGTCTGAAAGTTTTAAATCCCTAGTTATCCGAAGCTATTAACTCATACTCACCCCTATTTAAATACTCAGCTCTGATCGATCAAGCCCGCGCCGCAGGGAAGGCCAATCATGATCCCCTGTGTAGATCGTCTCCCCTAGACTGGAGCTAGTAGAGAACAGCAACAGCGGCGACCAGTGACCGCGGCGATCCGAAAAAGAAAGATGGCCGCCACCCTAGCGACCCAGTTTAAGATCATTGATGCACGAAATCAATAAATTTATATAATTTTTGTCATAACTCGTTTCACAGCGGATTTTTCAACATTTTAGGCTCGTCAAGACGTAAATAACAACTTTTAGCACCTTCTTACGTTGTTATAAATTCACTATGTTCGTTATTCTCGGAGCACTGATTGCAGATAAGAAAACAAAAATTCTTTCTTTTCTTCTATCAGTGCTCCGAGAATAATGACGGCAGTGAATATCGATTGATGCAAGGAGGTGCTAAAAGTGGTTATTTACGTGTTGAGGAGCCAAAAATTTCGAAAAATCCGCTGTGAAACACGTTATGACAAAAATTATATAAATATACTGCTTTCATACACCAATGGCCTTAGATAATCTGGCCGCGCCCCCGAATCCCCTCCTTTCGTCGTCGATTGAGTGGCTCCTTGTCCCTCGAAATAATGTGGTCATCGAGCATCGCCTCGCAAGTTGACAACTCTACCCCTGAGCTACTGTGAGGTCAGAGCACCGACTGCGCCACGGGAGGCCGGCAATAGAAACACTAAGCAAATAGGCGTGTTTGTAATTCCTAGTAAGAAATAGTTACTATGCTAAATATTATCACACTGTGTGCGCACGAATGTGGTGCTTTGTCCATTTAGTGTAATTCCCTATAGACTTAAGCTTCGTTTGCATGAAGTGGAGGAATATCGCGGAAGAAGAACTTTAGCAGGGCTTCCAGAAAGCTGAGAGTAACCGTGAACGGACTATAATATTATAATTGCTTAAAATACCCTGTTAAAATTTTCCGTATATTTTCGGAAATTTTTACGGAAATGTACAGCGAATATATGTATATGGAAACGGAATCTGTAATGACGAAAAACGGAGCGGAGCTCCGTAAATACAAATTACGGATGTGTCCCTATTTCCTACAGTTTCGGGTTTCAGGAACGAACAATGTCGAGTCCACACGAAGCTTCATTTGCCACTGTAACTATGAAATTATTGTTTCTGTGGCAGTTAGGTTACCCACGCCACTTTTACATATTCTTTCAAACATAAAAAGTAGCATCACGTGTCTGTAACATTTAGTAACACTTAAAATACATTAACTTTAATAGAAACTATTAGGGTTGCTTACGGGACCGTGTTAGAAATGCCGAAGTTATTCGGAAAACACTGTGTGATAGTAGCATGTGGTGGCTGGAGTCAAGGACTGCTTAACAATTTGACTCGGTTCAAATCTTGCTCAAGTATAAGATTTTTTTTTTTTTTTTTTTATATATCTTTTATATACAGTTGGACACCCATATAACGAAAATTAAAGTTTTTTTCTCATCTTTTTTTTAAAACTGGAAGTACATAAAAATATAACTAGTACATTAACGGAGAGGTTATGCGAATCCATGGAAAGTTTACGAAATTTAAGGAAAAGTCCGTTTTTGAAAGTCAATGTGTCCGTAATTTTAGGGAGAGTTTACGGGTACGACTGGGTCAATTTTTACCAGCACTTTCCCGTAAAATCAAGAAAAACAATGTTACTGTTTGCTGGTTACACTCGATTAATTTAATATTGTTTCCTAAAATAGTGATGAGGCAAGCGGATTCCGGGATGTTTCCTTAACAGATGCAATGGCCGATTCCTACCCCGTTCCTAATTATATCGTTTCGTTTCTAATAATACTGCCGAAGAGACGTTAACCTCTTTTAGCGTGGTGTTGCATTTTTGCTACGTGCTGAACTATATTTTATTATTATGTGTGTTTCCAAATATTTCTGCAGTGTCATTATAATATTCGAATTGTTACACAATGCACTTCATTACTCTATGGATATATTTTTATATAGTTCAGTAGTAGAAAAGAAAAATACTTTCTCTCTGTCTGTGAACATGGTTGCAAATGTTCTGTGGTTAAGTCTCCGATATTTCCTCGGAGCATAAAAAAAAAAAAAAAAAAAAAAAAAAAAAAAAAAAAAAAAAAAAAAAAAGAGGAAAATATATTATATAAAAATCATGAAGTAATTTTTTAGTGCCATATTTTGATAATACATACATTCTTACTGAATTGCCATAGTGCTCGTTTTATTTATGCCCATAATTCAGTTTGTTGCATTATTGCAACAACAGGCACTCATGGTAATTGTTATTTAGAAAGTGATGGCTAGCACTGTGTTGTAACTAGCGAATACCCTGAGTATTATTTTTCTTTCTTTATGACTTATATACAGTTTGAGCTGTAAAAAAAGTTTCCTTGGCCATTAGCAGACTATCCTGTTTTTTTTTTATGTAAATTTATTTTACTTCAATGGTTCTTAGTATGCAAATATTTCAGATTTTGTGTATTGATTTACATCAGTTGTACAATTATTTTCAGAAAATTACAGGATTTCAAATGAAGTGAACACAAATGACAGGCAAAAGCAACAATGTGGTAGTTCCGCCGGAGTCAAGTGAAGAAAGTCAGCTTGATGACAGTGATGCTGATCCCAATTATAATCCTAATAATATTCAACAAAAACGCAATCGCTAATTTATTTCGCAGGATCAAATTCGAGGTATGCCTTGCAAAAAATTTGAATTTATTTGTAGTCGGTTATTGTTCAACAATGAATTGGCACAATAAATTGTATTTTATATAAGACACGTCTTCGGAAGACTCGTCTGCCGAAGATGATGCAGTGGTTCAAAATCATATGCATGTCTCTTCAAATAGACGAAGATCTACTAAATACAGATGGCGGGACGTTCCACAAAACGAGAGTGAGAAACAACCACCAGTCTGGGAAGGTCGCTTGGAGCAAGATGAAGAGGTAAACACGCCTATTGATTATTTTAGGTACTTCTTTACTGATAGCATTCTTGACAATTTCGTTGAACAATCAAACCTATATTAGACACAGAAAAACCCTAATAAACACCTGAATCTGCCCAAGACAGAGCTTGGACAATTTTTCGGAATATGTATGATAATGTCAATTTTTGGCCTTCCTCGTACTAGGATGTACTGGAATCAAAACACTCGAGTGGACATGGTTACAAATGTAATGTTCAGAAACAAGTGGGAAGAAATCAAGTCTAACCTATACTGTGTTGATAACAGCCAATAATTGGCACAAAATGATTCGAATAGAGACAAACTCTTCAAGATCAGGCCTTTTATTGACGACCTAAAAGGTAAATTCAGTCTATCCCTAAATAACAGCATCTTTGTGTAGATGGGCAAATTTTACCATTCAAAGGAATGTCCAGCCTAAAACAGTACAGCCAAAAAAAACCCACATAAGTGGGGATATAAAATATTTACTCTCTGTGATGCGAAAGGCATAGTTCATGAATTTGAAATCTATTGTGGAAATATTGAACCTGCTGTTGGATTACCCGATATTGGTGCCAGTTCCAATATAGTTTTGAGGTTAGTTGACAGTATTTAAAAAAAAAAAACAACTTTTGCTTTTCTTTGACAATTGGTTTTCTTCGTTGCCACTGTTCACTGTCTTAGCAGATATGGTAATAGGGGCCTTGGGTATCATAAGAACAAATATATTTCCTGGGTTACATGTACCGCTTGATGCCGAAATGAAGAAAACTGGTAGAGCCTTAACAATCGAAAAAGCAACTGATGTTGATGGGGTAGAAGCCAGGGTCATAAAATGGTTTGATAACCGAGTTGTTACACTAGCTTCTTCCTCTAACAGTGCTCAACCACTGTCCACTGTAAAGCGATATAACAGGAAAATGAAATGCAAGGTTGACATTCCATGTCCTAGAGCAATTTTGACATATAATAAATTCATGGGAGGCGTGGACCTACTTGATGGCCTAGTGTCATATCATAGAATAAACATACGATCCAAGAAGTATTACGACAAATATATTTTTCATTTTGTTGATGTGGTGTTGGTGAACAGTTGGTTGCTGTACCGAAGAGACTGCTAAATACAAAATTTTCCCAAGAAACTCATTGTTCAGTTCAAGACTGATGTTTCAGCAGCATTGTGTGCACAAGGAAAAGATCCCTCAGAGAAGAAAAGAGGTAGGCCCTCCAGTAACAATGTGTAAGAAGGGTATGAAAGAAAAAAACTGCACGGTCCTACAAAACCAATTCCTGAATTTAATGTTCGACGTGATGGCATTGCACATTGGCCTGTTATTGTGGATGCGAGACAATGCTGCAAACTTCCTGGATGCACTGGAATTACAACAGTCAGGTGTTCAAAATGCAGTGCCCATCTCTGTTTGACAAAAAAGAAGAACTGCTTTGCAAATTTTCACATATAAATTTTCCAAATATTGACCATTTGAGAAGAATAAAATGTAGTTAAGGACTCATGTTTTGCATGAAAATGTTTCTTTGTGTTTGTATATATGGACTTGATGTTGCTTTATATTTTCTTCTTTCTGTAAAATATTTGCCAATTTCAAATGCTATTTCAGAATATTTACAATTTGAAAATTATAATAACTTGTGGAGCGAATGTTCAGATTTTCAATGTGTGTGTAATTCCATCTTTCCCAGAATTTCATTTATTATTTTCACATATATATCTCCAAAATTCTCATAATTTGAGAATAATAATAACTTCTGTAGCAAAAGTTGTCATCTACTCATGTTTGTATTTGAAATGTTTTGTGTACATGCAGACGAATATTACTCTATAATAATTTTTCAAGAACGGATTTACCAATTTTCACAAACAAAAATTGTATACAATATAAGATGTGTAACAAAGATATCCAATTGCAAATTTTGTGAAATGTAATACATAGTATTTGGTAATTTTTATATATAATATTGCAAAATATTTACAATTTCAGAATAATAATAATTTGCGCAGCAAATATTGCCAGTTTCTCATATTTGCATTTGAAATGGTTTGTATATACCTACACAACTTTATGGTACCATATAATGTATTTTATCAAGAATAGCTTTGCCAATTTCCACATCAAAATTATTACTACAATATGAGAGGTGAAACCGGTATAAGCTACAGCTTTTTTTTTAGTGTTTTATGTGTATGTGTGTGTATATATATATATATATATATATATATATATATATATATATATATATATATATAAACTTGATGTGAACTATAAAATATCTGTTGTTCTTAATAAATATTAGCGTGAAAAAATAATAAACATTCATACGATGATTCTTTTAAATATGTGTATTTATCCTTTAGTCCCTGATTTTACAAAAATGCAACAAACCTATAAAATTGGTGAAAAAAAATACAATGTTTGTTTCTTGCTACTAATAATACATATTTGTAACAATTTTCAATAGAAAAAAAAATTGTTCCAAATAAAAATGAATTCAGGCAATAAGAGGTTAAAGCGATAGCAAGCTAAAGGCTGTTCACGATAAAGTGAGCACTTATGAAATCAATCTTAGAAAAAAGTCACTATCCCTGCCTGCATATATTTCAACGGGCGAACTGAGTGACATGCGCCCAGTAAAGTTGGTAACGATGAATGGAAAGTAGTTCCATATATTAAAGTTGAATAAATAGTGTCAGGCAACCATTTGTGAGAGTATAAATTATTTCTTTCCCTTTCTGTTTTTTTAATGCATCGAAGTGTAAAAATGTGCATATTTGCAAAACATTTTCAATTTCACAGTTGCACTAGACCGACGCTTGAATAAAGTGACGAGGCCCATGACAATGTTAATTTTATATAAGGCAAAAGAATACACAACGTGTGTACAAGTAGATATTAAGCAGGGCCTTCAAAAGTGCTCATTTTACCGTGAACAGCCTATACATGAGCGAATGACTGTGTGTCTATTCACCCATGGCACCACTTTAAGTGTTTATGTTTCGGGGCTCCCTCAAACACAATGGCTCGCGAACTTAACATTTTCTATTTATAACCCCAACACAGTGCATTAATGCAAGTAGATTGAAACCGGAAATGTGCTTAGCTGTGCTAAACACACGCCAGGAAAACCAAAACACGCAAAAGGTCGCGGCATATAGAGAAATGGAATGAGAAAATATGTGAGCACCTTTGGATTTTGCTAAGTTAAGGCTATTTTCATGCCATATTGACAATTAAAAAAAAAAAAATCTTGCATTTTGTTATACTTTTGGATGCTTCGTATACTATGAAATCTTTCTCCCTTTCATCCAGTAGCCAGGAAATCTGATTTACTTGGAAAGTAAAGATCCCGGGTTCGATTTCTGGCTAGGTCAATGATTGCCCTTTTGTAGGAAACTGTCTCCGAATAAAAGCTCGACGCAGTGAGTTGTCACGCAGCTCCGATACCAACCTGAAAAAAAAAAAACAGCGAGGATAACACAAGGGCCGGGCTACGGGTGTTTGTGGAAACAGGGGGTCTCGGTATTACGTGAAAGGGAACTGAAGAAACACGAACCTAAACCGACGGGCTTTGTTGTTTAGCCAACTACAGTGTTGTACAGACGTGCACTGCGCTGTTTGGGTGAATTCTAGTCCGTAAATAGGCGAGCGAGGTTTTAGCCTTAATAGGAACAGATGCCCACCTGCTGTAGGAAACTACTTTGCTTTGTTCAAGACCGTGCGTTGTGTTGGCAGCGTTAAATTATCGCCTAAGGGAGTAGGCGTGCGACGATTTTGGTTGGAATGCTTTATCCATCCAAAAAAAAAAAAAATTGTTCAAATATACATGTAGACACATACCCACGAACCTACTAACACGCAGGCCTATAATACACGCATAACCACGTTCTTTTTCAAATAATATGTTTTTATCAATGGCTCACTTATGAACATTTATAAACGTGTCAACTGCATTAGTGTAGGCTGTTCACGGTAAAATGAGCACTTTTTAAAGCCCTGCTTAATATGTACTTGTATATACGTTGTGTGTTCTTCCGCCTTATGTAAAATTAACATTGCCACGGGCCTCTTCATTTTATCCATGCGTCGGTCAAGTGAAGCTGTAAAATTATTAGAAAAGTAAATATTTTACAAATATGCTCATTCTTACACTTCGATGCATAAAAAAAAAACATAATATAAAACAAATAATTTAAGTATTCACAGATCGTTTCCTAACATTTTTTATTCGAAGTTAATATATGGAACTACTTTATATTCTTCTTTACCAACTTTACTGGGCGAACGTAACTCAGTGCGCCCATTACAATATATGCATACAGGGGCAGTGACTTTTTTTCTGAGGTTCATTTCAAAAGTTCTCACCTTACCGTGAATAGCCTATAACTCTTTATTGGCATAGTCTGAAAGGATTCTATTACCCGAGTTACAATTTGTCAGGAATATTTTTAACGCTGCGCATTTGTAAAAGCCGAGAGTGGAGATATGTGGGCGGCCCTTAACGTCGAGGTCTTGAGAGCCGACGAGGGAGAAGAGAAGTGGAGTGTGGAGCAGCACCGGAATGAAAGGGCGGCGGAAGCGGGAGATACCCGAGAAAACGCGCCGACCAGCGGCATCGTCCAGCACGATCCCCACATGCGGAAATCTGGAAGCGACACCCACCGGTAATCGAACCCGGTTCGTTTAGCTCGTAGGCTAGTAGTCTGACCGCTAGACCACCGCGGCACCCACATTTGTAAAAGTTTTATCGAGTAGTACCGGTGTGGTACAAAAGTTTTGAATAGCCTACAACGGTGAACGTTTATTGCTGGAAAATTCACAAGTTTAGCACATGTATCTATTATCTCTATTACTTTTTGTAGTATTGTTTTAAAAATATTAGTGAAGAGCAACGACCGTATTTTAGGTAGTGAATGTGGTGCACGTTAATAACTACTGTAGACAGATAGGAATTCGACGACAAACCACTAATTGCTGAGAGAATCCCCGATTAGTGAGCCTGTTGATGGAGAACATCGACCGCATAGGGTATGGTTTTCCTTCTAATCCCTCTCTACAAGTGGCCCGCTTACAGGACGTGAACGAGGAAGAAGTCCCGCAGTCATTTCTGGATTATAAATGGCGGCGCGCATGCGCTCCTGAGAGAGCAGAGTGGCTCTGGCGCGGACGCGGGCGCGGACCCGCGTAATCAAAGTGGCATTACCGCCGCACTTTACAAACAGCTCGGAGCGATACGTGACCCCGTCCTGCGCGCATTATGACGAGGGCTTACGTAACTCGCCGGGACACACGCCCGCCGAATTAAACAGGGATTCGAAATAATCGACTAATTACGATCGGACAAGCTGCCAGCGGCCGAAACGTTGGCCCGAGGGGCGAAGGGTTGGAAGGCGTTGTTCGGGCGCTTAGAGAGCTGGCCAGTCGAAACCGTATTTGCGAAACATGAATGCGATTAAATATACGCTCAGTAGTAAACTACATTATAAACGAGAACTTTGAAAATAAACTAGTTTTACTACCCACCGAGTTACGTCATGAATACGCTATCCAAGTTTTCAACAAACTATAGAAAATCTAGTTTAAAATATAATGAAACTGTAAAAACATTTTCTATAGTATTTCCAAAATATTTCAATATTATTTTGTATATAATAAATCTAATATAATCCCATTTTAGTAAATTATTAAAATTAAAATTTTTTATAAATGTTATGTCAAATAAGTAACGATTTTTAATTATATTTAATATATTAACATGTTTAATCATATTTTTAAGATACTTTGTGGTTTCGTTGTTGAAATTCATATTTATATTATTTTTCGAAATATTCGTAGAGGAAAATACATAATACCTTAAATTAGTTAAAATGAAGATATAGCGACTGCTTTTCTCTTCGCGTAAACAAGCATAAATATTTTTATATGTTAACCAACTAGTCCTCGGCATATTTGTGAGCAACGCTAGGTAATTTTAATTTTTTTGCGCCATTCTAAAAGATTTGAATCAGACTTACAAGAAATTTAATCTGCTAGTTGTATTTTGTGTTTCGTGCGTCAATATGCATTTAGCTGCATCTTGGAGAAATTTTTAAATACTTTTATATTACTAGTCAAGCCAGGCTGCAACTATATTTTTAAAAAGAAACACTGATTTATTGTTTTGCCATTTGTAACTATAATAACACTTTCGGTCTCGAATTGAATTACGAGCTCGTTATGCCCACATAATATTTAGGTATAGGCTGTTCACGGTAAAGTGAGCACTTTTAAAAGCTTTCTCATCTGGAATAATAGTCAAGAAATATATTTTATTTCAGCCTTAGACGTTAACTTCCGAGTGTGGTGGAATGTACACACTGTATTTATTACTTACATGCAATATTTATTTTAAAAAGATGGTTAAAGAATAAGAAATGTCTGAAAGGTAAAAATAACTAGGGCCTCAAAACTGCTCACTTTACCGTGGATAGCCTGTAGCTATGTGTACTTCTAGCGACCAGTGAACAACATACTGAGTGATTGGAGTTATACGCTGTTAACGGTAAAATGAGAATTTCCGCAAACTCTGCTTAAGCTCTACTCGTATATACATGGTATACTCTTCCATCTAATGTAAAACTAACATTGTCTTTGACCAGGGGTGCTATTCCCAGATGGCTAACCTCGCGTTGTCGTGACTCACGGTTACAGACTACTCGCCTCCGGACGAAATCCTCATTCTAAAACGTCTAAAACGACCCACTGTTTACATCACGCCTCCCGCCTACCTGTCGTGTCCTCCTTGGCGGCCGACAAGGCTTGTCTGTTCACGCCTCGTGTTGAATGCTGGGAGATTGCTGGCTCCAGTGCTACGCCATACATAAGGTAATTCCGGGTGAGACGCCCCACTGGGAGAGATGCCTCAGTCGACGTAGTTTAATAAGTACTCGCTAGATCGCTCCTGTCTCCAGTACGCCAAGTTGGCCGAAGCGAAAAGGAGCTACGGTAAAAGTTTCGTCCTTTAAAAGTATTTTCACGTGTTTTATAACACGAATTGAGGTATGTGGCAGAATTCTACTCACTTGTTATAAGACAAAAGTTTAAACGTTTGCGTGGGATTTGTTTCCTTGAGTATAAATTGATATGCAATCAATCAGAACGCACAATGGGCATTTTGTAGTTACTGTTGGTATCATGGCAGCCATGTTTGTTACCGTATTATCCAGAGCTCCCGCTGGGGCATCTCTCCTGGACTAAAGGACAGATGTTTCACTTACACTTGGGAGAGATGCCCCACCAATTTTTTTTTTTAACTTTTTTTTCTGTAAATACACACATAGTCAGATTTTTATTTTGAAGAAATGCATTTTGGAGCATACTAATAATATAGGCCTACCTAATAAGTATTTAACTTTTTTATCAACAATTCCAAGAAAGTTTACCTATTTACTATAATATAGTTTGTATTACTTTCTTTTGTTTACGGTTATGCCTGCCGAATATAAACGTCAGAAAACTGGAGCAGCCCGAGGGACATGGACATAAGATAATTTGAAGGTAGCCCTTACTAGACTACAAGCAGGGGAAATCGGAGTGAATGAAGCTGCAAGGTATTATGGCATTCCCTCTCGAACTTTTCGACGCCAGAAACAGTCTGGCAACATGGTGAAGCTTCCTCTTGGTCCACAAGGTGTGCTTGGAACTGAAAATGAGAAAAGTCTTGATAGGCATATTCAACACCCGGAAAAAGCTGGTTTCGCACCTACCCGGAAAATATCACATTTTTAGCTTGTAAATTTGCCGACACACTTGGACTACATCATCGGTTCAAATCAGAGACTGCAATGACTAGCTATGATTGGTTACAGTATTTTTTAAGGTGGAATCCGGAACTGAGTATCAGGCAATCTCAAGGACTATATGTAGCAATAAGCGACGGTTTGAACAGTGAAGCTGTTGGCAAGTTTTTTTCAGCTCTTTGTCAGAAGTTTATGAAGGATACGACTTGTACACAAAACCAGGGCATGTGTTAACATGGACGAGACAGGCCTCCAACTCAACAATTTCGCAGGCAAGGTTATTGCCAACAAAGGTTCTAAGGATGTGCACGTATTGACATCTACTGAAAGAGGATAAAATGTGACAGTAATAGCGTGTTGCAATGTTGAGGGGCAATTTATTCCTCCTGCAATAATTTTCAAGGGTGTTCGAGAAAAGAAGGAATTTTCTGATGAACTTCCCCGTGGGTCTTTTGTTTTTATGAATGGAAAATAGTCAAATATATCAGCACTGAGATTTTCTTTCAAATGGTTGCAAAACCATTTTGTCGATCGGAAACCTGACGGTAAGATTCTCCTGCTTCTCATGTCAATTGTTATGAGTTGCTTGAATTTGCTAACCAGCATGACATTATAATCTTATGTCTTCCGAGTCACACCACGCCAGCTCTGCAACCACACGACCGCTCTTTCTTTAAGCCTTTGAAACACTACTTCAAAGAAGAAGCCAGCAAGTGGATTCTCCATCATCCAGGACGGACGATTTCTCGGATTAAGGTTGGCGATTTGATTGGCATGGCTTGGAACATAGCCGCTTCAGTAAATACCGTAGTTAATGGATTCAGAAAAACAGGGTGTTCCCTCTTGACCAAGATGCTATTCGTGAACACTTATTTAGCATAAGCGACGACATGAACAGCCCTACAAATACTTTCATAAATTTATCTCAGTCCTGTGATCAACAGCCAACAGCTGGAACGTCTAAAGAAACCCCAACGAAAATACTGCATCAGATTTCACCACTTCTAGCAATGAAACCAAGGTACCGAAAAGGAAGAAAACAAACTGCTACAGTTCTCACAGCTGAAGACCACATTAAAAAGAGCAAAAATGGAAATCTGCAACGGAGTCTAAGTGTGCAGCAAGAAATCTGACTACTGAACTTCAAAAGGGAAAGTCAACAGAGAAAACACGCAGAAGGAAATCTCTTCGAGTTCCAGATGACGAAGACGACGACACAGTAGCTGCAGTGAAGATGACAACCGCATCGAGTGCGGAGAAAACTATTACAAAACAAAGGAAAAAGTAGACTGGATAAAATGCTCCATTTGTGTGAAGTGGTTGCACGAATCGTGCACAATGTACGGCAGCATGTGTAACATTCGTGGTAGGAAAGAAAAGAGTATTATAGTATTTTGAACTTACGTTTGCCCATAGGCAATAGAAAACCATAAGTGCCCTGAGGCATTTTGAAAAATGATAATTGTGCTTATATATATATTATAACACACACACGAGTATATAAAAATAATAAAAATAAAAGTAATAAAAAATCTTGATGCTGTTAGTAGCATTATTAATTTATACAATACAACATAGTTACAATCATCTTAGTTACTAAATGTTGGTTTCATAAAATATATTTTATTGATCATCACACATACAATAATAAACATACGAAATATCTGCAGATATAGGTAGGGAAATGAAAAGGTGCATTAGTCCTCATAGCTAACTTACATACTAGAAATAATAATTGACACTGACATGTGTTTCTAATGAAAGAACCCATTAGGTTTCGTGACATTTATAAAAGAAAATTGTTATAGACAAACTGTTCACTGTTCTCAAGGCAGTAAGTAATCATTAACGTATCAAACATAAAAATAAAAAATTTATCTCATCAGTATTTATGATCGCAATATGCCATTAGGCATGATATCTCAAGTTATACCATATTGAATAATAAATTCAGACCTATAGGCCTAAGTAACAATTACTGTTAATGTAAACACAATTGGTAATACTGAATAATACTGCAATGGCATTATGCAAGTAGTGAAATTAACGACAATAACTTTTCACTAAAAGAAGTTATTCTGAAACTCAGAGTAAAATATACTTTAAAAATTGTATATATTCGATATATGCAAACATAGCTGGAAGTGAATTACCCTGAGTGATATTTATCCTTGAAATCATCTTATGCAAAACATCTTACTAAGGTTTATTAAGGCGCTGAATCAACGCAGAGATTTTCACAAGTTTAACATAAAAGGCAGTGACAACACATAGTAGGGAAATCAGGGCAGCCATGGTAAAATAATCGAAGTGCGCAGGATCCACCTTGGAAAATAGCTTCGGCGATAGAAACTTACCACTCGTAGTGCCGGGAACAACATCGTGTAGAATAGGGAACTTAGTATGGTTTACATGCCAATCAGTGTTCAATGCAGCCGATATATTATAGAAGCGAATTCCCTCTAGGAGGGACAGTTAGGGGAGATGGAAAGATTGCTCGGAGAGCCAATGTACTGGGATGACGGTTTGATGGAGGGAAATGATGGGGGTACGCACATGGCATAGATGTGTGGCGTGAATGATGACAGCAGTGGGTGTGGTGACCTTGCAACCACACGTAGCATGCAGTTCAACAGCCCTTAAGTGGTGGCTGGGGATGATTGTGTCAAGAGAACTATTGATACACTGTGCCATGGTATTAGGAGGGGGGGGGGGGGGTTGGTCAACACATATTGGTGGGGGAAAGTATTAGTAATAGTAAAAGGTGTCGTACGCGTGCAATGGTATTTGCATGAGGCGAACAATGAAGTGACGTCAGACAATAAAATGGCAGATCGAATACATTGTCGCAAGTGAGGGATTCAGGCGGGATGAATACGACATCCTGGGAGGGGAGGTTGGAGGTGGAGATGGCCTTGGCAGTGTCTGTCGTCACGTCAATTGCGATGGTGGGGGAAGGTGGTTTCAATATACATGAATGGTTGTGAAACTGATATGGGACGGTTTTGATATGGTAGACCTGCAGTTGTCGTGAACACTGACGACTGGCACTTGTAACTTAATTACCAATTGCTGTTTCGAAAAGGAACATTCAGCAAGTTCAAGGGAGTAATACTTTAAAATGTCCTGGATTCCAATGCTGAGTGTCAGGTTAATTTTTAAGAGTTGCTATTGTAATGCTGTCAAATCATGTGTGAGCTGAGTTTTATTGGCAGTGCTGTGAGGCAGCTTATGAAGATATCAGGCTCTGTCGTAACGTAAGTTTGTGCCAGCATGCATGTGAGATGTCGCGGGCATGGAGTGTCCAGCTGTGAGAACAAAAGAAGACACAAGCAAGGCTGCGATGGTTGCTTGGGTGGAGAAAGTGCTCCACCACCTGAGTGTGGCACAGCCCTGGATGGCCTTGTCTGCGCAGTGTCGCCAACCTCAGCGGGCAGCATGGAGAGTATCTCGGTGCCGCTGCGTGGATGGCGGATGGCTAGGAGTGAAGTTGGTAGTCCGGTATCCCCTCCACAAGGGGATCGTACAGCAGTGGCTTGTAGGAGTGACAGGAGGTCGGTATGCGTGCGGAACCCGTGTTCTGGCCGCCGTCTCTTGCGTGTTGCACGTGCTGAGTCGAAGCGTTGTCAGCACAGCCCAGTTGTAACAGACGTCGGCTCCCCGGCAGTGGTGTACACAGTACTCACAGTTTAGCACGAGGCGTAGGGAAGAAACAATATTAACTGTAACACATTATTAAACAAGCATTAGACACTTATACAGAAAATACATTATACAGAGCGACATTATCACAGAACACTAACGGGTATATGCTAACTTGGTGTGTCTAGTATACACTGTATCAAATTTGGGGGTCTCTGTTTTGTTCGTTTGTATGCGAATGGTCGATTCGCGTAGAATGTTGGTGATGCGATAAGGGCCACGGTAATTATGCGTAAGCGCCTTTTGCCTACCGCGGTTACGGACCCAGACATAGTCGTTGACACATAAGGTGTTTTTCTTATGAGTTCTATCAAATTGTGTCTTTTGGAGGCTCTGTGCCTGGAGCAAGTTATATTTAGCCGTTTCACAGGCTGCAAGGAGTTTTTCACACTAGTCATGGCCCCGTTCAGAATACTGGCTAGCGACTACTTGGGCTAAGAGAGCTGCTTCTACCCCGTGAAGTAAATAAAAGGGGGTGAATTTAGTTGTGCTTTTGATACTAGTATTGTAATTAAATGGAATAAATTGGACATATAAATCCCAATTTGACTGATCAGCATTGGCACAAGCCGTAAGCTATTCACCAGTCAAACGATTATTGCTCTCGACAAGGCCATTACAATGGGGGTTGTAGGTGGTGGTAGTTAATTTTTTCACCCCTAGGGATTTTAAGAGGTTGCTAATGAAGTCGTTTTGAAAACTTGTGCCCCTATCAGTAAGAATTTTCTCTGAGCAACCAAATTGAAGTACCACTTCTTTTATAAATTCTGCACAAGTGGCGGCATCAATGGACTGGACGGCCTTAGCAACAACATAATGAGTGGCATACTCTGTCATGACTAATATATATTGTTTTTACGTGTTGTGGTAGGTAGGGGCCCTTTCGCATTCAGAGCTCATGTTTTCAAAAGTGGCTGGGGCAGTATAGGAGTTAATTGGCCCATCGGCTTGGAATTTATAACCTTATTTTTCTGGCATACAGGACAGGACTTGGCATATTTCTTAACATCCGTGGCCATAGAGTCTTATTAACAGTAGTGTTTAATTTTCTCTAAAGTTTTAAAGGTGCCAAAATGCCCTCCCCCAAAAAATGGCATTGTGGTGAGCCTGTACGATCTCGTTAATGTAGACCTGGGGAACAAGAGTTAATTTCGAGGGACAGAGAGGGGTGTTAACCTTTAAAAATATTCCACCATTGGCAGCTATACCATAGTGACGGCTTAATCTACGGTATTTGTAGTCAGTTTGTTCGGGATGTAGTAAGGCGAGCTTGAGTTTGTGGATGTGGGGGTCTTTGTCATATTCGCCCGCAAATGGAAATGTATTAATAGTAATGGGGCATAAATGGAAAACAGACTCGTCATCAAGCTTGATGTACCCTTGGTGGTGTGTATAGACAGGAAGAAAATTGATTATATCTAAAATAAAGACAATGAGAATTTTACATTTAAGTACTTGATCGATGCATGTTGTGGCGAGCGTGGAGGTATGCATTTGTATAATAATTTCAACATTCACCTGATAGAAGGTGGTCATGATTTTAATGATTAAATTCATAGGAAAAATGTATTCTGTGGCAACTGCCATGGCAATTCTATCTCTATCATTAGGGCCATTGGCAGTCATAAAATGATGGTTAATATCCTATCAGTGTCGTCTAATATATTTGGCTAAGAGGTACTAATCTCGGCTGCTTTGTGGGGTTTTAAAAGATAGCTTCTGCAAGGGCCTTAAAAAGTGAGGCGCAAGTCATCATGTCCTGTTTGACTGAGTAGGGGGTATCGTGAATGGTGACTGTCTGGGTAGTGACTTGTGGGACAGTGGGTATACTACTTAATGCATCAGGGAGAGTGTTCAATTTGCCCTTTATGATATTTGCATCGAAGTCAAACTCACTGAGTGCAATCGTCATCTTTTGAATACGAACATTGTGGTCCACCATGGAATGCAAGTATAGTAAGCTAGCATGATCAGTCTCGATGGCGAACTTCCTACAGTATAAATATTGACGAAAGTGGTTGCATAGGTATTTAATGGCCGCAAGTTCTCGTTCGGTGGTGCTCCAATTCGCCTCCTGTACCGAAAATTTCTTAGATGCAAATGCGTCAATATATCTTTGCTTTGAATGTGGGTCTAGCTGTAGGAGCACCCTGCCTACAGCATCATTATTGGCGTCGCATGCTAGAATAATGTCATGGCTGTCATTGAACTTTTGCAATACTGGGGCTTGTAATATGGCACATCTTAAATTGATAAATGCATTTTAGTGCTCCTCCTCCTATTTAAAGGGGATATTTTGCTTGGTAAGACTAATGAGGGGTTGTGCAATAGAAGCATATTTCAAAATATTACATCTTAAGTATGAAGTCATGCCAAGAAAAGTGCATAGTTGTTTGATATTAGCTGGGGGTGCCATCTTTTCGATCGCCTAGACTTTATCTCGATCAGTCTACATGCCATGTGGGGTTATGATAGGACCTACGACTTTAATGGTTTGTTGGGCAAATGTGCACTTTTTAGTATTAACTTTGACGTTAAACATAAGTAATCTCTCAAAAACTTTATGAATATTAGCAATGTGTTCATCAAATGTACTACACAGTATAATAATATCGTCAATGTAGGCGATTGCCATTGTCCATCGCAGGGGGCCTAAAAGTTTATTGATGAATATTTGGAAATATTGGGAGGAGGTGAACAACCCCATTGGCATCCTCTTGCACTCACATAAACCCACCCCATCGATCATAAAAGCCAGTTTGAAGTGATCCCGAGACTATAAAAATAAGAAATATTAAAAATAAGAAATATTAAAGCAATATTAACTCAAGATTCACCCTGTAGCTCCATGTTCTGCTGTGCTCTAGCTATGGATGGAGCCACGAGGTGTAGGATCCTAACATTGACAGCCAGTGACTCTTAGGTAAGTTTTCCACCGAGGGTCAAGTAGATCAAATAGTTCTCTCACCCTGGCCAGGCCATTCTCCAACCAGTAGAGTAGGAAGCTAGCCGAAATACTTGAGTCCATGAATGGAAAGGAGTACCTAGTGCATTTGGGTGTTCCCGATGCTATAAAAAGCCAGAGAATAAGTCAAGACATGTTATATAAGGAGAATTTTGGAGGGCATCTAAAATATCCTCTGTCCTCGGTAATGGATATTGCACCCTGGTAAGGTACTGATTCAACTTCCGAAAGTCTGTCAAAAATCTAAGGCTGCTGCTTTTCGTTGAAATTGCAAGACTAGGGGTAAAATAGGGTGAATCTGCTTCTTGGATAATCCCCACATGGACCATATCCTTAATTTGTTGTAAAAGTTCATCACACACCTTGGAGCTAACCCTATAAGCGTGGATAGTGATGGACTTGTCAGTAGTGAGGTCTAATTTAATTTCAAAACCTTTTGTCCCAGTGAGCTCTAAGATAGAATTGGCGAAATGGTCGCTATATTTATTTATAATATCGTTGATGACTTGTTTTTGGGGAGCGGAAAGGATGTCATTAACATACAGGCCCTGTGATGGTTCACTTTCAAAAGGCTCAATAATGTTACAAAACTGTTCCAGGGATGGGTAAGCAGTTACTTCTGAATTGCTAGAGACAAATGGAATCTCAATGATTTTGTTTTCATCATGGGCATTGATAAGGAAAATATTGTACTTTAATACAGGTATAACATCATATCTCTTAATGAAGTCGACACCTAGAATCAGATCTTGATTGAGGTTATCAACTACTGGATAGGTGCGGCCATGAATATTAAAGTTTAAGATTGTTTCAAACTTAGGGGAGGATAAAGTTTATGTGGTCACAACTAGTGTGACTTGTTCATTGAGTGGATAAAGAGGTTGATTAGATAAAACAGTGCTGGCCACACAGCTGGATGAACATCCGGTATCTAATAATGCATGATATTGTTTGTCTTTATCTGAAACGAGGACACTGTGTCGCTGAGCTAAACTGAGTTTGCTGACAGGGAGAAGGAAGCACAGTACGCACTTGTTTTTGTGTGCCAGATTGAGGTGCGGCTCCACTAAGCTTGTTTTTCAACAAACGTTCATCATTGCGGGCCTCGCGACTCGTGATATGAAAACCTTCTGCATGCGCTACTTGGGAAACCTATGTGGGTGGTGGAATGAAAACGGTATGTGGTGTCAGCCCGAATTCGTTTTTGAACCAACGAAAGCGGTCACCAACATCCATGGAAAAGTCAGAGTTTTTATGTGGAAATAAGCTACAATTGCGACTTTTATGGCCTACATAAAAGCATAAAGCACAAGTGTCGCTAGCAAGACTACATTGCCCTTGAATAGTTTGCTGCATGTGGGAGACTTGCTGCGATCTGGCAACACTGTATTCTTGCATGCGAGGCTGTGGAAGTGTGGCAACCGTTGCCTGATTTGCTCAGGGGGAGGGGGGAAGCGCTGCTCAGCCGATTGTCTCTGTGGACGGGCTTCTTACTTGTTGTTTTGTGTGTTGGCCTAGTATGTGACCGAAATACGCTTGGTGGCATGGTTGCTTGTTTACCTAAAGTTCGCTGAATGGGAATTTTATTCAGCCTCACTGGGAAATGAGCCCACTGGGTTTCGCAAATTTTATTTCAGAATTGCGATCTTGCATTGTGTGAATGTCAAAAATTTGGAGTGGTGGAGCGATACAAAGTGGGACAGAATATTGCTGAAAGTTATTCCCCTTAGCATTAAGTCACGGAATTTTCACATAAGATCTGCTGGGCACCATTTTGTTAAAAATTGCATTACATGCGGCCCGAACCCGGGCCTGCTTTTCCTGGGTGGGAGTGACATGTTTTTCACTGTAATGTTCCCTGAAACCATGGCTGTGTACATATCTACACTTTCTTGGTTGTTCCCTGTACTTTTTCCAACAAAGGTATCCTGTACCGGTTCATTTCCTCTCTGTTCTGTTCTGAAGGGGCCTGCCTGGTTATGTGTGTGTTGTTTATAGGGTCCTTGGTGTGATGGATGTCTGTAGTGTTGCCTATTCTGTGGCCAGTCAATTACCATGGGGCGGCGGTACGTGTGGCGAAAGTGTATTTTTCTGAGGGTGGGGGAGGTTGGATATATTGTTTGAATGTATTGTATTGGTCATGGGGGTGGTGTGGTACAATTGTTTGAGTTTCTGAGTGTCTGCAACTGTTCCTTTAAAACGGCAATTTCCTCATGGAGTTTAGCGTGTTGTGGGCTTGGTGTATTCTGCTCAATGTTCTGTGTGTATCTGTACATGCACTCTCAATATTTTGGATGTTGTGTAGCAGCTTGTCTAGTGTTGTGTTGTCCAATGGTATAAGTTTTTATGCAACTGGTGACAACAGAGAAGTCCAAATTATATGAAGGAACTCAGGCTCAAGCAGTTGTGGGGTACACTTCTTTTTGTAAAATGCAAGGTTTTCAATATGAGCCCGAGCAGATTCGCCATGTTTCTGTTTGGAAGAGTGTAAGAGGTGTTTGTAGTGGTCTTGTGTGTCAAGTTTACGGAATGTGTGTAATAATTTGTCTTCGATTTGTTGCCAAGTGATATCAGCCTCTCCGGCGTAATATAAGTTTCCGTAGGTTCTCTTTGCAACCCCTATCAGATAAAACTTTAATCGGTGCCGTTTGCCAAGTTCAGTCCAGTTATTTAACTCACTGACGGCGTTAAATGTCTCTAAAAATTCTTCTACCTGTTCATGTTTCTCTCCTGCGAACATGGGGATGTGCTGGGTTTCAGGTATCACAATATTGGAGTTATGGTGGTGTCAGTGTTTGTAGCAGGAATAGAAATGGAATGTGTATTTGTTGTCTGTAGTGAGTGGAATGGGCGTGGTTTCAAATAACAACTGCTTGTACCAGACTGGTTAAATGTCGATTGGTGTTGAGAACTTTGTTCAATGGGTGTAATGTGTTCTGTGTTAGCACTGGTTAACTGAGTTAGCAACTGCTCGTGTACGTCTAGTGCCGTGTCGGTGCACCTGATGTACATGTGAGTGTCGTAACTAATTCTCTGATCTTATGTGTGGTAGAATGGTGTGCTGTGGTCATGTCGACATGTTAAGAGAAAAAAATGTGTGTGTAATTAGAGTATTTGGTGCCGCGCACTTTTGTGTAAACATACAATTAAAACAAACTACAAGAAGGAAGAAATAGAAAGTACTCCAACAGCACACAAAACAAATGGAGTGTTTAAAGCCAAACAGGAACAGGATGTTCCACATGCATTAGAAATGGTAAACAAGCATTACACTAACTACATAAAATATAAGCAGTTCTGAAAGGACTGGGTGGGCGAGAAAGGCTTGCTCAGCAAGGCATGCTACATAAGCACTGACTCGTGCACGTGGTGACTGACCTACCGTATGTTCGCTTACTGTGCATATATGACGTAGAGGACAACAGCTGTTAGCGTGGGTGGGAGGGGTATCTACTATTAATGAGGGGGGAAGGTGGTTTATTCATAGTGCTACTAAAATTATGAAATTTTTTATCAAAACAAGTAATGAAATGATTATTAAATCACCTGGGAACAGGTGGAGCTTGGCTGCAAACAGGTGGGAACAGAACCCTAGCCTCCACCAGTGTAGCAGTTTTCCTTCCTCCTGTCTCCTAATTTATTTCTGATCTCCAATATTTTCTACTTGTTACAATATCGATCACTACTGCTGTAGGATATAAGGGGTGCTATGGGTGGTAAACTCACGATGGTAGCTAATAAATTAGATATTATATATAATAGATATTTATTACTATAAACTCTATTCATTAAAAACTCTATACAAATACTCATACAATCAACAATATCTCAACCAATAATATGGAAACAATATTCCACTTTACAATGACAATTACTTTACTTTAATGTACTGAATCTATACACAATCAATATGACCACAGCTAAGCTCTAGCATTGCCAGAGTTAATGAATTAAGGGGGACTGGATGATGACTCGTTACAAGTTATTACGCCCTACTGCTATGCGATTATGCTCACTTGATGACTATTGCAGATAGGCTTAGAGCTCCTCTAGCCTGTGGTTACCTGTTGCCTTCTGCTTCAGCCTCGGATCTCAGTCACGTACACACTTCATCGTGACCTGGTGTTGTCGGGGGGGATGCCGCCATGAAGGGGCGCTTTTATAGCCGGCCGATGTATAAAATGTTTTCCGAACAATTGTACCCGGCTACCATATACCCCATGCGACCTTAGGCGGTATGTAGCGGCGCCTGGTTGCCGCTACAGTATGCATATTTATTCATTCCATTTTTCATAAGCTATCTCAAGCTACTACCCCTCAAAGCCATAATTCATGGATTCATGTTATGCCATCCAATAACCTAGGTTGAAGCTTTCGAAAGAAAAGGATGCCCATTTATTGAATTTTTTTCTTGTACACCTATCACAAATTTCCTTTATCTTCATAACCATTCATTAGAGTTTATTTCTTTCAAATAAATGTAGAGATTTTCGAAACATTGCTGTTTGTCTTGCACTGCATTGCAATCATTTGCAAAATGTTTAACCAATCAGCATTCATTTTGTCTTTAGGAATGTGTTCATGAAATAATTAATTTTCCGTGTTTAAAATCTGATTTCTCTTTGTTTTCATTACAAATTTGGTACAAATAAGAATGTACGGACAAATTACGTTTGTGTGTTCCATGTTTTTATCCTAACCAATGTACAGCATGGTCCGAATGTCTTGTTACCCCTATATGTTTAACAACAATTACATATGCACTTGCTTTGTTTGTTTTCAGATGGTTGACACAAGTACTGACAGTGTGGAAGAATGTGTGGTAGCAAGTGTTTGGACCCATGAACGGCTAAAGACTGGTAAAACGATAAAGGATGTGCAACATGACTTTGAAGCGAGATTTCAGAAAGAACCCCCTCCAAAACGAACATTACTGAGATGGGAACACAAACAGTTTTGCAACAGGATCCATACTCGATAAGAAAAGGACTAGAAGGCCACAATCTAGGCAAGAGACATGAGCAGCCATGGAGGCATCCGTCTTGAGATCCCCCAAAGGTCGCTGCGAAAACGATCGGCGGAACTTGGTATCCCTAAGACAACGATGTTAACGCATATGAAAAAGGATCTGCAGTTGAAACCTTACCGTCCAGCTTTCGTCAATGAGCTTAGCGATGCTGATATGGAGAGACGGTCTGCAGCACCTGCAAGATTGTTGGATATGTTTGTTACGCTTCCACAACGTGGGAAAAGTGTTCTTTTCAGATGAATGTGCCATACATCGGAGTGCGCGTGAAAGGAATTTTTATTTTTGGAGTAAAGAAACCTCTCATTTTATGAAGAGTTGGAGCACAATCCACCACGCGTGATATTTGGGCTGCATTGTCAAGTACGCGCCTGATAGGCCCCTATTTCTTTGATGGCACGGTCGATCAGCATTCCTATCTCTCCATGCTGAAGGACTTGTTCGTTCCTGAGTTGCAGAGCCATGGCATTCTTGCAGGTAGCTGGTTCACACATGACGGAACTTCATCTCATTACGCAATCAGTGTTAGGGAATTCCTGCAAGAAACGTTTCCGTATAGGTGGCTTGGGAGAGGATCTGTTCATCTGACTGCATCCCTCGAATGGCCTGCGCATAGTCCAGATCTTACCTCCTGTGACAATGCCCTATGGGGTGTTATTAAGGACTGTGTTGCAAAGGGACGGTACCAAACAAGCTAAGAGTTAAGAGATGCAGTTCGTTTTGTATTTACCCAAATTGATAGGCCTACGCTCCGGAAAATCTCGCACAGAACATGGAGACGAATTATCCTGTGTCACGAAAATGGTGGAGTTCATACAGACCTTCTGGAGCAGTAAATGTGTGTGCGAATATCTTTGCCAAGTGAATATTTCATATTTATTTTGTAATCTCCGTTTCATTTTATATGAAAGTGGACAGAATATCTACATGTGCACATTCCATCCATTAACCAGGTGGAGGTAACAAGACTTTCGGACCTACCTATCTGTTACACGAATCAATTACGGCATTTGTACCACTACCACCACAAAAATATCAACATAACATTATTAATTTAACGGTATGTCTTTATTACAAACATTTTGACAGCCGCTGTCTTTTCCCTATGGCTATTGTACATCAAAATACATTTGTTGTGCCTAACCTATTTGCATTGTAGCTACCTGCCTAACGTTTGTTATTCTATTTACAATTATTTTCTACAATTGAATAATGTTAATAGAAATAGATTTAGCCTAATTTGTCATAAAACAATTATATATAGTGCTTATGGGAAGGAGGCCTAACCTCAATCACACAATGCTGAACATGGGAGAGACAATCCACAAGCGTAAGCTAGACATTGCCATGTATATGTCCGCCGAGTTTTCCGTCTTCACAAACAGTAAATCCAAACACATTGTAAAACAAAGCTCTCCGGCCGTCTTGCACAACACGTCGCGTAGTCATAGAAAGGGAGGTGGCATATTCGAGTTTCATTTGTCTTCGCCAAGCGACCATCGGCCCTTTCCGATTGGCCAGTATTTGTAGTCTCGTCCGTGGGGTGCATGAAAATCGATACTTTTCAGGTGCGTTCGATGAGCTCACGCCTGTGGCTTTCGGTGACTGTCCGGGAATACATCCAGACGGCCCACAGGCGTGAGCACCAGACAATACTCACGCCTTCCGCCTACTCACGGTGCAAATCTGAAAATAGCGCTCCTGATCACTTTATTTATGCGTATTCAAGTGAAACTGTGAAATTATTAGACAGGTAAGTATTTTACAGATTTGCTATTTCTTGCACCTATGTGCGCTAGTAAAAACAGACAATTAGAAAAGTCACTTCAGTATTC
Source organism: Dryococelus australis (assembly GCA_029891345.1). Lineage (NCBI taxonomy): Eukaryota > Metazoa > Arthropoda > Insecta > Phasmatodea > Phasmatidae > Dryococelus > Dryococelus australis. The sequence goes on from CM056993.1 coordinate 132,343,315, forward strand.
ACAAATGTTTATTTAACACCTATAAAAATCAACATTAAAACATGTAACTGTTTTCTCTCACCACTGTTACCAACTTTACTGGGCGCAGTTCAGAAACTGGACTCGTTAAAATGGATGCATATACGGGCAGTGATATTTTTCTAAAGTTGATTTCAATGTGCTTAATTAATCATGAACAGCCTTTAAAGACTGCTCCCGATAAAGTGAGCAATTTTCAAATCAACCTTAGAAAAAAGTCGCTGCTCCCATCTACATATATTTTGACGGGCGCACTGCGTGACACGCGCCCAGTAAAGTTGCTAACGTTGGAGGGAAAATGGTTCCATATCTTAACGTCGAATAAAAATTGTTAGGTAACCATTTCTGATCATTTTAATTATTTCTTTGGCTTCCTGTTTTTTAATACATCGATATGTAAAAATGAGCACATTTGTTAAATGTTTACTTTTCAAAAAATTTTCATAGTTTCATTTGACCGACGCATGAATGAAGTAATGAGGCCCATGACAATGTTAATCTTACATAAGGCGGAAGAATACACAACGTGCATACAAGTAGATCTTAAGCAGAGCTTTCACAAGTGCTTATTTTACTGCGAATATCCTTACAGTAGCACTAACCACTATTTGATGAGACGTGCAGAAAATTTCACAAACCAGACTGCTTACAAGAAAAGAATTCAAAACACCGTGCACTGATTACTTATGCGCTTGCAGTACCTTCTTATGTATTATTCACGTGCAACATGTCCTCAATCTTCGACACGGGGAGTGAACTGGTTAAACTTTCAAACCGTTGGGGCCGCGATGGTGTAGTGGTTAGACTACTCGCCTCCCACCTAATCCAACCAGGTTCGCTTCCCTCATCGGGGCCGCTCCCGGATTTTTCGCGCGTGGAAATCGTGCCGTACGATACCGCTGGTCGCGCGGGTTTTCTCGAGGATCTCCCGTTTCTCCCTCCCTCGCATTCCGGCGCTGCTCCATACTCACCTCGCTTCATCCTCATCAACTCTCCAGACCTCGATATTCAGGGCCGCCCAACTCGCTTCACTCACTCTTCACTCACTCAAAATGCTCGCGCCAGTTATTCATCTCGAAAAAACTTCAGTGTTCGATCGAAATTTCACATTGCTTTTATGCCTATTGACTTCAGATAGCATCAGGTGTTCCCTTTATTCGGTATTACTGCATGCTCTTCGTTTCGCGTCCGTACTGGGCGTGATGAGGGGCTTATGCATTTGAGGGCGTACTCACGGCTCTCCAAAGCACTTACGGTGGGTTTGCGAGCCGTTTCCACCACGTATTTTCGAATTTAAGCCTTTTTTTATATCTGACCTTTAGCACTGTAACATTGATGGGTGATGAAAGCTCACTTCAAAAATTGGTTACAGTCATTCGCCTTAGATTGTTTACTAGTGCGCGAATGTTCGTAAGAATTGAATAGCTTTATTATACCGGCCGCAACTGTGGTGAATTTGAACGCGATCGCCTGTAAACATTAACAACGTGCATAATGTAGGATAAACTTCTACCGAGCAAAGAAGTAGATCCACTTTAATAATGAGCATTGCAGTGACTTGCCGTTTCCCTGAAGAAACGGGAGGTCTTTTTCAGGCCGTGTCTCAACTGACCCAGAGAGCGCTCTCTCGTGCTCTCTCTCTCTCTATCTCGGATGATGTAACAGAGAGCGCTTTCTGGTGGTCTCAGTTCGTCGTAGAGAGCGCGAAAGAGCGAGGGCACAGAGAGCGCACGAAGTTGTATACTCGCTTGCGCTCTCTCGCAGGCGCCATATTTGTTTACAATATTTCCGTGTTTGAGTAAGGTTATAGTAACTTTCTGGGCCAAAACCGCGTTTCATTTTAACTGTAGGTGTATGATTTTAACTGTTTTAAACAACAAAATAACCTATGTAACGCGTATTTATAAAAATATAAATACGGATTTCTGATAATTCTCGTTTTGTTTGTCACTTTGCTGCAACATTACGGTAAAATATAAAATAAAAATAATAGTATTTTATGCACTAATGATTGTTCTGGTACTGCTATAATTATTTGTGAATTATTTTTAACCTACATAAATTACTTACAATTGCCATTATCGCGATTTTAGCTTACATAATTTCCCGCCTTTTGGCATAAGCTGTTTGTGTGACGTTTGAGAGAAACGAGAGATTGGTTGGCTTAATTCCACAGACCGAGAGCACGAGAGAGCGCGAAGCAGTCTCTCGCCAGGTTGTGCGAAAGAGTGCTCTCTCGAGGGAGTATTCCTTAAATTGTGACACGGCCTTATGCCGTGAAATTCCACCTGAAAATAAAGGGAGGGTCTGAAGTGAGTCAAATACAGGCCGCTCACCCCAGTGGTGAAGCCAGTATCGTCATCTTAATTGTATCAGAATTACTGCGCGATAAAATATATGAGTAGTGTACATAAAAGTGTCCATCCTAATTTTAGTGCCATCCAAGCATACAGCTTTGACGTAGAAGCGCGTAAAAGTTTATTAGTAACGCGCATGGGCCGTAAAAAATTCCGCGACTAATATTACGAGTTGTTTATTGAGCAATGAAGTTTTTCATCTCTTGACAGTGATGAAACTACGATACGACATCCATATTAAACCTTGCGTCTGTGCCTTTCTCAACCAATTATTCACACATCTGTCGCGCCATGACGGGGAACGTGTTATATTACTTTCAACACGACTGTTCGTGATTCGTCACCGGGACGGTGTAAATTTACTTCGACAACCGAAATTGTCACATATGTCAAGCTGATGTAGATAATACGATTTGATAAAAAGCTGTTTTTTTTTTTTTTTAATGATTGTAATGAACACACTTCTTCAGCAACCTGTTTTAGAGAAGAAATTTTCAAGAAGTATTGAAAATACTTGAGACTGTACATTAAAGTTTGCTTCATTACGTTGACACAATTTTTTTTGTTAACGGGCCCGTTACGTGTAGGGGTTTTGAGTGTTTCAAGTGCAGATTCATGGTAGAAACACCGGAACGTGCATCAAATACCCAATTTCTTATATGTGCAAGTTACAAAAATGTTTTATTTTGTAACTATAGGAACTACTTTAAGCAATGAAAAATTTGCAGCAAACTTTAGTAGTGTATACAATTTTGAAGATAACGTAGAAGTATATTTTAATATACAGTACACTGAAAAATACTTTGTGGCTGCTACAAAATGTTTTGTTGGTATACACACAGCCAAATAATTTTGTGGTGACCACAAAATATTTTGTAGCCACTACAAACTAAATTTCTAGAGGCCACACATGTTTAGTGGTGACAACTAAAAATTCTTGTGTTCACCACAAAATTATTTAGCTGTCTGTGTGTACACCAACAAAACATTTTGTAGCAGTCACTAATTATTTCTTTTTTCAATGTAGGGTGAATGTGACTATTTCGGACACCTTGAAGAACTTCAAGATAATGTTTGCAATATGAAAATTACCTTTGAAAATAGTTTTCCAGACTGGCGTAAAGTATGACTTCTCGTTGTATTAAAACAGACTAGAAAACATTCAGTGGATTTTTTTTTTTTTTTACTCTGCAGCACATTTTGTACTTCAGGCAGACAGCCGTACTGATCTAAAGTTAACTCGTTTATCTTTTACATTGTTACTGTACGCTCCAGCAGACTGAGAAAAAAACAGAGTGATATAAAACAGCTAAATACACCTTTTTTTTTTTAAATCACCGCTGAACATATTTTTCGCGACTCAAATACATTTGAATATAGCAGATTTGTGAGAAATGTTCATTACTGTAAAAACTATTTGCTTGCCTGTATTATATAATCAGATCCAGTCAGTGGTGCATAGTGGTGAAAAAATGCGTAAAAGTTGTATTACTTTATATTAAGAGCGTGAAAACCTTTTCGTTACAGTTTCTGGCTAGTAAAGTGAGTTTCATTCTCTGCTTTGCTAAGACGGTCTCGAGAATGTACTTTATAAAATGTGGCGTATCCGTATTATGTAGCAGTAATGGATACATGCATACCTTAATAAATAACTTCTTCAGAGGAAAAAATGTATGTTGATCATTAATGTTTATTTTGCTTATAAATTATTATAATTATTATATATAATATTATGTAATATTATATAACATTATAATTGCACCTAGTTGTAACGGCTGTGCGTTCTGTTCACTTGCTGTGGTATTTTTGCATATACGATGTTCTTGTATGGTTCACAAATGTATTTCAAAACATTATATAGCTATTAAAAGCACACCTATTGCAAATACATTAATCGTGATTCACTGTAAATTATAAAATATTGGTTTAAGCGACCATACTTTACGTGTTATATTCCACGTTTTCGAAGGTTTTCCTTTTGCTTACACGGCCCTTCCTGTACAGCATTTCCTTCAAAAAACTGTACTCTCCAAATGAATGTATATATATATATATATATATATATATATATATATATATATATATATATATATATATATATATATATAAAGACATACACAGGATTACTCTCAGTACCCGTATCACCCCTTGTCATAATATGGCACTATTATGGGTTCGCGAGAAATTATGATAACTATACCATGAAGCTTTGATGCCGGAGGGTTACAAATGGAGTTCAATCCCTCTTTCTTTATGGAAGCGGGTTGATACAAGCATCCAACTTTTATGGGTTGCACTATACACTTCGTCGTTAAATAATGCATTGCCCAGAAACTCAGAGATTTATCTTTCCTTCTGGTCCTGGCTGTGTTAAAGGTAATAAACTTCTGCTTCAGTTACACATTCAAAAGTGTAGTTGCATTCTTCTTACGGAATAGACATGGGTCGTGTGTGTGTATATATATATGTATATATATATATATATATATATATATATATATATATATATATATATATATATATAAGTTTGTTGGTAGACTTCAGTTCCATACTGTATGTTAGAGTTAGAGTTGTGTTAATGGTGACATTTGCTGCAGCTGCTCTGAAATTTTCACAATGTTTCTTGATAAAAAATATGGCTATAGTATTTAGGTCCTCGGCGTTAATTAGAGTATTTGACGGAAGGATTCACAAGTGTCGGAACGTATGAAGTAAGCAGAGGTTCTGTAAGTGTCCAATTAAACATGGCAAAAAATAATAACTATTCGCGAACACCGAACGACTTGTTTTAGCTCTAGCCAGAGGTTAACGTACAATCGATATTTCGGTGTCTGCAGCGGCACTCTCTGGAAAAAAATGTATTTTTATTTCTTTCTAGGGGAACGCGTCCTCAGCGGTGGTTCGATGTTGAGCGCCTCTCCTTTCCCGAGCTGGAGACCATCGAGTTAGGAAGGACCTCTCTCTCTCTCTCTCTCTCTCTCGCTCTCTCTCTCTCGTGTGTGGGCGCTCCGCCTCGAGGAAAGATCCCATTAGCGCGCGCCGTCGGGAGGGTAACGCCGCGACGCAGACAATCCTGAAGGTTCATTTACCTTTCGCTCAGCCTTAACGCTAGATTAAATGCTACGTTATCCTGCGCAATCTCCCCCTCCCCATATTCAACTCCTTACCGGCCCACGTCTCCCCATATTCAACCCCTTACCGGCCCACGTCTCCTCTTACGAAACTGGCTCACCGCTTAAATTCCGGTTACGTCTGCACACTCGTCGCGTGAACGTTTGGTATTCGCGGGGTCGCGGCGTTCCGCTGGCTAGATCACCGGCCGTGCGCCATTGCGACTAAAGTTCTGTTCCCGGCAGTGTCTTCCCCTCCCCCTCCCCCTCCTCCGTCTTAAATTTGCAACCATAGTGGGAGGCAATCCAGAAAATCCGATGATAACAAAATCGGGGGATACAATTTGACATTGCAGCTCCGAATCTATCGTCTACATTCAAAATTAAATTACACCACTCTATTGCCAAAGGATCAAAGCATGTATTATGTTAAGTGAGGACAATTAATCATCAAGCGTGCCAAGGGGGGGGGGGGGGGTCGCAATTTTGAGTTCGTTTCGCCGTGTCTCATAACTTCCGCGTAATATAACTTTTAACTAGGAGAAGCTACGACGCTCGTGTAGGTTTCAATCAACAGCTCTTGTCAAGGTCAATCGATTACGTGTATAAACGCATTTGTGTGGCATTGTTATGGTGAAATGGCATGCGTTTAATGTAAAAAATTAAGAAAACTTAACACAATGTCGGCCTATTACTCGTCAAAAAGCCAAGTCGAAATACAGAAATAATCCAGCGATACCCTTAAAACCCCATATGATCGAGTGAAGCGGTGCCGGGAACGTAAAATAAATATGAAGGCGTCCGAGCACGTCAACGTAGACGTATTCACGCAAAACAAACGGTCGTGTCCCAACACAGGCACACCCCATTTTTTCCACGTGGGAAATGTGGCGGACGTGTCGTCTCTAGGGGGGTTTTTCTCAGGGTACTCTCATTTCCTCCGCTCTTGAATCGCATCGTTGCTTTCACTGTCAAGCTGAGTAGAGCTTAAGAGTGAGATGGACCCCCGCGTTTTTTTGTGTGAAGATAGTTATTTGCGCGAATAAGCGTATCTCGGTAAATAAATGTTCTGCAAATACTACTTTTTGTCAGAGAACATTAAAAAAAAAAAAAAAAAAAAAAAAAAAAAACAATTTTCTATGCCCCAATTTTTTTTACTTTTGTCATATTAAGTATATTCTTGGAGAAAAAATTCGTGAAAATGGTCAAATATCGTATTTTGAAAGCTTGCGTATGCAGTTTTCTTAAGCGGCAAGAGAAAAGTACAAAGATAAGGACGTAGTTTAATCTGTGGGCTTCCATCGCGTGTAATAAAACCCCACTGTTACACATCTAATTTGCGAAGTACAGCGCCACCACGGAAACACGGCAAGCTTTGCGCGTAGGAGCGATAAGGCATTAGGCATGCGTGTTAGTGTCGCCCGTATCGCTCCCCCGCTTCTTGACCTTGGACCTTTTAAGACTCAGCATAAATTATTATATTTGTTGCATTCCGCTAGTAGCGGAAGGGAGAGGTCTTGAGGGCCGGTGAGGGTGAAGCGAGGTCCATGTGGAGCGGCGCCGAAATGAAAGAGCAGGTGAAAAGGGAGATGACACAGAAAACACCGGCACGATTCCCACGTGCGAAAATCCGGGAGCGACCATACTCACCTTGGTGGGAGGCAAGCACTCTAGCCACTGCGCCACCACGGCTTCCTTTCGTAAGTAGTATTTCGCAATGAGATAAATTGGTGGTTCTGTATTAATGAAAAAGTTTTGAAATACCTGCTTAATTTCCTTTTAACGTCCTTTGTGTGAACTTCAGCTCTGAATGTGAAAAAAAATTACCCCTTTTTAATTTTACTGATTTCTAAATTAACGACTTTTCGAATTCGCTTTCAATGTTACTCCAACTATAGGAGAAAATGTTTTCATTATAATATGAGTGTGATTCAACTTAATACCTCAAAAAGCTATAAAAAAATCGAAAAAACTTCGAATATCCATTAAGAAAGTACGAGAAAGAGACATAATGTGAAGCATAGCCCACAAGTGGCAGGCAAAATGATGTAGGCAAGCTACACGAAGGAGCAGCAGTAGTGTCAAGATGGCGGCTTCATCGCCAACATGCACCAAAGAGGATCAGAGGTCCGTTATTTTGTTCTTCGATTAGTCAAGAGATAAAAGCTCTCGAAATCCATCGCAGAATGAAAGTGCTGGTGATGATGTTTCAAGCCTTGACGAAGAGATGCAGCTGGCGGTGCATGATTGGCTACACATGTCTATTCTCTTTTCGAATCCATGCACTACCCAAGCATTGAAACACTTGTATTACACGGCAGGAGATCTGTGTGGAAAAATTATGTTATTTTAAACCTCGTTCGTTCAATAAATTGCACGACCAAAATATATATTTACGGTTCCCTTTAGACTCATTCTTGTATATGGAGATGCAGAAAGGTTTTTTTTTCCCCAAAGGTTTATTACAAAACTACTCGTTTAATCTTAAACAATGTAGTCTAAACATAACTTTACCGTATTTTGTTTTATTATTCATGTTTTATTTCAGTATTAGGCCAACATAAATTATCGCATCTCTCCGAAAAAAAAGTGATTTTGGTGGAAGCTCCTGTACATGACAAAAAGCTGGAGTTTAAAGTACGTTACCTTTCAAAGTCCATTAATGTCATGGGCAAGTATCAGTTCCATCCGTCATTGTAAAATAATAAACGAAAACCTTTGTCACCACATAGGCTTTTACTTATGAAGGGGTCGTATATGAGCCCTCATGTAGAACTATTAAAAGCTCAGTCTCACACAGCATGTTGATTTAATAGTTTATATCTATTTCAGTTGTTCAGGGACACCGAAACTAAAAATACAGCTCCCTAGCATTATACATTAATTACGCTATGGGAGAAAACGTTACTTTAGAATTTTTGTCAAGTAAATATGACGTAATTAGTACATCGTCATTTTTATATGGTCAATGGATTTTTGCCGTTTCAAATTTGCCAGGTAAACGTAGCGATTAAAAGTTGCTAATATAGTAAAGAGGTTTTGCGAAATGTCAGGACACTATAGTAAGAAATATTCAGTTATTTAATTAAAATAAAGTTATGGCACATAAATTGAAAACTAAACATGGCGGGTGAGACCGAGCTTTGAAGTGATGGCCATAGTCAATAGCTAAAATATTACAGACGGAAGCAGAAGTTCGATTATGTATCTTACTGCCAAAGACATATTGTATTTATAACGGCCCCGTTAACTCGCCTGACGATAAAACAAAACATAGTAAATTGCTGCATGTCTTAACTGAGTCATATTACGTAAGACAACTTACGTAGGACGCTTGCGACACATCAAATCCGAAAATAGCTTTATTATTAATGTTTCTGGTTATTTTTTTATTGAACAATAATCGGGAGGGATTCAACAAACATAATTTTTAGGCTTAAAATTATTGCATTCTTTCAAAATTTTAAGGCAATTAAAATTTTTCAATCCTTGCCGAAAAGTTTAAATGTTAACTTAGTAGCTCCACAAACTGTCGTAAGTACCACGCATCAAGTTTTTGCCACAGCGAAGAGTACAATTAAGCATTACTGTGATTTTCAGATTTACTTTATTCTTTTTTTTTGAAGTTCAAAATTGCAATTTTTAGCACACTAGTTAAAGCTGCATACGGATATTTTCTTCGTGAATAAGAAGAAATGGAGTATATGAGAGCAAAAATTGGCTGAGTAAGCATGAGGTGTAATAACAGAATAATTTTCTTCAGTAAATTTAAAAACAATTTTTATAGCTGAGTTTTAAAGTTTTTCTACCCATATAACACATTGATAAACATATTCACAAAAGTATTTTAAAGTAAGAAATATTTTATCAAATCTTATACCATATATCGGTACTGTTAAACTACGTGTAGGGAATACGGTACACGACGTGCAATAAACAGTATCCAAACTTTCACTGCGTACAGCATACAAATCAAGAAGATTCCAAAAATTAATTGTGTCCAATATGAAAAACGCCTACTATGTAAGCGTTCCTACTGTTATTGGCTTAGTTTCCATTTGAAAACACAAATCAATTACAACAAAGCATAGCTATGTTAAAAGATACATATCTCCCCCATCCGGAAAGACTGTTACATAATAATGCACACAGAGAGGTGTGTCAGGATATTCACTGCAGTGGCATGGGGTGAACTGTTGCAAGGTAAGCTGGTGCTTGCTCACTTCTGTACTACATACTCGATGGGCGCAGCAGGAGCCAGTAACCACAGTGCAGCCTAGGAAAACTGTATGCATTCCGGCCACTCACAAGCGAGCAGCAAGGCGCCCATCACACACGTCCTGAGGCGTCCTCTGCCGAGCCACGTTTTAGTGGTGGAAGTGTAAACTAGCAAGCAACAGAGTACAGCACACAGCTAACGCCAGCTTACCTTGCAACAGTTTACCACACATCACTGAATATATGAAAAAGTAAGGCACGTTTTATATTCGTCGTATAACACGACAACGTGCTCTAGCTGGCTAAATTCGAGCGTATCCGAAAAATCTTCAACGGTGATGCTTATGACACGTCTCGTTTCCTTTTTTTTTTTTCTGTTTCTGAAAAACGACGTCGCCCTACAGCATGTTGGAGGAGAATCGGTCAAATTATGAGGAAAATATGTGATGCGTGTACGTGTAGTCAGACATATATATATATATATATATATATATATATGTGTGTGTGTGTGTGTGTGTGTGTGTGTGTGTGTGTGTGTGTTTACTATGTCCAGTGTAAACTTTGTATACTGTAATTGGACTTATCCAATATCTTTGTACAGCTATTTATTGAAAAAAGATATTACGGATGCAATAGAACAAAACGAAAAAACAAAACAAAAACAAAATAGATCTGTGGTTGGAATTTTGTCGGCAAACTATTTAATGAGGATGCATTGTTAGTATGACGGATCCATAATCGACGACAAAGTACTCGGACGATCTATCAAAGTGACGGACTCTTGTATGAAGGAACCGTCCCGTCATTCACCTCGAGCGACTATGGTTGAATTGGACGTCGGACTCAGCCCCTTCCTAAGTAGAATGCATTATGCTATAGTCTTTTCACGGCAAATTGTACCCTTTTTGAGGCCCTGCAAAATTTTTCCTTTTAGTCAAGCTCCATCTTTCCGCCACTTTTTAATATAAACATTGTCATGTGACCGACAAACATAGTATATACATTCCACCACTACGAAATGTTAAGATCTGAAGCTACCATTAAATGTTTTATTAGTGGGTAATGCTTATTGGAAGGGCCTTAAAAAGTGATCGCTTTACCGTGACTAGACTATAGTTGGTTGTTATCGTAGGACAACAACAAACGAATATTCTGATAAATGTGAAATATCAGTCTGGAAGGGCTGACGCAATATGATAACGAAGCAGTAAATATTGTACAACCTCAGTAACAGTGCGGTGTAGGTTGGCGCCAAGAGTATAAGGCGGCAATGCGGCGGCAGATATTTGGAATACTTTGTTTGGCAACGTAGCCTAGACAGCGAATAGAGCTAAGCTAGCACACTAAAATCTGTTCAAAGGCCAATTATTTTTTCTAGCTTCTGAAAATCTTCTATGGTTTCGTGATATCAATGATAATGTGATAAAAATACCAAATCTTTAATAAACAATATATATATATATAAACATTAAGTTTGGATTGGGTTTTTTTTAGGTCCAAAGAGAGGCGTGCTGCACTTTCTTTGAAATACGACACTTGGCTGGCCTGCGCTAAGGGCTCAACTTCCTGCAGAATCTGACTTTAAAATCTTATATAAAAAGTTGAAATTGAAGTAACTAGAATTACGGACTAGCAACATAACAAATTTCCACTAAAATAATTTTCATGGCATTCTGATGATGCGAACGATTATGTTGAACTGCCTCCTAACATTTTAACTTTGTACGATTTGAGATTCACATGAAAAATTTCGAAAATTTAAAAATGTTTTAGTTCTATTCATTTGTTTTGAAAATAACTTTTTTTTTTTTCTATTTTATAATAATTTTAGGTTATTGTACATTACGGCAAAAATATTTAATACAATAGACATTTAGAAAATAATTGAGGATATTTACTACTGCTGCTAAAACTGTACGCTGTAGAACTGTTAATATTTTACGCTGTTAATATTTTACAAGTCTGCTAAATCTTACACACTGAGGCGTAAAAAAATCAGGAAGTGTAAGAAATAATTTAAATTATCACAAATGGTTACATAACAATTTTCATTTTGCGTTGAGATATGGAACTACTTTCCATCAATCGTTACCAACTTTACCAGGCGCATGTCACTCAGTGCGCCCTTTAAAATGTATGCAGGCAGGGGCAGTGACATTTTTCTAAGGTTGATTTCAAAAGTGCTCACTTTATCGTGAACGCCCTTTAAAAACCATTACTTCAACCAGACTGAACATCTTACCTGAAGAGTAATGAGCGCAGTCTCCGATGCCAGGAAAGTACGAGCTGAGCCAAAGCGTGAGGCGAGGGACAGGCGTACAAATCCGCAAAGTGGGGCCGGTTGACGATACATCTTGAAGTTTCTATACAGCATTACACACAACATCACGTTCCTGCCAAGTAATAACTAACTTGTAACTGATTCTAGCTGAATTAATACCGTCAAAACAGGCGACTACAAGTCCGTAGAGATAAATTAAACGAAGATTTGTATAGGCTAATTGCGGTTTCTTCGCACTTTTTGGACGAAACCTTTCAAAAATTACCCTATATATAGGGCGAGTCCTTTAAAAGAGGCCCCGTGGGACATAGGTGTGACGAAGCGAGGGAATGAGTAAATACAGCCACGGGGCCTCTTTTAAAGGACCCACTCTGTATACGACGTACTCGGTTGTTTCATAATTATACCACGTATAACAAGCGTTTTATTTCTCTGTTAATATAAAAGTACATATTTTTTTGTTAAATTGAATTTTTACATTAATTTTATCTATAAATTATAATATGAATAATCACAGGAGGAAAATAGTTTTGTTGCCTAGTAATAAATAGTTAGTATGGAAAATATTATTACACTGAGTGCACACGAATGCAGTGCGCTGTCCTTTAGGTGTAATTACATAGACTCGGTTAAGCTTTGTTTGCATGAGGCGGAGGAATATCCTGGAAGTAGAACTTTATCAGGGCTTTAGAAAAGTTGGAATTAACCTTGAATGGGCTATAAATACGCATTTAAGAGTGAAGCTGAACCATTTGATTGCTACGGACATTGCAGACAGTATTTAAATGTGACAAATATGTGAGAGAATAAATACCTGCAACTCCTGAAGTGAAAAATAAAAATTCACGTACGGTCGTGGCTGTGACTGAGGCATAGTCATGAATGGATAAGAGGTGGTTGGGGCTGATTAAAGTAGTATTCAGAATTAAAAGTTGTAATTTAAAACTTTAATAATACCGCGATATTTAAGGTTTAAATTATGTTAAAACACAGACGTAATGTGCAATAGTTTGACTTGCAGTGAGTTGGCTTTAAAAATATATTTAGCAATTATAACGGAGCATGCGAACACTTAAGTGTCCTATGTACTGAAACATTTTCTGTGAAATCGTTGTTTGCTCGTAAAAGCGTATCTCGGTAAATAAATGTTCTGGAAATGGGAAGTTTTGCCAGAAAGGATAAAAAAAAAAAAACTATTGTCTATTTCGCTATCTTTTTACTTATATCATATCAAGTGCATTAACGGAAGAAAAAAAACCGTAAAAATGGCCAAATATCGCATTTTTAAAGCTTGCCTATGAAATTTCTTTAAGCGGTAAGAGAAAAGTAGAATTATACGCAAGCGTAGTCTCTTTTTCATTATGTTTATGCGAGTACCTTGCTGGTGTTGTCGGAATATCTTATCGGCAGTCAATTCTTTTTGTAGGCTATTTGCTCTCATTAAGCACAGTTGTTTGCAGGTACCGTTTTAGTGCGTTTTCCTGAGTGAAATGTCATATTATCGGCAGGTGTTTACCGTTTCGCAAAGCGATTTCGTTAAGCAATTTTCCAACTGGCGTTCGCCAGGAAGCTACACAAGTATAATTTACTTTTCGAAGTCTAAGGTTGTTGGTTTCGGAAAACCGGTGAAGTGTTGATTTTACTGAATGGTTCTGCAAATAAATTGTTTTATATCAAGGATAGACGTACGTGGTTAAAGTGAAGTGATCGTGCAATTAGGCCCTACTTGCCATAGAAAAATACGTGTTCGCGTAGTTGCGAATTTCATACAGTAAGTGTGCGTGTTTTGTAAATAATGTATTTACAAACAGTTACTATGATGTTCGAAATGCACTTGGCCTAAAGTAGCTGCACTTTTAACTCCTTTGTAATATAAAATACCTAATACTAGTTTATTTGGCTTTTATTGTAAAACCAACGAGTTTAACAATGTAACTTCGGTTAAAGTGCGTGTGCTTATTGCTGCATCTGTACGAACAGGAAAGTATACTTCGCATTTCGTTCTTTCATGGAATTTAAAACTTTCAAAGTTACAATAATATGAATTTTATTTCCATACGAACAAAATTTTTCACTGCTACATCAACTGGGCGTTCTATACTTGCTGACTGTAATGATTATGGTTCCTCTCAAAAAGTTTTCCTGTTTCAATCACCAAATCTGGTGTATTTTCCTAATTTTGTAAGCACTGAAATATTGTGCTGTTCTGTACCTGACCTAGTACCTACTACCAATTACCGCAGTGGACGCGAGGATAGGATATTTTATTGTTCGTGATATCTGATTAAGTACTTTAGTTGCAAAAAAAATGGTTTGAAAGTTTTTAAACTACAAACATTACAGTTCGAAGAAATCCGCATAAATCACCGCAAACGCTGGTCCCGTGAGGCTATGTATAACATTCGCATCCTACTTGATGTAACGAACATTCTTCAACCCAACATGAAGTAGATTCTCCCAAAGTACATAACCGTTAGCAGTAACCAACTTGCCTTCTCGAGACTTGCCTTTCCTGCATTCCGAATCTCTTCAGTGCCTTCGCCTTTTAAAACTGTGGTATTCTGGGAAAGAAATCCTGCAAAAACTGGATAGTATGAAATATCATTCATTCTTTTTCTCACTTCGCAAATATTAAAAACTTTTCTTAAAGCTAAACCTGCTCTAAATTTCGCAATAATACTCTATTTTTAACACAATTAACAACATAATGTTTTAAGTAACTTATATGTACAGGCTGTTCACTGTAAAGTGAGCACTTTTTTAGGGCCTTCTAGTTTTCCTTTCATCCAATTTCCACCTTCCTGCTGCTTTTTAATACAAGTATTGCAATGTGGTCAATAAACACAGTGTATACATTTCACCACCCTCAAAATTTAATGCCTGAGGCTGAAATAAGATATATTTATCAGTGGTTAAAGCCTGTTGGGAGGGCCTTAAAAAGTGCTCACTTTATCGAGAACAGCCTATACTTAAATTCTTCTTGATTGTGGATAAAATTTCAATGCTAGGGACAACGTTTGGTGTGTGCGAGAGCGTGTAGCCATTCCGCTATTGTCGGTCTCGTTTGCAGCCACAAGTGGCAGCATTATACTTGTACTGGAAATGTGAGAGCATGACTGAGGCGCAGATAAGATGGAGGGAATAACTTGATACTGCGTCACCATCACGTGCAACAATGGCATGATTATGTGACGGGTTCGAGAGGGATGGAACTGTGTGCAATGTCAAGCAAAGTGGAGGTCCTACAGTCTCGTTTTACTTAATGCTAGGAATGAACACAACCGAGATAGGCGTGTAAATTTTTTTAAATATGACGTGAACATGTGTAACGACATCAAACATTTTATTGGCGTGATTGTTTGGTCCGATGAGGCAGTATTTACACTGAATGTATCTCAGTGTAAAAAATTAACGGGAAAATTACTTGACAAGTGTAAGGTAATATTCGCAACTGGTGGGGGAAGCATAGTTTTCCTTACAGGTAAGGTAAATTTACCACTCTCTGGAGTAAAATTCACGTACACGGTAGTGGAAAATCCCATACATGCATGGGAAAATTACCTTACGACGCGTGCATCTCTTCAGCATTATCAACAGCTTAGTGTGGGGGGAGGGGGGCTGATGAAAAAAATCCTTTACCACGCTATTATTCACTGATACTGTCCCGCTATCATCGTGGTGTAATGGATATATCATCGGCCTGTCGTGATAGACGAACATGGTCCGCGCTCACACTCCAGCAAGAATCGAGGATTTTAGTGTTAAGGTTTCGATTTCGATTACTATTCGTCAGAGGATATAGGCAATTTAAAAAATTAGCAGTACTAATACTAATACTCCAGGGTATTTAAAAATAATATAATTTAATTATACAATATAGTTAATTTTCACTTACTTGTAGGGGATACTCCCCCTCCCCCCCCCCCCCCCCCGCTTTAGTCAGGTTCTTTTTCCGTATGATAAGGGGAATAGTACTTTACTTGTTATGTAAATTTACTCTACATTTAAGAAGTAATTTTACCTTGCATGTAGAGGTAATTAGCTTCCCTTACATGCAAGGGAATGTTACCTATTTTTTTTTTTTTTTTACAGTGTGTCCACGGCCAAAAGAAAGTGGGGGTAGTGGATCAATAAAAATCCTCTCACTGCGGTAAAGCACGCAGTTACTTTTCGTAGATTAATAGTGTGGTACGGTGTGTCTGTCGGAGGTCTTTTAAGGTCATTCTTCTTTGACGGAAGTGACGTGAAAATTACCGTATCATGTGGGAAAACACTGTTCACTAACTCTACTCATATGACGGTTGTTTTTTTTTTTTTTTTTTTCCAGCAGGATGGTGCACCGCCACATTACCATCAAGACATACAGTCGCTACTGGAAGAAACATGTGTTGGAAGGGGGATAGGCCGACGAGCTAGTGTTGAGTGTGCGCCCATATCTCCAGATTTAACTCGTTAGATTTTTATCTAAGCGTAACTCTGAAGAACGCTGTGTACGCCACAAACACTGGCTGCCACGAGAGAGGCGATTGTGACCGCCTGTGAATCCAAGCCCACGGATACCGTAGCTACTCTTTGTTGTTCTGTTGTACAGTGTTTCAGACAATGTCTTGCTGCTGATGGTGAATATTGCGAACACTTGCAACCGTTAGCAACATTCGCACGCACCCGACTTTGTCGTTATAGCGTTAAATACAAGCAGTCCCAGCAGAATGTCTTTGATAGTTTCTGTGTTATTCATGTACAAAAGCTGTAAACATTAATTTGTGACGACATCCTGTATTTATTACCGAAACCTTAAGTAATTTTACGGGGAAAAAACGATTTCCGCTCGTTTACTGTATTGTTTAGTTCAGCGTAGAGTGATTGAATTGTCTTTAGATGAAGTTACAGATAAAGTTATAGATACAGTTATAGATTAAACGTGAATTAATTTTGTTAACATTGTAACATCTGGGAATTTGTTTGTGCTTTATTTGCTTGTATCAGCAATGTATGTTAATTAATTTTTTTGTGTTCTTTCTGGCCAACTAGTTTATTCAAATTAACACTGCAGTTGTACCAAATAGGATGAGGAGATTGGTACTTAATTAATATGTCACACGTCCCACGTATGGCCGGCGACACTTTTTCTATGTAACGGAGAAAGTTGAGAGTTTTATCTTTTACTTTCCAAACCTCACAAATTTAATTTTACTATATAATAGCCACAGCTAGCTTCGGAACATTTCAATAGTGAGGAAACAATTACTCATTCAAGTGGAAGTAACCTTAGACAGTATAAACTAGACAATGAGATAGTCAATAGGACAAAGAAATACCAATATACATCTAACATGCAAAAATAAAGACCTAATTAATAACACTTCTTAACATTACCAACGACAAGGATTCGAGTGAGTGAAATCATTAGAAGCTTTTAATGACTATCCAAAATTAGTAGACTCTTTCTCACCTCTTCCTATGAATAAAGTGGCATATTTTCACAATCTGAGCCACATTCAAAAGCAACTTTTTGCAAAGAAAATTAATGAAAGAGACGACACGACACGACTGTTTGAAGATTAGATCAAAATTAATAATTTACCTAACATAGTGAGAGGAAAGGAAACCTAATCCTTAAAAAAATGATTAAATTAATTTCAGATTGACAATTAATAAGATATACGGTCATATAGAACCTTGTACCAAAATACCGCCTAGGGATGACGATGATCCTCCTTTGTCCGTTGATCACTCAAGCTCTTTCTGCTCGAGCACTGGTCCATGAACCTCCGCAGTGTCTCCAAGTGTTGGTAGGCCGTCACACACCGGATGCAATGATGGATCCCTAGCAGTGGCATACAATAATCCTTCCTCAGGTCATCATCAGTTCCTGGGTTGAAGTCATTTCTTAACAATCCTTCATTAAATCACATACTGTCCAATTCTAAAGTCGGCAAATCATATCTTAACTATCACTTCTATAAATCAGGGCTGGACAGAAGAACAAAAGAAAAATCATTTTTCAATATCAGTTTGGCTGACTCTTCAACATTCTTTTTGCCCTCTGAAAAACGAATCATCATATCCCTAACAAAAACAAAAGCTGTTTGTCATAACAAGTGTCGCCTCTTTACATTTACATTTGCTCATAGAGGTGAAAGCAAAGGTTCCTGCATCAACAACAAATTATAATAACTTTGAAAAATGTAAAGAAATCAATAAATTATTAACCTATCCTATCTAAAATTAACAAAACAAGTATCCAAAATATTTACAAATTACCAGATGTTACACAGTCAATGTGTTATTAGCTGAATGGCATTTCTGAAAAGAGTTTCTCTTATGTAAATAATTTATCTTAGTTAACTTTCTCTTTCACTGTGAAACTGTCTTTCGGATTATGTTATATGGTAATTATTAGAGACATTTGATCGATATTTAAAGAAATATGTCACTCTCTGGTGTATGTTGTTTGTAAAATCTCTTGTTTGCTTGTACAAGGGACGACACTACTCGGACCAATCAGAATAGAACTTTATAACTTTTATCTGATATGAAAATTGTATTTCACTGTTAGGAATGTTTTGGAAAAAAAACGTAAGAATAATTCTGTTAACAAAATAGAACGTTGTAGGATTAGGGTGGAAGTCAGAAGTGAGTGGTACTGGTCCACTATTATTTTAATAAATTAGTATTCTGACGAGCCCGAAGAACGGATTCCAGGTTGGATAATACAGCAACAGGAGGAATGCTTTTTATACGTTTCATCAGTAAGGATCTGGAGCCAGCTAATATCCAGTTCTACGGGAGGCCTATCATCTTCGCTTGATTCTTGGTTCATTCGGAGGCGAAATGGAATACGACGTAATCCAGTCTGTACTACTTAGACGACAACTATGGTCGATTACAGCTAAGTCCTATTAACTAGTTGATAATAAAAGGTAGCAATATAAATATTTATAATAATTTTCACTGCACGGCAATCTTTAAAAAAAAAAAAAAGGTTTGGACGGAAAGAAATATTTAAATGTCCATACTATTCTATACCCACGATCACCCGAAATGAGTTCTAATATTAAAACTTTAGACAAAACCATGTTAGTAATGGAAATAGTGACTCCACGACTAGTGTTGTTCTTTGTCGCTGATTGGTAGAAATTAAATTCATTATTTTATTATTCCTAATCTCATGTTGAAGGAAAAGTTAGAGTAATCTTTGGGAATGACCAAGAAGTTGTTCCTGATTGAATAAAATATGTTTTCTTATCTTTAACTATATCATAACCATCATAAAGTTGGCCATAATTGTGTTTATCTGTGAATAACTCCAATTAATTAAAAAGATGACAAATTTGTGTTGATTAATGATATGTCTTTGATAAGGTATAATTTTAATGTCAAGGTCGAAAGGTCAGGATATAAATTAAATTGTTTTATTAAAAGATGTAATTGTCAAATTTCATATGGTTTTCTATTGATTGAGTTCTGTTAGTTCATAAGAAGATGTATTTGTTGCTGGAATGTGTAATGTTTATTTGCAATTGTCTTCCAGAAATCAGCAGAATCTATAACATTGCAATATCCTACTGAGTGGGGTAAACAAAGGCATTCCCTTTATATTAGCTAGGTATTGGCCGAGGCAGACTTTTAATGTAAATGAAACCCTAGAAATGATTCCCATACGCGGAGCTTTAAAAATACAATAAGTTGTTGTATTACAGAAGATGTGGCGCCCATTCACGGGGCCGTTGTAGCAAATACAGGTTACATAAATTACAGAAATTTTGGTGCCCAACGTAAGTGCATATTTATCGTTGCGTGCGCTACAACGATATTACAATATCGACAAAAAATTGCTTTCCATGCAATTTATTGTACACAAAATTAACAATGTGCCCGTCTCAAGCATGATGGAACGAGAAATATAAAAGAGCACCTCATGTCAGACATGATAATGAATACCACACCGTGACCACAAGGGACGAAATGTGTCATTTCCCATTCTCTGATTGGCTGCACCGGGCTCTGGGAACACACCTCTTGTCTGATTAATTGCTGCATGTTTCGAAAGCTTCAATTTCAGCAGGATCGTCAGGTAGCAAGTAAGTTACCAGGCGCTGATTGGCGAACGACGTTTTGTTATTTTGCTGACCAGTGACGCCATTTTGCTAGCTAGTACGGCTCAAGTTCGCAGTACAAGCTGGTGTTTCACATCTATATTCTTATATACTCTGTGCTGTGACGCTGATACCACGTTTACACGACTGGCTGACCAGTCTGTGACAGCTCCTTAACCAACTTTCAGTGAGTAAATCCTGGTTCACGTGTACGCCGATCACGCCGAATAAGACAGAGCGGAAAACTAGAACAGCCAATCAAAAGCCGCGCTCGGTTTCCGCGCGATATAGTTCTAGTTCTCCGCTCTGTCTGCTAGGCGTGATCGGCGAGCGTGTGAACCAGGCATAACATTTCACTGACTGATATCACTGATTCGGGTTTGGAGTGCGGGATTCCTGGCAAACCCGTACAAAAATCTGGTTGGATCAATAGAATTCAGTGAATCAGAAAGGTTACAGTGGTATAAGTGGAGTAGTTTTCACTCATCTGCAGTCGAATGTTACCAATTTGGATGACGTCACCGGCTCTGCCTGTTATCCGTCGCCGACGACACTTTTTGTAACCGCCACTCCGGGTTTGTCACTTTTCTTTTCTGTTGGTCCTCCGTCGATCTCTAGTTTTTTAGTAGAACTAATAGTAAGTGGTTGTAGTCCCCGCTGTTTTCAGTATTGTCTTGGTAAAACTCGCTGACCGCATACGTGCTGTGACACCTTCCTCTACTCAAAGTATTGTAAGACAGCCGTAACGTCATGCATGGATAGTGAGTGAAGAAATTTGGGCGGCTCTTAACAGCGAGGTCTGGAGAGCCGATGAGGTTGATTGAGGTGAGTATGGATCGGCGCCGGAATAAATGGGTCGGGGGAAACGGGAGATCACCGAGAAAAGCCGCCGACTGGCGACATCGTCCGGCACGATTCGCACATGCGAAAATCCGGTGACCCGGCCTAGGGATTAAACCCGGTTCGCCTTGGTGGGAGGCGAGCAGGCTAACCGCTCAGCCACCGTGGCACCTCGTGCATGACTCGGGCATGGTTCTAATCCATAGATTCAGTTACATAAATAGTCACGTCACCCGAATTAGTATTATCTCTGTTTGCGAAATAATTAAACATAAATATCACTTTTGTTTGCGAACGTTAGGCTGAAAATAAATGCAATCAATAGCAGGGAATAAATGAAAATTATTTGCGTATTTCAATAAAAAACCTCATACTTCAAGCATCTTTTAAAACATTTACTCCGAATTATAAAATGTTTTAAAAAAGTTCATTACTTGCCCATGATTTTTCCAAACCTTTAGAATTCCCTGAAATGCACAGGTTATCCTTGTCTTCCAGAAGATTGGCCACCATAAATAATAACAAGGACTGGTGTTGAAATTATAAACTGAAGAAAATGTTTACTGTGTTATAGCCTATTTAATTTGTCGGTGTTTCAGATCCAAAGGGAAATAAAATTAATTCACTTGTGACCTACCCTGGAAAACCGAAATCAGGACGGACAGACCTTGGATCGAACCAGGATCCTCCCGAATGCGAGGCCAGAGAACTCTGCGTCACTTCGCTCGGTTTCAACTTGCTGACAATTTCAGCTACGGTGTAACATTTTCAAATATAATTTCCTTTGTTGCTGATGGAAGAAATGGATTCGGTGATATTTAGGCGACTGTTGTAACTCTTACGTATGCTAACGCGCATGTGGCTCGGATATAACGACTCCCTTTTATGACGTCACAGATTACATGTGAGTCAAATCTTCCTCTCACTGAGGACGAAGCGTCGCGACACGTCTTATTGCATCGGGGAAAATATTTCGTTCTATATTTTCCTTCTCTGTCGAGTTTTTCCTACATGAACTGCATAATTTTAGACACTCTGTAATCCGAACATACGGCTGTGCTTTGGTCCGCGCTGCTGCATTTCTGTAACACATTATTCACGTTGAATGAATACCATATGTGTATATTTATAGTCAGTCAGTGTTTCAATGACTTACTGTGATACATATAAGTTAGGCTACTGGAAACATAAGCCATACCGTAAACTTTTTGACAAAGTATATTTTTACATAATAAAATAATATTTACGCTCAATTTCAAAACAGTGGTTCTTCAACTTGACTTTTTGGGGCGCATGCTGTTTTGATGACGTAACTCTTGTCATCAAAATTTTTTATAAATTTTTTTATCCCCCTACACTGTTCACTATTACACATGTTTCTGTTGTCATGAATACCGAAAGTAAAATTCAAAATTTGGGATTAATTTAACATACAAAATTGCACGGCAAGTATAACACGGAATTGAAGTAAAATAAATCAGTGTCACCGCAATAAAAATTACGTAAATGAAACCGTCACCGATATTTAGATCATCACTGCTACGGTCACTAGTACAGCGCATTCAAGGGCTACTACTGCTATAAACACTACTGCTACTACAAAAACACTACTGCTAGAAATACTACTACTATCCAAACAGTGATATTACAAATATTTATTTTCTTACAAACCCATTGTAGTGCCAGATACATTTATTCTAATAATTGCGTTTTTCAATTATTGACGAATTATATGTGTAAGATGGGTTTATAAGTGGTAATATTTACTACTCGTTTTACATTATTCTTCGGTTTTTCACGAACAGTTGTTGTATTTCAAACTATTTTCGCATTTTGACAAGACTGTAAAATCACCAGTAATTATTTTCTTTATATTTATAATGAATTCGTGTCATCGAAAATACCAGAGTATTTATCCACGAAACACTTTGAAATATTCTTCCACTCCTACCGTAATTTATGTTTATGCCATACAGTAAATACACTCCAATTATTAGCAGGTGCCTGGTTATAAATTATTGGCATATGTAGTATTCTGTTTCTTTTTGCTTTTGCAAGCATGTCATTGCGATGTAAAATCAAGTAACATCATACGCGCCGACTCATTGGGGAGGAGGAGGAGGGGAGGGACTGTTTCTCCCTCCTCTCCCTCAAAAAAAAAAGTATTTATGGTTCACATAATATATTCAGTACCTATATGTGTTATATATGCACTGTATATAATTTGACATTATCTAATCCAGATAAGCATCGTCCTTTCAAAAATTTCAGTCCCTGCATGTGGGTAAAATTATTTGTAATAACATATTTTTCAGAAAAAATCTACTAACCTTAAATGATTCATCTGTTTCCTGCTTATCCCTTTTCATATTCTTCCCATTACAGCACGTCGGAATATAAAGCAATAATAAAAATCACATCACTGTTGTTTCCGAAGTATGATGTGGGCAAGTGAACACATCAACTCTGCGTAGCCGGAATACAAAAAATGTTTCTGGGGCAGCCATGTAGATCTGTTGGCAGAACGAACCTTCGGAATATGATAATCGGCTTTTCTGCTCCCTCTCTCTCTCTCTCTCTCTCTCTCTCTCTCTCTCTCTCACACACACACACACACACACACACACACACGCCATTGGCGGCATCTACTAGGAGGCAGGAGAGCTCGTTGTAGCTGCCTGTGAGCCTCAGCGTTTTCAACCCCCATGCTAATATAATGCGGCAGGACTAGGAAATCGTTACATTTCCATACAAAAGTGCAATATTTTCCGAAACGACTCAATATTTTGCTGTAAAAAAATTATGGCGAATGAGTTTCTATATAACGTCTGTTCATGTGTATGAATTTTGAAATACTTGTAGAATATTCTGAGAAAATAATTATTTTAGCATGTTTTTTCACACATCTTCGTAGTACCATAATAATAACATGGGGACAGAAAGTTGTGGAGTTTGGGTGCAAAAAACTAACACAGGAAGAATACTGTAACAGTGAATTAAATACACGTGAAAGTACACATATATATCTGGAAATTAATGCAGTTCAAAGTTTTCAGAACGCCAAGAATTCTATATAATTAATTTTTTTCTTCAATCCTGCAAAACTCCCATCAAGGCCTTAACTGGAACTCTGGGGTAACTTGGGTCACTTTAGCAGGAATTCTGTTTGCACATGTAACAGCTGTGAATAAAATAAAACATCGTGCACAATACAGTACTGCCAGAAACCAACTTCCCAAAACTGCAATATCAGGGCTGCCACATGTGCAAACTATAATTCTTGTAAATTTTCCAATATTACCTCCAGTGTCCCAATTAAAGCCATTTGGCGGTACTCTGTTTTTTTGGTAAGGAACAAATCTCATCAAATACTATTTACTAAATCCGGCATCGTCATCTTGGGACCTATTTGTTTTGAACTTAATGCGTGAAAGAAAACTGCGTAAATTGTTTCATGCTCTAAGTGTAAGTAGGCCTATATTATTTTATGCATTTGCATAATTGAATAAATAAATACATAAGTAAATAGTTGTGTTCGTGAACTGAATTTTGAAGGCACATTGTGAAACGTCATACTTTTGGTTCCAAATGTAATCGAAACGTATTATCTGCATGCGTTTGTTTTATTCATATGAATTTATATTTATTTTGTGGCAGAAAATCTCGGGGAACTGCTGAATTATGTTATGCATAATGCAGACTGCAACTTTGCTTGTCAGACAGTAGCATCATTGGCAAACAAGGGACTAAAGGTGGTTCACAATAAAGTGAGCACTTCGGATTCAACCTTCGAAAAAAACCCTGTCCGTAACTGCATATATTTTAACGCATGCAGTGACCGCAATACTCACAGTTAGGTTGGCAACAAACTACGAGAAATTTCCACGTTTTAACGTCTTAATAGTAGTTAAGTTAAAATTGTTTATCAACATCAATCCTTCTGGTTTTTTTTTTTTTTTTTTTTTTTTTTTTTAACTTAGCATGATTTTGACACATTTCGGTTTCCAACTCTTTCACATCACTTGGCTAACACAACGTTCATATCATCCGGTTGATTGTTTTTATTTCTTTTTTTTTTTCCGTCCGCGCTCCCGAGCCAAAATACAGTACCTCACGACCAACGTGATTTTAAACGGCCGTTCTAAACTCCTAAAATAAAGTTTTCAGTAACGTAATAAATAAAACATTTATATATCTGTCCTGAATGAAGCGTCATTGTTTGTTATTGTTTTCTGCTGTGTTTCAACGTAGTTTCTTGTGCCAAAAATCATTGAAATTTCGTGAAATATGCCGAGATGAAAAATGTGCAGCTTACATGTAATTGAAGTCGGTATAAATTTTTAACCTGGAATAAATTTTAAGAAACTTCTGGTGAGTGTATTTTGTTATCCATTTTTTTACGTGTGGAATGTGTTACAATTTTGAAAACTTTAATAAATCTGTGTGTTATTTGGTATTTACTTGTTTCAAAATTCTGTATTAAATCTGCGAAGTTTACGCCCATATCAGTGAAGGCATTAGAATTTTATAGGCGAAAGTGTGTTTTTTTTTTTTTTTTGGAAAGTAATGGTCCTACGCAAAAAATTGTTGTTATGCGCATTAAATACTGTGTTGCGGGACGAAATTTTATTGCTGCGGAAGAATGCTGTAAAAATTCGAATCAACTCGATTTAGCCATTGAGTTTCATGACGATTATTTTTGTAATTCGTAATATAACAGGAACGCTCACCATCTGCTTGTGCAAAGATTTGTATTAGAATACTGGTTTGTGAGGTATTTATGCAATAAATCGCAGACTTTTTTAGTAGGAATTTCGATATGTCAGAAAATATGTTGACAGTCTAAGTGAACATAAGATTTTGTAAAATTCTACTAAAAATAAAAATGCGGGTTCACATCACTCCAAAGAGTTTAAACGAGCAAATTATTTCCCATGATTCTACTCGTAAATGTTGTTAAACATAGGTCATTTGACGCTGGTTTTTAGACGTGTTCTGTTCCGTATGAAGGAATAAATACACCGTATTCTCCAAAAGCTTACCTTTCTTGAAAGTATAACGCGTCAAACGGACGAGCATTTCAGCCATCCACATTCACGCGGGACCGCGGCGACTGAGTGGTTATACTGCTCGCCTCCCACCAAGATGAACCGGGTTCGATCCCCAGCTGGGCCACTCCCGGATTTTCGCAAGCAGGAATCGTGCCGGACGATGTCGCTGGTCGGCGGGTTTTCTCGGATATCTGCCGTTTCCCCCGCCCTCGCATTCCGACGCTGCTCCATTATCACCTCATTTCACCCTCATCGGCTTTCGAGACCTCGTTGACAGCTGCCCAAATCTCTCAACTCAGCACATTCATGCGTTTTAACCCTTAACTAGCTTAGTTGATATGTCACATAACTGGAATGGTAGGGAATGACCTTAATGTTGTTTACTTTTAGAAACCGCAGGCTCATCAGTAAGATCCTGAATGTATTTTATATTTATGTATTTAATCCGAATAATGGTAGACAACAAAATATAATTTTCTCTAGATGGAAGTGATCCACAGCGTATCGGGTAAGGGTTAAAGGTGAACGTTCTAAACGCCTTGGTATAGTCGTCTGGGGCCTTGACGTTCATCACGTTGTTTTCACGAACGGAGAAAGAGTCATGTTTAACTCTTTTGATATTATGTTGACACCTTAAACCAAGAAATGTTTCATCACCTCGGAAGGGTTGACCACAGTTAAAGGTTTTTAATTTATATTTACACAAAAAATAATCGTGGACATCAATCAAAATGGCAATGTTTACTTTGATATGCGGGGGGATATGATAGCAACGGGCTGAAAGTTGAAACTTAGCAGGGCTTTCAGAAGTTCTCACTTTACCGACCATAATAAACCAGTTTCAACAATGTTCCAATTGAACATTACCAAATTACCTAAATTGTCAATTGGAATACGGCCTCTGTTTGTGAGCATGGAGCTGGTATGCAAATACAGTACATCAAATCCCACTGCATTCTTAGATGTCATTTTTTTTTGTTACACAAACGTGAGGCGTGAACTCCAATCAATACAGTTTTATTCAAACAATCTCCTCAACCACAAATATGCACTGTAAATTTTTTTTTGGAAATGGAGAGGACAAATTCTTGTATAATTACAGAATTTTGTTGATTCACAAAGTCGTATTTTGAAAATATACAGAGTTCGTTAATTTAGAATAGCAAAGTTTGTGTAAATAACGAAAGAAATTTATTTTGTTACAAAACAGCTTAAGGCTGTACACAATAAACTGAGGTTTTTTCAAATGAACCTTAGAAAAAGTCACTGCCCCTGCATGCATATATTTTAACGGGCGCACTGAGTGATATGTGCCCAGTAAAGTTGGTAAAGATGCAGGGAAATTAGTTCCAGACCTTAACGTTGAATGAAATATGTTATGTTAATATTTATAATGAGTTTAATAATTTCTTCCGCTTTCTGTTTTTTTTTTCTAATGTATCAAAGTGTAAAGATGAACATATTTTTTAAATTTTCTTTTACTAATAATATTACAGTTTCACTTGACCGATGCATGAGTATTGATGAGGCCCAAGACAACGTTAATTTTACGTAAGGCGGAAGAATACATTATGTGTACACAAGAATATCTTAAGCAGGGCTTGCAAAAGTGCTCATTTTATCGTGAACAGCCTATAAAAACATTGCCGCGTGTCACTCATCACTTCTGGGAAATCCTCACTTTCCGATAATAGCCTACCTGGTTGGACGAGGGTTGTACTTTTAATTAGCACGGCACTTTTAAGAATGGTATTGCTGTGACTAGCATCAACAAAACGACCAATCTAATTGTGACTAATATTAAATAGTTTTTAGATTTTAATTTCAGAGATGCATGAATAATTTTAAAATTCGTCGATAGAGGATTACACTAAAATCAAATAATGAATCTCAGCTAAATTACGTTATCTCAACTATCATAAATGCACAGAAAAATAAGCATTAAAATATTGGGGAAATATCGAAATGGAAAGTCGTGAAAATGAATTTGTAATTTTCAGCATTAAATTTTCCATCTCCACTTTTACTCTTTTTATTTCTCGGT
Source organism: Dryococelus australis (assembly GCA_029891345.1). Classification (NCBI taxonomy): domain Eukaryota; kingdom Metazoa; phylum Arthropoda; class Insecta; order Phasmatodea; family Phasmatidae; genus Dryococelus; species Dryococelus australis. The sequence continues at coordinate 132,371,333 of CM056993.1, forward strand.
GAGCGCAATATTAATTGTCTATTTCAACTCCAATTAACGTACTTCTCAATGGCACTGTTTATTTATAAAGGCTGATCACGATAAAGAAAGCAATTTTGAAATCAACCTTAGAAAAATGTCACTGCTCCTGCCTGGCATATATTTTAATAGGTACACTGGATGACATGCGCCCAGTAAAGTTGGTAACGATGGATGCAAAGTATTTCCATATCTTAAAGTCGAATGAAATATGTCAAGTAACCATTTGTGATAACTTAAATTATTTCTTTTGCTTTCCGGTTTTTTAAAATACATCTAAGTGTAAAAATTAGCAGATTTGTAAAATATTTATTTTTCTAATAATTTCACACTTTTACTTTACCGACGCATGAATCAAGTTATGAGGCCCAAGGTGATGTTAATTTCACGTAAGGTGGAAGAATACATGACGTGCATACAAGTAGATGCTAAGCAGGGGTTTCAAATGTGCACATTTTACCGTGAACAGCCCATAGTCAGTTAACGCATACTCGTCATTATCACACGGCCAGTCTATTGCCACCATTTGTAATGTCTTTCACGGACAGCTTTGACAGGGATACCCCCCGTTTGTTCTCATCCGGAGTTGGGACGTTTCCGAACGGTCCTCTTCATTTCTCTTCCTCAGGGGAGTTTATGTGGTGCGGAGACGTCCTACCTTCGGGGAGGATTGACGTCATGCGGAGTTCTTTATCCTCCTCTCAGGGACAGATGGCCCGTCACGTTTCATTTTCTTCCGCGAGACCAAATCCACCGCAGCCGGGTTCAGGCCTCTCCAGTGGCAGATAAATCACCCTCATGTCTGTTAAAAGAGCACTTTGAAAAGAATTCAGATCGTTGGCATGTCGCTTCTGAACTCGAGGGAGGCCAACCTTCGTAGTCGCTACGCAAGGAGCATAACGCTTTTAGTCACGCGCCAATGTTTAATTTCATGTGTTGCCAACAAGTGATGTTTTGGTTCTTGCTGTAATTATCCTGATTCAATACTTGCTTCATTCACGCAACCAATAAACCATGTGCTATATACTAAAGAGACATTGGGAAAACCATCCACCTACATAGCTGTACACTCTACATTCGAATCAGTAGGAAACCACTGATTCGTCGTGAAATTCAACTACTCTAATCAGTGAAAATAGCTCCACTTAGAATCAGTGAAAAAATTTCACGGATTGAATTACTGGCGTGAAACAATTACACTGATAGAATAAGTGACGGTCAACTGCAGTGGTGAATTAAATATTGATTTTATTGAATGTAGGCAAATAATTACGGGAAATAAACATATTTACGATAGTTTACAATAATAACTATTGTGCAATTTATCGTAATTTAGAAAAATAAAAAGAGTACTACAGGTTCCCGGGATTGAGCTCGTGCATCGTGCACCCTTCGACTCTAGGCCGTTGCCGTGCATCTGAGCTATCACGCCACTTTGAAGTTGCGAGAGGAAAATATGTGTCTTATAATGCGCTGTGAAATCGTGTAGTTTGAGGTTGTATGCTCATACTTTTCGTGTTTGGTTTGATTGATACCGTTAGGATGGTTAAAACGAATAGTATATATGAATGCATTCTCATGACATTGAATGCAGTTTAAACCTCCACACAGAGCGCTGTGACGGTTACGTGTAATCGAAATGAAAGACTGAGGCCCCAAGACCATAGGACACCCCAAGTAACTCATTTTTCAACAATACATAAAACCCAAGTATGTTTAAAAACCATCATGAAAATAAGAAAGAGCATAGAGTTGCAAATCAACTAAGGCGGAATGTATTCTGCCAAATTACATTAATATACAACAGGTCAAAACTACACTACAAAGTGAAAAATTGGAATTATCAATAGTATATTTTAATATCTCCTAATTATTTTTTTTGTCTTTTGTTTGTACAAATATTACAAAGACCTCAAGGGGATCGGATCCATTTTACCATCTTAAAACAAACGAGTATTTTACAATAATATTTAGAAAATATGCATAGAAAAATATCCAAATGGACTTTTAATTATGTGCTTTCTCATTACATTTCTTGTCCCATACGGACTCTTAAAAGGTTCATTTCCACACGGAATAATAAATTCATTTTTTTTCCCCCTTTCCTCACAATAATCGGCTAAAAACATTTACAAAAGTCACCTAAGTGTTGAGCCAAGATAATTTCAACATTAAAATTCACAAAAATTATTCACATTAGGCAAGCGGTGACTCATACTGTCGTTCCATCCTTTACTTTCCCTATCCATAACATTTACCGCCATTTAAAATTTTATCTTTGGCTTTGTACAACAAACGCAAAATTTTATATCTCCCAAAACCTGGCCACCTAAGTTGTTCCATGGCCATTAACAGGTATTTTTACAGTAAAGTTGGTTTACTTCAGTTACATAATTCGTTATTCAAAATGTAAATTCACCACTATTTTCAAATTAAAACAGAGAAAATCTCTGGCTTCTAAGTTCTGGCAGACGCCATCTTCCCGAACAGCCCGTTTCCAAAACGGTGGGCGAAAGAAGACCAAGAATAAAGCTATTCGATCAGCCCAAAATTGGCAGAGAACTGACAACATACAGAGTATCATTTTCGGAAAAATTTAAATTATTTTTGACAAGAAAAATTCAAGGTTCCTCCTCTCATATTTACTTATATATCTTATTAGAAAATTGGAAGCGATTCCATATTATGTTGTGCAGAAGATACTTATCCTACTCATATTATCCAAAAATATACTGACTGTAAAATAAAAATTAGAGCGTCAAAATGACGTTCCTACAATCCTTAAGGGCTTTACATTTTTATTTAATCAGTGATCAAACCGAAATACCTGACATGTTATCTGGGGAGACTTCCCTCGCAGCCAAGCATCTGACTTTGATATCAGGTTTTGGTAACTCTTAAATACAAATCTCGAGCATTGCCTCACTATGGGGGGTAGGTACAATCATCCACCAATAGCGAGCCAGTGTCAAAGAAAACCTCCTCGCAATTATCCCCTAGCGGGGTATCCAAAATTCGCTAAGTGTAAAGAACTGTCCAGTTTATTTTCATTGACGTAAAGTCCACCGTTTCAAATTCAGTCATTCAAATTGGCGCGGGCCAGGTGCGTGATTTCCGTCACATGGTGAACAAGGAACACAGCTGACATCTGGTGGGCGCCGCTTCAAGTCCAGCCGTCACCATGCGGCTGGACAGTTTAACGTTGACATTGCTGCGGTCGGGAGCATGTCCAACAAAACATTTATTTGTGCGGTAATTATGCAGCTACGAGCCGAAACTCGATCAATGTGGACATCCTTCTTCAGAAATGTACGTACTCTTAAATATAAAAATAAGTTCTGTAGTATATTTAGTTCATTTTTCCAATCATTTTTTTTTCACCACACGTCGCTCGATCAATAATTTTCCTTGACTGAAGGGTGAAGTCGTTTTTGGGTGAGGAAACGGGCAAGGCGAGAGAACAACGCGTAATATTAGCGTACGGTCTCAAGACTTAAAAACGGAATAAAAGGGCTGTGTGTTCATATACCTCGTAAAATAGCGTTTCGAAAAACGAAACACATTTTAGAAAGTATTTTATTAGTTTTATTCGCTATTTGTTGTTACTTCACTTGATACACTTGTATAACGGTCATTTTTAAACGACGTTCGACGCCATTTTTACACGCAGTTTTCACTGATGCATCAGTCAAAAATAATTTTAGAAGGGAGCAAGTGCTCAGATGTTTCACGGGCCATCATCAAACATAAAACATGATATAACAAGAAATAATGTACTGACGAATCAGTTGGGAAAATGTCACTGAATCAATCAGTGAAAGAAATATGGCTTTTTTTTTTTCACTTGCTCATCAGTTAAATTCACTGAAGTGACTTTTGTGTCAGTCAGATATGCTTGACTGATTGAAAAAGTGAAATTCTCACCGATTCGGATTTAGTATGTAGAAACGTCCACAAATAACATCCGCAGTGAATAAATTGATTGCATTGGTCGATGAATATTCCTGTGTACAGCTCTTGTCATATATTTATTTACTCTGCAACATGTTCATTGCGGTAGTTAAGGTTAAGGGAGGGAGGAAGCCCATACCGTATTGCATTTGCGTATGCTCCTCCTTAAATTAATTTCCAACTTCAGTATTTAAAAACCAAGCTTGCCAAGGAAACTTCTTAAGTGTTATTTTGAAATCCAACTTCCGTTTCTCTCGTTACTAGTTTCACGTATGTAACCACAATCAAAAATCCCCTCGTTATTTCAGAATTTTTGTGTCACTTGGGAGAATACGTGAATAAGTGAAACTTCGAACATTCTGTTTATAGGCCGTTCACGGTAAAGTGAGCACTTTTTGAAGCTGTTTCATCGGACATAATAACCAATAAATACATTTCATTGTGAAGTCGGACTTTTGGTTTTGGGTATGGTGAATGCATACACTGTGTTTATTACTCACAAGGCAGGGTTTACATTAACAAGTGGTGGAAGGATGTAAATTGGTTGAAAGAAAAAAGTAACTAGGGCTTCAAACGTGCTCACTTTACCGTGAACGGCCTATAATAGTCGACTATGCCATGTAAAGCTTTGATTTTTAATGTCCGGTCATGAATATTGATTACGTAGATTTGTAAAAAAAATATACATGATGGATGGGATTCTTCCACATTAATAGCTGACTTATATTACTGGTTCGCGGATATATATATATATATATATATATATATATATATATATATATATATATATATATATATATATATATATATATATGTACACACGTATATATAATCATGCTTCTTTGAGCTCTTTAGATAGGCCTACTCTTTAAATATAAATAATACGTTAAAGCGCCCATCTACATGGCGCACCAAATTAGCTGCAGTGTGTTTGTAATATTCATTTTAAAAACAGACTTTTTTTTTCTAAACAATTAGTTTCCTCGTGTAAATAAATAACTTTTCAAACTAGGACGAATAAATTTTTCGACTATCAGGCTTATTGCAATCACTATTTTGAAGCCCATAATGACCAGAAACTAAATTTTTGACTGTTATAGCTAAAATTATTCTGGATGAATATCTACGAAACTTGTATAGGGAACTGTACTGATGTTTCTACAAACTTTCCGTGAATAAAATCATACAGTGCCATAACAGAATTTGTACAAATAAAGGCCAGTTCGGAGCCTAGCGCATGGCGGCGATGGAGATCTTGCACGTGCCAATATCACCCTTATAGCTACATTGCTGTTGTGCTTCAAATAAGAAAAATTCTTCAAGTCAATGGGTGGCTTAAGATTTGTTACTACTTTCCTTAACTCACGGCCAAGATTGCTGTAAGTATTTCGGTCAATATATTTTACGTTGGCATCTATGTGGTTATGAATAGGGTCTTTACAAACGTTGATGTCAAAATTAATTAATTTTCTGTAAAACAACTATCCGGTCCCGTCAACACTAAGTTGGACAAGGCAACAGCTACAATCAAATCGTTGCAACTAAATATACCAATCTGTTTTTCATAAACAATAAAACTGACATTTAGAAACGAAGTTCATAAAGTTTTTGCAATAACTATAGTTTTGGATAAGTCACTGATTGAACTATTATTTCAGAAATTCGCCAATTCACAAATTTTTGTTGTACGTTTGCAGAAAATGCAAATTATTACATGAAACCACACACACAAAAATTCAACAAAATATCGAGCCAAGGTTAGTTAGCGTGTTTTGCAATCTCCCTTCCAAGAAAAAACCCGTACAATTCCATAGGATGGGCCTGCTCGATTCCTCATTCATTAGCTCAAATTCCTTGAATCGGCGTCAGTGAACAAAGGGAATTCTTATGATCATAATAGATGTTAAGTGGTGTACCTTCCTTACACTTTAAAAATGAGTAAGTAATTTTGATCAGTAAACTGTTATTTAATGAGAGATTACTATTCGTATTATATTTGTTTACTTTTTATCACTTTCTGTTTACCCTGGTAAACTAATAGGAGAGGGTGTAAAGAATTTTATCCCACAAATTTGTATCCCACAAACAATACCTAAAATTCTTTACACCTTAAAATTCACACCCATTCGTGCTTTAACCGGGAATCTTAACGAGAACCAAACGTCAGTGTTGTTCGTGGGAAACCAACTGCTGCTGTATGGCCAATCAACGGGCTTAAAAAGGAATTCGTGCCCGGGCCAGGTTAGTTCACTATCAATCATAACGATCTGTCTGTCTAAATAGTAATACTCAGTCACTGAAAGAGTCACTAAGTAGAACTTACGGGACTTTAGTGTGCAGTTGTATTTTACTCGATTGTAGTAAGTGACAAGAAATTCTATTAAGGTTTACTATTTTAATTGATACAAAAATAAAATCACATTTTAACTGCGATTACAAAAATTTGATACTTTTGTGGTATAAAATATTTTTTATTTTTTATTGCACATAGATTTCCCCCATCTTCCCTCTTCATTGCACGCACAGATATCGCCACTGTCGCGTGCAACACGTCGCACAAGAACCGTTTAACACAGCAGCTCGTAAGGTTTATAGATATCGGCATCTTTGCTGTTTGTTTGAGGTCCTACGTATCGCAACGTCTTCAGCGCTTTATTTACGGCGCATTTTTCATACGCGACTCTTGAGGAGGCATGTTCCCGAGTAGCAGCTGAGGCTAGAGGCGACGCGACAACCATTTCATTTTCCAAGTAACATAATAAAAAAGTCGTTTCAGATTCCGAGATAAATCCATCCCCCTCCAACTACTATTTTTCTCTCTGTTCGGTGGGATTTATGACAGTAACGTCCCACGCGAAAGAAAGAAATAAATGCCAAACGAACGGCTGTTTGGCAAAGTATTTCTAATTTTTCTGTAATAGTAAATGTAGATTTTTCTTTTTTATCTGGTTTTTAGTGTCCTGCACTGAGCAGTCATGAGTGATCTCTAGCTGGCTTGCCGCGTTACCCGACAGAAATTTAAAACCATTCTTGCCCGACGGTTAACTGAACTTGGTTAATAAAAACGTTTGAAGAAAATAATTTATACCAGTAATTGTGTTCATTATAATAGTAGAATGATTATGGCGGTTCGGGCGCATCGGGATTGGGGATCGGAGCATGGAGCTGTTCATGCTATGATATTCCGGCCACTGGTGGCCATATTGTCCGCCATGTTGTATGTCGGTGACCTTGACCTTATCTCCGGTGACCTTTGACCTTAAAAACCGAAAAAGCAAACAAAAACTAAAAAATCTATTATTAAAAATCTTTAAAATAGGTATTAAAAATATTATTATTAAAAAATTTACTACAAAAATTTTATTTAAAAAATTCTTACATTTCCGGAGGTCCCCTCAGCACCACGTCCAGCAGACAACTGATCCCCACCACCAATTACTCAACGTCGCTCGAGCAATAAGACATCTTCGCTCCACCCCCTTCCAATACATTAAATTGCCCAATTTCCCCATCCTCACCACCAATTACTCACCGTAGCTCGACCAATTAGTAGGCAGGCTTCCACCCCCACCAATGATTCTCATTTGCTAATTACTCATATTCGTTCGATCCTCTCCATCCCCTTCCAATATATTTAATTGCCAAATTACTCGAATTCGCTCGACACCCTCGACACTCGCCACCCCTCCAAACCATGATTCTCATTGATTAATTACTCACCCCCACCAATGATTCTCACTGGCTAATTGCTCCACCCCTAACTATGATTCTTATTGGTTAATTACTCACCTTTTGATCCCCTTCCAATATATTTAATTGCTTCACCATTTACTCCAACCCTACCTATGTTTCTCATTGGCTAACCACGTCACATGACAATCCCTCTCATTGGCTAATTACTGGTTCGTTTTCGGAAATCTTCGTTTCGACCAATCAGTAGCTTGCTTTAGTCGCAAGTTGACTATTTTTTCCCCTAAACGATTTATAAGGCGCACCCCGAACTCCCTCGAGAAAGTAATCATTTTCTCGCTCTTAAAAAAGAAAATTGTATGCATGTAGACCGAGCGGCTATAAAATCTTTCCGGCCATTTGAGCAATTTAGCATTTTTAGCATTTTAGCATTTAGAAGTGTGCACTCGCTTAGTGGATTGGACAAACGGGACGAGTTGCAATATCTGCCGAAAGAATTTCACCTCACGATATTTCAACAATATTCAAGCATTTGCCGACCTACGTACAGTAGGGGCTACCTCCCGTGCAAGGAGTGTTTCGAAGGGTGCATCACCTCGGTTCCCGACACCCCACATCGCAGGGGCTGGTGCAAGGCCCGCCGAGCAGTCCTCACGACGTCCGCTCCTGTGGAAGACGCCCCCGCTGTGGAAGAGACCCCAATGGAAAATACAGCTGACAAAGTTATGTACTCGCAAGCACGAGACGATGACGAGGAAGCTAACTGTAACACAGCACAGGTGCTCGATGTGTATGGACTTCGATGAAGTTTTAAATGAATTTATAAAAATCTTTTTAAAAAAAAGTTATGTATTAGCACATTCGATGAGTGAATACTGCCGGCCTACAAAATATAGTTCAAAGAGATTGCATAGTTTCGTAGATAAATCACACAAAGTTAAAATTATTTTATATCCCCCATTCTGAAAATAAGTGTCTCATGTCATATGTAATACACACCTCTACAAACATTAATATGCCCTACCTCAGTACAACTTTTCGCCAAATTAGATAAGAATAGGTTGATTGTTTCCGAGATATGAAATAAAAACTTTATTTCTTATAGGCGGGCTATCTCACAAAATGGTAGAGAAATGAGGCTCAGTATAGAAACATTTGGTGGTTGTAATAGGTACTGCCAGCATACAAAGTTATGTTGAAATTTGTTTATTTAATATAATATATTGACTGTAAGCGCCTATAAGCTTGTGGACTGAATACTTCAAACAAAACAACTTAAAAGCGAACCATTGCACCATAGCACAACTTACCGGCCCCCCATCTTGTTTTCGACTGCTGTTTTCTTCCACTTGGAGGCACCACTGTCACGATGGTTGCCATAGACGCAGGCAATTAAAGCTAAGTCACATAGTCTGGTGTTTCCATTGTACATACACACTCACACATCCACAAAGTATTCTACTACACAATATATACAGATACCGAACATCCCACCCACCTTGAAATGCCCACATTTCAAGTTCATTGAGATGGCAAGGGGCATAATTTCACTACAGGACGTTTGACAATCCACTGCTGAGTGCGAACTTCCTCTACCTGCATCACACAATCTGCACCGGGATATACTTTCAACACTTCCGAGACGCCACTGGAGGGTATGTTTGAATCCTTAACCAATACTAGGATGCCTTCTTCCAAATTGGCTTCCGGTCTCGTCCATTTTTTCCTTGGCTGGAGTTGATGTGCCACCATTTCCAGAAAGATTGCGTGATTTGTTGCACCAGATTCCACCGCGACAATCTGTTCATTGGGATATCAGTTAACTCCTCATCAAGTAGCACTTGTGGAAGACCATGCGTTAAGAAGTGATTGGGTGTCAAGGGTGCCAGATCGTTTGGATCATTGGACTGGACACAAAGAGGTCGAGAGTTCAAAACAGACTCAATTAGAGTCAAAATGGTCCTACAAAGTGTGGTGCAGAAGGGGGGTTAAAGTGCCAGATGATATGTTGCTCTGCCAAATGATCTGCAAAAAGCTTCTGATTGCCAGTATTTTCCAGGAAGTATGACAGAGCTGACAGTTTGTGATTGGACCCTACGAAATTAGTGCCACAATCGCTGTACAGATGACTACAGCATCTCATAGGGCGACAAATCGACAGAATGCAGCTAGAAATGCATATGTTGACAAGTCTGACACGAGTGGTACACCTACCCTGGTTGCCAAAAAAACAAATAAGCATATGTATGACTGGAGGATACGAAGCTTCTTTACTCTTGCCATGGTGATAGTGATTGGAGCACCACATTCCACACCAGAATGCAAGAAGGGTTTCGCTTGGGAAACATAGGAAGTAGGAAGACTTGCCACAAGGGGGGCAGGCGAATTTTGGTCGTGCTCTGAAGCACTTCAGACACTTGTGGATCCGCTGCCGAATCAGGTTCCTGGTACCCAATATCCAGAACTCCCTGAAGAGCACAGATTGCAGTGTGCTCAGGCCAGAGTGCAGGAGCTCCAAGTGGAGTCGATCTACCAACAACTCTGCCAGACGACTGTGCTTGGGCAGGAGGACCGGATGCTTCACTTCGAATGCAAATTCCGACTGTTGCAGTCGTCCGCCCACTCTGAGTATGCCCTCCTTATCAACAAAGGGGCGTAATCGTTGAACTACAGGCGAGCACAGTTCTCTGTTGACCAGATGATTAAATTCTGCAGCGAAACTGGCATTCTGAGCGCTCCTAATTAAGATTGTCATGGCACTCGACAATTCTTTCGACTTTATTAGTCCGGAAATGGTGGAGTGCCTCTTCTGTGCATTGTTCACAAACCTCACGCACCAAGCAATCATCCAACACACCTTCGTCAAACTGGATAACCGAGAAAGCAGGTCTTCGAAAGTGGATTCTTCCACCCTTGCCTGAAGAACAACTACTTTCCGCTCCTCGCTAGACCCTGCTATCATTGCTGCAGACTGCGGCCACGATTCCTAAGGTTCCTGCAGCCACGAAGGCCCATGCCACCACAATGTATGTCAGAGCAACTGAGCAGGAGAGAGTCCACGAGAGGCACAATCTGCGGGATTCTGTGCCGACGGTACATGACGCTACTACGACGCAGCATTCAAGTCCGTTATTTTTGCAACCCTGTTAACTACAAAGGTTTTCCATTAATGTGACCGTCCCTTGTTCCATGTCAAGGCCACAGAAGAATCAGACCAAGCAGCTATGTTTTCGGTGATAATTGTTAACAACTGGCGCAGTGAAGCAGGTGAGTACACACATGCAGAACGGGCTTGCCTAACCTCTGGAAGATCGCTTACATTATCCGAAAATATATTTATTTTCGTCGGGTCAGCTGTTATTGTCTGAGATAAGAGCATAAGCACGTTTCACACGGCATTCGGCTAAGCTTAGCCGCGTCAATACAGCAACCATGTCCGCCATGATAACAAACACAAGTAATCGGGCGAAACAAAACAACCCTAACCTTAAATCCAAGAACAAGAAAGTGGTGCTACAATGTCGCTATTTTGTGTTCCACGAGCGACAGAAAGCACTTGGATGTGGTGTGAATATTATATCCTGGCATCCGAAAACACCCACTAGGACACAACACTATTATTTTCATCAAACTTAATCTTGAAACGCCGATTCCGTCCTACATTCGTTGATTCGTTTGTGACACGAATATAACACGCACTTATCAATGCCAACGACAAAGAAAATAACGACTGTCGGAACTATCCGGCCCCGGAGGACCAAAATGTAAGCGCCAATAAGCTTGTGGACTGAATACTTCAAACAAAACAACTTAAAAACGAACCAGTGCACCACAGCACATCTTACGGGCCCACCATTACGACTGCTGTTTTCTTCCACATGGAGGCACCACTGTCGCGATGGTTGCCGTAGGCGCAGGCAATTAAAGCTAAGTCACATGGGCTAGTGCTTCCATTGTACTAATACTAAATATACTATATACAGATACCGAACACTGACCTAAAATATTTATATAGGCACAATTTGGAAAATAAGTGATTTACCTAGATAAATCATACCAGTTTACACCGCCTGCTCTAGTACTATTTGTTTGCCCATTTTGGTAGGAATCCTTCAAATGCTTCCCAATATATGACAAAAAACCTTATGTATTCATGTGGTGCTATCTTACAAAATGGAGGACAAAATATGCTTCGTGTAGATACTTCTGATAGTTGTAATATCTACTGTCAGTATACAAAGTTAATTTGGATTAGATGGCATGGTTTCGATGATAAAGCATTCTAAGCTAAAATTGCTAAATGGCAGTCATGTGTCTGATATGCTTAAAACATACAAATCAAAATAATCTGCTTCAGTACTCCTTGTTGGCCAAATTTGACAGGAATCGATTGATTGGTTACCGCGATAACACATAGAAACATTATTTATTCGTATGGTGTTATCTTACAAAATCATCGACAAAGTCGATATTTGTTGGTATGCATAAGAGATTGTAATAGTTATTTCAGCATGAAAAACTTGGTCGAAATCGGTTAAATGCTATGGTAGATATACCAAATAAATGTAAAATATTTGTATTGCCACCATTTTTTAAATGTATACCTAATTAAATTCAATCACTTAGGTTTATTTGGCCTATCATAGAATTACTTACATGCCAAAGAGGAATAGAGTTGGTGTAATGGTTTTCGAGATATAATGTAAAACATTTAATTTTTCATTTGGCGCTATATTACAAAATGTCGGATTAACATCGATTACCATCTCAAAACCTAATGTTTACTCGATGCTCTGCCAGCATACAGAATTTGGTTTAAATCGGCTGAATGTTTCCCGATATAGAATTTTTAAATGTCCGCCATTTTAGAAGCAAGTTCCTGGCGTGATCGATTACTGTAAAAGTCAGGTGTACTTACTAAGTACTATATGTGTACCGAGTTTGGTTAAATTCGGTTGACACATTCAAAATTTGAAAGAAAAAATGGAGGGGGGGTTGGGGGGCGCACACTTCAACCGCACGCCTCGACAAAATAGCCTCGCATCCCGAAAAACACGGTGTGGGGTCACTCGCCAATCAGTGACCGGATCACAGACTAACTAATATGTAAACCGTACACACACAAGGCACAGCCAATCAGGTATAGGAATGGTGCCACGGCAACATGCAACCGATGCAGTAACTGAGTATGCTTACAACAAGGCCTCCATAATTACATATAGCCACTACGTATTCGCTAATGAGCGAGCGAGGTGGCACAGTGATAACACACTGGACTCGCATTCGGGATGGCCCGAGCTCGATTACCGGGTCAGCCATCCTATTTTTTTGTTTCCCATGGCTTCCCGAGATGGCGAACGCTGGGATGGTTTCTTACTATACGCTGTTGAAGTAGACGTCATTTCCGGTTACGTTGCCTAGCAATCACGGCGTTGGAGACACACAATCGTTAGCCTGTTGTTTACTTTATCCGACGGCTTTGTGCAGTCGTTTATTTTACCCGTGGAAATAATTTCCAGAAACATATCTGTCATGTGTGAGAAACAATATATTTAAGCAGTAGTTGATAGTATTAATTTTCACCTTTGCAAGTAATTCAACCCATGTTTGTTTACTTTCATTTTCGTACACGTGCACCACCAATCAAATTCGTAGTTGACATGTAAAATGTATTTTCCCGGACTACTGCAGGACCTCTTAATGGCTATGGAACCAGCTGATGAATTCAGTGTTTGTAACTATCATTTCCAAGATGTAAATAAGAGCAATCACTGCATACTTGGAAGAGCTATTAAAGTTGTGGTTATTACACATGCGAGATGTCGTAGTTTTGACATGTTTTCTTAAGGTTAACTGTTGTTATTATTTATGATTATTTAACTAAGCAATAATTCTTGTAAACAGATTTCCCTTGAGCTAAAATTTCTTATGCTTTATAATTCATGTAGGCCTGTATGAATATTATATATTAAATGAAAAATTGTGTAGGACACTTGCCTTTGCAGCAGAACTTATTTCGCAGGAAACTAGAACTACACATACAAACATACAGACACAGAAAATCAACCAAGAATAGTTGCCAATAGGTAGGCCTATGTGAGGAACACACAGAGAACTCTGTAGAAGGAATACAGTTAGCAAGCAGCAAATTAACAAAACAAAAAACTAATGATGGACACAAACAAAAATAGACAAACACAGTTGTCTTGTTGCAACTAAACTATTCCTTCTGTAGAATTATGTGTGGTCATGTACCTGTTGACAGCTATTCCTGTTTGGTTTTGTGTGTTTTTATGAGTAATCTTAGTTTTTTGCAACATAAACTCTGCTACAACAGCGTATATCCAAAACAATTTATTATTAGTTTCATATGTCACTACTGCAGACCTGGCGAATAGTCGAAACTGTGGGTAATGATATCACTATCGTAAACATTATCATCAGCATGTCAAATTACTTACCAATGTTTTAAAATTGAGTACTTAGGTCTACCGTGAAAGTTTTCAAATGCCACTTCCAAGAATAAATAACTACTCTGTATAATTTTCTTTAATTTAATTTTCTTTTCTGTAAATTCCGTCTCTTAATGTTATATGTATATATGCATGGAAGTACATTGCAACCAGTTTATTATATTTGACGACTTCCAGTATGTACTGGTACCTAAGAAAGAAACAAGTAAGTATAATTATAAATAGATAAAATGCAAATGTGCAAAATACTGTCCCTCCCATTCAGAAACCAAATCTATGATAAGCTGATATTAATTGTTACAATCATTTTTTAAAATGGGGTTACTCGCAGATTTTCCCATATAGGAATTGTGCTGATTGATGCTGCTGGTTGGCATGTTTTCTCGAAGTTTTCCTGTTTTTCCCACCCTTGCATTTCAGTGCTGCTTCATATCCGCCATATTTCACCCTAATCGGCTCTCAACACCTTGGTTGTTACAAACCACCTAAACCTCTCTCAACTCCTCCCTTCTTAAGATGATTGGAGGCCGTGGTGGTGTAGCGGCTAGAGTATTCGCTGTTTCACAAAGCACACTTCATTCTAAATACACATGACTCATCATCAAAATTAAAATAAGCTTATGTCCAATTAGTTTCTCTCAAAATTAGAATTTCAAAAATCCTTAAGATGGGTGAAATAGCATTTACAGAAAATCACGTGATGTTTTTCAAATCGGCAGATGGCTTAGTTACAGGAAAAGATTGACTTTATCTAAGTTTTCTTTATTTTAACTACCATTTGAATACAATAAAATGTAAACATTTGTTATTTACTGTAATATTACAGCCTACCGTTAAATACATCGTCATATAAACACACAAGTAAACTTTATTTATTTATGTTAACATCTTGTTGACAGTAAGTTCATTAGAGAATGGTAAACAAAGAACACAATGAAAGGAATACAAGGAAGGAATTGGTCATTACCTTTATTGATAAGTGACCCCAGAAATTGCATGGAGTGAGTTCGAGAAACCCTGGAAATTGCAAATCAATAGCTATTAAAAATATGAGAACTGATTTGGTTGTATATTCTTGTGTTGGTAAATAGTTGATGGTTTGTCACTGCAACTCTGCTGGCTTGGGGAGAAAAAAATTGTAAGAGTGAAGTTTTTATAAGGTGTAGCCTTGTTTTGGTTTACAAGGTGATTTGCCATTAATGCCCGGCAAACAGCTATTTTATCACGAGGAAAGCTAAAGGTTATGTTTGGAACATGCTGGATCAGTTGTTTACCTTTTTTGTTTACCTTCACTCTACAAACGTTCACAGATAGCTACTAATAAATGAATTTCATAAACTCCTACATTGAAATAGCAAAGTTTATAAAAATATGTATCTGCAGTTCTATAAAAGTGCCTGTACTTCTAATGAGTCCACAACTAACAGGCTAGACCTTAAATGCACGACAGGTTAGTAATCGCAACCGTACTTGCAAACATTAAACACACTGCAATTGTTCATTTACAAACTTACTCAGATAACATATCACTATATACAGCATAATTGTGCGATATCTTTCACGAATGCATCCACGGTATATACGAATACACTTATCTTTCGGGAATATGAACCTCTGAACTCCCATGTCCTGGCTCGTATGTATTTTCATCCATGATTAGTTTTCGTTCTTCGCCGAATAAATCAAACATAGATAGTAGTAAGACGTGTTTACATGCCAAATTCACACTTCACAAACACAAAAATAACACAAATTTAGAGAGAATTCAAACAACTAGTGAGCTGATATAACACTCGCAAGACTATTCAATGTAAACAAATTAGTTGTGTGTCTCCAGTATGGCCGCTCACTTTTATCGCACTAGCAGACGACTTCAAGAGCTTATAGGCTGTTCGCGGTAAAGTGAGCACCTTTGAGGCCCTAATTATTTTTTTCTTTCAGCATATTTTAAATCCTTAAACACCTTTTAGAATAAATACTACCATGTAAGTAATAAACATTGTGTTTATATTACATGGCACTTGGAAATTAACGTCTAAGATTAAAATAAAGTATATTTATTGACTGTTATTCCAAATGAAAGTGCTCTCACAAGTGCTCACTTTACCGTGAATTGCCTATAAAGGCCATGACCGATTACTTCCCTGTACCTGCCTCTTTGAGCAACTTGCTCCGTCTCTAATGACCTCACTGTAGACGAGACGTTAAGCCGTACCAACTCACTTGACAGTCCTAAGGTCCCGTTCTTGTACTTCGATGCAGACGCTGATTGGCGACGGCGTAAAACAGCAACTCTTAACTACTGTTAGCGCCCCAACTTTTGGCAGGCCAACTTATGGGGAGTGGGGTGTTCGAGCAGGAGGGGGAGGGGTATGTGCGCGCGCAGCCTGTCGCAGTCTGATGCCGTGCTAAAAACATTTGTCTTCGTATAATCAGTAGCGCGTTTGCCGATGCGCGCCGAACATTTGTGTTTAACAGTTTGTAAACAGCCGGGCCGTTACTAATACCAGTTGCCAGCAGCCTGGCCATGCCGGCGGTCCAAGCGGATGCACGTAGGTGAGCAAGCTGCCAGCGCTTGTGGTACTAACAGTATCTTCGCCGCCACATTTTCGTTCGGCGCGGGCGCGAGAGGATGTTAATTAAGGGGCGATGCGGAGCCCCGACGGAAGGTGGCCCCAGGATTGCCGCGCCACTCAACCGCCGCGGCATTAGCTCAAACAGTCCCCGCCTGCCTGCTCCATTCCGAGGCACTGCGTTTAAACCCTCGCCAAATATTTGCCTACGGTTTTGTCTTTGATGAAAGTTAATTCGAGAAAATAGCGCGAGAGCTCTGCGTTTACCCTCCTCCACCTGCCACCCACCAAGTTTCCCATAATGAGAGAAGGTGGGGAGTGTGCAGTGGCTTCGCAAAGTTTTCACGCCACTGCCGCCTCGAGCTCGTCAGGACCTGCCTTATTGCTTCATCTCGGCCAGCCCTTGCTTCCTCGCTCCTTCCGCTCAGGAATTGTGTCGACTGCAGCTGACAGACGAGAAACTCTTAAAGCCCGTTAAATCACCAGCGACTTTCGTCTCATTTTGAAAACCGCAAGGAGGTTAATTTGCACCGTCATTAACCAATTAGTTTTGCCCCCTCACTTTTTCCAGATTAGTCCAAGATCTATTCGTTGCGGCAAAATAAACAATATGCAAAATATTATACTTTTCTTTTATTTAGATCGTTTCACATAACATTTCAACTAACAATCCAAGCAAAATGCAATAGATAAATTAATTAACTATTTTGAACGATTGCCATTTGGTAACTCGGGAATTTATTTCTTACACTTGCGAAATTCACTGAGTCATTTACGACGACAGTATTTCACACCAGAATTTTACATAAAACTATTGCCATATTTTATCGCATGCTACAGTTGTAATAACTCTCATTCTCTTCCTAGCCATCAATATGTTTGATGTCTGTTTTCCTATTTTCGTGTGTATATGGGTATATATGTATGTGCATATATATCGAGACATAGACAGAGAGAAAATGTAATATTGCCTACCAATAATTAAATACTTTTGCGATCTCCTTTAAAATAGACAGTATACAAACTTAGAGTATTCATATGTTGCCATGAGTAGTTCGAGAACTAAAACATATTGTTAAGTAACACTTTTAATACCCATACTTAGAAATAAATGTGGTATTTAATAGACATCTTACTCTGTGTTTCTTGTAATAAATATAATAGTTTTGACATTTAAAAGTGTCAACTTTTGAGTTAATAGACAGTTTATGGATCCTCCTCTGAGTGAGGGACGAGATGCGGGCGCCTCTTAACATCGGGGTCTTGAGAGCCGGTGAGAGTGAAGGAGGTGAGTATGGAGCAGCGCCGGAACGAAAGGGCGAGGTAAACGGTAGATCCCCGAGAAAAACCCCGACCAGCGGCATCGTCCAATACGATTCCCACGTGCGAAAGTCCAGGAGCGACCTCGCCGTGAATCGAAACCGGTTCGCCTGGGAGGGAAGCGAGTAGTCTAACCACTAACCCACCGCGGCCCCACCTTCGTTGAAATACGTGACAAAGTTCAGCATTATTTTGTCACGGGTGTGGTAAATAATGCCGGGAGCCAATTTAAATAAGTGTCTTACCACAAGAACTTCTGATCATAATTTCTATGTATATATGGCACACAGTGTCACGGCGCATACTGACCCGTTCTGTCACCATGACGACCGTTGGCACTTTTCACAAGAATGAGACCGGTACTCTATACAGCAAAACACTGGTGCCCAGTCTTTCTTGTGGCCAATCTAATTTATGGAATTTCTACATCTATTTAACATGAGTAGTTAATGCCAGTAAAGGATGTTCCGTTCAAGTCAGCACTTTTGAAATCATCCTTAGAAAAAAGTCACTGCTCTTACCTGCATATATTTTAACGGGCGCACTGGGTGACATGCACCCACTGTAAAGTTGGTAACGATGAATGGAAAGTAGTAACGTCGAATAAAAAGTTTTAGGTAATCATTTATGATCAATTTTATTAATTCTTTCGCTTAATTTTTTTATGTGCCAGAGAGTAAAACGAGCAAATTCTTAAAATATTTACTTCTCTAATAATTTCATAGTTTCACTTGACCAACGTATGATAAAAGTGATGAAACCCATGGCAATGTTAATTTTACGTAAGACGGAATAATACACAACGTGCATACAAGTAGATCTTAAGCAGGACTTTCAAAAGTGCTCATTTTACCGTGAACAGCCTATATCACTGAGCACGTACTACGTTGTTCACTTGTTGTAAGAAAAATGCTTAACGCAAAAACAGCACATACCGAAAAATTCAAAAATATCTTTATTTATGCATTTGAGCTCAGAAATTAATGTGATACTGAAAGAGTCCGTAAACAGTTCAATTGACTCTTTCATGAACAGTATTGGAATAATCTTGCCCAGACCGATTTTTGTCGCCCCAAAAACTTTTTATGTTTCTCGCGTGGCTTGCTGATACACGCCCACGCGATAATTGATTACAACTTCAGGGTTCTCGTTAGTTGGGGTCTATGTGGGTTCACGCCAACGTGGCGAGAAGGTAGGATTTGAGTACAGCCCCTCAATGGAGCGAACATCTCTGAACACCGAATTGGCTATCAAGCAATCTGTATACGATCAGGATGCACAACCAGACTACCAGAACTCGCAAATTTACGTGAATAAACCAATTGATTAGAATGCGAATATATTAATTGTAACTGTCAAAATATATTTAAAACTTTTTCACAAAATTAAAGTATTTAAAGTTCTAATTAAAATTATTTGGATAAAAATTTTATAAATAATATCATTGCATTTTGTATTTTAAGTTTTGAATGGACTTAAATTTACGCCTCTCAGAAGAAGACATAAGGAATTCAAACTAGTTTCTTTCCTACATAATTTTTGTTACTACCAGAAGTAATATTTTTGAGAGAAATGAATAATTTGAGCATTTCAAACATATGCATTAAGCATAAGTACTAAGCTTTCCGTGGTTGTTAGTTGCGTGAGTCGAAAATGCTGCAGACTAGGCAAGTTGGAAATTTTTTTTTTTCTGTTAAGGTCTTGTTTCTTGTCTTTGCGCTTTGTCATTGTCGTGAAATGTTTACCAAGTTTACCGCATACGATAACGTAGAATATTCCAGTGACTTTTCACCGAGAGTACTTTTAAAAAAAGTGGAGGACTTGGTAAATGGTCTGATGGCTATGGCACCGCTCTGCCATTAACATAACCCAGGTTTAAGTCTCGGTTCAACGAGCTCTGAATTTTTTTACGTGTGCGGGACTTCACGAGTCGTTCCAAATAATCGTAAAAGCGGTAATAGTTTTGGAGTGAGCTCGTCCCTATTTCACAAGTTATTGCGTTCCACTTAATGCTCATAGCAGACTCGAACTCGTTTCGTGTAACCGCGGGGATGTGTCGGGCGCTTTCGGGATTCGTCCGTATGGCTAATGCGGCACAGCACCGACATCAGGATTTTGGCCCAAAAAACGCACAACACGAGTCCAGGATTTGTTGATCAACGTAGTCTCTCGTGTTACATGTTGGTGCAACAAGGAACCAAGAGTGATGATGGTTCCACTCTCACGAGCGGAGTAACTCTCGGCAAAGGCTGTTCACGATAAAGTGAGCACTATTGAAATCAACCTTAGAAAAAAGTTACTACTCCTACCTGCATATATTTTAACGGGTGCAATAACTGACATGCCCAGTAAAGTTGGTAACGATAGAGGGGAAAATAGTTCTAGATATAAACGTTGAACCAAAAGTGTTAGGTAACCGTTTGCGATAGCTTAAATTATTTCTCTCGCTTTCTGTATCTTTTTAATGCATCGAAGTATAAAAATAAGTAGATCTGAACAATATTTACTTTTCTAATAATTTCAGATTTCACTTGACCGACGCATGAATAAATTGACGAGGCCCATGGCAATGTAAATTTTATATAAGGCGGAAAAACATACATCGTCTATACAAGTAGATTTTAATCAGGGCTTTCAAAAGTGCTCACTTTACCGTGAACAGCATATATGTGAATGGATGCGATGGTGTAGTGGTCAGACTACTCGCTTCCCACCTAAGCGAACAGGGTTCGATTCCCGACAATGCCACTGGTCGGCGGGTTTTCTCGGGGATCTCCCGTTTCCCCTACCCCTGTATTCAGGCGCTGCTACACACTCACTTCAGCCTCATCGGCTCTCAAGACCTCGATGTTAAGGGCCGCCCAAATATCTCCACTCCACCGATTGTAATCAGGATATCATGTTCGTATTTATCCTTCCTGAGCAAGAGCTATATGGCATGAGAAGAACCTGGGCCCGATTGCCGGTCAGGCCATCCTGATTTCGGTTTTCATGTCTTCCTGCAGCCACTACAGAAGAATGCAGGGATGGTTTCTTACTAGAGGCTCCGTCATGTGATGTCTCTGTCGACGAGACATCAAACCCTACCTACTTACCTTTCTGTACAAATAGTTGACTTCTATCGCCAGGCCACTAAGACTTGCCCCGAAGTTCTGGTTTGATTTCTGGGTAAGCCATACACCGTGTAATGTTTTTAGATTTATATTCAGCCCACAATTTTTCACTTATTTTCTAGGGGGGGGGGTACATCACACCCCTGCACGCCACCAACTGCGGCCCCCCTCCGGGTTGGGCGACCAATCACAGGCCGCAGGGGTGCAGCGGCTCGGCCGGGCCACGTTCCTTCTGCGGTACCTAGCTCACTGCTGCGTCGCTGCTGCTTTCAGACACCCGCTCCGTTATCAGCTGTTCGCGGTAAAATGAACACTTTTGAAAGCCCTGCTAATGATCTACTTGTATGCACGTTGTGTGTTCTTCCACGTTATGTAAAATTAACATTCTCGTGGGCCTCATCGCTTTATTCAAGCGTCGGTCAAATCAAACTGTGAAATTATTATGAAAGTAAATACTTTACAAATATGCTCATTTTCATACTTCGATGAATAAAGAGAAAAGAAAGCTAAATAAATTATTTTAAATTATAACAAATGGTTACTTAACACTTTTTTATTCGACGTTAAGATATGGAACTACTTTTTGTCCATCGTTACCAACTTTACTGGGCGAATGTCATATGCAGGGGCAGGGACAGTGATCTTTTCTAAGGTTGATTTCAAAAGTGTTCACTTTATTGTGAACAGCCTTTACAAGCTTCTAAACATAGTGTAAAACAAAGTCGCCCATCCGCGTGTGTCTGTGTATTCGGATAAGGTTTCTAAACTACTCCATGAATTTTGATACGGTTTTCACCATCATTTAGAGAATTTTTTGAAGAAGTTTTAGATATATAATAGATTAATATATAATGTAAGGATAGTAGAAAATTTCAAAGTGTTCTAACCGAGTCGGAAAAAAAACCGCATTTCGGGTGTTTATATAGCTTACGCTGACTAAAACATAAGAGGTACACCAAATTAATGTCCTACATAATCGTACATCTCAAAAAGGTTTACAAAAACGTCCGCAACAGCACATGTTTATCTTTTTAGGATGGCGCACAGTAACCATTTTTGTCTTTTAATAATAGGGGTTCACTTACGAAGACTTTTTACGATGGGGGCCGGTATTGAACTTTACTACTACAGACATTCCGTCGATAAAATGTTAAGGTCGCCACTTAAGTCCCATGGGTACATGTAGCCCGACGAGAACACTGCATCGATTCAGACCCTCGCGCATTGCGACGATCGGGCATTTGATCCGCGCGTTATGTAGCCTTTATCTCTCCCTGGATTTCTGGGCCTCAAACGCGAAAATAGCTTATAGGTAGGAGACCGCCTTGTGGGGGATAAATGATCACCTGTGATGTAATTTGAACAAGGAAAAATGGTTCGATTACTTTATTTTTCATGTTTCACACAACCAGGGAAACAGCACATGCAAAGGGATAATATACAGGTAAAATAAATGGTTCGTGAATGGCTGAGATTAAATGTAAGAGAACATCTGCAGAAGTTACGAATTTGTGGGAAAAGTTCTGGTCTAACGTGGTTCGGCCCTATGGTAGTGTGATAGTCGGGCCACTCGCCTTCACCGCGGTAACACCTTTTTCATTTCCCGGCAGGTTCACACGCAGATGTTTGAAATGTGGTAGGCATTGCTGATGGCCTACGGGTTTTCTCTGGTTAGTCTCGTTTCTAATATACGATTACATTCCATCTCTGCTTTATCTTCATCTCGCTTCACTCTCCTCGGCATTGCCCAAATTGTGAGCGCGTGTGTGTAAGAAACATAGACCTATAGAGTGAGTCTGAACTCTGCCGGCCAACTCGCCGGCATATTCCTTATGAAAAAATAGTTATAAATCATTTACCAACCGTGGTCTAGCACGCTTGCTAAGGGCGATACACACTTTTGAAATTGGAGATAAATCGTAATTTTAATGTAAATATTACAATAAGTATTTGAATAAGAACAATGGTCTTCGTGGTAATGTGTAATTTAACAAATATCAACAACTACAGCAAATCATGTCGTTGTCATCAAATATTGTCACAAAAATAGGGTTGGCACCCCTTATGTCGCATAAAATATCGTGATTACAAATGTTAATTTAGTTTCCCACTGAAGGATTATTAAACAGCGCGTTAAATGTAACGATAATATTGTCTTGTATTATCATCATTAACCCCACCGTTTTCGAGGAATTCAAACATTACTTTCGAAATTATTAAGAGATTGCCCTCGACAGGTCGGCAACGCCCAATCACTTAATGTGAGCGGGAGAAGATACTAGCAGGCGTGCGTTAACAGACGTTCGCAGAATATATGTTGGTAGTCCACAAATGAAGTAAACTGTTGAGGTATGTGTGAAATAAACGTATATTTTATTCTTAATTCACTCATTTCCACAATGATGCATTTTTGTGTGTGACACTCAAGCGTTACCTGGTATGTACTCTTATACTGTTACTGTTAGATATAAGTTGTGTACAGAATGCTGGTGCTTGCCACATAATTAATGTGATCATGTAGAAGATAGTAAATGTAGCCAGAACATTGCTTGCAATAAATTATCAGCATACCAATGTTGTTAATTCCCATGCTTCACACATTTTACATTATTCCAGCTTTATGTGGCACGGCCACATGAACTATGCCTTAGTATTGCTGAGTTATAGGTTGGATGGTCATAGTGGTATCAGAGAGCGTAGGACGAACCAATCGGTGAACCCTGAAACCAAAGGTGTTTGTGAGATTGGTGGATAGGGCATCTGAAGGGGTGGTTCATGTGTATCACTATAAGCTCCCATGCCTCAGTGCAGGCAGAACATGGTCACATATCTAATGTGTTATAAAGGTCTAATTGTGCGTTAAGTGAATGAAATTTTCACTTGTAAAGTTAGTATGGTTGTTAAAGTATGCATAAGGGAACAATTTTCACTTACTCGTATGCTTATACATGTGAATATTTAATAACGTACTGACATTACAGTAAATGCAATCACAAAAAAACACATGAACAAATATTTAAAAGCATGTGGACGTTACGTTACAAGAAATCTCAAAAAAATCAGAACGAACCTTTCGTATAATACGAATATTACAGTACGTGCAAATTAGAAAATAGAGAAGAACAGATGATTACTTTTGAAAGGAAGTCTTCATAGTGCCGTAAGTACAGGTTAGAGAGTCGTTGCAGGCATTTTCGAACCCTTCGGAATACTCCTGGTATGTGGCAGATACTGTCAAACACATTAACGAATCCCGCCAGCAGGTCCTCTTCTCTGTCGATGGGCGTTTTGCACACTAATGTCTAAACTCGTCCTTGAATGAAAAACGAAAGGCGTCATTTCAGGTGAACGCGCGAGTCAGTTCATGAGGCCAACTCTACCAATCCAGCGTACAGGACATACTTTATTCAGATGTGTTCGCTAATCTCTCCCAAACTGTGACGGATCACCATCATGCTGGGACGAAAGCTGAATACGCACGCCAAGTGTAACATACTTCAGCAACTGCGTTATTGAATGCTCAACTATCCAACGGTGTATACAGCGCCTGGTCGTGGGATGTAGACGGATGGCCCAATGAGATGGTCGTGTACGATACCTGCCCATAAGATGTGTGTTCTTCAAAGGTTTTATGTAAACCATGACTCGCATCATTGCAACATCATGAAGATATGTAAATAAAAAATTAAATGTATGTTGTTTTCACACATACCTCGCCAGTTTACTTCATTTGTGGACCACCATCGTGTATTCTGCGGACGTCTGTTAACGTACGCCTAACAGTCTTCGCCCTCTCACATCAAGTGCGTAGTGTTATTAACCTATCATGTGCGATCGCATAATAATTTTGAAATTCAAGCTTGAATTCCTCGCAAAGGGTGGTGTTAAAACTGATAACACAAGACGACATTTTCATTACTTTTAACACGCTGATTAACAATTCCGTCATTGAAAAATCAATTAAGAGTTGGAATCACGATATTTTATGCAACATAAAATACGCCTATTTTCTGTTCAAAAATTTGATGACAACGACGGGATTTGCAGTGGTTGAATATATTCGTTCCAATATACATCATCCTGAAGGTTGAGGCGGTTGCACCGTCTCGTTTAAATTTTAGCGGCAATTTTATGATTTGCAATTCTCTTCGTATAGGTGTTTTTATAGGCTGGCCAGCCATATTAAATACTCTCTTATGTATTCCAGCCATAGTAATTATTTTTATGTATATTATTGGTGAATATCTATTTATATTATATATTTTATTATTATGTGTTTTTATATTACGTCTTGTGTAGTTTTAATCTTGTTAAAAGCCAGCTGAGCGTGAGCGATGCCAGCGCTGGCCACTTAGCGTGGTGGAAGCGCGAGGCAGGTAGAGGATTCGTTCAGCTGTCTTCGGCCGAGAAATATGTGTGTGGCGGTGGCCGAGCGGAGGCGAGCGATTGGTTTAGCAGAATGGGCCACAGTTTAAGCTCGAGTTGTGATGAGCTCGATGTATGCAATATTAACGAATCGCAGAATAAGTTGTTTGTTAAAAATGTCGCCGCCGGATAAAATTTAATTTTGACACCTGTGGTTTGTTCGGCATGCCTGGACTCTACTTTGGTGAGGAACGCTGCCGGACATCGGCGAGGCCCTTATGGTTACTGTGGGCCGTCACGTTGGAGTTACCGAGGAGCTGTTCATTTCGGATATCCAGGCAGCCGGTCTCCGTCAGTTGACGCCTACCAGCTGTGCTCGATCGTGGAGGTGTGCTACGGGGCTGCGAACTGGTCGACGTTCAGCTAAAATTCAGGTACTGAGTTGGCAAAGTATTTTGGGGGCCATTTGGAATCGAGGCCCGTTACGACTCAAGTTGTTTTAAACGATGTTGCGAAGCCCGTTAACACTCAAGTTTAATTCTCTTAAAAAGTATTTTTAACATGGTGCCGTTCAGCTGGCCTGAAGGAGAAGTTTTTGTAATTTTTCATTTGTTAACTGGAAAAGTGAATGTTAACTATAACCAGAAGTTAAATAAAACACCAAAAGTGATGGTGCCACATATTTATTACCTTTTAATTGAGATTCCTGGTCAAAGAGTAAAGGAGGAGGGAGAGGGTTTTGTATGAATGTTTGACAAACTGAGCGACGTAGATTGGACCTTCCCCAATCGCTTAACGCTGGGGATTTCAAGGTCATTTTTCAATTCAAATACTCCTTAAAATATTTATATTAAACTTGCGTTTTCACTCCAATTTTGAATGAGCAATCGCCCTTTAGAAGCATTTTAGACATTTGGTCGTACACAACTGTTCAGACACATATTTTTATTAATGTATAATACACTATTTCAGAAGAATTAAAAAAATATTACATTACTAAAATTGTTTATTTATTTACGTGAATTTGTTATAGTTCTTAGACTCATCTTTCATAAGTGGATATAGTTCATTCCTAGACAGTGGACGCACAGATAAATCTGTTTGATCTCTTGAGAGAATACGAAAGCTAAGCGAATATAGCCACTCCTGATATGGGGAAATACATTTATATGTAACCCTTACAGTGTGGTAATCACATATATTCACATCTTATAATGGTGTCATCCCACATGCGTAAATTGTTACGGCTGTTAGAAACATGTCGGCCATTTTGAGCAGGGTGGTCACTATGTTGGATGTTTGCGACTGTGGTCGTGACGTACTCACATTCGAACCTGCGCCATCTGGCTCCAGACGCCGAAGGCCCGGCCAGTTCACCGCCCGACATGAGGACCACCATTCCCGTGGTCCAGTGGTCACCAACATCGCCGTCCGCCGCTGAGAGAGTCTACTCGTTATCCGCTGCGATACCAGGGTAAATATACTTCCCGTTAGGGCGACCCAGGCCGCGTGAGGCATCGGGACAGGCGAAGGCCTAAACTAAGCTCTATAAGAGCGAGAGTCTTATTTTACTCTATAAAATGTATCAAGGTATATTTTGCAGTCATGTAAAGTGTTAGTATTTGTCCAACCGCTCTTGATTAGCAGTATTTATATTGTCAAGTTTGAATAAAGTAGAGTATTGTGTTAACGAGTGCTTTTACTTCTGACTACGACCATCCCCCTATAGAGTGCGTGACCTTCCTTTCTGGAGGGGTCACAGCAAGGTGGTCATACTTGTTTTGTTAGCACAAAGTATGACATATCAAAAAACTGTAAATTTTTGTTCAACGTCAAATATTGCTGATTTATTTAACAGTGTGAATTACGGTTAAAAACACACGTGGCGCAGAGATTTGGTTAACTACAGCTTATTAAATTTATTAAAATTTAAAAGCTCAATATAACACAAGTATTTTCTTTTAAATAATCGATAAGACTAGATGTGGAATGCAGGGAAACCACATGAAATTATTCCAGTTTGTACTGGAATGACCATATTTTTGTTCATTAAATCGTATAATTTTTTTGGAAAAAAAATTACGTTTTTAGGTATGTTGAGTGGTCTGTTTTTAAACGTCAATACGATAATCCTTGTGATCTTGTCTATTCGAGATTTCCATCAATACTGTATATAATTTCTGAATATATAACTAGACTATTGTCAGTATAGAGCCTCACAGCATTAAGATTCGTTTCGTGACATTTCAGAAACAGCCACTGAACTGTTTACATCCACATAACACCCACATAACACCTGGAGTTTTCAATGCTCCTCTAACAAATTCCTAAAAGGTTGAACAATGATTTTCTTTTTAATTTTATGTTGTGTTTTAATATTACTAGTGTTTATAAGCACTAAGTTCAGGAAAGTTTTAAACGTTAGTAGATATAAAGGGGGCAGGTATCAAAGTATCGGATTTCTGGACTACTCGCTTGCGATTATGTCACAGGCGGAGGTCACTGCGGCCAGTGGCCTGAGACGGCCATGTTATCGACAGAATTGTTTGTTTCATCCCAAAAATCACTTCCGAAATTAATTATTTGACTAAAAAATCACATTTTACACAAAAACATTTCCGAAAAATGGAAAAATGAGGAAAGTGGATTCGAAGCTCCTCTGAGCAAGAGCCCATAAATCCTCGGGCGAGCAAGAGGCTTAGAGACACTTAGTGGAATGAGTTACTTAATCCTCAGAGCAGGAGAGGAGGATTCGAGACGCCTAGCCAGGTCCAGCAGACCGGGAGGATCAGTGGACATTATCCCCTCCCCCAAAAGCCATCCTGCACCTACCACAGCCACACCACCCCCCCTCACCATACCCCTCTCCCACACCTTACCCCTCCCCCCTCACATAACCCCTCTCCCACACCTTACCCCTTCCCCCTGGAAATCATTACAAAACTCACAAAAATCTAAAAAAAAAAATTAATCCGAAGAACATTTGATATTGCCCTAATCTAATCCCTCACTCATCACACCATTCTCACTTAAACCTCTCCCACTGGCTCCTCTGGCAAGTATAAAATAAAGAAAAATCGCAAAAGAAATTAAAAAATTTATTACAAAAAATGATGAACATATAAGGTTGATCTCACACTCATTCCACACCCCTAACTAACCCCACACCCTTTCACCAACACCCCCCACAATAATTAAAAATTATAAAAATCGAAAGAAACTAATAAAAGTTTTGGAGCATATTATATCACCGATTCCAACGCCCATATTGGATACCAGTAGCCTTGACCATAACCCCCATGACCTTGAAAACAAATAATTAGAACAAATTTTAAAAATCATTAAAATCGACGAACATATTACGTTACTGACTCCGACCACCATGTTAAATGTTGACGATCATATACTTAACCCAAATGACCTTGAACTAGGAAAATCAAGAAAAAATTGCGAAAAATTACAAATTGTAAAAAAAAAATACATCGAAGAAAATACTACATACCTAATGCGAAAAACCAAGTTGGATGTGTGTGACCCTCAATAAATTCGATTCTCGTAAAGATGACAAAGCACAGCCATCCCTGTACGAAAATCAGCTAACGACTTTACCCCCACCTATATATTTCATTGGTTATATATCCTATCAATCTTACGACCCCCAAAGCGAATTATTGATTTTATGTAACACACACACCTCCACCCCACCCCCACCATCACCAACACATCTCTCGTTGTTCCACTTGGCTAGTTATTTACTTATCACAGCTCAGCCGCCATAAACATGTATGCATGTTACCAACCCTTCAACCGACACTTCTCTCCACCCACAATAACTCAGTGTCGCTCATCCCCTCACCATCCACCCTCACTATCAACCTACCACGCGATTCTTCACCTCTCCTTTAAGTAAACGAAACCCCAGCCGGTTCCTGAAGAGACGTAACTCTATCCAAGATCGGCTCTTGCCGAGAGCAATTCATGCAAAAATGGCTATAACAGTGGACAAGACCAACTCACCATACCACCCACCTATACCAACAGTCGATGACAACCAATCTCAAAAAAGTCGCCTAATATAAATGACCAGGCCAATCAACCAGTTGAAACATTCTTCAAAAATATTCCCCAGTTCATTCGTTCGCCTTATACAACAAAGCAGATATACAAGTTGGTGCTGTAGAAAGAACTTCAGTTTCTTCATGAATATGAAGCAAGTCAGAGGTTGTGCGAAATCTATTGTGGAGCCTACCTCTATTACGTAACTTCTTCCACTGCTGGAAAATTACATGGAAAACAGTGTTGCTGCTGTGGAAAGATCATCAGCAGAAATCGTCATGCTCGGTGACATGAGAGAACCGGCTGTACGAAAAGTCCTTTTCGCAAGATAAAACATTACGACAATGGCCACATGCAATTTATGCAAGGCGATACATTGAGGGAACACATCAAGATCTGCAAGGGTTCGTCTACTGGGAGATAGCAAGTGATGTTAGCACCCCTTGCTGCATCAATGGGTACTGATTCCACAGGCGATCATTACGAGACAGTTAATGCTAATAAGCAATGACAGACCTACGACGCGAGGTAAAGTCGATTTGTGCAGAATATATACTTGCAAATACTTTCGCGTGAAATCGATGAACTCCAAAATAAACGATCACTTGTTCTAAATACTGATGACCATACAACGTATGAGTGTTTGGTTAACTTTATATGCTGTTCAATTTTTAGAACCGATTTTCCATTTTTTTGCGGTTTTTCTCGATTTTGTAATATCAGCCAGGGGGACGGATGGGGGGGGGGGGTAAGTGAGAGCGGTGGTATGAGCTAGAGGGTACATTAGGGTAATATCATATGTTTTTAAATTTCTAAATTTTGTTTAGGTTTTTTTTTTTTTGCGATTTTTCTAATAATTGCCACAGTGGGTGTGGGGAGGGGGTTAGGTGATGGTGTAGAGGGGTGTGCTGAGGGGAACGTGTGGTAGTACGGTGGTGTGGACATGGTAGATACAGAATGGTTGTGGGGGAGGGGGCCATGTCCGTCCACTGATCCTTCCGGGGCCACTGGACCTGGCTCGGAGTCGCTAATCCCCCTCTACTGCTCTGTGGATTAGGTGAATTATACTGCTAAAAGTCTCTAATGCTCTTGTTCACCTGAGGATTTTGCGGCTCTTGCTCAGAGGAGCATCTGGTATGGTGGAATCCCAAGTCGGAACTCGACATCCAGAATCTGCAAGTCACTGTTAAGCGTGGCGATGATGGTGTTGTGATCTGGGGTTGTGTGTCTGGGCCTGGTGTAGAGGAACTAGTTTCCATAGGGGGGAAATGTGGACCACTATGATCATATGATCATATGGACATACTTAAATGTTACTTAAATAATTTAATTAAGAAGTTGGGTTTAGGAACCAATTGCTAGTTCCAGCAAGATAACGATTCGAAACATACTGTAAAAATTGTCTGGCTCTGTTTTTTTTATAATACGCAACAAACGCTGAAAAAACCAGCACAGTCTGCATGTCTCAGTTCGATTGAGAATATATGAAATGAGCTAGAGTAAAGAGTAAGGAAATATTACATACCCAGTAAATCACAACTGAAGGACACGCTGTTGCAAGAATGGCGTAGCATTAGTGTGTGAACAACCAGTAGGCTTGGGTATTCCACGGCCAAACGGTTGCAGGGGTTTATTCGCAGCAAGGGCAACCACACGAAGAACTGGGTAAAGGTAAACAGCGTTAGTTTTGTTTTGGAAACGTGATTTTAAATTAGTATACAAATACTTGTGCCCAGCTAACTACCCCTCTAGTGGAGAAGGCTATTTCTTTATTTTATAAACAACGTTGTAAACCCACGTATAGTATCAAAATATTTACATGTTAATATGATTTATTTCATACATGTCTGTGAAGTACAGTTATGTTTGTTCTTGGAGCATGCAAAATATATAGTTTATCTTTGCACTTGCGACTGTACGAAAACTTTTAGCTGTGTCGGTTAGTTCCCCGATGCTATGGGTGTCTGTGGAGACAACGTATTTCCACAACAACAAGGTTTTGTTGAACTGCAAACGGAATTGACAACAGCAGAATGGCTACAAGCGCTCGCACACACCCAACGTTGTCACTACAACGTTAATACACTCAGTCCTATTAGATTGTCTTCAACATTTTATTTATTATTGACATACAAAGAGTGCAAACTTTAATTTGGGACATCCAGTATACCATTGTAAGGACTCGTGTATTTGCTCACAATCATGGACATGAGAGATTAGAGAGTTTTGCGTTTTTATATTAAAAAAAAATAAAACGAATGCATTAAATAAAAACATTGACATTTTTTAATACTACTCATGTTATATTTTACAGTAGTTATCTATGTGCTTTTTTCCCCTTTTTATTTTAGTATGGATGAGTGATACATGTTATAGCTTTATCAAGTACAAACTTTGCACCGCGGTCAAACATCATCGTTTTGTAACACACGGCTTAGCTATATTAAAATAATTTTACTGCTGTCTCCAATATCGATAAATCTGTTGCATATTTCAAAAACTTAAAAACAAAGAATTGCCTGCCCTTGTTACGTTGCTTTGCAATTGTAAACTCTGTATGAACATTTCGCAGTGATCGAAAGGTCCCAGAATTTCCTGTTTCTTGAGTGTTCTTATTGATACAGTCTACTAAGCAAGCAAACTAATTGTTACGCGGCCAGTGGAACTATTCTGGCTGCAACTCAAGACGGAATTAATAAAGACATTTATTGTTTACCCTAGCAGGTTTCCGTTACTTATCGTTATTATCGTTTACGTTAAAAACGCAAGTCATGTTTCGTCAATGGAAAAACTGTTACAGTCATTGTGAGATAACTTCGCAGCACTTTTCTGATAACGGTTAATGACTGCGTGAATTAAATCACCCCGAATATTTACAACGCTTTAATTAAATGAAGGGCAGTACAAACACTGCAGTTGATATTACTGACGAATGCACGGTTTTCATTTCAGTTTACACTCATCAGCATCGTCGTTTATTTTGAATATTTATAATTGTGTTACATGTTGACATAACGAAAAGTCTTCCTTTCAGCTCGTCAAAAAAAGCGTATTCATCGCATCACGGTGGCAACTCTGTTTATATATTTCCATCCTACTTTAATCGCCACAAACAAAACTGGCCTTTTTCATAATAATATTTCAAATATAAAGCGAAAGAATAACAAATTAGACACCCAGTTAATTAAAAATTAAATTACGTAAACGAACTGTACTGATAGGTGTATACAAATCAACGAGAACTGTTTAAAGTACGATAATTTAAAGTATACATAAAACATTCTAAAACGGTAGCAGTGAACTAATATGCAAATCTCTGAAACGGAACGAGAAACTTAACACTAGACATCGCTTTTTCTCTCCCTTCCCCTCATTATTCCTGGCATACCCAAATGACTCGTATGTTTGCCCCTCTTAAGCTGTGACTCAATTGTCCCAGAGAGCGCTTTCTCGTGTTCTCATTAGCTCTCTTTCTCGCGGTTACGTCAGAATGACATCACAGAGAACGTTCTGTAGTTGTCTCAATTGATCGAAGAGTGTGCCAAAGCGCGAGAACTCGAAGTTTTATAATCGCTGCGCTTTCTCGTGCTCTCTGGCTTCCACCATGTTCACTTCCAGCTGTAAGTTATTTCAGGTGGTGAATTAAAAATTTTTAAAGGCATCATGTTTAAACGAAACTACTTATTTGAACTGCATATAATTTTAATTTGTAGTTATTTTTAACAGTTTTGGCCATAATATGTTATTTGCATTCACTGGCAGCATTTGGTGGTAAATTTATTTCAATTGTAAAAATGTGCATAAAATAGAAGCAAGACACATGATAGTTTAAATTTATTATTTCAGTTGTCCTCGCTTATGTTTGCATGTATTACACCCATGTGAAGTTAAGTTTATATATATATACATAGTTCATTCACAATTTCTGCTGATGTTTTGAAACGAACCTTTGAAAAATCACTCTAGGTGTAACATGTCAACCTGTCTTAATACCACAAATATATAACCATGTGATTGTTTTTAAAGTATTGTATTCTTGAATAAATGAAACTTTAACTTAGCATTTTCTATAACTTATAAAATTTATTTTGCATTAAATACGAATTGAAAACAGTGAGAGCAGCGATGATTTGGAAACGGCTAGTAAGAAATAGTGCACAGTTAAAATATTTTTTAAACCAAGTTTTCGGTATCGCATTAGCAAATTAAACTTTGCCTATTGAAATATATATATATATATATATGTGTGTGTGTGTGTGTGTGTGTGACGTGGTGTTTCGACGAAGAAACTTCAAATAGGCTGTCAGTGGAGCGGAGCTTGTCGCTCTCTCCCTGTCTCTCTCTCTCTCGGGAAGTTTCGCATCGCTCGTCGTAGCAGAAATATTATTCATGTTTTCAATTTTAGCATATTCCATACTTATTACAGCAAAAATTATGATTTTTGAATTTGTAATTTACAACTGAAAATAGATTTTAATGTTTGGATACTTATTAGATGCGGTAATGGGAGGGTTACAAATCCAAAGTTGGCAGAAGTGGTGTGGCGACTTGACATGGTGTGTTGCTGTACAACTAAGCATTTATTTTTCGTTCTCCGAAAATTACTTCAAATAACCATATCAAGTTCGTACACTTTGTGTTTTTTAAACATACCTAAGCCAATTACAATGTTGTGATAAATCAGTGTTTTCATAACAGTTATAAATATACTGTAACGTGTGTCCTTATCGCTGCGTGTGAAACGGTGTCACTGTGTCGTAATCGTTTCTCTTGCCCGGTATGTGTGTGATTATAAACATTGGACGTGCGAAATTGATACGTTTTAACTGTGACCTGTTTTTATGTCGAAGTTAATTAAATTCACGTATATTTATTTATCACAACCTCGTATCATTGCCCTAGGTGTCTGAAACACAGTATTACAAAGCCCAGGCAGAAAACAATTAAATGAATAAATAAACCTAGTACAAACTAAGTACCTATGCAAAGAATATGAGCGGAATAAACGTTACGGTAGGTCTATTTGTGTGCATGTTCACCACTATCTTCTAAGTTTGTCGCTGGACTAATAAAGGTGTCCAAAACAATAAACATCGCATAGTAAATGCTCAGTAACGAGCATTTTAGCCATTACAAGGGTTCGGCAGCCGATATTTTCCGCCAACCTTACACACATTCACTTTTTTTTTTTCCATCAATCTGGTTTGTTCACCATATTGTATCTGGCAACCTTCTAGGGTCCTGGGTGTGGACCAAAGGTCATATTGTGTTTGTGCATCATCTAGGACATGGCACTCGGGTGAGGACCAGTGGACTTGTAACCATTATGAATCTCTCTACCATCTTGTTTCTATCCAACCATATTGTGTCTGAATACCATCTAGGGTCCTGGGCGAGGACCAGTGGCCATACTGTGTTTGGGCATCATCTAGGACA
Organism: Dryococelus australis; assembly: GCA_029891345.1. NCBI lineage: Eukaryota > Metazoa > Arthropoda > Insecta > Phasmatodea > Phasmatidae > Dryococelus > Dryococelus australis. The sequence continues at coordinate 132,406,328 of CM056993.1, forward strand.
TGGCACCCAGCTGAGGAACAATGTAATGACGACCATTATGTATCTCTCTACCATCTTGTTTCTGTCCAAGCATATCGTGTCTGAAAACCATCTAGGGTCCTGGGCGAGGACCAGTGAACTGGTGGTCATATTGCATTTATGCATTATCTAGGACATGGCACTTAGGTATGGACCAATGGCTTGGTGACCATATTGTATCTGTCCACAACCTTGTTTCTGTCCAAGCATATTGTGTCTGGAAACGATCTAGGACATGGGTTGCCGGTGTGGACCAGAGGACTAGCAGACATACTGGGCCAGGTAAACATCTAGGACATGGCACTTGGGTGTGGGTCAGATGACTGGTAACCATTTTATGCCTGTCCAACACTTTGTTTCTGTCCACTATATTGTTTCTGGCAACCGTCTAGGACATGGGTCACAGGCGTGGACCAGTATTGAATATCTTGGCAAAATAGCATTGTATTTTTGGGCAGTAGGTGAAGTTATGCATGTAGTCGTACTCAACATACTCGATTTCACATCGCCAGTGGCTTGTATCATTTTCAAACATACACGAACTTGGACTCCTGTTGATACTGTCTCCTGCAAAGAATAAACTTTTCACACTATGTTAATTCACAATTAAGTTAAATGGAAATATTTAAGTATGGCATGGGAAAGAAAACATGGAGACCAGAAAAAATTCTGCACTCTTAACGATACCACATGACATATTTTTTCCTGATTGGGATACACTGCATATCACAGTTAGTCCAGAATGTAAGTAAATCAGATGACATACGAACTTTAGTTTATTTTCCTCTGAAGTAGCACTCAAGACTTTGTTGTTCAAAAATTCCCAAGTGTTAGAACACGAGCTGAGGTAAGCCAACTACTGTTTTGTATTCGTGGCTCAGGCTCATAATATGTTTACTTAAAACACGCAAGATCATGCCTATGCCTATTAACGTCAACATGGCAACGAGTACATGCGAATAATCAACGTTTATGTGGTCACACTAGCATTCGACTGGAAAACACGAGCCCGAAAATATATAACAATTGGTATATTTATGTATGCATTTCAACGCTTATAAAATTCAATATGGTGCTGGTCATTGCCTCATAATCACGTTAGCTGACATAATATTCGAATTCTTTATGAAAATACGAATCTGTAGACATGCTGCTCAATATATTAACTTAAAAGTAAAATAAAAAAGTATTTATTTAAATATATTAGTGTTTATTAATAAGATTAAGGCTTTTCATAAGCTATGGCTGCAGCATCATATACTACAAATCCTTCTTGGAAATACGAATGCACAAACACATTGCTCGGCATAATCTTTGCATAATATTCAAATTATTTTTGAAAATACGAATCAATAGGCAGGTCGCTTGATACATTTTTGTCTGTAAGTTTAAAATTTAACCTCTTATTTATAAAATTATGAATTTTCAGTGCCTGCTCAACATGACTGTCGTATAAGTTAACATAGTGGCCATATTTAACATGTTCATATCGAACTCGTGCCTATAACATTTAGCAACAAATTTATTTTCCTTATACAGTCATCAGTCGAATAGTCATAACACTTTTAAGTATCTTGCACATTATATTATTTCTCTAATAGATATGCCCTCCTCATAACTACACATTCTTAGAAAAAATTAATCTCCACACTTATATTTTTTTAACATAGCATATTTAAACCCATCCTGATACTATGGTTAGTTTTATGTATACGCAATTTAGACCTGTACTGGCACCCAAGTCCTGGTGGCTTAGTCGACGAGAACGTCTGTCTACCAACAATCCAAGGCCTAGTTGTTCGCCGTTCCTCACCTCCACAGCTTTTTTATACTGTACTAAACAAATAATGTCGATAGAGGCGAGTGTCTGCATACATCACATGGAACTTCGCCATGGTATAATCTAAGATGGCAGATGGAGGTCAAGGTCAAAGGTCAATATCAAATGTCAAGGTCGATGTTATTTAAGATGGTGGGTCAAGGTGAAGGTTACACAAGATGGTGGATCCATGGCATCTAGTCCACTGGTGTACTGCCAGATACCATGTGCGCTCGGACATACCAAATCATACTACTAACATTGACAATGAAGTCCTACTGGCTAAACTGGAATACAGTTTTAATTTCTCCAATAATAGTTTATAAAACATATCACCAAAGCTCCAGCGGAGCTCCCCTCCCGGAGGCGCGGTATTTGAGACAATTCCGCCACCAGAAACTATATAATACTTGGCAACACTTTGTACGGGGTCTGTAAGTCTGTATGTCTGTGGACCCACGCCGAGATTAAGATATCAAGATGCAGCTTGGCATGCCGCTCGGCACTGTCCGACACAACACTCAGCCACCGGCGACTGTATCATTCAGGTTAGTCAAATACTGTAATTGATTAGGATCTATCTCACTGTAACTCCCAATAACTGTATTATTTATATTTTCTGTCTTCATGATTAACTTCGTTTCTTCCCACATAATAACACAAACTTTCACAAAACACTAGCACAAAATAATAAAAACATAACAATTTGTCTCAAAGCTGCTAGAACGTTATCACTGGCAACTAGTAATCTGGCCACCATAATGTCAGAACCGGATAGCTTTTTACTATCGATGATCTATGTAAATCGCTAAAACATACCCAGTATCATTTTTATGCTGATTGTCTTCTGTTCGAGCCTTTGTCCAACGTAGAGTGCCTTCAGCTGAGTGCTATCGACACCGGGCCAGGGCGAATATAGGTCAAGCCAGCGGCCAGGGGTAAGGCCAGTCGCGAGGGAGATATGCGAGAGGACAGTCGCGTTGCTGTAGTGCCTCGTTATCTAAAATAAAAATAAAAGGCGTTAAATAGGAAACCGGGAGAGCCAGTGTTACAGTTCATTACATGCAGATGCCATCTACAGCTCTAAAATTGGTCCGCCGCAAGGCCGGATTTCCTTCGTTTACGCGAATCTCGCTGATGACGCGCTGGTGCGGTATGTGACGGACTATACAGGGACGTGTGCGCATACAACATGGTGAAATCCCCGCAGCACAGCAGCGCTAAGAATCAATAGTCTTCATGCTTTCTCACAGGTGGGTGATAACACTCCGCTTCGTGTGCGACGCTCTGCTCGCACAAATACCTTTACGCGGCGAGTCAACAACGGGCTCGGCCGTGTGCTGATAACAACACGATGTGACCTCAACAGCACGAAGCACTCCCAGTACAGCATCGGAACAACGAAAAGTCTTCACGCCTTCTCACGGGCGGACGTCAAACTCCATTGGGCGAGTCAAACCTACCTCTCTCTCTCTCTCTCTCTCTCTCTCTCTCTCTCTCTCTCTCTCTCTCTCTCTCTCTCTCTCTCTCTCTCTCTCTCTCTCTCTCTCTATCTATCTATCTATCTCTCTCTCTCTATCCATCTCTCTCTCTCTCTATCTCTCTCTCTCTCCCTTACAATGGATTCAGATACCACAAATAAGTTGATCATGCGAAGGGGCAGAGCAAAGGCTATATTAACGAGACTAGGTGACTTTGCGAAAACTTGTGTTGACACAGGACTCAACCTCATTCGAGTTAAACTGGAACTCTTATTGCAGACATGCAGTCATTATAATGAACCCCAGTACCAGTTGGAAAATGACAACATAGAGGCTGATCATTCCACAGACAGGGAAGCATTCGAAGACTCTTACATGCTGACAAAGGCTAAATTCATGTCAGTCTTGGATACTTCGCTAAAATATGTTGACACTAGTTCCTCTATGATCACCAAGCATAGGGTAAAATTAACTACAATAAATCTTCCAAACTTTTCTGGTGAAATCTGAGAAGTCAACCATTTCCATGATGTTTTTAACAGTTTAGTTATCAAGAATGATGAACTAGACAATGTTCCCCATTTCCATTAGCTTATGTCTTTGTTAGTAGGGGATGCACACATACTCTAACAAAACTTGCCTATGATGGAAGACAATTTTCAAACAGCATAGCATCTCGTCTATGAGCACTGTAACAATCCTAGACTCATAACTAATGCCCATGTCAAGCACTTATTGTCTCTTCAACAAGCAAACAAGGAATCAGCAAGTTATCTCAGAGCTCTGATCAACCAGCCAGTTACTTAGTAACACGGATGCCTAAGAGGCACTCAAACTGGATGTTCCCATTAATATAATATTACTTTCACAGTTTATGCTCGACAGAGTTTACGGGACAACTAGATGTGAGTGGGAGGTTGATACCTCAGTGAAGGAATTTCTAAGCTCCATAGATATCCACAAGTTTCTCGAAAAAATATTTCAGGCAATAGATTTAATTAAATGTGCCCCCGAATTTAAAGGTAAGTCAAATGATCCCAAGTGTGACATAAACAAACAACATTCTAGGCAAAACACGGCATCCTATGTGGTCAGGAATGCATTTCTAGCATGCAGTGATACTCATCGTCTATATAAATGTGACAGCTTCAAGCAGATTGATAGTCAAAACAAAGGTAACATGACCTGCGTATCAACTGCCTACAACAGGAACATAAGACCTCTCAGTGTACATCAGGCTTCTGCAGAGTCTGTGGATACAGACATCACACCATGCTGTATTAGGGTGATGGACACAGTCTCTCACTGCCATTTCCTTTTCCAAGGTCACGTAGTGAGGACTCAAAACATATACACACTACTTTACACAGAGATGATAAAAAGGGGAATGTCATTGGCAGGTATTGTTACTTCAATAAAACACAACTACAAGTTCTGTTGTCCATGGCTCTTGTAAAAATTCGTGACATCATGGGAGGCTTCCATACTTTCAGAGCACTTCTTGATCCAGGGTCACAAAATAATTTTTAACTGAATTATTAGTGAAAACCCTCAACCTAAAGAAAAGGCACAATTTCATTCCACTTCAGGATATCATGGCATAAGTTCCAAGACATCACACAGTGTATTCTTGGAACTGTAGTCAACAACTAGTGATTACAAGAGCACTCTTGAGAGATCAGTACTTCGCAGGATATCTAATGAACTCACTGGAAATTTCATTAATTACAGGCTGTGGAACTTGCCTGCAGACATCAGCTGGCAGACACAACATTTTATAAACCTGGACAGTAAGACATATTACTTGGAGCTGAAGTATTATTTTACATTCTCCGAAATGGACGAAGTACAACACCAGGAAATTATTCTGTACTTCAAGAAACTAAGCTTTGTTGGATCTTGTCAGGACGATTCGAGTCAAGGTGTATCCAAAGAACAATGCCACAACAATCGTTATTTCTCCGTACAATGACACTTGATCAACAAGCATGACAGTTTTGGGAAATGGACGAGTTAAACAACCTTGTGCGAACAGCTGAGGAACGAAAATGTGACGAGTTTTTTTATGCAAACCACAAATAGAGAATATAGTGGCATATTTGTTGTTTGCGTATTATTGACGATTTTATCGTTACGAGTTTGATTTCGGTTGTAATTGTCAAAAGTTGGCAATATTGTGTGCGCGAGCTGTTGTTCTTACTAAGCTCTTTGTAATTTTAATTTGTATTTTCATGTCAACTTTTATTAAGGTTAAATATTTTACTATGGTTTATTGTTTTATGGTCGCGGTCATGTAATTTTTATTGGTTGTATATCTCAGCTACTTTTTATAATATCGTTTGTATTTATAATTATATACTAACTAGCTGAGTGTTACCATAGATACTCTTTGGATTTTAGTGTGTGTTTTTCGTGGTCGCTGCGCGAGGCGCGCGAGTGATGGCCTTGCCTTGGGGTAGGTCGCCATTAGAAGTAGTTGGCTGACTTGCCAAAGTTAAACACGGTGTGCTCGCGAAAACAGCTGCTATGTTGTGCGTGATAGAGCGGAAGGCGACAGTACAATGTGCCAGCCCCGTAACTGTGGTTCGGCGGTTGTGGGTAAATGAACGGTGCTAAAGACGTTGGTGTGCTGTTGACCATAAGTTTGTTATGTAATTGCACCGTATATCATAGTGTAGCCTCCGCAGACTTTGCAGTAATTTTTGCATTCTTTTCTGCAGCTCTCGTTACAGTAAATGTTTCAATTATCACGCCACGTCCGTAACTGCTACGTACCCATGAGTGAGTTGAAGCAACGGGAACAAAGGCACGTAATTTGTGTGTCTCCTTAATATGCCAATTTTTTCGAGAAATTCCTGCGCTATGCCGAGTGGCGTTCATTCGTCGTCAGCCATGCAGATGGTCCCATTTGGATAGAGTTACACAGCGGGCTGGAGGGCCTGATGGCATTGCAGCTGCTAAGGACGTCGTTTGTTTCACATGTGTGCCAGGAGGTTTGCAAACACGGTTTCTTCGCTCAGCTGATATAAGGTACTGTGTCAACGAATGTATTGCCCGAGAACATCGCAGCCGTCAACATCAGAAATGTTCCCCGATTTTGACTGAGATTTTTTCATTCGCACTGCCTATAACTGGCGACTACTTTTTGTGTGTGTGCATGTTATGTATTTTAAAGAGTCTTTTAATATAACATTTTGGCTTTCGGCACTAGTGTGTGATATGTATAATTTTTATGGTGCCATATATTAATTGTCACGCTATTAATGCCAATGTTCACCATTTATGCAAATGAAGTCAAAGTACTGTAGGAATATTTCCAGTGATTGGTAATAAATGAACAGTAACGTAATTTCCACTGGGTGTATATTAGTAGTGTCGCTAACCCTTAATATTCTTAATTTAAAATTATCTCTCAAAGTAATGAATGCATTTTCACATGAGTATAAGTGCCTTAAAGTTTACATATTTGGTCTAAATATATTCATAGGGTTGAATAGCAACAAGGGGTTTTTGAATACGAGCACTCACTTGTTCCTTAAAGTATAGTAATTGTTCTCGGGGGCTAATTGCGATTGAGGTAGTGCTGACGTACCTGAGCCCTAATGGACAAGGGTGGCTCACATTTAATAGTGCTCCTTGCAAATTAGAAGACTCATGAAATACTGCACTATCCAGACTGCCAACTTAAGATGAGATTAACGAGGGACCCCAAACATAAGGCTGAGTATCAGAACTTTCTTACTGACTATGCAGAGCTAGGGCACATGAAACTTGAAGATGAATTAGACACAGACTCGATCCCGATATACTACCTTCCTCATTATCCAATCTTCAAAGAGTCTAGTTCTAAAACCAAGGTCAGAGTTGTGTTTGACGCATATGCCAAAACAAGCAGTGGGTTATCACTTAATGACATTTTGCTAGTTGGGCCTAATGTCCAACAGGTCCTATTCTCCATTGTACTATACTTCAAAGTCCATAAGGTATGTTTCACAGCTGACACTGAGAAATTGTATAGGCAGGTAAGGGTTTCTTCTGAGGACTGCAACCTGCAAAGGATTCTGTAGAGAAATTCTGCAATAGAACCTGTTAAGGAATACTCCCTCACAACAGTGACATGTGTCATGGTATCTGCACCCTTCCTAGCCACAAAGTGCCTTGATCAGTTATCATTAGATCGAGCAAAACAATTCCCAAGGGCAGCATAAATACTCAAACGAGATATTTATGTCGATGACTTTATGACTGGTGCATGTACAGTTGAAGAAGCCCTTCACTTACAAGACCAGTTAATAAAGCTACTCAGTGATGGTGGTTCTAACTCCACAAGTGGTCATCAAATCACTATGCACTACTGGAAGCTATCCCTCAAAATTGGCAGGAAACTCAATATCCTCTCAGTTTGGACAGCAATGATAATGGGAAAACAATAGGGATTTTATGGCACCACATAGCAGATCAGTTACAAACTGCTGGTTGTGCCAAATTTGTACCTTGTTCACGCAAATTTACTATGAGGAATGTGCTAGCAGCAATTTCATCACTCTTTGATCCACTGTGCTTAATCAACCCTATTATTACATCATGTAAAATTATTCTTCAGTAACTTTAGCAAGATAGGTTAGACTCGGATACGGAATTTCCACCAAATCTTATGCTTCAGTGGAAAATCCTTACACACAGTTACCACCCACTCAAGATATAAGAATCAGTAGACTGGTACTTGACAATAGTAACTGTGAAGAAATTCAACTTCATGGCTTCTCTAATACCTCAGAGAGGGCATATGGGGCCTGCATATATCTGTATTCCTCCACAGGGAATTGCAAAACTGTCAATTTGCTATGCTCGAAATCCAAGGTTTCGCCCCTAAAAAGGTTATCACTTCCTAGAATTGAATTCTGTGCTGCTCTTAGCAAGATTGGTCAAACATGTTATGAAAACATTGAATTTTAGACTCAGTGAGATTCATCTCTGGGCAGATTCCACTACAGTGCTGGCATGGATTTTAGCCTCTCCCAACAAATGGAAGAACTTTGTTGGCAACAGAGTTGCTGAAGTACAAAATCTAAATGCTGTCTCAAACTGGAAACACATCTTGTCACTTGACAACCCAACTAACATCCTATCCAGGGGAGCACCCCCCCCCCCACTCCCAAGATCATTATTACAAAGCATCAGTTACAAACTGAAGTAAGAAGTGATGCGAACTATTTTATGACCACAAAATATTAGGAAGAAGTCATCCAAAAATTGTTGACCATGGTGCGACTGCAGCAAGTTCTAGCTTTTTGTCTAAGATTTGCATCAAATTCACGCATAAATTTTGAAGAAAGAATTTTTGGTCTTCCTGAACCATTTGAGATACAAGAAATTCTCCCTAGATGTATAGGAATGCGACAGAACAAGGACTCTCCTGACAAAATCCTAATGTTGAAGGCAGGTCAGCCAATCAATAGGTACAGTAAGCTAAGGTCACTAAATCTGTTTCTGTGCAGAGAATGACCGTTACGTGTAGGAAGTGCACTTCCCCAATCTCAACTTCCACAAGACCAGAAATATCAAATTATACTACCTCCAAAGAGTCATCTTACAAAGCGTATCATTGAATATGAAAATCTATGCATGTTGCATACAGGAAGCCAACTACTGATTTCGTCACTCTGACAATCATAATGGCTTGTATATGAAAGCACACCGTTCGACAGCTTCTACACAGCTGCATTACTTGTCAGAAACTCAATACCATGGCTGCACAACAGCTAATTGGTCAGCATCTCTCTCAAAGAGTAATTTCTGCATGGCCCTTTCTTAACTGTGGCGTATATTATGCTGGACCATTGCACATTAAGTCAGGACTGCATCGAAGTAGAACGATCATCAAATGCTATGTTGCCATCTTTGTGTGTCTGGCCACACGGGCTGTTCACCTAGATGTGGTATCTGATCTTACTAGTGAGGCAAACATTGCAGCTCTACAGAGATTTACTGCACGTAGAGGCCACATACATATATACATGTACAATGTGGCAAATTTCGTGGGAGCTGAAAGACAGCTGAGAGAATTACATACATTGTTTACCTTAAAACAATACTATGAGTCTCTCAACTATTTCACTACAGTGGAAGGTATGCAATAGCACTATATCCTAACATGAGCCCCACACCTTGGATGGCTTTGGAAGGCTGTAGTGAAGTCTCTGAAATACCATTTACTACATGTCATGGGTAATGCACTTTTAAATCTCGAAGAACTAGTTGAACTTACCATGCAAACTGAGGGATGTCTAAATTCGAGACCATTGACTCCAATGTCCAATGATCCCAATGATACCCAGCCTCTCACCCCACGTCACTTCCTCATTGGATGTCCAATAACTGTAATCCCAGAACCTAACCTCTCCCATGAAAGGCTTGGCTTTCTGTCCAGGCGGCAGCACATATGTCGACTTAAACATTTTTGGAACAGGTGGTATCATGCCTACTTTAATCACTTATAACAACGTTCTAAGTGGTCTGAAACTTGCAAGAACATCAAACCTGGGCTTCTGGTTGTCATCAAAGAAGATAACAGCCCTCCACTAATGTGGAAAATGGGCGTCATCAAGCATTGCCATCATGGTAGCGATGGTCTTGTCAGAACTGCCACTGTTCGTACACCTTCAGAGAATGTGAAACATTCCATATGTAAACTGTGTCCCTTACCAGTTCACATTGATGAGACTGAAAAACCATTAACCAATAGTGTGACGTCTTAATTTTGTTATTGCAGCTTATGTTTAATATTTGTGTGTGTTTTTAGAAAGGTCGTGTATTTTGAAAAAGGGATTACTCCCTTTTTGGCGTTCGGCATGTTCGAGCCTGTGTTCCATGAACAGTGCCTTGAGCTGGGTGCTATCGACCCCGGGCAAGGACGACTGGAGGTCAAGCCATTGACCAGGGGGGGAGGGGAGAGGCCAATCGCAAGGGAGATATGCGAGAAGATAGTCACGCTGCTCTAGTGTCTCCTTGTCTGGCAGGGCCAGTTTTACAGTTCATTACATGCAGATATAATAATCACAGCTCTAACCCCTTCAGTCGTTTTCTAGGTTTTCTCCCTCTCCCCCTCCCCGTCCCCCGTATTTGCCAAAATTCTGCAGAATTTGAACATGGACTCTGAAGATATATCTAATTGGTCTAATGAAAGTAAGCTTGTAAGTAATATATAACCTTGACTTTGAAGTGATCTCTAATTGGTTTGCTAAAAATGGCAATTAATCTTCTTTTGCTTTTGACGATCAATATTTTTGGCCGCTTTCCGTTCGGTTTTGTACAGTGAATTATTGTTTGTTACATTCATCGGCGTTTAATAATATTTTGTTTTTTTATTAATTATGTGTCTACAATCTGTACTGTAAATGCAACTTGTGGAATTGCCTACGTATGTCGTACAGATATTTACAATTTTTTTGGTAATTTTTGTGTAAGTTTTTTTTTATAGCATGTCTTTCCTTTTTCACTCCCAGTCTTCCTGAAAGTTTTTTCTGTGTTTGAATGGAAGACAAGGCTGTGTCGTCTCGATAGAACTATACATAACAACAAGCTGTAAAATAAATATCGTTCCATGATTTAGTTTAAATAGGTGCTTTTTTCATTCTTACATAAACTTTGTTTTGGGTCATTGCTCGTCTCGAACTGGAACTGATGTGTGATGTATCACGACTAAAAACGGCCCTTCCATTCAAGCCTTCATATCGGGAATAGAGAAAATGAATGCTTATCGAAGACACAGGAAGTAAAAATTCTACCTCCTTAAACAACTTTTGCAATTAAAATAATGCTGGAGGCTGAAATGGCATGTTATATAAATACACTAGTTGGTCCTGGCGAACGTTGTTCCGCCTACTGTGTGCTCTGTGCTTCTCGATTTTGTGATCATGCCTCTTCAGTTTGGGCAGCGCGTGTTCACGTTATATTTTGCCATCTCAAAGTGTCCTCTCTATTACGCCGGGTACGTCGACCGATGTTTGACCGTGGTATCGCTGGCATTTTTCTCTTTTAGATCAACAAAATTTCCCCACAAGTATGAGCAAAATCGGCCCATAAATATAGAAATCAGACTCCAGAGCCACCTATCGGAATGAAACATAACTAGAAACCTTACTCGCCACCTCAATAACACATGGTGTGAATATGGCCTCAATCGGTCCTGCAGTTTTTCAGTGATGATGCGGTTTAGTCACACACAATGGGTTTTATATATAAAGATATACATATGAACATATAGGCATACATATAAAAGACTTCTTTCCTAAAATAAATTTTAACTTTCAGTATTGAAGAAGAATTATTTTTATTCACATGTTCATTTCTAATGGCGCCACATATTTACATATTGGGTATCACATCATATTTCTAAAGAGGTATGCGTGATGTATATACTACTGAATATTTACTTGAAATTTATTTTAAAATGTGGTGTTTAAGCAGCCAAGGTTAACATAGTCCATATTCTGACAAATATATTTCTGGCATGAAATTTATTTGTAGTAACGTTGCAATCAATTTCGGCCAGGAAATACGTAAGCCAAATCTGGAATAAAAATAAAAGAGTATGCCACCGACACCATTGATAGTGTAGTATTTAAATGATCCATGTACATTTTTCGTTCCATTCATGTGATTACACGTTTTGTGTTTTTTCTTGTCTCATTTAGTTTGTAATAAATGATCCCATTTTTTGCGGGATTCTCTATGCATTTTTAAATTATATGTTGCTTGTTCTCTGTATGCTTTTATGTTATGTTGCAGGTTTCCCGTGACATACAAAAAACTCTGGAATCTCGTGTGTCCAAAATAACTTTTCACTTAACTACCATGGGCACTGTCTGCCTTCATAAACAAGTGGTTTGATGAGTGATCTAATGTTGGTGGTACCTTACAGGCTACTTAAGCAAACGATAGCTGTAAGGTTGTTTTTTTTTTTTTTTTTTTTTTTTACATGGGGAAGTTGCAGTTCTCGCCTTGTGTGCGAGGCTCGTGTGTTGTCTGGAACAATGGCGTGGCAGCCACGTGGACGCTTCCCAGCGCTGACAATAGCCCGAGGAGCGGAGCCGAGAGAAAAGCGCTAATTTATAAAGACTACCCCTTTTCACTTCCTTTGGCCTTCCCCCTCCGGCGAGACTCTGTCTTTTGTGCCCCGTAATTCCTCTCGCCTCGCTTCCTCTTCCTCGGCGCCCGTCCTCGTCGCCAATTAGTCTTGCTCCCGCACTTCGACGTCGTTAGGGCCAGCTGATTGGTCCGCCGACCGCAACGCCGAAACCCCCTCCTCTGTGCAGTGTTACTAGGCGTACCAGAAACTTGGTGCGTGTACCAGACATTTGACTCCTGGTGCCCCGTACTACATTTTTCAATTCTACGTACAGAAATGCTGGCACTTTTTTTTCTGAACTACCTTATTCTAAGTGTTATGTGAAGTTAAGGCCCGAAGGTAGGACGGGATTTTATTGCGTCTCAGGGCTAACCCCTTACTACTAGGAAAAATCATGCAAGGAGATATGCATCGCGGCAAAGAGGAATTGGGGAGCCATGGCCTGCACTTCGGGACCATGACTACCTCTTTAAGTGTACTTAGAGCTTAACTATGAAGAGCAAAGGAAAAACTGTCAAGAGAGACGTAAAAACACTTGCGACAGAGAAATAAAAATTTCAAGAATTATTGCATATGCTACAGGGGACAGAGTGTATGAAAAACATGCTCTTAGTTAATAAGGTTGGATATACTAGTAGAGAGGAAGCGGGAGCTTTGTTTATTTTGACTTGATGCCAGCGTAACCGTGGAGTTTTACTCCCCATGAAAGTATACCTACCCTGAAAAATTCACTAGTGTATTTTTACTACATGCCACAGGGATGTCCAGAGAAAACGCAGGAAAAAGACCAGTGAGAGTTTATTCCCACGAGCAGGTCGAAAGCTGATATAGGACTTTATGCCTTACGCCATTTCCGAACCAATAGATTTAGAGACACCAGAATTGAGTTGTATATAATGCATACCACCCCCAACAAGCCGACACAGACCATTTTGCCATAGTTAAATTTTTAGGCATGCCTGGCCACCATTTCCGAACCGATAGACGTAGAGACACCAAAATTGATTTATAGGTAATGCTTACGACCCCCACCAAGCCGATACATACCATTATGCCTTAGCTGAATTTATTGGCATACCTGGCCACCATTTCCGAAGCGATATAGTTATAGACATCAAAATTGAATTGTAAGTAATTCTTACTACCCCCAACAAGCCTATACAGACCATTATGCCATAATTGAATTTATAAGCATACCTGGTCCCCATTTTATATGTAATGCTTACGACCCCCAACAAGCTGACATAGATCATTATGCCTTATGTTATTTTATAGTCATACTTAACGACCAATTTCAAACCGAATCATAGCTACTTCTTGCGACCTCCAACAGATTTATTTAAGCCATTGTGCTCTAGGACCTTTTATAGACATATGTAGCCACCATTTTCCGGCAGTAACCAGAGAGGTGTTTGGGCGCCTCTCTGGTGGGAGAAGTAACGCTATTGGGCCTCTTACCCCCGGAAATACTGGCACGTTATCTACGTCAAAAAATGTTAGTTTAGGCCGGGAACACACGGCACCGGAAAATACCCGGCGCCCGACCGGGCCGATTTTCAGCCTTGCGCCGTGCCGGGCCCGGTCCGTGCCCGTGTGTACTTCCCAATGCCTCTCCATGTATCATCAAACTGGATGGGCCGGACTCAGCCCGTGGAGCTTGCCGTGTGTTCCCGGCCTTAGAGTAAAAACTTTTCAGCTTTGTGGAAATCCTCAGCGCCCTACTAGGTCGCTAATGGCCGGTTTCACCACAACATCTTTAAATTTATACTCCCCTTAAACACTGAATAAGCTGTCCCTAGCGCCTTGTACCGTTTAGTCAACTTTAAGCTCTTCTTAAAATGCTTTAAGCAGCTCTTAATTCAGGCAGGCGAAATCGGATACCCAACTCTTCAAGTTCTGCTTAAATCATTTTTAACAAATTAAAAGGAAAATGGCTGATACTGAAACATTTGCGTGTAGATAATCCCAAATGTGTTATAAAGTATTTAGTTTTACAATTTAAAATTTTTATAAATAAAAATAAGAAATTATTGTATATCAGAGTTATTGAATCTAGGTGCAAGTCCTTATTTGCTAAAATAACCTATGACGATGGTCGAAAACAAAACTCGTGGCAGGCACATATTTGTGCATTTTCCACATAATTACAAGAGGCGAAACCAATATATATATATATATATATATATATATATATATATATATATATATATATATATATATAATAGAGAGTAGAGGCAGGTAGCTGATTGATAAAATATTATTTTATTGAGTACACACAAGTTATGAAATTATTTGAAATAAATGGAAAAAAATGTTTGCCTTCACTACAATGCAAAATTTTTACATCGAAAATGTGTCTACATTATGCCTGTATGTACGATATGTAAAAATATATGATTACTTTAATTGAATTTGAGACTGTACATAATATAACGCACTTACAATTATGTTTTACTACACATGACTATATTTGCAGTATCGAATCTTTAAAACATAGCAGTAATGCCGGACGTAAAACATAACATTTCTATTAAGTAGAAAAATTCGGGATGGTCTTGTAGTAAATGTAGGACGTGTTGTTTTTTGAGGGAAATACGAATTTTACACGGAATATACATTACGTTTTGAGAATATTCAATCAGTGCCTAAACAAGACAACAGTTTCATTTTAAAATTTATCATTAACCCGACGTATTTTTTGCATTGAATATATAAATGGCTGGCGAAAGTTACGTAAATATATGTAACGAATCTAAAACATTACCCGAGTAGATGAAATATAAAATAATTAACATTCTGACTAGTCAAAAAACAGCCAAGGCCTATATGGTTCGTTGTAACTTTTGCTGCGAAAAATTACACTTGGAACTAATAATTAATAAGAACGAGATCAGAAAACATTACAGAATTGCAATATTACACTTCCACGATAGTAAATTAGAATCGAAAAATTAAAAATTTATCTATTCACGTAGGTAATTTTAACATACAAAAATTTCGGTACGCGTAGTTAGTTGAACAAATCGAATACACATATATGTTTAGTAGATGCAGTATATATTTTAATTGATTGTTAACATTCATCAGGCAAAAGATAAAGCTCTAATTATTTATTGCAAAACAAATATTTGGTTGGGATTAGTTTGCTCATAACAAAAGTAAACACAACATTACTGGGGGGAAAATGTTTTTATTCCCCTTTCTTTGGAATAATTCTTATTGGTTCGTTAAGTCACATAACCACAACACACCACTACCAACATGAGAATATTTGCAACTTGTTTCTGTAAGTAACGCCCACCTAAGACGCGCTTACAAAAATGAGTTTTATAATGGGGAAACACCTCGACATCCTTAAGAACCACTTAATCTCATGTGTCGCTTTGCTGGGACCTAGTTTATTCCTTGTTGGTGAAACCGGCCCTAAGTCTATTTTTGGCCATAAGATTATGGGTTATAACACCGGTAAATCTATAAACGATTGTGACGTTCTCGTATGTAAAATTAGGTTAAAGTAGCAAGTGGCCAGTACCTTGATAAACCTTCTGGCATAAAGCAGTAAACAATTATTTCAAAAGTTGTTACCGGTTTTACAGGAAGGAACATACTTGTATCTACTAATGCATTTGCTTTATAACAAAGAGCTCGTTATTTAGGATCTAAGAGTTTGATATAAATAAATAATGTGTCATTACAACTCTACACATTGTGAATTCATATTAAACAGCTGTATAATCTACATATATGCTTACAACGATAAGAACAATCCAACACTGAAAAATAATTTTCGTTTCCTCGAACATATTTTTTCATAATTACTCATGAGTATTTTATTAGTAGGTGAAAAATATATTTTCTGCCTAAGGGATGAAAGAGAAAGAACATCATTACTAATCATAATGCAGTCGCACTCCCACCCTAACCACAACCACCACAATGACTTCCGTTCTTATTCGTACTATGTTTCGCTTTTGAACCTTTACTTGCTCATACCCTCCTCCCCCTTTTATTTTCTCTTTCGATTTCGTGGATAAAAAATATTTACTCTAATAAGAGTATATATTTAGAATAAATTGTTCCTGTAAAAAATCATGTTTGCATAGTAAAACTGAGACGCAGAACAAGATTTACCTTTCGACGCAATGCTGCGCTTGAATAAGTGGACCAGACCCATGGCAATGTTAATATTACACATGGCAGAAAGATACAGATTTGTGAAGAAAGTTGATCCAAAACACGTGTTTCGAAAGTTTTCAATTAATTGTGAATAGCGTGTAGTAAGATTTTGAAACTAATCCACGAGATACGTGATTACTTGTTTCGCCCCAGAATCGTAGAAAGGGTTGTGAATGGTCAGTTTAGTATAGGTCACATATGAATTTGTAGTAACACTGCTATAGTTAAAAACTCACATAAGACTAAAGGCTGTTCACGATAAAGTGAGCACTTTATAAATGAACCTTAGAGAAAAGTCACTGCCCCTCCCTGCATATATTTTAATGGGCGCACTGAGTGACATTTGTCCAGTAAAGTTGGTAACGATGGCGGGAAATTAGTTCCATAGTTAAACGTTGAATAAAAGGTGTTAGGTAACCATTTTTCAGTAGTATGGGTGGGTTGGTCCTACACCATTGTTGATTAATCGATTTATCAATTTGATTGGTTGGATTAATTAGATTAATCCGATCTTAATCCGATCAAAAATATTAGTAAGATTTTAATCCGATGACAATTTTTTCGTTAATCCTTAATCCTAATCCGATTTTATCAGATTGTTTGATGGAAGAAATTTGATCAAATTCCTTTATTGAAAAAGTATGATTAAATTTATTTGATGGAATTTTTCGTGTATAATTTGGTGTACTTTATTTTCTTTCTTTCTTTTTTTTGGGGTGGGCAGCAGCTTTGGTACATCCTCATCCTCGGAGCTCTGGTGGTGTACTGAGATGTGGTGTGTTGGGGAAGGGTGTATATAGGGGATCGTGGTATTGATGTGTGATGAGCTGGGGAAGGGGTGTATATATATTTGTGTATATATATATATATATATATATATATATATATATATATATATATGTGTGTGTGTGTGTGTGTGTGTGTGTGTGTGTGTTGAATTTTGTGCAAGAGTGGCACATGTGTTTATTTTTGGATTGGGAGTGATATTGCTTGTAGACGTTGGTGGCAAGATAGGCAATTTTTTTGTTATAGTAACTAAGCAGAAATATAAAACAACATACAGTTAACACACGAGATAAATATAGGAGTGTTTCAAATATAACATAGCCCAGCTACGGAAAGAAATAAAATTATTTTAATTTACTTCCATTGGGTTCAGAAGATCGCAGAATGAATGACTTATAGCACGTATTTCTGGGAAATGAAATCTACCCCATCTGATTAGATATGCATTTAAAAATTAATTAAATGGCAAACGAACACAAATATGTGACTATCACTAAACGAATTACGGAATAGAGCTATCCTGTTTTTTTAATTAATGAAACTGTAAACTATGGAGGAAAACATATATCCGGCTGTGAGGTTGCTGAATGAATGATGCTTGTATAAGATTTACAGAGACTTATAAGCACAATTAGAGACGTGGGGTGCGGCAGGCATCTGGCAGGCGAATGAGGTTATAGCTGGTCGGAAAGAGATCTGAATAGACAACTGCATGACAAATGGATGAAAATTATGTTTATGGTGCATGTACTAATATATAAATTACACTACTTGAATTAAAAAAATTAATTTCGAAATTGCACGAGCAGCTCTCTCAAAACACATCCGTCCGGCTGTGAGGTCAGTCAAGGAATAACTTATAGACGTGGAACTTGCAGCCGAGTTCAAATTACAGGAAAGAGAGTTGAACACTCAACTACGTGAATGGATATATATTATGTTTACGAATTAATATTTCCCTAGAAAACTCAAATAAAAAACCCATTCGGATAACTTAAAGATGGGAGCAAACAAATTGAATACACTACAACAGACAACTTTTCACAATACGGAACGATTTAGCGCTTCCACTTAACATGGAAAAATAAAGATTTCAAACCTCACATTTTGAATTATACCTTAATCATATACTATTTCCTTACGAATTAATGATTTATAAATAATTAAATTTTAACCAGACACAATAGCATAATAGACATACATGTGCATCTCCTTATCATTTTACATGTACCTTAAATTATTTTAAATCATCTCTATTTGTTGTGGAGTCTGATGTAGGAATGATCTCAGTGTAGCACTTATATCGATTTATGAGTTGTGTGTTATAGCAGAGGCAATGTCAACTGAGATTATGGGGGAAACTCCTCGACATAAAAAATTTATGTCACAAAACAATACAAATATCCTGATTACAAATCCAATGGTTTATATTTCCCTATCAATCAACTTTTAATGGGTTATTATCCACGAACAATTTATTCGCGTCTTCTTGAACATTTAACATGAATTTTAAAAAAAAACTTACACTGTTGCAATGTTTGAAATTCACAATTTCACTTCCCTGGGAAAAATAAATAAATAATTCTCTCGCATAATTTAACAATGCATCTAGAGAACTGGTTTACCGCTGCGAATAAATGTACCTATCATAAGGAGAAGAATAATAAACAAATTTTAATTTTAACTTCACTTGAAGATTAGTGCGAGGTTTGGCTCGTGTCGAAGCCGACAGTATAATTATGTCGAAGATTAACTTAAAGTCGGAAATCGCACATACTTAATGAGAAAATATAAACACGATATAACCGAACGATTTGCATATACAAACTTACTCGAAGAAAAACTATGAAATTACTTAACACAAGATACTATATTAATCCGGTCTTAACACACGAAATTTTTTCCCGATAAATTATTATTAAACTAAAATGTGTATATAATATCGCTTAACGAAAATTGGACTCTGCTGGATTGAAACCCCGTCCTCGCAAATCGGCTACCCTCTTTAATAGCCCTATTGTCCACCACAAAAAAAAAACACGACCGATGATATCGGAAGAGGTGGTTCAGAGGAGAGAGCAATATGTCCATGGCAAGGCTTGTCTTCAAGCTAAAAAAGCGATTCTTAGCTGCAACTGGAAGGACCTCTGCCTTGTCCATGGAGAGTGCTACACCCTCCTCTGCCAATCCCCCTCGTCAAGACCAGAGAGCATCTTCGGATATGCGCCCCTACCCCTCCATCCATCCAGCCACTAGCCACAAAGCATTGACATGTATTCAAACCCCCTCCCTCTCCCTCGAATTTGAACTTGCCTGACTAGCTGCCTGACCCATTCTCCCCCTGCCCACAAGTTTCAACTTTCACCTGTCCGCTGACTTGTTCAGAACGGGAGGTTTCTCCTATTCTCGAAAACCTGGCTTACTTCCAGCGAAATAAAATATGCTACCCAAGTACCACTGATAAAATTTATATTCCTAAACACTAGGATTAAAATCTTACCCGATATTTTAATCCCCAGATTAAATTTCTCGAAATGTTATATTTTAATCCAAGAAACTAAAATTTTTTCCCGTTTCCAGCAAACTTATTAAAGTATTTCCGGGAATCCACAAAAAATATTTTCATAAAAGAGATATTTTCACTCGTTTAATATTAGGAAAGTTAAAAAATGTTTTTTTTCAAACACATATCATTCCATTTCATTAAGTTTCAACTATTATGATGGAAGACACGAAACATACATACATATTGAAACTTTCAATCTGTTTTAAATATATGTATATAGCAGAGAATAATGCGTATTTTAAGTGTAGATTTCTCCGTAAGCTTGTATGCAAGAATTTCGACTATACTATCTAGCATAAAATGTGTACATGTGAACAAACATAAACTTATTTTATTTACAAACACTACTTTCCGACGCAAATATTAAAGAAGTAGCACGAATCTAGCCTGAACTGACTGTTTTCGAAACTTGTATCTGTAAATTTCACATTATTTTCTAAAATGTTCAAATTTAAGCAAATTCCAAGGGAAACTGCGACAACTTTGTAATTGTGTACCCCATCATTTAGGATAATAAATTCCAGCTGTCAATAAATTATTTACATTGTCAAAAAATTCTCGAAACAAATAACTGTATTCCATACAGCTTATGAAATCGACACAACGTATAATCAGACAATAATTACCGGGAAAAACGAATTTCATATTATATACGCACATTTAAAACATCGTCAGGAGAATCACGGATCAAAATGGCTTACTCAACAGACTAACCTCCGACTAACACAATCGTTTCAGTAAAAAACATCGTTAAACATTCACTACAAAATATTTCCAAACCCATCTCTCCCTTCTACATTCCTAAAATCAATTAATCTTTATTCATTTTAATCGAATACCAAGTAAAGACGTATTCCGTCTAACATGCATAGATTAAACCACATGGTGAATTACTAGCAATATTTTCGCAATTAATATACAAATATTAGTGTGGAAGGCATTTCTATCATTATATTTTAAACCTGATACTGTTTAAAACATACATTTATACAGAAATAAGTTAGTTGTAATTCTGATATTGTGAGGTGAACATATATTATGAAATAAACTTTCTCCGCACACCAAAGAGTATTCATTTAATATACTTTAATGTTAATGGATGCATCATCGAATATACTACAGTGCAGAAACTGTAGAAAAATGTGCACTTTAGTCTATAATGTTCGCTGGCATCAGAGGAGCGAATGTATGAATAATGCTTCTCAAACGATTTTAACTGCAAAAATCTGGCGAGTCGAGTATTTGTTACTAGCTGTGATTACCCTGTATTGAAACACATGGATGTCCATATCTGAATCACTGTTAAGCCTATCATTAATTATACGTGCATCAATCAATCTACCTGCGAACACCGTAGCCAATAGCTCGTATGTCAGGTCTGGCAATGACTCCACTGAGGCTAGGAATTCGGAAAACGAATTACTTTTCACCCCTGAATAAACATAGCGAATATTTTTAAGGTAATTCAGTAGGTAGAGCTGAAAATTATAATTATGTAGTTGTTTGTGGAGCAAGTGGATATTGCATAGAATCAGTCTTGCAAGTTTTACAGTGTCTCTTAGAATTATCGCTCTGAGTAAATTGCTTCTGGCATAAATCACACAAACTGTTTCCTTAAATCTTTTTTTCACAACAAGTTTTTTCATATCAACACATACTACACAGAGCTAGAAATTCTTTACCGCAGAAGCGATACAGCAAATAAATAATTGCTTCCGTAGTATTTGAAGTCTAGAATGTCACTAGACGAAAATGTATACATAAATATTTATTGCGAATGTCTGATCAAATGATGAGCGTAGATATCTGCACAGGTATGTAGACAACTAACAAAAGGTACTGCAGTTGCATACCTTATATAGTCAGTGATAGACAATTCTAGGAACCAATTCCATTACATTATTCGTTTTTAAAACACAATGCGTCTGATTCCTGTGATCATTAGTGATACAGAAAGACAATCTAATTTTTTTTCTCCCACAGTACTACAATTAGTGTCATAATATAGGTATGTAGTGCTGAAATGAGAGTAAAGGAATCATGCTTTATTCCCTTACCACAGTGCTAATTGAAATAAATGTTGTATTACTAACCTAAAGGACAACATTCTTTATTATAAATAAAATTTTATGAGGGAGCGAAGTTCTGTGTTTGGGAAAGGCAGTCGGCTAAAACGTGTTTACAAAACAGACAGGGGAAAAGGCTTTCTAAACCCTCATGGCTAAAGCCAGGTAGTGGGTTGGTGAGAGTTGAGTGCATTGGGGAGCGAGCGAAAGTCAGGTTACAAGAAGTGAACGGGAGAAAACGTTTGGAGCAACACGACACTATAGCCAGCAGCTGAGAGCTTGGGCCACATGTGGGAGCTGTGCACGACTCGGGCTAGACAAGAAAGTGAAACCAATTTCAGAAAATTGCAGCAGCACACAGCGGGCATTAGCTTCTAGACCTGCTCCCTTCACCCACCCGCTCTACTTCTCTATCCAGACCTGCTCCCCTTCTGCTACCCACTCTCCCTCGCAAACCCCACCATGCATGTGCTGCAGTCACCTGTATGATAGACCATCTCCCCTAAGAAGATTTTAGTCCGCGATGCACGACGCCCCTATCGCCTCCAGTAAACACAGCTCTTTCCCAGTACACATTTTGGAATGTGTGGACATGTTTATAAGACAATATTGAAATTGAAATTCATGCTATTGCATCAAATTTTAATCCCAATTTTTTTTTAAATTTTGACTGCGAAAAACAATTTGATTAAGAGAAAAACTTTACATATTAATAGCGGTTTTTTAAATGATGCGAATTACTCGACACCATCGAAATAAAAATAGTTTACACCATCAAAAATTTTTTATAAATTTAATCATGATTTTCATATAAAATTTATTAGTGAGGGGGAAACTGTTTAACAATTTATATTAATAATATTAACAAACACACTCTTAAAACGAAATATTAAAGACATTCTACTGATACTACTACTATGACTACTACTACTAATATTTACTTAAACATAACAAAATTTTACTCAATTTTTTAACTAGTCAACTCTCTATCTACTCATAAATATAGGACCACAACTGACCTAGAATTACTTGTAAAACATTTCCCCATATTTGCAGTTACCCAAACAACAACTTTGAAAATGAAAAATTTTAAAACTACTTAAACTATATACCTAAACCACCCCATCACACATCAAAACATTTCATTTGTTAGCAGTACTCAATGTACATTCATTCATCATAACAGACATCACTCAACAAACAATGACACTTAGCGCAGAGAATAGGGCAGAGCTGTGTGATCACCAGACACACTTGGCATAGTCTGGCATAGTTTCCTCATTTTTTCTTGCTCCATAATTCATACCTCAAAGATACTTCAACAACCCAGCCTTAAAAATCTTAAAAACTACTTAAAATTATATACCCAAACCACCACATTTCAACATCAAAACATTTCATTCGCTAGAAGTACTTAATGTCCATTATTAATCCATCACTCAAACATGCATTATCAAACAACGAAACACAGAACAGAGAATAGGACAGGGCTTTGTGCCCTCCTGTCATGCTGGGCATAGTCTGGCATAGTTTCCTATCATTTTGTTCGTGCTCCATAATTCATACTTCAAACACATAAAACATCCCACCCTTGAAAAACCTTAAAAACTACCTAAAACTACTTAAAAAGTAACTTAATAAATGAATATTGTAAATGTGAAATGAATTGCTACTAAACTTTATTGAATTTAAGTGAATATCATTCAAATTGTAAAGAGTTGTAACAATTCTAAGAAAATTTCATTCAAATTGTAAACAGTTTTAACTAATTTATAAAAATGCTGTAGAAATTTCTAAAATTTCATTCAAATTGTAAACAACTTCATAAAAGATTAAACGATTCCAAGATTGTAAGAAAATTTCATTCGAATTCTATAAATTTGGAACAATTTTAAGTAAATTTCATTCAAATTGCAAAGAATTTTACTATTACTGGAAAAATTTACACTAAATTGAATAAAAACCGCAGTACAAATTTTTATTCAATGGAAAAAGCCCTAAAATCTTCGTAAAACCAATTCACTTACATAAAGTCTAGTAGTGTAGCTGGTGGTTGTTGAAGGAGGCCTGAACCCAGGTATGGCAGGCTGAGTGCTAGTCCGCTCAAGCAGGTGAGCCTCATGGTCCCTGCTCCCGCAGGCGGCCGAGCGTAATCCCAAGCGAGTTCCAGGAGAGTTGTTTCGACAGACGAGTGAGCAGGTGGGTGGGCATGTGGTAAGCTAGTCCTTTTACCATTGCTGCAGAAGCTAGGAAGCGATGGGTTCCCGAACACCAGCGATTCACGCCCTTACCAATATCGCGAACAACCAACAGCAGCTTCGATCAGCGTGCGGATTGTAGGGGTGGGTGGAGCAGAAACCAGTTCACAGGATGTACTATACTCTCGCGCACAGCAGCGAGGGGAGAACCAGCTCCCCTAGCAATAACTAAGCAAATGGGGCATACTGACTAGGATCCTCTATTTATACCCCGACCATTCTCCCTTGTCTCAAAAATTTATATGAAACTATTCGCTTCAAACGTACATCAAATGAAGGAGTAATGCATTTGGAACATTAAAAAATAATTTTAACCTAATTTAACACATTGGAATTTAACGTGTATTTATTCGATTTTAAGCAATTAGATTTTAATTACATTCTTATTTCATTATTTCATTATCTTGCAACACAAGCTTTTTTGCAATACGAGGTTTTTAACTCAGACTATTATACAGTTAAACTTCCTATTTCACATACACAAACAAATTACTAACATTTAATTATATTTTTTTAATTATGTGATTTGTTCATTATTCCTTTTATGTCATATGGTTACTGACTTCCAAACTATATTATAATCATACAAGACCTAGCCGAGACTCGAACCCAGAAACTACATTAAAATTATACATGTCTTGCCCGGGACTCGAACACAGAAACTATCTAATATTAACCATGCCTTATTCGGGATTCGAACCCAGAGCCTCCAACTAATGCACAATCTAATTACTCTATGGAGACTAGCGAAAGAATTATTTTTTTTGTATTTATGGTGTGTTATAAAAATAATACTACAGTTTTTCAACAGAATGGTTGAATAAGATTTTTGGCAAACGAATAAGTTAGTTTGTTAACTGTCGTTTTCTTTACAACACTAGTACGTGTTATTGCAACATAGTTTGAGAGAAACCAAACATCTTATAAAATCTCTCTCTCTCTCTCTCTCTCTCTCTCTCTCTCTCTCTCTCTCTCTCTCTCTCTCTCTCTCTCTCTCTGTCTCTGTCTGTTGAGACGATTTATTTTATCACTATATAATTCATTTCTTAGGAAATCAAATAGACTTTTTAAGAGGGATAGGTTAAATAAAAGTAAGCATTCATTTTAAGTCATTAATTTATTGATACAAATATATACAAACACACTTTGTTTCGCAGATTTATGTCCACTTTTAACAGACAAATATTTATGTTACACTACAGAATGTTCTAAAAAATACACAAGTAAGTACAGAATGTTACAAAATATATGCACACCATTAAACAACAAAGTAAAGGAGGTTACAAAAATTATAGCACAAGCAGGAATCGGGTGATTTACAAACATAGATACCAAAACAATTTAATATTTGTTATACATTATTCCTCGAAAGCATTCCACGAAACATACTTTATTCCTCAAATAAGCCTGTTTATTCCTCAATTAACATTCTAGCCAAATTAAAATGACTTAATTGGTTTGAGGAAGATATAATACTTAAAATTTGAACATATTGCTATCACACAATGTTTACTTGAAATATTTACTTTTTCGATCAAGTAGT
Source organism: Dryococelus australis (assembly GCA_029891345.1). Lineage (NCBI taxonomy): Eukaryota > Metazoa > Arthropoda > Insecta > Phasmatodea > Phasmatidae > Dryococelus > Dryococelus australis. The sequence goes on from CM056993.1 coordinate 132,432,171, forward strand.
AGGGTTAACTAAATTTAATATCATGCTTCTAGGGTGTTTGCAAATAATACTTCATTTGATGTAACCTAGTCCCTTAAGTGCTCTTATGATCAAAACCATCTCTTTTACTCCAGAATATTCCACATGATTTTTTAAACTTCAATAAATATCTAAGTCTGTTTACAAGCTGATTGGAGTCTTCGGGAATAAGGTACTCAATATATGCAGCATCCTTAGCCTTCTTCGCATCACTTGTATAAGACAACTCGTTGGTGCAATCATTACTGCTGTATTTTCCTGATGTTTCATCATAAATATCGACTTTACTTTGCTTTGAAGGAGGTGTATCGTTACAGACACTGGTCTCCACAGCTACTGGTGTTTAATTATGTTGAAAATCATTACGTTCACATGTTAGTGTATTGCTATGCTCTAGAGCCTCGAACCCGGCAAAGTGGATTTGAAAACACCATCCAACAAAACACAATCACCTAGGTGAAAACAACCCTTGTTAAGGCAAAGTTAAATAAAACATAGAAGAACAATAAAGTTCGAAAAATTCTACATACTATGAGCTGAAATACAATACACATGAATTCTGGTACTGTGTTTTGATTTTATTAATTTTCTTCTTTTAAAACATATTTTTCATAACAAGGTAAATTTTTGTTGCCGCCAATATCTTTCACAAATGTGAATTTTACCATTTCCAATTATAACATTTAAAATTCTGGCTTTATAGTCTTAACAGTTGCCATTTCTCTCTTTTATATTGAATGTTATAATGTATTTTCAGGCCATCTACAACTTTACCTAAAGTCATAAAAAATGCAAAAATATTATTTGGCATATCATGATTTATAATGTAGGTTAAAGTTATTTTCCGGCCATATTCTGGTTACCAAAGCCCATCGAATTGAAAAATTATTATTTGCCATATCATAATATTTTATTCTACAAGTTAAAATGTATTTTCAGGCTATGTACAATTTTACCTAATCCCATAAAAATGTAAGAATATTATGTGGCATATCATAATAGTCTATACTGAAGGCTACAAATTATTTTCCGGCTATATTATAATTACCGAAGGCCATTGAATTGCAAACAAATAAAATATTATTTTAACATGTTTTCTCCAAAACAATGAGAAATGTTTCATATAGTTCTCTATTCAAAACATGCTTTTACGGCTTATCCACAATTGGAAAATTTCCTATTTATTTTCCCAAATTTAATCAATTTCATCAGGAAAAGTCCAGAAAAGACACCAACAAATTTTAATTGGGGAACTTGCAAAATTACAATTTTCTATCCTGAACCGTAGCATTCATTTTTAGGGATTATTTTCCAGAATTCAGGGAAAACTATAAACCACTTTCTTGGTTTATCTTGTGTACAAAACTTATGGACATTTTCTCCAGATTGTTCATAATTTAGCTATTTGTTGTTTCATATTTAATAAAAAATTCGGCATTTCATAAAAATTCGTTTACAAAGATTTAACATTTACATTCAGATTTGCAGAGGATAAAACAAATCATTTTATTGAGATATTAATAGTTTGTTTTAGGGCATCATGGCCCCTACTTACTGCTTATTAGGACATCAAAGTATGTCTCACCATGAGGGCTGGCATGACAACTAGTGGCATACTTATCTTGGTATTCCGAAGCTCTTTCGAGGGTGCTGTCTCCCCTCGAGACAACTCCGCTCCCAGTATATATAGCAGAATTAGTTTAATTCTCCCTAGAGTATATTAATTAATGGTCAGCCAACAGCTGCATTTATTAACTAACAAGGAAATGTTCAAGGGGCGATGGGTAAACAGCCAATCGTTAAAAAACACATCACAATTACAAGAAAGACATAGCACCATCAGCTACCAATTTAGCAAACAAAAAAAATCATAATGGTACACCTGTGCCGCCTCCCTGGTGATGTCATAGGAGTGGGGACGTCATGCACCGTGGCCGCAGTTCGCAATGCCATCTAGACAGCGAAAAATCCAGCACCACGTCAAAAAAGTTCAGTAACAAAACAGGCTTCAAGCGGCGAAGCTAATTCCGATGTCCTACTGAACTTCCATGTTGGTAACCAAAGTTTGTCGTAACAAACTTCTATGCAACTCTTCAAGTTTTCACAAACCAGCTTGGTAAGAAGGTAGCGATAGTTTATAAGTTCAGGCAGAAGATATTATAAACCAAAAAGTGGGAAAAGTTCTTTCACTTCACGTAGTCGAATTGTGTTGTACTTGATTGGTTGGATGCAGTCGTCAAACATGGTTGATGAGTAAGGAGACAGCAAAACTCCATGCAGGCCGTCTCATCATATGTCATACAATCCGATTCTATTTCATTACCTGTATTTATGTTAGTTCGCTCTTCTTCTATGTTATTATGTAGTGTAGATCCTACATTTAGTTTCCTATGAGGAAGATTATTTTTTTACAGATCATGACATGATGATTCAAGTTATCCATTCGTGCAAATTGTCTATCACAGAATTTGCAGTTGAAAATTGTAAGAGAAGCATTATTCAAATATTCGCTCCTCTCATGCTGGCGAACATTAGAGGCGAAAGTGAAAATTTCCCCATGGTATCTGCACCGTAGTTTATTCGGTGATGCATCCATTTACATTAAGCTAGATTAAATGAATAATCTTCGGTGCGAGGAGAAAGTTTATTTCATAATAAATGTTCACCTCACAATATCAGAATTACAACTAACTTATTTCTGTATAGATGTATGTTTTAAACAGTATCAGGTTTAAAATATAATGATAGAAATGCCTTCCACGCTAATATTTGTATATTAATTGCGAAAATATTGCTAGTAATTCACCATGTGGTTTAATCTATGCATGTTAGACGGAATACGTCTTTACTTGGTATTCGATTAAAATGAATAAAGATTAATTGATTTTAGGAATGTAGAAGGGAGAGATGGGTTTGGAAATATTTTGTAGTGAATGTTTAACGATGTTGTTTACTGAAACGATTGTGTTAGTCGGAGGTTAGTCTGTTGAGTAAGCCATTTTGATCCGTGATTCTCTTGACGACGTTTTAAATGTGCGTATATAATATGAAATTCGTTTTTCCCGGCAATTATTGTCTGATTATACGTTGTGTCGATTTCATAAGCTGTATGGAATACAGTTATTTGTTTCGAGAATTTTTTGACAATGTAAATAATTTATTGACAGCTGGAATTTATTATCCTAAATGATGGGGTACACAATTACAAAATTGTCGCAGTTTCCCTTGGAATTTGCTTAAATTTGAACATTTTAGAAAATAATGTGAAATTTAACAGATTCCATCTTCGATAACTGTCATTTCAGGCTGTATTCGTGCTACTTCTTTAATATTATGTCAAAAAATTAGTATTTGTAAATAAAATAAGTTTATACTTGTTCAAATATACACATTTTATGCTAGATAGTATAGTCGAAATTCTCACATGCAAGCTTATGGAGAACTCTATATGTGAAATACTTATTTTTCTCTGCTATACACATATATTTAAAACAGATTGAAAGTTTGAATATGTATGCATGTCTTGTGTCTTTCATCATATTAGTTGAATCTTAAGTAAATGTAATAATGCTTGTTTGAAAAATGGTGTTCTTTAACTTTACTAATATTTAGTGGGTGAAAGTATCGCTTGTAGTTAGTTATAGTGTCCTAGACCAACTTCGTGATTTTAAAATGTATTGTAAGTTTACAGGATTAAACTTAAAAACAGTATCTTAGGAAATGTTTATATATTGCGATTTAAATTTATTGGATTAAATATTATTTCTTGGAATTATAATTAATTTTAACTTCAAGGAAATAATATCATCACCGGGACTTTGGTAGCAAGATTTTTTTCACTGGAAGTAAGCCAGGGTTTCGAAAATAGCAGAAACCACCCTTTATGAACAAGTCAATTGACGGGCGAAAGTTAAGGTTTGCTGGGCAGAGGGGGAGGGGAACTTCCCATGCAGGTCAATGCTTTCGAATGAGTTCAAAATTCGCTGTTCACGGGTATGTAGGCGGGTGCACAGCTCTTGTGTTGGACAAGGGGCTGGAGGAAGGGATGTGGGTAGGGGAGCCGAGGCAGTGCTACAGCTAGCCGAAAACACGTTTTGAGCTGGAGGGGGATGCCCAGTGGGTCCAATGAATCTCTAATCTCGGACAAAGACACATTTTGGACTATGGAGTTGGAAGGTTGAAGGGGTAGGGGGGCATATACCCGAAGATGCACTCTGGTCTGGCGGAGAGGGTTGGGGGATGTGTGTGTAGCACTCTCCATGGACAGTGTAGAGGTTCGTTCAGCTACAGCTCAGAATCACCATTTTAGTTTGAAGACAAGCCTTCCCATGGATGCATCGCTCTCTCCTCTGAACCACCTCTTCAGATATCACCGGTTGCTGCGTCTTTTGGCGGAGACTAGGGCTATTAATGAGGGTAGCCGATTTGCGAGGACAGGGTTTCAATCCAGATGAGTCCAACTTTCGTTAAGCGATATTATATACACATTTTAGTTTAATAATAATTTATCGGGAAACAATTTTCGTGTGTTTAGACCGGGTTATTATAGTGCCGGTGTGTTAAGAAACTTAATATTGATTTCATCGTTTTTATTTGAGGAATTTTGTAGACTCAAATCGCTCATTTACATAGTGAAAATATTTTCTCATTAACTATGTGCAATTTCCATTTTTAAGTTAATCTTCCACATAATTATACTGTCGGCTTCGACACGAGCCGAATCTCACATTAATCTTCAAGGGAAGTTAAAATTAAAATTGAATTCTTCGTCTTCTTACAATAGGAACATTTATTCGCAGCGGTAAACCAGTTCTCTGGATACATGGTTAAATAATGTGTGTGAATTATTTATTTATTTTTTCCAGAGAAGTGAAATTGTGAATTTCAAACATGGCAGTTTTTAAAAATTTCATGTGAAACGTTCAAGAAGATGTGATTAAAATATGTGTTTAAAAAGGTATGTGTACATATGAGAGGGAGACATACGTGTAGATCTATTGCGCTATTGCATCTGATTAAAATTTAATTATTTGATAAATCATTAATTCGTAGGGAAATAGGATATGTTTTAGGTATAATTCAAAGTCGAGTTTGTAAATCTTTATTTGTCCATGTTAAGTGGACGTGCTAAATCGTTCTGTATTGTGAAAAGTTGTCTGTTGTAGTGTTTTCAAGTTGTTTGCTTCCATCTTTAAGTTATCAGAATGGGTGGTAAACGAGTTTTTTAGGGAAATATGAATTCGTAAATATAATTTTTATCCATTCACATAGTTAGGTGTTCAACTCTCTTACACATAATTTCAACTCGACCGCAAGCTCCACGTCTATAAGTCATTCCTTGTTGAACCTCACAGCAGAACATACATGTTTTGAGAGAGGTGCTCGTGCGATTTCATAAATTAATTTCTTTCATTCAAGTAGTGTAATTTATATATTAGTATGAACATCGTAAAGATAATTTTCATCCATTTGTAATGTAGTTATCTATTCACATCTCTTTCCGACTAGCTAAAACCTCATTCGCCTGCCAGGCGCTGGTCGCGCTCCACGTCTTGAATTGTGCTTATAAGTCTCCGCAAATCCTATACTAGCATCAGTCATTCAGCAACCTCGCAGGTGGACAGATGTGTTTCTCCTCCTTTTACATTTTCATTAATTAAAACAAAACAGGATATCTGGGTTCGGTAATTCGTGATGGTCATGTACTTGTGTTCGTTTGCCGTTTAATTCTTTTTTAAATGCATATCTAATCCTACAGGGTAGATTTAATTTCCCAGAAATACGTGCTATAAGTCATTCATTCTGCGATCTCCCGAACCCAACGAACGTATATTAAAATAATTTTATTTCTGTCCATAGTTGGGCTACGTTATTGTTCAAACCTTCCTACATTTCTCTTGTGTGTTAACTATATGTCGTTTTATCTTTCTGTTTAATTACTATAACCTCAAAATCGCCTATCTCTCACCAATGTCTGCAAGCAATATCACTTCCAACCCAAAAAAAAAAAAACACTTACGCGACTCTCGCACAAAACTCAACACATATATACGCCTTCCCCAGTACATCATACCTCAGTACCACGCGAGAGCTCAAATGGTGAACATCGCTCCCCTATATACACCCCTTCCCCAACACACCATCAGTAAACCGCCAGAGCTCCGAGGGTGAGGACGTACCAAAGTCGCTCCCCACCCCAAAAAACAGAAAGAAAGAAAATAAAGTACACCAAACTATACACAAAAAATTCTATAAAAGAAATTTGATCAAACTTTTTCACCACAGAGATTTGATCAAACAATCAGATTAAATCTGATTAGGATTAAGGATTACACGAAAAATTGCATCGTATTAAAATCGAATTAATTTTTTAATCGGATTAAGATGGGATTAATTCAATCGATCAAATTGATAATCCGATTAATCAAAAATGGGCTAGGACCGCCGGCCCACCTCTACTACGTTTGTCATAAATTCAAATTATTTTTTTCGCTATGTGTTGTTTTGTTAATGCATCGAAGTGCAAAATTAAGCAGATTTGTAAAATATTTACTTTCTTAATAGTTTCACATTTTCATTAAGTTTCAACTATTATGATGGAAGACACGAAACATACATACATATTGAAACTCTCGATCTGTTTTAAATATATGTATATAGCAGAGAATACGGCGTATTTTACGTTTAGATTTCTCCGTAAGCTTGCATGCAAGAATTTCGACTATACTATCTAGCATAAAATGTGTACATGTGAACAAATATAAACTTATTTTATTTACAAACACTACTTTCCGACGTAATATTAAAGAAGTAGCACGAATCCAGCCTGAACTGACTGTTTTCGAAACTGGTATCTGTAAATTAGTAGAGAAAAGGAAGATGCAGTGCAAATATTAAAACGTTTATTTTTTTTATTTAAAATTGTCATTTATTAATTTAGAAGCATTGGTTTGTTGTATTGACCCACATGAATATGTATTGCGAACGAAGAACTCCATATGTGTGCTTTTTATTTTGCTGTGGCACATCTCATTCTTCTCATGCCAAGAAGAGGCTTATCTCAAGGATGGAGAAGTGTAGATATAATAATTCGTACAGAAATAAAAATAAGACAATTACAAATTACATGCATTTTAGAACAGAAAGTCACGTAACCATTTTTCTTCAAGCTTTGTTTTGTCGGTTGACAATCACTACTGACACAGACACTCATGTGATTTTAATGAAGGCTTGAAAGCAAAACATTTTTTAAACAATATCATTTGGGGAGAAGTACAGCTTGCTTGGTTTCCTGCCTCCTCCCCCTGCCCTTGTCGACCCCTTTTACAGGATATTCGCCTGGCTTGATATAAATCTACTTTTAGTAAAGAACAAGAATGTAATTAATGTTTGGATTTGTATATACGAGTAATGGTGTTTGGTTTCTAGTAATTGAAACTGCAACATCGAGAAAAGTATTTATCTAATGTAATCTACTCTTACGCATACTTTAACTATTTTATTTACAAACCCGTAGAATGATCTAGAATAACGCAAGTATTAGCAGTGAATGGCCGGGGATGGCTTGCTGTGTTTACATTTCATACTTTCATTTCGATTTCGTATGAGGTACTGAGATATTACTTTCTTTGTAAGAGTCGCCAGTGGACCGCTCACATATGTACATAGTATCAAAAGAAGTCCCTGGCGCGCGTATGTCTGTACGATTGCGCTAATCTCGAGAACCAGTTAACTTATATGATGCAGTTTTTACTGTTATCATCTGTATTTATCGATAAAGGTTTGTGCGTATTAAAAATTGCCCTAGCGCTTATAGGAGATGAGTATTAACGGTATTAGTGAATCAAGTCGGGGAAAAAGTTTGCCGCCAGCGCGCTCTCATCGAATACGCTGCCTAATCCTTTAGAGATGTATTAAAATCATGTACGAAAGAATAGTGTAAAATTAAAAAATCTGCCAGGAGGCAGTAGTTACATATATCTATCTTTAATAGGTAAGTAGTAATAATCGCATTTACAATTTAAATTATGCAATAAAAACAAACGTAAAATTCACTGCCTTTTCTAACCATAAAGAACTTAATCATTATCTAAATTAATAAATTCATAATTAAAATTGTTTAATGTAGATAAGAAATGTCCTTTACGTCATACAATTATCGCCAGAAATTTAAAGGTTATGGAAAGTTTTGTAAAAAAGTAAGACGCGCGCCCCACGGGCAAAAAAGAAACTAAAGTGTACCCGGGCGAAGCAGGGCCGGGTCGCTAATGTCTTATAATTCAGAGAATTTTCAATTGATTCCTATCAAGTGTGATACCAAAATAGCAATATAGGGGAAAACTGGCATTCATGGAATTCAATAGTTATTTTTGAATTTGTGGTTTTTATGAAATATTAGCTTCTGACAAATCCCTAACACCATGGAAACTGTTAAAATTTTAATCTCTGCAGTACAAAAACCAGGAACGTTTATTCTTTTCCATGATGGGTTATTTAATTTGTCAATTTTACAGTGGGCAATAAGAAAAAAGTCGTCATGCGTGCCCAGTCTCCAAGGTAAGCACGCTCCCCAATAACTTGGTAAGATTTTTCCTCCCCAGCAGCCCCGCCCTTACACTTTTCGCCCCCTCATTCTCATTCAAGCCCATATGTACCTCCCGGTCGGAGGGGCTTTTCCCACACGAACACTCCAGGGCTCACAACAACAACACATTACACAAAAAAAAAAAAAAAAAAAAAAAAATAGTATTTGTACAACGGTTTCATATGATTCCGACAAAATTTAATACGCAAGTTGCTTAATGGCGGAGAATAACCAGTTAGCGCTTTGTTAGCTAATCATCTATTTAATAATGTTATACTACAGAGTGGGTTCTGCATATCTCAGCTCATCTATTGAGTAAAACAAGACATTAAATGAAAATAATTCCTTGGCCGTGCAATAAGTTTTTGAAGTTGCCGGCTTTCTTCAGCCATAATGCGTAATCATACTTGAATAAGTTAGGTTATTTTATTTGTTTGAGGAAATTACTATTTCACTTACTATCAAATGCTTTAGTATTCTGCCATGAAACATGTTTCACATACAAGCACAGATAAACACCTATTATTATTTTTTCTTTTGTAAAATGCCTTCCTTCCGAAATGCTGGTATGGTATGAAATTGTCTGTAGAGATTTTACCAATTTGAGCTAAAAATTATACTTAAGTGGTTATTAGTTTTCAATTATTTGGATTACGTGGGACTTTTACTTTATGCTTTCATTGGTTAACTTTATAGTGTAAAACCTAACTTAAATAATGCTGTCTCCCAAACACACGTGACAAAGTAAAAAAGACTCCAAATTGCGCTCAGACTTCTTGTTTCTTAACGTATTTCGTGCCTATCCCCCCCCCCCCCCCCCGGCCGTGTCGTGAATGAGACTTATGCCTTCCAATTCGAAAACTGTTCTTTGCCTCTGCGAAGCTTGCATACCATTTGATTTCCCTACGAATGAAAAGCTATTTTCTAACTTTGAATCTTTTCTGAACATCGAGGCATTCCACCTCTTTTGTTTAGACGTCTCTGGCGGGCCCGGGCGAAATCTGAATTTCCCTGGTCCGTTGTAGACTTGTTTATTTTATTTCTGTTTTTGTTTTCACTTTGCAAAATATTTATGTGCCTGTATTTTACCTTTCCACGATTTTTCGCAATCGCTTTGTAACTAGATGAAAATACAACAGTAATTCTCACATATGTAACGGATAAGTGGTCTTCACGTAACGTTTAACTCAGCGCTTTACGTCTCGGCCATTTTATAAGTACTGAGAAAATAAAACTATTTGTGTTAGAAAGTCGGGGGGAAATGGCAATTAACTGTTATTTGTGTGCCTTCATTGTTTTTTTCTGTTCATTTCGGAATCAGAAGCCATGCACGATTTCCTTTTAGTTTATGGTTATTCAAAAATGTACGTTAAGTGAGCAATAAAAGAAGTTTCAAAATAAGTACGTTTCGCTTAAACTTTTACATTATTATTTCTACTTACCTAGAAATGTCTTTCTGTCAGTGAGAGTTATTATCAACTCGAGGTAAAATCGCTGTGAGATAATTACTAGTGCAAAATGATGTATAAAACGTTATATGATTTATAGTCTAAAGTTATTGTTAATGGAGGAATGCGTCCTCAAGAATTGATAACCCAAATAATTTAATTTTGAAATATTATAAACTACTTGAGATGTAAAAAATTCCCGAATACTTTTTTTATTTCATATATGAAATCTGCGTAACTTCGATAAGAAAGTTACAGTTTGAAATGTTGTGGTTGTTTGCCTGCTTGCTATGAAAGGGGAAAAACTACCAAACCAAATTTTACAAATGTAATGTCTTTAGTACTATAGGCCAATTTTTCAATTCATGGATTTAATGTTTTAACACAATTACTTACAAACTATTTTGAAGTAGTCATTTGTAAATCTCTGTTTTCAAATAAACGCCCTTCCCTCTGTAATATTAGTAGGACGTACTTTGTCTTCTTTCTCGTTTTGCGTAAGGAATTATTATGCAATATTGTTAAAGGCTGTTCACCATAAAGTGAGCACTTTAGAAATGAACCTTATATAAAAGTCACTGCCCCTGCCTGCATATATTTTAACGAGCTCACTGAGTGACATTAGCCCAGTAAATTTGGTAACGATGACTGGAAAGTAGTTCCACATTTTAACGTTGAATTAAAAGTGTTAGGTAACCATTTTTTTAATGCATCCAAGTGTAAAAATGAGCAGATTTGTAATGTATTTCATTTTTTAATAATTTCACAGTTTCACTTGACCGACGCACGAATAAAGTGATGAGGCCCAAGGCAATGTTAATTCTACATAAGGTGGAAGAATACACAACATGCATGCAAGTAGATCTTAAGCAAGGCTTTCAAAAGTGCTAATTTTACCGTGAATAGCATATACGTGGTGTTCAGGATAATTTTTATTAATGTCCTTCAAACCAACGAATAACGAATTCTGTGCATAGAAATGGATTTTTTTAAATAAATAAATAAATTGCGCAACTTTTGATCGCTGATGTTCTGCGTGTATACTTACATACATTCTGCGTGATCATATTTTCTGACAGCCTAGCAATATTCGACTTGAAGGTTGGGACGTCAGAGCCAGCTCTCTTCATATCTGTTTGCTAACGAGGACGAAGTTGGGCCCTTACAACCTAGACTAATCTACACGCGTATCTAAAAACCACATAAAAATCCTCGGTTTATATAAGATTCCAACCGAGAGCCTAGCAGTCAGCAGATAACACCTGAAAGACAAGGGCAGAGATAGACTTTGTTTTTGTGTATCCGGAGGGGGGGGGGGGGTCACTTCGCTATTGTACAGGTGCGGGTGTAGACTTTTGAACTGTTTCACGGGAAAAGGGCATTGTCTTATTATAATGTTAGGAAATAGTATATTAAATCAATCATGTGAAATCAGTATTTTAAACAACTCTGATACATGAATTTTTCACGTCAAAGAGATAGTTTTGGGTATTGGGGGGGGGGGGGGTAATATATCCTGAGATCCCCTCCCCCTTCCAGCCCAACTGGATCTGCCTCTGCAAAGATCTTAGTCATGAGATCGTCCCGTAACAGTTTTTGCAGTTTTCTTTATCACCCTTCTCTTTAAGGCTGTAGGAAGATCTGTGAGCGCTTACGTAAAGCCAAACTGACTTTAAAAATACGCATGTATTCAGCCTTAATATGTTCTTGAACCCAGTACACACGGCGGATAAGTTAACTCCGAACTAACTATACCGTGGAAGACGGCTGCGAGTAAACTTGGTTACACCTCAGTAACTCAAGTGACATTTCACCGTTGTGACTTTCATTTTAACAACGATATTTCTGTTAGCAGTGCTCGAAAGTCTTTTTAAAAAATAACAACAGTAAAATAATTGTCTTTCGTGCACAAAGACTAACCACGGATTTGACCTGATTGGCGAGGGAATCGGAAATTTCATTCCAAGGATCTGCACCTTTATTTTCCTGGAATGTAATGGAAAACTACTGGGTAGCCTTCCTCAAACCCAAGATTTCCTGAACACGAGTCAAGAACGTTATACATTACAAAATACGTTTGGGAAAGTACACTTGTGATCCAAAAGTTAAACGTTACAATACAGTCAGATGTTGCTGATACGCCATGGAAACCTAACATTGCTTTAATTTGGTCAACTACAGCACAATAGCCAAAATAAGATAACCTGTAGATATAGTAAAGCATACCAGTAACGTAACACGAAAAATTAATACATGTTAACTAGAATATAGGGACATAATCTTCATATAAGACTCTGAAGCCACATGACCCGGGGTAGGGGCCTAAAACCTACCAGGATTGCTGAAGCAATGTTTCCCCGAAGTTGTCAGCTGTAATGGTAACAGTAATGTCGCACGGATGGAGCTCGAGCCAGAATATCTGTAGGTAATGACAACAGCAGCGAAATACTACGGTCTATATACAAAATACTGTTTACTAAACGTCTGGAAAAGCAGCAATTTTGACACAACCCCATACAAAAATGAACTTCCTGGCCTCAACACAAAATCATCCAAGACTATTAAAAAAAACGAAGAATAGAGACCACCGACTCTTTCTGTAGCAATTACATCCAAACAAAACACAGAATCTTACACATGTTTGTATAGATGTGAATTGTGCTCTGCATTTACAGCAATACCATTAGTAGATTTGCCAAATTATTTACCTCATTTAAAAATATTATACAATCAATGTTATACAATTTCCTAACATTGTTACTGACAAAACACACATTAGTATGATTAAATCATTGAAAGCGGTTAAATAATTTGCAAGTTATGATACATGAAAAGATTACATGGGACATAGTTTTGTGTAAAAAAATTATGTTGACACATTTATTTTACAAATATTTTAGAGTAATATTCTTTTTTTATTTTTATTTATAAGTACACTTGAAAGAGAAAACAGAACGAGGGAAATAATAAATTTGCAGACAAGTTTTGTATTTTTGTTAATTGATTCCTATTGTTCGATAAATTAGCTATAAATTATCCAGATTTGAAAACTAAATATGTTTCTTGCCAATTGATCTAGCGAGATGGGGTTCCCAGCATTAGTTAAGTCTCTTTCCACTCAAAAGATAACATTACAGGTTTGTTAAGCGGAAATTATAAATTCACTGATTATTGACATACATGTTGAGAGATACAGTTGCAGTGGAAATTTCGTGCCGTTGTTGTGTATAAAGTGGAGAAAAAAAGTGTATTACCGAACATTATGTGGCAAACTGTTGGAATAGGCAAGTGCAACAAAACACAACAAGAAATTGCATCACAGTGGGAAATTTTTAAGGCATGTGTATCATACACAATACATTTTTTGAAATCAGGCGTATAAATACACATGTGAAAACAGTCTATCGAAAACACCAAGGGTTCTTACCTAATTTTCAGTAAAAATATTTAAAGAAGTATCAAATGATTCCACAGTGTTTTCATATTTCTGTTTTATTGATTTATGTATTATATCATGTAAAGTTGAAGTTTTAGTTTATATCTTGCGTGATCCTAAACTTTTGATATGTACTGTAGGCTCCTAAAAGACCGGCTGCGGAACATGCTAAGTGTTCTGTTTCCTTTATGAAAAATCCCATAATTCCACAGGGGTTGGGTACGATGAGGCACAATCTTGTTGCATTACTTTTATTAAAGTATTTGTATAATATACTGATTACCGGTATTTGAATTCTATGGAATATACTACTTGTAGGATGCTGTAATAATAACTACATTGGCATAAACTTGGCTTCCACATTGTGCCCTGGGCTCTCCTAAAAAAAAAAAAAAAAATTCTAGAGTAGTTCTATGCAATGACTGTCCCAAGATAGTTTCAGGTCTAAAGAACTTCTCTGACATTCGGAAACGAATTGTTGCATGTTTTCTTCAATTTTTCTTTGTTTTCTATTTAAATATTTTTATTTTTAATTTTTTTAATTTTTATCCTTAATGACTACTTCCTATTCCTGCTGTCCTGTTTGGTAATGTATATTTCCTTCAAATGCAAATGTTCCATGTCATATTGTATGCTGTTATGGCTGCCAACATTTCTTTCAAATATCCCTTGCTAATGTTTTAAATACTTTTCCCATAAATTATCTATTTTTCGTTTTCCTGTTATCCCGTCGAAATTTCGTCCCTACGTTTCAACAACTAAATATCTAAAGGAGTATATTTGAACGATGAAATGTTTGGGCGACATCTTTCTCATTGTCATAGTTGTTTCTGTCTTTACCAAATGTTACCTATCAATAAATAAATCGCATCAGAGAAGTTGTTCTTCGTAGTTGCACATCAATACTATTAGTATATTTTCATATATGCAAATTCAAAAAGGAATTTTCAGATGTCATATTGAGCTGCAGATCGTCCGGCGTTTGCAATATTCGTGTCTAATAATGCGTGATGCTAGTGTGGAAGATCCATTCCTTGGTCATTTTAATACCGATTTATCTTCACAGCCATACAAGTCGTTTCAATACACTGTTAACCCTTTCAGGCGTTGTGGTCAATAAGGGAGACCCCTCGCCTAGTGAGGGACTTCATTTGTTGTTTAGGTAACATTCCGTAGTCACACAAGCAGTTGACAACAATCACATGAAACATCAACACGATTTTATTGGTTCGACATATATATGACAAGATGTTAGGCCGTTAACACACAGCAAATTCGATGAGAAAAGTCCGGCCCGTCAAGTTTGATGATACATGGAAAGATATTGGGCAGCACACACGGGCACGGGCCGGGCCCGGCACGGTGAAAGGCTCGAACGGGACCCTTTCGACAGTAGCGGACCGTCCGTCGGGTTCGCTACAGCTCGGCGGATCCGGCCAACACCCTCTGACCGGGTGTTGGTCCGGTCCGTGACTGGCTCCTGACACACGGGACCCTTTCGACAGTAGCGGACCGCCCGTCGGGTTCGCTACAGCTCGGCGGGTCCGGCCAACACCCTCTGACCGGGTGTTGGTGCGGCCTGTGACTGGCTCCTGACACACTATAGCGGATCATTGTGGCACACTGGGCAACACACACAGATACGGAGCGGGCCTGGCTCTCTGTTCGTCGGGCGCTGTCGACCTGACAACAATGACATATATAGGTATTGATTGAACCGTTCATTGCCAGCGTTCAGGAAAAGCCCGAAATCTTGGACAAATCCAGTGAAGTTTACAAAGATCAAGGTTGCCGCAATGGAACTATGTTAAGTTTGAAATTAACCCTAGATGCAGATTTGGTAAACGACTAATATTAGTCGCAGTAAAAGTTCTTTTCACTGGAAAATGACTATTGATAGTCTTTTGTGCAATTCTTTATTTCTACTAAAAATAACATACTAATACCATACAAATGCATGTAGGCTATTTACGGTAAAGCGAGCACTTTTGAAAGCACTCTCATTTAGAACAATAGAATAAAATATTTTTTATTTAGCCTTAAACGTTAACTTCCGAGTGCAGTGGATTACGCACGCTGTATTCGTTACTTAAATTGCAATATTTATTTACAAAGGTTGTTAAAGGATAAAATATGGCCGAAAGGGAACAGTAATTAGGGCTTCAAAAGTGCTCTCTTTACCATGAGCGCCTATACAATTATTGATAGAGGAAATTCTAAACTTTCATTTTTCTTATGAAAATATCTAACTGGGCACATCTTTGTTGATTTATAAAATAAAAGAATTACGTGAAAAAATTAACATAATTTGTATTTTTTTTTTTTTCAAGTTTCACAAACGCTTACTGTAATATTCTACTATTTTTAATTTGAAAACGTATTATCAATAGTGTTTGCAATTACGTAAATTTAACCGCAAAGGGAATGTCAAGCAGAACTACATTACATGTTTACATGTCCTGGTACAAACAGGTGGAAAAAGAAAGTTTAAATATGAAATAGTGTAACTGTAATAGTGTCGTAGATTTACTACAACGATTCAATTGTAATAATTATACGTTGACTATAAATTTAACACAAATGCTTATTTTAAATACAGCTTAGTAGGTCTGCAGTGAAAATATTTTAACATAAATGTAGGGTTTGAATATTAGCTCCATTCTTAATTAAATTCACTGAATAACATATAAACATTATTACATTGGTAGCTGTAGTTTTCATTCTTTAAAACTATGCATAAATGGCTACGCATAACATATTTAAATTAACTCATTTATAAATTTGCAACTTGCCAACCATTGTTTTTCACTTCAAATTAATTATAGAGTTCTTATTCTTTCTTCGGTGTCGTAGCAAACCAATAATTATTAATTTACGCCTTTCTTCGTCCATAACTCCGCACAAACTGCCTGAAATGGACCGGGCCAGTGACACACATCAAAACAGTTCTGGGATATAACTCGTCCCCGGGTGTACGTTGTCGTGTGTTCCCGGCCTTACACTGAAGCAAAATAATTGTTCATTGGTACACCTATTATTATATTCTTGTATATCCCTGAAAGAGTTAACCTGCAACTCAGCAGTATTTATCAGTGCAGGTGGTTTGTGTCCGTATAATGTGCCTATAGGCTGTTCACGATAAAATTAGCATTTTTGAAAGTCCTGCTTAAGATCGACTTGCATGCACGTTTTGTATTATCCCGCCTTATGTAAGATTAACATTGTCATGGGCCTCATCACTTTACTCAAGCGTCGATCAAGTGAATCTGTGAAACTATTATGAACGTTAATATTTAACAAATCTACCCGTTTTTACACTTCGATACATAAAAAAAAAAAAAAAAAAAAAACATAAAAGCGAAATAAATAATTTAAGTTAACAGAAATGGTTACCTAACAATTTTTTTTTCGACGTTAAGATACGGAACAACTTTCCAATCCATCGTTACCAACTTAACTGGGCGCATATCAATCAGGGCGCCCGTAAAATATTTGCAGCTAGGAGCAGTGCCTTTTTCCTAAGGTTGATTTTGAAAGTGCTCACTTTATCATGAACAACCTTTATCAGACCATCAAGGGAGACTGGGCACCCTCTCAATAATGTTTAAGGAAGCAGGGGTATAATCCATTCACGGTTACTTCCAACTTATGTGAAACCCTGCTAAGGTTCTACTTTCCAGATATTCCTCACGCAAACCGAGCTTTACATACTCTACAAAATTACACCAACGGCAGACAGTGCACCACATTTGTGCGCAATCAGCGTAATAATATTTTCCATGAGAACTACTTCGTACTAGGCATTGCCAACACACCTATTTTCTCAGTGTATTTATTAGTATTAATTATAAATGAAACATAATTTATAAAATATACATAAGTACGATTCCAATCTAATAAAATAATAAGGTATTGTTATGTTAACAACACAAGTACACGACACTTGTGAAACATAGTAATTTATACTTAGGAAACAAACAAGCAGGCCCTGCATGCGGCGATTTTTCAAGCGTTTGATTCAAAAAGTGTGAAGGAACTGCTAATAGATTATACCACAACATTTGCGGCCACCTATAACCGGGCAGTGGAAGGAAGGGGGGCGGTGGTGTAGTGGCTAGACTACTCTCCTCACACCTAGGCGAACCGGGCTCTATTACCGATCTCGGAATTTCGCATGTTGGAATCGTGCTGTACCGAATCTCTTCGCTTATGCCCGGCTGCACCAACATCTTCCCCGATCCGAGATCAAATGATAATAGTTCCGAACCACGATCCAGTTTGATCTTGGTTCCAATGTAAAAGTGTTACACCAACGAAATTTCATGACTCTGGATCTTCAATTCGTCGATCTTGGTTCCAAAATGAGAGATTGATATTAAGTATGAGACAAGTTTTGCTGTTGGTTCGTAATATATGACGTCATGAAAGTAGGCGTACTTTTCAGTATATATAGAACTAGATGTGCGATGTTTGATCTGTTTTAAGTGAATTATTGTTGTACAAATCTTACTGAATAATATACAATTGCGTATAATGTGTTATTCTTTATTTTCCAAGAAAACATTCGAACGTAGTTCTATCTGTTGGAGAATTTTCAAACTACATTTGTCGACGATGGCTGCTGATCTCGGTTCGAGATTTCGAACCGCCAATTACGGTGGTTCGAAATGAACTTCATCTCGAACTCCAGTCCAGCTCTGAACTCGAATGTTGTCGATCTTAGATCCGTCAAACCACGATGGTGCAACCGGACATCACTCACTCACTCACTCCTATAATCGGCACCTACGAATCAGTCCAGCACGAGTCGTCACAGCGCGTTGTACGTCGAGATCCTCGCTGGCGCTCTCGGGTTAAGCCATCCCGCGCAGTTATAGCGGCGGCGATGCGCCCGCGAGTTTCAAGCGGCCAGTAAAGAGGGCGCTCCCCCCCCCCCCTCTCACATCATTCTAGGTGAGCTGTGCGCGCGTTCCTGCTGCTTTCCCCCCGGAACCCTCCCTGGAAATTTACGACCGTCAAATGCGAACCGCTGGGAATTAATGTTGTCGGCGGGCATTGTTTTATTATGTCGGGTGCGAGGGGTGGCCACCGCCGCGCAGTTGTCGTCCCTTGACGCAGCGGCGCCACCGTCTGCAGCTGTGGGTCGTCTCTTCGAGCCCCGGAGTCTTAAGGCTCGTCTACGATCAACTGGACGCAAAAAGTTAAACGCTAAACGTCGCCATAAGAAAACTGGCATGTACGCTATCGACAACAAGAATAAAAATAAAAAGTATGTAGGTGTGTATATATACAAATATTTTTGTTTGTGTGTGAAATTTAAAAAGAACCTTTTGTAAAAAAAAAAAAAAAAAAAAGAGAGAGATTCCACAGACTTGACAGTTACACTCAATTATTTTTAAATACATTTTGCGTTATTTGTATATTTATTTTGTATAACATTAACAAATTTAATACGTACGGAAATAGTGGTGCTATCTTTTGTCAATAGTCTGCAACATTTGTTTTCACTTGTTTGTGACGTCTTGAATTCTGATTGGCTGTCGTAAAACTCAAAGCGGAAAGACTTGAAAGCTGGCTAACTTCTACCGCGTTGTGTTTTATGTTTAGCGTCAATGCAACCTTTAACGTCGGTCGTAGCCAGAGCGTATACGACTCACGGATTCATGACTTATTGCAACGCGTTATTGTAGCGTCAGCGCGATTGGAGACGGGCCTTTACTGACGTGAGTGAGTGGAAGAGATTTGGGCGGCTCGTAACATCGAGGACTTGAGAGCCGATGAGGGTAAAGCGAGGTGAGTACGAAGCAGCTCCGGAAATGCAAGGGTGGGGAAACGGGAGATCCCCGAGAAAACCCGCCGACCAGCGGCATCGTCCGGTACGATTCCAACGTGCGAAAATCCGGGGACCGGGAATCGAACCCGGTTCGCCTAAGTGGGAAACGAGTAGTCTAATCACTGCTCCACCGCAGCCCCGTCTTACTGAAGAATAATGCGCCTGGAAAAAAAATTACATCTCAGGAGTAATGCCCTACGAAATTCACGTTATTTTGTGACAATCAAGGCTCACTGACAGCCTTATTTAAAAAGGCTGTTCTCGGTAAAGTAGGCACTTTTGAAATCAACCTTGGGAAAATTTCACTGCCCCAATCTTCGTATATTTAAACGAGCGCGCTGACTGTCACACACCCAGTAAAGTTGTCTACGACGGAGAGAAAGTAGTTCTGTGTGTTAACGTTAAATTACGAGTATTGAGTACACATTTGTGAACACTGAAATATTTTATTTTACTTTTTTTGATTTTTGAATTAATTTAAGTGTAATAATAAAAACATTTGTAATATATTTATTTATTTTAAATGTTTACAGTTACCCTTTGCCCGACGTACGAATAAAATTATCAGGCCCATGGCAACCTTAGAATAAAATAATCAGGTCCAGGGCAACTTTAGTTGTATATATGGTGGAAGAATACACAATGTGCATACAAGTAGATCATCTTGTTACGTGACAGCCTTCTAGCTAGCTTGGTTCCTCGCCCGCAGAACATGTATCCTGGAATGTGTAGCTCAAACGGTAGGTTTTTGATCAGCCTATTAGCGACCCCGCTTCCAACTACGGTCTTACCTCTTCGAGGCATCGTGGTAAACCGAGCGAGAAAACTATAAATACGACCCTTTTATACATGTTCATTTCAGTATCATCCTAGACTTGGAACAGTACAGATGTATCGCATATTCCAATATGATGTTTCAGTGCGAATTCTGCCAGAGATGGTTTACCCGGAGTGATAGTTTGAAGAGACATTCTAAATTGTGCGTAATGTCATCAAGAGGCTTATATATGCCACCTCCTCCTCATATTCCTCCTCCTCATATTCCTCCTCCTCATATTCCTCCTCCTCATATTCCTCCTCCTCATATTCCTCCTCCTACTTCTCGTTTGCCTCCTCCTCCTCCCCCAGTGTATGACATAAACCAAGCAGACGAAAACAGTACACAGATAGTCAAGCAAGATGTTACTCTGCCCATAAGAATTCATGCCGAAGATGAAGCGATCGCCCACGAATCGCGACATGGAAGCCTGTTTCCGGATACAGAGAGGTGCATCTTCACTGGACCATCAAATTGCGGGAAAACGTGCGTCCTATTGAGCCTGCTGGAAGAAGAGAATGGTCTTTGGTTCGAGAATGTATACCTATATTCCAAATCTCTCCAGCGACCGAAATACCGGCGATTGGCACGAGTACTACAGGCCATAGAAGGCATGGGTTATTTCCAATGCAGTGATAATGAAGCCGTTGTAACTCCGAGCGAAGCACTGTCAAACTCGATATCTGTCTTCGACGACATTGCCTGCGAGAAACAAACTTGTATTCAAGAATATTTTAGAATGGGACAAAGTTCATACGTAGACTGTACCTTGAACAGACTTATTCGCGCATACCCAAACAGATGCTTCGCAATGATGCTGTAGGCTGTTCACGGTGAAGTGAGCACTTTTTAAGGCCCTTCAAAATGTTTCCTTTCGTCAAATGTTCATCTTCTGCTGCTTTTAAATATAAGCATTGCAATGTGAACAATAAACACAGTGTATATATTTCACCAAACTCAAAATAATGCCAGAAGCTGCAATAAGATACATTTATTAGTGGTTAGTGCCTGTTGGGAGGACCTTAAAAAGAGCTCACTTTATCGTGAACAGCCTATAATGTGTTGGTGCTGTTTCGCATGGACGACACTAATTTATGCCACGTTTACGACTATCGCATCAATACGGACATGACGCTAGCAGATTTCAACCATGTGTGCCTTGTGGTGGAAAAATAAATACGGATTTTTGACGATCGTAAAGGACTGTCTCCTATACAGTATAATGGAAGGTACAGGTGCGGGTTCGATCAGTCCATCGTCAGCTGTTGACAATGAGTTACAGCATATTAAAATTCGGGCAAAGTAGACTCAAGCTGCGTCCTCACAAACACGAAGATGGAGGTTGTCTTATACTAGGAAATGATGAAACGTGTGATTTGAAGAATAATTCGAAATGTTGGCAAACCGAACGATCCAGGGATGCTACTAATAAACATTTCGTACTCGAAACTGGCAATTACACCATCTCGGAACGGCGCAGTATGTTGGCTGAACAAACGTAGGGGAGTAATTTTTAATTTTTTTTTGCTATTTCTTGAGTTTTTGGGGTCAGAGGTCACCGGGGACAAGGTCAAGGTCACGGGTGAAAGGTCATGGGTCAAGGTCAATGACATAAAAGATGGCGGACGGTGACGCAACAACATGGTGGTGGCCGCATCCTGCGATCCTTCGCCCCACGCCCTTGGCCGCCAAGGAACCAAACCCTACTACTCATTAGTGGGAATTTTGACTATTAGAAGTGAGTGTTACCCGAGACCAATTTAAAAAAAGATGCCAACGGAAAAGGAGGGGGGGAGGCGTCTTTGACATTAGGGGACGAAGTTATTTTGCACCAGCCCTGGCAGACAGTGTTGACAGTTACGAACTACAATTAATTACGCTGTGCTCTATGTTTTGGGCTAGTAAGAAAATAATAAGTGTAATATATTTAATAACTGTCTGAAACATTTGTAAAGCATGTGTAAATTTTCTAATTTCATTTATAAATCCTACCAAATTAAGCTATGTCTCTCCTGTACATCTTACCGTAACTAAGTATTGAAGTGCGTTATTTATGTAACCCCGAATCATGTTTAGTAATCATGTTAGTAGTAGGCATAAGAGGAAACGGTTGCAAGGGCTCGGGCAGGCGGCGCGAGGCGTTGGCCACCATGTTGAATTCCTAACTTCCCGCTCCATCATCCCGGTCACGCGACTGCTATTTTCACACATAACCGTATGTTCTAGCCCAAAAATGCGTTAAATATTCTTCTTTCGCTACAAATTTCCCAATTCACCCTAAATATTTCCCGATTTTCCTCAAAAAGCACAAATCCTCGTTGCAGCATTCCTCAATGTGGCTGAGATACACCAAACTCAGCCACATAATAAACCGCGGCACCTCCGGTAGCCTATCCAATAAGTCAACGCGGCACCGTGGGTAGTCTAGTCACTGAATAATCGCGGCATCTCGAGTAGACTATCAACTAATTCACCGCAAACCCTCGGTAAGGCTAGCCACTGAATCAACGCGGCACCTCGGTTAGTCTAGCCATTGAATCACCGCTACACCTCGGGTAGTCTAGTCACTCAATCCCCGCGGCACCTTGGATAACCGATCCACTGAGACACCGCGGCTCCTCGGGTAGTCTAGCCACTGAGTGACCGTGGTGCCTTCAGTAGTCTAGCCGCCACTGTCTCATCGCGGCACCTTCAGTAGTCTAGCCACTGAATCACTGCTGCACCACAAGTAATCTAGTTACTCAATCCCCGCAGCACCTTAGATAGTCGATAAACTGAGACACCGTGGCCACTCGGGTAGTCTAGCCACTAAGTCACCGTGGCACCTTGGGTAGTCTAGTCACTGAACCACCGCGGCACGACGGGTAGTCTATACACTGATCACCGCAGCACCTCGGGTAGTCTAGCCACTAAATCATCGTGCATGACGGGTAGTCTAGCCACTGAGTCACCACGGCACCTTAGGTTGTTTAGCCACTGAGTCACCAAAGGTATGTAGTCTATACACTGATCACCGCGGCACACAAGTACTCTAGCCACTGAATCACCTCGGCACATTGGGTTGTCTAACCACTGGATCTCCACGGCACCTCGGGTAGTCTAGCAACTGAATAACAGCAGCACCTCGAGTAATCTTGCCACTAATAAATTGTGGCACCTCGGGTAGTCTAGCCTCTTAATCACTGCGGCACATCTTGTAATCTAGCCACTGAGACACCGGGGAGCCTCGGGTAATCTAGCCACTGAATAAAGGCGGCAACTTGGGTAGTCTAGCCACTGAGAAACCACGGCACTTTGGGTGGTCTAGCCAACGAGTAATCACTGCACCTCAGGTAGTCTAACCACTGAGAAACCGTGGCACCTAGTGTAATCTAGCCACTGAGACACCATGGTACCTCGGGTAGTCTAGCCACTAAATCACCGTGGCACCTCGGGAAGTATAGCCGCTGAGGCACCACGGCACCTCGGATAATCTAGCCACTGTGACAGTACGGCATCTCGGGTAATCTAGCCATTTAGATACTGCGGCAGTTTGGTTAGTCAAGCAATTGTGTCACCGCTGCACCTAGGGAAATCCAGCCACTCAGACACCATGGCATCTTGGGTAGTATAGCTACTGATACAACGCGGCACCTCGCGATATCTAGCCCCTTAGTCACTGCGGCACCTTTGGTACACTCACTTCTGATTCACCGCGACACTTCGAGTAATCCAGCCACTGAGACACCGCACCACCTCAAGTAATCTAGCCACTGAGACACCGTGGCACCTTGGTTAGTCTAGCCACTGAATCACAGAGGCACCTCGGGTAATCTGGCCACTGAGACACCATGGAACCTCGGTTAGTCTAACCACTGAGACACTGCGGCACCTTGATTACTCTAGCCACTATCAAGCCCTGCTTCAAGTCTGACAAGCATGTCAATTAGAAAACTCAACTAATTTTGTGAGTACTCCTTTCCTGCCAAAGACTGTCCTGCCTGAACGATTCATTTTTCGTCTCGGCAGCTGGTGAAATGTGCGATGCCTACAATTTTCTAGAGTACGATTAAATGCTGCTATTATGGGGTTGGTGTGTTTACAGAACTTCATGACGTTAATGAACTAGGTTAGCAAGTCTGCTTAATTATTTACCACGTCTGTATTTGGTAGCCGAGATTAATAAACTGTTATTTTGTTTGAAGAGGGGTTACTATTTTAAGAGGCAAGATTTTTACTGCAGAAAAGGGTATTTTGTTTTTCTTCGCCCCCCCCCCCCCTCCCCGCCCCCGGAGGGATGGCGCACGTCTGAACGCTTCCAAGCGCTCAGCTATACTGAAGAGAGGCGCACGGCACTCCTGGCGCGGCCGAGCGCTGTCTGGTAGCTATTACAGGCAACTAGTTCAGCTTCGCACACTCTGGCACCTTCCATACGCCTCTTCGCTATTTCTGCCGTCACCTAAACCTTCCCGAGCTGCGTTTTTGCGTATAAATCTTCGCGTTTTTGCGTAATGTGAGTACGCAAGTTAAGAATGTAATTGTTATGTTGGGTGTAGAGTATTATTATTTTTTATTTTTTTATTTATTTATATTTTTTTGCGATTTTTGTGTAAATAGATTTTGTAGGGAAGTGTTTCTTCACTGTTTTGACTATGTGAATTTTCAATATGGTATTTTATGGGAACATTTGTAAGAGGTAGATTATTCCTTTTTTTTTTTTTTTTTTTTTTTTTTTTTTTTTGCGTGCTATAGGAATGGTCTCCTGAACTACGATTTGCCAAAATAATTTTAATACCAAGGAGTTTAGCGGATATTTTACGGTGTACCTTTATGCTCATGGTTAAGTGTAATGAGGGTTTTTGCTTCTTCCCAATGGTATTCTTGAAATTAGTATTCCATGTTGTACTTTTTTGTGAATCGTCAGCCTTTTTTTTACTTTTAAAGTTGTAATGGTGCTTGCTTTACTCAGGGAGTCATTTTACCTTTGTTAATGGGATTTCACAAGTGTTTATTCAGGTTGGGTGATTTCTCAGGATATGTTAATATTGTTGTTTTTCCTGTTTGTTTCAGTGCGTGTGTGTTCTAACCTTCCCCTAGTTCACAGATTGGTAGCAAGCAACAAAAATGTACAAAGGCAATTGATATGTTTCAAATCAAATTGCGAAATTGTTGTTGTTGGTGATATGTATAGATGGGCGTCAATATATTTGCATTGATTTTGAAATTGTTATGTCCATGCTTTCTTGATTTTTTGTACTGGTGTGCATTCTTCTCTTTGTCTTCCTTTAGCCCTGCTATGCCATAAAGATGCGTAACAACTGAAACACCGCAGGGCCTTGCTTAGTCTAGCTACTGAATCATCGCGGCACCCCAGGTAATCTAGCTACAGAGAGACCGTGGCACCTAGGGTAGTCTAGCCACTGACACCCTGCGGCACCTTGGGTAGTCTAGCCACAGAGTCACTGTGGCACCTCGGGTAATTCAGTCACTGATACAGCAAAGAAATCATGGGTAGTCTATCCACTAAATCACCAAGGCATCTCAGGTAATCTGACAACTGAGACACTGCGGAACCTTGAGTAGACTAGCCACTGAGACACTGCGGGACATTGGGTAGACTAGCCACTGAGACACCACGGCACCTTGGGTAGACTAGCCAATGAGACACCGCTGGACATTGGGTGGACTACCCACTGAGACAGGGTGGCAACTCGGGTAGTCCAGACACTGAATCACTGCGGCACCTCGGGTAATCTGGCCATGTGACGCCATGGCACCTTTGGTAGTCAGGTCACTGAATCACCACGGCACCTGGGGTAGTCAGACCACTGACACACTGCGGCACTTCGGTTAGTCTAGCCACTGAATCACCGCGTCACCTCTGGTAGTCAAGCCTTTCAGACACCACGGCACCTCGGGTAGACTAGCCACTAATACACAGCGGCACCTGGCTTAGTTTAGCCACTGAGACACCGCAACGTATTATGGTTGTCTAGCCACTGAATCACAATGACACCTTGGTTAGTCTACCCACTGAGAGACTGCTGCACCTATAAATTGTCTAGCCACCGAGACACTGTGGCACCTTGGGTAGTCTAGACACTGAGACACCGTGGGACCTTGGTTATTCTAGCCACTGAGACACAGCGTCACCTTGGGTAGTCTAGACACTCAGTCACTGTGGCACCTTGTGTAGTCTAGACACTTAGTCACCGAGGCTACTTTTGGTTATATAGCCACTGAATCACCATGGCATATTTTGGTTGTCAAGACACTGAGACACAGCGCCACCTTGGTTATTATAGCCACTGTGACACCGTGGCACCTCTGGTAATCGAGAGACTGAGACTCCAAGGCTCCTTGTGGTTGTCTAGCCACCAAATCACAGCGCACCTTTTCAATGTCTAACCACCGAATCACCGCGGTACCTTTAGATTGTTTAGTCACTGAGTCACCGCGACACCTTGGGTAGTCTAGCCACTGAAAGACTACAGTAACTTGGGTTGTCTAGCCACTGAATTACCGCGGCACTTTGGGTAAACTGACCCCGTGGTACCTTTAGTTTGTCTAGCAACTGAGTCACCGCGGCACCTTTAGGTTGTCTAGGCACTTATTAAAGCTGCTCCTTTAGGTTGTCTAGCCACTGAGGCACGCGGCGCCTTGAGGTTTTCAAGATTCCGAGACACCGCGACACCTTTTGGTTATCTAGAATCTGATACACTGTAGCACATGGGGTAATACAGCCACTGAGACACCGCGGCACCTTGGGTAGTCTAGCCACCGAACCACCGCAGCACCTTTAGGTTGTCTAGTCACGGAGTCACCGCGGCACCTTTAGGTAGTCTAGACATTGAATCACCACGGTAAAAGCCGTTCACGTTAAAGTGAGCACTCTAGAAACCAACATTTGAAAAAAAACCTCCGCCCGCAAACTGCGTACGTATAACCATGTGTGTCACCACACAGGCTGGGGATAAACACACCCAGTTATGTTGGCAGTGAAATGTGAAAAATAGTTCTACGAAATAACGTGGTATTTCAAGTGTAATGTTTAAATTTATGGCTACTTAAGCTGTTTGAAGTTTATTTTATACACTTATTGGGGTAAAGATAATGTATTTACTGTAACTCATAATTATACTGTGTCACGTGATAAGCGCAACGGTCAAAACCAACAGTCCGTTGTTGTGGTTTCTTCATGCTTGTTGCTTGGCTTTGCTTGTGAGGCGAACTACAAATTTGGAAACTGGAAGTTGTTGTGTTGTAATATTTCTCATTTGTTTTTCAGCGTATATGCAATCAGCATTGTTTTATTATAGGTCGTTTAGTGTTTAATTGTGTTGTGATTTTGTGTAAAGTTATGAGTTCCAGCAAAGTACGTACAAATATTCAGCGTCAGGAGAACATTATAAATCTCGCCGAAGGTATTTATTCTTTAATTCGTCGAGGAGAGACGAAGCCGTGCAAGGTGATTGAACGAGTTGCAGAAATGAAGAAAATTTCAACTGCAACTGTCCGGAGGTAAGTGTAAATGTATTTTACGACGTGTTTTCGTCGCTTATCACCAGTAAAAAAAAGTGAAAAATAAGTATAAATTGACCATTAGAGATGTGATATTATAAACGGAAAGTTAAATAACAATTATAAAGTAAATGAACGACAGCAGAAACGCAACATTACTATAGTCATGTGAGTTTGCGAAGTACATATTATGTCCTAAGTTTGACAAATAATATTAACAGTTATCTGTACCTATCTACCTACGCCCATCTGTTTAACCTTTCTTTCAAATCTGTTATTATAACAAGTGCAAATTTGGCAGTCAATAATTATACGTAAATTTTACACGTTTTTATATCACTGTGTAGTTTTGTAATGTAGGCCTAACTTCAAATACATATGTACGTATATATTTACGCCCAGCCATGTAACCTTTCTTAAATCTGCCTTGATAACAAGTGCAAATGTGCCTGTCAATAATTATACATTTATTTGACACGTTTTGAAATCACTGTGTTATTTTGTAATGTAGGCCTAACCTCAAACTTGTGTTCATGTAGTTATTTAACCCAAGTTACAGTTAAGTTTTACTATTGTTAATATAACATAAACGTTGCAGTTTGATGCTACACCAAAGGTGTTCCAACATATAAACTATAAAATCTTGAAGCTGGTTTTGTTAACTATAGACCTATAGCTGTGTTTGTTGCCGACATTCTTTCGTGATGCAAGTGTAGGCCTAATTATTTTATTTGGTAATGCTTGCCATAATAATAATTAGAAAGTATTTACAATTAATTGTCAACAGTTAGGACTGTAGAACAATTTCATGTTTAAATTTCGAAATGGATGTTCGACAAAACAACTTGCTACCTTTTGAGAAATATCAACTAAGATGGTATGCGTTATTGAGTAGGCATAATTGATTGTAATATCTGCACTCTGGCCGCAAAAATATTGTAGTTATTGAAATTTAATGTAACTGTAAATTACACCGCATAGTCAACGCCCCACACTCCCATGGCTTCTTTTTACTAGCGAGTGCATATTTTGTAAATGTTAGATTACATTACGCAGTGTATGTGTTAAATTCAGTATTTCCAAAGAAGCTGTATGAGCTAACTTTCAATAAGGACCGGGCTACAATTGACATACCAAACACATTCATAGTTATAGCGATAAGCACATACAAAACACAAAAGCACAGTGGCCTGGCTACAATTGATATAACGATAATAATATTAGTTTGTTTATGTTGCTACATTTGTACCGAAGAAATTAAGATCTGTACATAGAGCTGGTAGTGGGTTTTTTCAAGAATAAATATTTTCAATTGATCTGAGACATTTTTTAAATGGTAAATAATTTACATTTCAATTTTTACTTTAGACATTACCTAAAAGCGTTACAAAACTTCCGTGGTTGTGAGTATCCATAAATAAACAAAAGAAAATATCTCCCCGAGGAATGAAGTCAAAATACACACTTTCTTGATTTGTAAATAAGTTTTTCAATTGATAACATAGTATAAGTGTTGGAGCTTCTGATTGTTTATTGACGCACAGCTATAGTAACAAGGAAAGTTAAACCAAGTGCTTATCGCTATGCACAGTATTTGCCTGTACGTATTACTTTTATAATTTGTCCTTTATATTATCATTTTGCTGTCATTTGTGGATATGCATTGGTTTTACATTAATAATAAGGCATTTATTTCAGCTTTGTGTGTGCACGCATGAACTATTTTTGTAAGTATAGTAATTTTCTTTAAATACTTTTCTCATACAAGTTTTCAGTTTTGCTGCCGTCATTGCAATGAAGGAACCACAACAATGATGAGAGTCCATGCACTTTACCTATAAAATTCGTTTCTTGAGGTCTGTGTGGGCTTGACAAAAAGGAAATGTCGCACCCATTTGGGCTACAAGAAACATCGGAAATGTGGCCATTACCGGTTAGGCATTCCACTCAGCTATAAATAATATACCTTATTTTTAGAACTATTTTGTACAAATGAAGGTGGTGCCAGTTACAAGCCTGGTATACCCTTCGTTTGACACTTTAATTCACAGTATAAATGTTCAGTTCTTTTTTTAAGGGTCTCAGAAGGGTACGAACACAGAGTAACGGTGTCAAAAAAACTATATGTACATATGCACAGTTGTATTTGCTATGTTTATATTTTTAGTGTAAATTATTTTTATTTTATATATACGTTACAGGCCTATGTTGAAATATATTTATCTCCATTTATAAAGGTGCATATAAAACTATCCTTAAAATGTACATATACATGCACATATTTATATATTTTTCTTTTTATATATTACATATTTTTATATACTGCCACGTTTGCGCCGTCACGTTAAGTTTATTAGCACCATCTACTTCTGTGCAGTGATGTACTCTTTGCTTGGCTAAGATCCTCTCGTCTTTCCTTGCCTCCCTGTCTTCCCCGTTCCCCTTCGTGTGTCATTATTTTTTTATTTGTCATTTTTTATTTAAGTCCTTGCACGGCTTCGCTCTGTCTACTTTATACGCTTCAGACATCTGCTACGTTACGCCGCTACCTTATGCCTGCAGGATGTATGTTTTTTCCTGATGACTTAGTTGCACCTAACTTCAGTCAGCTGAGGCCAAATACAGCTACCATGTTTTAGAGCTGACGTTTTACTTGTCACGCTACAGAGCGATGGGGCATTTAGAAAACGGCGAGTCATGAGAAACGTTAAGTTTGCGGCACAGTTTTTAAATGTTTGGTTGTGTTACAAGTGGTGTTGTACCTTGGGTGTGCAGTAGTGCTGGTCTATTTCAAAATCTGGATTTGGCTGCCCTTCCAAATTATTTTCCGGCTTAACTAATGTGTGTCCTTTTTTAACGTATCGTGTTGGTCCTTGTTCGCCACCAAAGTTTAATGCTTGCTTTTTCACAGTTTCCATGACTTTATCGCTAGGGCGTTCATTTATAAATGGTTTCTATGTAAAGTTTTAGTCTATCGGAGCTGTGAGATGACCCAAACAATTATATATGTTACGTATTACATATATATTGTATATTTTACATTATATATACATATATATCATATATGTTACATGTTTTACATATAATATATGTGTTACATTTAGCAGTCCAAAAATGTAAACATTGAGTTTATTAACATGTGGTAATCACATGGCAGTCACATGGCAATGCTTGTTTACATGTGGTGGAAGGGTACATAATGGGCAAGAAAGTAGAATTTTAGCAGGGCTTTAAAAAGTGCTCGCTTTGTCATGAACGGTCTATACCTTTAGGTATTCTAGACACTGAATAACCGCGTTACCATTATGTTGTCTAGACACAGAATCACCGTGGCACCTTTAGGTTGTCTAGCCACTGAGTCACTGCAGCACCTTTTGGTTGTTTGGACACTGAGACACTGCGGCACCTTTTGTTTGTCTAGCCACTGAGACATGGCACCACCTCGAGTAATCTAGCTACTGAGACAACGCGGTACCTCAGGTAGTCTAGCTACTGATACACCGCAGCAATACGACTTGTCCAGTCAGTGAGACACCGTGGCACCTTGGATTGTTTAGCCACTGAATCACAGCGGCACATTGGGTGTTCTAGTCACATAAGACACCACGGCACCTTGGGTAGTCTAGTCACTGAGACAACATGGCACCTTGGATTGTTCTTGCCACTGAGATATCGAGGCACCCAAGGTTGTCTAGACTCTGAACCACCGCGGCACTTTAGGTATTCTAGCCACTGAGTCACCACGGCACACTTTGGTTTTCTAGCCACTAATTCACCGCGGCACCTTTTTGTTGTCTAGCCTCTGTGTCACCGTGGCACCTTTTGATTGTCTTGCCACTGATTCACCACAGCACTTTTGGTTATCCAGCCACTGTGTCACCACAGCACCTTTTGGTTGTCTAGCTACTGAGTCACCGTCGTACCTTTTTGTTGTCTTGCCACTGAGTCACCGCGGCACCTTTTGGTTGTCTAGTCACTGAGTCACCGCAGCACCGTTTGAAAGTCTAGGCACTGAGTCACCACGGCACCTTGTGGTAGTCTAGCCAATGAGCCACCGTGCCACTTTCTGGTTGTCTATCCACTTAGACACCGCGGTACCTCTTTGTTGTCAAGCCACTGAGCCACCGCGGCACATTTAGGTCGTCTACCAGCTTGGTCACCGTGGCACCTTTTGTTGTCTAGTCACTGAGTTACTGCGGCACCTTTTTGTTGACTGGTCACTGAGTCACCGCGGCATCTTTTGGTTGTCTCGCCACTGAGTCACCGCGGCACCTTTTGCTGTCTAGCCACTGAATCACCGTGGCACCTTTTGGTTGTCTAGCCACTGATATGTCCCCTTTCTCTGGATGGGACTTAGTCTCATTCAGGGAATAACCGATGACGAGCAGGCAGACGACAACGGAACGTGAGAACAGAAGGATAACCCATGGAATGAAGTACCGGACATCAACGAGGTCACCAGCAGATTGTATTGAATGGATGTGAGTGTAAATGAGAACCGTAACGAATGACTGCAGTATGGTTTGACTACGCCTTAGCGCCCGGGGTGAGGTGGCGGGGAATAATTATGGTTAGCAGTCAATCCCCAAAACTAAGTACATACAATTGAGCGCACTGGGCTGCGAATGCAGATTATGGGGCATAGGCTGTTTACGGTAAAATGAGCACTTTTGAAAGCCCTGCTTAAGATCTACTTGTATACAAGTTGTGTGTTCTTCCGCCTTATGTAAACTTAACATTGTCATGGGCCTCATCACTTTATTCATGCGCCCGTCAAGTGAAACTGTGAAATTATTATAAAAGTAAATATTGTACAAATCTGCTCATTTTTACACTTAGATGCATTAAAAAAAATACAGAAAGAGAGAGAGAAGTATTTAAGTTATCGCAAATTGTTACCTGACACTTTTTGTTCGATGTTAATATATTAAACTACTTTCCCCTCCACCGTTACCAACTTTACTGGACACATGCCACTTATTACGCTCGTCAAAATATATGCAGGTACGAGCAGTGACTATTTTTTAAGGCTGATTTCAAAAGTGTCAACTTTATCGTGAACAACCTTTACCGCCATGCTTAAATTTTAACGTGAAAGAAGGAAAAGAGCAGACGCGGTAGTTAGTTGTGTGAGTGAGTAGTTTAGTTTAGTGGTTCTTTAACTTTTTTCGGACAGCATGACGGTTTCAAAAATTGCAAAGTTCCCGGTGAACCCTGAAGATCAAAGAGCCTATTTATCTTTGGCTTTGCGGGGGTTAAAGTAAAGTTTAGAAAGTAGTGCTCTAGAAATGACATTTTAATAAGTATCGGCCACCTGGAGAAGAGGATGGAGAGTCCAGCGCAGTTTTCCCCGGGAACTTTGTCTAGCCACTGAGTCGCCGCAGCACCTTTTTATTTTCTAGCTACTGAGTCACCACGGCACTTTTGGTTGTATTGCAACTGACTCACCGCGTCACTTATATGTTGTTTAGACCCTGAATTACCGCGGCACTTTGGGTAGTCTAGACACTCATCAACGGGGCACTTTGGGTAGTCTAGACATTGAATCACCGCAGCACTTTTTGGTTGTCTAGTCACTGAGACACCATAAGGTGCCGCGGTGGCACAGTATATAGACAACTGAAAGGTATAGCGGTGACTTAAGTCGCCAGACAACAGAAAGGTGCCGCGCTGATTCAATGTCTAGACAGCATAAAGGTGCCACGGTGATGCAGTGTCTTCACAACCAAAAGGTGCCGCGATGATTTGGTGGCTAGACAACCTAAAGGTGTTGCGCTGACTCAGTGGTAAGAAAACCTAAATGTGCCGTGATGATTCAGTGTCTAGACATTCACAAGGTGTCGCGGTGTCTGAGTGTCTAGAATAATCAATGTGCCGCGGTGTCTCAGTGGCTAGACAACAAAAAGGTGCCGCGGTGTATAAGTGGCTTGACAACCAGAAGGTGTCCCGGTGACTCAGTTGCTTGGCAACCAAAAGGTGCCGCGGAGATTAAGTAGCTAGACAACCTAAAGGTGCCGCGGTGATGCAGTGGCTAGACAACCAAAAGTATCCGCGGTAACGCAGTAGTTAGTCTACCTAAGTGGCCGCGGTGTCTCAGTGACTATAGTCAATTCACCATTGGAAGTAACTTTCTCGGAGCCCTGCTAAATATCTATTTACAGGCCCGTTTCGTATCCTTCCGCCAAATGTAAACAAACATTGCCATGTGACTGCCATGTAGCATCTGTCAAAATCAATGTTTACAAGCCATTGTGTGTGTACATGTGTTCGTATACTTTCGCTACACCTAATAATAAACATTGAAATGTGACTTCTACTTTTATACCTGTCAAATGTGTTGTTTACTGTTTACAGCTTTTCAAAGAATTCTGTCTTAGGTCTATTTCAAAAACCATTTTATATTAATATTCACAGTTTAGGCCTATAAAATTATTTAAGTGAACTTTATGACGTTTTAAAAATGCCTGAATTAACGATAGTTCTTACGGTTACGTTACATTAACATATTTGTTTTCCACGACATAGCACATTACACGTAATGCACGTTTATATTTTGCCGCGACTGTATTAAACACTGTTACAACTGTGGGGGTAATGAATTGTAGTATTTAATTTTTTGTTATTGATATGTGTTGGGTTATTTTTTTAAAAGGACGGCCTCAGTTCGATTAACAAAAGAATAGATATTCCAACGAAAAAGCGACATTAAAATCAAGCAGGCAACTCGTGTGTCGCTTATTTTTTGCTATGGAAACTTAAAATATAGCGGTGAACTTAAATAAGCCTACCGTAACTTTTATTTTACTCATATTTATATGTATTTCTGCTTACTGTGGATTAGGTTTATTGAAATTTATTAGGGCTGGGCTTGGTTATTTTATTGGGAATGGTGGTAAATCACGTTACACGACTGTGTTTCAAACACCCAGGGCAAAGGTTCAACGTTGTGATAAATAAAAATACGTGTATGTAAATAAATAACTTTGTCATAAAAACAGTTCACATTTACAACGTATAAATAGTTCACATCAAATATATGAAATCACGCACACACAGATCCAGAGTAACTATCACCAAACAGCCACGCTAAGCTATTTCACACGCAGCGGTTAACGAAACACACCGTAACAGTATATTTATTACTGCCGCGGAAACACAAATTTATCACAACATCGTAACTTGCTTAGGTAGGTTTAAAAAACACAAAGTCTACAAACGTGATGGGGTAATTTGACGTATTTTTCTGAGTAAGTATAATTTATGCTTCGTTTGGTAAAACAGCAACGCGCCATGTCATGGCTCGCCACGTCTGCCAACTTCACTTTGTTTCTGCCCCGCCATCGTATCTAAATATATTAAAATAAGTATTCAAACATTAAAATATCTTTTCAGTTGTAAATTACAAATTCAAAAATCATTATTTTGCTGTAATAAGTATGAAATATAATGCAATTGAAAACAGGTACAATTTTGTCTTGTACTAGCAAAGTGAAACTTCCCCAGTGTGAAAGAAACAAAGACAGAGAGAGAGAGAGAGAGAGAGAGAGAGAGAGAGAGAGCGCGCGACAAAGCTCAAAATTGCTCTCGTTCGATAAAACACCTTACCAATACGACCTACTCACGGTATTTTCTGCAGTTATTTTAAACTGTAAAAATGAGATATGTTGCCATCGGGGCTACCTAAATATTTAAATAGGCACCGTTTAATTTACAAATAGTACACTAAAAACTAGGTTAAAATAATATTTTAACTGAAAACTATTTCTTACCGGTCGTTGTCAACACGTCGCTGCTCTCGCTGTTGTTTATTCATATTTAAAAATAAATAAATATTACAAGTTATATAAGATATTAAAGTAAAGTTTCATTTATTCAATAATACAGTACTCTAAAGTTAACCATAGTGATATATATTTGTGGAATACAGGTTATTGAAAAAACAGGTTGACATGTTTTGCCTAGAGTGTTTTTTCAAAGGTTGATTTTCATAAGTCGCTTCCAATCGATAATGGACTATAGTCATTCACAATGTGCCATGGTGTACCAGGGGCTAGACAACTAAAAGGTGCCGCGGTGTCTCAGTGACTAGACTACATAAAGATGACGTGGTGATTCAGTGGCTGGACTATCCAAGGTGCCATTTATGGATTAAAACATATATGAACAAAATTAAAGTGCTCATGAGTAAAAACAAATCCTTCCCACTTGCTTTTTGAATTCACCAACCAAGGAAATTTTTCTTCTTGAAAACGGCAAAACCTCATAGTCACTAGCGTAGGGAATATTTTTTTTTAGGGAAACGTAGCCAACAGCCATTAGAAACGTAAATAATATGGCTTTATGTGTCATGACACATAAGAAGGAATGAAGGTTATGTTAACAAAGCCACAATATCGGCACTGCTTTCCTCTATAACTGTCAAAATCCTGCATCCGCACCTGAAAAGGATGTATGTATATAATTGTTTTAGTATTTTAATTAAAGACTGCAAATCACGGCATGTTAAGAATGCGTCCCATTCACGTAGACCCCTATGTGTTTGAATAACGACAGCCTTACTAACATTACGAATTATTTACACAATGAAATAGTAAAAACATTCAAAAGTGTAGTACATGTTTAAAAAAAAACGTTCCAAAATTATGTCCACCTTTAAATACTGAACCCTAAATCCGCCTAGTACGTTGTATATCCCCCAAAATTTAAGCCAAACAACTTGTCTTCTTCGTTTAATAAAACTTTTTCCTAGACATTTTACAATAAATACAAACGTCGAAAATGCAGAAAAATTTAAATATTACATACATTTTAACATACGGGGTGATTCACGAGGAGTTACGCCACTCACAGGGCTTATTCCTCAAGTCATTTGGAGCAAAAAGTGTCATATGAATAGCAGTCCTATTCCCAATATTTACAGAGTACTTCGAAAAATTGGAAAGATAAAGAAAAAAGAATAACCCTTGTCGAAGTAACTACTTTTATGTAATTACAGACTCTGTTGTTTACAGTTGAGCATCAAAATAGAGTCAAAGAAATTTACAAAACACGTCCCGTCTACTTCCATTCACTTGGCGGCACGTCTATGAACCTCACGTGTCGCTCAACGTAGCTGCACACGACTGTCTTTTGAGTGGCATACATGGTACATGGAAGTAGTTCCTCGCGTGTTTGTGCAGTCCTTTGGTACACAATACCTTTCATTCATCTCCACACGCAATAATCTAGTGGAGCTGTTCACTGTCTTTATTGCGTTTCCAATTTTTACTATTAGTCTGTAAATATTGGGAATAGAACCCACATTCATGTGACAGTTTATGCTCCAAATGACTTGTGGAATAAGCCATGTAGGCGGCGGTAACTCCTCGTGAATCCTTCTTGAATAATATATGTTAGTTAATGTTTTCTAATAATTTAAACATCATTTCATAATCGTAATGGCATCAAAAACCTTATTTCGTATCGTATTGCTAACAACTTTAAAGCGAATTAATCGGTATTATATTTTTTTACAATACTTAATTTCCCCAATGAGGTGAAATCAGAGACTACAATTTTGATCGGCATGCTCGCCCGCAAAAATTTCTAGATCTGTAAAAACCACAACGTATGAGACATTCATACTCTTCATATTATTATTTGTTCACATTTGCTTTACCTTTTTAAATGCAAATTACTCTTGACAGAAGTTTTATTCCGTAGCACTTTTCATAAAATATTACTTTCCGCAAATATATGACCTTTATAAATAATAATGAGTAATATATAAAAACTATTTTTATTGTAGCTTAGTATACGTATCTCTGTGATGGATAAATAATATTATGTTTAATATTTCTCGCCAAGTGCTTAAGAACGTGTTCTAAATTTCTGTTATACCCACGGAGCTACAACAGACAAGATGGCGGGCACCCGATCATCAACCTCAGACATTATATATCCGTTTACGAAAAAATTACGGGTTCTGTAAAACGTATTTGTGTACAAAACGAAACTTAATGTACGCGTAAGTAACTGGAAATGTTTCAATTTACCTCCACTGTTATAGTAAAACAATAAACACTACTTCAAAAATACGTGATAACTATCGACCGTTTATCGTCAAACTGTTTACACAGCGCACTTTGGAAGTTGTGTCTGTAAGTCGTGGCCGAGCAGCGGCGGAGTAAACATCGCGTCCGATGTGAGGAGATCTGTCGCCCCGCGCTCTTAAACGGGGCTATGTTCCGACGCGCGTTGTAATAGTTCTATATTAGTGTCAGTCACGTCTAGGTTTGTCCAACATGTCTAATGTGCGCGTGAATACCTTGCGTATCGTGCTTGCCAAACGACCTTCGGCCATGGAAATACATGAATGGATTGATACGATTTTACCTGTAACAGAAGATCAAATTGAAGCTATTCAACTGGATGGGCGCCAGAACTGTTTGTTTTTAAAACTTGTTTCCTCTGGACCTTGTGAAGCGATAATGCGTCGCACCAACGGCCAGTCAACTTTAGTCACCGCAGACCAGGAAAGGATCAACGTCACCATCGAACAAGCTTTCGATAACTTAAAACTGGTAAGAATTCTACATTTACCTATAGAAATAGACAACCAAAAAATGCAGGCGGAGTTAGTGAAGTATGGTCGACTTGTTACATTACAAGATGAAGTATGGAATCATAAATACAAATTCCAAGTAAAAACGGGAGTACGCATGGCAAAGATGGAAATAAATAAAGACATTCCATCTTACGTGTCAGTTGACGGCTTTCGGGCTGTAATGATATATCCCGGACAACCACGAACGTGCAGTTACTGCCAGTCTCCTACTCATGAACGAATTGCGTGTCCTAGTTTGCAAGAAAAGGACGCACGTGCAATACGCCGCTGGGGGATGAATAGGGCAACGGAAAATCCCGCAGCTGACACGTCTATACTGTCCACCCCTGCCCAGCACTCTCCCCGAGCGGATTACCCTCCACTTCGCAGACGAGCAGCAAGGTCCAGTACAAACATCTGTCGGTGACTCATCTGCTGAGCATGCGATCAATCTCAACACCTTAGTGACCGCGCCACGCCAGATACACGTGGAGGCGGCTCAAAATACTGGTACTGCTCGCGCAGGGCTACCACCACACACACAGGATGTCTCGCCGCTACACATTCCATTGTCCTCTGCTTCATGGGTGGACAGAATGGACGTGGAGAGCGTAAACAATGCCACCACACGACGGGAGCATGTAACAAATGCGGATGAAAATATGTCCGTAAGAGAAAAGCGACCTTACGAACGTGACGCCCGGTCCACAAGAGTCAGTCCTGTTCGCAAAGCGAAGGTGTTATCGCAGAGTGAACAATCACAGCTACACGACAGGAAGGAATCTTTGGAACTAGCAAAGGCCGTTATAAATAAAATGGGTGCTTCTAGCCAAGAACGTCCTGATAACCCAACTAACTAACAATACGACCGGCACATGTGTGCATCCCCACCTGTATGCCCTATTACCGGACCCCATTTTTCTTTGTCCACTTTACCTTTTTGTCCACCTTTCCATTTCCCTCTCTCTGATACTATCACTACATTTTTGAGGCACACATGATAGAGTTATTGACAATTTTAGCTGTAAATATTTGTGCAGTCTCGGCCAGTGCGCGATTGGCGGTGCTAGAGACATTGGTTCGAACACAGGCAGTTGACATTGCATTCTTGCAAGAAGTAGCGATTCAAGATTTTATAGGGTTTCATACCTTCAATGTGTATACAAACGTTGGTGACCGGGGACGGGGGACAGCGATTATTACACGTGCGGGGCTGGACTTGAAGACCTGCGCTACCACCCGTCAGGCCGAGTGATGTCAGGACGAATAAACGATGTGTCGCTAGTCAATGTTTATGCTCCCTCCGGCTCCCAAGCGAGATATGAAAGAAATCAGTTTTTCTCCGTGGATTTGATTCCGTTTTTCCATCCACCCTGTAATCAGTTCACACTCGATGGAGATGTCAACTGCATAGTTCACCCCCATGATCAGCAGGGTGGCATCTATCCTACTAATGCTGCCCTATCTACTTTAATATCTCGCTTAGACTTGAGTGATGTTGCATCTAACATCTAAGGAATTCATTACACATCTGTGACATCACATAGTCGGTCGGTCTAGAATTGACCGATTCTACGTGAAAAAACAGCATATACATAAGGTGCATCGATATGACGTTCTTCCGGTAGTGTTCAGCGATCACTCTGCAGTGATATTTACGTATGAAAAGTTTGCGAATGTAACACGGTTTGGCAGAGGGACATGGCGTCTAAATACGTCTTTATTAGACAGCTAAGAAGTAAAAGAGGACTTCCTAGCTAATTGGGAACTTTGGCATTGCAAAAAATACCAGTTCCCCTCTGTGGCGATGTGGTGGGATGTGTCTGTAAAACCGAAGGTCATGAGGCTTTTTAAAAGGCATGCGTACCGACTGGCAGAAGAACGTAGGGGAACACGTGCATTCTACGAACGTACCGGCCGGAAATAGTGCAAACGCTTTGCAGTTACGTTGCAAATTTATACCCGAAACAAGACACGGACGATACTATGCTTCCGTCGGTTTTGCAGGGTTGTGAAAACAAAGTTAGCTGTGACAGCAATACGGGCATGGAGGCGCCATGTTTAGATGCAGAAATTAATACAATAATACAGCTATTGCCATCAAAAAAAATCTCCTAGTATTGACGGTATTCCATACGAATTTTACAAAACTTATTGGGATATTATTGGTACCGACTTCTGCGAAGTTGTTCGCGATGTGCTTGAAAGAGGGGAGTTATGCAAGTCTCATAAAGAAGGGATAATTGTTCTTATACCCAAAATATCCTGTCCACTTAAACCCGCAGATTATAGGCCAATTACACTTTTATGTGCCGATTATAAAATAATTGCTCGGTTTTGTGCGACCAGATTAACCAAGGGATTGTCAGATATTATTGGTCCCGGCCAGACATGTACTGTTCCAGGACGTTCCATTTTACAAGGCGTGCTTGCCCTTAGGGAAATTCAATTACTTTCGTCAATACAACACAGTAAAATGGCCATCTTGAGTATTGATATGGATAAGGCATTCGATAGAGTCGATCATACATTTTTACTTCATGTTATGCATCATTTCGATTTTCCAGCCAATGCAGTACAGTGGGTGCGGATGGTGTGTACCGGAATTTGGTCACAGCTGTTGGTTAACGGATTCCTTACCCCACCAATTAAGATCGAGAGTTCAGTTCGACAAGGATGCCTGCTATCCATGATTTTATTTACTATCGCCATTGAACCTCTGTGCAGAATGCTCAGTGCCCGCTTGCAAGGATTCCCCATAGTGAACCTGTCCTTTAAATTAAATGCCTATGCTGATGACATCACTTGTGTCGTTCGTTCAGAGCGAGAAATTAAAGAGACGGCAGAATGCCTGGACCTTTTTCGAAGTGTCTCTAATCTGCGAGCGAATGCTAACAAAACTGCCGTACTGGAGCTCAGCGCAACCAGCGAGCCATTTGACGACGTTTTTCCCTTTCGGAGGGCCGAAACTGTGAAAATATTGGGCATATACTTCCACGCAGACGCCACTCATATGTTGCATTATAATTGGAACTTGACAATAAATAAACTCCGTGCTCGTCAAATAGAAATGAATTATCGTCGTACAAATAGTATACAGAGGGTTACTTTAATAAATGTATTCTTACTTGCGAAGCTGTGGTATGTGTCACATATATTCCCACTACCTCGTCAACAAAGTGCAAAAATACTACAGATTGTTGGCCGCATGTTGTGGAAATCTTATATATTTAAATTATCTAGGCCTCAACTTTATCTCGCCTTGCAAGACGGAGGCCTGAGTCTAATTAATCACGTTTTGAAGTGTGAGGCCTTATATCAGTCTTCAGCAATTGCAACAATTTTGCGCCCAGAGGACATTTACGCAGCATTACAGAAAATGATGTGGTCTGAAGATAGACGCATGCCACTTCAATACCGTCAGGCAAAGGAAGCACTAGCAACTCTAGTAGAACACTTACCGGAAGGGACAGTCGCATCAGCGAGATATTTATACATTCGGGCTTCCAAAACGTCGGCTGTCATACCATCTGTTGTGAATCGCACCTCAACCATCCGTTGGAGGCGCCCATGGAAAATACTTGCCGATCCTAACCTTTCCTCGGATCTTCGAGCTGCAGCATTCGGCTTCTACAATAATATCGTGGCAACTCAACAGCGTAAATACAGCATTCACCTGACAGCTGACCCTACATACCCGCTGTGTGGCAACACCGACACGGCCCTTCATAGGGTAATTTCCTGTGTTTATGCAGCTCCAATCTGGCAGTGGTGTCGCGTACGAGTACGAAAAATAATTCGCGATGAACGTGGAGATGTCAGCGACACGCACATGCTTCATTGCAATTTCTTCACCTTCCCCTCAGTTTGACGACGAGCTGCGGCCTGGTATATACTTCCTGCGATCGGTTTTTTGGTGGACCATTCGAAACCGGTGACAGTTCAAGACTTTGTCCCGCTTCTTCGTCAAGATAGGTGGAACATGGCGCGGCGTGGCACATTGCGTCAGTGGTATGGCAATTTTTTATTTTCATTCTGACGTTCACGCCTACAGGAAGTGCGTGTATATTACCAAGGTTGGGTGTACGTCGTGCGCTGCCCACCCCTCGGTCCTTACAAGTGTACAATTTAATGTTCCAGTAGTAATCGTCGATAGGTGGTAGTGTTATAAGTCAGTGTCACGTGTCGGGGTGTACGTCGTGCGCTGCCCCTCACGTTAAATAATTTTTTATGTGTTCATCGACTTTGTCAGTAAAACCAATTCACCAAATGTTCATATCGTTTTGTGCCCCTATGTAAGAATTGTGTAGATATTTTATTGAGTATTTTGTTATTGTTTATATTGTGGGTTGAATGTGTACTGTATATGATAGGTTAAGGGTAAACGCCTCTGTATATCGTGTGTGATAATAAATCTATTTTTTATTTAAAAAAAAAAAAAAGTAGCGCAGTGGGCTGGTGCATGGGATTGCACTGTGTAGTTTTAGGTTTTAGATTTCAAATCTCTGGGTAACGAAATTTTTCTAGTTATTTTATGTGATACATTATTATTGTTTATTATTGAAGTTATTGGCAGAAAATGTTTATTCCTAGAATACCTTTATCTAAAAGCAATAATACATACCAGATATAAATGAAGGAAAAAACCACAGGCAGCCGATTGCACTGTGCAGTTACTTGCGTATTATTACTTTTATACAAAGAAATTCTAGAAATAAACGTTTTCTGGCAATAATATAAGTTATAAAAGACAATAATGTATCACATAAATTAACTAAGAATTTCGTTACATGGCGGAGATTTGAACTCTAAAATCAAACAACTTAGAGGTAAAACCCACGCACTAACCCACTATGCTACACACACAACTTGAAAGTGATTGTGTAAACACCCTCCCTTCCTCCTGTCTGACGCGCTGGTTGCCTCCTGACGCCTCTTTCTGGGAAACCCGTGAATAGTGGAAAGCGGGCCGTCGGGCTGTCGCACTGTTTGGCGCTTTGCTTGCGTCACGGCCCGTCTCCCCTGCCGAAGGTTTCGACGGGTCTGGCGACGATGCAAAAATGTTCTGATGAGACTGGCTGGCACTTCGGCCCTCCGTGACGCGTCAAGCTAGTTGGGGAGGATTCTAGGTGGCGGGCTAAGACACTACATATACTGCCGCAACCCAGCAGCCGGCAGTCTTTGACGGAGGCCGCCTGGCGAGTGTGAGCGAGCGAAGACAAGTGTGGACGACGACTGGAGATTGCGGGACGACGGCGAGCGAGGTGTTCGTGGCTTGAATGGACGAGAGGGTGTAAAACCGATGAGTGAAGCCTACTGTGCGTGAGGGCGCTTGGAGGACTCTAGAACATTGCGATTGGTGGGACTCGGACTGAACTGAGGTGGGACTGAATGGAAATGTAATACTGATTTTATTGTAAATATTCGAACTCTCAATTTGGACACATATTTGACAGAATATCTGAATATGTTGATACACTGTCTATTGGGACTGATCTTTAATTATTTGATTTAATTGATTTCTTTGTGGTAATTATAAATTGTATTAAATTGGAGTAATTAGTTGTGAACAGTAAGTGATATCAATTTAATGTGAGATTTTGAGAAGGAAATTATAATTAATTATTTTATTTGAATAAGACCTCCATCCTTTAACGAACTTGGTATAACCCACTTAATTTCTAGAGAGAGAAATTGTAACAGTAAGTAGCAGGAATGATGTTAACCCTCACACACAAAAGCTTTATTATAAGTATTGCGATATTTTCCCCTTATTTTAGTATCCTAATCGTATAAGCTTGTTTAATTACAGAAAGGGTAAGATTGATTATTATGCCTGTTAAAGAAAAATATTAAAATAATTTAATAATATTTGTAATTGATCGCGTAAACTTCCGTTGTGCGTAAATGTGAAAACAGTACCTACCTAATT
This sequence comes from Dryococelus australis, assembly GCA_029891345.1. Lineage (NCBI taxonomy): Eukaryota > Metazoa > Arthropoda > Insecta > Phasmatodea > Phasmatidae > Dryococelus > Dryococelus australis. Next base: position 132,476,324 of record CM056993.1, read on the forward strand.
TTTTATACATAAGCAGTGACATTACTAACATTATTTTCCATACATTAGTAGTTAGTACTTATACTCAGAAACTTAAATAAATACAGTTTTCAGGAATAAAAATAGTCTCCGTTTTTTGCATGAACCACAAAGCACCTACATATAATATTTCATTTCATTAGTAGCCCTGCAAACTGCGAACCATCTGCCATTTGCGAGTTGTTTTTGTCCGCCATTTACAATTTTCTGTTAGCACTTTAGGTAGAAGAAATTGGGTATCTTGTAGGGACGGCTTTAGAACCTCTCGCAGGGAGTGCCCTAGCGACCGCGGTAACCATTCCGTCATTGCGACGATCTACAAACCCTGGATGTTTAAATCAATAATAATTTTACTATCAGTGATTTCCATCTGGCGTCGAATTAAACGCGTGCAAAATATTTTCAGTGTTATAGTTAGAACACAATGTTTTTAAGCATCAAGTTGCTTATTTACTAAATAAAATATCAATAAAACTTAAAATGTTTGCATTTATTGACTTCAAAATCATTACTGGTCACGTTTATTACAATGCATCCGACGTAAGTGGAGAAATAACAGGGTTACGCGAAACATCGCATGTAGCAGTGAACGGGGAAAGCGTGTTTGAACTTAGGCTATTCTTCCTCAAAACAGAAGTTGTACGGTCGCCTGACGCATCAGCACAATTTGCTTCAGAAATTTAGCATTTTATGGTTTAGCCGTGTGCTGTTTTCGTACGAAGCTTTCATATGCCACATATTACTATACTGTTTCATTACTGGTCAGAAAAATAGAGGGACGAGCTTCCAGTAAGCCCCTAGTATTCTTATTGGTTACAAATAAGCCGTGGCCGGGCATTCACGCTGTTGGCCAGTGCCAGTAGTGCACAGTATAGCCAGTAGCAGACGTACGGTCGCTTGTCGCTACGGTAACATAGTACACCCCCCTTGGCGCTCACCTAATCCGCTCCTTCGCCGCCGTATTGCCAAGCCCTCGTACAGCAAAGCCTCAACTCCCACTTCTGCGCTGGATATGTTGCTAGGGTCACTCGTTCAGCCCACAACAACGTGCTTGAAGTCTGCACTCCAAAATCGAAACATTTCAAACTCATTCGTGAAAGTACCAGGATACTGCCAGTTTTCGAAGACGTGTTAACACTTTTTTTTTTTTTTTTTTTTTTTTTTTTTTTTTTTTTTTTTTTTTTTTTTTTTTTTCCAGTGTCTGTGCTAATCACTCGTCTTCGCAGGGGCCGTAGAGATGTAGTGGTTAGACTACCCACATCCCATCTAGGAGAACCGGTTTCGTTTCACGGCGGGGTCAATCCCGGATTTTCGCAATTTCCTCTCGTCTCCACACATCGACCAAGTGATTATGTAAAGTTCTTAGAAACACAAAAGTCATCACTTTAATGTGTTAAAATAGTAACAGTTCAATAGTGTATTTATTTAGTAGTTTTCCAAACCATCTACTCACTACCCGTTCTGAAGTAGCGTCTACGTCCCGTGAGCTCATGATGTCACAATGCGTTTTTACCACCCGTCGTATGGCACAGTTTGAACTCATGAAACGAATTTAATCGCAAATCATGATGTTCCAATATGTTACGACAAATTCTTATGAATTTGAATTGGTAAAAATTTAAAAATTTGTTTTCGGGTATTCATGTGGAAACCTTCGGAAGCAAAGAACATAATTTTTCTATCGGTTTAAGCAGCTATTGAAATGGAGTAGAGAGGTTTGGGTGGCTCGTCACAACGAGGTCTTGAGAGCCGATGAGAGTGAAGTGATGCAAGGGCGGAGAAAACGGGAGATCCCCGAGAAAACCCGCCGACCAGCGGCATCGTCCTGCACGATTCCCACATGCGAAAAACTACGGAAGGATTCTTCGAAAACACTAATGTCATCTATAAAGAGGTATTTCGCTAAAGGAAATTAGTATCTGCCTACTGTAGTACACGCGGATAAAACCGCAGATAGAAAGATAGTATTTATATAATGCAGACTTTAAGAAGTTTTATAGTAACTGAACTGAAATTATATAAAAGACTGCAATGTGATTCGATTCAGTTTTACTAAATAACAGTTATACTACATAAGGAGTAGGTAAGGGAGGACTAAGTCATGTTGTGCCACTAAAATACAGAGTGCTCGGAAATTCCACTCGCAGACTCCTAGGACTTGTAGAGGGGATTGAGTAGACTATCTTTTGAATAGGAACCCATGTCCGAAACGTACCGTTTCCGTGTTACAATCATTTCAAATAAGGTGTATCACTCGTCCACTTCCGCTGAGGTAAAGAGCAATGTCGCGGATTTTTCCTATGTTGGTATGCAGCCGGGTAGGCAGTACATTACGTCAGACGATCACCGGATGGCACGTGACGTCTACCCTGCCACGGTATCCTGCCTCAGGCCCCATTCACGCGCCTTTGCATTTCCGATTAACATGGTTGAGTACACGATTGCGGAATATACAGACATGATCCTCGTGTTTGGCGCAGCTGAAGGTAATGGAAGAGCAGCTCGTCGGCTATATCAAGAGCGTTATCCACAATGTGCAACGCCATCGCATACCCTTTTTAGCACAGTTACGCAACGGCTCCGAGAAAAAGGTACCTTCACCGCCGACAGGAACGACTGTGGTGCTCCAAAGAGACGGCGCACTCCCAAATTGGAAGAGGCTGTACTGCATCACGTTGAACAGAGCCCGTCAGCGAGTACGCGAACAATTGCGCGAGACATTGCTCTTTCCCTTAGCGGAAGTGGACGAGCGATACACCTTATTTGAAATGGTTGTAGCACGGCAACGGTACGTTTCCGGACATAGGTTCCTATTCAAAAGATAGTCTACTCAGTCCCCTCTACAAGTCCTAGGAGTCTGTAAGTGGAATTTCGGAACATTCTGTATACTTGGCGTGTACAGTGAGTGGTTTATTTGTGTCAACAGATTTTCTATAAAGCATTCATAGCAATGCTATTCATAGTGTCACTTCTTCTTATAGTGTTTTTCGCTGTTTCCTATGTTCCATGTTTTTTTGGAAGTTTTTATTCAGTTTGTGCGTCAAGTCTCCTCCCGCTGTTCACAAATCAGCAACCGTCGCGTTGTTTAAAAAATAAATAGCGTACCCTGCAGGTTAAATTAGAAAAACATTGTTACCCTAGCAAATAAACTATTTTATAGGGCGCTTTAAAAACTGTAAGCTGCTTTAATATCAACCGTTTCTAATAAAAAAATGTAAAACCCAGCTTTAAAAAAAATATCTACTACAAAACAAATAATTCTTCAATTTCGATTTAGCTCGTCATTATTCATGCCTGTATTTCAAAGTTCTCCACTACAAATACTCAGTCCGCCCACATGACTACAAACTTTTTTTTTATCATATTTCACCAATCCATTAAAAAAGGCTAGGATTAACAGAAGAGTGTCCAGTTATTCTGAAAGAGCTTTCCCCGCCCATTTTTGCAAGCCTGAGCGACCAAATATTTCACATGCGCGAATTGGCAGAAATTTGTTTTGGAGGGATGAACGCCAATTCGACACTCGGCTGTTAATCCTTTAATCTACGGGTTGTCTGACAATCAGGGGCAAAAAATGGACGCCTCATTTAGATAGATTTGTGTTCTAATCTCCATTCTACATAGCGAAAAAAATATTTGGTTCGCAACCACAAAATCGTACGTTAATTTCAGTTTGACAGCCTTTAATGGACGTTCGGACTCTGAGGAAGGGGATTATAGATTTATGTGAAAATTCGCTTCAATTTGCAAACTCCATTTTTTGAATTGTTCAGTTTTTTTTAAGTTACGTAGGCGCAGTTCGAAAGAGTTTTCTAACTGAATGACTTGCTTTAGCCTTCTGACTAATCGCTACAGACGTTACAGAACTTTTAATTGAGTACTCTCACATACGTAATGAATAAAGTGTTTAAGTGTTTTTAAAAATTACTTTTATTTTAAATATGCTATTTTACGTATTCACGACCTGTTTGGCTTACGGCAAACTGAACGCGTTCTGAAGGCCGGCTTTTTTTTTTCCTATTTGTCTTGTGTATTGTTCTTCCACATATAAAACATAGCAATAAATCTACCTACCTCCAGTAATTCACCGATTAATTGACACTATGAAGAAATTACAGGAAGCATGACTGTCACGATTAAGCCACATAAAGGCTGTTCACGTTAAATTGAGCACTTTGGAAGCCGTAGTGACTTTTTCCTTTTCAGCCCATTTTTATTTTTTAACCATCTTTTTAAATAAATTTTGAAATGCAAGTAATAAACGCAGTGTGTATATTCCACCGAACTCGGAATTAAACGTTTAAGGCTAACGTAAACTATTTTTACTGACTATTATTCCAAATTAGAGGACTTTCTAAAGTGCTCACTTCACCGTGAATAGCCTAGATCTAACCGTAAGTGTGTATCAAATTAAAAAAAAAAATTGAAGTTTCCGCTAGTTTAAGCAATGCATATTTTGGAGACTTTTGGAGACAGCGAACACTTTTTTTTTATTGACTTCCAGCTTTACTATAAATACTTCTGTATTTGTTTCCGTTAAATTTCATACGGCTAGGACTTGCACCACGAGGAGTTGTCTCCCTACACGATGAACACCCGACACATACTACCCTGCAGTCTTAAATGTATACGTCAGGTCAAATGAGATGGTTTGGAGAGCATCGAGTGAACCCCCGCGAAGGTTGCCACGCAGTATCGCCATAGCCCGACACGTGTCTCATTTACGTTCAAAGACTGTTCACGATAAAGTGAGCTCTTTTGAAATCAACCTTAGAAAAAAGTCACTGCTCCTACCTGCATTTATTTTAACGGGCCCAATGAGTGGCATGCGGCCAGTAAAGTTGGTAATGACGGATGGAAAAGTAGTTCCATATATTGTTGTCGAACAAAAAGTGTTAGGTAACCATTTGTAACAAATTATTTCTCTCGCTTTCTGTATTTTTTAATGCATCGAAGTGTAAAAATGTGCAGATTTGTACAATATTTACTTTTATAATAATACCACAGTTTCCCTTGACCGACGCATGAATAAAGTGATGAGGCCCTTGGCAATGTTAATTTCACATAACGTGGAAGAATACACAACGTGCATACAAGTAGATCATAAACAGGACTTTAGAAAGTGCTCATTTTACTGTGAAAAGCCTATAATGCGGTTTACTTGCGCGGATGTGCCACTAGGGAGCATACATGTCCCTCCGTCATTCAAAGCTGTAAGACAACGAATATGGCCTTAATAGCAGTTTTGTCCTCGCTAATGAGACGACCAGTACTCTGTTAACCCACTATATTAGCCGCTTCTAGCGAAATTGTCGTTACAGGCAAATGTCCGATGTTTGGGTCTAGTTGAGCCAGTAGAGAAAGGTGGCATTTTGCCAGGAAAAGTCATTACGGTAGTGTTTACGACAGTATATGCTTTCGCAGGTTCACTGAGCAATCCTGAAAGCCCTGCATCAGAAATCATATCAGTGAACTCTGGTTTCGAACATTCTGCGTTTCAAGTTCCTCTCTCTGGCAGTGAGGTATAAGTGCCTTATTCGCCTGAAGGAACAAGTGGGTGTTCGTAGCCGTGAATTCTGTATGGTCTAGCGAGAATGCCAGCCGCATGTGTGATTACGTCTAAAATACAGATATGTGACGTTCTTTCGCACAAGTTCACCTTGAAGGATGATTTCCGGTGCGGGACAGGCACTTAAAATTATCCGCTGCCTAAATTGCAGGCTTTCCATGAGATTATTAAAACAACTTTTAGACTCCGGTGTGATAGTTCCGTCCACGTCAGAATACTATTCTCAAGGTTTTTATTTAATTGCTTGGTACATAAGAGAATTCACAAAGATCCTTTATCCCTCACCTGCAATAGATTGTGCTCTTCAACATTTACATAAAATCCAGATATATTCCGTTCTCAACAATAATAATTTTCATAAAAATGTAATAGATAATTCTTGCAGGTAATATACAGCTTTCAGTACAGTTTGGAGTCAATACAAATTTATCCGTATAACTACAGGTGCTGATTTTGGTAGTAAGGCGTTCTCTTTCGTGCTAGATGACGTTTTTTTTCTCAATTAAAATAAATATACATTCGTTTCGAACTATGTAGATGACAGTATAGTTCATAGTGAAGTCTTCGAGTTTCATTTGTTACGTCTTCGTTAGGTTCTTACCGGGATACTTGAAGTGGGTTTGACGGCCAATACTCAGACTGTAACTTCGTTACAATGAAATGAAATCTCTAGGGAATGTGTTCAGCGAATGTCGTTTGCTTATTGAAGCTGACCGTGTTGCTCCTGTGCTTAATTTTCCACACCTACGTACATTAAAGGGCGTACAAATATCTTCAGGTGTGATGGGCTGCTGCTATGGATTCATAAATATTTTTTTCTGTATTTGGCGGCGACTTTAAATATCGTTCAAAGAAAAAAGGCGTGGAATTTCATTGGAAGTTCAGAACAAGAGTATGACTTTGAGACATTAAAAAGTAAGCTTTCTTTGCCGTGTTGCTTTTGCCAGATTTTTCGCGTTGTTTCATAGTACAAGTTAGCATCTCGTTTATAGCGATAGGAGCCGCTTTGGGTCCGGAGAACAATAGTGGAAAATGAAGCTCCGATTTCCTTTGCAAGTCTTGCATTACCAGAGGCCGACCGTTACATGGCATTTATGAGGAGACGTTAGCATTTATTTTGTCTCGAGAAGTTTGCCTCTTTTTTAGAACACGACCTGTTAGGAAAATTAGGGAATTAGGTGCTTCGTCTTTCCGGATCCGGTAAGTATTTCATGCCCACTGTGTTGATAAACAAGTGACTGATGCGCTATATCGCATGTGCGACCCTGAAGATTTTTAATTTGGGAGGAGAAAAATTAGGTGACGTTAAATACTATTCAGATATTTCCGGAATGTTTTGTTCAGTTCAGTGAGACTCAACAAGTGATGTGTGGTGCGCCCATTTCAGAGTGGACATTAACGCTGGTGTAACTAGGCGCTACATTGAGAAATATGGGGTACTAAATTTACCGGAAGAAATGAACGTGCGTGAAAAATTATGGTTCCTGAATCGTTACGTAATATGATTGTAAGGTACTTTCGCGATTCAGTTTTTAGGGGTCACTTGGGAGTGCATATAATACTTTTCATAGTATTTTTGTGCACTTTCCCGGTCAACTTTAAATGCTGAAATGCCGCGATATGTGCGTTCATTTGATGACTGCCAAAGGTTCATCAAATGAATCTTTGGCAGTCATCAAATGTACAAAAAAGGCTAATTTTGCTAAGTCTGTGGTATAGGTGCCCGAGGGTCCCTGGCAGGTTGTGCATCTGGACATGTTTGGTCATTTAGCACGTTCTAAAAAAAGGGTTAAGTTTGTATATTAATTTTGCCATGCATCTTTGTCGTCATGTTACCTCTTCGTAATATGGAATCCTGTAATATTATTAAGGCCAAGGGCGTGAATCTCACTAATTTAGCTTTTACTAGTGCTCTGTACGATTCTACGGGGTTCCTCTGTCACTCCCTTTCCTCGATTCCCGTCTCAGCCATCCGCTTTTAAAACATCTGATGCATTCTCTCCTTTTCACGCCCTGCTCTAAGTGGTGCTGACAGGGATCACCTGGAAGCTGCAAAATGCGAGAGAGACGACTGTATAGACCATGCTACGAGTCCCAGTACCTTTTAAGGTGGATGACTTGATTCTTTGTAAAAACGTTGTTTTTCTGACGGTAGCAGTCATTTTGATAGAAATCTGATTTTAATTTTTCTGGGCCATTTACGATAGCCAAATTCTAGAATGCGAGAGAGACGACTGTATAGACCATGCTACGAGTCCCAGTACCTTTTAAGGTGGATGACTTGGTTCTTTGTAAAAACGTTGTTTTTCTGACGGTAGCAGTCATTTTGATAGAAATCTGATTTTAATTTTTCTGGGCCATTTACGATAGCCAAATTCTAGCCCCGAATACAGTTGTGCTAAAGCATCCTGAATGAGCACACAATTTTAGGAACGCTCGCCCTGTGTCTCACTTTAAATCTTATGTAAAGCACGCATGGTTCTGATCACCATTTCTGCAGACTACATTATTTATATTCTGAATTGTTTTGTATTCAATTTGGGATTTCTCGTTTCTAGAGCATGTGTGTTCCCCGTCATAGTTAACCTTCTGAGTTTGATGTTGTTCACTTTTCTCATGCCTTTTTTTTTTCCTACTGAGCTAGACCGTGTCACCTTACCTTCAGAGTCCTGGGTTCGTCTGGATTCTGCGTCTTTCAGCTGGTGCTATTCATCGTCATCGGCTGCGTGACGACCTCCCTCGTGCGTCTCTGCATTTAGCGATGTTGACACCGGAAAAAATATCGATATTATTTATATTGGTTATTTATAAAAGTATAGTTTTACAAAACGATATATCGAAAAAAATATAAATTGTAGGTACATCGGAATCCGATATTTTATGTAATAAAGACCTCAACAATATAAATTTTTTTGGATTATTATTTACATATTGAGGAAACGAGGCATTGCAGAAAAATGTGGCGCTTGCTTCTGGTGCACGTTGCTAAAGTAAACAAAGTAATTTTTTAATTCAATGTATTTATTCTAAACCGAACTTGAGCATGTTAAAAATATTTATTTCATATGCCTGGAAAAATGTATTAATTTAGATAAAATGTTCAAATATTTCGACGATTTATATCGATGTATCGTTGATTTAATATCGTCATTTCGACATATAGATACTATTTTAACATCCCTGCTCTGTATCAACTTCCGCCAACACGCTCCTCCCGCTGCTTAGCTGCAACTCTCTACCCCTGTGTGTCCGAGAAGCTGAATAAATCCGAGGGAACCCGGAATTTGTTATGTTAGTCTGCTCCCTGGAAAAGCCTCAACAATTTGAAATATTTTTATTCTTTTTTTTAGTTACTGCAACGGTGATTGTTCAGAGGAGCAATGCTTTAAGGTGGTGTGATTTATGTTCTCTGTCTTCAAGAGACTTTAAGTACTGTCCTTCCAGATTCTTCAGGATTTGTGTAGGTATGTCTGCCTCGTGTACCTTCACTATTTGCGTCCTTTGCCTTGCGAACTTCTTTGTCGCTGCGTTTCTCTGCTTTTTACGACGTACTGCGGAGTTGGATATGAACTGAATTTGTTAGGTTTCTAATGCTTTCGAAACCAATAAAATCCTCGAGGGAGGCAAATTCATATTCTAAGTCATATTTAATTACCGCCCTCCAAGCTTTCTTCTTCCGTCTACTACCCTCTCCATACTAGTGAAAGATGGCAACACTACTCATGTTAATTTTGATTGAAATATGGGATTTTTAAAATGAAATTATGAATACTTCAGCTTGAAAAAATCAACCAACCAAAGCAGTAAAGCTCTTGATATATATATATGCATTTGGCATTTGGAGCGTTTAAAAGTAAAATAATGATTGATATTATGAAAGATAGCCCTAGCATAATAAAAAATAAATCAATAGCGAAATTCGTGAACGGTTCCAAAGTTTATTTTTGGGATAAACTGCCGAACTTATTAAATGCAGATGAATTAGAACCGCAGAAAATCGCGCACAAATGGATGAAAGTGCGTATTATGAATACAAAAGCCTGCTGTTATTACGTATGATTTCTGGTCAGACGTAATGTAATTAATTAAAGTGCCGAGTATTTTAAATTACACTTACAGCTGTCTGCCTACACTGTTACTTACATGGTTCACAAATTGGCCTCATTGAAATCCTTATGTTTTGATATCATGTTTTTTGTGTTTCTTTATGAAGATACAATACTTAACGATTCTCATCTTCCGCAGCTACGAATAAAAGTAACCTTTACCATGTATCCACCATGTTCTCATGATAAAACTCAGTAACGACAGTTTCTTTTCGAAAGTAATATACTGAAAATAGTGACGTCAAAGGAACACCTGAAGACGCTTAGAATACCTTCTTTCGTGTGGAAACGAACATTCAACTAATAACAAATACTTTTGACTAAAGGAAACGAAACGAAACGAATAGCTTACAATAATCCCCAAGATGATGCTTTTAGGGGTGGGGAATGTAAAACTGGCACGTGCACTTTATTTTACCTGCTGGTAGCAGCCTTTTGTTCTCGGCACTCGAGTGCACACTCAGTTTCCCTCCCATCCCTACACCTTGTCTAACTAGATTTTCCAATCCCCTACCTCCTTGTGCATACACATGTTTGATAGTTGTCTTGAGTTTTCACCTTCAGCGAATCACTCTGCAATTTAGTTTTACCCGGGCGCCATCCGAGTACAAGTAGGCCATGACGTTCCGTGTGTCACTGGGTGATGTGTTTATTGTATTTGCAATTTCAATTATGTGACTTAGATAGTTCAATGCGTAGGGTATTCTGTCGTGAGGTAGTGACTTGTTAAAAAATTGTGTTTTCAGTCCGCCAGCCAACATTAGGTTTCGGGCCTACTTATGCCGAGCACAGTATAGAATGAGTTTGCAGGAATACTAATTTGCATCTGCTTTTCATGTCGCTTTGTATGAAATTTGCATGTATAGTACAACAGTTACTTCCAATCTTTCTGAAGATCTGCTTAAGTTTTTTCCTAGCTATTCCTCACTCAGATTTAGGAGGAGGCTTTGACGAGGGTCAATATTATTGGATGGCCTACATTTTATATCACCATGTATTTAAACATTTCCCCCTTTTCAATTTTAAATGTGTAGTTATTTTAATGTTTTGTTGGGGGTATTTTATAAACATGTAACAGCTTGTGATAGAAGCTTTGGTAAGGTTTCCTTTCAACAGCTGCCTCCCCACACACAATCCGTCTGTGGGTGAACTGGGATAAGAAGTTATAGTAGTATTTCATATTTATCGGGGGAAAGTGGATGTTTTACAACAGTTTCATTGTAACTTGTCGTTTGTTGATTGCCAACACGACAAAATCTCACACGATGTCTTGAGCGTGAAGAATTCTCCTGTCAACAGTAAAAACTTATCCGTAGCATGGAAATTGTTGACTTCTTAATACCCGAAACAATGATTCCAAAAAATAATCCCCTTCCCCCCCCCCCCCAAATTGAATTCATAAAATTTTAAGTCACGCACTCCTTCATTCCATTAAATAATTTGATGAAATATATCACTCTTTGGAAGTTAGGTTATAGTGTAACACAAAATGCCTGTACTTGAAATATGTTTATTGAAATAGCTGGATGTAATATTGTGCATTAAATGTTACAATTCTCACACTAAAGATCAACATTTTCCCAAAGAGTTGGAACTGTCGGGGTTTCTTCAAGTTGAGGTCACTAAAATTGAATGTACTCACTCTAGTGTTCATAATTACGTAGAAACAGACGACCAGTCAATGCAGTTTCTCACAAATCTATCTTTGTTTCAAAAATATTGTCCATCTCATCCATACTATGTACCGTAGCCAGCAGACGTCTGGGTATGCCTGAGCGCGGGAATGGGGGGTAAGCGAAGCAAGGGGGAAAGAGATGCGCGCGCAAGTCTGGCCGTGCTATCGGCTATTCCACATCAGCTACGGCGGGCTCAGTTGTATCTAAGGCAATGGAGGACGCAGGACGTTTGCAGAGGTAAGGAAAAGTTATCTCCAGAGTTACAAAATTGCACTTGCCCACGATATTCATGAACGACCATATGTCCACATGTCATAAAATTGATACAACTGAAATACTGCGCAGCTTGTAACACTAGGTGCAATTCAACGTAAATTTATTTATGTGTACATTTTAACAAAGTATAACCAAATAACTTCAGGCCAATGCATTTCAGTTGAAACTATAGAAACGTTTAATAGCTTTGTGCTCAAAGTCACGATAATGGGTGTTTTTACTCATAGTGGACTGTCCCGCGGTATAAAAGAAGTCTACACACAGATTATATAAAATAAGAAATACATTAATAAAAATGAAACAATGCCACTGCTATGACATATTACATTATATATTGTAATGTCCATTTACTTTACAAATTCCACCCAATTAATCTGCGTGTAAGTATTCTTGCCGTGTTTAACGGTAGTTTATGTGAATTTGTGGTCTGCGTACGCCCAGGTGTTCAAATTACAAAGCCCACGTAAATCATAGTAAATCATTGAGAGTCTATATAAAAAGGTTCTAATTACCACGTCGGTTTATGTATTATGTCTAGAATTTCGAATCACGTGCAAAAGTAATACCACATGTAAATATGTTTTTTCCAAATAATGCTGGCTTCGGCAGCACGGTGTAATCGCTGCAAAAATATTTCTTAAGTCTTTATTATAAAATATCTGTTTGTAATAACAATCCGTAATAAACTTTAGTATAAGACTCATGCCAGTAAATGTCATTCTAAACGCAACGTTTATTAAGAGAAAATAAGTTCTCTATTATGAAATAAACAAAATTCAAATATGTAGGGGAAGGTGGGGCACCGTGTAACAAGGAGCACAGTGTAACATTGCTGATTGCGTAGTTACTCTATGGCTATGAGAACTGTTCTTCGGTACACAGTCGCGCCACCAGATGGGATTGTCTGCCATTGTGTTTAATGGTTCTGTGGACAACTGTTTTGAACGAGATAAATGAAACTTTGTTTTCAGGTATGTGAAGTAATTTGTTAGTGTTGAATGTTTCCTGTAATTTATATGTAGTTTCCTAATGCATGTGGTTCAATAAATTTATATATAATATCTGCAGTTTACGTTAGAAAAATGCAGTAAAACATTTTTATTAAAAGTGTTACAATTAAAACACACTGCGCATCTGAAAACAAAATGGTCTGATTGGGCACACTGTAACAAAAGCAGATGGGGCACACTGTAACACTGTTACACTGTGCCCCATACTTATTGTAGTAACTTAAACTGATATATATATATATATATATGATAAACCAACATATAATATATGTATTATTACTGACAAAAATATATCTCTGTGTTCATAATAAAATATTAATGGTTGTGTATGTGTACAGTTGATAATGTAATGTAAATGGCAAATTAAGACTTCCGAACTTTGGGAAAATGTACCTTCACAAGATTTACGACATTTCATTGCTTATCATGTTAAAAAATTGCCACACTGTTAAATAAATTCCTTAAATTTTAACTACTGTGCTTTATTATTTTAATAAACCACGCTATGATCTTTTCTTGATCTCATTTTAGGACGGTCCGTTAACAGAAAAAGGACATCAGATAGGACTATAGCTGCTTTTACAGAGGATGATATGATAGCTCCTGTTGAGCTGGTATATACTGGAAGGTCCCTTCTAGATATGGCAAAAGAGAAAAATGCAAACTATGGCACATTATACAGGTAAATTTGCCACTACTAAAGGCTATTGAGTAGACCTTGGCTGTGGCCTACACTAGGGCTACACTCAACATGTTTTACTTTACATGCTCTTGTATTGTTGCAGATATGTAAAAAAGAAGAAAGCGAACCCTGAGACAGATGTACAGATGAGGCCCAAATATGACTGTCGTCGTGTGTTCAGTGATGAAGAGGAGGGTCATTTGGTAACGTATCTCTTGGAATGTGCCAAAATGTGTTATGGGTTGGACACCATTGAAACTCGTCGTCTTGCGTATGAAATGGCTATGCACAATGGCATTGAAGATCCAGGAAATTGGAAAAATAAAAATATGGCTGGAATAGATTGGTTGTATGCATTTAGGAAACTTCACTCTAACTTAAGTCTAAGAACTCCATAACCCTGTAGTTTGTCTAGAGCGAGGGTTTTCAATAAGCATAGTGTTAGTCTTTTCTTTGACAATTTGGAAACTGTTTTGAAATGCGATCCTTCTCTCTCTGATGGTACACGAATCTTTAACTTAGATGAAACGGGCACATTTACAGTGCAGAATCAAAAAAAGATTTTGATTCCAAAAGGTGTAAAGCCACAAGCGGTGAAAAAGGAATACTTGTCACAACCTGTTGCATTATAAGTGCCTCTGGAGTAGCATTTCCACCAGTCATGGTGTTTCCACGGATACATTTCAAGGAATACATGCTTAAGGGTACTCCACCAGGCTTATCGGGTCTTGCTGCTCTGTCTGGTTGGAAGAACAGTGAACTGTTGGCCAGAGTGATGCAACATTTTGTCAAGGTCTCCCATTCATCAAAGGAAAATCCGTCCTTGCTTATTCTTGACAACCACGAAAGTCATCTTTCTGTTACTGCAATGAATATTTCGAATGATAATGGCGTAACAGTGTTGACTATTCCACCTCACTGTAGTAATCGTATGCAGTCATTATATATTCGTGTCTTCGGGTCATTCCAAATGCACTGCAATGCAGCAATTGAATAATGGATGTTGCATCATCCAGGATCTCCCCTCATCATATATGAAATTGCTGAATGTGTGGGAATTGCATTCCAATGTAGCATGCCACCTACAAATATATGTTCAAGATTCCGCAAAGCAGGAATATTTCCACTAGACCGAGGTATTTTTACAAAAGAAGATTTCATGAGCAGTGCTGTCACCGACCATGCAGTTCCTGGCACATCTAAAGACCCTACTGAAAATGAAGGTGAATGTAGGTTTGCTACTATAATTAGATAAGAGATTTCTTCTGATCCGACATAATTAGGCTCTGTAAATAGAGAAACAATGGAACCTGAAACACACGTTTCGACAGAACACTCATATGTTGCTATTGTCATTCCAGAGTTGTTCCAGGGCTATCCAAAAGCTTGTGACAGAGAAGACACAGTGAGAAAGAGAGAAAAAAAGTTGCATAGCAACTGATACGCCAATTAAACAAGCTTTTGCTGAATGAACGTGTGAAAAAAAGTCTCAGAAACCAGAAAAGAGGAGTCTTGCGACAAAAGTTATTTTTTTTGTTCAATTAGAAACACTAAGTGAAGGTGGTATGTTGGCATCTCATCAGGATGAAAAAGCCATGAAACTGAAAAGAGATACCTTTTTTTCTACAAGAACATGATGTCGCATCTGTCAATAAATTTTACATTGTTATGACTCTGTCATCACCCAAAAAAAATCCCAGGCACGAAGAGACAAAATTCTTACCTTTCATTTAGGATTAAATTGGGGCAATTACAATGTACATTAGCTTTTATTTAACACACTGAGTTATTTTATGTGTGTACCATACCATCTTACAGTGTGCCCCATACCATGTTACACTGCGCCCCATACCTGGGTACACTGTAACACTTCTCAGGCTCAAGAAAATGACATGATTTTTACTAATTAGACTTAGTCAATGGCTACCTAGGAAATTTATGGTTTGGAGTAAAGATATATGTGTCGGGAAAAAAATTGTACAATTTTATTAGAAAATATACGTAATATAAATAAAATAAGTTTTTCTGTTACACTGTGCCCCACCCTCCCATAGTCCTATTTGGAAAGCATTAAAAACCAAAACATTGACATGGTAAAATTATATACCTGCCAAATGACTACACAAACAGATTCAAAACTAACGCTTTAGTTAAGTAAATTTGTTTGTTAGGGTTGCAGTTAAGTTCACACGTATTTGCTCAAGAAAGCGCAGGTTCGATTTCAAGTTGTAGCTTATTTGTTTTAGATATAATATAAAAGATAATATTTGTATTACAGCTGTGGTACAAATAAATATATTTTCGATATGATACTATATTTTTACATTCGCTATTTACCAATCTAATTGACATACAACTGTAACTGTAATATTAATAATCTATATCTTGCTAGTCCACTTAGCAGATTAATGTATTTTTACACGAAAAAGTAAGTATTCAGTTGGATACTAGTATCCGTGGTTCTACTTGTAAAGTACAAGACAAAACACAAATATATTTCCAGATGTACAGCACACAATTTCGTAATTCCGTGACAACTGTGCTCTCGCAGTTTTCGTATTGGGGGTGAGGTTTCCCTTGAAAGGGTGGCCCATACAGACGGGCATAAATCACAGCCATGCCCTGCCCGGGATTCGAAACCGGAACCACTCACGCTCAGCACTCAACCGGCTGCGCCACAAGGGGCAGCCAATAGGTCAACGAGAACACTGTCAGTGGTAATATGAGCTTATTTAAAGTGAACATAAAGCAACTTATTTCATTGGAGATAATTTGTAAATTACAATTTACGTCATATATTAGGTGATTGTTCCCCATTGCATGATTTGCTGCCATGCTGGTTGGGATTCGCTTGCCTATATTTACGCTAAATTAAATGCTGTTATTGTGGGAAGAGTTTTGACATTGATTTAAAACATTTATGGTTTAGCTTGAACTTCATACTTCACTTTTTTCGTTGGACTATAAACATAAAAAACAATTTGTTTTTATGTTTTGTCAGTTCTATTTTGTGTCATTGTATATCACTGATTATTCTAAATAATAGTGTGTCGTTTAATGTAACATCACTATATTTAAAATTGCTTTCAATTGTTTATTCTTTATTACAAATTTATTCGCAGCCCCAAAACTAAAGGTTGTATTGCGATTGATTTCGACAAGATAGTAATAAGTGACACAATTCAAGAATTCTATACCATCTAATAGATCGTGCCAACAACTATGAATATGCTAGGAAATCACATTTGGCATTGATTAGATAGATGCCATCTCTATACGACTGTGTGTTATTATTTGCATGATTTTTGTATTTTTGTTAGAAGTAAAACTGGTGTGCTGTAATATGTGTTTGCGTTGGCTTGACGTTATGCAGTTTCAAACCCCTCAATGTTGGAATATTTTGCGAACAAATATTGTCTGAGTAATGCATTCTGGTCAAGATATTTCCTACGCTGCGCCATAAATATTCACATCAAATATTTAAATCCTCCCCTCCCCCCATTTTAAAGGTGAAAGCATTTGTAATACATTTATTTTGTCTTCATGTTATGAAAATGTGGAAACGAAACACGTAATCTGCTGAAGCATCAAACCACCGAATATGTTCCACCTCCATCGTTGTTGCTTTTATCTAACGTGATTTAAATTCGATACTGGTGAATATTTTAACAGAATATTTGCACGCAATAACAGAAAAGCAATTGACTTCTTTCGAACAGCGCACGCAGACGGTAACGACATCACTAGCACAAATTGTCACAAAAGCACTGCTATCTTTTGTCGCCAGTCAAACTTCTTCGTGTCCAATTTCCGATTTTGCCGGATGTTTTTATGTCCGCGCGTATACTGCCGGGCCGCTGTCGAGACGCTCAGTTACAGACCGGACCGTGCTGAGCCACTGTCTAGGAGTACGAGGGGACTTCCATGCCCAGACGTCTGCCGGTCCAGTATATATAGACCACTGTGTATACAGAAGACACATTAAATACACATTAATTTCAACTCCCTATATGATTCCCCATAAGAATAACAACAAAAAATCTGAGATAAGAGACTTCGTTATAATTGTTGGCTGATCACTCTTTAGTGAATATCTACATGTGTGAAGTGCAATCAAAAACATATACAGCTTCATAATGTCATATCACAAATAAATTTCAAGTCGTCAGTCACGAGAGTACTCATAATGTTGAATTAATTTGTCTGCAGTTGGTGAGCGTGAAACCACAATCTTATAACAACTACATTAGTCAAGATCTAAGGAAATGATGGCAAACCTAATGAATCCTCCTTGAAATGCAGCTCAAACATCCTTCTACACAGAAAGAGCAGCCCAGTTTTTACAGGGTTGCCCCACGATATCCTTGATTTAACTTCCCTGACTTTCCTTAGCCTAAATATTGTTTAAATTTTTGAAAGCCTATGGGAATAGCCAGGTCATTTAAGGACTGGGGGTCTTAAACAAATGAGCTAATAATAATTTCCTAGTTACTTTACAAACAATAAAGAAATTATACTCTTAGAATCAACATCTAGATTGAAATAATAGCTATAACTTGCTATTTACATCTAACATTTACATAATCGACAATTACTTCACAGACATTAGCACAATTAAACACTTAATTAGTCTTTATAAAAATATACTGAATTACTATTAGAATTTATTATTTATTTGATATCTGCCAGTTCGGTTTTTACAACCAAGTCTGTATCATCCGTCCATTCAGTTCCACCTTGTTTCAGTAAAGTTATCACCAGTCTTTCCTGTCCAGAAAATTCCGAAGTATCCTGAACGCTCCCATACACAGCCGCACTCTACCTATAAGATAACTCGCCCTTCGCAACACTCTTGTACGCTGCAGTCGCCGACACCCTTGTCTGCCGCCGGCCCTCTTCTTCGAAGGCGCTGCCCCAATTCCCCATTCGCCACACTTTGCCAGATGGCTATCCCAGACTTCCAACCCGTCGAACGCTGATGTATTTTTAGGGGCAGGCATCCTGATGAAGGACAGTCTTCCTACGTCGGGTTGCACCGACTGAGTAGATGACCAGGAAGCTCGTGCAATAGCCCGCAGTCGCCGATATATCCAGCAGGGAAGGGGTGATGCCAGTTCAGGTCAGCTGCCAATCATCCACTCCACCTGCCTGGCGATGTAGCACGTCCGACTTGAGGAGGCGGATGGGTTCGTGGTAAGCCACCACAGCTGCACCAAGAAGGACACACGTTCTTGGAGCGTAAAGGTGTTGCATTCTTAAAGGTGTTGCTCTTCTTGACTCGTAGACTGCCGAGTCAAGTGTCAAGAAAAAAAGGGTACCTAGGAATCCCAATACTTTTGGTTTTCGTCCACGAAAACCCCCAGATAGTGTTCCAGTGTACAGTTGAGCCTATTGGCCATCCCATCAGACTGAGGATGTAATGCTGTAATTTTAGTTTCCCTCATTCTTAAAATGCTCATACTTCTTGGAAAAGAGTGACTTCAAAATTTCGCCATTAATACAAATAAAGCTCGAGTGGCACTATGAACTTCAAAAATATGTTCTCTATGTGCTGTTCACAGAAAAGTGAGCATTTTTTAAATCAACCATTAAAAAATGTCACTGCCACTACCCGCATGTATTTTCACAGGCGCACAGTGTGACCCAGCCCCCAGTAAAGTTGGTAACGACGGAGGGAAAGTAGTTCCACGTCTCAATGTTGAGTTAAAGTAATAGTACTTCGCTACCAGAATGTACTGATTCCCGTTCTCAGTGACTCTTAATGGTCCGAAAATGTCCATCCTCCCAACATTGCATTTCTAAAAGGGCCCTCGTCCATTAATTCTCTTCTTCTTCATTGTGGTACACACAACACACACCACTTCTCAACATCCTCTCTACAATGGCGCCAGTAGCAACTCGGTGTATTATGCAGTTATTTTAGCACTTCTAGAATGATGCACTATGGTAGGACCAATTGCGACCGTGTTTCCCATCATTACTTTCCCAGTTCCTGCAAACACGCCATTCTTCAGTACTAGTTAATTACAATGAATGTAATATGCCTCTACTGTTGTACCCAGACTGAATACCTCCTCCTATCTTGGCCGATATCCAGCTTCTTTCCACTTTATTATTGGATGCAAGATGGGGTAATTTAGCTTTTCCTAATGCTCTCATCATCCCAAGTAGGTGTCTCATTGCAAGATACAGAGACTTGAATTCTTATCCTCCTCGCATTTAACGACATACCATTTTTTTTCTTCGTCACATACTATGATACCAAATATAAACTATATGCAAATGGAAAATATACAATTATTTGAGTAAAACATAATTACTTTTGGTTTCCTAAATGCATGGCAAGCTGCTTTTAAGTGAGACACAAGTGGCCAATAGCTCAGTTGGTTAACATATGGAAAGCCAGAAGCAGTTATCCAGTGGATCACTGCTGCCACTCATAGGCCACTGATGGTGCTTGCATGCTTGGGGCACAGCTGGCTAATCAGAATCAGGCCATTTATGGTCAGATTATATTTTGCTATAGGCTGTTCATGGCAACGTGAGCACTTTTGAGGTACTAGTTACGTTTTCATTTCAGCCATTTTTTACCCTATAATAAACTTTTTAAAATAAATAATGTCATGTAAGTAATAAATATATTGTGTATATTCCACCGCACTCGAAAGTTAATGTCTAAAGATAAAATCAATGATATTTATTGATTATTATTCCAAATGAGAGGGCTTTCAAAAGTGATTACTTTACTGTGAATAGCTTATACATGGGAGTTGTCTGAATAGTGACCCAGATGTAGCCAAATGCACACAAATGTCAAGTAGTATCATGTAGACTGTTTGTGTACAAGCAGATTTGCCCAAGTGGGCCAACTGACTTTTGCTACTATAACACAATCTGGTAGACTGCCACCTTTCTTGTCAGAATCTATTGTGCCTAACCATCTGACAAATTTTCACTGGAACCTGCCTTGAGTAATGATTTCACTAGAAACAGGGAGTAAGTACAGTGGACTGATTATACACTACCATGCTAGTAAAGGAGATTCCGCCGAAGTGTAAACTAGTCCTGGCCACACCAGATTTTGTACCCTGCCGAAAGGCCGCACGGCCCGTTTTATATTCTGGACGTGCTCCAGTATCATGAAAGGACAAGAGTTGAAATTCCACCCCAGGTGCATCCGTCCTAGCACCCACCAAAAACTCTAGGCATTATGATGTACCTTCAGTAACCACAGGACATCACATGTCAACTGTTTTTCTGGCCCCCAACGTGGGGCATCCACCTTAATTAAAAGAGATTAACTAAGCAGAACCAGGCCAGTACGACCGTAAACTAGCAGACCTAGCCAGGAGCCGAATAGCCTACCTCATAGACTTCGGGGAGTCTACAAAACACCCCATGGTGCTCAACAATACCGCAACAATGTCAGATGCAGACACTGACCAGCACGAGCAAGCCGACATGGCAGAAACTAACCACGGACCTTGCCACAAACCTAACTGCCCAGGCATGGAAAAGCAATGCATCTAATTTGCCCACTGCCACCAATGCTTTCACTACGTCTGCCTAGGCTGGATAGATGAAGCAAGATTCACAGACGGTCTCGAGTACAGATGTAACCAGTTTCGAACCTGACTAACGTACTTCTTTAACTGGATTATCTGCCAACATGGTGCTCACACAGTATGATGCATAATATGTGGGGAAACATACCGCGATGCATGCATAGGTTGGCCAGACAAAAGGGTAACCAGACAAAGAATGGTTTACCAGTGCAAGATATGTCAGCTCATCATCGATTATAGACCACACAACCCGGGGCCAGCCTCCCACACCGACACTCCACGGTGCACAGGAGAGTCACAGATGCCAGAATTTGCAGGAAAGGTGATTATGTGGAAATTTTGGAACGAAGTTACCCAGTAGGCGCCAGACATCGCCATGGCAACGTTAATTGAAGATCTGGTAGAGTACAAGATGAAGTCTTCTCAGGACCGATAACCCGGGCATACCATTCCCGCCATGCTGAACCTGCTTGTTGTTAGTGTCATGATTACTTGTGAAGTCGTTGCATTTTGAGAAATTCCCTATGCTGTGGAATGTTGGGACCAACCACACGCCCATACAAGCTATACTTCACACAATGTACACAAAAATTACACTAGGTAATATTGGTGGGATTTAAGGACCCATGCCCTGAAGTGCCTTGCGACAGTCGAATAAAAGGCCTATGTCAGTTCCATAAACTTTTTTAATGTGATGTATCTTTACATGTTCCAACAGGAAACAACATACAAGCTTGCCCCCTTTTACTTTGGGGCTGAAGCTACACTGCGAAAATTAGCATGGCGCTAATACGTGAATTAAGTGTGCAATAAAATTCTGAAATACTCTCCGGGCGATGCAAACCTGGAGACGGCGAGGACAGTATCTTGGGCGGCTAAAACAAAAACCGTTCCGGAAAAATTACTTACTGTTAGTGTTACATGACTGTTGCAAAAAGATGAATACCGCCCGAGGCACGGGAAAACGCGACACGTTCACGCACAACATGCCTCTCTGGGTACCCAGAGGGTGCTCCTTGCTGACTGCCTTCCCGCCGTGGAGTGAGGCCGGGCGATAGCAGGCTCACGCACCGCTCAGGGATCTACTTGCACACATGCATTAAAAGAACTCTGCTTAAAAACTATGTACAAACATATCACTTGCATGGAATATTTCCTTACCAACACATTTGCCCTGGGTCTTCAAATATTACATGAAATGATGTGGACACAGCACTGATGGGGGTGAAAAAAACATAACATAACAAAACTCTGTAATAATTGCAAAAACTTGGAAATAAAAGGTAGCGTTTGCTTTGAAATATGAACACATGCCAGTGTTTGTAGCTGCGTGTCATGTTTCCCTGTTAAAACTAATTGGGAGTGTTTTTGGCTTGAGTTTCATTCCGCCGAACCATTTTTTACAACTGTGCCCTGCGTACGTGACGTTGCACTGCCTGCTCTCCTACACCTGCACTGTACCGTCGCACTCTCGTGGCATCGCATTGCACTTCCAATTTGCGGTGATCAGTCGCAGAGTGCGCCTGCGTGTTGCGCTGTGGAGGCACGGTTGGACTAACGGGCTAAAGGGTAGGGGAACAAGTGGATGTCAAAGACTCTAATAATTCATTTGCTTTATATAGCATCACCTCAAGAAAATCGTTATTGCATTTTCTTATAATTGTGTAAAGTTACTTTCAAGCTTCTAAGCAACTCAAGTTCAATTTTATATTGTAAATAACTTTCTTAACTTTTCGTAATATTTCTTGTTTTGTGTAGTTACTTCAAGCATTTTGTGATTATTGTTGTAAGTAATCTCAAGTATTTTGCTTAGTCATACTTTGCATTGTGTAGAATCCATCAATAGATCACAAATTAAACAGAAACATTTTAAACCATTGCAAAGTATGTGATAGAAAGTTTTCAGAATATGTTGTAATATTCAGTGCCTTTTGTTTTGAGGTTTTTTTTCTATGCACTATTCTCTATCTATTTGTATGATGATGCATGCACATATTGTTTATTAATTAACTTCACTTGCCATGCACTCGTTTTTGCAAAGCCTAGCCGGTCGGCCGAGACCACGAAAGCTCTCAGTTTGACTAAACCTCTTAGCTTTCTAAAACACATAACTTGTCCTGCTGTGCCACACACTGGAAGACCATAGACAGAGGTAATTTTTTATTCTTTGCACCAGGCGGCCACAGCAGGATAGCTGGCTAACACATGCGTTTACGAGTCAGGCGTTTGGCAATATTTTATTTTATTTAACATAACATGCAATTCTCCCCAAGGGTAGATTTTTTTGTGCCGTCCCCATGTCTTAAATTTTTCCACGGGTTAAAATCTATAAACCATATTGTACGCACCCACAGCCATCAGCTGATAAAATGTAGGGCGGCATGCTTAAAAAACCCGAAGGCAGTGTAATCTCTCTCGCGAAACTCTTTTTACACAAAAATAAGACGCTGAGTTCTACTCCGTAGCCTAGCGCAGCTGCACAGCAAAATAGAAAGTGAGACGCACGCTTTCCAAGCAACAGAGAGACAGTACTGTCTAAGACTACCCAGCCGCTTCATGAATGAGTCAGCACAGCCACCTGTGGCCACCACTCGTTCACGTCGTTCAAATCACAGAGTGCCAAGCACACAGACTAGGAGAAACTACAGAAGTCGATGGAGAGCGAAATGCATCCATCTTAGGATGAGTTCTACATTCTCACAAGCGATTTTGTTTGTTTCGTGTCCACGGAGTGTAATCGATTCTACATGCGTCGGGATGCCATAAATTGTACTGTCAATCCAAGGCAAAGAACAGATGCTCCATGCGAAACTATACTGTTTGCCAGCCGAGCCACTGAGTCTATGCTTCGAAGATTATATAAGTACTATAGTACGCCACCAGGTAGCCATACTATTACAATTGGCAAGCCTTGCTCCTGGATCTAACGCCAGCCACTGACATCACACGCCAAGAGAATCTATGCCATGTCTACCCCTTCTCCACCACAAGCAAGGATGCGCCAGCCAGAGTATAAAAAGCGGGCCGCATCCCCTGCAAGTCAGTCTATGCTCCACCACATTGCCAGGTGCTGGAGGAAGCCAACAGGTCCTCACGACATCACCGAAGTCAGTCTGTTCTGTTTCTTCACCACACCCTTGGTGCCAATGACTATTCCTCTACCATCGAATTCACCACATTCCTGGGGCCAAATATTTACATTACTCTACTAGTCCTTACCAGTCGTCATTAGACACTTCCGGCCCCTTCAGGGCAACATCATAGCGTATCCCAGCTGGTATGAGGTAGTGCTGCAACACCATTATTAATTTCCTTCATTGGAATAAACAAGTTTTATCCACCTAAGGGCATGCATCCAGTAGCAATAGCACCTTTCCCCGTAAACATCACCATGTCAGAGGAGCAGCATGTTAGTAGAGTACACACACACACCTTGGGCGGGCACCCTTAATGTGCACCATTGTGTACAGAATGGTAAAGCCCCGACATTAGGTAATCTCCCTCTCTCTCTTTTGAGGTCAGCTTATTCGCTTGGGGCTTGATCTCTCCACCACCCTTCTGGTGTCGGAGGGGACATTCCCTGAGTTGGGAAGACTGGTCCTCAGAAGAGGCTTACCCATGTATCGAGACCATCAGCAAGTGAGACCCGACTCTCTGCATCCACCATGCTTCTGGTGCCGTATACAGAAATAGTGATACTGCATTGGGTTGACGGAGGCTGTACATGGTTTGACACTTGAGCAGGGCCACAGCATCACCTGCTCTGCTTCCACGAGGTTCGATAGTAGTGCTCTCTATCTCAAGCCTCATGCCATATTCCTATTGTAGTGGTATCTGAAAGCGGTGTAAAAAAAAACTGAGACAATATCTTAATACCAGCCAGAGCATAGCCCAATCCCCGCTGTACTAGAGTGCCTCGGTCCCTGGGAGCGAGCTGGAGCCCTTAGCCAGAGACCAACCAAGCCCGACTACGAACTATGCCTCTTCGACCCACCCACTCAACCTGCAGCAACCAGCACCTACTAGAATATGCATTGTAGCATTCTAGAAACAGAAACTCACCCCAGCATAGCATGGCCAAAGCCCCTGCAAGCTTAACTGGTCAAGCGTCGTCCAGGTATACTAGTAAAGGGGATTCCGCCAAAGTGCAAAATAGTCATGGCCGCACAAGATTTCATATCCTGCCGAATGGCCACAACACCCACTTTATATTCTGGACGCACTTCAGTATCACGAAAGGACTAGAGTCCAAATTTTACGATGGCCCGTCTGTCCTAGTACTCACTAAAAGCACTGGGTGTTGTGACGTGCCTTCAGTAACCACAGGTTGTCATGCGTGAAGGGAATAGGCTAAAAATAAGTTTGTTCCATTTATTTTGTTTGCTAACCATAGAGATTCTCTTCACCACTATCATGTGACGCTAAAGATGGAAAACTCTAAAAATATACTTCACTCACTAATACATACTTGTTCCCCAATGTTTACTCATGTGTGCCGGCCAGCCTGCTCTTACTCACGTTACATGTCGGAGTTGCCTAGCCCAGAGAGTGTTCTTGGTCAGACCACATAATAAGAACACTATATTAACTGCTGAAAGGAGGTATAAAGACTACCTTTCTTTGAGATAACTATGGACAAATAGATTAATTACAAGTTTATACCCAGATAGATTTCTTTTTCATATGCGAGTGTTATTATAGGAACACAGGCGAGGTAGATAATTTGTCCTGTATTACAAATAAAATGTTATATACATACCAATTTGTTTTTAAGTTCTTCTCTGACAATTCAATGCGAGGTAGATAATTTGTCCTGTATTACAAATAAAACATTATATACCTACCAACTTGTTTTTAAGTTCTTCTCTGACAATTCGATAATGGAAAATCAATATTCATAACATCAATAGCCATCAAGGTGCCACTACATGTCTTTCGTGGACACGAAAAATCAGACGATCGATGTACGACGCATTTCTGCACTTCTAGTAAGCGCACTTTACTAAAATATGATATCCCCCGATCATCCCTTTGGGGCAAATAACGCCACTTTAAACAGTAATTTGAGTTAGACACATACCTACAGGATACTTTGATAAGCCCCAACTGATACTACAGACACATGTTCCTAGATTTTACTGTTCACTGAAACTCGTCTAAAAGCAATCACGTCTGCACCCTTCTTCGTACATTGTATTATCTGCCGAGCTGCCGACACACTCCAGGAAGGTCGCACCAGTTCGACAGAACACATTCTATTGGAATGCCACAGCCATGAGAGCCTCCAGATGAGGCGATAAGATATGTCAACACATTACACCCAGGCAATACGGAATGGCATCCCCTTCTGAAACTTGGAATTTCTCAACTCCTGTAAAGTGAGGGTAGCTTCGCCCTTTTGAGGACCCACATGCTCCGATTTTTGGTATATAAGAACCTGCGGTGCCAACTAAGGGTAAGTGCTTCCCAACCCTGCTCCCCCGCTGTAACGGTCAGGAGTATCTCTTCAGGGTAAGCTAAGCGCAGGTAGTCCGTGGTCAACCAGAAGCCTTCAACATCTTCAGCAACTCCAGAGTACCTCCGCCTTCCACAGGGTCCTCACTGTTTTGGTCACTACCAGCTCTTCAGCTCCAAGGATCACTGACGCCCCCAGAGGATCCTGCAAACGCCGCTCTCATCAACCACTCCCTTCCTCCTTAGTCAACCACTTTGTGGTAGCCCAGGTCATGACAATGTCCCCTCTGGTTCTAGCCAAGCCAACTCCTTCATTGTCCTTCTAGTAATGAACTCCTGCCAGTTATGTTTCTTCTGAACACGCCCTTAATGAATTACAGAATTCCAATGTGGTTAATTTGAGTTAATCCTGTCTCACAAATGCCAATACAATTACATTCAAAGTACTAGCTTTTTCTCCGGTTGCCTTTGCCCGACTTCCAAGTAGGGGATAATTGTCGCAGTTTCATATTTTTTTTATTATTCTTTTTATTAGTAGATTGTGGGCATATATGCCTAAAGTATGTAAAATTAAACCCATTTATTTTAGACTTAAATTCACGTAAACTTTCTCATTTGTAGATTTGAACCCCTTTTTAAGCCCTTAAGGTTTTCATATTAATTTATACTTGAGGGTAAGTCGGCGAACCCGCATAACTAGCCACAAAGGCAAATACACACGAGGCAAACCGACTTCTGCCGATTGCTAGTCCATTGGGAACGCCCGAATCACCTTAGGTACACATCCATCAGTGAAATTGAGTCGACTAAGGTACCTCCCTACTCAGCCACCACTGTAACGGCTGGTCAGGAGAGAGGAGTGCTTTAGCCTCCTACTCACTACGGAGACTTCACCTGAATGCTCCTGTACAAAACAATGCTTCTGCCACCTAAGCTCTGTTCCACCGCCGTAATGGCTGGAAGTTCCACCCAACGTTGAAAGGCCGGGCCGGAACAGTGTGTGGTCTCGTCGAAAACCAAGGTATCCAGAAGTACATATTAGGGATTTGTTCCTACACCGGCTTCCTCTCAATGTAGTTCATTTACTGATTTCTAATGTCTTGCAGAACGAAAGGTGGGGGCAAGAATAGACGAAAGTTAGAAATACAAGCAATAATAGCAGAGTTAGTTAATCTAGCTACTTTAGCTGCAGAAAGCACAACTTCTTTATTTGAGCTTCCAACAGTCACCTATTGGACCACACACAATTCACCTAGCCATAATTAAAGAAATAGCTTATCAGGACTAGGCCCCTGTTGGTTGTTATACCCCAAAAGAATTACCCTCCAACTTAGAGCAGCTTTTCAGTACCACTCCGCCGCAGCTAGCCAGCCCACAAGGAGAAGTGCACTACTACCTGGCAGTTACAAGATACATTCTCAAAGGAGGGTATTTGGCAGTTACAAGGTGCATTCTCAGAGAAGGGTATTCCTTATAATACCTTATTTTGTTCCCATGAGGAAACTTACTAGGCCTACTTTATACGACAAGGCAGCTAAACATAGTTAAATCCCCCCCTGTTTTTTTACATTTTAAAAGTCCTTCACGATACTGGCTTCACGTTGGTCAAAGTTCTCCTTAGTAATTAAAACCCAAACGACCCATTAATCACCTCTAGCTTTAAATTAGTACTGACATTCAAGGTCCCGAGTTCTTCAATAACCAAAGCGGACGCTAACAAGCCGCACAGTTTAAAATCCTTGTCCCAACGTGGCGACGCCTAGCCAGCGCATGTTCTAATTCAGGCTAATTAACACTTGGGCTTGCATTTTGACTCAGACTGATGTTAGGAGGAGACTAGTTAAAGTGAAAAGTGTTTGTTTCTTAACCTGTCAAAGTTTAGATCTGACTTACAGTCACTTAACCTAACCTAGACCAGGAGGACGAGCAAAAAGTTAAAAAATTTGTGTGGCACAACACGAGAGGGAAAGGTTATTTCCCTTTGTTAGAGAATAACCTCGATTTAACATAATGTAACATTTCATGAAAATCTTTACTCTATTTCACTGGATTTGTTCAATTGAAACTTACCTATTTTAATATTATTTTTAACACCCCAACTCCAACAAATTGTTATAAAAACTTTTTTTTTTTTTTCGCTTTAAAACAGGGTTTTGTAATTTGTGGTGCATAACAGAACTTTGATTTATATTAAATATTTACGTACTTCACTAGGCAGATTTAATTCAAATGAAACGGTACTGCACAAAACTATAAACAATCTGTAGTTAACGACAAAAAAGTTTAAACCCCTGTGAGCAATTTACTTTTTAACGAATGCAAAATCCATTTCCAAAGGGTTTTTTTTGTACAAATATGAAACTATTTCCTAAGAAAATTTTAATTTCTTTCAACTATTATTAAATTAATTTTGAAGGGCTTTTTTGTACAAATATTAAACTATTTATTAACAAAATGTCATTTTATTTCAATATGACAGTCTTCCGGATAAACAATATATTATAACAAGACCATAAATGATCTAATGTTAATGATAAAAAGTTGAAACATTGAGGGTCACTTAAACTTTAGCGAGTACAAATTTCCACACTCAGTGCAAACATTATTAACAAAATACACATTTATTTAGGAAAATACAAGTCTTCTGAATAATAATATTCAGCTTACAAGGCAGTACACCCTCACTTACTCATACAAAAACGTAAATATTGCGCACGAGCCACTATGGGAAAATTTTTAGCAGCATACTTTTTCAGCCATTGCCAAGATAAATAAACATTTGTTTGTACACTGCACCACGATCCGAGAAAAGGGGGGGGGGGGGGGGGGGGAGGAGCAAGGAAGGTTGCAATGGTAACAGGCAATGCTGATGTGCCATTCTTACGGACATAATATTTTGTATTGGTGTATGTTCTGCTGGTCTGCACTCATATCTTGAAATCTAAATCCAAAGTCGAAGATGAAAAACGTAAACAAGTTGTTGAATAATAAAATAGACTAAACCAAAATGTTAAACCATAAATAAAATTGTATTCAAATAAAAATAATGGAAGCAGTCGTCAACAGGCAATGCAGTCAATTCCAATTGTAACCCATGATTAAAATCCATGAATAAAAGCCAAAAATCAACGTCATAACACCACTATTGAAAAATGTATCTTGAAGATAAACACCGCACACAAAAGACATGAGACGTGATGTCACTGTCAGACAAAGGTTCTATAGTGCCGGACAGAGGTACTGTCTACTTACTGCAGAGAAGTTTGAATTATTTGCTGCCTCTTGGTCAACTTTCTGCAGTATAGGTTGGGGCGAGTGGCCCTACGGCAGGGTACAAAGTCAGGTGTAGTGATAGTGGCTCTACTCACCGATGGTGTGAACAAAGGCACTCTTTTACCCGCAGTGGGCGTCGCCCGGGGTAGGTCATGGCTCGGTTGCTGCTGGTCCTCATAGGTCTGAAGTATGGGCCCAGTGGTACTGGAAGCCCCAGACATATGCGCACTACGAGCAGGTGTGGTTGGAAGAGGGAGCTAGGGGGAACTGGGAGGTGAGGCCTAGCCAGATGTTGGGCGACGTGAGCTCGGTCCCGTGGGGAAGGGGCTGCTGAGGGCAGATGTACTGGGTTGCAGAGCAATTGACTAGGTTTAGAGGTAGTAGCTGCCCTCTTAACTCTCCACCTTGCACCACTTCTATGGATGAAGAGCATACGGGAAGGTACTAGAGTCCTACTTGAGTCTTCCACACTGAGGAGGAGCAGGCAATGATTTCCCTGGCTAAGAGTATAACCAGTCAGGGACTAGGCCAACCAGAATCAGTCCTGTCACTCCAACCAGCGAAATACAATGCGGTAGATGGAGTGGGTTAGCTTATCTGGATGTCTAGCCTCTTTGTAAAGTATGTTCCTTGTGGTCAGGGTTCTGCCCTACGTGCACACCAGGTACCTTTACATACCTGGTCCACAATATGGGTGGCCAGCTAATTGGTTATATTTAACAACGTACGTGCACTCGGGTAAGGGTAGCCACATTAGTTTCGGTAAACAGGTTTCAAGGCGCTGTCTCCTGCTTCTTCTAGGTTTGACGTCTACAAGGAATTCACAATCACCCTAGAATAAGTATTCTAAGTTAGGTAAGATGATGTGCTTTTTCCCTAGAGGTACAGACATGGTGGCCCATACTACATTCTAGCTACAATGAACTGTAACTGGTGGAAGTAGACTACGTTAAACCAGGTGAAGGGGACCTGGGGCTAAACTAAACAAGAGCAAAAAATGTTACATATATATGAAAACAACTGACTCTAACTAATCTATGCTGTTGTCCAGAAGGGACGCAGGGTTCACTACCAAAGTGTTAGTGAGTGTAAGAGAGGTTGAAGACTTCTTTGGAGGTCGCTGGGCAAAGGTCTGGAAGGTAGCGGTGGTCCTTTATCATGAGGAAGGAGATAGGCAGAAAGCTCTATCACACGAGGTGGTGGAGTGAATTACTGAGTATCAACCACAGTTTTGGAGCTGTGCGCTCACATATATAGACGGCCGGCTGTAGGTCCTTCCACTCCCTTCGACTGGTCGGGTATCTTCGGGCTAGAGCTTCTCCCTTAGTGGTGTTCCATTTAAACTTGTTAATGTGAATTGGAGACATGACCACAGATTACTGTCAAAATAAGCATTAAAATATGGCAGCTAATTGAATTAAAATGCAACATCAAACAAAATGTTTTGTTGACGGTTTTCTATAAAATAAGACATTACTCATTCACAAAACAATAATCTAAAATGAAGGCATGCTCTGATTAAAATTATCCTTCAGAACTGCAGATATCACCACAGATTACCATCAAAACACTAACATTATTTCATTGTAAAACATAAGTAGCACAGCCACCTATCTTTATGCCACAGGTGTTCTGCCAATAAACAAAAAGTTTGCAAACAGATGCTATGAGTCCAATGCGCACATTTCTCTCACCCTTCAATTTTTGTTTTTATTTCATGGCAGTCACTGAAAGAGCGATGACAGTTAACTTCAGTCTCATACTTACTTACGATATTATAGCTGGGGCTGTTCAATTTGTTACTGCAAGGACGGAATTTGGGACTGTAGTTTAACAAATATCACGAGATGGCTTTGCTTTGCAGTTATTCTTACGAGACAATTATCATTTTTAACTGCATACTGTTTTGATGTCACAGTTGAAAATTTTTCTCACATGGAAATAACATTAAAATTATAACAACTTGGAAAGTTTTAATTTCACTGTAAGATTAAAATGTGGTATGGTATAATGACTGTTTGTACAGGCATGTGTAATAAACACACTATTTTAGTAAACACTTTTAACAAAGTTAAACCCTCACTAGTTGGATTTGTTATAAAATAAATTGTTATGCTTACACTGATGCACCCTAGTTAACAATTATTTTCTTTGAGTGGTCTTTCTGCAAAAGGTTAACACTGGTAGCGTTGGTTTACGACTCGGTACAAAATCAGCTGTGGTTGGTACTGCAATATGTCTGACTGTAACCTTAGCCCGTTAAGTTAGGGCTGAATTACTAGGGTACTCAGTTACTTGTTTCTTGGGCTCTCGTGCGAAAGCAGGTTGACTGGGGCCACCAGTTTCTTTGGTAGTGCTGGGCAACGAGTTCCCATACAGAGAAGTACGGTACTTCTTATTCCACTCGGCAGGTGTACTGTTTCCGAAGTAAGTGTTGGAAATGCCCAACCTAGTGTCACCCCCAGTGACCAGGGCATGAGCTGCTGGATGACACTCGATGCCAATCCTAGTGTGTGTAGGGAAGAAAACAGCGATGCTGTCTAAAGAGAAAGGCCTCTCCAGGTATCGGTCAGCTTGAGCCCATTCCCATGGGGTGCCACAGCCAAGTGCAGAGGGGTTATTGGTACACATTCGCTTAGCAGCAAGAAACAGCCTAATGCTCCTCCCTTCAAGCTCCATGCCTTTCCCCAAATGGCGTAGAGGCAGAAGTGACCCTTAACTTACTCCTAGTTTGGGAGCAAGCAGTTGACAGTACCCTAAGTAAGTGTAAAGACCAACAGCAGTTGGTGCGTACCTGTGCACCAATTAGTTCTGCACGTTGGTGCACAAACCTGGAGTGGTAAGTCATGTGGGCCGTCTTGCTATTACTGTTGAAGTGTAGTCCAGCAACAGTCGGGCCTCCAGTTCAAGGCAAATACCCCTGCGGCGCTCCAGCAGCGATACAACCTGAGGCGGCTGTCCTGTTCCTGTTGGATGAGAATCTAGTGATTGGGGATCTACCTTTCTATTAACCGCAGTGCAAAGAATGGGTGGCCGTCGAAAGTGGTGTGTGTTTCGGACGTACAGATTTCTGAAGGGGATCTACAGTCCTACACTATGGTTTGTACAGTTAGAAAACCAGGTCTTCTGCTTGCTCCGTACTAGGGTACTCTCAGGATAGGAATAAATTGTATTTATTACGAATAATAAATTCTGGTGACACACACTCTCTTACTACTAAGCAAAGTGCGAACGAGAAGAATGTACACTTTACAGGTGTTAAATGGATCTGATTTGTCGTAAGATGCCCCCTTGTCCAAAGGCACTGGCGTGTTCATCTAGCAAATTCCTCAACTCTTGAAATCTCGATTCCGGGAGTTCACAATTTATCTTACTGTAGTCTACAGGAACAGGTATCACCACTTCAGGGCTGTTTTCCCAGTTTACTGTAACTCTGTAATGATTACCTAGATATACTCGCTGTTTTGCACGATCTATGACACGTTGTTGTCTTAGCCAGGGATAGCGGAGCATGACATCCTCTGTGAGGACTGGGGAGACCATCAAATCCACTGGATTGGAACACCTATGTAGGCTTACGGTAAATTTTAATCGGCAGGATACTTTCAAGGTTGCGTCGGGTTGGGCCATGTGTACGACATATTTCTGTGGTTGTAGATTGTTCCGTTGTTGTTGCCTTAGCAGATTGCTTCTGATAAAATTTCCCATCGCCATGGAATCTAGTAATGTTAAAACTTTTTTACCATTGATTTCCACTTCTATGTGGGGAGCGGCGAGGTGGATAGTTTCCTCACCTAAAAACTGAAAAGTCTATCCTCGTGGACTGAAAATAGCTTGGCTCCCTGTCTGTGTTTGGTGTTCTTGCCTCGGGCTTCCTGGTAGGCCTTGGCTCGATTTAGGGAGGTCGCATCGTCTGGGACAGATCGTCGTCTTCTTCTAGAGGCCATGAAGTTTCAGCGGCTGCTGTCTTGTCTTCTTGGTCTGGAATAGGGCCGGGGAAGGGGCGTATCTGGCCTCCGGTAGCTTTTCTTATTCGTCCGTGTATGTCTTCCATCCAATAGATGTTATCTTGGCATCCGACTATTCGATACGGGGCAATCCCACTTGTCGGCCAATCCAGCACTAAAAAATCCCTACTGGCTTTGCTGAGGGGGTGGCTTTACAGAAGTACCACTTCGCATAGGTTAAAGCCCCTTATACCTGTCTTAGGTTTTGGATATTCCTGTTAGATGTACGTATCCTGGGCATCTTGGGCCACTTTGGTTCGGGCCAGTGTGACGAGTCGGACATCTTCAAGTTGAGGCATTTCCGTCGGTTCGTTTTCCCATTACCAATCTCCTGGATGTTGGAGTGATTGGCCCCAGAGAAGTTGACTGTGGCTCGTATTCACTCCCGTGTTGTTTCTTCGTGGAAGGGCACACAGAATAGTGGAGATATGTTTGTCCCAATGCTTACGATCATTCCCCACACTGAGTCGGAGGCATTTCTTAATTACTTGATTCCTTTGCCCAGTGGGGTTCGCCTAGAAGTGGTAGGGGGAGTCATCTACGTCTCTATTCCTTGCCCCTGGCATGCTGATTGCCATTGGGCACTGGTAGACTGAGTACCGTTGTCCGTTAGTATCTGTTGTAATTATTAAGCACAATACCATGTTAAAACTTTATTTAATACTCCATACCATAGTTAAATGATATACACACACAAAAAAGGCGGCAACATCATCAGGTGAGACAACACAACAAAAATATATATAGCACAAAAGTTTGTCTCTACAGATTACATATTACCAACTTCAACTCTCTCCCTTAATCTGGAGACTCAACGCCCAAGCCCTTTATACACATACTGTGTTTAGCACCAGGTAGTCCTTTCGTGAAAATGTCAGCAATCATCCTCTTGGTGGTTGCATAGGATAGGTCGACCTGCTTCATCCTGAAAGCATCCCTGACAAAGTGATGGCGAACGTTGATGTGCTTTGTCCTGTTGTGGAACACTGGGTTATTTCTATTTGCCAACTTCTGAGCCCTTTGGTTATCATTTAGTAACACAATGTTGGTTTCCTTCCCAAGCAGTTCATGCAACAGATTTCTGATATGGATAGCCTAAGTTGTCTCGGACAAGGCCATGTACTCAGCCTCTGTGCTGGATAAGGCTACTGTTCACTGCTTCCTTGACTCCCAGGCGACGGCTGCTCCTCCTAGTTGAAATACAAAACCTGTATAAGATCATCTGTCTTGCTTGTCATTTGCCCAATCAGCATCCACGTAACCAAAGACGTAGTTTCCTGTTTTTCTGTACAAGAGGCAGTAGCTGGAAGTGCCTTTCATGTACCTTAATAATCTCTTTGCAGCCTTCCAATGCTCTTCATTGTACGCTTTGTTAAATAGACTAAGCACACTCACAGCATACGCAATGTCGGGTCTCGTCCACACAGCTAAATACATTAATGAACCTACCAAGCATTGGTACGGCAAACACAAGTTCACAGTGTTGATGGGGTCTACTTTTCTTATGTCGCAATTCACATCCAATGGAGTGCTGACTGGTTTGCAGTCACTCATTCCAAATCAATCTAGAATTTGAGATAAGTATTTGCATTGATCAACATAGATTTCTCCCGTCTACTGAATTCTCAGTCCAAGGTCATTGCCTGCTTGACCGAGATCCCTGCATCTGAATTCATC
Organism: Dryococelus australis; assembly: GCA_029891345.1. Lineage (NCBI taxonomy): Eukaryota > Metazoa > Arthropoda > Insecta > Phasmatodea > Phasmatidae > Dryococelus > Dryococelus australis. Next base: position 132,511,637 of record CM056993.1, read on the forward strand.
ATTTCATCCTTGAGCTTCCCTTTTTCCCCCAAGTCGTTTGAAAAAATTTCAAGGTCATCGACATACACAGCAACAATGACAATGTTTTCTTCACAAACCTTGCTGTATACACATCTTATAGCCCATTTCAAGCATTGCACCCACCATTCAGGGCCCTGTCTTACTGGGGGGGGGGAGAGAAATAAAAATAATTTTTTTTTTGTAGTTTCAAATATGACACATAAATTTAACAAGTGAGTTTGACATCTGAGTATTAAAGTGTACACTATTTATGTTAAAAAAAAATCTTTTAAATACACATTTCCTGTATCAAAAATATAGTATTAACAACATTAGATAATGAACTATCTATTCAACAAAGTTAAATCATTATTTAATATCTTTTACTAAAGAGATAGTAAATAAAGTAAATATAAAATGGGATACCTTACAAAGGCTTGAAATTAATTATGAACAGCTCAACATTAAAAAAAAAAAAAAAAAAAAAAAAAAAACCCATATATATTTCTTTTTGTTTACTATAAATTCTCTCCATCTATGTTTATCGCCTTCACTGTGTATGCAATAGCTTTCAAAAGATATTCCTACATTTTGTGTTACATCAGATAATTAAATGACAAATAAAAAAAATCGCTATTGTTTTTGTATTTGCGCTCTGAAGAAAATCACTGGCGATGATCTGTTTGGTTACATAGCGTGAATTGAGGTTATTCCCAACGAGAAGCTGCGCTGGCAGCCATGAGAACAGGATGAACTGGGAAGCAGGAACACAGAACGGACTACATCAGCTTCCCCAGTACAGCAAATGTAGAGAGTACGGAACTATGTTGAATCCTAATCAAGAAACCTCTAAAACAAAGTTAGACAGACGGAAACATGGAAAATTAGTTTCAGTTGCTCGTGGATAAGACTTTTAGTAAAAAAAAAAAACAGAGCCTCGAACTTACCCATTCCTAAGGTTGGAAAAACTTGCCTAGGAGTAGAACCTACTAACAGCGGTTACTACGACAACAAACAAATTACCTACGTTGCTATATTAGTTTCTACGGCACTACGTATCTTCAAAACTCCCAGCTACATTGTAGTTATCGCTGAAGTGCCTTGAAGACTACATTCCAGTAGCAAACACAACAACTCCGTTGCCTGCCAAGAGAAAATGTGCATGTCACTCCAAGTGCCAGAAGACAAGTAACGTGCCGAAAAATGCATGCAACGTGAAGATGTGGCTTGTCAGCAGCGGTACGTCGCAGCTATGTGAACTAACAGTAGTTCCAACGATCTCGAGAGATGACATGACGATGCACCACTCCGGAATGAAAAAGTGCACTGTGACAAATCCAAGTTGCACGCTTTTTGTCGCTAAACAGCGAATGTGGCTAGAATCCACTCTGGTATGAAGCAACTTTTGTCAAGCTGTGGACTGCATGAACTTTAAAGCGAAAACGTGACAGAAACGGATGTGACAGCAGTTCTCGGATCCTCTAACACCGTACTGCAGCCACAGATGCTTGCTCGAATACTGTGCGACAATGCTTCCCGACGGTCTTTCTCTCTTGCCTTGGATGCTGGCCAACACATAAAGTTAACTTCCTAAGCCTCACAGAAAAATAGGCGTGTGATTGGCAAACCACTAATTTAGAATTCCCTACAACTGGTTGAAACAGACAAAGTTGAAATAAAATGAATAAAACAAAATTCAAGTTATTCTAAGAACCAAAAATATATCAAGTTGATCACTAATAAAAATCCCAATTTATTAAATTCCCCTTAAAATAGTAAATAAAAGACATCAAAATTTAAATAGTGTATCATAAAAGAAAACTTTCTTTTTACTACGTGCTACTTATTGTCACTTGTTAACTTGGAAATTAAAATTATATCAAAAGCTAACTGAATTAATTTTCCATGTGTACATATAAGACTGAAATATAGTAACTTTGTAAGAGATTCCTTAGTGGTATAAAAGTGAAATACTGACCCTATATAATATACATCATTTCAAAATATACTTCTGCAAAAAAAAATTGTGCGCCCAAAAATTTTAAAATGGCACACCTGAACGGGAGTCTCAAGATGTACCTACCACCCGTTACATGAGCATGAGTATCAATGAAATGCTGCCCACACTGCAGGTCTTCACTGGAGGTAAACTTACTTCCACGAACTAATTCTGTTTTCCAGAATTTCTGCAATGCCATGTCCAGGGAGGTGTTTACCCTCATCAGCAAAGTTGAGAAGTTTGATTGGTTCATAGGCTTACATGGGGCAGTCCCTGTAACCACCCAGCCGAATGAGGTATGAAAGGCATCAGACTGACCAACAACCTTGTGTCCAGATATAATCTCAGGTACAGATAATAACATCGCAATTGCGCTTGGTGTGGCAAAGTCAGGATCAGCTAATGGGAGTCCTTTGAGATGAGATGTTCACTGTGTTTTGCAGCTACCTGTGCAGATGGCAAGTCCTGTTTTATCTCGTTGAGTATCACAGCATTGTTTGTCAGATGGAGTTGCAGTGGACCTGATTTCACAAGTCACTGTTCTTACATCACAGACTTCTGCGTGACCTATGCCAGATATGTTTACATCTTTTCGACCCCGCTTGACCCCAGGACGTTAGAACACACACACCTCTGTAATAAACTAATACTGAGAAGCTCCATCTAGCAGTGCGTGTACCTCACCTGATACTGGCCCAAATCATCTTTGACATGAATAAGCACAGTTTTCAACAACACAGAGGTATTATTTGATTTTCCTCACTGAGCAGAACATATGGCTATTGCATTACTATTTTCACCACAAGTTAGAATCACTAGCTGAACTGGAGGCGTCATCATCAGTGTCGCAAACTTCTGTAGCATGTAGTAATATGTGATGTAATGCTTGGCAACACTGGCAACAGTATTTCAACCAACATTTTGATGCAGTGTGATAAGCTTTTAAACAGTAAAACCCAAATTGTTTTCTCTTAGATATTTTATTTGTTCCTCGAGAGGGCTTGACAAAAACATCTCGCACCTTTGAAGAGCATGCATACCAGTGACGTAATTGTGGTGTTAGTAGTGTGGGAGGTGGCTGCTGCATTTCCTGGCTGGAACTTGTGGATACGAAGAATGCCTTGCTGCTTGTCTTACGGATGTGGTTGCTTGGTTGTCCTTTTGCAATAATTAACTGAACATATTTTGCTGCCATAGCTTTACGTTCCAAGAATTTTTTTAATTGCGCAGAAGTTGATATTTCGTCTTCTTGCGATATCTTAAAACTTTGTCTCAAGAGCACACCCAATTTCTCCCGAAGTATATTAAGCAGCAGAAAATCCCACTCAGTAATAGAAAATTTCTGTGCTTTTAAGGCATTCAAGTTCTTCTCCAAAGTACTAATAAACTTGGCGAGTGCTCCCTCGTTACGGCTATCAACAGCTGGCAGGTGCAAAATCCTTTCAACATGGATTGCTGCAGTAATTTGCACACTCTGGAATTTTTATTTCCAAAAAATCCCATATGACACAGTTATTGTCCGTTAATGGTACGTTACTCACTACATCAAGTGGATCGCCTTTCAAGCATCCTAGCAGATCATGTATTTTTTGGACTTTTGACAAGTATGGAGCGTCACCGACCATAGAATTAAATAATTCTGCAAACCCCATCCACTACTCTGTTCCCATCGAAAACAGATAACGGTATTGGTAGCAATACTGCATGATGACTTTCGTACCTGCTCAAAGAAGCACATGAACTTGATGACATGACTTGGGTTTTGCCAAGTTTGTACCTGTTGTACATTTTCCACAACTCCCGAAATACTGCTTCATGTACAGGAAATTTTTCTTTGACGTCCTTTAAATTTATCTATTTCTCTGCAGCTGGCTTGGCACAAAGTGCAAGGAAGTTTGCCAGGAGTTCATTCCCCTTACTAATAACTTTCTCAAAAACTGCTTCAAAGTTCTCCAACTTCGAACTGTCTTCTCTACTGCCATGTTGGGAATGTTTGACTGTAAATTTACCATTATTTGATACAAACTTTATACAATGGACTGTATGGTATAATTGACTTTTATATAGACGGTATTGAATTTAGAACAAATGTTTTTATTTATTAATTTTTTTACTCGTTCACAAGTGTAAGCTTGCGTCACATGTTTTTTGAAGACAAACTTGGAAACTCTTTACAGAACCGCAATTTGTAAACACAAATTTATAGGTGTCATGTGCCGTACATAAATTCTTTCCAGATTGGAGCTTACTTGACCGACAAGCCATTTTTAAATCACCACAGATTTCCACAAAAAATTGGCGTTAATTGCAGTACATGAAAAAGGATAAAACTGGTAATTATCTGGGCCATAAGACCATAAATGTTCGTGAGTGCAATTCACTTACCAAGTTACAGATGCCATGTTTTCTTGGACTGTTTTCTTTCCAACATTGTCAAAAAGCGCAAAATTTGTATATGTAGTTTAGTGCAAGAACAGTACATATACACACAGGTGGGTCCAAAGTATATTTACACATAGGTAGGCCCAAACAATAAGGTTGTTTGTTACAAGCCAGTATCCTGAAAACATAACCTGACAATAATAATAAAATCATTTTATTAACCAATAATTGCAATCTTATGATACACAATTCATTCTGTCTCATGTAAATAACACAATAGTATTTCTTCCAAAAACATTTATGTAGTTGTACATTCAGTTTGTAATCAAACAGAAACAGAGTTTCATTTATTAAAAATAAATACTTATATTAACTGACTTGAACTTAATTTTCATTTATTTCCCAATAATGAGATTCATTATAGGTTTCTTTTTTTCCCCTTGATACTAAGTAAAATAAGTTTGAATACTGAGTTTTTTTAAAATGAATACAAAAGCTGCTAACAAAACATGTATCATAAATAAAGTGACATCTTACGGCCAGAAAAATATAACCATCTGAAATGCTGCTACAATAACTATCCTTGCTTGCAAATTGGCACTGCTTTTGTCCCAATGTGGAACATAACTAGTAAAATTTGAAACCCATTCTTACTCAACTCATTGTATTGTGTTCAGCACTTAAGACACTTGTCAGAAAAAACATGTCAGTAACTCGCTGCCTTTTTGGCAAAGAAACAATGGAAATTTTTACACTTGTTCTCTTATATTGAGGCGAAACACTGCCACTGTCATTCTGATTACATTTACATAACCATGCAAGAATTGGCAAGCTTTCACTTCCTCAAAATTCCCTTCAGTACTTCCTCAATATCTGCCAATCATAAAATTTCATCATTTCGCAATACCCAAAGACAAAGGAAAATGTTTCAAACTACCGTCTTTGAAACAGTTGCACAAATGCCAGTCAGTAGGTGTTATATTATTTCTCATCTGGAAAGCACAATCAATTTACACAAAATAAACAGCACAAACATTTGAAGTTTTCTCTTGCTGAGTCCCAAACAACAAGTCCAGTCAACGGAAAAGACGGGCAAAATCCCTCAAGGTGTGTGAAGCGACTTTGGCTGTCTCTGCTCTGAAATTAAAAAAATTACATCACTTATCAACTAACATAAACACAAATAAATACAAATACAGAAATAGAGAGAGGGAAAGGGAAATAACAACAATGAAATGTACCATGAATTTATAGTATTGTTTTACGAAGAGTTTCCGATTGTAATAGCTATTACAAATAGGCAAATGTCAACTGATTATCCAGTGAAGAGGTTATGGCTTCCATGAATAGCAGCTTATCTCACTTCCATGGGTGAGAAAGAAAATGGTGCACATCACAAACAACAATCAGCAAAATATTTTGGTATAGGAATGTAGAGGTGTGCAAAGAGTATTTTTTAATTTCAAATCAAAGTTGAAGACGAAGATCTAAATCTTTGTAGAAGATGAATTCGAAGCTTAAGATCACTTCAAATTATTTTTACTAGAGTCACGAAAATTTGTAGAAGTCAAAACAATATTTTTAGATTTGTCCCCTGGAAAGGCCCCAAAAAATAATACAGTAACTACTAGTATCAAAATACATATAACTTACTTCATAGTATAGACAACCATGCTTGCAATTTGTGCACATGCACATCTGTGCTTCTTTGTTCCAAGTGAATAAAATGTACAAAGTATTTGCAGATTTCACAATTGGTGCACCACATCACCTCGAGAAGGTGGAGTAAAAAGTGCTGAAGTTGAAAAATAAATACGGATAGACAGGCAGAAGAACTAAAGTTTAATATGTACTTTGGATGTGGCAATTATAATTGGCAGGGTCACAAATTGTGAAAATTTTGTAAAAATACTTCAAATAGGCCATGACTTATTATTATGCAATTTTTGAATCTAAATAAACAATTCAAAAATAAGGTATATTAAATATTTCTGATAAATATTTCATAAATTTACACATATCGAGTTAAAACACTTGAAATCTATTATAGGATATTTAATGATAGCTTTACAAATTAACTCTCAGGCAGCTGGATGGCAACTTTTACACTCCATACACATACCAGCATATAAACGTGTTACACAACTAAATCCTCTATGTCTACACCTTTACGTGCTGAAGTTGCAGAGATTACATCCCAAGTGAACAAATGGTGCGCCCATGCCGGAAAGTGTTTGTTTGCCAGTAATATATAGAACAGTGTGCAAGTATCTTTGAACTCGTATTAAAATGTATAAATTCTAAGTTTTGTACAATTATATTGCAGCACTTTACATTAGCTGCCATGGAAAATAAATATAGGGCACTGTATTCCATCTGGGCTAACTGCAGTCTTTTTGCTGGAACCATAATATTAGTGCCATCTGGATAGTATGTTTCGTAGATTCATTCACATTTAACAACAAAAACATTAAACACTGCTTTTGTTGTAAGTTAAATGAGTACATATATTCAAATTTAATTTAATGTGAAAATTTATTTGAATTTTCAACAAAGGTGTAATTATTTTTAAAATTATAACTGTGGCAATATATTGTGATGCATCGCTATAAAAGCACGTTAATATAATTCCTCATGGAAACAGTAGGTCACTTATGGTATTCACAGTTATATTAAAGATGGGCTTAAGTAGTTTGTGTGTGTAAAATGGGCTAAAACCACAAAATAAGTAAGTTTGCCAATCATATTGATCATTGGAAAACATTTTTGGAATCGCAAAAGTTTTTCGTTATGCCTGAAGTCAAAGACGAAGGAAAGAAGTCTTTGATTCATCTTCGAATTTTCAAGGTTTCATTCATCTCTATATAAGTGTAGATTTAACTAATTAAAAATCTGTTTACTTGCATAGTTGAAACAATTCACAAACACAAAATGAAATGTTTATCTTTACCTTATCGGTACAAGTGGTAATGTTGCTTGTGTGAGGCATGATTTTATTGATTTTATATATGTGTGTTTTGATGTGTTCCATGTATAGATTTTAAAATATTTTTAACGGTTGTTGATTATCTATTACTTACAAAATCATGACTAAAAAATTCTACGCGCAATTTTCAATGACAGTACAAAATATGTGTTGCCAAATGTGTGAAAGTAATGATTTTACGAGGAGAATTAAAAACCTGCTTAATCCTGGAAATGACTGCCGTATATCTTAAAATTCAACCAAGAGCAGTTGCAAAGTAGGTAAGTACATTAGAAACTCTCTACTTCAACCCTATTTAGAGCATCCATCTTTCTATAACAAATCGTTTCTGAGGAACCATGAAATTATGGGTGAAAAGTGTGGAAAACATGAAGGAAACTGGTTGAAAAATATATTTGTTGCACTTTTTCTTGGTGGTTGTATATTTCATTTCTCTTGGAAAGCGCTGTACTGGAAATAGCGTATATCTAAACAACAAATACCTGATATAACTAATGAGCCCACTTTCCTCTACATGGGCGCAAATAATTTTTTATGAAGTTCTGGAAAGTTTAAAAGGTAGGTAGGCCTTGATGTATTTTTAACAGCAATATCATTAGACATGAAACCAGAAACACAAACAACAGTAGTGACACAACTACAAATACACACATGCCTTACCCAGGACTTGAACTTAGGAAACTTTGTACTATAAGCTGGCATGCAATCACTGCAGTAGGTAGGATTCGGAGCATCAACTTGGAATTCATCAGTGTTTTGACTGATACGGTTACTAACCTAAAATATTTACAGGTCCGTCATTTTAAAAATAAAGTGTCTGGGCTACTAAAAACAAGTAAGTTTACATGGCCTACCATAATGCAATCTGTGCAAAGAATTTGATGAAAATCTGTAGATTGGTCCCCGAGATATGGCATAAAAACTTTTTTCTTACTTGGCGATATCTTAAAAAATTGTCTAAAAAATAGGTCCTGTATACGATCTTTCTAATATATACTGTCAACACACAACGTTTGATGGAATTTGGTTAAATTGTTTAATAGATATGACAAATGCATCAAATTATTCATATGACCGCCATTTTGAAAAATAATGCCTGACCACACTTAACCCATGTAAGTTTACATAGGCTTCTGTAGAACTACTGGTAGGAAAATTTTGGTATAAATTAGTTGAATTGTTCTGGAAATATGGCAAAATGTTCAACTTTCTCACCTGGAACTACCATTTTGCAAAAAAAAAGCAGCAAAAGAAGATCTCTGTTTGCATAATTTATGCTTCTAATGAATTCTATTAGTGTAAAAAATATGGTTGATTTATGTTTTATTATTGTTTAATATATATAACATACCAACATAAGTTATTTATATTAATTAAAAAAAGCCTGCCGTACCTAAAACATGTTAGTTTACATACTTTATTGTAGCACTACATGTATGTAAAATTTGGTGGGAATCGGATGACTGGTCGTCGAGATATGGCGAAATGCCTCCATTTTTTCATGTGTGGATCTTTATAAATGGATAACAAAAAGATTAAAAATTTGCTCATTTGATGATCGTCACAGATAATTCCACCATAAAAAATTAAGTTAAAATTGGTTACACAGTTTCGCAGATATAGCAAACAAGGCACAAAAATGTTTTTATAGCCACCATTCTGAAAATAAGTGCCTGGCAATCTTAAAACATATAAACTAATATGGCATACCACAGTACAACATATTTGCCCAATTTTGTAGGAATTTGTTGATTGTATCTAGAGATATGACATAAAAACTTATTTTCAAGTGGGGCAATCTTACAAATTGGTGGATAAATTACACTCTTTACGAACAAATTTGATGGTTATATTATCCGTATACAAAATTACGGCCAGATATAACAAACTGAGCTAAAATGTTTATGTGACCACATTTTGAAAATAAGTGCCTGACCCACTCAAAACATATAAAACTACATGGGCTGCTGTAGTGCCACTTGTTTGCGAAATTTGATGGAAATTGGTTTTTTTTTTTTTGGAGATATTGCATAAAATTTTTTAATTTGTCATGTGATGATATCTTTCAAGATGGCGGACAAAAGACTTTGTATATACATATTTGATGGTTGTAATATACACTGCCTGCATGCAAAGTTAAGTTAGAATTAATTACATGGTTTTGACTGTATATCATACTAAGCTAAAATAGCTACATAGTCACCATTTTTTAAGTAAATACCTGACATACTTATAATGTACCTGTTTTAAATCAACTGCTGCAGTACTACATATTTGATAAAGTTCATAGCAATTGGTCAATTGTTTCCCGAGATACAACATAAAAATTTAATTTATTACTGTGATCTTATCTTACAAAATGGTGACCAAAAGATGCTATGTGTAGACACGTTTGAAAGTTGTAACATATATTGCCAGTATACAAAGATAAGTTGGAATTGATTAACATGATTTCAATGATATAGCAAACTAAGCTAAAACAGCTATCTGACCACCATTTGAAAATAAGTGTTGGACATACTTAAAACACACCAGTTTACATAATCTGCTGCACAACTACTTGTTTACCAAATTTGGTAGGATTCTTTCAATTGTTTCCCGAGTTATGGTATAGAAACTTCACTACTGCATGTCTAGCTATCTTACAAAATGGCAGAAAATTCTGCATGAAGCCCAAAATCATGGTAATGCATGCAAATATTTCTTAAGTTCTTACAATTCTTGTACTGGCTAGCTGCCCCATCACTAAAATATTTGACTTTCTTTTTACTTTTGGCAGCATTTCCTTGATAAAATTTATCATACAATGCAAGAGAACATAAATAGCAACACTATCATGGACCAAGTGATCACTGAATATGCACATTCTTATTACAGATACATCCTTCCCCATGGAAATATACTGCAAATGTATGAAGAGTGGTCTGGCTGCTATGCCAATGAAAAACCTGAATAGCATCCTGTACAATGAAAGTATTGTATAATTTTCTACGAAATCCAACACGATAACTGCTTCACTGATCTTCAAATTTTCCTTACAGTATGTTAGATATGATAAATGAGCAGTTGTAATAAAACTATGTGGTGTCAATCTATCTTTTCACAGCATGCATCTATGAAATCAGTGACAGTGTCTTGCTTTGTTATTTGTGAAACTGCACACTCAATTTTCACCCACTGCTTGTATGTTATACTGTCATAATAATCATCCATTTGCTCTGCTATTGTGTTCTTCATTAATTCTGCTAGATTTTTCTTTCTGGACAGTTTTCACATCTCTGCATCATACAAACAATGCTGTGAAAGTCACAAACTATAAGATTCATGGCTTCTCTTTGTGATCTAGGTGTCGTAGTGGTGAAGCACTTAACATAAGTTTAGCATTCTGACGAATTTGACACATGCACACGTATTCTCCTGGATGAAAACAAGCACAACTTATTTTAGCCTTAAATAAAAAAATTTAGACAAGCTTACTTTGATGTAAGGATTTTGTTGCTCAAATAAGGTGTATAGCTCAGACATATTACACAACAATAACCTTTTATGCGCAAGTATTTTCTCACCATCAATCCTCAAATAGACACAGTCCTTTCACCAGGACATAATCTACTATTTAGCTCATCTTCATAAAAACTTATCACTTTGTTCTTGATTTTTTCAGACAAAACTTTACCAACACAACACTGTTCCATATCAGGTAATACACCTTTGTTTCCTCAAGTTTCCTAGCTTGTCTTACTACATACTGAGAAACCTTAAATTCTTTAACAGTTTTTGAAATGAACCAACCTGCAGGAACTAAGAGTCAATACACATATTATTTTTGCCTTGTTGATGGTGCACATTTACCCTTAAAGTCATTTATTATAATATCAAGATCTGCACATTTGACACAGGTACTGGATTGTTTTTAAACTGTGATTAATTCTTTATCTGGGATTTCAAATGCTTCATCGACTCTACGTTTCGTAGTCACTTCAGCTTCATAGACCTTCTTCTGCAGTAAGACTATGTTTTTTTTCTCCCACTGATATATCCAGGTGGTTTCAGTGGTGAACAGCCAAGTGAAACTACAGATGCATTAAGTTCCTCAAATATTTTTGTGTCTCCTGGATTATAAACCTCATCACAGCTACAGATTACCTCTTCATTCTTCACCTGAGTAATACATCTGGAGCACAACGTCTGTCCTGGTATCATGTCTTTGCCTGTTTTCAATTTTACTTAATGAACAGTAGAAATGTCTACTTCTCGTAAGCAACACTTCACAGACTTCTTATGTATTCTGAATAGGCATAGCATGTTCTTTGCAGAAAAGCATACTTCTCACAAACACTTGAAAATTATGATAGATGTTCATATTGTTGGATACTGCAACATTAGTGTCACTGATATTTTGTATTCCACACCTCCAAAACAAAAGATGTTTAATGAAATTAGGGCAGGTTACTGTACTTATCAAATAGAAACCACAATGTTTTGTATACAGAGTTTTGTCACAAGCCCCATCTTGTAAGTCATTTCCCATGCTACAAACATCCCTTGCAGCTGTATTAGATGAATATTTTGTCATTGCATTATAATACTGATACACAGAATCTACACAGTTTGAATGCAGCATTACCCTGACTTGAGGATGGTCTGGCTTTCCTAGTCATTATGATAAGAGAATGAATGTGACACAGCAAGATGTGAGTCATCAAAAAACCTAGTCAGAAGTAACAGAGAGAAATGATAAGATAAACATGACAATGTCCTAGGTTACAAAAGGTACACATGGAAAATAATTTATAACTACTTCCTGCTTCTTAATAACATGATACCATTTTAGTACTCATTATATAACAGAGTAAGTAACATATAAAAAATTATTTTGGTGTTAACATTTGTCACTTTTTGCCTATAAGTTCTACAAAACAATCAATTAAGTATATAGAATAGAAGCAAAAAAGGGAATTTGTTGGGAAAAAATAAAGGTGACTCCTAACACCAATATTATGTAACTATATTTTTCTCTATAACAGTACTAGTATTTCACAAAATGTATAAGGAATAGGCAAACAGGATTTTGAAATATTAAAAACATTTATGTGAATTATAAACATTTTTAACATAATAAATTATATATCACTATTTTAGAAAAATATAACATTAAATTGGTGAGGCACAGCACTATTTTCAGGACAAATTTGTATTCCCAAGTAATTGAACTACAACTATTATTACTGTGGTGAATTGATTAGTTTGTGCAAAAAAGTGTTCAAAAATGTCTGTTAGAACCAACATGTCTTCATGTACTGTTGTATTAAAAAACTCACTTATCAGCTAATATTCAACATATATCCTTCTTAAATTTTAGGAACCGGTACTTACTTTTACAACCTATTTATGCTAAAAAAATAAAAAAATATGTACCTGAGTCACTCACTAGGAGGCCCTTGATCTGACATGGAATGACCCAGTAAATGCCCGGCACGAGCAAATGCACACACAGATAGAGGGACGGAGCGATAGATGGAAAGATGGGTGGATGGTTGGATGGATAGATTGATGGATGGACGGATTGATAGATGAATGGATGGACAGATTGGTGGCTGGATGGACAGATTGGTGGCTGGATGGATGGATGGGATGGGATGGATGGGCGGATGGAAGGATGGGCAGATGGAATTACAGGCGGATGAAAGTACAGGTAGGCGGAAGGATGAATAATAGCATGAAAGAGGAGGAAGGAAAGTGATCTCCTAAGCCTTTTAAACAAGATGCCTAGAAACTTTACAGTATTATAAACAGGAAAAATGGAGACATACAAAAGCACCTCGGGAGAACGAAAAATGCCACATCTCCAACAGAAATGGACAACCTGTGTCTTGGCGGTGGAAAGTGGAATACACAGCTGTCTGCCCAGTCACTAGCACAATGGACGGCAAGCTGGACCTGATGTTTTGTGCCATGCGCAGACACGCAGCACGGCAGAAAATAATTAAATCATCCACATACAAAGCATGTTCCACAGGTGGTCGAACGACGGACCAGTGCCATTGATGGTGATAGCAAACAGGGTAACACTCAATATGCTCCCCTGTGGTACACCATTCTCCTGAACGAACTCTCGAGAATAGGAAGTACCATTGCGAACCCTGAGGGTACGGAAGTACATAAACTTCTGTATGAAACCAGAGAGATGTCCACAAAATCTTCAAGTGGACAGCTGCCTCAAGATACCATGTTGCCATGATGTGTCATATGCCTTCTCCAGATCAAAGAAAACAGCAAGGAGGTGCTGCCCTCGCAAAAAGGCAGTCTTTATGGCAGCCCTCCAAGCTGACCAAATGATCCACCGCAGAACAATTTTGGCGGAAACCACACAGAAGAGGCAATAATAGCTGCCAGGTCTCAAGACAGTATACAAGAAGCACATTAACCATAATCTCCATGGTCTTACAGATGCAACTGGTGAGGGAAATCGGACGATAGCTGGAAACTTCCCCTTTTGACTTTCCCTGGTTTCAGATGGGCAGACGGGTCGACTTGCACCAACTGAAGGGGAAAACACCAGATATCCAAATATTATTAAAAATTCGTAGCAAGAACAGTTTCTCATCAAGTGGGAGGTGTTGCAACATAGCATAATAGATATTGTCGGGGCCAACGGATGTATGCTTCGAGCATGAGAATGATTGCTCCAACTGAATAAGGGTAAAAGGCTGGTTGTAGTCCTCACCCGAGTTGCTGAAGTGGACACCCACCGGCTCGCATGTCTCTTTGATGGTTTGAAATGAGGGAGTGTAATATACACTGCTCGAAACATCTGCAAAATACTGACCCAATAAATCTGCTACGACTGTCCCCTCTGTAGCAATACTGTTATTGACCTGAAGGAAGGAAACTTGTGTGGCGAGAGATTGTCTGCACAACTTCCGAACATTGTCCCCGATAAACTTACTGGTAGCATGTATTGTTAGCGACAAAATGGAGTCCTTCCAGGATTTCTGCCGGCTGTCCTTAATGATGCACGAGCACGACAAATGCGTAGAGCTCCAGGTTAGCTTGAGTGAAGTGAGCAGTAAAGCGTCTGAGCACATGTCGTCGGGCACAGACAGCATCTCTGCATTCGTCACTCCATCAAGGAACACGCCAACAACCACAGGGTGAAGGTTGGGGGATAACAGCCTCCCTAGCAGACATAATAACAGAGTTGAAGAGTTCCACTGCCACACTCAGTCAAGAGAAACCCCTGCAGTGAAGTGGAGGGAACGCTGGAAATGTGCCCAGTCTGCTTTCTTAAGCACCCAGCGAGGTGATATGGGTGGAGCCCATGACTATATCACATGACCCTGACCGTCCCTGTGGTCCAAACCCCGTATCTGATAGTGAGCATTGAAGTCTCCAACGATCAGAAATGGAGGTGGGAGCTGAGATGAAAGAACCTCTAAATATGCTGACACTACACACTGGTAGGAGATGGCAAGGGGGGGGGGGGGGGAAGGGTACATATGCGCTACAAACTGTGAGAAACATACAGAGGAAAACCCTGACCGCCAATGCCTGCAGAGCAGTGCGAACTACTTCAATTTCCTTCTCTGTCTCCTTACAGCCCCCTGAGCCTTCACCAGTGTTTTGGGAATTGGTAACAACTGCCATCTCGGACTCTGGCTCTGAGGACACAAGACAGCGAGTTGAAAGGCACTCGCAGGAAGACATAATACAAGAGACGGAGTCTTTGGCTTGTCTATTCTTTTTATGGCAGCTTCCTGACGAAATTTGCTAACAACAGTTTTTGACAGTTTCTTTTCAGCTGGGCTACACTGCGTACCGACAGACATGGTCCGGATCGTCCGGACTCCCTGTGGCTTTGGTGTACTCGCAGACTAGTCAGTCTGGGTAGCCACATAGACTGTCTGTGTGCACGCATCCTTAACTGCTGGGCGAGCATTGACAATAACACTGTAAGTCACAGAAGGCTTCAGGCCCTGAAGAGCATGGAAACGTTTCCGTGTCTCAACAAAGGAAACCTTGTCTGTGGCTTGGATTCATTGAACAGCTTGTTCCTGGTACACAGGGCACTCCTTTGACCAGACAGAACGTCCTTTGCCAAGGTTCACACACTTCAGCAGCTTGCTGCACTGATGAATATCTGGATGCTATGAGTCCGCACACTTTGGACAAGCTGGTGGAGTCAGACATTTCGCAGAGGAATGACTAAACTGTTGACAGTTGTAGCAATGGAGATGAGCAAGAATGAACTGCTTAACATGCGCGTATTCAAGAACCCTACTTTCATAATGGAGGGAAGGTCACGCACACCAAAAGTCAAGATTAGAATAGCTGTAGGTGACTTGACATCATCAGTAGTCTTCAGCAAATGGCAATCATCAGTGACATACTGAATTTGTAGCTCACGTAAGATATCTTGTTCCGGTGGGTCAAAGTCGGTACACCAGATGCGGCCCTTTCTGGAGTTGAGGGACACATGGGATATGACCTCAACAGGGAACTTCACAGTTACCCCATTGAAAGTCTTCATCGCTAAGAGCACCCACGTCTGGGCGGCATTCAACATCTCTACCAGAAGCTCGTGCCTTGCACTGATCTTCTTACAGTCAGAAACAGGACCACCCGCTGCTCCATCAATAACTTTTGGTAATTCAAAAGACGACACCTTTTCAAAAGTGTGCCCTTCTAAAACCTCTGATAACCAACAAACGTGGTGTAGGTAATTTAACAACTGTAGATTGACGCATTGCAGAATCACAATCCGAACCACTACCTGTATCATTGCGGTGCCGTTTTAAGTGGCTGTTGATGGTGCCACCCTTTTGATTTTGTAGGCCCTCCATACTAGGACGACTCGGCCACAGCTTTTTGGGAAGGGGGAATTAAGCCAGCAGTTAAAACACCTCACGGGCTGTGCCATTAGTAAGGGGGACCAACCTCCTACAGACCTAAGCAGTACTTAAGAACAGTTACACTTTGCTGCTATTCACTGCAAATTACTGCCTCAGTAGCACACCAGGAAGTGTACACCAGGGCAAACCAGGGGCAAATCTTACATCCTGAGAGAGGCCAGTTTACATTCCATACTCCCCACTATAGAGGACACCCTTGGGGGTTAGTTCAGGGGACTTGTAGTTAAGTACACCGGCCTCCTCCGTACAGCGGTAACACGTCTTCTTGACAGGTTTAGGAAAATGGGTTAGTCGGCCATGACACCCCTACTGCTACGTGGGTGTACATGTATGTGGATACGGGCTCCACACCTAGATTTGCCTGCTTGGCCAGTGAGAAGGGTTTGCTAGACACTCACTAACAAAGGCACCGCATATGGTCACACAATTTGGAGGCAGCACTCATTTGAGATGACAGACCCTCATTAGAAAGGACATCACCCTGGCCTGAGACGATGCTGTAGAGAAGGAACATGTGATGGGACCTGGAGAAATTGAAAGAAAAAGGATGACAAAAAAGAAGATCAAGAAAGAAGTATGAGATGATGGTCTGAACAAATTTCAGCTCCTGACATTGTCACGATTAGTTGCCTCCTATGACAAAAACGGAGTGGCTGTGGTGGTATTCTAAAACCACGCCACCACACGGGGTGAAATGCTATGGTTTAGTTACTTGTTCATTTTGACTCAGTGGTCGCTTCTGCATAACTGTGGTATCATTTTGCTCAGAATACATCACCCTATTAAATTAATTTATATTTCATCAATGAAAACCATATACAATTTTCATTTTTTCAAGAGAAATGTAAATAAGGCCAGTTTCGCAGATGTTGTGTAAAACATATGTATGACACTGCAGTCTGCTTTTCCAATCATTTTAACTTACTCAGTAGCCTTTTCTGCATAACTGAGTTATAATTTTATGCAGAATAAATTACCCTGATACATAAATTTACATTTCATCAATAAAAAAGCAAAATTTTCTTATCAGAGACATGCGAACATGACTCATGTATGTACCCACTTAGCAAAATGTGGTGTTTGGATGGAATTTTCAAGTTTTTAGGGGGGGGGGACCCCCGGTCAAAATTCAGTCAATATAGGTAGAGGTCTGAAAAATTAGCAAATGTGATAAAGCGAAAAATAATGTGAATTTTGACATAAAAAAACTAAAAATTGCGATTTTTGAGGATTTCAGCTGGAATCCATGAATTGTGCGAAATCCTGTAGTATTTTAGCGAATTATTGTTGTTTTACATCACATAGTTGCTTCTTAAGACGTATTTGATGTGTTTTTGGATATTCTAATATGAATGCATGCATAAGTTGGCCAGTAGATTTCTTAGATTTATCACCTTAAACGAAAACATGTTTACTTTCCATCACATGTATTTACGACCATAGATAACATGAGCACAAGTGATGATGTGTCACTTTAGAGTGAACATTCTACTTGCAGCCCTGCAAAAGTTTGTTCATTAGGAAAACACGCAGTTGTAGTGTTCATGTCCACCAAGCACCATGTTATCTATGGAATTCACACCTTGTTTACATTTGTATTGTATCATAGTCACGTTTTAACCAACAATTCATAATTTTTTACAAAGCGAGCGGTGCAACGGTGAAAAATGTGTTTATATGCATTTACTTAAGTAGAATATATTTGTAAATCAATTTATCATGTATTGTAAACTTGTATTCGTCCAGTAAACTGTATTTTTATCATACACATTCTCTTTAAATATATGCAGTAAAAAATGAGATGTTTTGAAGAAACAAAAGTTTTGTCAGCGGGCCTAAAGAAAAAATCTGTTGTTGAAAGTTTTGATAGCTCAAAAACGTATAGGCAGATTTCTCTAATTTTTTTTTGCTGTTTGTACAAGGCACTTTTTTTTTTTTTTTTTTAACAGTGCTTTTATAGATGTATATAAATTGTTTATATTATTCTTTTCATGAAACAGTATGCCCTTGCCAGTACATTGCGACCATTTGTTGTTCCAGGTGATAGGAAGAATACAAAATCTTAAGTAAAATCTGAACTTGTTTTCAATGTTGTCTGTATTGAGTTAGGAATTTTTGCACGAAAATAACAACAGATAGAAAACACCACTTATCAATAGGAATAATATTGCCAATTTCAGGTTTTATGAATATAGTGACATATCTCAAATTATGCATGTCTTTATAAAGAGCGCACTAAAAATTGGAGCAGTTCCCATGCAGAAACCTGCATTTTTGTAGCAAGAAAACAACAGCTATTTTTGACAAAAAAAAAAAATCTACTTTTTCAGGTCTCTACATACAGGTTCCTATAAATAACTTGATCATTATGTACACATTTGGGAAACCACGAGTGTTTGTAAAATGGTGGTTTTACTATATCATGTAAAAATTAGTAGACCTACCAGAGTGCGACTCTTAGTATAAAGAAATGTTATACGACAACTATACATGGTATCTAACCTTGTGAGTGTGTTGTGGAAGTCCACAAGTTGCTTGGCAGTGGCCGTCACACTTCCACCTGAGTTCTGAGTAGGCAGTGCTTTAATCGCCGCTTCCAGCCACTGGCTGACTGCCTGCAACAATACCACCACGATCACATATTGAGCATGAACACAATCACGAAAACATGAGTATATAATGTTCCAGGGATGGAAAGTACAATAACTGAATGAGACACAAAATTGTGACAGCCACTAGTCAATAAACCGACAATAAAAATGTTGAGGGTTGAAATCCTCCTTTGGCCATAATTGTATGCTATCTTCTTAAGCTATATGGAGGAAGCTAACATAAAAATTAGCAATAACACACTGATTATAATAACAAGGAACAGTTAAATTATTGATGCTCAGATTCAACAGTTTCTGGCTAGAATTGATAATCAAAATTGTGAAATTATTTTCCTCCGCACATTTAATTGACTCTCAAGTGAGGAAAACTGTTGTCATTTGTTTACAAATATGAATATATACTTATTTTAGGTTCCTAAGTTATCAAAGAAAATCTACTTGTGCTATATTTTCTTTGCATTATCTATTGTGAACTGTGTAAAAAAATACTGAGGCATAATCTGCTGATGTTTATAAAATGACAGAATTCCAGCTACAGCTGTTATTTGTTCTGCAGATGATGGTTAACATGACTACATTTTACTCATAATGGTAGTGTATTTTATTTAGAGGTTAACCACACCTACATAAACAAAATAAATGACTAGGAAGCTAAAATGTATTAATGTGGTGAAGAACGACACAAATTATGCAATAATTTTTGCAGTATTAAAACTTCAAGAGATGAAAAAAGTCCCAGACTTATACAAACATGACAAAAGTACCTTACAAGTTTACACAGAATTTGAACTGTTGAGAAGTACAAAAGAATTTTGAAATGTATTAAGCTGTACAGTTTCTTTAAATGCATTTAGCATATTCCAGTTTCTTAAAAATTTTTCATGCAATATTGTCTTGCTCACATAGTACATATAACCATGCTTTCCATACCAATTCAGGATCTCTCTCTATTCAACTTTAACCGTTGTTGTTATTAAATAATGAGAATCAAACAGAGTCAAGAATTGAGAATAAAAACAAGAATATTAAAATCGAATAGGGAATCGGAATCCGTAAAAATATGGAATTGACCCACTAATAATAGTGGTAGTGGTAGTGGGTGACCAAAGCTGTACTACAAAAAGAAAGATTGATGCAGGATGAAGTGCCAGTATGGGTGGTGAAGTATGTATGAGTACCAGTGTTCAACAGGACAATGCTAGAACTGGTGAGCCACGACTATATCACACGACTCCGACCGTCCCTGTGGTCCAATCCCCGTATCTGATTGTGAACAATAAAGTTGCCAACGATCAGAAATGGACGAACATTCTACCTTGCAAAATCATCATAAATCACTACTGCTGTTGTTTCCAGCCTACAAGTTGGTCATAATATCATGAAACAATAGCGAATACAAAATTTTATGAAAGCTACAGTTCCTGGAAATGACTTCATAAAATTGCTACACTCATAAAATCTAAACTGACCAATACTGACCATTAAAAATGCAAGTCTTGTGCTAAATGTGTTTTTTTTCCCTCAAATGAGGTTTGTTTAGTCATACGTACTAATACTTATGAAATATTAATTTAATTCAATAAGCATATATGTCTTCAGAATAAAGTGAAATGACACAAAACCACCTTCCCTTGTTGCGAGTTTGTCTTCTTATGTACAAATCTAAGGATTTTATTAATTGAATATTAAATTTCATCAGAACCTGCCGGTATTTATACTGACCACATTTAAAGCGAATGTCTTTCCTTAGCAAACTTACTCATTTTTGAAGAACCATGAAAAATTTGGGTCATAAAAGCCAAAAAATTAGGTACTGAAAAATAAATTTGTTGCACTTTGTTTGGTAGCTGCACATTACGTTTCTCTTCATGAGAGCTGTATGGGCCCCGGAAAGCTGATATATAAAATAGATACCACACTCCTACGTCACCAGCACCACCCACCCCCTGCCTCACAGGCAGCAAATGTTTCTACATGTGATGCAACTACCCTCAATGTTTGTCCTGCTGATAGATCAGGGAGTAGAGTAGAGAATGGAAAATCCCTCACAAGACGTCTTTGCACTGTTGGCAGTGCACCTAGTAGCAGGGTAGTAGGGGCAGCAGATTGGGGGGAAAGGGGAGTATGGGGAGTAGGGAGGTGCACCCACCCTACTTGCTGTTTTGCTTCCTCTTCTCCCTTGACCATGTTGCACTCCCACTCCAAGGCTGCCTGCTCACTGTAGTTTCTCTCCAACTCCCTGGTTCTTTCCACGAGCTCTTCTACGGAACGTGGCTTCGGGATTTGAAAAAAAATTGCGTACTTTTGGTATGTGCATATGTGTAACACGACACATGCAGCTCTCCTTGTCTCCTTCAGCAAAGATCCGTTTAAACATCTGGACCTTTCTGCGTATAAAGATCTCAGCCTCTTCGTCGATAGCCTGGGTTTAGCTGTGGAACTGTCAAGTGTGCTATGACTCCCGCGCCTGACAATTGCATGGCGAGGTAGGAGCATAGCTGTCCCCAATCCGTAATGAACTCCCCATACCTTGCCCACCATTCGAGGACCTTGCATCTGAGCTGCTTCTGAGTCCTACTGACCCATTGTTTAAGTGGAACGTTATTCTCGCAAAGTTCCTTTTCACATTCCAGTGTGAATGAAATTGGGTCCTCGTGTGGTCTTCCGCCAAACTCTGGCAGTTGAGATTCGCTGTTAATCCAGGCAAGAGCTGGGCTCTGGCAAGGGCCAGAATTCGCTGAGTGGTACTCTTCTGCGTGTCAGCATACTTCACACTGGTATACTAAACCCTGTCTCGTGATGCGTTCATCCGGCCATCCTATACATTGGTGGTGGAAGGTCAGAGCACAAACAATACAGCGCACCGTATTTACCCCTTGCCCGGTGCAATAGGCACGTTTGATGAAGGCGGAATTTGTCACATCTAAACTCAAGTCAATCGGTGTAACATGGTTCGTTCTTCCGTCCCAGGCATTGGTAATGGAAGCGGTTTTGACAATTTGCGCATGCAATTGAATGTGCCCGTGCGCCAGAGCATGTGAATATATGGCACTTGTCGGGTATGGCCTCTGTCATGGTGGCATCTAGGCTATTTTCGGTGTTTGACATTTCGGCTAGTTTATTTTAGCACCATGGGGTGTTTTCAGTCTGGTTGGCTTTCGATAGATGCCCGGCTAGGTCACAGAATCGCGGGGTCACACTTGTCTAGTTCTGCTTCCTAGTCGCTACTATTGAAGTGCAGTACCCCATGTTTGGCGACATGAAAACTCCTGACGCGTGACGGCCATTGGCTGAGAGGGGACGTCACAATTTGCAAAGGTTTTATCATGTAGGTCAGAGGCATGGATGAGTTTAAAATTACTGACCTTACTGTTGACTGATTGGGGCCTGGCTGGTGTATAATGACGGGCACATGGCCTGGCAGCAAGGTATATAGTCCATTGGTGGTTCGACGGTCCGGCAGATGGGTTGGCAAATTGCCACTGGTTTACCTATGCTTGATGGGGCCCAGGATAGATCCTTGATCTACTACTGGTGTGGTGGCTGTCGACTGGAGCTGGAGTTGAGTTGGGTCCGTGGAGGGCTGCTGGACCGATGGCTCTGGAACCAGGGGTTGGCGAGTCCCAGAAGTACATCATGTCTCACGCAGAGTTCAGTGACAACTGAGTAAGGTCGGCTGGCAATCTTGATTAGAAGGCTGAAATAATGTTCGGGAGGGGGGTGGCAGGTGGCTTGAGCTAATTCCTGTGGAGTTACACTGCAAAGCGTAGTTGGAAATGGGTTACAGCTCCCGTTGGAGTCTGTGGTAGTAGGTGTCTTTCTTTTGTGCCACCTGGTACCACGCCATTGGGTGTATGGCATAAGGTAGGTACAACCTCTTCGCCTGGTGACAAAGTTCCCTGGCTAGGTGTAATACCAAAGTAGCAGCCAAACAGACTAGAGTCATACCCTATGTTCCTCTAACCGGTGATGCAAGGTGCTGTGGTTACACAGCATTGGGCGTCCTCTAGGTGCCTGACGACAGTGGGTGTGTCAAAGTGTGGGCAGATCTCCAGACCCAGTTTATCACTCCCTCTGACAACAGTACAGCACGGTGGATGGAGTGGATCAATTGTACTAGCGGTCTGATGACTCTTGGATTGAGTTGCTAATAGTTGGGGCTCTACCTTATTACACACCAGGTGTACAGTACGGGTGGCCATCGACTGTGTATGTTTTCCGATATACATGTGCCCGGCTAATGGGACCCACAGTCCTTTACGGTCTCCTACTTTGCTCTGGTGGGTCTTCATCTATTGAGGACTGAGCAAACACCCTAGAAAATAGAACTCAAAGGTTGGACAGGAACACGTACTACCTCCTAACTAACTGGAACTGAACGGAATTTAGACTACGTATGCCAGGTGAAGAGGACCAGGTCCTAAGCTGAACATGGCAATGCGGCTAGGTAGCTATGAAAATAACTGACCCTAAATAACTCTAACAGTTGTCCAGAAGGGACATGCAGATCCCGGTACCAGAAGGGTAGTGGTGGTGTTAGCACTGCCAGAGGGGGCAGTGTGGTTGCAGTTACAAGAAGAGTAGTGGCAAGGCAAGTGGTGTTAAAGAAATCTTCGAGGGTTGCAGGAGCAGTGTTGAAGAGCGTCTGGAAGGTCGCTGGTGAAAACGCTGAAGAGCTTCTGGTAGGTCGCTAGGACTTTGAGGACGGCAGAAAGCTCCAGCACAATAAGTGGTGGAGAGAGCTGCTGGAGATGAACTCTGGATGTGAACCAAGGTTCCTGGGCAGTGCACGGACATATATTCTCCTGCCCGCGGGCCCTCTGAGATGTTGGATGTGGGGGGTAGTTAGCTCCCCTCCTGGTCGGAGCTGTGTGGCTAGCGCTATCCCTTGGTTGACTGTGGAACTAATACAGCTCGGGGATGCAGCCTCGGTGGCTGCTCGGCTAGTATTTATTCACACTTTGGGAATATTAATGTTTGATATTGATGTTTGATTTTGGGTAAACAGTACAAGCTAACGTGTCTGTAATAGCCCCTGCGAACAAGGGGCGTGTCATGTAGGCACCCTGATAACTAGTAGTTCAGTTCCAACCCTGCCTGGGGTGACGTAGAGGCACGTTCTGATGAGACAAAGTCGTGTTCGTGTGTAGGTTCAGTCACTATAATCACTAATACTAATACTATTTTCACACTTTCTCAACTCTTTTAAACATCTGTTTATGTTCATTGCTTGGAGGGAGGAAATTAAAACCTCAGCTGATTGTGTCCTAGGGTGAAAAACTGTTTTTTCCTAGATTCAGGTCTCATAACGGGCTATGACATCTGAAAAAAAAAAAAAAAAAAAAAAAAAAAAAAATAGAGAGTGACCAATAGTGACTTCCAACAGTGGCCGATAGAGACCTTTTCCTCGACACATCCTAAAATTTGTAACATTAAAATTTTATTTTTCGATTTACGCACAATCTAAATACATAATAGGCTATATTACATACACATGTCAAAGTGACAAACAACTAAAATTAGTCTGAAGCAATATTTGCAATTCATGAGAAATGTAGACATCTACTTTTTCCCTTGGTAAAAATATTATTTATAACAATAATTTTAAAGCAAATAATCTTGAATATAATCAGTGACAGTTAAAAAAAAAAAAAAAAAAAAAAAAAAAAAAATCAGAGACTGTACCTTCACTTGAGTGCAAATAGGCACTCTTAATTTAATTGTAACACTTTTTTACTTGCATATCTTTTCGTTCTATCCTTATAGGAATTACTGGCGATCAAGGAAAAGGCACCGAGATTAATACAAAAAAATAGTGAAATTGGATGACAGGCATTTTGCAGCAGCCCTATTGAGTCTAAACTAGCGCAGTTTAAAGTTGCTACCTGAAGAATAAAGAGAATGATCTCACACTGCTGTAACCAAGTTGCTAACAGATATTCCTGAAGGTAGGCCTCAACTCAACATCTTTGATGCCTTACACTGTAGTAGTACTACGAAAATAGAGGGATTTCACCTAAAACTTCTTTTACTCATCTGAATGTCAAGATTTCAGATATTGTCATAACAGTTTAAATCGTAATACTTTTTAATAGAGTATTGTTTAAATGTGATTGTAGGTTTTTACGATCAAATTTCGTAGGTCAGAAAAATATTCTTAAAATATTTTCATCAGGATATTGGGAGTGCAATTCAAATACATAGTATATATATTTCGCTTTCTTTGATTATGCTTAGATTTCCGTATGTTTATAAAGTTTATTATGGAACAGTGTGTAATAGATTACACAAGGCAACACAGCTTCTTCACTTCGCTCTAATACTAGTTCACACATGGGATAGTGGTTTCCGATTTTACTTTGAAAGTCCAGGCAGTACAGGCACAAACATAATGGTTGTTTGGAGGTCTTAAGATTTCACTAAACACCATGCAAAAAAAACACACTATGAGACCCGCAAAATAATGTGACAGGATTAATGAGGTGAATTTTGAGTACAATGGATCTAAAACTACTGCTTCTTACGTAACAACATAATTTTTTTTTGTTTTTACACCAAAATATTTTCTTTGATCCATGCCAAAGCTGTTTTTTCAAGAATATATTTACAGATTCTGGTAGTCTCTGTCTAAGCCACTGTTTGATTTTAAATTAATCTAAAAACAGTGCTAACTATCACAAAAAAATCTATTCTCATTAACTAAAGCTGATTTGACACATTTAATGCAGAATCACATCAATACAGCATGTAAGTCGCAATACTTAATCAGTACGTATTTCATGTATATGATGCGAAATTGTGAGTTTATTTAATCAAATAAGCAGCTTTAGAATTTCCAAGTTAGGAATTCTTAGAGTTATTGACTATTTTGGTAATCAATGCTCACATTCATGGAGCAGTTGTATATCAAACTCTTTGCCTACTGAAAAATACATTTTTTTCTATGTTTCAGCAACATGTAGTCGCTTCAGCAATTGGTGCAACAGTGAAGATAACATGCCAGGTCTACAACTGCTTATTGAAGAACTATCACTGTACACGAAATTTGTATGGCCAGATTCCAAGGATCCGGGTGACCTTCTCCTTTGGTGGAAGAGGAAGTCAACGATGTTTCCTCGGCTGGCCAAGTTTGCCTGCCAGATATTAGCTACCCCAGCAACAAGTGCCTCAAGAGTGAGGAACTTTAGCAGGGCAGGGCTAGTAAAGATCGAAATAAGAGCAACATCAGCCAAGAAAATGTCTAAGACGATCTGGTCATCCATAATTATTACTACTTGACATGCTAGCATGCCTCATATTGACTTTTTTAATTTTTACACTTTCAGCAGTAATATGTTTTAAAATCCACCTAAGGTATTATCAGCTTCTGCATTTGCTATTATATATCACCAAACTCTATGTGCAACGCTTAGCATAGTACTTTAGACAATACATCAATGTGTCAAAACTGAAATACTAACATTGAGTCATTTGATTTGTTACAGTGAGCAATGAATACTAAAAAGGAAGGTGAAAATTTTTGGCGCCTTGACAATGTGACTGCGAAAGCAAATGAAGCATATAATTTCTTACGTGCGTTTCCCTTTGTTGAAGAATTACGAATTCTGCTAAGATGTTTATAAGTAAAGTTTCGGTAACAAAATCATGACCTCTTTGGTCTTAAGATTATGCTTCGTTATATGTTACAAAGAAATGGACATGACTCAGGATTTTTTCCATGCCATGGGCACAATTGGCTTTTAATTACATTGAAGATATGAAATATGTTTTTAGTTCAATAAAAATGTACAATGTTTGTTTTTTACAAAAATTTAACATAGTAATTTATACTGAGAAAAAGATTGGCACTTGCCCAGCTGGGCTGTGGTTCTACACGTTGGGTTTTTTAATGTTGGGTTTGAACCAACTGGGGATGTTAACTACAATTCTAAACTTGGTGAAAGAGATTTTAATAAAAATGGTTTTAGTCGTAGTTACTGTAAAGGTTTTTTGTCGCAATGCCAGTATTGTGAGGAACATGGCGAGACAGGGACCTTAATAGTCTCATGGGGACCTGGCCGGTATACACGACTGGCCTGGTAAGCTATCTAGTAGGAAAGAAGTCGTCAGCCATAGTCACGGCCCTTCACATTAACTTACTCTACCTGTGGTTTGCTGCGTAAAGGAAAATTCCTCCTTACTGGAAGGTTCAGCAGCTTGGCAGGCAGCTGGTTGTCTGGATGACTCGGTGGCTGGGACCCATCTCTAGGTCTGCTGTGGGCAGTTGGTGGTTTCAAGGGGAGACTAGAGGTTGCGCAACAACGGGTTAGCTAGACCTAAAAGGGGCTCCTTCCCTATTAAGAAAGGCCATAAAACCGGGTGAGGAGGGCCTTCTAGTTTGATTAACAGAGGAAACAGTGGTTGTGGCAAAATAGGGGGATGAAATTCAGTTGTGCTGCAGGCGGTATGAACGCTACCCTGTTGGTTCAAATTACTATTTAAGGTAGTTGATGCAAGGGGTAGGCAAGCTGTTTTACCATCAGAGGCACATAAAGCATTTTTCAACTACCTCTACACACCTCCCTTCCAAGAGTATGGCATAAGGAAAGGAATAAAACAACCCGCTGAAGATAAGCCGGTGCCTATTTCCCTACTGTGTACTTATGGATACCCAGACTTGTGACAATGGGACAACACCCTGTGCCCCAATCGTCCGGTCCTTACGAGCGGTGTGCAACCCACGCCACTTACTTGCTGAGATATTCAGATGTGGTATTCATGGGAGGTCGATCAGCCTAATGTAATTCCAGCTCTGTTCCGACCCTCAGTGGAAGCAGTGGAGAAGTATGGAATACTTAGTCTGGTAAATTCTCCTAGTGGAAGAGTTCCTAGTGATTCAGGCTTCGTCAAACTCTCCCAGATAATAGGGGTGTTCTGAAGGAACACTAGGGTGGACAGCTACCAGAAGGGTAGTTGTCGATGTTGCCGCACCATCCGGTGGGCAGGGGACATCCTGAAGGAACATCAACGTGACCTGCTACCTATGGGTTCTGGGTGTTAAACCAGGAGGGGAAGGTAGGTGAGAGCGATGTCTTCAGGAGCCTCTGGTATGGTGGAGTCTCCCAGAAGGTGCAGGATCTGTGGTGGCTGCCGAGGTTCAGCGGCTACTGAAGAAGTGGTGAGCTTCTAGTGAGCGATGTTTTCAGCTGGATTGAGAGCCTGGTCCATGAGAATGGTGGGGTCTCCGAATGCCCCAGTGGTCACGTATCCCAATGGCTGCCTCTGGTCCTTGCGAGTGGTGGAGGAGCAGAGACTCTCGAGAGCTGGACCTTGCCAGCTCTTTTATACTAATTTAGGATAAGTTTGAATGACCAGTGGTGGGGGTGGAGGGTTGTTATCCTCATTGGCAGGTGTTGAAAATTGCAGGATACCCGTAGGTGGGTTGTCATCCCTTATCGCTCCAACTGACGCTGGTAAAATACGTGCTGCCCATCAGTGGCACGCTTTGACACTAGCGTGACCTTTGCTGGAGGGAGCCAGTGACTGGTCAACAGTACAATCTTGTGGCAGGGGTGACAGGGGGTGTTGGTGTGATGGTTTCTTGGTGTGTCTGGGCGAACAGTACAAGCTAGGATCACGTGTCTGTAGTAACTTTTGACGTGCACTATGTGGTACCCCTTAGGCACATGTCCCGCCTCTTCAGTACTGTTGTAATTGAATAACCTTCCCTGGTATGAACACTGCGCTCAAAGATGGGACAAAGTTGAAAAGTAGAGTGCACATCCTAAATTTGCAGGAGTACGTCAAGCATCAATCCCTCCCATTTCAACATAAAAATGTCTTGGCGTGAAAAAAAAAATTCTGATCTGTGCAGTCTGTGGAGCTAGATACTGGGGGGTATACGTGGTATGGCCTCTAGCGCAGCTGTTCTCTGTGCGCTGGAGGTGCCGAAGAATGTGCACCTCCCTTATCAGTGGTCTTTGCTGGTTTGCGACATCTGTTTGTAGTTAGTGCACTCTGTCTCTCTCTCTCCTTTGTGCATGCCTCCTTGCTTCTTCTCTGCTAGGTCTGGAGGGGCGAGGTGGCTGCTTCACAACACCTGTCTTGTCGGTCGGCCCTTGCTCTCTCAGGAAGGAAGGAAGGTAAGGTTGGAGGAATTAGGTCACATTGCTTGATTGAAACTAATTTGTTTAGACCACTGCAGTGTGAAATGCTGCGGTACTTTCATTTTGATTTACATGCCAGATCACAAATATGGCTGAGGACTTGGCTATATAAAATACAATTGGTTTAACATTGTTTCCCTGTAAAGTGGAAATTACAAGCGGGCATCAAACGTTAACGACCCTTTCGTGAACAAATGTCCCACTCGCAAAGGACTTGGGGAAAACTAGATAAAGCTTATTTACTGTGGCTCTGAAGGAGAAATAGTAAATTAATGAAGTGTCTGTATGTGATTTTCGAATTTTTCAATTTCAATTATTTTCTCATATAGTATAATTGATAACTAAGCCATATCTTATATTAATTTTTTTCCGTGTCTGTCTGTCTAAACGGATTTAACTCAAAACCACTTAACATATTGACATCAAATTTTCACATTATATAGATAATAACCCCAGGACCAACTTATAGTCTTTGTTTCATTGAGATATCTCAAACAGTACTGGAAAAAATGATGATCAGGGATGTAAATAGGTATTGGATTAAGCTTTTCTTAGGATTACTGCATTATGTGGTCCAGGTAGGGCCGCCAAGGGATTCTTTGTAGCATCCCGGTTGAAGTGGGAAGAAGCAGGCACAGGCCGGAAACTCTCTCCTCCGGTCGCTGCGTCCTTGGTTCTCATCCCAGGTAGGTTCCTGTGCGGGGCTGCCATACACCTGAGGTTACTGGGTGTCCCTTCTGCGTGGAAAGGCTCTGCTGAGGGGATCATCTGGGGTCGGGGTTCTTCAGGCTCCCCTACCTCGGTGCCCAAGTGGTAATCTATATCTCTTTCAAGAGGGGCCATATCCGCAGCACTGACACCTTCAGGCGTCAGGATTTTCAGGTTCACCTCAGTGTTCCGGCCTGGAAGCTGAAACCTTGTTCTTGACCAGATACCTGCAAGTACCTGTACGGGTTCAGCCATCAGGGGAAGTGGCTTGGGAATTTCTTTTTCTCCCCCCTTGGTTCGGTACAAGCTAGGATTACGTGTCTGTAGCAACTTCTGACTTGCGCCATGTGGTACCCTGTAGGCACGTATCCTGCCTCTTCAGTACTGTTGTAAATGAATAACTTGACCTGGTATGAACATTGCGCTCAAAGATGGGGCAAAGTTGAAAAGTAGAGTGCACATCCTAAATGTGCAGGAATGTATCACACATCACAGTATATCAAATATATTTGTTTGCATGGCGTTTGTTTCAGCTAAAATGTATCTGGTTGGTACAAAAAACCTCAGCTCCTTCAGAGGAATGAAATTTGTTCACAATGCCAAATAATTTATTCAAAACAATTTTGTTGGTGCAAAACAAATATTCTGTGGTTTCAGAATGTTAATTATTTAGTGTAAGAAATCATATTTTAAAATTTGTCAACAAAATACTATGCTTAGTTACGTGTAATATATTTTGAGCAAGTAATTGATTAGCCACTACCAAAGACTTTGTTGGACACACTAACCCACACTGAGAGAAAGACCAACAAAATATTATGTTAAGTAAACAAAACCTGAAAAGCAACAAAATTAATATTGTTCATATAGCAAAATACATATCTGTATGAAGAAAACCTCTATTCTGGGCCAAAAAATATTCTGTTGAATCAACTGTATGTATTTGTTTGGTCCCTCAATTTATTGCCTTCGTTCCAAAATATGACTCGAGGGTTTGTTTGCATTATTTGTTCAAACAATTAATTTGGTTGCAAGACCAACTTTGTTCAATTCAACATAACCTTTCTCTCAGTGTAATATACCTTCTGTAATTACTACCTTAGCTGGTCTTTCGGTCACGATCGCAATCCGCGCGTTGATTAGGTTTGCGATTATGATGGTGGTTGAAAACAACATAATGTAATCATGAAAATTATACACTAACTAGCGGACCCGACAGACGTTGTCCTGTACATATGTCTTAAATCCGAAAATTTCAAACTTTTTTTAATAAGTTGTAACAATCTGGACCGTTTTGATGAAATTTTTTATAAAAAAAGTTATTACAATACCTGATGTCAATACATGTACAGTTACCACAATTCGACCTATCGATTGCGTGTGAATATGTACATACTATGAGCTAAGTTGAATATAGAAGCTAAGTTGAATAGAAACTTAAACTTGTTTTAATTAAAGGGTAAAAAAGATAAAACTCTAGCAATTTTCATAACAGGTATATTTCTTTAATGTACAAAAAATAAATTTATCGTAATGCCATTGAATGTACAATATTTTTGGTTAATCCTTGAGGGGTATAAACAAACAAAGCCGACGGTTTGCCATTTCTTTATTTCTTATTTTTTTAATTTAATATTTCCGATAAGTAACA
The DNA here is from genome assembly GCA_029891345.1 of Dryococelus australis. NCBI lineage: Eukaryota > Metazoa > Arthropoda > Insecta > Phasmatodea > Phasmatidae > Dryococelus > Dryococelus australis. The sequence goes on from CM056993.1 coordinate 132,543,032, forward strand.
ATTTAAAATAAAAACAATATTAAAAATTTGTTATGAAATCAATTAACTACACAAATAAATTTGTAGGTTAGGATGATTTTTAATCAACACACGTGTAAATTTGATAGGAATTTATGTAAAATACTCACTCCAATACCACACCGAATTTGCACAATGTATAGTTTTTATCTACACTTCAAAACCCTTCACACACTAATTACATCTGAATGTGATATTTCAATTAGCACGGGATTTATTTTAACACAATAACAACACAAAGTTACGAAATTCTCCTGAATCTGATCGCCGCGCCACTATCGGGACAAACTGGAAGTAAAATGAAATATTTTTGGATATTAGATACCGCGATCACAGCGCTGTCTGCCGGATACAATGTAAAACCTTCCAAGATCAACAATAACGTATAAATAAAAAATTTATTAAAAAAACAATTTGTAGTGGACCGAATTGTGAATCTAAACCATTCTCGAATCCACTTGAACACACACAAAAAATTTCATCAAAATCGGTCCAGCCGTTTAGGAGGAGTTCAGTGACATACACACGCACAGAAGAATTATATATATAAAGATTGTGTAAAGTATTAAAGTGTACCACTGGCATAAACAGAGTCAAAAATATTATGTTTGGAATTGAATTACTCAAATTCCTTTTAAGATGTTGGCAAAAGTTGTAGTCCAAACTGACAACTCACCAAATAACACGTCATTTATTTAAGGCAAATATCAGCCATTTATTCAAAAGAGTGTGCACAGAGACACAAGATTGAACCACCTCATCTACGACTTGTAAAACACGCTGATGAGTCCTCAAGTCACAGCTCGACTGAATGGGTCTATGAGTCAGGTTCATTGGACTCAACGCGACAAGTCGCACGTCACCCCACGACAAACGGTTTGCCCTTCGATGAGCCATAGTCTGTTCCAATAGGTCAACGTGTCAGAATCATTGGATTCGTAATTTGGTAAGTCACTTGCAAGTTCACAAACGGTTTGTCTTTTGACAAGTCATTCGTGCCGACTCACGTGCTTCTGGCTGTGACAAATCTGCTTTTACGGAAAATTGGGTGAATAGTCTCTCAGTGCACTGATCTCAATGTGTAACAAATTCACTGTAGTGATTACAGCATTGGGCCTTGCCCTTCAGCTAAGCTGTGGCTTTCGTAATCCACAATGCTTTTGGGAGCTTTGTCATATGAGTTCGGTTTCACAAGCATCCATGAATTGTTGCAGATCCTGTTGAGGTTTCCCGGAATATTAAGGGTTAGTCAGTATCTTTTCCCCTGTTGGCCTTGCTTCTCACGGTGATGGGCTATACGCTTGTACGGTTCTCTGGGCAGCTATACGATAACCCTTGCATGTTGTGGGCTTGATTGGGCCATCCGAGGCACATAAAATGGTAAATGCGAGGGCAGTCATTACAAGGGACTCTGTAGAGTCCTTCAACGGTGAATTGAGCTGAGTCGCAGAGAGCCTGCCTTTCCTAGCTCTGGGCCAGTGGAATTCTACACTGTTTGTGCCTTTCTCTCTCTCCTCCCATCCCGAGCAAAGGTATTTGTATTTCCCCAATGAGCGCATTCGATGATCAGGGTTTCCATCTCCAGTGCGGATAGGCGTAGGCCACGGCCTGGTATTGAGGTTATCATCATTCGGTAAGGCACTCCAGCTATTATCAGTCACTACTGTATTGGTAGCGTTCTGGGTTTTGGATGCCACTGAGTTTTCAACCATCTCGCAAGTGTTTGTTGCATACATGGGGCAGCAATTCCCAACAGTGAGGCTCTTCTTTTGGGTGTTCCCTGGTCTCACCATCTTTACTTAGAACTTCGTGAGGCCCCACCTTGACCACCGTTTTTAGAATAAGGCAAGACTGGGTAGTGTGAAAGGTCTTGTACTTGTTCGCCGAAGGGAACTCTGATCAGGCAGGTCCTACCCAGTGAGCCGGCAATGCCCCCTAGTGCAGATGCCGTAGGGGTTCGTCCCACTTACCTTCCCGTCAACAAGCAGTAAGAGGGGCGATAGGATCACTCATAGTCTTAATGTTGAGTTGAATGGCTAAACATAGTTTCAGAGAGGACTGCTGTCATGGCATTCTCAAGAGGCTTGTCCACTGTCAGCCAGCAATACGAGGAGCGACAGAATTGCTCACTCTCAATGTTAGGGTGAGAGTACTGACTTCTCTCAAGAAGAACACTAAGTCCTTCTCTAATTCTCCAGTGACATCTGAGGGGTGGTTGACTACTCGAGTCAGGCACAACAACTGGAGCTTCAGAATGTTCCCTCCTTGGGCTTGGGTGGCCGAGAAATATTCTCTACGCTCTTGCCAAGGAAGTGCCCAGGAGAGCCGCATGACTAGCTGACAGCCGAACTCCCAACTCTGGCAAGAATAAGGAGCTTCCTTCAGGGCCTAATGTAGAAAAGTGGTAGGTAGGGAAGCTGTGAAAGCAGAAGACTGACTTGAGAGCAAGTTTCTTTAATGGCAAAATGCCGAAGGACACAGACTCCCGACCTATGACCAAAAAAGCGTGACAGGTGGGAACCAAGTGTAACGTAAGGAGAACATTACAGTCTAACGGTACGGGTGCATAGTAAACTCTCATTGACTGTACAAAGTCAACTATGTTATGTAAAATTGGCTGGTGAGAAAACAATGCAGTACTCAAGCTGGGGTCCTACTCCCAGTGAACACTCTCAAGAATCTGTAAGTAACGTAAGTAGGGATGTGCGAGCACAGAAATTTTGTTTGAGTCGAGTCGAGTATTTAAAAAAGCTCTGATCTTTCGAGTCGAACTAGAGCGAGTTTCTACAGTTATTAATAACACTGTCAATATAAAACTACTAGCAGCCCACTTCACACAAATGGACATGAAACAATTACAGCATTTTCTTATTAATTACAAGTATTAAAACAATACAGTTTAATGAATCAACTGAACCAAATTATCAAATGCCCATTAAATTATTCCCATGTCAAATTTTAAAATCTAATATTGTATGGTAATAACATCAACATGTAAGCTCACTGTCTAATAATAAATCCCACAAAAAAATTACAGTGGGGGAAATTAATTACTCAATTCAAACAGCAATGTAGTATTTTTCTAATGAACAATAAATTCCATTTTTTTTTATAATACATAGGCCTATTGACTTCTCTTAACACACTATACACAACTAAGGTTACTTGTTTACTTCTACTACTTTTAGAAATTATATTTTCAAATAAATACTAATTTTTCTGCGCTCCTTTAATTCTATTGGCAGAAGGCTTTATGTACACACAAAATAAAAACTCGCTATTGGCTTCACATCTACACGTCGAAGATGTTCCTACACAACATAAAATAAAATTACGCCATTTCCTACACATCTTCATGCTGAAGATGTTCATACACGACACGTTACACAATGACTTTGAACAGTTTCCCTATGCAAACGTTCATTACGTACATGTTTTTCATCAAAAGCAACACTGTTAGCGCTAGGTTCAATGTGGCAAGCCATTTTGGGTTGAGTGCTGCTTGCATGTCTCATATCTTTGATGACCGAAAAGAGCAATTATTTACGTTACGTTTTCCGACAATACAAAGACAGTCCGAAAAGTATTTTTAATTCAAAAATGATCCATTTTTTATTTACGTCGAAAACTAACACAGTGAAAGACATTTGCGAAGAATTTGGTGCATTGCGGAAGTTTTTCTCATTTATCGCTAAATCACAACAATTTAGCTATTTATAGTGAATAGTGCAACTTTTCAGATTTTATAATGGTTATTTCGCATTTGCAAATTTTCCGGGACTCTACAAATACGTAATGCTCACATTTTCTTTCACGTATGCATAAAAGGTGCCACAAAACTGTCTCGCACATCCCTAAACATAACTGGAATTGACAACTTGACTGGTGTCATAGAGCTCAGGCTATGGACTGGGGTCCCAGTGAACTGCTCTAAGAATATCCAGTCCACAACCTATGTACTACTCTCATGGCTGTGGCGAGTAAGGGGCACATGGAGTGAATAGAGAGTAGGGGTAAGAGTAGGGGTAACCAACCTTCATGTGTGTCGAAGATGTACATTCAGTGTCTACTGGCCTAGCAGAGCCTTGGACATAGGGTGGTCCACCGACTGAAGTGATGAGAGGCATTGATTTGCGGGCTGCCATCTGGCAGGCGAAGCATCTCACTTACAGGGTTAAGGCTGACGTGCCACGAGCATCGTTATTAATCCAGTCTAATTTTGCCACAATCATGACCCCCTCCTAAAAAGAGACATTAAGTCTTATACACCACAGGTTACCCTTCAAGCCCAGGGTTGGCTTGGTCCAGCTGATGCATCCTGTCGGACCGCAACTCGCTTCGCACCACTGCACAACGCTTACCCCTTTGGCCGCAGGAGGGGAAACAAGCCACCAGCTTCGGCCGCCTTCAGCCATCTTCGCCATTTCTCTGTCACCCTCTCTCTCTGCAACATCTCTACTATTCCTGCACCCCTTGCGCTGGCCCTGTGCTCCACTTATATACAGAGCCAGCAGCCCGCAGTTCTAGGCTTACTCTCATGGCTCAGTTGCAGGACATTACATTGACTGAACGTTCATCAACTTCTTCAGCCATCACTGTCTTTCTAAATAGTAAGATGTTGCTCTGCCTGACCACGCACCAATGCCATCAGCTTCACTTACCCCGCTATCACTCTGAATGGCATCTTAGGATCAGCCCTTCAAGACCTAGTCAGGAACAGGCTCGTTTGTGTGTGTTTACTGTTCAGGCAATAAACACATTATACTAACTTGATTCAGTTTATCACTCACAGTTCGCTATTCTTCACTACCTGCTCCCGCTATTTCCTGCTTCGTCCACAGAATCTCTTAACAATCTCTAACATTCTTGCAGTAGTCACAAGACGAAACCACTGTTCCCAACCTAACCTTCAGGGAGAACAGACTCTACATGATGCTTGGATATATGGCGATGTCCAACCTTCTTGAGTAACATTTTCTGTCAAGTGCTTGGGTCTGCTGGAGATGTCCTGCCTGCCAAGTCACTTGCTGGAAACCAGTGGTCAGGCCTACCTTCCCCAACCACCTGCCTACCCATTCTACCTCTTAGGCAGTGCCTATGTTTACGGAACACCCACTGTCCACCTCTCTATAGTCCATTCACGCTTTCTTCGGCCTTTTGGAATCGAATCTTTGAACAATCACCCTAGGCGTATTATGTCGACCTGTTTTTCCAATAACTTGTATTTCACAAGTATTTAACATTGTGATTAACTTTAGAGTACTGTATTATTGAATAAATGTAACTTTACCTTGGTATCTTATATAATTGCAATATTTATTTCCTATTAAATACGAATTAGCAACAGCGAGAGCAGCGATGTGTTGGCAATGGCCGGTAAGAAATAGTTCACAGTTATAATATTTTTTAACCTCGTTTTATGTATACTATTTGTAAGTTAAACGTTGCCAATTGATATATTTGTATTGTCAGGTAGCACTGACGGAAACACATTTCATTGCTGTAGTTAAAAATATCCGCGCAAATTCCCCTGTGTAGCTTGGTGTTTTTTTCCATCCGGAATAAAGGTTCAATAAGCAAAGCAGAGCGCGCGCGCGTGTGTGTGTCAAGATTTTATTGTTTAAATACCTATTATATGTAATTTAGATGCTAAGGTGCGCCACAGCTCATTGTGCAACATTTACAAATCCAGCAGGTTGGCCGACGTGGTGTTGAAAGCGTTCCTAATATAACGGCAGCGGGCGACATAGAATGACATGGCATGTTTCTCAATGAAGTGCCAAGTTTGTACTCGTGTTTTTGAAACATCCTGCGGAAGTTACAATGTTGTGATAAATATGTGTTTCGACAACAGAGTGAAATGTGTTGAGACCATTGCGTATGAAAGGGCGTGGTAGCTGCGTTGTAATCGTTACGCAGGCCAGGTGCATGTGTTGATTTCAAATATGTGCAAAATTTATACGTTTTAACCATGAACTGATGTTATGATGCAATTAATTATTTACCTTCATGTCTGTTTAACACAACGTTGTACCTTTGCACTAGGTGTTTGGAAAACAGTTGTGTAACGAGTTTATGTTTCTGTGATTTGAATGTCTGCAACAATCCCAACGAAATACTAAGCTCGCCCAAGATAAATTTAAATAAATAATAAAATAAACCTACAAACCAATAAGTACCAATGCATGTAAATATTAGAGGAATAAATGTTACGCGGTAGGCCTATGTGTTTGTGTGTTCACCACTATCTTTTATGTTTGTCGATGTACAATAAATAAGCGACACGAGTTGCATGCTTGGATTTACTGCGTCGTTTTGTTGGACTGGTTGTCCCATAGTTTTAATTTTTATTCCAAACACATATTAATAATAACAGGTTAAATACTACGGTTGTTTAGGCCACAGTTGTAACAAATACCGTTGTGGCAAAATATTAATGTGTATTATTTGTAACATCGTGTATAACAAATAGTTATAAAGCTGACGTAAATATTGTTATAGGCCTACATCGTTAACATTCGTAGGAAATGGTTTCTGCAACATGACATAATTCTTTGAACAGTTGTAAACAGCCACCAACGCAGTTGACAGTTATCAAAGTAGAAGTCACATGGCAGTGTTTATGTTTACATGTAGCGGAAGGATACGTAAACAGTAACCAAAAGTAGAAATTAGGCAGGGCTTCAGAAAAAGCCGAAGTTATTGTGAATCAACTATATATTATTACCCCTTATGCCTCACCACAGGGCTAGGTGAGATAAAGCAGCCAAACAGGGGCTAACCCTGGTTGGAGACTTGGAGAGTAGTGCCAGCCGAGTCTGCATGAGTAAAAGAGAGGAAGCTGCTCGGCAGAGGGGAACCACTACCAACTCTACCAGAGTACACAAAAGCTTGCTTTGGCATGTGCGACATGCTATTTCATCACACCACCGAAAAAGCCAGTAGTTCCATCCTTCAGCCACCGATAAGGTGGTCAGACACCTGAAATTGATTCCTAGCTACACCCCGTCACAACTACGAACTGGCCAACACTCACCAGTGCACCTCGTTGTGTTCAACGCACCGTGATAGAGGTTCCAAAACCTGCCAGCTCCACCCGTAATAGAAACCCAGTCAAGTTGATGACCCCTGCTTCTCAGCCTTTTGGGAAAGGGGGAGAGAAACACTGATACTAGCCAACACTACGAGCACCCATTTGGTAGGGCATCAAGCCGTAGACAGGATATGGCGGACATGTTAGTGATGGCATGTATCGAGACAGAATAAGGGCAGTGAAAGAGGCGCAGGCTACTGGGAGCCAAGGACATTGCCTTGTGGCACGTCAATGCTATAAGCCAAGATATAAATGCTTACTAACGATACAAGTGAAAACATAAGTGCTATGAGAATGATTTATAAATGCTATTCCATTTCCACCATCACTAATTTTACATTCTCAACCCTTGAGAGTTATCATTTTTTTTTTTGGGAAATATGTCTTTAAGTGCAATAAAAGCTATTTTTTTCCATTTTAGAAGGATAAACATCTAAAAGTTGAACTTCAGGCTAGTTATGTATTCGTAGTGAGCACACATGTTTGCACCTTTTTTTTACAACAAGGGGAGGTTGTGTACATACTTCTGTTGTACCAGGTTATTAAGAAAATATATGATTATCGAAATAAATCCATATTTAAGTTCTTAGACCCTCTCAGAAGACGCCACAGAATATATACTTTGTACTCATATGATGTGATATGATTATCATTATTTCCAATTTTTTTTACGGTTACGTAAGTAAAGTATACTCTTCTGGAGTATTATTGTATCCAGAAGAGGTCTAGGTGGTCTGGCTACTGAATCAAATGAAGAAATTATAAGGGGGGGGGGGGGGGGGGGGAAACATGTGCGACAGAGATGATTTAAACATAGATTTCACATGAAAAAGTCACAATTTTTGGGTTTTTTAAGAGATTAAAATTGGTTAGTTTGAAGTTTATGATGGTAGCAACTTTTAATAAGTCATACCCAGGAACAGTGGCACTTCGAAAAATGTAGGTCCACTGTAGGTGGGAAGATGTGACTGGTCTGGTTGATAAAGTGGACTCTCGTACAGAAAACGCATGCACCAATAAACTGTATCTACAGCTAATTTTCAGTGATACCAGCAAAAATCCTATATAAATAATATTAAAGCCACCCGCTTGTTTTGTTTATCGTATATTGCATCAATCAAAATATATTTCAGTCCTGCCATCTATGATTTCCCGCAAACAATCTTTTTAAGCTGGTTGTTTATGCAAAAGTATAGTAATGGGATGTGAAATATACGCCACATGTACCGTCAATTATCACTGCTCTGCGGCGCGGTATGAGTCTGATTTGCTCCTTTTACATGCCTGAGAGGGAAAACACTTACCTAGCAACCAGCATGGTAACTTAGCATCCTCTCTCTCACCCATCTTTCTGTCCCTCTCAGCCCTGCACCCTTCTATTCCTCCCCTCACATGCCTTCAAGAGGGGAAGCTGTTGCCTAGGAGAGGATAGAAGAAGTTTAATAAAAAATTCTCTCTCTCTGCCACTACCCCTTACACGTATGGCCGCAGAACAAATAAAGTGCACCTTGCAATCACAGAAATTTAATCAAGATTATCCATCGCTCGTATTTCCATCACTATTATTTCAAAGTAAATGGTTTCACCTGAAAATGTTACACGATACATTTTAATCAGGAATTATTATTTGCAAAGATGTTTTCTTTTGTGATTAAAGGGCTTTTATCCCGTAACGTTCGGTGTTTAATTGTATCTGGCATAAAATCAACATATTTTTAAAACAAAATATTAATTTAACTAAATGGACAGCATTAGTGAATAAAATGATATGCCCAGAAGCATACACTTGACCTCCCCTTGTCAACAAAAATTTTTTGAACATTGAGCAACTTGTATTACCCAGCATAAAGTTCATTTCCATTAACTTCCTGCGGGGAAATCAAACAATTTATATTAATTTATTTTAATAGATACTGTACGCATATATTGAAGAAACTTATATCCTGTAAGGGCCTATTTGAAACCTTTTGTCATATAATAATGGATAAGCACCAAGCCCGAGTGAGTCTCTCACAATGGATGATGGTACACATGAAAATCAAAGGGCATGGTTTTGAATGTAAGTACACATTAAAAGTGAAGAAATCAAATTTAATTCCCTTATTTATTCACTTCTATCTCAAAATTACAAGTTTTTTTGGCAGTGAAATATAATTAATTACTTTAAAAGATAGACATTTGGTATGAGCGCAAGGTGTCGCCTACATGTTACAGCATGGAGGGGTAATACTCCCACCATTTCAAATTTTCCGTCTGCTTGCCGTGAACACATTGTCCGATCGATAATCTCTCCGTGCACTCTCAGCTGATCGCGTACACGTAAGATATTAAAAATTTGACTTGCATTCGGTGTCATATTATTTTCATTTTTAGAGAGTGTGAAATTTTTAGGTCAGCTTGCATTTGATGTTGGATTACAATCAATTATGTATTGTATTTTGAGATGTTACATTCTTTATCTTAGCGAGTTGAGATTATGGAAATTTTTTGAAAGCCATCTGATAAACTGTAGATATGGAGTCCACTGTACTGTGAATGCCCATAATTTACTTTCAGCCAATATGTTTTTGCTAATTTTCAGCAATGAATAAGTCCATTTAAATATTCACAGTAAACTTGCATAACAATTAACCATTAAACATTGATGCATGATGCCCTGTGTCTGAAAAGGAACGTCACCATGCCTAAAGTGCTATGGTGGGTGCTAGGTCAGCAGTACCCGGAACGAGACTTGGACTCTAGTCCTTGGGAGGTACTGGAGCATGTCCAATATATAGTACAGGCCTGATAGTTTTGCGGCAGGGCACGAAGTCTGGTTCTGTGAGTATCACTTTGCGCTTTGGCGGGTTTGCTCTGGTTGGATTACCTGGGCAACGAGTAACCTGTGGAGGCTGCCTGACCTGTGGTGATTCTGACGCGTGAGTTAGAACTGGGTAGGTGTTATCGGTCACTGTGGTTGGCTCCGCAAGTTGTCCTATGCAGGTGTACAGCCACGTACTATGTCTGCCAACTGAGTGCGGTATCCCTATTGCAGTACTCGGCACAAGAAGTGCAGTGAATAAAGCGAGTCAGGTCTCACTGTCTTCCCAACCCGGAGAATACACCTTCTGGCGCAAGAAGCTTAGTGGAGAGAGTAAGCATCAAGCCAACAAGCTGACCCCAAGGAAAAGAGCACCTAGTGTGGGCTGTAAAGTTCTGTACACCATGGTGCACAGAAAGGGCGGCAGACCAGAATGCGTATAGGTACACTACTTGGTGTGTGGCGGTATTGAGCAAATTCTACAGGGTGAAGTACTATATTACGGGAAAGATAACCTTCAGTGAATTAAACGCTGTTTATTCCGGTGAAGGAAATAAACAGGGTAGTGTCGCAATATCTCCTAACATCAGCAGAAGCTTAATTCTACGTGAGACAGGTGAAGGCGACATGTTACTAGGCTAACAATGGGTAGGGTAGAAAAGCGTTATGATGATACTAACTTAAACTGGACCACTCTGATATGTTGCCCTGTCGGCAGTGTCTAGTGGTTGACGACGTAGACGATAGGAGCCTTCGGCAACGGATTGCGGTGAAGACGGTCAAGGTGCAGGTAGGAGTCTTAGGCAAAGAATGCGGTGAAGACAAGGTAGTTGGAGAAAATCTTCGGCACAAGGAGTGCAGTGAAGACCAAGGAGCCAACAGTTCCTTCGGGATGAGCATAGCAGTAAAGAAACAGAACCGACTTGCATTACAGGGGATGCGGCCTACTATTTATACTCTGGCCGGTGCACCCTGGCTGGAGTTGGAGAGTAGATAGACGAGACATAGATCCTCTTGGTGTGATATCAGTGGCCGGCCGTGGATCCAGGTTCATGCCTCGGCGATCGTACTAGTGGTGCCATCTGGCAGGGCGCTGGAGTACTTGGATGATCTTGATGCATAGCTTCGGTGGTTCGGCTGGTGAATAATACAATCTGGCGTGGGGTCTCCATCCTTTGCCTTGGGTAGATAGTATAATTCCTGTCGTCTCGTGAAGCATGGCAACAATCAAACTCCATAGAATCGAGTGGCAAAGTCATGCGCACTGATGAGTAGAAGTTGTTTCGTCATTGTTACAAAGACGTCATGCATTAACATTAAAGATAATGGAGCATCCACATTATGCTGTAACAGATAGCATTCCAGAAGACCAAAGGTGTCCGGTTCATGCTACTTGCTAATTCCATTACAATTAATGATCTGTAAAATGATTTACATCAGAATGGTTAGTGTTAGCAACTATGAAGACCTGCTGTGCAAAACAGCCCATAACTTCATAGAATGAAAGAGAAATCAAACTACGTACCCCTCTGTCATGCATCAGGAGTTCCACAATGACATCAGCCACATCAGAGAGCATGTAGGAATGAAGGCAGAATACACATGCTTGGACTAGGTTGTTGACCAACGCTGGGCCATTTTCATTGATTATGTCAGACACCAGCTTCCGCCTTACATCATAGTCTGCCTGATCCTGGAATCAACACACAATCATATATGTAGCAGTACCTCACTAACAGTTACTAAGAGAAGATTAATTTTTCGCAGCACAACCAAATCTTTTATTTTCTATCAAAATTATGGCCAGGAATATGAAAGAGCTGACATATTAAACCAACCTGGATTCATACAGAAATTTTTAAGTGTGTATTTGGCAAACGCATACTTTTGGTAATGTAACTTAGAATATATGTAAGTGGAATCAATACATATTTTCAGTATTTACAAGGATTTCCATCGAAAAAAATATTATACAATTAGTATACATCTTTGGAAGCATACATTTTATGTTGATTACAAATCACCAAGTACTACATAATGTGCTCTGCCTGCTACATTTAATTTTCTTATAGCAATGATTTTGGTCAACATATGACTACAAACAGCAGAACACTGTTTTTACATTTCTAGTACTTACGTTTACCAGTTTTTATGCACTGTTTTTTCCATGTCGCATTTATTTCCTTATAAGTTTAATGCATTGCCTTCCTGCAAGTTATGCTGCAGAAACGTTGTTTCTCCCACTTTTTACATCGTAGACAAAATATAAACAACATTAATACTGTTGCCAACAACAGAGATAGTAATAACGAGTTCATAAACCTTCACAGAACCGCACCTTGGAATAGTATGTGCAATGATTAAGACTGCAATCAGAGTATAATATATGCTGAGAAAGACAGATGTCAGCCAAAGTCGAATCTTACTGCCACTGCTAGTAGTATTTAACTGCACACCATGTTGGTAAATTTGTAATGTTTCATGTGTTGGTGTCTATGGAAATTAGAGTCGGCAGCGTAAAGAAAGTGGCATCCGAAACTGTGTTAATATAGAAGAGTTTTAGTTTTTTGTAACATTTTGCGCGATGGTGAAAAAATAATGAATAACACTTTTATTTTGGTTGAATAAATATTTCAAAATACCAAATCATGTTGAGTTTGTACGAACTTGCATTGATCTGGCATAGGAACTATAAATTCCTGTTGATACTCTTTCAAAATGGCACCATCATTGCAAAAAATGTGGATGGAGAACAACAAATGTAAAAAAATGAAAGAATGGAAATCAAAATAACTAGAAAATATTAACTTTGAGTGGTTATATTGGGACATGTGAATCTGCCATCAGCTAAACAATTTTGCATTAAAAAATGTGTAAAACTGCTTTGTGATTAGACCACTTAAAAGATTTACCATATGGAATAGTTGAATTTATAAGCATTTTAAGTTGTTTACGGTAACTGTTTTGTAATCATCTTTTTGTATATATTTCGAGGCAAAGTCATACATGTTAAGTTGTAATTACTGAGAGATAACAGAGATGTACCAAGAGCACTGTCAGATACGTATCCAAGCCTCAACCTCCAGTGGTCCCCTGGTGTACTGTAGAACTAAACGCTGCCGCTCATTTTACCTCTGTACCATTCCTATTCATAAACTAGTCAACTCCTTGCTGCCTGAGAGACTGGCAAATCTGCACGATGCCGCACTCCAGTCTGAGTGGGTGGACCCACCCTCTCACTTGCCTTGACCTTGCCGACAGGCACCGATCACACACACTCCCAGCGCATCAGGCGAGACTTCCCCCTCCATGCAGCCTGCTCCATCCACCCCTCACACGCAACGTCTCTCGAAGGTGGTTATTCTTATGCATGCCCTTCAGACAGGGCAGATCGTGCGTAGTTCTGACCGGAGCATCACCTGCAACTTTCGCTCTCTCGCCACGCTTGCCGTCAGCAGTAGCAGTTTGACTTAGCGTATAACGTTACTATTATGAAAACTTGTGTTTTTCAACACACAAGGCAGAAGCTCAATTTGCGGAGCCTTCTCCTTGCTTCCAGTGTTGCCCACGTGCCTTGTCCATGTCGGACGTATTTGTACCAGGGTCGCTCTCGTCCTGAACCTGGATCAATATCTTGCTGCTGCTCTGCTGCAATCAGCTAGACAAACTTGGTCTCTCGTCTATCAGACATTAGCAGGCACAGGTCGGAAATGTATGTCTTCTAAATTCCCACTGACGGAATAAACTTATATCTACCAGTTAACCTCTTTTTGGTCCGATCATTCTCTTTCGTTTTTGCTTCCCTTACCCTCTTTGCTTCTGTGTGCATATCCACTTATTTACTTTTAGATTCATGCACAATCACTGCGATAAGAGTTTCGAACCAAAGTCCTCACTGAAGGGTGCTTCCACCTCTCGTCAGTGCTTGGCTAGCTAGTCAGCTGGTTATACGGCTTGCTAGCGCCACTGTGGCCAGGGGAAAGAGAATCTTTCTCTGAGGCTCCAGAGACTTGAGGAGAACAAATATACCTGCAGGTATTACGACTTTCAGTCTACAAGCTGGTCACATTGCTTACAAAGAAACGTGGGTTCCTTACGTGGGCAACGCTGTGAATCCAGAGAGGCAGTTGAGGTCTGTAGCTGGTAATGCCGCTCACTCAACTTCTCACAGAGAGGAATCAGGGGGCCCTCGCTCCAAGTCGCTGTAGGCCTGAGCACCGTCCCTCATGAAGCACACACTCCTGCGCCGAACGAGTGCTAGGACTCCGGCAGAGGCTCACCCCAAGACACCGGCCCCAGGAAGAGTAGATTCCTTCCTGGATGAACCACGCCAGATCCTGTCTTCCCCCGCATCAATACGTTATTTTAGATCACCTTCACGGTTGTGTGTGCACCTCCTGGACACCCAATAAATCCACTGAAGTATAGTATCCTTTCCTCTTTTCATTTTATCCTCTGAAGTACATAACATCACTGTTATTGCATAGATGTGTTTCCACAGCTATTTGAATGCCTAATCACTGGACAAGCCATAAAAGGGATAGCATAACCCTCAGTGTCCAGCTATGTGCTATGGTGAGCCAGGGCCAGATGCCCCCAGGATGCAGCCTAGTCAGCCCACAGGCCCCCTTAAAATACTTGTTAAGGAGACCCCATTTCCCTGGCCTCTAGAAGGTTCCTGGACCTTACATTTTCCTTGTTACCACATTGAGTGTATTAGAGGTCAAGTTATGTCATGGCACACAATGTGGGACCTCACAAAACTCTGTTAGAGCTAATAAAAGCCAGGGAACACTCGGCGAAGAGCATCACTGTCCAGAAGAGCAATCACCACTCCATTCAAACTCAGAACACTTCGGAGTGTGTCGGAAAACTCAGTGGTGCCCACAAACCCTAAACAGAACTTTTAGCATGGCGACAGAGAACAGCCAGAGTACCTCACCGAATGAGGAGAACCTTAACATTATAACGTATCCAATGCCTAGCTGTACTAGAGAGGGGAATCTATCCTTCCAATATGCACACTTTGGTGACAATTACCACTACCTGTTCTTAAGATGGGAGAAAAAGGAAAATGACACAGACGGATTGCGATTCCGTTGCCCAGAAGTCAAGAACAGCAAGTATGCTGCGACGCAGTTTAATTCACTAGGGAAGGACTATACAGAATCTCCTTAATGACTGCTCTCACCTGTACCATTTCAAATGCTTCGGTTGGCCAGATCAAGCCTGCAACATGGAAGGTCTTACCTATAGCTGCATCATATGTCGCACAACCCAGAGACTCGCACGAGTGTATAGTCCGTCTCGAGATAATAGGCCAACAGGGAAGAGGTATTAACAAACCCTGAATATGCTGGGAAACCACAGCAACACTTGTAACAGTTCATAGAGGCATGCAAAGATGAATTCATCTGCATTAGGCTTTCGAAGGTACATATTATGGATAACGAAAGCCAAAGCCCAGCTGGAGGGTAAGACTCACAAATAGTGGAATCGCTACTGCGAATTTGTCACAACTGGGATCAATTCTCCAAGAGAATAATCACCCATTTTTCAGGGAAATTAGTGCTGTCACAACTGACCTACGAACTGTACAGCCAGTACCAAAAACCTGGGGAAAAAGCTGAAATTTTTATTAGGCGCAAGGTACTGCTACTTTAGCTCTTACAGCCAGGCCAATTTGAAGAGACCAAGATAGAAATGATCACATTGCGATTACTCCCAGAGATCAAGCATTTTCTGTGCAATCCACTCCCGCAAGGGATTGAAGACTTAGCTATGTGCGTACAAATCCGTGAACAGAACGTAGCCAAGGAGAAGCGGGCCACTCACTCTGCCAGACCCATTCTAGCTTCCCCGCCGTGCAACAAAGAAACAGGAGGGAAAGTGCGAGAGGCAGCACCCCCTCCCCCATGAAGTCAGAGCTTACCCAAGTGCTGGAAATGCCCAGAATGGCACTAATATCATGACTGCCCGGTGATACAAGGCAGATGCAATAAGAACAATGCTCAAAGCCAGCGCCGCGAAGGTTAAGGACCTTGTCCAGAGCAAACGAAAGTCGTGTGACGACATCCAGAAACCGGCAGGAAATGTATTGATCTGGGAAAATGGAGGGGGGGGGGGGGTGCATCACAAGCCCCAGCACAATAAGTAAGACCCCAGAAGTGATGGTGCTAGAAGAAGGGGAGAAAACCGAAGAACCTACACGTATCACAGTAAAGATTGACACCCGCAAATTACTGGCTACACTAGACACCGCGGCCAATGCTAATTTCATTCCCCAGTCAGCTTGACTAAAGGCTACCCACGAGATGGAACTAAGGGACACCACCCCAGCCATGAATATGGCCCAAGAGGGAACACTTGTCAATTGAAGGTGCAATCACTCTACTCAATGCTGGGATGACCGGCTTATGGGTGGTCATGGTGGTGACAGCATAAGTCCGCCCTCAGGTTTCATGGTATCCAGATCTTTCACGGGGCCCCAGGTTGTCAGTTTTGAGATTAAACGACATCTCAAAGTTCAAATCACTGGAGTTGGTTCTGGAGGAGATGCTGGATATCTGGGTCTTTCAGTTGGTGGTAGCTGATTTGATATCGGCTGAGGTGTAGCTGGAGGAGCTGGCTGTGTTCCTCAGAACATCTTGTAGGGGCAGAAGGAGGGGTCATTCTCTCCCACTCTTCCTCTTCTTTTGCCCCCCGTCGAGGTCTGTCTGGCATGATAAGGCACCTGGCAGATTATTAGACTTGCCCGGGCAGTGCTGCACCTCAAAGCCAAACTCTGTTAGGAACATTTCCCAACTTCCTAACTTGGTCTTGGTGTTTCTTGACTCATGCAGCCATTGGAGGGAAGTGCTTCCCCTCTAGGTGATATCGGTACTTCCTCACAGCCCAGATCACATTGAGGCACTCTTGTTCGTTTACATGATATCTCTGTTCCGTGGCATTCAAACGGCTGCTGGCATATGCAATGACCTGGGGTCACCCGGCAGAGTCCTCCTGGTATAGGACCGCCAGAACGTTCTAGCAGGCATCTGTTTGTAGTACGATGGGGCTCTCCCCTTGGGGTCTATGGAGTTTTTCCAGGTGTTGGAAGTTTCTATTCAGAGTGCAAAATGTGTTGTGGTGTTCTTCCCCCACCACCAACATGTTTATAGTCTAGTAGGGGGTTGAGGAGTGCCATTTGGCAGGCAATATCAGGTACGTCGTCATGCAACCAGTTGCACAGGCCCAATAAGCGATATAGTAGTTCTTTCTTATCAGTGGGCTCTTCTGCCTCCTCTATGGCCCATATTGAAGTTGCCTGGGGGTAGTTCGCTTCGGGGGTGAATATGTGGCCCAGGTAATCTATGGTGGTTTTCCCAAATGGCTCTTAAATAATTTACAGGTAAAGCCATGCAATTCTAGCCTTTCAAGTATCCTCTGGAGGTGTCCGCAGTGTTCTTCCCAGGATTTTGAGTACACAATTATATTGTCAAGGTAGGCGAAACAAAATTGGCCGAAGAAGCCTGTGAGGACCTCCGCTGACATTAGTCTCTGAAAGGTGGTGGGGCATTCTTTAATCGAAAGAGCATTATTCGGAAATGTAAGGTTTCACCCTCTGAGGTGGTGAAAGCTGTTATTTTTGACTGTCTGGGTGCACTGAAATGTCAGTATCCCAAATGTATGTCTAGGGTACTGAAGATTTTCTCCTCCCCTATATCCTGGAGAGAGTGCATAAGGTTGATTGCTGGTGGTGCTATAGGGTGTGTCACATCATTCAAGTCTTTGTAGTTAACACAAAATCTGAGTTGCGTGTCTTTTTTAGGTACCAAAACTACCCCGGAATTGTGAGTGAGTTAGACGGTTCCACAATCCACTGTTCTTTCATAGCTTCCACCTGGTTCATAATCAGGTGTTGCCTGCTGGTGGATACACAGTATGGTCGGTTGTAGACGGGCATATTGGTGGTGGACCAAATCTCATGCTGAATGCACTATGTCTTGTGAAATGAACCCCTTGACCAAAAGCTCCAGCGTGATCTTCCAATATTTGATGAAGCTGGGCAAATTCTGGTTCCTTGAGTTGATGGTTAGTTTCTTTGGATGTTATTAGGGGAGGGGAATTGCAGCATCCAGTCAGTATTCCCAGTTGACCACCACCCTGTTTTTATTATGGATGGGCCAATACCAATGATACCGATTCTCAACTGCAATACCACAGATTACAGCAATACTGACACCAGTTTTGATGAACCCAATCATAATTCCCAAGTCCTAATATTTGGAAATACTTTTTATTACTTAGATTTAAGTATTCAGTTTGGTGACACATTTACGCATTTTGTACTAGGTGTCTACAGCATAGAAATTAAATACAAAACTAATTTTAATAAATAATGATAAGATAGACACAGGGAAAAACTGTTACCATATAATACAACATTCATTACAAACTGAGTTCATTAAAGACAACCTTCAAAACTTCAGACAATCTGGTGAGGACTTGGATTTCTATACATAACCTCAATGTGCAAGTTTGTTTAAACCAACAGCGTAAAGATGTCATTAAAAAGAACTTATCGAAATCAATTTAATATTAAATATTCACTTGAAATTGAACAACTTTTTTATTTATATTAATATTTTTGCTTAGTATTCCTTCATCGGCCAAGCCATACTCAATTCCTTGGTTAAAATGACAACTGATATATTTGAGACAATTTCTGCCAATTATTACTTGCAGAGTCTTATTCAAACCTTTAACACTCTAACCGAAACTGCAGCCGACAGTTTCCAATAAGAACTACATCCGAAAAATCTAGTGTATTTGCTTTCCATTTTCAATAATAACTGTGTCATAGGATGTGTGATTTGTTTTGTTTGCCGCCAACCTACAAGTGTAGTAAACACATACGAAGAATAAGAATACAGGTAGTTTTCTAATTGTTGCCAACCTACGAATGCAGTAAAAACATAAGAAGAAAATATTAAAAAAAAAACTCTTGCGGGATGTAAACAATACTATCGATAGCACCAGTTGTCTATTATCTGCGCTGTTTTGCATTCATGTAGTGTCCAAAAATGAATGATGCACACAATCTTTGGCAAATGTACCAAGAGGAAATATGGTAAAATGTAAACAACGGAAACAAATAGTTGAAAAACAATTGTTCCAAATATATTTTGGATTTTGGACAGAATATCTGATTGATGGATGTGGTAAATTAATGCTTTACGAACGAGATGTAGGATGCCGGGTTAAACTTTTTGTTAAATAAATTGTGTGCTGTTAATCTGTGAATAATAATTGACTAATAATGTTCAGATGCCGTCGATGCCGATGATTGTATCAGCCGGTATCAGTATTGGTATATGCCCATCCCTAGCTTTTATGGCCAATATAGATACGTTGCTGGCAGTGATCCATAACGCACTGCTGTTGACATACCCATGGCTGACCTAATATTACAGCATCAGTAATATTCAGCGAGACTACGAATTCGGTTGAGTGGTCTTGACGGTATGCCCCTACTGTCGGAGTAGCCCGGCCGTCGACCTTAAGGATTTGGTCGTGTTGTGCCATGCACCAACTGGTTTTGTGGGCAAAGTGAAACTCATTGTGCAGGGGTGAGAAAGCCACTTCTTATAAAATTCCTTGTAGCAGTGGGATCTAGTAGGACAAGTGTCCTACGTCCATTGATTTCCACTTCTATGTTCAGGGCTTTGGGTGGGTCGCTTTCTTCAGCTGTCTTTTTAGGAAGATCGGCCCATGATTCCCAGTGGTGGTGGCCCGCTTCGCACCCCGGCTGCGACGTTTCCGCCTGGTTCGATCCTTTAAGCTACGTTTGTCTCTGCAGAGGGAGGGGGGAGTCAGGCGGCCTCGTTGCCCCCCCTTCCCCGCCTTATCGGTCTCGTGGCTTTTACTGAAATGTGTTGTGTCTAGCAGGGCTTGTGCCTTGTAATTTCTTTCTGTTTCACGTGTCCTTTACATTAGCTCATCGACTGTTTGCGGTTTCAGAATTTGTAGTAAATTCTGTAATTTGGGAAGTAGCATGCATGTAATGTGGCACACACAGCTTTCCTTATTTACCACGGGGAAAATTAATTATACATCTGCGTTTTTTACGTGACGAAAATCTCAGCCTCTTCCTCTACAGTATGGGTTCGGTTATGAAATTTGGTGGTAAGTGTGCTATTACCTCTTCCCCTTACAATTGAGTGGCAAGGTGTGATCACAGTTGCACCCACTCAGTGATAAACTCACTGTATTTATTCCAACATTCTAGGTTTTTTCCCTTAATTGCTTCTGGGTCCTCCCAACCCATTGCTTAGTTGGAACCTCGTTTACGCAAAGTTACTTTTTGAAGTCTAGGGTAAACATTATCTGATCTTTGTGTGGTCTTCCTGCAAACACCGTAAAATGAGGACTGTCACTACCACAGATGGTTGTAATGTTATGGCGAATAGCAGGGTTATCAGGTTGTTATTCCTCCGCACATTGGTAAACCTCACACCTATACACAAGGCAAGGTCTTGTGATTCGCTCATCTGGCTAGCTTATGCATATGTGATGATAAGTCATGGTAGGACGAGTTTTAGGTGTGTCGGTCAGAGAAACGGCTGGCTGTCAAGATTGACTTATAGTTAGTTCACTGAAGCCCAGCCGGTATATAACCTGGGGTAAATTGTTTGGTGGCTTGGTACAAAGTCTGGAGTGTGCAGAATGACCTTATGTATTAACGGCCTGCACACCGCAACTGGTTTACCATTGACGGGCATCACCTGGGGTAGCTAATGGCTCTGCTTCAGCTGGGTTTAGCTCCTGCTGGAGTTCGTGTTCAGCTTTGGGGCGAAGGTGGTGCTGCAGTGGGTCATGCAGGTAGAGGTCCAAGGAGGACTGTTGGCACAACTGAGGTTGCACCACGGGTTTGCGAGATCCAGTGATATGTTCTGTCTAGAATGGGGGCTGAAATAAGGAGAGCGAAGGGGAGGGAGCTGGGAGGTGAGAACTCTCCAACTGTCGGACGGCTTGAGCTCGTTCCGGGAGAGTTATGCTGCAAAAAGCAGTTGGGGCTGGGTTACAGACCATTTTAAGCTTAGAGTTGGTAGCTGCCTTTCTAATACGCACCCTGGTACCACTCCTACACGTGTAAAGTATGTAGGTAGCTTCTATGGTCGGCCATGCAAGAGAGGAGTAGGCAGCGAAGTACCCTAACTAACTAAGTGTTGAGCAAAGCTGAGGCCGAGCCAACCAGAGTCATACCTGAGTACTCTAACCGGCGACAGTTCAGCACGGTGGTTAGAGTGGGTTTACCCCGGGAGTCTGGCAACAACATGGGTGTGGACCAAAGGCACCAGACCCCCAGGCCCACTCTCTCACTCTTTCCAGCGACAGTTCAGTGTGGTGGATGAGTGTAAGGACTGAACTGGACTGGACTGACTGACTAAACACCTTGTGGTTGTGACCTAATGGTTGGGGCTCTACCGTACTGCACACTAGGTGTACAGTATGGGTGGCCGTCTAATGTGTATGGTCTTGACGTACTTGCACCTGGTTAAGGGAGCCCGCAAGCCCGCAATCTTACAATAGGTTCAGAAAAGAGGTTGGGAATGCCACTGTCTCCGGTTCTTCACTGGTGGGCTAATATCTACGAAAGTTGGAGTTACAGTCACCATTAGCAATGAGTACTTGGAAGTTAATAAAAGACATGTTTATTCCGAGAGGAATAAAATGATGGCCCATACAAACTACTGATTTTCCAAGAACTGTAACAGAAGTTAACCTACGCAAACCAGGTGAAGTGGACCTGGATCTGAACAAACACACAGATATGGATAGGTAGTTATTATACTGGCTAACCCTAACTAACTTGATGCTTGTTATCCAGAAGGGACTTCGGTACTATTACCAGAAGGGTAGTGGCTGTAGTAAAGGGGTACTGACTTCTTCGGGGACTTCTGGTGAAGGTCTTGAAGAGAGACTGGTATGTCGTGAAGACGGTGTTAGCAGAAAGCTCCAGCATTAGAAGTGGTTGAGCGTGCTGCTTAGAATGAACTGCTGTTTTGCGGCTTTGCACGGACAAATATTCCATCTGCCGCGGGCTCTTTGAGGTGCAGGGATGGCGGGGTGAGCTCCGCCTCCTACGGGCGGAGCTGCTTTCTGGTGCCATCTCTCGGTCCGTGGTGAAAGCAGGCATCTCTGTCATGTGGGGTCACATCTGCGGGGTGAGGTTAGCCACTTAGCTGTCGCGTTAGGCTGGCTTCTATCACACGAGAGGGGTTGGCGTGGCTCTGATAATAAGGCAAACTAACTTGGTTGCCTTTGTCCATGGGTGCCCCTGTATGTGTTGGTAGACTCTGGATGCAAGTTGTCAGAGGTTCACACCCTGCCTGGGTTACGTGATTCCATGTGCAGATTGACGCAAAGTCATGTTTATATTTGCTTATTTATTTATATTTACTTATTTTCTACGCATCAACGTAGAACATTAGAATCTATCAGTACCAAAGTTTCTCTACTACTTAAGTAGAAGCTCTTTTCACAGAGCCTTCTCTTCCACTTTGAGTGTAAGCCACTTGCCTTGTCCGCGCCTGACGTAGTTTACCAGGGTCTCTCTCACCCTCACTTCTATTGAAATCCATTGTCGCCCTGCGGTAAACAGCTTGCAAACTTGGTTCCTCGTCCATCAGATGTTAGCGGGCACAGGTTGGAGATAAATGTATTTTAAATGCCTACTGACGGAATAAAACATAGATCTACCAAGTAACCTCTTTTTGGTCCGATCATTCTCTTTCGCTTTCACCTTCCATTCCCATATTGCCTACTGTGTGCATATCCAATCATCTATTTCTAGGTGCACGCACTGTTGTTGCGCTAGAGTATTGAACCAAAGTTCTCACTTAAGGGTGCTCCCACCTCTTGTCAACATTTGGTTAGCTGGTTGATGGCTGGTAGTGCCACCCTTCACTGTGGCAAGGGGGAGAGAACTTTCCCTAAGGTTCATGAGGCTTGAGGAGAACAAACACAATTTTGGGGCATTACGACTCTCAGGCTACAAGCTGGTAATGCTGCTTACCTAAGAGATGTGGAGTCCTTGTGGGGAATGCTGTGAATCCAGAGTGGCAATTAAGGTTAATAGCTGTTAGCACCGCTCACTCAACATATCACCGAGGGGAATCAGGGGGCCCTCTCCACAAGTTGCTATACATCCGAGCACCATCCCTCGTGAAGCGCAAGCTCCTGCGCTGAACGAGTGATACGCCAGAATCTGTCCTCCCCCATGCTGCTACGTAAATTTAAACAATAATTTTAGTCATGCCTGCACCTCCAAGACACCGACTAAATACTTTAAATAGTAATAACTAGAGATGGACCATTCGATACTTCGATACCTCAATACTGAGCAGTATCGAAAGTATTGAGTATTGTGACTCGTGTATCGATACTTTTTGACAAGTGTATATGGCTTGGATACTTGGTCCGCCATTTTCCCTATTGTCACGAAGCGGCACCGTAAATTTTGTTTTTGGTAGTTTACTGGTTTCGGAAAGCCAATGAAGTGTCATATTTATTTAATGATTCAGCTATTTATTTTGTATTGATGGCAGAGAAACTTGTAAGGTTTGCAATAGAACATATATTCAGGAGTTGCAAATAGGAATTACGAACAGTAAGTCAGTGTGCATTGTAAAGCGTGTTTTGAAAGTGTATATTGTAAATAACGTGTTTTGAAAAGGTTATTAGGATGTTTTAAATGTACATGACATAAAAAACTTCCATTTGAACTCGTTTTGCAGTGTAACACGTATCTTGTACAGAAAACCAACTTCTCCAAAAATAGTTTGTCCCGAACGTGTTTAATATTCGAATTACCGTACAAACTACATATTTATCACGTTTTATTTGGCGAGGTTAAAACTTGACAGGCTATATAATAATTTGAAGATTATATAATAATGTGAATTTTTCGTTCATACGAGCAAATTTTCGACTCTTCCACTAAAACAATATGTAATTAAAGATGATACAGGCTGTTTCTGAATTGACAAAGTTATTTTGTTAATTCGTGATTTGGTAGGTGTCAATTCAGATGTCGACAGTCACGTGTTTGGCAGTTGTGGCAACACATTATTACATTAACAGTGCAAAATATGAATACTACGAATACCTTAATAAATAAGAAAATAATAAATTATGCAATAACAACTTTAAAAAAAACTTATATTTGCAGTATATACATACCAAGCACATGACTTACTTGCTTTTTAAAACATTGCTAGTGTATTTTATTAATGGTTATTTGTTTTAAAAGTAATTTTATTTACACATCTGTGCAAGTGTTTAAAAAAATACCAAATACATCATCATTTTGCCAACAAAATCAGCCAATTTTACACGGTCAGTCTCATAAGAAGAGGTGCAGAAAAACTCTGTCTCATGAAAGATGTTAAACTAAAGTCTCTCCCAACCCCATCCAATCCACTTTCAATAAAATTAATGGAGGCTCAGTAGTATGACTTAGCTATAACAAAAACAAGGTAGGTTGGAATGGTAACATACACTGATCATAGCATTTGTTTACACTCGTGGTTTTATTCATAGACAAAGCATCTATGGCACAAGGATACATTGTGTCCGTGCCACGTTTTTAGAACTGTCAAAACATGTGTTTGATATTCTGAATACAAGTACTAAATTTTTTTTTCTACGTGCCATTTGTGTTTACAACAGGTATTTCCTATTTACTGTACGAGTTTTGTGTGTATACAATCTGTGAAAATGACCAATGCAAAACAAACAGAATAATAAATTTATCTTGCTTCCAGTAGAGGAAGAATTGCTATTGTTTTTATCAGGCGATAAACAATTCCTGCATTTGCTCTATCTGACTTAATCCAGAAAAAACTTTAATGCTTGTTTTTCTAAATAAATATTACTAAGCTATCTTAGTTCGAAAACTGACATGCCTGATGCGAGTGCTCTTTTAGTATCATATAAATATCTATAATTTTAAAACACTTGACAGGCCTACTGCTAAGTTATATAAATTTCAAATTTGTTTCCATCATATGTAGTATTATCTTGCGTGATTTTTTTTAATTTTTAACTTTACCATACATTTAGTATAGAACAATAAAAATTTAGTTTACAAAAATTTGATTGCATTATTAAGTTTTTTTAACTCAAGAGTATTGAGAGTATCGAAAGTATTGAGGGTATTGAGCTAAAAACTGTAATGAGTATTGAGTATCGAAAACATGGTATCGTCCCACCCCTAGTAATAACATTTTTTTTTTCCATTTTAACCTTTGAGATTTAACGTAACATCACTGGAAGTGCCTAGCTGTGTTCCCAAAAGCTATTTTCCAATGCCCTATCACCGGGCGGGCCGTAAAAGAGATAGCATAACACTCAGTGCCAGCTATGCGCTCTGGTGAGCCAGGGCCAGATGCCCCAGGGTGCAACCACATATGCCCAAACGGCCCCCCTCGTTATGGAGACTCTGTTTCCCTGGTCTCTAGAGGGATACTGTACCTGTACACCTTCACTGTCACCACATTGAGTGTATTAAGGCATCAACCTTGTAGGTAAAAGTAATACAATTCCCTTGCACATATTATAAATTAATATATGAACTGTTTCTGTTCTGTGTGTACGGCAAGTTGTCTCACCTGGTGGATGCGACCACAATGGATCAGGTCAAAGAAGAACTTCATGACTGACGCATTGGCATCCCGGTGGTCCAGCGTACACGCCAGCAGGGCGCACTGTATGATTGGAGTGATGGCAGCACTCTGCAAGAATGGAACTGGTGCTCTCTGGATGAACCTGGCATACATACACAGACTAGAATGTCTACAACTTATTTTACAGCCTGGATGACCATTCAACTCAGGTACTCAAAACAGGCCTGTCGTTTTAACGGATTTTATCCATTTTTTTAAGGATTTTTATCTCTAGAAAAAAATATATATACAGTGGAACCTCTATGTATTGAACCCGGATGGATTGAAATCCCGCATCAATGGAAGATATTATGTGGTACCATTTTTTATCTATCTGCATATCAAGACAAATTTTCATTGAAAGTCCACATGTATTGAAATTTTTTGTCAGTTCCTTGAGAAACAATAGATAGAGATTCCACTGTGTGTGTCGTATATATTTTTTAAAGCACATGGAACACTAGCAGCACCCACATCGATGTGTGTCAGCTTCACTTATGCATTCGTTTGAAAGATTTATTACAACAGAGATGAATATTTAAACAAAATATTTTGGAGACACGGCATTGCTCCAATAGTGTAGGTCCAAAATATTTTGCTTAATAATTCACTGGCACGGGTATACAGTTACCTATGTATTTCTGTTCCTGGCTGTATGATCAAATGCAAAGGCCAAGGCCATTATTGAAAAGAATCTTTGCAGGAAATTACCATTTTTGCGCATGCAATCCGAATTTGGTGACTGTGTTTTGCGTTTGGCAACAATATCACAATGGTGAGGAAATAAAAATTATTGCTGATACGGTCATTGGGTAAACAAAATATAAGTATGATTGGAAAAAAGTATTAGCATGGTTTGAACATTCCAAACAAAAACCACAACTTTAAAACTGTAAATGTCCTTCATATCCACGTTCTTTCTGTAATTTGCCATTTTTTTTAATTCCAAGGATTTTACAGGATTTGATCCAAAGATTCCAGGATTTTAATATACATAAATCAGGATTTCAGCTTCAGGGCTGGTGGCAGTCTTGCTCTAAAACTATAATACTCCACATTCCACCAAATGTTACAATTCTCAAAAAATTTTCAGAAAATTCAAATACATCCCATCCCTTTTCTTACACCTTGCTTACTTACTTATATTAAAAAATGGATTTCAATTTTTTTTTCAACTCTGATAAATACACAACTTCTATCTCTGGCTACTAAGACCATATGTCCTGTTTCAACTTCAATACAATGTAGTTTTCAACACTGTATCCAATATTAAACAAGTATAACATTTAAATAAGTCACCAGTAATTGACACCATGTTTCCAAACATAGCAGTAAATTTAACCAAAATACTATACCAATGTGTGATTGTTAAAAACAATTTATTTTCTTTACCAAAGCAAGAAAATAACTGTATTACAGAGTCTCAATGTCAATACCAAATAGTAATGGAAAAAATTTGCATGACGTCTTTTTAACAATGGAGAATAAATTACTTTGCTCCATGCTTATGGTAGTTTTGCTCAGGAGTTGGAAGTTTGCATTTTCATTTGTCCCGATATAAGGTGAGATTGTACTGTCTACAATGTAGATTGTTTTATTCACCGGCCCACCATAACTATACAGCAACGAGTTCTTTTTCTCGCCACTAAATATCATTAGCAGTATTATTTTTGTTTGTCTTTGCTTTCCTCCCTTCCACAGGCCAGTGATGTAAGATATGCAATCCATGCATTCGTTACCTCCCGACTCTGCGAACACTCCTCGCCTTAATGATGTCAACCAATCAGCGTCAGGTAGCGGTCCATTTTAGTATAAAAGGAGAGACAGCCCGTATCTCCAGATTCACTCTCAATCTTCGGCTCATCTATGAGCTGCCACCACCTAAAGTCAGCAGTCTTCTGCCGTCCAGCAAGCATTGCTTAGGTACCCACCACCCTGCTTTCGTTTAAGCTTCACTTACGATTAGGTTTGCTTCCAACGCTAGCCACTCTGAATTTAAATTGCCTATACATTAGCTAGGATCTGTCCCTACTTCGTACCCCGCAGACCTGAACCACCCTGCAGTAACGGACGTGTCTGTCGGAGTTCCTATTCTAGAGTCTTTCTCAGAGCTCATCTTGACACCGCCCAGCTTAGTTTCCCAAACTACGTGTCAACATCTTTGAATTATGTCATTTCACACCAAACACAACGCCTAACAATGCAAGAGGAGTTCGCTTATACCTTCAGCGCTTCACACCCTGCATACCATCATAATTCTACAGGTCGCCTCTACCGACCGGCCTTTCAGTTGACATACTCTAGCTTCCCGGCCACGGCTTGTGCAGAGGACAGGAGTTAGGGTGCATTCACCACGTGTTTCCTATTTGGAAATAAACGTGTGTCAATTCTACTTTGAGTATGCTTCCTGTAGACCTAGCACCTTGATCCCAGTTTACTCTTACATAACAAGACCGCAGGTGATCCCAGGATTTATACTCACGCAAGCCAGAACACTGAAACTTTTTACCCACACGCACTTAGCCAAGCTACCCTTCCCATCAACAATATTAGTGGAAACGGGGAGCCACACAGGTACTCAAACCCTTAACCAACTTGTCAGCTCTGTACCCATCTGCCTCTCCATTGCTTTCCGGGCCAACAGAGGCGGGCACTTGTTAGCTTGGTGTCCGCCTGTCTCTCCACTGCTTTCCGAGCCAAGATAGGTGGGCATTCCCTGAGTTGGGAAGACTCGGAAAGGACCTCACATCCGTATTGCAACCTTCAACAGGTTGATGCGTGCCGCTTATAATACCAATTAACTACAATTACGACTCATCACTGCTTACGCGAAGTATACCCTTACTTAAACCTATATAAAGAGTTGTCTACTTCCATCACCCACATGAGAATTGTGCACCCACTACTTTGTTTATAAATTCTCGGCCACTTAAATCTCCTGGGAGGCCAAGCACGTGGTCACAAGGTTACGCAACCAGCTGGCATGCAGCTCCCACCCTCCCCCCACGCTGGGTGCCTACAAGCTTCAGCCACTTTGGGTGCCGCCGAGTGCTGCCGAAGATGCACGGCTGACAAAGGTCCTCACCTCCCACGCCAGCCTTCACAGCAGAGGGACGTCACCAGCCTTCCCCGCTGCGGCAGCCTAGACTTCAGCCCTATATAAGTCCATGCACAGCGGGGCTCCAGAAGTCATTCTTGTTTCTTCTCTCGCGACATCTCGATCACTGTTCAGAGCTGGGACCTCCAGAGATATTCCAAGTCTCAAGTATGCCCCAGCGGCTGCTTCCAACTACGACGACCAGTCATCCAACAAACAGCGAACACACTAACACTCGTTAACTTCACTTTGTCTCTTCTAGACACCTGTTTTTTTTTAGTACAGTTTAGTAGTGAAGTTTTTTCACGTCTGGAACATCCCTTTTTAACTAGGACCAGGTCGCCTACACCTGGTTAACGTAGGTAACCTTCAGCACTCCACTGTTCGGTAGGAGGTAGCACTAATTACATGTTTATTGATTTTTCAATAAACATAATTTTGTTCTCTATCCTTATGCTTTTTCACTTACAGAGTATTTTGTTATTTTGCCCACTAGGAGCAATTCACGCTGTGCACTGCCGACAGAAACAGAGTATTTTCCTGCACCGAATTAACACACCCATTAGACGGCCGCCTGTTTCTTCCCATCCACCCGAGCACTGGTAGTGCTTAAGGGGAGAAACAGAGGAGCTACAACCACTAAGAATACCTTCATCCAAGGAGGGGCAGAGTAAGCCCAGGTTATTCCCTTACTTTGAGCACTGATAGTGCTAAAGTTACCATAGCCTGAATCTTGTCGTTCAACCTTGCCTGAAATCGCATCCAGTAGAGGCAGGCATTGGTGGTCCAAATGGCTCCCCGTCTCTGATCAGTCCGCCAAGTATGGGGGATAGGTGGAGACTTTAACAGAGCTCTTGCCAGCAAGGAACTATAAGGTTGTTTCCGGTAAAATGGGCACTTTTGAAAGTCCCCTCAGTTGGAATAATAGTCAATAAATACATTTCATTTGAGCCTTTGACGTTAACTTCCAAGCGCGATGGAATATACTCACTGTGTTTATTACTTACATAGCAATATTGATTTTAAATGTTGTTAAATAATAAAAAATGGATGAAAGGAAAAAAGTAACTAAGGCCTCAAAAGTGATCACTTTACCGTAAACAGCCTGTACTGGATTGACACTTAAATCATTTCTCATCAAGGTGCACTACATGTGTTGTTCAAGCAGTGACCCTCTATGATTTTCAAGGTAAGGCATGGCAAAAGGTGTAGGGAGCAAAACCTAGCGTTTCTTGCTGCCAAACAGTGGTCTGCACCTCACTCTCCTACACAGGAAAGGCAGGCAGAATGGGACTGTGCCGCCACACTCAGGCGCCAAGCAGTCGTGAGTGCTCCTGTGGTGTTTGTATATTTCCACCAGTCAAGAATATCACCTGGTCCCGAGAGGACTGGTTTACGGGACCAAGACTAGGTACGGCCTGGCCAATCCCAGATTCTGGAACTGGGAATTTATCGTCTGGAACTATCAATACAGTGTGGAATAATCCAGCACCCATTAAGTTGAGACCATGAGTCAAAACCTCAACTTCGTCAGTATCATGACGGTCTTCTGAGTAAGTCAGTAGCTAACACCTCTCGCCAGCCACTGACAAACCTGTATAAACCTATGCTATTGGTCTAGCGTACAAATCCAAGGCGATCGTGCCAAGCAGACCTTAACCGGGCATGCGTCAAGGTAAGGTGTGAGTTCCAACGTGTACTGCATTCCGTGCTAAACATTGAAATAGGGTGTCCACTGGTCTTCAGCCCATGTAATTTTGTGTACAAGGAGCCTGCCATACTGTTACAGTAGTAGGAGGGTGAATCTGGGTCCTAAAGCCTTACTCCAAAAAAAAGAGGATTTAAGGAAAGAATTTCACAGATTCTACTGGCAGCTAAAGCCTGCCCTGGTATCGTATCTAGCTAGCCGTAACCCCAAAGATAAAGCTCAGTCCCTGAGGCACCTGCAAGACCCCGTAGAACCATAAGTACACAGAAATTTGTTCATTCCACCTATGCGCAACGGCCCAGCGGAGTATCCTTAGCGGGTGGCAGAACACCTCAACCAACCTGAACGACCTCCTACACCCGTCGTCACCTACCTTGTTCCTGCAGAACTGCATCCAGCACCCCACTCGCTGCCTCAGTACTGACCTAACACACCCGCAGAACCTTCTACCAGTGGCTCTCAAATGCAAGATTACGTTACCTGGTCCCGACTTTGTACCCTGCTACAAAGCAACCAGGCCAGTCCTGTACAATGGGAAGGCACCAGTGCTCCATCAGGATTGAACCCTCTAATATAGGAGTGCAGGGTCTAGCTCCTAGACAAAAATAATAGACTCTTACTGCTTCCAGATGATTATCAGTGTGGATGCAAACAAACATATTTTTAACATATTTTGAAGAAGAAGGAGGGAAAAAAAAAAAAAAAATTAGTTACGTTACCTATATTATTTTCACTACAGAGCATGTATGCGTATAGAGAAATTGCATGAAATGAAAAATACTACTTGTTTCAGAACATACAGACAAACAATCTCTACATAAAAAACGTCCTCACAAATATTTCCATAGAGCAATTTTTAAACAGTAAACAGTATCTCAGAACATTATTATATTCCAAAAATATGTCCAGTAGTATTGATAAAAAGTTATAATAAACACACACACAGAAATAATAAAACTCAATTCTTATTCTAAAGTATTTTTTTTAGGTAGACCCTAAATATCAGTGATTCAGGGTCCTATATCACTGATACAGTGTGTTACACTCTGAAACAAGGTGCAACACACAAAGGAACATTGCAGTCAGGGCAGTAGTATCTAGTTTCTCTTCTTATCCTTTTCCCTTGGCATCATGCACTCTGCTGCACATTGCATATGGTCTGGTTGGATTTGACTTTTTCTCAGTTGAAGGCAATGTTTCTGGGAAATGACGCCCAGTAAGCCTCATTGATGTAGGTGTTTTTCCTGGACGTCCATGTTTGGCTGCAAACTCAGGATGGTGGTATTTCTCCATGGTGAGCTTCACTAACTCCATCCGGTACTGCAAAGCTGACTTACTTCCGCCACATTTCCTGTACAGTATGAAAGAATTCCACAGTGACAGATCTAACAAGTGGAAAAATATTTTTCTGTAATACTTCTTGCCTCTCTTCTTTGGAACAGCGTAGTGTGCTAGATGTTAATCCACACGATCCACTCCTCCCATGGTATCGTTAAAATCAACTACTACCTTAGGTTTTACGTTCTCTTCACCTTTCTTCCTGACAGTCATCATTTTGGTGTTGTGTACTGTCGAAATCAGGCAGATATCTTTTTTGTCCCTCCATTTCATCACACACACCTTTCCCTTCTGGTACCTGATTATCTCCCCCTTACACAACTTTTATCTCTTGCAAAGCCTTGGGGACATCCTTTCTAATTGCTCTTAGTGTCCTATAAACATCTGTTTTATGGGAAATTAGCAAGTCTGCTAACTGTGGAGAATTGTAAAAATTGTCCATAGTTAGGCAATGACCTTTGTTGAGTAGGAGCTTGGTGAGATTCATTAACAACTTGTGAGGAAACTGGCAATTCCCTGAAATCGTTCCCAAGCACGGTGCCTTTTCCTGTGTAAATTATGAAGTTCCACACATATCCCGACTTGGACTCACACAGCAGGTACGTTTTTATACCATACCTGGCCCTTTTCAGAGGAATGTATTGAACCCATCCCAGCCGACATTTGTACAAAAGCAGGCTTTCATATATTATGATGTGCTGACAAGGTGTAAAAAGGTTACAAAACTTTTCCACAGAATTTCATAAATATTCCAAATTTTATCCAGCTTAGGGCTGGGGTGATTCTCTGGATTGTAGTCTTCACTGTTGGAAAAATGTAAATATTGTTTCATATGTAAAAACCTTCTTTAAGACATACGATTTGAGAAAAATAGAGTTGAGAACAGTGGATTTTTTCACCAGTACTGTGTCGTTTCAGGTTTCCTAACGATGCTTTGCAAAATACGTAGAGCCAAAAAAATATGCATCTCATCATATGTTACAGGTTGCCACACCCTATTTTAAGTAACAATTGAGTTCGTTTGACACTGAGTAGCGTATAAATTTGTCTCATCAGTTATAATAAGTTTCACTAGATTATCGTCAAAAAACTGGCGGAAATAAAAAAAAGATATCAGCATCGTCATTTACATTGAAATTTACACCAGGCATACGTTCAAATGCGTAGTTTAAAGGTGCTGATGATGCAGGAACTGGCTTGATTTTACACCTGATGCATGCCGACTGAAGCACATTCTCACTTTCTGAATCCAAACT
Organism: Dryococelus australis; assembly: GCA_029891345.1. Lineage (NCBI taxonomy): Eukaryota > Metazoa > Arthropoda > Insecta > Phasmatodea > Phasmatidae > Dryococelus > Dryococelus australis. The sequence goes on from CM056993.1 coordinate 132,576,052, forward strand.
GTCAATATTAGAATCAAAACTCGTGTTCAATAAATCACTTCCACTTTCTGCCAAAGCGTCTTCCAAATCCGACCCTCCACTTACCACAAACTCGTCCTCAGTTTCCATCACAAGATAAAATAAAATAACTAAGAGAGTGCACAAATTACATTTGATGTTTCATTGCATTTTATGATAGTCATGCATGAAAACTAAATGAAACTGTCTACTTTGTCACTCGTAAACTATCTCGCAACATTCACCATAAAACACTTTGAAAATAAAATAGAGAGATTACAAATTACAGTTTATTTTTGTAGCATATTATGTCTGTCGAGCACGAAAATGAAACGAAACTGCTTACTTTGTGTGCCGTATAAAGTATCGCAAAATTTGCGTTAAAATTATTTCCCTGTACAACTCACGTAGTTATTATTCTGGCCGCTGGATGATATGAATGTGTGAAGTGGTCAGGAGTGTCACGAGTATAATCTGGTTAGCATTTATTAACCACTTTATTCAACCCGAGATAACTTGGGTTAAAGTGTTAAGTGGTTAATTCCCATGTCAGTCAAGCGTCAACACACCCACATCACAATTCCTTTACGCCCAACAAGGTACTACTAATACGTAAAGCTACAGCTAGTTTGTCTTTAATTTTAATAAAATCGGAAAATATTTACAGGGAATCATGATTTCTGCTGTATGCATAACAAATCAAAACCTGGTATGCACTGTTCAGTAATCCTGATGTAGTTCATTAATTTAAATGTGTCTGTATTCAGTGGATTCTCTATCCAACATTTTTCAGGGGGCAGTCAAAAAATGTTCATACAACCAAGATTTCACTAGATAAGGAACTGATATGAACCTCAATAAAATACAACTTCTAACCTTATCAAACTTCACATGTTGAGTACAATGAGAGCTGTACATTATCTATGAATAAAGTTTGACTAATATACCCAATAAAAAGGGGAATTATAAAAAAAAATTTTTTTTATCTCCACTCCAAACTTTCAAACCACATGAAAAGAAAATAATATGACAATGAATGCAACCTGAATTTTGAAAGATCAGCTGAGAGCACATGGAGAGTTTACGAATCAGGCAGGACGTACATGGCAGGCAAGACGGAGAAAGGAAAGTACCAACATCGGGAGGAGCAAAACATTCTACCCTTCCGCAGACTCCTTTCTCTTTGAAACCAGTCTGCAACTACAAAAAAAAGGCAGGAACACCATGCTCGCTGCTACGCAACTAGCTCCCACTCCGACAGCCACAGAAGGGAATGAAACGAGGTCACGACTGGCCTGTGCCGAATATCGCAGAGGACAGCCAAAGTTTACTCACCAGGCCGCATATCTACACTACACATCACACCCTGCATGCGTGCGTGGCAAACGTCTGCCTTTTGAAGTGATAATTATAGTTTCATTACCAAAAAAGTGAGATTTTAAGATGGATGTAACAAGGTGATTAGAATTTTTTTGTGGTCTTAAAAAATTAATTATTTAAAACCACTTCTGATTCTCCCATACAATTGCCCGTCATGGGTTATGCAGCACTCGGACTTGGTGCTTACACATTATTTGGTGACAAAAAAGAAGTCAAATACACCCTCAAGAAGGATATCAGTTTATTCAGAAGACGTGTCTATTAATAAATTAATAGAAATCCCCCAATCTCCCCATAAAAGCCAATAAAAATGCACACACTTGGTAATACTTGTTATCGTTCAATGTTTATACAATTTTTAGCCACAAGGGGAGGTCAAGTACATGATTTAGGTGGAATCACTTTATTCAGAAGATGCTGCCTATTTAGCGTGATTATTTTATTTAAAAATCATGTTGGTTTTACACTAGAGACAATTTAACTCAAACTTAATGGGAAAAAAGCATTCTATAAATGTAATAAAACATTTTTTTGCAAAAAAAAAAAAAAAAAAAAAAAATTGTTTGTTAAAATTGATTACATAGCATTTTCAGGCAAAAACCATATGTTTTCAAAAATTACATTGATAATAGGTGCAAACTTTTTAAAATGACAAACAATCTGAATACAATTTTGGTGATCTTGGAAAAAGTTGGAAAAGTGTCAGAACAACACACTACCATAGCACATTACCGTTCCATACGCTATGACTGCAGTGACTTGGAGGTTAGACTCGGTGGAGCACTTGAACATTCAGTGGTGCGGTACGTTTAACTGGGTAACTGTGCATCGTTAAGAACTGCAATCACATGATTAGTATTATTTAATGCTTCATGAACAATCGTCGTGTGAAGTCTTAAGTGACCAGACTGAAATATTTTTCTATTCATGAAATATTCTATGATGACAAAAGCAGATAATCTAAACATTATTTGTCAGGATCACTGACCATTTTTGGTGGATACAGTTTTTCTGTATATGTTTTTTTTTTGGTACATAGAGAATCCACTGTATATATTAAAGTTGGGTGAACCTTAGATTCCTAACTGAATCAAACCAAATTAAATGAGGAACGTATTAAAACCAGAAATGCTAAACTGATATTTACCAATACAAACTGCAAGTTATTGATTGACAACATGAATGATGTTCGTACTTCTGGAAAACTTGTGTTACCATAGTAGGCAGCCAGCTTAAAACATTGTCTTTTTGCAATTGTTATCACATTATAACACACAATATTATAGGACATGAAAAATGTGCTCATAGGCGCAATCACAAAACCATTTTGTTAATTACCTATTTTGTTACTTTAGATCACAAGTTAAATGACTGTGTGTGAATGTCAATAGCAATCTGTCAATATGAATGACAATCATGTATGAGTTATGTAAAATGGTGTTCACAGACATGACTGGAAATGTTTTATGTTGCTGACATTGGAGAGCCTCTGTTTAATGGACCAAATAAGAAACACTGATAGTTTTCCTGAAAATATATCCTATGCAAAATATAATTTTCTGAAATATGTATTAAAAAATAATGAGATATGGTAATTACGGACACCTGTTTTTCGTAAGGTGCGAAATGGTGAAATTTTCACAATATTTTTTTTAGTTATTTGAAATCATGAAATAAACATCTTGTGAAAGCATGAAATATTTGTTTAACATATGAAGCAGTTAAAACTAGCTGTGATGCGTGATGGCCTTGTGGACAGGAGCGTGTCTGCATCTACTAGGTTTTTAGTTTTGTGTCAGGCCAAACACACATGCTTGGGAGGCAGAACTTAACGAGGCGGAGTGTGCAATACAGTGAAAGCCCAATATAATGTAACTGCTAAAGCCGTCCCTACAAGATACCCTATTTCTGCTACCTTCTGTTATACCCATGGGCACAACAGAAGGCATCAAAGTTTCTATAGCAGAAGAGAAGAAAGAATGCATCAGTTCCATACCCGCACGTTACCTAAAGTACTAACAAAAAATAGTAAATGGCAGGCAAAACAACTCGCAAATCGCTGCTGACAAGACGTTCAGCTCAGCTACCTCTCAACAACTGGCAAATGGCAGACATTCCGCAGTTGGCAGGGCTACAGATGCAATCAAATATTATATATAGTTGCTTTGTGGTACATCCAAAAAGTACAAATATTATTCCCCCCTCCCCCACCCAGAAGACTGCATTTATTTAAGTTTCTGAGTACAAGTTCATGTACAATGGACATTTACGTGACTAACTAACACATTATTAAATTATTTAAATATTTATCTTTAACAAGCAAAATAACCAATCTTCTGCTTTCTGTAGTCAAGCTTATATTATTTTAAACTAAAAGAAGGCAAAAATACCAGAATACTAAACATAAGGGTTTGTGTCTGTTGGCTAATATTACTCGTGCTACAAAACTCAAATTATGTTTTTACACAGTCAATTCGTAAACTGTGTGTGTGTAGCTGTGTGGATTAGTGCATGGATTTGCGTTACATAGTTTTAGGTTTTAGATTTGAAATCTCTGTTATATAACAAAATTTTTTTAGTTATTTTATGTGATACATTATTGCTGTTTATAATTTAAGTTATTGCCAGAAAATGTAAATTTTTATAATATCTGTATCTAAAAGCAATGATACGCAAGTAACTGTACAGTGCAACTGGCTGCCTGTGGTTATTTGATTTAGTTTTAGTTTGTATTATTTGTTGGTATTATTGCTTGTAGACAAAGATATTCAAGAAATAAACGTTTTCTGGCAATAACTTAAATAACAAATAGCAATAATGTATCCACACAAAATAACTGAAAAAAATGTTGATATACAACGGAGATTTGAACTCCAAAACCTTAAAGAACGCAGCACGAAACCGCGCACCAACCCTCTGAGCGAGACACACAACCTGCAAGGTAGCAGTGTAAGGCAGGATTTACAACATCTCGTCACATCCGTCCGTCATCCGCACGTCCATCTCCTAGCCGAGCGATTTACAACCAAACTTTGTACATCCGTTGTACGTTCATTGATAAAAAGTGAACATTTTTGGTAGTATTGTGTTTCTAAGTACCCAAAAGAACCATACACGTACATAATGGAAATTAATAGCTGTAAAACAATTTTCAAATAGCACATAAAGCATAATTTTAATATTTTTACTATTTTACAAAAGGAGCTCATGTTTCCAAACGTAATTAACAATTAATCTTCAGGAAAAATGTAACTTAATATCATTTTACAGTTACATAAACAAACATATGACAACAAAACATTGTCAAAACAAAACACTGCACACACTACATAGACTTGTAAAGAACTCGAATGAACGAGTAATAAAATGTGCAAGTTTAGAAGGCTGTAAATTCATCCATTCGTTCGTCAAAAGTTAAAGCTTGCCAAGGTTTTGACAGACGGATGGAGAGAATTAATGGCCCCCTTTGATTGGTTGTTGGTCACGTGATTGATGGACAGATGACAGACGGACACGATGAGTCAATGTAAATCCTGCCTAAAAGGTTATATACAGGCAAAAGTCTATAGCTATCACATATTTTTTAAAGTTGTGTTTATTGTTTTATTATGATCGTGCGAGTAAATTGAAACATTTCCTGTTACTTGCACGTACACTAACATACATTTGGTACATAAATATGTTTTACAGAACCCGTAATCTTTACATAAACATATACGCCTTGAGGCTGTTACTTGGGTGACCACCAGCTTGTCTATTGCAGCTCTGTGAGTGTAGCAGAAATTTAAAACACGTTCTATTACAGTTTCGGGCATGCCCATGGGTACAAAAACAGTTATACCTGGAGCCAGACCACTCCAGAGGTAGCTGAATTGTAACCTACAACATCGGAGCAGAAACGATAGCAGAAAATGGGTAGGAAAACTTTTACGGAAACGAGTATCATGTGAGGCTGGCTTTAGGGACATAACTCAGACCCGCGTTATAACTTGCCTGCGCTATTCCATGAGTGATAAGAGTACAGTAGCAAAAAAGCCAGTGATCTAATGGAGCGTGGCACCTATCTGTCAAACATGGTGAAATGTTGTTATTTACCAACGTAACTAGTGAAAAATTTAGCCAGTTCCTTATTGAATTTAATTATTTTTATCTGCATTGCTGGACTTGACAGCACCCAAGGGAGGGAAACAGACAAAGAGAAACGTGGTGCGATGAAGGGGGTCACATGCATTTACGCAAGAACAGCTGAAAAATACCGGGTTTTCCAGTTAAAGGATGTTCTTATTCTACCAAGGACGGTGTTCGTTATGAGTTGTTTTTCACGTGGGTTGGAGGAGTGGGTACCACCCCCCGCCCCCTGGTCGGCCTGGTTGAGGAAGTGAGAATGGATAATGAAGTTCACATTGAAATAAAACCAAACAAAGGTCGAATGCACACTTGCACTGCAGATGGTATCTATCAGGGCCTCACATGTTGTGAAACATATCACTTGCTCGCTTGATTTGCATTTTACAAAGTAACACTAAACAAAACAAAAAACTATTTGTCGCATTCAAAGAGTGGCCGCTTTTCTAGACTAAGTTTTGTCCACAATAGCTCGTCCGCAGTCCGCATATCCTAACGCACATAACGTATAGCCCCTACATACACATTATAATTGAAGTGTCTACTTCACAATTATAATGACTACGTAGTGCTATAACCTGTAGGAGAATAATTATACGCCTGTAAATGACTTAGAACCACAAATTTTGAGGCCCGCTTCAAATTTTGGAATGTTTTTTCGGAAATTGGAAGACCAACCAATATAGCTGCTATAGACACATTATAAATAAAGTATCTACAGCATTATTATAATGATTACGTAGCACTATACCCCATAGGAGATTAATTATAGACATGTAAATGACTGACTTAGCCCTTACTTATCCAGAATCTGAGCCCAGAACCACTCGCATTGCAAGCCAATTTTATACAGAATGCGCTAAAGCATTTCAGCGCCATCATCCGGCACACTGTCACAACTGAGCTCATCGTTCTGGGCGTTAGTAGTTGAGAGAAGGGGTTTGGTGGCAACCCCAACCTCGACTGTGGATGCGGACTCATCCGTCCGGGGTTCGGATTCTGCCTGCTGCACGTCACCATCCAGCGCAGTCACAGCACCATGGACAATTTCACATTCTACTCTAGCTTCTGCCACAGCCGCGGCCCCCCTCTAAGAAGAGACGTAGCCGCTAAACGCCACAGAGCGCATGGCACGAGGTCACAGAAGTGCTGCGTTGCCTCCTGTCAGCCCAGAACCAGTTCGATGAGGGGCTACCTTCCCGTCTGGCCAGGCAGCTAAGGGGAAGTGAGCTGCTATCCCTGCCACCTTTGCTTCATGTCTCTCTCTCTCTCCTCTCTTCCACGCCACTACCCCTATGCCCCTCACGCTGGTCTTGTCGCCCAGGTATATATAGGACTCCCAGTCCTCAGTTTGAGGATGACTCACGCAGTTTTTCAGCAGAACGTCACTCTGCCTGAATGCACTCCGACACCGCTAGCATCTTGCTCCAGACAAATTGCTTCCCGTCAGTAGATTTAGCTTGCCATCATCCAGCTACGTTTTCAGACAAGCCAAATAGCTGTTTCCACACAGCTCACCACGCATTCAGTAGTACGAGTCAGAGTAATCATTGGCTTGGGGTTACCCTTGCCCCCACTCCACCGAATCTACCGTGACTAGGGACTGCACCTTGGTTGACATCCTAAATCAGCCCCTCAGGGCACAGTCAGGGTACAGGATGGCTTATGTATATTTATTACTTCAACAATAAACAGGCATAAACTAAGCTGATTGTGTTATCCTTTCCATGCACTTTCTTTCTGGACCTAGTTCCTGCTGTTTCCTGTTTCAACCCATTTATGCCTATACTCTTCAGGAACACGTACGTGCCGAACCCCTGAAACTTATCTAACTTCATTTGGAACCTCCATCTCTTTGGAGTGGAGGTTCTCACTCAGCTGTTGCAACCTTTCCGTGGGTGTTTAGGTCTGCCGGCAACTTCCTGCCCCGCTACCCACTTGCTGGTCTCCCTTTCTTTACTAAACCCTTATGCCATGTAACACGGCTAGGCGGGATAAGGCAACCAAGCAGGCTTTGGCATTGATTGGGGTCCTAGTAGGGGACGGGCAGGGTACTGCCAGGATGTACACCTGGAAACAAGAAGAAGCTGGTAAGAGAGGGGAACACTGTATGGCGTTACTAGCCGGGACCACAGCTTACAGTTTAATTTGTTGTGGTGCACACCACGAGCTGTCTCACCTTTGTCACCTACGTCTCCCAAGAAGACTGTTGATGCACCACAACCACCAACTGCCACGAGTGGCCCACCAAATAGACATTACTCCTAGTTACGTTCGCACACAGACCAGACCAGCATCTCCCTCGGCCCCTCTATGTGCACAAAGGGTTGTAGTCGAACAGCCAGCAACAGCCTATCCTGTGCCTGTAAACAACCTCGTTAAGTTGGTGGCACAAGCTTTCCTACCGTCTGGGAAGAGAAAAGCTGCAGACATCCACCTCCACTACACACACATAAGGCAAGGCAATAACAGCTTTTACTCAACATGGGGCCATTGAGCAATTAGAGACCATCGAGCAAACGGGAAAGCTTGAGCAACTAGCACTCAGGACCGGGAAGCACCTGAGAAAGGCCCTTAGGGTCGGCTCCACCTCAGATTACTGAACTGACTTCAGGGAGTCAAGAGCTAACACCTCGTGGCACCCATACACAAAAACCTGCATGGCTACTACCAAAAATACAGAGAAAAGAGCTGGTCAAACCTGTGCAATAGAAGAATGCCCAGGATATCTCATTGCCTGTGTGCAGTGTAGAGCAATACACCATTACACCTGTCTAGGATGGGACGACACTGAGAGGAATACCGATAGCTTAGAGTACCGCTGCCACGAAAGCTTAGATTGTAACTGTGGGTGTGACTACGCTAACTGCCTAGGAAGAAGGGTTTATTGCATCGCATGCCATGAATGTTCACGCACATTCCACCACATCTGTCTTGGATGAAACAACAATGCTAGAGACATAGACTGTCTTATTTTCATGTGCCCAACCTGCCATATCATGCAGCAAAGAGTGCTACCCCACCCAGAACTTATGGAGCTCGGGAGACGGCCCTCAAACCAATTTCACTACCAGAATATACCGGGAAAACAGAGAAAAATCCTCGGAAATTCCTGCAAGCCTGCCAAACTGAGTTCGAAAGAACTATATTGCCAGACACCATATGGGTCCTTAAGGTGAAGGCCCAGCTACAGGGAGAAGCCGAGAAATTGTGGAAATGTTACGGGGAGTACATAACCAACTGGGACCAGTTCACTGAAAGGCTGGTCGCCTATTTTTTTAGGACCGTGCATGGTCACCAAACTAACTGATGAGCTGTATAGCCAGGTACAGAAGGACCATGAAGAAAATGAACTCTTCATTCGCCATAAAGCACTGATATTTCAGTGTGTGCACCCAGGCCATGAAGAGCTCAATGCAGTCAAATTGGCTACCCTTCTGCTGCAACCTGAAGTCCGAGCTACCTCTGCAATCCGGAGCCCCAAACTATCAAGGAGCTTGTCAATAGTGCCCTCGTACCACAGGGAGACACAGCCGACATTCAGCGAGAACAAGCCAAAGCTAAGACTGCCACCACATCCATGGAGGGAACAGTAACCCCTGATGCTCAAGTACGAAGTAAACAAGCACCACCACCTCCGGCCGCGACCGGACGTACTATTTATATCCGAAAGGATAGGTTACCTGAAGAATACTGGGAACATGTTGATCCCATCCAGCACACAAAGGTATACATGATGCAGAGAGGAGGATGCCTCAAGACAAGCAGCAAACTGACACTTAGGTTCACAGATGAGGCAATTCCAACTAAATTTCATATGGCAGAAGACTTGAGAGAAGCCATTATCCTCTGACAATCTTCGTTAAGTGAACAGCAAATGATCCTTGAATGCCAGCAAGGACGTATATATCTAGGCATAATGAAGAGGTCTGTAACCTGACGGAAACTCACCGTATCATAAACCCAACAACCAACAACGGGAGAAGAGTTGAACCACCAGCTGCAGGGGGAAGCTGTGGAACAACTGACCCTTCAAGAACACCATTGCGTGTTCGAACAACAAAGCATATTGCATCAGAATGACATAATCGCACACAAAATAAACCCGACCAGCTCCCAGGTCATTCATAATCAACCAGATGTGTCCGCTAAATGACGAGCCAACATAGCACAGCAAATAGATGAAATGCAACAGCTGGACATCGTTAAGCCTTCTGAATCTGCCTACAATGCTTGAGTTGTCATTGTACCGAAGAAAGACTGCACTCAGAAGTTCTCCATAAATTACTATGACCTGAACCAGATCAGACAGTCAGTAGCTTCCCCATTAGTCAACTTAGGGCACACGCTAAAGGTGCTTAGGGAAGCCCAAATTTTCAGCACACTCGACATTAGGTGTGGATATTGGCAGATACCAGTACACCAGCAGTCGAAGCATTATACTAATTTGACAGCTCCAAATGGGGAAACATATCAGTTCAAGGACATGTAACAACTGCTTCAGTCCTCACACGCTTCATCTGCAAATTTTACCATGCCTGCTTGGACAATGCCATAATCTTTTCAAAAGGCTGGCAGGAACATCAGCGCCACCTCCAGTTAGTTTTGGAACAATTTGAAATCCATGGCCTTACTTGCTGCCTATCTAAGTGCCATTTCAAGAAAACAGAAATACAGTATTTACCATATTGTAAGCAGACACAGAATGCAAGCAAACCCCTGACTTTAAAACCCTCGGAAAAAAGAGAATAACAGAACACCAAATGCAAGCCGAATCGGGGTGAGGTCGATTGTGCCAGAGTTTTCACTGCTGTGTATGATGTTTTCAAGGGGGTGGAAAGAGACGGAAATAGTGAAAAGATGAGAAAGCTAGTATAATGCGCCCTAAGGGTGATGGAGGGAAGGAGAGCAGAACAAAGAAAAAGGGCTGCCTGAAAAAGGGGCTGCATGTGGCTGATGTGGCAAAATGAGCTGGGAGTGTTAGGGGCAAGAGGGCTAGAATGTTGATGATTAATAAGGTAGTGTGGTGGAGGGACAAAGAAAGAGTGATGATAGCGTGAGAGGGTGAGGAAGGAAGCTTGGAGTAGAGTGGGCGTGGATAGATGGGCGCTTTAGTGAAGCAAAGAGAAGAGGGATATGGGAGTGGCTAGAAGGCCCGGGGAGGTAGCAGAGGAGTATGGGCGTGGCTAGAAGGCCCGGGGAGGTAGCAGAGGAGTATGGGCGTGGCTAGACAGCCCGGGATGGTAGCAGAGATGTATGGGCATGGCTATACGTGGTGTGGTGGAGGTATGATGGATGCCGGGTGGTCAGAGTGAGGAGTGGTATGAGAGAGACCTGGTGAAGGGAGGAAGCAGTGTGTTATGGCACATAGTGTGTTGAGAGTAAAAGGGAATAAGAGAGAAAGGAGACGGACAGATTGTGGTAAGGGGGCAGAGAGGCATGTGCATGGCCTGGGGAGGGATGGTGGCCTGACGTGAGGAAAGGAGCGAGTGTGCATGGCCTGGGGAGGGATAGTGGCCTGACGTGAGGAAAGGAGCGAGTGTGCAAGGCCTGGGGAGGGATGGTGGCCTGACGTGAGGAAAGGAGCGAAGAGGAGAAGAAGTGCTGCCGCCAGTGGCGACTGCTGCCGCCTGCCGCGACTTTGTTAGAGGTCAGACCCAGCAAAGCAATAAAATGGTGCACTTTACACAAAAATTGTGAATTTTTAAGAACTTAAACCATTTTATTACATTAGTATTAGAGCAGCAACAGTACTGATAAATATAGACTGTCCATCATTTTATCAGTTTGTTTTATTATACTTGGTCAGGACTGTACTTAATATTGCTTGTGCCAATTCAAAGCAGAGGCGTGATTTTGGAACAATCAAATTGATAAAAAAATACAATGTGGTTAATATGGTAGACTTTTAGAGCACCGAGTCACTCCCGAAGGAAACTTCGTACAAACTGAGCAGATTCATGCGATAACAACAGCTACTACACCAAAGAACAGGAAACAATTGTGCAAGTTTTTGTGACTCTGCATTTGGCTTTGCAACTTCGTCCCCAATATCAGTGAACTTGTGGGACCATTAAATGACATGTGCAAGGACAAGGGCTGGAAATGGTCAGTAAAAGAGGAAAATGCATTCCAGAATCTCAAGAAGCAGTTTGCATAGTCGGATATGCTGTGTCAACCGCTACCAGACCTTTCACTAATCCTGCAAACAAACACCAGTGGAATAGGTCTTGGGACCATACTCTACCAGGAAACACTGGAAGGAAGTTGATGGGTGATTAGCTATGCAAGCACCTTCTGACGTAAAAAGGAAAGGAGTTACCATTCTGACAAACTGGAGTGCTTGGCTGTTATATGGGTACTCAAGAAGTTCCATTACCACCTGGAAGACACACATTTTATCCTACGGACTGACAAACATACCTTAATGTAGTTGCATACTGTCAGCGCAACGAGGAATTTAGTTTCACTATTCAGCACTGTCCAGGGAAGCAGAATGAGCTACCCAATGCATTGTCAAGAGCTCCTAACCCTCACCAGAAGCCAAAGAACCTGCAAGACTGGGAAAGGATGTTCCTGCCAGAGTATTCACCGCATCAAGAAAGTACCGCAGGTGTAGTACAGAGCCGCCCTAAGATATTATTACCACCAGTACCCCAATGCAGAACACCCAGGAGTAAAGGAGACACTCCGCAAGATGAACCAGAGGTACACCTAGGAAGTAGTGAACTGTGAGTACTCAAACTTAGAGTTCGAGTCGAGATTTTAATCAGTACTCATGCTCAAAACGGCCAGTTAAATAAGACGAGTCGGGTTCAAATTTTCAATTAGTGCTGGGCCGATGCCGATGTCACATTATCTGCCAATATTTGTAGTATCTGTATCAGAAGTATCTGACAAAATAAATTCAGATACTCGGTGCAGATACCGCAGTTTACCATGCTTGGCCCTAACACCAGAGGATAAGAAATAGGGTGGTGACTTTGGAGTAACACAGACTCAACTGCTGCTGTTTTGAGGCTGCAGTTGTGCCGTTCTTATTCTAAGAACTCTATAGACAGACTGTGACTGCTGGGCAGGAAAAGCTGCCCTGTTATGAGATAATCATCTACAGGAAGAGGAAAGAGTAGGGAAGACAGAGAGAAATCCAGTTCCCACCCCACTGTGGCCGACTGCTGTGGCAGGCACTTAGAGATAATCTTCTACAGCCTGTACTGCCGGTCGCCGAATTATCTGTTTTGCAGAGGTTATACTTAGGGACCCCTTAATTTTGTGAATGGTTTATTTACGAATTTTTTATATAAGCAAGTAGGGCCTATTTCTCACCAATCGGGGTTATTTTGGTGGTATCACTTACCATTTTTGCTTCGCAAAATATCACGAAATTGGTTATTTTTCTTGTTTTACATGAAATTGCCCGAAATTCTGCTTTTCACTAAATTTCGGAAGAAATATAACATATTCAATCATTATTTTGAATAGTTGATCGAGAATTCTCTTTAAAGTTCAATGCAAAACTTCATAGAAAACCTGACAGTTTTACAGAACAAGAATATTTTCACTTCTCTGTTTGGTTAATATAAATTCCATCTGGTCTTAATGTCTGTAGTTTTTGAAAACGGGGCTATTATCATAATAAACATTTCACTCTCATTTTTGTGTTTACAGAGCAAATTTGATAAACCGTTTTAATATGTAGTTGGGATTGGGAAGTCGACACAATCAAAGTATCAAAGTAACACTGCCGAAGCGATATCGCCAACGAGCATCTATTCCTACGGTACATCGCTATGTTTCGGAAATAAGCTGATCTCTGCGACTTTCTAAAATAAACTTATATTGTTTACATTTCGTCCTTTTTCACTTTTGTCACATAATTAATGTAACCTCGTTGGTAATATACAAATGTGATGAATAGAAAAATTACCGAATACTTATTTAAAAAATGGTAATAATATTTTCCGTCGCCATTAATTGCTGGCCGCATGTTTATGCAGCAAAGGCACACAGTACGCTCCATAGATTAATATATCTATGTTATTACGAAATGGTTTTTTTTTTGGTTACGTTTTTCATACAATAAATATTTTAAAATTATCCAGGTTATGCGAGGACGAATTGTAGCTGGCAAAGTTTTATTTATTTTTTGATAAAGTACTATATTAGTAGAAGTTCTGTTTAGTTTATTGGTGGGGCATAGAACTTTAGCTTGTCATTAATCATCTTTCATGAGACGAGGTTGTTTTGCACCTCTTATGAGAAAGTAGCAATTATAACTGCTCATTATTTTGATGATACAGTGGAAAATTTTGCTCGTACAGAAATAACACTCGAATTACTAAGATTCAAAAGTTGGAATGAGACCGAAAAAACAAAACGTGATAAATATGATGCTTTTATTCGTACTGGTGCGGGGATTACACAATAAACAATTTCATTAAAGTTGAAAATCGTTGGGATTTTTTATGTACTACACTAAAATCAGTGAAACCAGTATGTATTCCAGTCAATAATGTAGACACTGAAAAGAGTTTTTCAGTGTCTGGGAATATAATGACTGACAAAAGAACAAACCAAAAGCCAAGTAATGTGGTAGTAATTAACGACAGTGCTTGCGTGTATGCTACTTTATTTCTGTGTAGCCAAAGTTTGTTGCAATATGAAATATGTGTGAGTGCTTGCATTTTTTGACCAAATATATACAATTTGCTTTTTGTGCTATTAACAAAACATTTTTGATGAAATGAATAAAACATTGACGAAAGATTCAACGAAATGGGCCAAAAAATGGACCAAATCTATCAAAAATTTTCACCACAAACATATTTTGAACCCCAGTATACGTTTCACCTGGAACATTCTATATTGTGTACCAAAGCAAGGAGGACGAGCTTTCTATTTTCTGCATTTATTTGCTTAGTTTCACAAATTTACTATGGGTAAAGTATTACAATTTTTTTTTTACAGCTTTATTAATAATTTTGAAGTTTTTACACCGCTTCAAGTTTTTTGCACCAATTTTTTACACCGCTTCAAGTTCTTTGCACTGATATTTGTAGTTTCAATTTACCCTTTTTCAGGGTCCCTAGTTATACTGCAGCTTAAACTTGTCATTTCAGTATTTAAAATATTTTATAAACAACAGAAATTTGACAATTACCTGGCAACTGACAGTGCTTCAATTTCACTCCCAGTAAAATACGGGTGTGCTGAATTTAAAAACTATACAAATTAATAATTTCTAATTTTCTGAATATAAACAAAGTCGAATTATGCTGAGAAATGTGGTACACAACCTTGTAAATTTAATATTTTCTTTCTATGTTATAGGTTTAATACATAAATTGTTTAAGTTGCACTGACCTAAGATAAAAAATATATTAATATTCTTTGAGGGCTGTGTTTATTCTCCAATTTCGTGAATTTATGTGAAATTAATTTACCTATTGTTTTGTATGTTTACTTGAAGCATGAAATACTACATAACATTGTATGACACTGAATTTAACTCAGATTTCCATCAGCTTTCCAAAATACTTTAAGTGCTAGTAGAAGTCCTTCAGTTCACTGTTTTAAGTGTTCTTGGATGCATACAATATATTTTAATCAATACATCATAAAAGTATTCAAATATTCTTTTATCACATAAAAGTCTCTTCTAATGGGGGTATCGAGTATCGGCAGTATCAGCTCATAAGATTCAGTATTGATACAATCGGCAAAAAGTGGTATCGGCCCAGCCCTATTTTCAATACATCAATGGCTCTAAAAATCACAGACACGGATTAAGTTATTATTAGGGATGGGCCGATACCACATCTTGCAGATAACAATGATACCGATCTCAGCTACTGATGCCACTGATTAAAGCGTTGCCCTTACCAGTTTTGATGAGCACAATCATAATTCCGAAGTCCCAATATTTAGAAATACTTTTTATTACTTAAATTTAAGTATTCAGTTTTGTGAACACTTTAAGCACTTCGTATTAGGTGTCTACAAAAACAGAAATAAATTGCAACACTAATTTGAATAATTAATAATAAGATAGACAATTTTACTGGGAAAATAAGTGACTTAACGGTCAAAGAAAAAATTTTACCATACAATAAAGCATTCATTACAAACTGAGTTCAATTAAGTCCACCTTTGAAACTTCAGGCAATCTGACGCTGACTTACAATTTTATATCTTAGAAATACCATACATAATCCTAAACATGTATGCATGTTTAAACCAAGAGCCTAAAAATGTAATTAAAAAGAACTTATTAAATAAATTTAATATTAAATATTAACTTGAAATTGAGTGATTTTTTTTTTTAAATAAGTTTTTGGCTTAGTATTCCTCCGTCAGCCGAGCCATACTCAATCCCTTTGTTAAAATGACAACATATATATTTGCGACAATTTTTGCCAATTATTACTAGCCAAGTCTTATTCAGACCTTTAACACTCTAACAAAAACCGCAGCCGACAGTTTCGAATAAAATCTATGCCCGTCAAAATCTAGTGTATTTGTTTTCACTTTCATTTTTCAATGACAACAGTGTCATAGAATGATGCGTTTTCATTGCCGCCAACCGAGTGAAGTAAACACATAGGAAGAATAAAAACAGAGGTTGCTTTCTCAGTGTCATCAACCTATGAATGCAGTAAAAACAGTAAAAATGTAAGTAAAAAAAAAAAAAAAAAAAAAAACTCTTGCGGGATGTAAACAATACTATCGATAGCATAGTTGTACATTAATTGCATTGTTTTGCATTCATTCACGTAGTGTTCAAAAACGAATGATGCACACACAGTCTTAGGTGAATGCACCAACAGGAAATACAATAAAATGTAAACAATGGGAACAAATCATCGAAAAACAATTGTTCCAAATATATATTGGGTTTCGGACAGAATATGTGATTGATGGATGCGGATGTACCATGCTGGATTATTTAACATTGCGTTAAATTAATTATCTCTACTAATTGGTGAATAACAATAAGGAAATAATGTTCTGATGCTGTCAATGTCGATAGTCGTGGTATCGGACGGTTAATCGGTATCTGTATCTGTATCGGCCCATCCCTAGTTATTTAATATGTATGGAGAGAAGCACGTTTGTTTATTTACATGTAAATATATTTTTTAAGTCTTTTTTATTATATTCAACATACAATGTTGGTAATTTCACAAAAAGTTATCTTAAAATATTTAAACCAAAATTTTTAATGTTTTAGTCACCTTTGACCTTTCTTACAAATTAGACCTTTATCCAAAAAAATTCAAACATACAACCATGCATACAAATAACATGTTTTACATAATTGTTTACAAAGCTACACATAGCAACCATTTATACAATCACAATGTTTGTCAACTTTACTATTATGCTGCAGATGCATTATGTCGTTATTAATCAAAAATCATTTCAATAGAATTTTTATAATTCCAGTAAAATATCACTTAAGCTTTAATGTAACAAATACTATCCGAAAATTAAATTACTTCAAAATAGTCTCTAAATGAGAAATAGTTTCTCAAAGTGTGATCATACGAGAAATTTTGTTGTGTCATGTTCACGATTACAAGCTCATGGTAAGCTGACTACAATGTATTAGCTATCAAGCAATGATTTAACAATTTTACAACGAATATGCAGTTTTTATGAATACATTAATTTCTTGTAATACTTGTTAAATGAAAATAAAACTAAAATAGTAAGGTATGTATGTTGTAAGTATTATTAATTTTGTAACAGTATCAAGTATTAAAATTTAAAGGTAACCTGCATTTAGTTATTCATTGAATCCTTTGGACTAGTGCATTTCCTACCCGAGATTGACTCAAACTCTAAACATTTTTTAAAAACTTGATTGAACTTGACTCAAATTTTAAAAAAACTTGAATTCGCAAGTCTCTACTGGGAAGGATTAAACCTGGATGTGGAAGCCTACATTCGACAATGCCAGGTCTGTGACAGCATGACAGAACACGGGGTCTTAAGAACCTCGAACATCACATGACAACCAACCCAAGCTTGGTCACAAATCGCCGACAATCTGATGGGGCCATACCCCCGCACCCAAAAGGGTAAACGGTTCATACTGGTGGTGACAGATCTATTTTCTAGGTTGGGTTGAGGCTTACCCCCTAGCGAAAGCCAACACCAGAACCATAACAGAACCCTTAGAAAGGGAACTATTCCCCTGTTGGGGATATCCCCATTGCATCCAAACCAACAATGGTCCGCAGTTTATAGAGGCAGTGTGGGAAAAAGCCTGCAACAGATGAGGAGTCCAATACTGAACTACACACCCAACTTCCACCCACAAGGAAACCTAATGGAAAGGAGAAACAAGGAGATTAAGAAAGGCCTCAGAATTGGAATGCAAGGGGATCAACGGAAGTGGGACACGTATCTTCCAGACATACTATGTACTCTCCGTTGTTGACACATTAAGGTACTGGGAGCTTCATCTAGCAAGTTACTGCTTGACTGCCATCTACAATGCCCCAAGGAATGGGGCTAGGAAGCAGAGCTCAGTGAAATCCCACAAGCTGAGAAGATATGTCGAGAAAATATGAAGTGATTTTGCCGCTGCATGCGCTAGCCAAGCCCGCTATATTAAGCGGAAATATCCAGAACCTACGAAACAGTCTGGAGAAGCTATACAGGAAGGAAGAAACACGTGGGTGAAGACATGTCCCCTCAGCTACAAAGTCGGCAACTTCCACACAGGTTTTCATCCGAAATGGGATGGCCCATACCAGGTAGCAGAAAAACAGGGAAACACCCTGTGGGTGCAAGATAATGACGGTAACGTACGTAAAGTAGTGAACGTCACACATGTCAAGAAAGCCCACAGCCCCAAGATTGAACAAGGAATATCATGCAGCGTGCCGCCCCCGCTGGCCGCCACAAGAGGAGCCAGAGCATGGTTATGTGATTGAATGTGACCCAGCAGACTTCACGGCGCCAGCCCCGAGCCCCACTGCACCTCACACACTGGCTCTTGCTACTACTATGCTGCCATAGACTCCAGAGCCACAGCACCTATCCTAATTGAGGCCTACACCAACCAGGAGGAGAAGAGAGAGCTCAGAGCCACCCATAGCAGGCCAATCAGCACACAGGGAGCAAGAGCTGCCCTCTTCACCGCTAACTCCGCCCACTGCGGCAGAGGTGGGGAAGGCGACTGCTGCCTGCCCTGAGAGAGGAAATGCTCGCCACCCCTCCAACCAGAGGCTGCCGCTTTCGTGTCGCGTGTCACTGATCCCTGGCCTATTGACCCAATGCCACCTGCACTGCCAGCTGAGCCTTGCTACAGTCCACTGCAGCGCACAGAGCAGCCTTGGCAAGCCTGTCGTTTCAGCATCGAGGGAAGTCCCAGGCTTTACAGGAAACACTGTATCGCCACCTTCCCACCTACAGCTGGCCAACACTGCACCAATACTCTCTATGTGTGACGTAGTCCTTTGGCCATGCCACACCCGCCGAGAGCCTCCACCTTGCAGTGAGTAGTGCACCGCCCTTCATGTAACTGTGAGAGTAGGTTTAAAGTAGCCTAAACCTGTGTACATGATAGACAGTTGGTTCTAGAATCGGAAGTGTTACAGAAGTAAAACCCCTTTACGTAATTTAAAAGCAGAGCACCCCCAAGTCATCTGTATGTGTGTTCATGTCAAGAAACCTGCAAAATTAAGGAAGCACTTGGTCTTGTATTGTGTTAGGCCACCAGGAATACACAGCCTGTCTGTAATGTAGCCGTAGACCAAGGCAACAGCTTCTCTCCTACGATGTGCAGTGGCTCATGAAGGATGTACTACTAAGTTGTTCTGCTTTTGAATTGTATTACTAATGTTCAATTATGTTGCTTTTGTGCTGAAGTTTTTACCACCTAAGTGTTTGTTGTAGTTACACATCCTAACTGCCAAGTGTGTTAATCAAGGCCATAAATTAGAAGTAGTAAGCAAGTAAGATAAAGTTAAGGCTTATGTAAATATGTTCAGCCAATGTATTTAACCCTAGACGAATGCAAGCCTGGAAGCCAAGCTGTGACTAGTGCCAACCACGTATACTCGTATTGTAGTACTGTGTACAACTTTTGTACTATTTGTACACCCACCATATTTGTACTACTTTTGTACAACCACTAGTGTAATATTTTGTACCACTCCTTGTACTTTGCTAATGTGTTAGTAAAGCACCTAATGCTAAGATTACTTAGCTTATTCTTAATCCTTTTCATTACTAATGTTTAATAATGCACCTAATGCTTGAATGGCCAGACCATTCCAAACCACAATTTTGCTCACGTGTTGTTTGTACATACTGTTCTTCTCGTCTTGAATTACAAAATTTCACTAGCATTTTGCTACTCAATTTAAATAGTATTTACCTGAATGCAAGACGATCTCAGATTTTGATATTCTGTTAACAGGAAAAACAAAATTAGAGAAATACATATGCCCCTTGAACCAGATTTCTTGTACAAAATAAAAAAAATCTAATTTCACTCACTGTCAGTATCACTAACATACAGTAGAATGAAAGGGATAAAACATTTCCTAAACAATATTGTGCAATACCACTGATGCCACAACCTTTATAACATCTACAGTGATGGGAATTTCTTTGTTTTGCTTTTCCTGCATGTATTAAATAACTGTTCTTTCCAATTCAGTGAAACAGCCCTTCTTTGGTCTGCTAAAACCTTTGCACAGAGAATTTGCATTTTCTTAGTTTTTCTTTCATCTTTCACCATCTTCAGATGTTGGCATCAGAAATCCCATAACACTGAACATCCGCACTGTTGTTGCTTCATTATGTAAGTCTGACAACCATCAATTTAAAATTTGCATTGCGGTAGACCTGAAGTTTACGAGAAACTAAGAACTAGATGATCCACATCTTTCCAGATTATCCATTTCATCTGCTACCGCACTTAAGCAATTAGCAATGTACGGTGTTCGTGTTCAATGTAAACAATGTCATAGATGTAATACCAAACTGAACACATCCAGACTTCTGTATTAAGCGAGAGATATATTGAGATGAATGAGCTTGCCGACCTTCGTACAGGAAATGATGATGACTGACTAGGCTAAACGCTAGCATGTGGTGCACATAGCTCAAGCTAATAACGTTGTTGGAACATACACCTCTTGTGATATAGATATCTACGACATGCGGAATCTAATCTCGAAGAAACCCAAAGCACTCAGTATCTCGTACAGACATGTGTTGGAACGGGCATAAACATCATACAATGCTCGTATTATCGCAGACAATATCATTATGCTTGTTTATGATGGGAGGACACACCGAGGTTTACAGATGGTCTAGAGTTTAGGTGTCAGACTTGTAGGCAAGCCACGGTGACAATATGCCAATGACCAGATTGCGAAGGTCGGGGTACCACATGATACATTGTATCCTCTGAAACAGAGAATACCACCAGAGAAATATTGGGTGGACACACGAATGTGTGAGAAACCCAGGACAGGTATACCAATGTGAGGTGTGTAGACGGGAACACACCCACCAGCCCATGAACCCGGTGTTGCGAACCAATCCGGTGACTGCCGGAATACCGACAGAATTAATTTTGCTAGAGTTCCATGGTATGCCATACGAAGACCCTGAGGTCTTCATTCGTGAATGTGAGAGAGAAATGAGGGAGCACCTCATACTCGTGAAGCAATGGGTAGGCCGAACACGCCACCAACTGGGTAGTCAAGCCCGGAAATGGTGGGAAAAGGACTGGGAATTCGTCGAAGGATGAACCCAGTTTCAAACCCAGCTCACCACGCATTTCACCGGCGATGAAGTTCTGTCAAGATTAATTACAGACTTTCATTCAAGGACACAAACCCCTGATGAGGAAGTGGAACTATTTATCTGCAAAAAGGAGCGGATCCACAAATGTATTTACCCTGAATGAAATGAGGGACAGAGGGTCAGAAGCATCGGCTGCACCCTTCTGCCCTCATTTAGAAACCTCCTGCTACTCCTACAGCCGCAGACCATCAAAGAGCTGGCAGGCAGGGCGAGGGAGATAGAGATGAATAACTCCTTTTTGTCTGGGAAGACCCCACTGGTACGCGCCGCCAAGGACGCCGGCCCAGCTCCCATCCCCAGACTGCCCTCAGGGCAAGACACAACCTTTCCTCCACCTGCCGCACCCTTGCCATGCTGCTGGCATTTCCCGGGCCGGCACTTTAACAGAGACTGCTCGATGCTGCAAGCATATGAGACGAGAGCCCTTCCTCTCTGCTCGCAGAATGCACAACCCCGAAACTGCGAAGCGCATTTCCCATGTCGAGAGA
The DNA here is from genome assembly GCA_029891345.1 of Dryococelus australis. Lineage (NCBI taxonomy): Eukaryota > Metazoa > Arthropoda > Insecta > Phasmatodea > Phasmatidae > Dryococelus > Dryococelus australis. The sequence continues at coordinate 132,597,876 of CM056993.1, forward strand.
ATGGAAACCCAGAAAGACAGCAAACCAAAGCAAGTGGAAGGCCACTCAGCCTTAGACAGTTGCAAGTGCGACCGAGTCCGTGCCAGAACTTGAACCTAGGACTTCCAGTTCAAAGTTCCAGAAAGACGCCTTGTAGAAAAAGAACGCCGTGAGGGAACCAAATCCTGACCTCCCAAGAGGCGGGCGAGGCACTCAACCTGACCCCAGGTCAATAGACCTGAAACACTGGAATCGGGAAGGGTGGACTCACCCTCTACCCTGTCATATCGCACATACCCCAGAAAATTGTTTAGAGGAGGAGTATCCCAGAGGATACTACCTTCTACCCCAAGTTCATATGTTCCGTTCTCACCTAGACCCCGCACAGCAAAGTGTAGTACAGTTACTGAAAGATCATGGTGTAGCCAAGCCGATAGAATCAACGAAGGAAGGCAAGCAGTAAGAAGCATTACTGAGGAGGCAAGTGAACCTCCAGCTGCCACTAAGGTCATGGACAGTCTGCCACAAACTCCCCTCATTCCACCCCTTGCCACACCCCTGGCTGTCGAGAGCCAGGAAGCTCATGAGATGCCCCGCCGAGCGATAAACACGTCTCCCCAGCCTTCGTTCCTGTAATGGAAGAAACGCTACCCCGGAGGCTGACTTGGACAAGGCAACATATCCGTTACTGCAAGGTTCAGCCCCGGCAACACCATCCCCTGACGAGATGGATATGTCCAAGGATAGGGATACAAGGTCACGTGCCCTGCTACCCATCCCATCCTTTCCAATCCTCAGCAAGAAAGAAGAAGATGAATGAGAGACTGGAGGAAACCCACCGCGAACCATGGAAACAACTGGTAAGTTGGTCGACCAGGCGACCGACGTAGACAAGCAATAGTTGCTGAAGAGGCTGCAAAACAGGTAACGCGTGCAGTACAAAGTATAAAAATGGCCCCCCGGATGCCCGAGAGCGTCGGTGCTGCCGTAGCAGCCCGTCCACAATCTGGAGCGGAAAGCACCCGCGAGTACAGCGCACCAATTACTCACGCAGCTCGAGAGAGACCAAGCCTACTTGCATTGATGACCCAGGCAACTACAAGAGTCACTCTGCCGGCAGATATCCACATCACACAGGCAGCTGTCCCAGAGCAGCCGCCTGCTGTTATCTTCACCCACTGAGCAGCCCCGCTATGTGCAAAGCACACAAGTCACACCCCGGGGTGTTACAAGGATATGTCTTGGAGGGCACCCACGACGTTGCAATGGCCAACAACTTAAGCAACACCGCAACGTAAGAGAGGACGACCACCAAAGCGACGCCTCAACAAGCACCTTTGACGCACACCACCTTCACCTGAGTGAGTACCTGGAAGAAGCCATCTCTGACTACTACTCTCCTCACTAGGAGGTAGTGATAATATAGAGTGAACAAACGAATATGAGAGTGCAAGCACTCGTACCAGCTAGCTCAGTAGGGAAGGTTAGGTGATGCTGAACATCCAAAAAATAAAATCCTAACCTGGCTAGTTAGGCAGTGTAACACGAGCAGTGTTTATTCCGAACTGAATACTTTTAAAAAAAAAGAAACGTGTAAATGTTGGCTTAAGAATTTCTAAGGTTATGAATATTGATAGCATTGCCAGGAACAAAGGTCCTACACTAATAAGTACCTTTTTCTTCTCATTTTTAACTGTAGACTTCCTCCTGCTAATGGGCACCCATAACATTGATGACGTAAAGAATTTTGAATGTCTTATTTAATATATATAGCTTTAATCCCTTGCTTACCGAAGATGAAATGGAGGAATTAACAGAGCGGCAACCCCTAAACAAACTGAAAGTAGATGTTTGATTGGCCCTACACCCCAAGAGTGCTCACGTTAAATATGTAAATAGTAAAATTATGCAGAATTGCTTGTGGAATGATGCATTTAACGTAGAGTCACGCTGTAAGCACCGATAGGAATTGAAATACACGTAAACAAAGTCTATCAGCAGGCCTGTGAACACACGTAATTCGCCCTCACCAACTCCTAACAATGCGACACTGGGTGACATTGTAATAGTCACCAATGTAATTTGCAGTAAGAGCACAAGGTGAAAAGTCACTGTGAGCGTGCCATATCCGCAGCCCAGAAAATTACCAGCCTTACTAATATTCAAATAGATTAATAACCAGCGTAACACTGTCCAAGTACAAGGGAGAAATGTGATAAGGTTCAATAACTAAGTGTATATAATACATGTTAGGAAGTAGAAGAAGGAAATGGATGTACGGTAGAGAAGTTGTTTGTAAATACGCACCCAACAATAAGTTAGGACAAATGATAATTAGAGTTCCCTGTAAAGTTGAACTTAGTAAGATAAGAGTAACGTAGAAAATGAGTATGAGGTGTTGAAAAGATGAATATTAATGTATTCCAGCCGGTAGTACAGCAGAGATAAATTAAGGTTCAGATGGAGTCAGGTAATCCCATACTGGCTATGTCACGAGACAAGTTATTCTTTCCCAGGCAGTTAAAGGAAAAGAAGTGGTGAAGAGGTTTAAATAATATGAGCCACAGGTAAATATAGAGTGAAAAATTTTCAGATTGTAAATAAACCCAGTAAAAGAAGAAAGCGTGAACTAAGAAATAAGCATAGTAGAAGCATGTAACTAAGAAAGGGAACTAAGGTGTATTATGCAAAGTGAGTTACTTAACTGTAGAGAGAGCACGCAAATTATTACATAAATTTTAAGAGATAAGAAGTACTTTAAAATTATGAAAGTAACAGTCTCACTAAACTCATGAAACTCCACACAATGTTAATCCCTCCCTTCAGTGTTTTGTAATTAAAATCAGGCAATGGCCTAAAATTGTACATCATTTACATAAGAAGTATACAAATCTTATGAAGTGCTTAATTTAAACATGCGTACCAAGTGAGAGGTTACATATTTGAAATAGGAAGTAGCTTACCTTAACAAACTTGTAAAACGTAAAAACAAAGTTATGTATTATAATATAAGTGTGTCACGCCAAATGAATGGCTACCTTAGAAAATAAGTAACTAACGTACAAACTGTGCATCATTGTACTTATTTCCAATTGGTTATTTTGCAATTGTTTATGTATGCAAGGGCTCATGTCTTCTTTTCTCTGTCCTCTTTTCATGTATGTGAACCCCCGGTGCCTTATAGGTCATAATGATTTTTTTAAAGAATAAAGAACTCACATTTTTCACACGTAAATTGTTTACCATGCGACAGTGCTGGCTGGTATCCAGACCAATTAAAATCGTCCCGCAGGGCCATGGTAAACTTCCTCCTTTTCTAGTCCTTGCAAGTGGGACTCCTTTTTATTTTATAACTACACTTTTATCTTAAAGACAGAGGTAAATTAATGTTAGAAGCATTTCAAGCCTTGCAAAACAATTATTGTATTACACTTTGCATAACATAACTCAGTTTCATAGTAAACTGCCCTCGAACTAGGAAAACTAGGGTTTGATACTAAAACGACCTGCTCCCGTAAAACTTCTTCCTCAAACACTCCTCCCTGCTGTGATAGCGAAAAATGAATGGCAGCCGGCAGACAAATCGAGACACCGCACCACCGCCAGCATCTGACCGCAATGGAAGAGGGGGAGAGAGAGAGGGCTAAAAGAGGGAGGGAGGGAGAGAGAGATGGCTAAAAGAGGAGGAAGGGGGGGGAGAGAGGGGGGCATTAACCCAGTGACATTGACCAGATGCACTAGGCTAGATACGGGCCAACACAACTCCAACTGGCCGCGCAAGCAAAAGAAGAGGTGCGAGTCCAGAACAGCAATCAGAGTACTATGATTGGGGAGTCATCCACACAACCTGAAGTAAAAGTGAGCTCGCGTGAGATGGGTATACGTTGCTTCAGGGTGTGGCCGATTGACGGATGCCACATTGCTGCACAGCGCGACTGCGCACATTACTGGTCAACTTCGCCGCATCAGCGAGCACTGGGAGCTTTGGGGCATGCCCAAAGTGGTACACATGATTCTAAGTGGCTACAGGGTTGACGCCACACACTGGACAACTACAGACACGGAAAATAATTAATGTGACTAATTATTTAAATTGTACTGCATGCCCAGAATTTGACATGCAGTAGCCATCCTCTTGACCAGAAATTGTTTTACCTGACAAGCCACGGACCAGCCGACAGCAATAAGAAAGTTATAAGAGTCCCTACAGGATCGCAGTACCCCTGTGGCCAGTGACGTCACAGCAGTAGAGCCTCGAGCAGAGGCGGTAAACCTGTCATCAGCCTCCACCCAGGGTAATAAGAAATACGCGGCGCTGCCCACTACTCTGAGTTGATCTAACCGTGGTGAGAGGCTTGCAACCCCTGCACCCCTCTGAGAGCCACGAAGCTAAGATTTTGACTACACAAGGAATCCTGAAAACGCTCATGCCAGAGTTCGTCAGCCCGCCGACTGCAGAGGTTGGAGAGCTCTCCTGGGTATGGACAACACCTCCTCCTCTCCCAGCCTGAAGAAGGCCAGTCATCCTGCTCCAGCAGCTTGAAAAGGCTCATTCATCTCCAACAGCTTCAGAAGGCTCTCCGAAGGTAACTTCATCGTCTGCATCCTGCACCCTTTACCCAAGTCTTTCCTTGACTCCACGGTAGCAAGTCGTCGCGACATCCCCTATGGACAACCACCCCTCAGAAAATTAACTCGCTGTCAATTGCAACGATTCTAGGAGTTTGTTGAATTGGCGAAATTAAAAATCAGGTTCACCTTCACCTGATACAAAGTTAATTAATAATTTATACTAAATTATTTAGTTTGTACAAGAACCAGTTTCCTCAGTGTTTTCACTAATGGCAATAAAATGGCACATTAACCTTTAAACTGGTTGAAGACGTTCTTTGTTTACCCTCATTCATTTAACATATAAATAAAAGGTGTTTTCAATTGGGATCAATAACAAAATAATTAATTCCTCACTGCGGAATAAGTGTAAGTAGGCTGAACCCCTCAGGATCACAGAGCCTGAAAACGGCTACAGTCTGAAAAGACATACTAGGATTCCTGGAGTGTCCGGAGCACCTGCGCCTGTCCATGGGAACATCCCATTTCTAGAACACCATTTTATACAGACAGTGCCTCGGGAGTAACAGTAGAAGACACCCCCACGAAGACTATACTCTGTTGGCTAGGGGAGAAGTGAGTTTATTAGTCAATATATGAGAAGAGCCTCATTTGAGGAAAGGATCAAATTTACTAATAGAACAATTAATCAGGTACTGTCAATTTTAACCTTCCAATGACTAGGAAAGGAGAGGGATTACTCAGTGGGAATCATTGTCGAGTTCAACGGGCTATGTAGAGAAAACTGTCACAACCTGAGAGTGCACTGCTAGTTGACTCCCCTTGCAACGCTGCACCTCCACCCCCCATACCTGAAGTCACTGCTCACGCACCATGCCCGATTTTGCTGTTTATAGTGTGTGAACACGAATTGGAGCTAGATTCTGAGCTAAGTATCTGCTGCCCGTGGCCCAGGTATGAGTACATAAGCTTTTACCGTCCATCTAAACCCACACCGGTAGCAAAGCCTCCTACCCCTTCCCACTTATCGACTCGAAGCCACCAGTAACATGTACGATCTGTATGGCAGCCGGGAAGGTGATCAAAATCACCATACCTCCCAAAACCATCCCGAAAGTCCGGATAGATTCCCCTCCGCATAATTTTATCACCACTCGTAAATCTACGAGACCAGCTCCCTTCAGACGTCCAGCTAGCGAATGGGACCCTAAGTAGGAACTATCCAAAGTACGACGATCAAATTCCATTTCATTATCATATACACCACCAGTCACGGTATTTTAGCACACTATTCATTATTGGGACAGCTGGCGTCCCGTATTTTGACATACTTCATGGTGAGCAAGGTTGCACTCCCTGGAATGGAGACATTTGCAATCAAGCTCACCCTGGGGTTTGATTCCCCTCAAAACCACTACAACCCTTCCACTAGGCGGTATCCCAGAAACGTGGACAAACCCCAATCTGCCAGACAAAAGGAACCCTCGCTAGAAACAAATATGCCACCAAAGGGCCCCCAAATAAGCCCCCCTCTTTCTGGAGGGCAATCAGCACTCCTAATAATCAGTGTCTGTTGGAAGTACGAAGGCAGAAGCCAGGTGCCTCCTCCCGCCATGAAAAGGGGGCGAAAGGAGAGTGCATCAACTTAAAAGCACCAGGGTATATTCCAGTCCCACAGGGTAGTATCCACTCCTCTGGTCCGGTCTTGTGCAAGCTGGAAGGCAGGCAAGGATATGAAACCAGCCTGTGGTCCCGGCGTTATATTCTGCTGAAGGGCTGAGCATCTCCTGGTGTTCCTGGAGTAGTCTGGGCCTTATTCCGGCTGGGGCTATCCAGAAAACTCTGTCCCATTCCTCCCTCTCAGGATAAATAAATGGAGACGTGTTCACACAGTAAAATGTCCTTTTAAAACTAGTAAAAGCCCACCATTCCAGGCAGCAGTTGGTGTCTCCTGGATCTGGCCTTATTCAGGCTGAGATTGAGACTGTAGCTGGAATAACAGGCTGGTAATTTTGAGGGTTCTACTCCCTGTTTGGTCAGGTGGTCTCAATAGTCCTATGACCCCTTGGCATTGTGCAGGCTGAAGGAAATGAAAGGATATTAGGCTCTCCCACACTAGTCAGTGAACAAGATAGTTTAAAGCCTTGGGCAGCAAAATAATTAATTAATTCTAAAAATCAATTGCACTGGGAACCAAATAATGGAAGTTACGCACAAGTCTGAGTAATTCACATATTTAATAAATATGCTTGGAAAACACTGAGATGGTTAGCTCTGAATATTGCAATAATTAATAATCAAATTAATTCTCTGGAATGCTAAAGCTACCTGCATGAAAACATGTGTGTAGCAAAATCAGTTAATGTTAAGTACTAGACAAGAGAGCTAAATGCCTAGCAGTCCAGAAGGGACATTGTCACGATCTACTACCGCGGATACGAGAGGAAATGCTTTCCGGGGAAGGATTCAGGTGAGGATGTAGAGATACTTCTGGCTGGTGGCGTGGAGACGTCTGCTTGCAGTGACTGACGTGATGTTCTGTGAAGATGTAGGAGACCGCACTTCGACATGTGGAGCCTGAGCAATACAGCTTACTCCCGTAGACTTTACTTGATTACTGCCGGTGCGAGTAGCCCAGTGGTCAGACTGAAGACAGGATCTGCATCACTTACCTCGGACTTAGGATGAGGCCTTACTCAGGCTTGTACTGCCAGTTAGCTAAGCCTTACTCAGGCTTGAGTGCCCTATATAGCCTTGCTGAGGCTTGCTGGTGCCCTCAGCCTTTTCAGGGAGGACTGGCGAACACTGATGTGGGTGGATCTCGTACCTTCTTATACAGGCTGTAAATAATAAGTGTTTACAACTGTACACAACAGTGCGCAGGGCTTCGAGACGAGCAATTTGATGTAGGACACTTGTGGTCCAGAGGGTCGGGAAGTAGCAGTAAATCGCTTGACAAATGTGTACTAAAACACATGCAGCGTGCTGCTATGGGCCTGGCTTTAATCGACCTGCTGGTCAGCTGAAGCTGGTATGTACAGAGGTAAAATCGGGCAGGAAACCTTTAGTAATAGCTTTTGTTTGAAACACATGTTGCATTGTCACAATACTACAGACAAGTTACACAAATCAGGAAAGAATGTATGAAATTGCAACATGTGTCAAACAAAAGCAGTTATTAAACGTTTCCTGCCCGATTCAATCTCTGTACAAACTAGCTTCAGTTGACCAGCGGGTCCATTAGGGCCAGGCCCACAGCGGCACGTTGCACGTGTCTTAGTACACATTTGTCAACTCCTTTTACGGTAATTTCCCGACCCTATGGACCACAAGTGTCCTACATCGAATTGCTCGTCTTGGAACCCTGTGCACCGCTGTGTACAGTTGTAAACACTTATCGTTGACACCCTGTATACCCAAAATCTTAGCTTGTAGGCTGTCAGAGGGGTGCAGTGGATGCTAGCCTTTCTTCATGGGGGTTGGTTTATTTCGACTTCAGTGCTGCAACACCCTCTCCTTATCAGCTCCGTTGGAGGCTGTTGAAGTTTGTATCACCTCTGCTTAAGACTCTGGAGGCTGCAGTGTCCTTGTAGCAGAGGTGCTGCGATCTTGCATCATCCCTTGGAACTCACATCTCTGGCTGACTGGTGTCGATTGTTCCGTCTGAACATAAAATCTCAAGCAGCAAATATGGGTGACCGCATGGTGGCTTCAGTAGACAGTATAATTTGTTCCTTCACATCCCGTGTCTGTAATCACTCACTAGGCTGGGAGTGATCCTGTAGGCACGACATTAATTGACCTGTCTCATAGTATGACTTCCCCATGAGAGTAACAATTCTTGAGCTGGGGTGAAATCTCTTATCCCAGCAGCAGTAAATCTAATTGCAAATACATATCCCTAGTTCAAGAAAAAAAAACTACACAGATTACACTGCTCTCATATTATCTCATTGATCACTCTCAACTCCTTTTTTTTCCCGTTGATCTTAATGAAGCATGTGCAGCGTCCTGTCATTGGTGTTGTGGTCTTGCACTACGCAGACTTTACACTGTGATGCGTTCAGTCACTGGCTAATGCAGGCACAAGGTAATTTGTTTTAAGGGCAGTTGAATTTAAATACAGTTTCTCTCTTTGACGCATGTCGCTCTCCTGCGCATTGCACATGCACCCTCTACTTTTTGACTTTGCCCCATCATCGAACAAATAATCGCATATGGGCAAGTCACATGCTGGCAGACAATGAATCCCGTGTCCACAAGGTTGATCCCAGCTCAGCGGACGATTACAGACATGTGGATAAATTATTAAAATTGTACTGCCCATCCAAAAGCTGACATGAGGTCGTCCACCCACACCAGGAGAAAATGTTTTATCCACAAGCCACCGACATGCCAGAGCAAGAGGAGCTACTTGGAAGGGATGCTGCAGGAGGGTAGCACCCTTCACCTGATGTCACTACTGCCCGAGCTTCGTGGAGAGGCGAAACATACGTCATCAACCTCTAGACAGGGAGATAATAAATGGAGGCGCAGCCCACAACCCTAAGTTAAACAACCCCTGTGAAGCGAGGCTAGCTATCCCCGAACCCCTAGGGCAGCCAACAAGGAGAAAATTTCTGTATACAAGGCAATGCCAAAACACAGCTCGAGAGTTCTGTTGGTCCTCCGACCTGAAGAAGGCCGAGGAAGTCCAGTCTGCATAAGACTCTCCAGCTGGTGCTCAACGAAGAAGCAACACGGAAGTAGCTGCAACACTGTTCGAAGAGGCTGTACACGTTCTTACCCTCATCAACCAAGAAGCACACAGAGGAAACCCAGCTGGGGAAGTGAAGATCTCTCACAACGCCCAACTCCGTCAGCCGTCAACGACAAACTAAAACAGCCAGAGGTATCAAGACATCCTCAATCGGAGTCACAGTGATAATCACACTTGCTCCACTATCTGGGAAAGGAGATACATGTTGTGTGAGGAATTGTACCACATGAGAAGTCAACGCCCTCTGGGACGCTGCCTGGGTACTTACCCCCCCCCCCCCCCCCTTTTCAGTGTATGCCCTTGTTGCCTCCCAAAGCTGGCTGAACCCTACAGAACACCTACTAATCTGCCCTATCTCTCTTTCTCACTGCAACCCAAATGCAGATATCCCTCATATTCTCTCTCCACTTCCTCCTACATCCCCACAGCAGCGACCGAGCATCACCTGCCCAGGCCGCCTGACAGCTGGAGTTTAGGGGGAAGACATTCACTTCTACCCATACAAATACCCAACCTGTAGTCCAGCACAACCAAAAGTGCAAAGAACCATAATCGGACTTGACCATAATAAGCTTAATCCTGTGCAAGCTCACCCCATCAAGATGGTTGGTGATGGGGAAGGGGGGGAAGTAGAAGTGGAAACTTTATTTTTTAATTAACCCCATCTGTTGAAGGCACTCTGAACAAGTGGAGTATCAGTTCCTGTGTGTGTACTCTGTGAAGTACTCTGTATATTAAAAATATGGTTTAGTGTAATTTTTTATTTTACTTTATCATACTATGCACTGTTTTTTTTATACAGAAAACAGTTTTTTTATACTATGTGTAAACAATGTATAATTAAAAAACAAAATTTTCACACCAATATATAACACTACAGATTTTTTACACCAAATAAAAACACTGCAATTTTTTTATACCAAACATACTACCAAAATGCCAGGTTTTACTGACCAAAATTGGGCAATTTTATTTACCATTTTTTATTGGCCGTAACTATTTAATTCCAAGTACTTTACATAAATGAAAGTTCTGTATATAGTGTGACTGTATTACTGAGGTTTGACTGTACACACACAAAAATGGAACTATAAAAACAAAGCATTTCATTTTAATACTTTACTATGTATTGATTTTGTGCGTACTTACATTTTTGACAAACTTGCAAGTAATAAAGGAAAGAAAACTGTACCAAAATCAGCTCGTCAAAAATAGCAAAATTATAAATAGATTTTTTTATAAAAACAGATTTCTAGGTACCATTTAGGTATTGCGAAGTCTTGTCCTAACATCACAAAGAACTAACAACCAGGTAGTCAGACACAATAGATCCTACTCACGACTACAAAATACTTACTACATGAATGATCAATCCACTACCTTAAAAGTACCACGGGACTACAAAAAGGTACAACTTCTGTGCACGAACAAAGCACAGCCAGGCATCTGAACTATGAAAGTTACCTTGCACACAGTCGGAAAAGGTCATCAACAGTGTCAGGGTGGTTCTTGAGGCCATTGTGCTCTTGCAGGATTAGGAATGCAGGACTGATAAACGCCTGCAACATGTCCAGTAGCCCCTGCACGCAGCCTGGTTCCGAGGCATATTCATCCACAAGGATACTGCCCAGGTATAGGAAGCAGCTGTGTTGGTTCACCTGATACAGTGCCACTATCTGCAACACACATCACCATGATGAATGGTAGAACTGAACCCACACCCATCCCCAACCATACAAATAAGGTAACAGTAAAACCTTGTTAAAGTAAAACCTCTGTATAACAAAGCTGAAGGGACCAAAGATTTGGGTGTTTGTTATAGAGGGGTTCTGAGATGACTTACAATGTGTTTCTTTTTTTCATCATGCAGTCAATTTTGAAACTAATTGCAGCTGAAATTGAGTAGCATTGGTTCTTTTGTATTGATTAATTTTAGGAAAATTTCTTTTGAACACTTGTACAATAAAACATTATGGCCACTATTAACAAAAAAAAAAAAAGCCATTAATTTTATTTGGAGCCACATTTTGTAAACAAAGATTCACAAAATTCTAAAATTTTTTAATAAGTAACGAAAACTCATATGATAATATAAATACTTTGTACACACAGAGTAAGACAATTAAGCTTCTACAGTAGTTAACAAACATTATGGCTTTTGTTATTTTTATTTATCTAAAATATGTGACAAATGTAGGTTATTTTTACAGTTCAAAGTAAAGTTTTGTAATATATATATATATATGAGAAAGTAAATGTAATCAGACTTTTTCAGTCTTCATTATAGAGACGTTTTGTGCCAAAGAGAGAAAAATAATTTGTTATAAAGAGTAGAAAATACATTGTATCATATACAGTTTAGACCGGATCTGACACAGATTTTGTTATAGAAAGGTTTTTGTTATAAAGAGGTTCAGTACGTAGAGCTTTTACTGTAATTTCAACTCAGTTTATTCAAACTTCAATGCAAATCAAACATGTTGTTAACCTCCAAACATATGAATGAGATATTGCATGTTTTGTTGTTTGGTTAATTCAAAATTCTGCATAATATTCATTTACATTAAAATTTCCTCAAAATGTATATCAAATTCAGATACATAATTTATAAATGCTACAGGAATTATGATGTTGTTGTGTAGCAAAACAAACAATGCAAGCAATTGCCTTAGGATGGTCCCACAATACAGAGATGCATTGTGATGCAATATGTTGCAATGAGTTGCAGCCAATCAGGATAAAGCAGCAGTTTGTTGCAATGTGTTGGTGAAAAGTTTGTGCATGAAATTCTGGTGGTGTGGTTGTCAGCAATAGCAAGTGATAGAGAAGGAGAACAGGAACAAGTGTTTGTGTATGTGGAGAATAAGAATTACTATTTGTTTACACTCTGAAGATGACAAGCATGTTTAAGCCCACATCATGTTATTGTCTATTAACATCAAAATAATTTTCTTTTGTCTTATACATCTCCCACACTTGCTGTAAGCTGTTGCATAGGTTCCACTGCACATAACATTCTTACTGTCTTGTTTATCTTCAACCCACTTAAAACATATGATTGCGAAAGTGACAGTGTCAAATGTTCTTCACGTGTCCTTTACCACATTTGCAATGTCTAAAAATGTAATTTTACCCCTTGAAATACACAGCAGCACCAAATCAGATGGCATCCATCGCTAACAGTTCATTGCTCAATTATAAAATAGTAAAGTATAGCTCATCGCCACCCATCACGTAGGCATGTATCACATCACAATGCGTCGCTGTATTATGGAGCCAGCGTGTACGTGCTCAGACAGCAACAGGAGGTTGCCTAATGTGTACTGGCAGTCAGCAAGCTGACTGGACGGAAAAGAAACAGTTGTCACTCCAACTCCCCCTAAACTGTCCACAGACAAAGAACTCTTGCAGTCTGCCTTTTCTAATTGTTTATCCCTTTTTTTAACCAGAACTTTACATTTATGGGAAAAAGGAAAGAATGAGAGGTACAAAAGTTTCTGGTGATGATTTGGTTTCCATTCTTATTTTTTACATTTGAAATAAAACAAGTGGAAGTAAGCAAAAGTACAATGCAGACATGTATTTCAGAAAAATTAGAAAAACCATTTATGTATAGTCATGAATAGCACGAACCACGATTTTTTTTGCAACATTTAGGAAAGTAATTTTTCATGAATGAAACTGCATCAACAATTTGTTGTGTCCTGTTGGAGTAAGTATATAATCAATTTTTCTTTCTTTACATTTGTTTGTGATGATATCTACTTGTACAATATTTTAATTAAGTAACTTGTGTACTAAAAGCCAAAATATTGTAACAGCACTCTACCACTGTATTCTCAAATGTAATGCCATTAAAAGAATGCTAGTGGCTGGGGTGGGCTGCTTCCATTTTTCTCTCTTTTATGCAGTGATAGGGGTAAGATAGGAAGGATTACAGTAAATAAGAAGAATAGTTAAGCTAAGTTATTTTACTGTCTAAAAAGATAGAATTAAAACATAATTGTAATAAACTGACTAGCCAACTAGAGATAGAAGGAGAAGGGTATAGGGTAAGTTTAGGAAATGAATAGAAGCATAGCAGGAATAGCACTCACCATTGCCTCATCCGGGACTCGCCGTCCCGACCTTCTGGTTGGAAACCCAGCTGGCTGCTCCGGTGACATGTCGCCAACCGCACCCTTGGCTGGTTCCATAGCTCCCTTCACACTTCTTGCCCCACCCCATGTGCTCATTTTCAAAATGTCTTTCTATTGGTTCCTGCTGTGCACCGAGGGTGGAGTTTCCCAGTAGATTGTTAATGTTTAGAAGAAATTTAATGAGGTTTGCTGGACCCACATTTTCTGTTTAAATTCGCACATTTCTTAGTTAGTTTACAGATTGCCAAAGTTAAAACACAAAATGTGGGTCCAGCAAACCTCATGAAATTCTTTCTAAAACTAACAATCTACTGGGAAACTCCGCCCTCGGTGCACAGCAGGAACCAATAGGAAGACATTTCGAAAACGAGCACGTGAGGTGAGGCAAGAAGTTTGAAGGGAGCCATGGAACCAGCCAAGAGTGCAGTCGGCGACACGTCACCAGAGCAGCCAACTGGGGTTCCAACCAAGTCGAGGCGGCGAGTCCCAGACGAAGCAATGTTGAGTGCTATTTCTGCTATGCTTTTATTCGTTTCCTAAACTTACCCTATACCCTTCTTCTTCTTCTATTTATAGTTGGCTTATCAGTTAATTACAATAATGTTGCAATTCTACATTTTTATAGAGTAAAATAACTTATTACAATTTAGCTTTACTATTCTTTTTATTTACTATAATCCTTCCTATCTTACCCCTATCTAAGCTTATAAGATGATGTTAAGGTCAACTCATAACAAGTGGCATGCTGGAATGTAACACTCCACTCTTAAAGAAAAATGTGTGTCAGCCTTTCCCTCCTTCCAGTGACTCTAGTAGTCCAAATCAACTCTTCCTGTACTTGCCGCCACGTCAAATTGCAGAGCAGCTGTATGGTTTCCATTTTCTATGCATATTTTATGATGTACAACTTAAATATAGCAGTGTAAGAAGCACACGAACTTCCGGCATTCATCAGAACATACACTAGAAACAGGGATGTTGAAAAGGTTAAATAGTGGTTATTCACAATGTGTGGTATAGTAGTGGGGTGGAGAGGTGACCAGAAAAAGACGTCAAGAAAGAGAGAAAGTTGAGGAGTGATGACAAAAAAAAAAAGACAAATGAGAGGAGGAATAATAAACAGTTACCCTGCACTTTATCATTTTTCAAGTATCTCCCGACAGTTCACAACTACTTCTCCGCCCTCCTTTGAAATTTTTTCCCCCATATATAGCAGACCCTCAAATTCTTTCGCTTTATTTTAGGGGAAAAATTACATGCTATTCATGTATATATGAGCCCCTATGTAAAAAAAGGGGACTATGTCAATTTCTGGTCCATTTGAAATAATGCAGTGCTATGAGAGTTGAAGAGCAGTTCTTTCAGACAAAAAAGGACCAGGTCATGAAATGTATACTACCTTGCCATCTGTTAACACAATGGTGTACTGCTAAGAAGTATGACATTTCTATTCCTTAGTATACTGGGCCATGTCCACTAGCTGTTTGAAATGGCAGACTCAGAGGTTGAATGTGATATTAAGTGACTCTGGCAGTGATAAAAGTAAGGATAGATTATTGTTTAACATTTTCTTTTGAGTTTTATTAACAACATTTGTCTTCTTAACTCTTTAACTGCGACGTTTGACTATTCTCGAATGTGAAAATTATCGCTTACTTGCGGCATTCGACTTTAGTCGAACAGGAAGGTTTTCTAAGTTGCGATGTGTCTGGCATGGAATTGTTTTCTAACAAGTGCACATCTAATAACCTGTAAATACAAGTCTGCACATGTAATAACCTGTATATACTATGTAAATAGTTTCTGTGTTAGAAATAAGTTAATAATATTATTTATATGTACTTTTTTTACATTAATTTTTACACTTTTTGGGTAAAAATTATGAAAATTTTTGTTGCAGCAAAAGAGTTAAAACCGGATAATTTGGACTAAGTTTGGCAATAAAGTCACAAATTTTAAAATAACAATATTACAGCATATGAGCAAAGAAAAGCCACTCCGATGCCTCTGAAACTCTCTGAAGGGAATCATAACTCAGGTGGAGGAACGTGATGAGAGTGGAGGTGGCATTGCTGAATTAGGTAGTTGAATCCATCATAACAATGAAATTTCAGTACAAGCTGAATACAAATCATGCATGTATACTGACTGTATACTTGTTTCATTATAAGCTTGGCAGGAACTAGCAGAGGCCGAAAACGTAAAAAACAACCTGATAAGTAGCATGACAATGTGGACAAATCACTTAAGAACTCTGGCAAGGCCTAAGTAACCCAAACAACAAACACTGCCTACTACTGTGTACAGTTGCATGTGTATAACCTTGGCATTCATAATCTTGGGAGAGATGAATCTACAATGTTCAAGTGGTATGAGAATATTGCTTCAAGAGGTCCAGATGAAATTGGTTCTTGTGTAATCAGGTATTGCAAACAAAAGTTACCAAATGGGCGGAAAAATCTAGTAACTTATATTGACAGTTGTGGCAGACAGAATACAAACTTAAAAATGGCCATGGTAGGATGTTATCTTCTGAGCAAAAGAGCAAGCAGTTTTGAACGACAGTTGAACAGGACCCAGTTTTCTCCCTAATGATGTTGATTACCCTGAATGTTATGTTTTTGGAGAACTTTCTCTAAAATCTCGCCAAAAACACATTTACTTTCCTGAAAATTGGATGGAACTGGCATCAAAGGCAAAGAAGAAGAATCTATTCCAGGTTATTGGGATACGAACAAATGATTTTGTGTCACTTTCAGATTGGGTGAAAAATGCTGCTATTCACAGAAATAAGACTGTAGACGTACACTAAGTGAAATGGATACAGAATATCATTTATGTACCTATGATAATGAAATGAAAATATTCAATGAGTAGCATTGAAGACTGTAAGAGCGTAAATTTTGCTCGGCGAAAGAAAGGTTGCCCTTCATGATTACATGAATCTGAGGAGCCTATCATTTTATATCCAGAAGGAAGAAAACTCACTGATCCTAAACTGAAATATCTCAAGAAACTTCTTCCTTATATACTCCCCGTGCTCCATATCTTCTATCAGAATCTTCTGTCCCAAGATGAGTTGAATGAAGATGACAAGATTTTTGTGTCTGAAGAGGAAGATGGTGAAACCAGCGACTAAAGCTATTAATAGAAAATACTATATTTTGGTGTGTATATGCCATGTGCATGTATAGGCTGCACCAGAAGTTATTGATGAAAAAATTGGGATAATTAATATTTCAAGTATAGGCTCCACTGAATTTTTGTCAGCAACAGAAAACTACAGTGACATCAAAATAATTAATTTGCCATCTGGTATGTACTTGTTGCAACCGCAGAAAAAATGCACACACATGCAGTTCCTGCAGGATCTCTCATCAGGCCAGAAAGACAAGAGAAAGAGAGCGCATGAGAAACAAGAGAGGTGGTAAAGGGGCATTCTAAAAACAGCCAAGCCACTGTGTAGCAACAGGGAGTGCCAAGAGGGGAAAAAGACACCACAGTGTTGAAGGGGGGAGGTGAAGGGAGTGACAAAGACACTTGTCATGGAAGAGGGAGTGGGGTAGTGGAAGGAAGGGGCATAAGGGAGAGGGAGAAAGAAAATAATGAGAGCCCACAAGCATTTTGAGGGGGGAAGGGTGAAAGGAGGGAGGAGGGGTGAAAGGAGGGGGGAGGGATGAAAAGAGGGACTCAAGAGTAAGAGATAGAATAAAAAAAAAGCAACTGACCCAGCAGAAGAAAAAAAGTAACCAACTCAAACTAAGAAAAAAAAACAAAGGGACCCCAGCTCAGCCTACACAGGGCGGCCCATAAGCATTGGCCCATTAAGTATTTAAATACAAGTGATAAACTATTAATGATTAGTTCATATTTTATTAGACTTCCTTAGAAACTAAGTTAAAACATTAAAATGTTCTGTATGTTGACAAATTTATGAACATGTTTTGGGGGAAATTTTTTTTTTAATGACAATATTTCCTAAATAAGCTACACTCTACTTTTTTGTAATCATTTTTTTCTGTACAAATGTGTGGTCAAAAATGCCAAAAAATGGTACTTCTTTCTTAGTACAATGTGTGTTTTATGTCTAATATCAAATATAAGGTGTATATTGTAAACAGTAAGAGAGTATACAACGGGCACTGTCCAATTTTCTCCTGAAATTGTGTCCACGAATAATAAGAGTTACTTTGTGCTACCGATTGAACTGAAACACACTTTTTTTCATAATTATATTTTATTACTGTTATTGCATTTCTAGTAAACCTAATAACCACTTTTTGTGCATGTTTGTGCATGTATCATTCATAATGTGCATAATATACAACATAGCGTTCACAATTAGCCTTGTCTCGAATGTAACATATTGGACATGGTCCAGTTTATTTACTGAAGGACTTATATACAGTAAGTAATTGAAGTGATTTTGGCGGCTCTTAATTGCGAGGTCTTGAGAGCTGATGAGGGTGTGTGATGGAGGTTCAGTCACGATGTAAACTAGTGTTTTAAGAAATACTTTTGTTTCAGTAAGAACGCCAGATGGTCTGCTACCTGCTAGGTGGGAGTGTGTTCAGCGATGTTACCTTTCATGAATTGGGTCACTGTCAAATATAACCTACAAAACTTAAGCTTAGGGATAATGACCCTGTGTCTTCTTTTCCCTACCTTGTCTCTCCACCAAAGGCCAAAGTGTTAAAGAAACATATAAACGAATTAAAGGACAAGGGAGTAGTAGAAAATTCTACTATTACGTATGCCAGCCCAGTTTTTTTAGTTCCAAATTGAACCCCAGGGAAATTCAGGTTGGTAAGTGACTACCGAAAAATTAATAAAAAGATCTTTCTGGACCTACATTCTATTCCACGTATAGATACAGTATTCCAACTCGTGGGACAGGTAAGGTACTCCACTATTTTTTATTTGATACAATGCGAATTCTGGATTTTGTTACCCCTTGGGGTCTCTACCAGTGGACATCTTTGCCAATGGGAGAAAACTGCGGGCCCCAGGAAATGTTGAGGATCGTATTTAATATTTTGAGGGATATCTTTATGAATTTGCTTTCCTATATACAGGATGAGTCATCAATTCTGTGACAAATGGCGAGAGGACATTCCTTGCAAAGTTTCGGTTAGAAAATTTCCGACAGCAAACGCCAGAAAACCACTCCTAAGGGCAGGAAACCCCAGTGAAGATGGGGTTGCAATTATGAACTTTTTTTAATTACACTAAAACCATGTGATATTAAGGAATGAATTTTTGTAGGCATGCCAAACAATTCAGTCACTGTAACATGCAAGTACCCATGTTGACCTACCACATACCCTACATATAAAATGGGGGTTGCCTCCCCTTCAAATAGTGAAAAAAGGGTTTTCATACATTGTTACGTAAATTATGATCACGGCCTAACAATTACCATTGCAAGATGTAAAAAAAATTTCCTCTTGGTAAGAAAATCTCCGACGAATGGTTTGCGAGAAAACAGACCTCCAAGATATTAAATGCCTCATAAGGATTACATGGTATTTAGTATCTTGGAGGTCTGTTTACTCATAAACCATTTGTCACAGGTTTTCTTATCAAGAGGACTTGTTTTCAAGTCTTACAATGGTAATTCGTAGGCCGTGATAATAATTTATGTAACAATCTACGATGACGCTTTTTTCACTGAGGCGGCAACCCCCATTTTACTATGTAGGGTATGCGGTAGGTCAACATGGGTACGTGCATGTTAGAGTGACTGAATTGTTTGGCATGCCTACAGAAATTCATCCCTTAATATCACATGGTTTCAATGTAATTAAATAAAGTTCATATTTGCAACTCCATCTTCACAAGTGTTTCCTGCTCTTAGGAGTGGTTTCCTGGCATTCATTGTCTGACATTTTCTAACTGAAATTTTGCAAGGAACGTCCTCTCACTTTTGCAAGGAACGTCCTCTCACTTTTGCAAGGAACGTCCTCTCGCAATTTGTCACAGAGCTGATGACTCACCTCGTATAGATGATGTGTACATCTATAGTCGGTTGTTCGAAGAACATTTTCAGCATCTTAGGGTATAAGTGTTGGATGCTTTAAGGAAAGCCGGTTTGACGGTCAACCAAGACAAGATCTCCTGGGCTGAGAGTCATGCTTGTTACCTAGATTCGTGATTTCAGAGGGGACAATGTGGACTGACCCCGAGAAAGTAAAACCTATTGTGGTTTTTCCTGACCCTAAAAATTTGAAAGGGGTTCGACGGTTTCTGGGCATGGTAGGCTTTTATACCAAGTTTATCCCGGATTTTGCCACCATTGCCAGGCTCCTAAATCATTTGAAAAGGAAGAGGATAGAGTCTGTGTGGGTATCGGAGCAGAAGCGAGCATTTAATCAATGCTTCAAAGGAAAGGTTAGTATCCCCACCAGTGTTAATTTCGCCGACTTTCTCCAAGAAATTTGCCTTGCATGTTGATGCGAGTGCCAATGCTGTAGGAGCCATGCTAAATTAGGTGGTAGAAGGGCAGTTAGTGCCAGTTGTGTTCACGAACCGATTGTTGACTCAGACCGAGATGAAGTATACGGCAAATGAGAAGGAATGCCTGGCTTGCCTGTATGGTATGGTATGGAGAAGTTCTCTGATTATATTGAGATTCAGACGTTTGATTTATACACAGATACACAGACGATCAAATGCTAACATGGCTGCTAAAAACAGACAAGCATGTGGGCCGATTAGATCGGTGTCTGGCAACGATTACATAAATCATGTGAGAGGGAATAAAAATGTAGTGACTGACTGCCTGTCTAGAAAGTTTTCTCCAGAGGATTATTAGCAAAACAAAATACAGGACGATAGGGTCGTCATGATAGGTGCGATAAGTGACATTTTATAGGCTTATTAATTAGATGACTGTTACTCACCGGTGCAACTACATTGCTAGCAGTTATCAACGGAGTTGAGTCACCGTCAATGCCTACGAGATTCTTGTATCTACCGGGCAGGGACAGACGTCCCAATAATGGAATTTATTTTCGCCAGATGAGCCACTGGGACCATGCAAGCGGTCCGGGGCTAGTACAGCAGCATGCCGTGAGATGCCGCATTAAGTATGATGCCTGGATACCACAGCTCTTCACTACACCGCTCACACTAAGAATCTAAGTGCTGGGCTTGCACCTGCTAACCCCCTCTCCAGACATCCTATGCCAGTGAAGGAAGGGATGGCCGAGGAGTATAAAAGAAGAGATACACCCCGGCCTCCGGATCGTCAGTTCTGCTTCAGTTCTCAATCAAGTCTTCTGACTACTCTCCTAGGTTCTTATTGCACAAGCAATTGGTGCAGAGGCCAGCACCTCTCCAATTTACTTCACAGCTTCCACATGAGGCCGAAGATCGTCTCCAGCCTGCATTTAAGGAAGAATCAATTGCGTCATAAGAGCAGCACACTTAGACATGTTCTGTCCCTTACAGACACCAGAGAGTATAGCTCGCCCCAAGGAGTAACACAAGCACCAACAACTGCCTACTCCCAGCTTTGCACAGGGTGCCTTCCCCTGTTTATGCTAGGGTGTTTACCTTTTGCCAAGCCCATGTAGATAGGAGGTAGTAATTCCACCATCTCTGTTTATTTTCCCTCATGGTAAAATAAACATTGACATTATCTAACTTCTTGAGTATCACTTTGACCTCCTACCATTTGTCACCATCGGTTCTGACAGAGAAGGCTGGAGACCGGGTTTGCTCTTTCCAAATCTAAAGACAACATATGCAATGCAATGAATGCAATGAACAGTAGAGCCACAACACTAGGATACCATCCCGTGGAAGGTGGCTTGCCAGCTGGAAGTCGCCCCCGGCTCACTGCTTACTTTGTGGTGCCTGAAAGGGGAACTTCTTCGAGTCTGGTAAGATCAGTGAGCTCAGGATACTCACCTCACCAATATTGGAAGGCCATGACCTTAGGTATGCTCCTGATGGGATCGGCTTTTCGGCTAGGATGAAATATTCTCACCACAGTGAATGTACTGACTGGAGCTATTCCCTAGATTATGTAAAGATCTAGTTGAATATCAACAGGCCGATCCGAAATATCAGCATATTTTTGGGGAGGTAGGAAATGGTAATAATGAATGTCTTTTTAAAGGGATCCTAGGAGAAGAAGAAGAAAAAAGAAATTTTGTGGTTTTTGTTCCAGTAGAACTTAGGCGAATGTTTAGCTATTATCATGATTGTATGATGGGTGGACACCAGGGACGTGACCGTACTGTTCGGAGGATTCAGAAGTTATTGTAGGATGGGTTCGTGTATTTAGGGTGTGTGAGTTGGCGAAAGCACGGAATTGTAAGGCTGTTGGGAAGTATTGTGGTGATGTTGCTAAGTTCCCATGGGAACGGGTTTACCTTGATGTGGTGGGACCCAATGCCTAGGAGCACAAAAAGGTTTGTGTATATTTTGGCAGGAGTGGATAGTTTCACGAAATTTGTCTTCTTTTCCCCCTTCGGACTGTGAAAAGCTTTGAAAACTGTAAGGTTTTTGAAACTAGACTTTTTGCTGTGTTTGGCTTGCCAGCAAGTATGGTATGTGATAATGCGGCCTATTTCAGCTCTGGGGAGGTAAAGCAGATCATGTTTTGCTGGGGAGTGAAGTTGATATTAACTGTGCCATATCACCCCCAAGCAAAAGCTGTGGAAAGATATAACCGAAATCTAAAGGTAGTGTTAAGGATTTTTCAATCAGGAACCCAGAGGGAGTGGGACACAAAGTGTTGGTTCAGATGGGTTTGTGTTTTAACAATGTAATCACTGGAGCTACTAAACATACTCCGGCTGAGCTTTTCTTTGATCACAACCTTCTGCACCCGTTGCTGAATGCATGGTCCTTAAATGGTCCTGAGTGGGGTTTGGTGGATGTAAAGGATATAGAAGACGAATGGGACGATGTAACTCATAACTTAAAGAAATAACACCAAACTTTGGAGAAGTACAATAAAATAAAAGGTGAGGTTAAGTTGAAGCTAAGAGATCTTGTGTTAATTGATCCCATTACTTGTCCTCAAAATTATATTTTTTTTTAGTATAAGATGGCACCTAAATAGGTAGGGCCATTTGAAGTTATATTTTCTGACACCTGTGACTTTGTTGTTAAGGGATGTGCAGAATCAGTAAAAGTTTAAAAATGGTGAATATTGGAAGTATTATATTATGAATATTGTGTGGTTTGTGCTACCACTTTTACGGGGGAAGGATGTGACGGAGGTTCCGTCATGATGTAAACTGGTGTTTTAAGAAATACTTTTGTTTCAGTGAGAACGCCTGCTAGTCTGCTACCTGCTAGGCGGGAGTGTGTGGCGTGAGGCAGGTGCGGAAGATGCAAGGGGTACGTGAAGAGTGCGTGCACACTTTGTATTCCCGCACCAAAAAGAAAAAGATGTACACTGATACATTATAGATAGCGTGGCAATAAAGAGCATGGCACCTCCGTAAAGAGGGCGTGCAAGATATGGTTTCACGGTGGGGGTGCCACAGAGTAGGGGCCTGATCCGGGTATATATTGGGGGGTCGTGCTGTGCTCAGTGAGACAGGTCCTCGCTGGCGAGCTGGAACCAAGGGCGAGTGCGTCCGCCCGCGATTAGAACTTCAAGAGTCGACCTGAGGGCAAGATAAGTATGCTGCTAGTTGGACTTTAAAATAGTCAACACTTGATGTGGGACAGAAAAATTGTGCAGTGTAGACGAGGAACTTAGACTAAGAGTGCCTAGTAGTGTGGACTTAGGTTTTCTGCACCAGAATGTTTGAGTTGGAAAAATATTCTTGTAGTGCGATAGCAGAACTTAGAAAATTTTGGCTAAGTGTTGAAGAGGAACTTGGAATAATTTGCGAGTGTACTGAAGAGGAACATAGAATATTTCACGAAGGAGTTGTTGAGGGGATTATAATAATTCGTGAGTGTACTAAAGACGGATTCAGGGATTTGGTAAGAGTTTGGTGATGGACAAAGCGATAGCTTATGTATGGGGCAGTGAACAGTTGTGATTGGAGACCGGACTTTAATTATTTTTGATAGGGTTTTGGGATAACTCGCAGGAGTTGGAGCAAGAGATTTTTTTTGGCAAGTTTAGGTTGGAATGGACTGCTGGTGCAAACTCAATGACCAGGGTTTTTTCGGCAAGACCAGAACTTGTTTTTCCTTGTTTAGCAGAAGTTGAGGGTGAGTGGATGCCCGTGGCTGATAGAAGAGGGAAGAGTTGAACATCGACTCGAGGAAGACTGACTGGGACCAGGAGTTTGGGGAGTTTTTGGGAATTTGTCTGTGAAGGCCGAAAATCTTTTGAGAAAGGAGATTGTTTGTGGGAGTATGGTAAATATAATCAAAGAAAAGAAAAAAACTCTTGAAGAGGGATTGGTGTGTGGGGGAGAGAGTGTGTGTGTTTGTGTGTATGTGTGTGAGAGTGGTAAGGCCAGTGCACTACCCCCACCGCAAGGTGGAGATAGGTAAGGAGAATATCCTTAGGCACGTGGTCTTTAATGATGATGTGGGGAGTTGGAGGTGTCCCTTTTCAAGAGGAGAGAGGGAGAGAGAAGAGTAGTTTTAGCATGAGTGTAGAAGCAGAGAGAAAAAAGAATGAGTAAGCACTTACCTTGAGACCATTTTTCTCGCTCATTGGGGTTATTTTTGTTATTGTACCTGGTTATGTAAAATATGGGTGATTTTAGTGTTGTTTTAGTATGTTTCGTTGCCCAATTATATTTGGTACCAAAAGGGTGTATAATCAAAAGGGATTTTTACTGGATATTTTGTTTTCCCTTTTTAAATGAGGAGTTCTGATGGATGTGTACTGATGTGTTTTTAAATAGGCAAATTTTTATAAGCTTTGGTTATACGGAGAAAAATTGTCTAGACATTTTAGGTGTCAGTAAAAAATAAAAAGGTACTGTGGTAATTGCTATAAATTATAGCGTATGTTTTGGAGGAATTTTGAGTGAAGAAGTTTGTAATAAAATGTTATTATTGTAATATTTAAAGGAATTTTCAAGTACTAAAGGGAGTTTGGGGATAAAACTGTAAACATTTTGCAATTTCTCAAAAATGGATCTAAATGAAAGTTTTGTAAAATGTAAATGCCATTAAAATCAAAGTTCAGGAAAAGAATAGTGTTATTTTATGGTTGCACCTGTGTGGTTTTCCTATCCTGGACCGAACAATATTGCATCTCTGAATCAACAAATAATTTTCTTAAGTTTTAGGACAGGTTACTGTTTTTTTTTTCCACCCTTGTATCCTGATCCCATTAGTTAAGATTTAGGAAGGCAGGAGGGATGGAGCAATTGTGATCATGCTGAGAGGAAGCCCCATTACAGGTGATTGATATGAGTATAGAGCAGGGCCAGAATGAAGGGATAGGGGAGATAGGGGATCCCCGATAAAATCCACCAACCAGCGGTATTGTCCGGCACAATTCCCAAATGGAAAATCCGGAGTGACCCAGCTGGGGATTGAACCCAGTTTGCTATGGTGGGATGCAAACAGGCTAACCATTCAGCCACCATGGCCCCCTGCAGTAATAAGGAAACTTGATAAAAATGATAGGAATAAGATGGATATTGCACAAGTATATGGCATTCAGCAGGAAGAAAATGAGGCCAATGAATTACCAAATACAGGGTTAAACCCTGTAAATTACGTCTTAAATCAAATTACAAATTACAACCGTAACACACCGCAAGGGTCTGTTCCCTCTAGTGATAATCTTACTGATGATGGGATATATTGTCATGATGATATTGGGGATGGGGACTATGAGGTTCATATGTACAAAGTACGAACATGGGGCTAATTCAATGCCTCTACAAGCTTTTGTTTAAGTTATGACGAACACGGGGCTAAAGCCGCTACAGACCAAAGTATCTGAGTTATTGAGTAATACTTTGGGGGGGATGTGGTTATGTCAACTACCACAGTTAGTTAGGATATTATGTAGTTGTTTTATGCAGGTAGGTAGTTGTCCACTGTCTTTTTCTTTTTGTGCCTTCCTCTCCCTCCCTAAGTCCTCTGACAAACAATATCATTAATGGCAGGAAGTGGCAGAAAATGGGAAAGGGAGGCGAGAAATACCTTTAGAAGGCTGACGTGGGAATGATTCATTTATGTTGGAAAACAGTGCAAACTCTCAGCGGAAATTTTGACGTAAAAAGTCTTAAAATTTGCGCCCATAGTGGGAGGCAATCCAGAAAATCTGTTGATAAAAAATTTGAGGGATACAGTTTGGCATTGCAGCTCCGAATCTATTGTCTACATTCAAAATTCAATTACACCACTCAATTGCCAAAGGATCAAAGAATATGTTACGTTAAGTGAGGACTGCGAATGTATTGCACTGGCATCGGGGTGGGGGGTTGCGCCGCAATTTTGAGTTTGTTTCGCTGCATCTCGTAACTTCCGTGTAGTGTAACTTTTGATTCGGAGAAGCTACGACGCTCGTTTGAGTTTCAATCGACAGCTCTCATTAAGATCAATTGATTGTGTGTATAAAAACCTGTGTGTGACGTGGTTATGGTGAAATTGTACGAGTTTAATTAAAAAAGTTATGGAAACTTAACACAATTTCAGCCTATACTCGTCATAAAGCCAAGTCGAAATACAGAAAGTGTACGGTTGGAAATAGCATCTCAAAATCAATCCAATTATACTTCTGCGAGGTCTGATTGTAAATGAATCTTTCCTCATGCCCTTTACCCACAGTGGTGGTATTCATAAGAGGGCGAAACGGGCAAAGGATACCTCTAAGTATCAACTGGGACTTAACAACCTTCCTAACGGGTTCAAGTTTCTCAGTCCACAAGAGCAGGCAGTAATCTGCAGACTCTCCATACCAGTTGCACCAGCCTATGAACCGGCTACCTTTGAACTGCCAACAAGAACCACTGAGGGGCTTCACACTGCAGTTCAGGCCTACCTCAGTGGCAAAGACTGGTCAATTGGAATAATCACCAATCTTTGGATTTGGGGAACACCCCGAAAACCACCTACCTCAGCGACAACCGAACCCCACACACCCAGGCCAACAAGCACACACACCACAGAAGCAGCCCTTAGTATGCCACCAGTCGAGCCTCAACCACCACATACACAGATTAATCATCATCAAGGTATACCAGCACGAGTGGTACCACCGAAGCGTGAAGTAGTGCTCGCCGAACCAGATTTTGTTCCTTGCCGGAAGGCGACTGTACCACTTTGGTACACTGGCTGAGCTCCAATTCTGCACAGTGACTAAAGATAACGGCCAACAGGACGCGCCTAGCATCCGCCAAAATCAGTTAGACCATGTGACATGCCACTTGCCAAAGACTGTCATGTGTCAATCTATTAAATTTTGTTTTCTTTTACATTAACATTAAATATATTTTGCCATATAATATATTGTATTCGGCTGCCATGATTTAAATAAAGTTGTGGGTTTTGATATGTGCCACTGTGGTATTGGTACCAGCATTGGCCCAGCAATAGTTGCTACAGTGGACTCGATTCAGGGGACTCAAAAATTTCCATATATCTATGCAGCATTTCAATAGATAAGGGTTTTGACATGTACATCAACAAAATACATCTTCGGACCTTTTTAGACTTCATTTTAAGTATAATGAGAGCAGTACATTATCTGTGAATAAAGTTGAACTAATAAATACAATCAAAATGGGAATTTTAAATAAAAGTATTACTGTATTATTTTTACAGTAAATAATACATTAAAAAACATTTCACCTATACTCGTTTGAATAAAGAATATAAAAATCTCAAAATACTGTATATACTTGATTGTAATACAACACTAAATGCAAGCTAACCTAAAACTTTCAAACCCTCTGAAAATGAAAATAATATGACACTGACTGTAAGGCAAATTTTGAATGTCCCGCCGCGAAGTTATCGAATGGGCAGTGTGTTCATTCCAGCAGGCAGTGAAGGGGAAGCGGCGCTACATGTTGCTGACGTCTTGCGTACGTGGCAAATGTGTATTTTAATGCTATTAAATTTATTTCACTCCACAAAAATCTTGTAATTTTCAGGCAGAAATGAGTAAATAAGGATTATAATTAATTTCTTCACTGTCTTTAATAGTTAATCATTCAAAACCGCATATTCTGATTTTCCATGTTGTGAGTTACACTGAACCTGGTTCGATGCTTACCCATTATTAGATGAAAAAAGGTGACAAATAGGCCCTTTTATTTTATACGTTTATTTAAAAGAAGAGTGTCTATTGAGATAAATTAATATAAATCCTCAGATTTACTCGCAGGAAGTTACTGAAAATGAACTTTAGGCTCGTTGTTCAAACAATTTTTGGCTACAAGGGGAGGTCAAGTATATGATTCTGGGCATATAATTTTATTCACGAAGACCCTGTCCATTGAGTTACAGTAAAATTACGTTTTAAAATCATATTGAATTTATGCCAGATGCAATGAAAGGCCAACTTTATGAGAAAAAACTATCTTTAATCACAAAAGAAAACATCTTTGCATATAATAATTCTTCGTTAAATTGTAAGTCATGATAGGTGCAACTACCATATTTTGGCATATGTAGGCTGCGTGCATAGGACGCGTGTGTGTATAGGCCGCGTGCATGTATAGGCCGCACCATTGGTTTTTGATAAAAAAATTAAGGATAATTAATATTTCAAGTACAGGCCGCACCGAATTTTTGTATTCCTGTGAATGTTGATAAATCACAATTGCGTACAAACATAGTGAATTAAAACTTAATTTCTCCCCTACAAACCAAACATTTGTGACAGCAAATTTGTATTATGTGCATTGTTTATGAATGTTCATTGTTCTATTACTATTCTACAGATGGTAACGTGACTTGAGAAAGCAAAACCATGGCAACATGTTATACAAAATGGCGTCTATCAATCTGCACTTGCGGCTACATAAGATATCTTTCTCTTGTACAACAGAGAAATTATTTTCTCATGTACGTCTTGAATACTGTGATTGATAAAGGCAGTGAAGGGTTACCTAAATTTTGTGTTGCCTTTTTCTAACTTTCCGTGGAATATTTATTAGAGTTACAATTTTATACATAGTCCATTCATAATTTTTATGAAAAAATAATCAAGTGGAAATTTTTGAGTTTTGTTGGTAACGTCCCATAGGGAATCGATATCTTGAAAATATGGCAACACTGCCTCTAGCTCA
Organism: Dryococelus australis; assembly: GCA_029891345.1. Lineage (NCBI taxonomy): Eukaryota > Metazoa > Arthropoda > Insecta > Phasmatodea > Phasmatidae > Dryococelus > Dryococelus australis. Next base: position 132,626,513 of record CM056993.1, read on the forward strand.
TCGTTATCAACATGGCTGCCACCGAAAACATTGCAATATTGATTGCTAAACATGTAACAAAATCCTACAGTACATATTTCATAAACACATGTACTGTAGTCCCATATTTTTCACAGTGCTCTGTAAATACACAATGTGTAGTCTGAGACGTCTATTGATATTATTTAGTTTCTTTTTTGCTACAAAGAATGAGTTCATGATTAAATCAACAAGAGGTTATTTTGGAAGTGGTAAATTACATAAATATAACTAAATACAGTGCAGTGAGACATAAGCAAAAAAAATGTGTGCTAAAATTTATTTTATTCTTGTTATCTATTTGTATTACGGGTGCATGTGTATAGTACTGCAAATCTACTTGTATGCATTGTTGAGTACAGTTCGTACTTATACTTTTTTGTTAATAATTTGTTGTTTAATGATCGGAAAATCTTATTTTCGACGATGCCACAGAAATCTTTGTGTGATTGATGTGGAGAAAATTGAATTTTGAGCTGACTACTTTAGCATTGTTTATGTAGGGATTTTGTCTCGGGATCACAGAAAATGCTCTGTGGGGAGAGGGAGGGAGAGACAGGGAGAGATAGAGGGAGGGAGAGAGAAAGAGAATTTTCTTTTGCTAGACTACAACTTCCCCTCTCATTGGCATGAAAGGGGAGGAAGGGAGGTAAGCAACTGGAGAGACAGAAAGATGGGAAGAGAGAGAAGACAATAGGTAGCCACGCTGATTATTAGGTAATCACTTTTTCTCTCATCAGGCATGTAAGCCAGACTTGCACGTAGCATCGCAGTATCGCACCATGCGCAGATGTGTAGGAAAGACAGCCGACGCATTGCAAAGGCAGCTGTGATCAATGGGGGCGCACGTGATGTATTTCACATCCAGTTACTGAACATTTGCATAAACAACGAGCTTAAAAATTATTGTTACAGCAAATCTTAGGTGACAGGACCGAAATGTACTTTGATCAACAGAACATATGATAAATGATACAAGGAGTTAGCTTTATCGTTATATATATGTGTGTGTGTGTGTGTGTGTGTGTATATATATATATATATATATATATATATATATATATATATATATATATATATATATATATATATATATATATATATATATATAGAGAGAGAGAGAGAGAGAGAGAGAGTAGAATCCCATTGTAGGAAGCATGGTAACTCCGAGAATATGGGTATAACTAGGTCTTTTTGAGGAACCGTAAAAAAAAAATCACAAAAATATTCCATGAAAAATGGTAATTGTATGGCGAGATTGTGTGAAGCAGGCTTGCGGCGGGACTCGTGACCGTGTGAAGTGCGCTTTTGTTATCTGTATGCCGTAACTCCACTCCCTTGTCCAACACCTCGTTTCCTTAAGTACCTTGTGCCACTCTCCCCAAGCATATTGTTCTATGAATAGACCCCCCCCCCCCCCTTCGGCATTGACACAGTTTCCATAAACCAGTTCTGCTTTTCCGTAGTTATTCACAGTCATTGTGCTGTCAACTGTGTTTAGTTTCAAACAACTTGATGTATGTGGGTCGAACATTATTGTTAAATGAAAACCAATTTAATTTAAACATAACAGTCCAAGCGATAGCTGGAATCGAATACAGCTACATATTAACAGATTTTCGCCGGGTTTGTTTACATACTGTAGCATATTAATTAAAGATAGGGACACAACTACTACTACATTTTATCGCTGTGCTGTAACAAACTTAATTTTAATTCATTTTTATAAAGTTTTCTTGAATTTTTGCTGGTTTTGAGCAAGTCTCGCAATCATACAGGTTTTGTTAGTTTAAAACATATAATTTTCCATTGATTGCCGTATTTACTGGTATAATTCTAGCACTGACACAATTCACACAGCATATTTCTCTCAACGAGGCATGTAATGCTAACGGGTCTGCGGCACACGCTTTGTTCTACCATGCCGGGTTGTTGTTCCCCTTATTGATATCTGGCTGCCGCCCCCGCGCTGCAAACATGTAAACACAGTCAGTCACTGAGTTTATTTGTATGTGGGTGGTTTTTTTTAATGCAAAGGGAATAGTTTACATTCATATTAATTTTTGTTTAGTACGAAAGCATAATGGGTAAATATGCCGGTCAAACCGTTGCATTTAAACTTCAGGTAATTGTGTATGCAGAGGAACACTGCAATAGAGAAGAGGGTCAAAAATCGTTGTTTCTGAGTTTAACGTGCATGTCATGTTTTCCCAATACTGGGCCACTGTTACTAAGTGAACCGGACCTGTAAAGACGGCAGTGGCAGGATGCAGGTGGCAGCCGCCCGCCGGAATAATTGTGTAACTACTGACTGACAGCTGCCCTGCCCAAGGATCTAAGGCTGAGCGAAAGTGGTAAGCAGCCTATCCCGGCCACACTGCACAGGATCTAGGCACTCACCCAGCTATGTGCACACTGCAATGTTTTCGCTGCTAGCCCCAGCACATGAGAGATTTAATTTTGAATATGTATCTTCATATCTATTATCAATAAATGAAGTGCTGTGATTAAAAAAAAAAGGAATCCCCCACGTGGGATTACCTACAGAGGCCCCATTCAAATGTTTACATGCACCGTCTTGGCAATTCCTTGCATAATTCATGCACCCTAATTTTTTGCACTAAAATCCTGTAAAATAAATCTGAGACTTATGCCAGTAAATATGGGTATTTGGTTTGAGGTGGTCGTGTGGAGCTGTGACGGGCGACTTATCGCTTGCAGGGCAGTGCTTCGGTGGCCGAGTAAATTATAGCGGTAAATGCTGCATAGGGCGGGCAACTGATTGCAAGTAGAGTGGCTATACTTACGTGGCGTGGTCACATTTTTCGCTCATTTTCACACAATTAGTTTATATATAACAGGATATTTTTACATTATGGTTGTTTGAACACAATTTAAAAGCAATTTTTGGGCGATTTTTAAGTAGTAGGCCTTACTGGAGATCAATATCTGTCTAATTCAGGGACAGCGAGGATCGAACCTGGAATTGTGACATCTCGCTATAACGGGACTCTATTGTATAAATTTTGCTGGGATCACTGAAAATTAACTGTGGATACGTTTATGATAGAATGAGAATTGATTGCAGTAATATTTATCTTTGCTATCAGCTTGGAAGGACAAGTAGCAGTAATTCTGTTCTGTCCACAAGTTACTGACCTAAAATTATTATTTGTACCAAATTTGAGTAATTTTTTATGACTACGATTTTGTGTGTTTGATACTAACATTTTTAATAGTTTTGATAAAATAAATCATGGCTAACTTTGATGCCATCCAATACATACAATGAAACTACCTTCCACCAAAAGATTACACTTTTACATGGTACATAGACAAAAATTTTACGTGAAGATTGAAATGAAACCTGTTAAAATTTATTTATACTATTTTACTTACTGTTGCACTCAGAAATTTACCACTGAAATCAAATTCCTCAAACTATAAAAAGGTAAACCTCTCCATGACAATTTTAAGCAACAGTATTATCACATTTTCTATAAATTATTTTTACTCATGCAAAACATACATATGTAGGTATCTGTATTTGCTCATGTAATGAGTGCACACCATGTGTTTATCAAACCATACTGAAATGGAAGAGGATGCTATATTTGTGTATGAAACAAATAACAGGAAATGCATAGAGCTGTGAAAATAGACAACAGTTTCAAATATAAAAATGCTGGAATTTTTCTACAGTTCATTAACTAGAAACTGTTCATATCTCATAAAGTGTTGTAACCACAAACATTTCGTAAGATGGTTTCATGTCAACACTTTCCTTAATGCCATCATTCTCCAACCTAATCTAATTAACTTTTAAGTTAACTAGGATGAAAAAATATCTTTTTCTCACAACCAGGTGACCTGCCACTGCCACCTTATTCATGCTTTGACTCTGGCCCATTATGCAATGGAATAACAGATTGCTTAACCTTCCTCCCTTCCGTCATTATAAAGACATCCAAATAGCAGATGTTTAGTTCCTCACAGAGACAGGAATCATCCAATTACGTTTAGAATGGTTTGTAGCAAGACATTTGCATACAAACACTCTTAGACACATTAACAAACGTTTCTACTTCAGCTTAACAACTGTACTTTTAATGAGTATAGAATACAAATTCAGAATATGCAATGAACCAGTTGGCTGCTCAGCTGACCTGCTTGACGAGGGGTTCAAGGAGATGAGCAGACTGCTTCCCCACACAGCGGACAGCGAACCTCAAGCAGCGGCAACACCGCTCCATCACCCTGTGGTCATTCTGGAACTTGTTGCAAGTATTGGAGAGTACTGGCCATATCTGAAACCACACACACAGCACTCAGTAACTTTGTGAACCTCCAGACCACCCTTTATCAAAACTCTTAACAGCACACATAATTCACAACTAACATTCACTTTCCTTGGGGGGGGGGGGGGGGGGGGAAACCACACACACACACACCCCACGCCAAAACCTTAAAAAAATCTGACGCACAGTTAGAGCATATAAAACTTTCCGGAAAAATCACCCCAAAACATAGTAAAACATTAAGCCAAATACCAACCAAGATAGCCGAAGGGCACCGTCCTGTAGTTCAAGCCTTTCTCTACAGCACTACCAGTATCCACGGAAGGAACACCCCCTCTCTCAATGGGGCACCCGACTTGCCCAGCACCTCATCTGCACACGTACCAAATACCACACTAGTCGATAGCAACTGTACCACAGAAACGACCCCTAGTACACCTCACGACGAATCCACACCAATTCACCCCCAGGGGTCAACGCTGCCCAGGTATACCCACACGAACATAACACACACACCCACCAAGTGGTCCTAGCTGTAGACTTAGTTCCCAGTGGACAGCCCACGAGGCCAGTTTTGTACATGGGCAGAGCACCCATCCAGCACCGAGAATAAATTGCACGCCACAAGGATGTGTCTAGCCTTGCGTCCGACCAAAATCACTTTGCGCCAGTGACGGAACCAATTGCTAGAGTCCGTCACACGTCAAAGTTGAAATGTTGAGTTTAGAATGCAAAGAGTCGCACACTGCTCCAAGGAGAAGGTAATCATGTGGAACGGTGGAAAGTACCTATTTTAAGGGGGGGGGGGGGGGGGGGTGTTTGATATGGCCCAAAATTCTGATTTTTAATTGAGTAAAAGGAAAGTACAGGAAATAGGTACATTTACTCCTCATTGCCATAGCTGCCTGGCTGGAGCCTGAAAATCTTAATTAGTGATGGGACGATTCAATTATCAATTCCTCGATTCCACAGATTCTTGCCTGAATCGAAGTATCGATGAGTTCCGCAAACCTGGTGGTGCTTGTAAATTCAATGCAAATAGCTTGTGTGTGTTTACAGTTGTGTTTAATCAGGCATAGTTAGAGGCACAATTTTGTGGTTAATCGTGATAAAACAATATAACACCAAAATACAAGTTAAAATGTGAAATAACACTAAATACAGACAAATGCGCGATATCTCGTGAAATAAACTTTCTCCACAAGAAATGAACTCTTCACCCATGTTATATACACTAATTTACTTTGGCACTATAAAATAAATTGTGCGAGTTCTAGGCAATACCAAGACATACTTGAGATGAAAAAAATTTTAATTTCGTCTCGAGACAAAATTTTTAAATCTCGGAAATCATAGTTCTACTTGCAATACAGGCACATAATTTACGTTACTTTTTTATCTTGCATAACAAAATGTAAACAAACATATTCCAAAGATAACACAAGCAGTAAAATATGGACTTCAAAATAAGCTACAGTAGTTTGAAGACAACAAACTGCCTCCAAGCGCTAGTAACATTGGTGTGAAGTAAACAATCACAACTAGAATGTGTGCAGTTATGGCCGCAGCACCAAATTGAATGTTTACATAAATAGTGCACGTAAAATTTCATGAAATGAAAGTGTGATATTTAAATTTATACATTGAATGGACAGTTTTCATAAAATATCAAGTCTCATAAATTATGGAAGCTGCTGCAGCCAATGCAAAAGACAGTAAAATGTCTATCATTTGGACATTTTGTCTGTGCTAATGTATGTATTTAACCTAATGAATGGTGATTGATTTGTTTTGTTTCCATTCAGCTGTATTATAAATTGCAGCTAGCGGCAGCAAAATCAAAAGTTAAAAATGTCACTCTCAAAATTTTACAAAAAGAGTATACATATGTACAACTTGCCTTAATGTTTCCCGTATATACCTGAATTTATATTGTTTTTGGGAAATGTGCAGGATTCTTGCATTTCTGAATGACAAAACTATAAATTTCTTCCACAGAGTACCGGATGAAATAGTTAGTGCCACTAGATTTGCTGATTCAACTAAGAAAAATTATTCTCTCTTGATCTTGTTATTGTAGTCCTCGTCTCTCGATCTTGTTATTGTAGTCCCTGCAGTAAGTTGTGTGAAATGTACAACTGTATACAAAATGTAACATTTGTTGATAATTGAATCAAATCTAGAATTGAGAATCGTGTAACGTCTGGTTTGTTGCACGTATTATTTGATTACATTACCACATCGACTTGTATGATAATTCATTTTACACACTTGTTTATGTATTGACGTAATGCTAATGTGAAGTGTTACTGGTGTATGTAGGTTAATTATTCAGTCATTTAATTTTATTTTACATGTGTGTTATGGTACATGCAGCAGTCAGAGTTTTGTGATACACATATTTTATTCTATTTTATTTATTTTACATTGTTAAGTTTTTCTGCAATATGTTCTCATAAGTTGGCAATGTCTTGTGATGTCACAGGTATTAAGTCATAAGGAATACACCTCACAGGTAAACCCTATACTGTACAGGTAAATTTGAATTTTGTAACCGTTCTGATCATGGATGGCAATGGAATCACCTCATCTCCATTTTGTTCTCGAAGTGTTCTACAGGTAGCCAGCCAGAAAAGCTGAAACTCCGCCGATAATCGGCGTAATTTGTATTTTAATTGTTGAATTTACCCTGAAAATTATGCCAGGAACAGCTACAATAGCCAATGGTATATGTGAAAGCAGTCTGAAGAGAGCTAATTAGTATGATATCTGCAATATCGTCAAATATATACAAGCTATTTCCAATTAAGTGACTGTTGGTCCGCAGTGAACTGTTCTAGCTACACGTAAGTAATTCCAATACATATTAAATAGCAACTTCTGAATTCTCATGAGATGTCTAAGAACACTTAAATATGCTCTAATGCATTAAATTAATTGCTAGCCAGGAGATTATTTTATGTGCAAGCTTACAAACTGATATTTTAACTTGTTGTGTGTGAGAATATTTTTTTTTGAACACTAGATAAGTGATAATTTTACACTGCATAACATTTTATATTTTAAAGGCACAGTAAAGATTTTGCTTAAGTAACCTGACATATGATACATAACTGCCAACTGGTATTTTCAATAGACATAAGGTGGTTAACATTTTTATTTTTAAAGCTGCTGCATGCTGGTTTTTTTCACATTTTTAATTCAGTTCATTAAGGTGAAAGTCTATTTGAAATCTGGTTAAATATTTTTCAGCATTAAATATTTCACTTTACATTGGAGGCTTTCATTAAATAAATATGTTCACAGCTAATTTTCTCCTACTCTGTTATGATACGTTTGCATACCAACACCCAGCATCAGCCAGGGAGGCTGATGCTGGATGTTGGTATGCAAACGTACCATATAAGTAATCCAGCCTTTCCCTACTGTGTTCGCCTGTGTATCCCTGAACCCCCTATATGTTAAACTGTCCCTCATACGTGGTGCATAATTACCCGGACTGCTATCTGAATGGTTCCTGTGTTTCTGCACCACAAAATCCCACGATGTATTTTAAAATCGAAACAAAAATTTTGGAATCAAATCTAGAATCGGAATTGACAAAACCTCAATTCGTCCCATCACTAATATTAATCATACAATTATTTGCCAACGACGCACACAGTTTTTGGCTGACTCACGGACCCTGGTGGAACAATTGTAAGAGCAATGCTCAAAACACGAGATAACAGATGAGCCAGCCAATCAGAGCCTCTGTAGCCTTATTTGGAGCAATTCTGTCATAGGTGTAGTACAAATGTGATAGTACGCCATATGTGCTATGACAAAGGAACGCTCGTAAAAACTACATACAGAAAGTTCCAGTAGCCTGGGTGTGGCAGGCAACGATGGTCATCCCTGACTGCGTGACCACATTTAATAATCTCTATATCTACTGGCAACAATGCTATTTAAAAGATGGTAAAGCATAAATAACTGTTTTTAACATTTTTGTCTGTCCGTATGTCTGTCCATAATAGGCTCTGATACGGCTGAATCAATTTTGACAAAACTTTCAGAGATCACAGAGTTTATTTCTATTTAAAATGTGCTCATTATTTCATCTCGATATCTCAAATGGTTATGAAGGAAATTTGTTTTTAATATAATTTTATTTATGTTTTATATAATATTATTTTGCAAAAGAATTATTGTCAAAAAGCATTGTTGAAACAACAATTGTTTTTTAAATAATCACTGACATAATACACATCATGAAAAAAATACATTAGTTTTTGGAAAAACATAGCAAAATAACATATTATCAAACAACCAACAATAACACAATGATAAAACTATTTCCAATAATAAAAAAACAAACTTCCAAACCAATTATATAGGTATGTATTTCAATAACTCCATAAAACCTGGGCGAAGCGATGGCGGGCTGTATTTTAATAACTCCATAAAACCAAAGCAAAACAAAATTTTTTATTTTAAAAATATTTAAACAAATCCTGAAGTCCACGTGAACTATGTCGCAGGCACTGCATTAATTTCCATATAAACACAAAAATACATTTGTAAATTCTATTTGATTACTATTTAAAACTTTAAAGTTTATTTTTTATTTTGATTATAGTAATTACTATGTATAAAGTTGGATTGACATTATTCATGCCGTATTTCAATTTCCTATTTCTATTTTAAAAATATGTAAACAAATACTAAAAGTCCACGCGAACAAAGTCGCGGGAACAGCTAGCGACATACTTAGGAAGGCTACACAGAGCTATTTTTCCTTGTCTTCAGCACCACAGCAGGTAGAAGCCAGAAACCAACACACCTCTGACAAGTGAGGCCTAGTAAATACTCCCAAATATTCAATTTTTTTCATGAGCAGCTTGTATTCCTCCATTTTCTTAAAATCTGTAAAAAGATTCCATTATTACGTAACTAGAGCTTTCAGTTGACTTTGTATGGCGGCACATTTAAGACAGAAGGGTATGTGCACCACACCCGACACCGAGCCATTAGCCGGCCACTCACCCCAGCCAGCTGCCTGTATTAGAGAGAGACAGTGCTACTTCAGCCACCAATGAAAGTGACTCATGCATGGCATGCCACAGCATCCCAGAGCCTAGCTACAGAAGAGAGAGCACTACACAATCCAAACCAGTTTTCTTGGAAGGTGACAGTTCTACATCACAGCCGACGTGCAAACTTTTTTCTATGCCCAGATGAGCCTACCTCGCAACGGGGCGAGAGGCTGACGTGTAAAACTTTCTGACAATTACTTAATCGACTTCGTCTCATCAGTGCGTGCCTCCACGTCGCCTCAGGCGGGGTCTGAACCACAACTGCAACTACTAGAGTGCCTACAGGATACACCCCTTATTGCGGGTCACTACTACAGACACATTAACTTGTACTGTTCGCCCGCTGTCAGAAATTACGCCTACCCCCCAAAGTGTGAATGAGTTACCAGGAAAGCGGCCGAGACCGAATTCCAAGTTCAAGCCGTTCCAGCGTGTGCGAGGGATGGTGCCCCTACTAGCTTCGCCCAGAGGAGGAGCTCATTATACTGCCTGCACCTCGCACCCTGAGATGGAAGGGCTGGCTGAATATATGCCAGTGCGCGACCCGAAAACATCACTTGACCTACGGCAGCTTGCTCCACCACTTCCTGTAGTGGAGCTCTCTGCCTGACCAGCACCCTCGCGGCCTACCAGCAACTCTACAATGTCTGCCAGAAGCTCTTCAACAGCAACACAACACAACACCCCACTGCCATTCTGGTAGTGAACCCCGCAAGTCCTTACAGGACAATGGTACAGAGTTAGTTAGGGTCAGTTGTTCCTGTAGCTACTTAGCCTCATCTGCAGTGTCAAGGTTAGAACCAGGTCCCAGACACCTGGCTTACTTAGAGTACTTCCGGTCAGCTTTTCAGTAGTTAGGAGTGCTAATTCCTCACAGAGTAACTAACATAATCTCTTTAAAACTCTGTGTTATTAATTCAAAGGGTGACTGTTTACTTTCTCTTAGACTCCAGCTCATCAGAGAGAAGCAGGAGACAGCTTACTTTTACCACCAGTTTTCCTAACCCAACATAGGACTGCGGGCGCCCCAACCCCTTCTGCACTCTGCAGTGTTAACTCCCAGGAACAAACTCAATCCTCCTGCCAGCTGCAAAAGTCTCACATCCAAGCTCCTTCCCCACCCTTATTTGCAGTCCCTACAAAGATGCCTGGATCACCACATCCATTCATTACCCCCTTCTGCAGAGGGGAACATATTCCAATCAGCATAGAAAATCCATGGTTCCGAGGACAACGCAGCACCAGCCTACCCAGTACCTACTCCAGCTGCAGCATCACCACTACACCTGGCTCCCACACAGCAGCAGCAGCAGCTGCCAACAGACATCAATGGGTCAGCAGCCTGCCCAGACCTTTTGCCTATGCAGGTAAATCCGTGGCAGTGAGCCACCTACCAGCCGGATGGCAAAACCAGTGATTGACTTTGTCCTGTGTTACCAAGCAACGCGTCCTGCGCTATATACCGGCCGGACTCCAGCAAGCCAGTAGTGTAAAGACAGAATTTGCTAAACCCCACGCTACTGACCGACGTGATGTTGACTGCTCTCACATGGTGTCACGCATCATGTTTTATCACTATTTACCACAATATTGTGCCCTTATTTATAAGTATTTTTTATTTTGCTGGTAAACATACGTAGATGTAATATGAGGATGGACACTGGGTTGGAGGTGTTTTTTTTTTTTGTATCCACAGTATGCTTTCCTATTAACTGCTAATTTTAGCTTACTAGATTACCAGTTCTATCTTTAAACTTAATTCTACCTTTTTGGTACCGCTTTTGTCATTATTTTGTTGAATTTTAACATTACAATTTTGTTCCTGTGTTAGCTATTTCAGCAACTTTGTTTGTGTGGACTTTAGGATTTCTTTACATATTTTTAAAATAGCAATAGAAAATTCAAATAAGGCATGAATAGTGTCAATCAAAATTTATACACAATTTCTATAATCTGAAGCGTGCCGCTTATATGAATATACCAAACACAGCTACGACTCATCCTAAAATGTTACTTCTACCAGGAACCACAACCATAGATGGCTACAGGATTGTTTCCTGCGAAGAGACAGTTACAGACATGTGGTATTTTCCTGATGTCCCAGACCTTACTTCCTCACACTACTCGTAGTTTCTATGTATCCCGAGGATGGGTCAAACCGAGCACGTTATTCACAAGTGTGCACAGGATCGCTCCAACCCTAGTGGGCAGTTCTAGCACATGAACCAAGCATGGTATACAAGCGGCCGTGGAACACGTCAGCCTCCCCGACACAACCGGTTGTCCGAGGAAGGCTGAGTACCAGAGGCCATATAGCAGAGCGCAAGGGTTGTTCTCCCACCCCGCTTGCATCAAGACAGACGTCATAGAGCAATGACACGCCTCCCACTCCAAACCAGGCATGGGCCAGCCAAGCACACAATATAAGGCAGTGTGCAGCCAAAGATGCCAGTTATATTCTTCAGTAGCTCGCCTCAAGACTTCAGTGCTGGGGATCTCCACAGACCATAGACCCTCATGGTCCTCTCCAAGAGATTCTAGTTCCTCAACGACCACCAGTCGCTACCGCCACCAACGATCATAGGCTTCTACCACTTCGCTCAGAAGCTCCCGAAGACTTCAAGCACCACCTGCTTCCAGAAGTCTTCAACACCTGAAGCCTGCTCAACTACACTCCACACTTCCACTGTTGACCCTACTGAATCAACAGTCACCGCTACTTGCTGGTAAGTGGCAACTACAACCACTGCCCTTCTGGTAGTGGCCCCCATTATTAGGTCTCTTCTAGACACCCCAGGTTAGTGTAACTGCATCAGAGTTGTTTTCATAGCCGTCGAGTTCATTCTATACTTGGTTAGTTTAGAAGCAGGTCACCTCTACCTGTTAAGCATAGCTTATTTCTGTTTTCACTCTTCTTGGCAGTAGGTATGAGTCATCAGTATTTATTATTTATAATAAATACCATTTTGAATCCAATCCTATCCCGAGAGTAAGTATGTCTAGAGGTAAATCCTGTCTGATACTAGGAACTCTACTTCTAGACGGGACTAGCAAACAACCGGTGTAATGACTGTACGAACCATAGTGTGTCAGACTACAGATCCCCATCAGGTATCTGTACATTAACACACACAACACTTTCGATGGTCACCCTTTCTGTGCACCCAGGTGTACAGAAAGGTAGAGCCCCAACCACTAGGAACACCTCCATCAGGAGCAGGATACCCACCTCAGGTTGTATCGCTGACTGGAGAGCAGACAGTGCTGGCAGGGGTATTTGCCTGGGACTTAAGTGCCCGACTGTTTCTGGAACTGACAGCTCTAGGTTTTTGCATCAAGGCACGGAGCAGTAGAAGCACAAGGTTCATGCCATCAAACTGTTGTTGGGTTTTACACTAAGTAGGGATACTGTCAATTGCTTACACTGATGGAAAGTAAGTTAAATGTTAATACCGCCTCTATGCCATTTGGGATAAGGCACGGTACTTGAAGAAAGGAAAAGGAGGAGGAGTTCTTGACTGCTAAGCGATTTGGCACCAACCAACCATTTACACTCGGTGGAGACACCCCACAAGAATGTGCTATTTTGCCCATCACCTGGAGTGGCAGTCCTCTTCAAACAGCAATCCCGTTTATTTCCCCTCGCACACCAGACGTAGCACAGAGCCACATCCTGCAGTACATGCCTTGGTCACTGGGAGTGACATCAGGTTGGGCATAGCTAAATCGTTCCTCAGAAGCAGTGCAGCCGCCGCATGGAGCAAGAGATACCTCACCTCTCCGTACAGCATCTCATCAGCCCGTAGCACCCAGGTGACTGCTGGCTCCAGCCGCCTTGCACCTACGCCGGAACCCAGGAGATAGGTGAGTGAGTGCCCTGGTAGGTCTGCCCAACCTTTGAGGGCTAAGGTGGTATCCCGACATATCGCAGTGCAGACTGTATCTGACTTTGTGCCTGACAGCCAACCCGACCAGTGTTATTCTCCAGTAGGCAAACCACGCAGCCTAAGTAACTGAGTGCTGGAGCACACCCGAACAGTGCTCACCAAAGTAACTGTGACTAGTCTTAGCGACACGCGTCAAATCAAAATAAAAAAATACATTTTAAAGTTTTCAATATTAATCAAACAGAACTTACAAATGTATTTTTAAGTTTACAGTTGACTCTCGATCTATCATTATTCAGGGGACTGCCAAAAAATGTCCATACATGCGGGATTTCAGTAGATGCAGTTTCTGACATGTACATCCATAAAATACTACTTCTAACCTTATAAAATTTTATGTTGAGTATAGTAAGAGCTGTACATTACCTATGAATGCAGTTTAGCTAATAAACACAATAAAAGAGGGAATTTTAGAAAAAAATATGATTGTAAATAATACATTAAAAAACATTTCACCTAAACTTGTTTAAATAAAGAAAATAACGTCTCAAAATAATGTATATAATTTATAGTAATTCGAGACCAAATGCAAGCTAACTTAAAACTTTCAAACCTTCTGAAAATGAAAATAATATGACACCTAATGCAAGACAAATTTTGAAATTTCCACATGCACTCGTTCAGCTAAGAGGGCACTGAGAAGTTATCGATCAGGCAGGGTGTTCACGATGGCGGGTGGAGGACGGGTGGCGGCAGGAGTATTACCGCTCCACACCGCTATTTATTGCCAAGTGCCGACACCTTGCGCCCATGGCAAATGTCTGTCTTTTAAAGTAATTAATTATATTTTACTGCAAAGAAAATATGTCATCTTGAGAAAGAATTGGATACATGAGGCAATTATAATTTATTTTTAACTGCCTTTAATAATTAATAATTCAAAACAACGTCCTCTTATTTTCACTGTCGCGAGTTACACTGCACTCTACTCTGTGCTTACCTTCCACCAAAAGGTGTCAAGTAGACTCTTACATTTTATCAGTTTATTCAAAAGATGTGCGTCTATAGAAATAAATTAATATAAATTCTCTGATTTCCCCGCAAGAAGTTACTAAAAATGAACTTTACATTTATAATACAAGTAGCTCAATGTTCAAATAATTTTTGGTGACAATGGGAGGTCAAGTATATGCTTCTGGGCATATAATTTTATTCGTGAAGATGCTGACCCTCCAGTTAAATAAATATTACTTTTAAAATCATGTTAATTTTACGTTATATACAACGAAACACCAATCCTTACGTTAAAAAAAACTTTTAATCACAAAAGAAAACATCTTTGCAAATAATAATTCTTCGTTAAAATGTTTTGCATAACATTTTCAGGTGAAACCATTTGCTTTGAAATACGAGTGATGATAGGTGCAGTTATTTTGAGTGATGCATAATCTTAATAAAATTACGTTTGCCAGACGCACTTTATTTGCTCTGCTGTATGCAAGGAGCATGTGGTAGGCATTCGGGGGGGGGGGGGGGGGGGGAGATAACTTTATCTTTAGCTAGAGAAAGTTTCCCCTCTCGGAGGCTTGTGAGGGGAAGAAGGAAGGTATGTGGCTGAGAGAAACAGAAAGAAGGGTGAGAGAGAGGATGCTAGGACGCCACGCTCGTTGCTGTAGGTAAGCACTTCCCCTCTTGCCAAGCATGTAGGGGAAGTAGCAAGCCAAACTTGCTCATTGCACCATGCCGCAGTGTTAACAGATGTGTTGGGAGGAAAAGACATGAGACAGCGAGCTGCAGAGTTGTTATAAACGGCGGTGCGCATGACGACACTTGCATAAACAACCAGCTTAAAATGATAGTTGCGAGAAATATTAGGTGAAGGGACCCATAGTATACTTTGATCAATGCACCATGTGATAAACAATACGAGCAGTTTATGTTAACATTATTTGCAATAGGGATTTCGCAGGGACCATAAAAAATTGTTGGTGGATGCGGTTTATCGATACATGTGATAACGATACATAGAGAGTCAACTATATATGGAAATTAATGCAGTGCCTGCGACTTTGCTCACATGGACTTTAGGATTTGTTTAAATATTGTTAAAATATAAATTTTGGTTTGCTTAGGATTTACAGAGTTATTAAAATACAGCTCACCATTGCTTCACTCAGGTTTATTGTTTAAAATAGAAATATCGCTTCGTTCAGGTTTTATGGAGTTATTAAAATACAGATCACCATTGCTTCGCTCAGGTTTATTGTTTAAAATTGAAATATCGCTTCGTTCAGGTTTTATGGAGTTATTAAAATACAGCCCACCATCGCTTCACCAAGGTTTTATGGAGTTATTGAAATACGTGCCTATTTATATAAGTGGTTTGAAAGAGTGTTACTTTATTATCGGAAATAGTTTTATCATCGCGTTAGTGTTGGATTTGTGATAATATGCTATTTTACTAAGTTTTTCGAAACAACTTATGTATCTATTTCTGTAATGCATATTATATTGTGCCGTCCCGCGCAGCTATGACTTGGTCTCTACCTGCGCGGCACTAGCAGCTTCGACTCTTGGCAGCTGGTGCTGCGCTCTGTTGTCCCAATTCACTTCTTCCTTTTATCAACCTCTATGTACTAACCTACCCCCTCTCCACGTGCCTGCATATTTGAAGCCTGCCCAACTGAGAAATTTTGAATTGTTCTAGGACTCAATCACTTCACTACTTGATACCGTTGTGGTACAACACACTTGCTTTTAAATATTATGTGTTGAGGGGCATCCCTAACTCTGAGGTAAGTCATGGGTGCAGTGTTAGATGTTTCGTGACGTGAGCTGTAGCACTATGAGCGAGGGATAGTATTTAATATTTCTAGAGAACTTCTGCATAGTGGCTTAACTTCCAAATTCTGTTTTTAGGCCTCCCATTCTAAATTGAGTTTCGGTAAGCCGCTTCATGGTATGTTGCCTGGATTGATTGATTATTGGATTTTTGTAAGAATGCCTGGTGCAAAGTTGAAATGGTTAAATGGGCTTTAGTATGCACAGCACTTGGAAAGTATTGATATTTTCACACTGCACGTAATGACTTGCAGTCAACTAATTATTTTATCAGGTGTTTTTAATACCATGGAAACTATGAACATACCTTTAATTCACGTGTAGAGCTTTAAGGAATTACCCAAGGTGGTTTGATATTACGCGAACAGAGCTTTAATGTGACATGCATTTAGAGACAAACGGTATAAAGTGGAAACATAATATTTGAGGTCATATACGCTCACTTTTGTTTGTGCAATGAGTAGTAGGGAACTTTTGTGTGTGTATCAATCTGATTTGGGACACAGTTCGCCCGAGATCCCGTAATTTGTAATAACTTTAACATTCATTTCATCATCATTTTGTGTAATTCTATTTGCCTCTAATCTTGTGGAAATGGGAGGCTATGATTGATAGGCTCAGTATCCTCTTATTTCAAGGCATTTAACATTATTTAAATATTTTATTATTGTTCTATATTCAACCTATAGTGTGTGAAATATTATGAGACAGCATTTTATGACATTTGGTACCTGCCTAAATGTATCAAAATAATGTACAATTTGAATGTGAGAAAAAGTATATTCTAGTCATTAGTAATTAGCCTGTTGGTGGTTATGTATTTTTTAGTTCCCTTAAAGGCAAATAAAAATTTGCTTTCAGATATCGTTTACCATTTTGGATTCATATTTGAAAAATTCTTTACATAAAGAAAACTATGAATGATTTAAATTAAAACACCTTTTTTGTAAGTCTTGTGGCAACAAACACGCCACAATATCAATGACTATTTTAAAAACTATTGTTGTTCCAACAACGCATTTTGACAATAATTCATTCGAAAAAAAAAAAGGTATAAAACATAAACAAAATTATATTTAAGAAATTAATTTACTTCATAACCATTTGAGATATTGAGATGAAACAGAGAGCACATTTTAAATAGAAATAAACTCTATGATCTCTGAAAGTTTTATAAAAATCAATTCAGCCATTTTGGAGCCTATTCTGGACAAACATACTTACAGACAGACATACAAAAATTGTAAAAACCGCTATTTATTCTTTAACATTGTTTAAATAGCATATTACGTTTAGATGTTGGTATCAATTTTAAAATTACAGGCAGACACTTTAATTTATTTATTAGTATAGATTGACGCACATTTTGCACTTATCTTTGCTCTTGCTAGTTGTGGTTAGAGCGCTGATTGCCCCACTGAGATCGGTGTATAAACCTTCCACTGTGTTATTCTCTAAACGCGATACTTGTTTGGCCCAGTGGGTCATGGTTGGTTCACAGGGGAACCGCCAAGTGGAGGTTTTACTTCCGTGTGGAGGGAAATCAAACCCCAGGGTGATGCAAACTGTATTTGACTCCCGCCCAGGGAGCACAATCTTACTCACCGTTAGGGTTGCCAGTAT
The DNA here is from genome assembly GCA_029891345.1 of Dryococelus australis. Lineage (NCBI taxonomy): Eukaryota > Metazoa > Arthropoda > Insecta > Phasmatodea > Phasmatidae > Dryococelus > Dryococelus australis. Next base: position 132,644,258 of record CM056993.1, read on the forward strand.
GTGGGATGCCAGCTGTCCCAGGGTTACTACCACGGTGTGGACCATGTCGTTAATTACGTTTCAAACTTAATGCGAGTTAGAGATCCTTTCGGAGGGGCTAGTTCAATCCGGTTCGGGCCTGTTGGTCTGCATCCCGGAATGAAATTTAAAAGGGCGGAAACTACCCGCGAGGTTTAGACGTGGGTTTAGGGGGTAATCTGACCCTGATTAGCTCCCCGATATGATACATGTGCTCTGAGTACTCGTACCCTTGTCTTTCCGAGGGGGTGGTACAGTTTTGGAAGGTGAAGGAGTTTTCAGTTGGAGTTAACTTACGTGATCAAAATACTGCCACAGCCAACAGATGCTCAAACAAGCGCCGAGTTCAGATGTGTGGTCAAGCGGGATGCTAGGTGAAACTGGACGTGGGGTGACCTCCGGATCCGCTGGTGGAGGTGCGTCTTCGCAATTAGTTGCTACCTTAATCTGTGCGGTAAATTGTCTTCGTAGAGCACACCGCTCTTTAAGACTATTACAGCTCTGAATTCCGCCCTTTAAGACTATTACAGCTCTGAATTCCGCCTCTCCTTTTATTCATTCAGGCCAACCTTCCCTTCCTTCTGACGTGCAGTCCTGGGGGTATGTGTTCTTCAGACACACCCGAGGCACTGACAGCGGGATGTGCAGTAGAGAATTGGGGTGACGCTGCGGGTAGGCGAGGGAGCACCGGAAACCAAGGAGCATCGGAATGACTGTTTGGACTAATCGCCTTATTCAAGCACCATCTCCTGTAGAGTTCGGAATACTCACACTTAATCCGCCGCGGGGTTTTATATACACACAACAACATTATAATTACAAATGAACATGAGGGGAATAATAACTAAAATAAGGTAGTCAATGAATATTAGTTTGATTGAATATTTATTATCACATATTTGGACAACAATGGGGAATCCCAGTTGATTGTAAACATTAATTAATTCCATTAATAAATTTACACGATTATGTTATTCAGGCGAAGGTGAGCCTGGACAAGAACAAAATACACTGGTCTGAGAATTAAATTACTTTACACAGTTTACAGCATTTTTCCTCCCGAGGGGTGGGTGTCCAGAGGGGACGTTGCGACAACCTGCAACCACAGAGTCAAAGGAATGACTGGGATAAAGGTAAAAGGGTGCAGGGTTTGATGTGTCGAGGTTACCTCTGAAGCGTCTTGCAGGAGCTTGCAGTCGACTGGTGCAGGAGAAGTCTTCTCGGACTGCTGGTAAGGTAGAGCCTTTTACAAGCTGCAGGAGGGTAGGAGGTCTTGGTCAGACCAGGGAGAGCTCGCTGACCTATGCGGCCTGCAAACTCTGGCTAGATGCGTTCCTGTGCCTCCTAATATAGTCGAAGATCAGTGCTTCAGGGCTCTTCTGGGGGTGTGGGGGTTGATAGCCTTTCTCCGCGTGGGCTGGTTATCGTAGGGTTGCGGCACCGCCGCGTATTCCTCATCACCCTGAGCGGAGGCTGCTGACAAGTTTACAACCTCCGCTTGAGGCTCGGCGGGTGTGACATCACAGGGCAGCAGGAGTGCTATGATCCTGTGGTGCCTCTTGTAACTTCGTTCTCTGTTATCTCTGGGCAGTGGCTCGTCTGGTAAAACAATCTTGGTTCAAGGGGTTGGCGATGGCATGTCAGAATCTGGGCGGGCAGTACAATTTTAAAATCAAATACGTTAGTTATAAATGTGTCCGAGGTTGTCCAACACATAGAGTCAACTCTGTCGGTATGTGAGTGGTAGTCTGCCACTACTTGCCCTGAGCTCTTCCTAGCTCATTTATGGGTGCGAAGTTGCCTGTAGGGTGCACAGGTGCGCTGCGCAGCAGTGTGACATGCATCAATCGGCCACCCCCTGAAGCAATGGAGACCCATCTCATTTCAAACAAGACCACTTTTGATTCAGGTGTGGAGGTGACTCCCCAAACTTAGTACTGCGGTTACAGCTCTGGGCACGTGGCTCTTCTGTGGCTTGCGCAGCCCGTTAGAGTGTAGAGCATGACCCATATCTGGTCCTGGCGGCATCAGGTATCTATTAGCGGGTTAATGGCCTCTCTTCCTCTTCCTGCCCCATCTCTATCCCTCTTTGGCAGCGGTTGGGTGGCGGTTGTGTGGGGTTCCATTGCATCTGTGCTCTGCCGTCCCTTCTTCGCTCTTCACAACAAGGAGGAGAGTTTTGAGGAAAGAAAGCGTTACGGGAACAGGTCATTTTCTTATGAACCCTTACCTTCCTAGTTCGAGAGCAGTCACATACCAAGTACCGAATAAAATTTTTTTATCCATGTGTAGTACAACCTTGTTTATGAAAAAAATGTTTATTTTTATTCACATAATTAGCTCTGTCCTCGAAAAAAAGTTTGGCAAGCGGAAATTTAAAAATAATAATCCCACTCGCAAGGATTAGCAATGGGGAAGTTTACTGTGGCCCCTGTATGACGATTTAAACTGGTCTGGTTTCCAGCTAGCGCTGTCGCAGAGTAGATCATTTATGTGATCAAAATTGCGAGTTAATTAAAAAAATATTCTGACGCCCTACAAGTCACAGGGAGTTCCCCATACATGAAAAAAACACAAGAAAACACACTCTTTCAAAGCACTTTCAAGTTGTCACATTATGTTCAATGCTAACACTTACTTTGTCGTACCATTTGTACGTGAAATACTTATTTCTAGGGTAATCAGCCATTTGCTAGACATGTCATTCTTAAGCTAAGTTACAAAATTTCCACTTTTTTCTACACTTGACAAGTTGGTTAAATATATGCTACTACCATTTACTATTCTTAATTTACAAGTTACATTGACACGTGCCGCTTATTCAAATTATGTACAACGATTACGACTCATGTCACTGCAACCTAGTATACTACTACTACTACTACACACGTGAGATTCAAAACCCAACCCATACATGGAAGTTACGGGCAGCCGGACACATGGATAAGAGGGGTTGCGAAAGATAGCGGCGTGTCACCTCTCTCCCCCGCGCTGAGAGCCTACAAGCCATCAGTCGCCTCGGGGCATGCACGAGCATCACAGAGGATACGCAAAGGCCGAGAGATGACCTCCACTCTGGCCTCATAGCAGAGGGACGTCACACGCCCTCCCCTGTGGCCGCAACATGCGCTATCCTGCTATATAAGTCCGTGCATGACGGACCTCAATAGTTGCTCTTCTTCAGTCTTCGAGCTCGCTCTGCCACTTCTAGTGCTAGGACCCTTCGACCACTGTTAGATCTTCAGCAGCCCTCCCAGAGGCTGCCACCAACTACTCAACACTCTTCAGCAGCCACCAGAGGCTGCCTACATTGACTTCGCCATCCGAGCTCTGCAGCACCTGCGACCCAATGCTCCTGCGACCAGATGCTCCTGCGATCAGACGCTCCAGCGAATCCAATCGCCAATTGCTACCAGAAGCTTTCTGTAGCTACCAGACATACCACACTTATTTTCTTTGTCTCCTACAGACACCCCAATTAGAGTTAGATTTGTAGTAAGCGATTATCAAAAGTTTAATTTAACTTCCCCAATTAGTTCAGGACCAGGTCACCTACACCTGGCTACCGTAGGTTTACTCCAGTCACCGGTCTTCTTGGTAGGAGAGCACGCGTCACCATATTTACTATGATCATAATAACACTGCTTTGTTTCTTTTAACTTCACGTCTCATTCATAGAGTACTTTGTAACCAACTGCTTGGAGGACCTCAAGTTGAGTACCGCCGACCAGGAACAGGAAATTATTACTACGAACTAGTTACAACTGGAGACTCCCCCTCAGGCGGCTTCTGTTGCAATACACACATATTAGAAAGCCATCTATTTTACTCTTGCCAAGTATGCAGGTACTGGAGGAGTAGAATAGAGGAGCCCCGACCACTAACAACATTTTCCACCCAGGGAGAGAGAGTACACCTGAGCTACATCCCTACTGGAGTAATTGGGTGCTGGAGGAAGTATCTGCTTAGGTGCTACGGCCTGGCCTTGGTTGGGATCGCACACCCAGTAATAGTCTTCGTAGCCCAAAATGCTTCAACGCTTCTGGTTCGCCTGCTAAGGTGGGGGGCCTTCTGAGGCACCGGGCTCATGCTATCAAAACTGTTACCAGGCAACACTATTATAGGGCTACTCATGTCCGTGGTGCTCGATTCATAGTTCTAAGCAGCTAAACCTGCTCTATGCCATTTAAGGTGAGACATGGTGCAAGAAGGGAGGAGCAAAGGGTTGCGTGCCTTGCTGTCAAACAGCCAGCTGGTTCCGTCCCCCTTACAGCTAGTCGACGAGCCGAATGAGATTGTGGTGCCCTGCTCAGATCATTAGACCGACCTACATCTACAGTAGCAGATCCGACTACTTTCTCGTCATCACCTCTTTGCACGCATCCTGCCTGCCACCCAGTTGTGTGTGGGTTAATCAAACGGAGCGAGGCCACTTTGGTATCTCAAACACCAACTTCTGGAGCTCAGCAGCTACCAGGTGGAACCGTAGTTTTTGCGTTGCTACAGCCCGGGCAGAAAATGATCGGCTCAACCAGCTATACCCCGCTAGTCCTTCTCGTACTCACGACGTTAGAAAGCCTGCTACCACTAGCACCGCCCGCCAGTCGTCTACGCCAATTAGCCACGCCAATAGCCCTAAGGCAGACCAATCTAAGGGACTAGTCAATCGCAAAGTCAAGAACTTTGTTCCCTCATATCCAGTGACCATATCCAGCCGTAAACACCAGTATGCACAACCGACCGAAGTGCGACCAAAGCCCCACGACCGTGATCCAGCCTTAATCTAATCGGACACGCATCAACATGCATGTGATTTTACTCTCTGTCAGTTTCCGAAGTTTCTCACATTACGTGGCAACATATTCAGGCACTTGTCTCATTACAAAATTACACAGAAGGTGTTTATGGATATGTGGGTAATCTTTATGTCACTTAAGGTACATTATTGGAAACAACATGTATGTGTTTTCTTTTCTTAACCTTACGTGCTGGGGTGAGTGTTTTTCTACCTTTCAGGAAAATAGTATACCTAACCTACAACACTTTAGTTACCTCTCCAAAATTTAAGTGCATTTACAATTCTTATCCCCTAATTCACATTTCCTTTCCCTTTCCTAGCGCAGGTACACTTGGGACTATTTATCCTCCCATTTAAAAATTACGTGTGAACGTAATAATTTGACATTTACAACTGACGTGTGCCCCTCTTGGATTGGGGAAGAGGTTACTATGCTTACCACCCTCTCTGTTTCTATGAAAGAGAGGGGAATCAAACCCCAGGGTGAGGTGGACTGCTATGGATTCCCTCCCAGGGAGTTCCACCTTCCTCACGACCAGAGTTGCCATTACATATTGCCATTATCGCAGTTCCAGGTGTGTGAATGGTAGCTACGTCTGTGATTACATGAAGGTGATGGTGGAGGTGAATGAACTGGCCGGGTTTATGGGGGCTATCCACAGCGGCCTCGTTGGTTGGAGTGCAGAATATAGTTGGCCAGGGGTTGGTTTTGGAATGACCTTTGGTGGGAGTTGAACCCGGATGGTTTTCCCCGATGCCAACTTTATTACACAGCAATTTGGCAGAAACACCGCAGCCGGGTGTCGAACCCTTACTAATTTGCCTGAGACTAGCTTTATGATACTCGAGTTGGATGGATCCACCTGAATGGGGGTTACCTGATGGTCAGTGGTGCTTATGGGCAAAGAAGTCTCTGATTGAACGGGACGTGTATCTTCCTAGTGGTACTCTGGTGAACACCAGCCTAACAAATGGTCCAGTGGGGACTCTTGTGTGGGCGGTATATATGGATTTGTAGGACAAAGGTACACTCACTGGTTCAATGGACGGCGGCTCTACTTGACTAGGATTTACAATTATTATTTCTGTAGCAGCCTGCCTGAGTAAGCGCGGCGTTCTCGGCGCCTTATGTGGCTCTGAATATCGCTGTGTTTATTGTGCATCTGGGAGCAGGCTTCCACCTCTCTGCGGACGTACAGTCCTGGGGGTATGACTTTGGCAGTCGCACCCAAGGCCCTGTCACATGATGTGCAGTTGGGTATATAGGACTACGTTTAGTAAAAGCTAAGGGGATACTGAAAACCCAGGAGCAGCGGCATGCCCCTGCAGGCTCAAAACAAACTTTCAGACTCCATCTCCTGTGGAGTTCAGTGCACCTCACAACTGGTTGCAGACGTGATAATTCATTGCACAGTTTAATCACACTCACTAATACCACAAAATAAATCAATGGGGATATATTACTAAAATTACAGTAAGCAAGACAAGGTTTAAAATTCATGTAATATTTATTACAGCAAACTGGAAATGCGGAAAGTCCCGGCTGACTGATACAATCTAAATTAGCTAAAATGTTAATTATGTGTTGAAACAGGCGAAGGCGAGCCTGGCAAAATAAAATAAAAATAATAATGCAAAATTGTAAGAGGTATACGCAATTCACAGCATTTTACTATAGAATGGGGTCTGTACACGGGAACGCCAAGATCGCGATGACCTGCTACCGCGGGAGTCAAGGAAAGTTGACTGAGGTAAAGGGGTAGTGGGTACAGGAGGTCGGATTACCTCTGGAAAGAAAGCTGAAGCCTTACGGTCACCTCAACTGGTGTGGATGAGCCTTCGCAAGTTCCTGTGCTGGAGAGCTGGTGGTCTTCACAAGCTGCTGGCTGGAGAGTTTGCTGCCTTCACAAGCAGCAGGCAGGAGTTCAAAGCCGTGTTGCAAGCTGAGGAGAGGAGAGAGTCTTTGCAGACTTGGGAAAGCTCATGAACCTCTTCGGCCAGCGAGCCTGGCGTCTCTGCTGGTGAGTGGTGCTGGGCCTCCTTATACACTGAAAAATCCCCTGATCAGTGATCCTTCGGGTGCGGGGGAGTAGAGTAGCCTTCTAACGCAGGGGTAGGTTTTTCAGGGTTGCTGGAACGCCGCTCATTACTTATCTCCCTGCTTGGAGGCAATGACAAATTTAAACACCTCGTCCTGAAGCTGGGGGGTTGTGACATCACAGGGGTGCTGCCATCTCGGGGGTTTGTTGGAACTTCTTCCATGACTAACCGAAGGGTAGTGGATTATCAAAAATATTTAATTTTATTCATGGGGGTAGCGCTTGCATGCGGGATTCCAGGCGGGCAATGCATTACCTAAGTAATTGTGTTAATTATTCTTACGTATGCGGCTGTCCAATGCTTGGAGTCTGCTTGCTAGATACATGTAATCAAATCTGCCACTGTTAATGACTTTCCCCAAGTGCTGGTAACTCGTAGATGGGGCGAAGTTGCCTGTAGAGAGCGCATCTGCACTGAGCAGCATGTTGGCATGTGTCACAACATTCTGTCTACCCTCCTCCTCTTTGGGCGAGATTAACTTTCTCTTATTTTAACAACAAGGGTTTTAACAAATTTAAATCACTTATCTGAGATTGTATTCTACTCCCACAAGGGTTTTTAACATATTTAACTCACTTATCTGGGATTGTATTCTACTCTCACAACAGTTTCACCTTTCCTTGAGGGGCTTTCAACTAACGTTTTCCTAACCTACGTTTCGGGGGTTATATAGGTACACTCTCTACACACTATTACCCTTATCTTATTTCTAATATTACACACGTTTTCCTGGGTAGCGTCACACTGGCACTATTAGTACCCTTGTACTTTTACTTAGGTAAGGTTGGAAATTTCGTGAACGGCGATTACGGCATGCTGACAGTGAGCTCTCGCCTCATGCTCTTACTGCATACATGGTTCTCTAGACAAAGTCATCCAGTGTTGCGTTGTGAGGAGCGGTGAGGGTTACGTCGTGTGTTCACGGCCCTTCTGATAGGCTGCGTTGCGCATATCTCACTTCCTATCTGTGCTCACAGGATTATTTGATTATACATTAATTTTGTCGCGCTAGATTTCTTAACACACAAAGAAATATTATTTTATTTTATTATTTCCATACATTACCTGAGCACTTGGGGGAATTTGGTGTAAGTCAAACATGAACTTTCCAGTTTGCATTGGGATTTGCTTCTACGTTAATTCCTCCATTAATTTTTGTAAGCAAGGGACCAAATTATGATACCAACAATAAAACAACTTATTTTACTTTTACGTTACATGTGACCATTGATAGGAGGAAATCTACATTGAACAGGGCACTTATTATTGCGTGGGACCTCGGTTCCTGTCCATGCGATTTCCTTGACTAACATATTACAAGCCTTCACAAGTTTACAATTTCCACGCTAAGGGCAAGTACTTCTCGTTACACTGTCTATCTTACCAGATTAGGATTTTTGTATTTTGGGACTTTTTTGTCACCTAACCTCCCCTACACCCTATCACTCCCTACTAAATTTCATTAACTAACAAGGTCCTGGTGAGTGGCATGGCAGTCAATGCTGGCGTCTGCCAGGTACTCACTCTGACAATGTTGGAGCTGGACGATGGCGTTTGGTGAGGCAACGCTTCAGCGGTCGTCCTCTCTTAGGCCATCGGTACGTTGCTGGTGCCCTCCATGGCATCACCTTGTAGCGCCCCAGAACATAACGTGTGCATCTTGCATGCAGTGGGGTAGCTCATGCAGTGAATACTGCTGTAGGCGGCTGCTCGGGAACAGCAGCCTGGGTGCTGGGGGCATCTGATGAGGTTGTGGCTCTCGTAGCTGCAGGTTCACGTATCCTCGCTGTAGTTGCGTGGGTAACTGAGGCACAGTACTCATGTGCACTTTCCGCTCCAGGTGGTGGAGGGGCTACAGTGACAGCACCAATGCTCTCAGGCGTCCGGGTAATTGTAATCGTAATTGTGTTTACACTTGGTTCGACTCGCGTAGTTTTTCTTCTCCCCTCCAACCACTTTTCTGTGCTCATTTAAGTCGGCTGCAGTGTTGACCGATGTACCTGCTGTTGTCGAGGACAGCGGTAAGCTTTTGTCTGTCACTTATCCACTTTCTCCATTCTTGCCAGGGAAGGGGAAGGATAGGTAGGACAGCAGAGTGCGCGACCTTATGTCCCTATTGAAATAGTACCACCCTCTCTGCGGACCAGGGTCGCAGGGACCAATCCTGGGGGGTAACGGATCCGTAGCCTCGTCCATCTCGTCACCCCGGGAGGGTTTCCCTGCTTTGGGAATGAAGGCCGGGGAGATGCATTCGCCGCTCAGCAGGGGCATCTCGTGCGTTTCCTGGCTATCGAAAACTAGGAAATTGACAAGAGGGGGATGAGAAGAGCCTGTGGCTGTTCTTCCGTAACCTCCGGGGTGGCTGGATGTTACGGGCCTCCTCTATAATATAACCAGCGGGTTGTCTCCTCGCTATCTGTCTGTATGCAGAGCTACACCACGATTGCTCAGTACTGGCACTAGGTGGTGCCAAGCAGCAGTCTGATGGAGAATGAATTAGCTCAAGTGCGTGTGCTAGGTAGTACTTTAGGAAATAATCCTCTTGGGAGTGTTCCCCTATGGTTCGAGTGGTATGACTGGGGAGGGGGTGAATCAAACCTCCCCAAGTCTGGCGTGGGCGATCTACTATCCAGGGGTTGAAGGGATACTTCGTCCGCCTCTGGGGGGTTCGGGATTCGGTTCCCATGTGCAGTTCCGTCCCTACGTGGTTCATTCCCAGGCCGTGGCATCGATGGTCCTGGGTTCAATTCCAGGTGCGAATTTGGGTGATGTACAGTTGTCTGAGGGGCCTCCCATTTGTCTTGTTTGTATTCACTTCTGGGTTCCCAATTCTTTGATTTGGAAAATGAGTTTCAGGATTATGCAATTGTGCCTTTTGTGAGCGAGGAGGAGATTTTCGTTTCTCCTGGGGCTGCCGGGCCAGGCAGTCGTGATGAAGTACAGGCTCGGGCAATGCCAACAGCGGGCCAAGGGGGCGGCGGGTGGCGGAAAGGTTGTGTCTCGCCCTACGGGCAGTCTGGGGAAGGGGGCAGGGCCAGCATCCTTGACGGCACATGACACCAGGGCTTTCCCTGGCAGGGAGTAGATATTCATCTCCATCTCCCTTGCCCTTCCTGCCAACTCTATGACGGTCTGCAGCTGTGAAAGTAGTAAAAGATTCCTGAACGAGGACAGGAGGGTGCGGACGATGCATCTGACCCTTTGCACTTTGTTTTGCTCCGGGTATATACGTTTATAGCAGTGCTCCTTCTGCCTTGTGAAGAGCTCTACCTCTTCGCCTGTGTGTTGTACAAGGGAGTGCAAATCCGTTATTAGGTTTGATAATATCTCGTTGCTGGTGAAATGATCTGAGATCGGAACAGGGGCCATCCTTGGATGAAATCTCCGTACTTGTCCCACCATTTCCTGGCAGGCCTGCTCAGTTGGTGATGCACTCGGCTCATCCATTGTTTAACAGGAATGAGGTGTTCCTCAATTCATGTTAATATTTCTTTACAAAATTTTCCTGGTCTTCATATGGTCTCCCGTGGAACTCTGGCAATATGAGTTCGCTGGACATTCCGGAGTTTACTGGGCTACTCCAGGCTACCGGGTTTGGAGGTTTATAGGAATGCTCCCATCATACCTCATACTGGTACACCTAGCCTGGGTTACAGATGCGCTCATCCATCCAGCCAATACACTGGTGGTAGAATTCTCTGTTATACAGTATACATCAGACTTAAAACCGCCTGTGACCTCCACATTAAGGCCACTGGCAGGCTTGTGTTTCGTCTTACCTACACGGTTGATATTGGTATTCCAAACCGTGGGTGTAGCGCTGGGTGTCATCTCATTCGAGACAGACGTAGTGATATTGTCACAGAAAATAACTACATTGTATTACTTTTACGCCCGTTCCCTCACAAGTCATGGGACACAGGGTATTACTGGTTCCAGGGTCATTAGCATCTGCTAATCCGCGTAGGACTTCGAGCAGACTCTCTTCGGAGTCGGACATGACTACTGGTTGTAGGGCGCCACTAGATGTTTACATGACTCCCCGAAGTCGGTTATGAGCTCCTCTGAAACGAGTCTTTGTGGACATGGCGTGGTCCCAGCTCTCAGGCCTGAACTACATAGAGCTGTGTGACTCCACGTTGGGCGCCATTTGATGCATGCTTCATTATTATCTTTGCTCTTGCTAGTTGCAGTTAGAGCACTGATCGCCCTCCACAGCTTGGTCTATAATCCTTCTGTGGTGTTATTCCCTATTCGCAATACTTCTTTGGACCCGCGGGTCGTAGATAGTTCACAGGGATACCAACTATTGGAGGGATTACTTCGGAGTGGAGTAAAATCAACCCCAGGGTGATTTGAACCGTAATTGACTCCCGTCCAGGGAGCGCAATCTTACTCACCGTTAAGGTTACCAATATGCGGGATGCCAGCTGTTGCAGGGTTACTACCACGGTATAGACTGTGACATTAACTAGGTTTCAAAGTTAATGAGGGTTACAGATCGCGTCAGAGGGGCTAGCTCGATCCGGTTCGGTCTTGTTGGTCTGCATCCTGGAATGAAATTTAAAGACGCGGAAACTACCCGCGAGGTTTAGACGTGGGTTTATGGGGTAATTTGAACCTGATAACCTTCCCTGATACGATACAGATTGTACATGCACTCTGGGTACTCATAACCTTGTCTTTCCGAGGGGGTGGTACGGTTTCGGAAGGCGAAGGAGTTTCCAGTGGGAGATAGCTCACATGGTCTAAATCCTGCCACTATCAGCAGATACTCAAATAAACGTCGAGTTCAGATGTGTGGTCAAGCGGAATGCTAGGTGAAACTGGACGCGGGGTGACCTCCGGATCCGCCGGTAGAGGTACGTCTTCGAAATTAGCTTCTACCTCAATCAGTGTGGTAAATTGTCTTCGTAGTGCCCACTGCTCTTTACGCCCATTCCGGCTGTGAATTCCGCCTCTCCTTTCATTCACTCGTGCCAACCTCCTTCCCTTCCTGCTGACTTGCAGTCCTGGGGGTATGTGTTATTCAGACACACCCGAGGCACTGACGACGGGATGTGCAGTAGAGAATTGGTGTGACACTGCGGGTAGGCGAGGGAGCACCGGAAACCCAGGAGCAGCGGTATGTCCGTTTGGACTAATTGCCTTATTCAAGCGCCATCTCCTGTAGAGTTCAGCATGCTCACACCTAATCCGCCGTGGGGTTTTAGAGATACGCCCAAAATCCTTTTAATTACAAATGAACGTGAGGGGAATAGTAACTAAAATATGGTAGTCAACGAATATAAGTTTGACGTAATATTAATTATCACATCTTTGGAAAACTATGGGGAATCCCGGTTGATTGTAAGCACTAATTAATTCCAATAATAAATTTACACAATCACGTTATCCAGGCAAAGGTGAGCCTGGACAAGAACTTGTAACAAAATACACTGGTCTAAGAATTAATTTACTTTACGAATTTATAGGGTTTTGCCTGCCCAGGGGTGGGTGTCCAGAGGGAACGTCGCAACAACCTGCAACAGCAGAGTCAAAGGAGTGACTGGGGTGAAGGTAAAAGGGCGCAGGGTTTAGGATTTGGGATGTCGAGGTTACCTCTGAAGCATCTTGCAGGAAGCTGACCTATGCAGCCAGCGAGCCGGCAAACTCTGACTAGAGGCGTTCCTGTGCCTCCTTATATAGTCGAAAATCAGTGCTTCAGGGCTCCTCCAGGGATGCAGGGGTTGATAGGCTTTCTCTGCAGGGGCTCGTTATCGTAGGGTTGCGGCGATGCAGTGCATTCGTTATCATCCTCTGAGTGGAGGCTGCTGACTAAGTTTACAACCTCCGCTCAAGGCTAGGCGGGTGTGACGTCACGGGGCAGCAGGGGTGCAGCGATCCTGTGGTGCCTCTTGTAACTTCCTTCTCCATTATCTGTAGGTAAAGGCTCTTAGGTTAAAACAATCTTGTTTCAAGGGGGTGGAGACCGCATGTCGGAATCTGGGCGCGCTGTACAATTTTATAATCAAACGCGTTATGATTATAAATGTGTCCGAGGTTGTCCAAAACGTAGAGTCAACTCTGTTGGCACATGAAGAGTAGTCTCCTACTATAATGACTTGCCCCAAGCTCTTCCTAGCTCGTTTATGTGATGAAGTAGGCCGTAGGGTGCGCAGAAACGCTGCGCAGGAGTGTAGGATGCATCAAGATGAATCACCATCAAAATGGATTTGTATCCTGTATTGAAACCTTACCCTGGGTTGTTTTCGGTAACACATGAAAATAAGTTAAAGGTCGAGTGTTGCTGCAACATGTTTAAAAAAGGTGGCACTGCTTGAAGTTTGGCCTTTAATATAAATTGTGCCAAAAATTCAGAATCAGTTTATTTTATATTTGACTTAATAATCATTGAGTGTGTACACTTGGCCTAAGTAGATTAAATAACAACTACACTGATGTATGAATGCACCTTGCATTTTCTAAATACAGTTTTGTACATAGGAAAGTACAATGTAATTCTACTAGTACAAAGTGATTATAGAAAACTTAGCATCGCATTCCACGTTCCGAACTTAACAGCACTGGTTACCTAGGGAGGTGGTATCTACTCTTAGATATGAGTTGGGCCATACAGTGCTCACCACGAGAAACACAATGTGCAACGACCAATAAAAGTGCAACACCCTGCATGATTCATGCAGTACCCATCAAATGGTCAAGATTATAATGAGCGAAATATTATACTCCTGTCCATACCCAAATTGGTACTATACAGAGGACATGTAGCAAGGCAACATTCTATAATTGACTAAGTGTAAATGTCTATTTAAATTTTTTTTTTACTGATGGCCTATTTATTACCCTCCGCAAATTGGCAAGAAACAGCATCTATATGTGTAACACACTCAAATGTGGACGAGTTGCTGATGAAACACAGATCAATCCATTTGTAATGTATTTATCTGGTAGGGTCATTGATTTAACTCACAGCTGTGTAAGGTATTAGTATGTAGGTTAACATGGATAATAACTGCACCCCCTTAAAATATCTGAAGTATGGCATCCCATATCAATTGTAGCTGTAGTTGCTTTTAGTCGAACACCTAATGGCAAATTAAATGGTGGTCTTTGGCTCTAGCTACTCTTGTGATTGGAGCTAGGAGATTACTTTACCTTCCTTACACAGTTCCTGTGACAAAATGGGTTTCAAATTCACCCATGGAAGAATGGAAAACTGACAACGAAAAGTGGCCTTGTGGTTTATCACAGCTCAAAGAGTGGAAAGTCATACCTCAGTGATGACAGGCTGACAGGGATGGGCCTGTCCATTGTCCACTGTTGGATTGGTGTTCCTGAATATGGCTGCAAGTCGATCTAGCCATAGCACAGGATCAGTCTTGGTTCCTTTCTCTATTTGTACATCAGTCTAGAAAACAAAAAAAAAGTGCAGCAAACTGGGTTATTTTCTCTATTTCTACATCATTGCAAAACAAATACAGTGTGCTGCAAACTGTCCCTGCAAAATTTTTCACTGTTTTTGGCATAAAATTTGCAGCTATGACATAGCATGCTTGTAACAGAATTTTTAGAATTTTTTGGTTACCATGAGAAAAAAAATATTTTGATACAAATGTTAATTACATAAAAAGCAGCATCATATGTTTCCACATATTTTCCCTGATGATATAGTAATAAGGGATGGGATGGTCTAATCCAAAATTTGTACAAAACCCTACAATCCAAGGAATTTTGACATCAGAGGAATGCGGATGGGCGGGCGGCTCTTAACATTGAGTAGGACTCCACTTTTACAATAAATAAAATGAGCTGATTACATTATTAAAATTTTACCACTTAACCAAAAAAAAATTACATTTCTTCAAATAAATTTTATAGTAAAAAAAAAATGTATGCATCATTATTAGAACATGAATCTGTGGTTTAAGTAGCAATTTCACTCCAACTAAATGGAATAACTGATTCTTTTAATCAGTACATATTTAAGTAGAAAACATTAACAAGTATGTAACTATAAAGATGAAAGGACAACCTTATGAGAGCACACTTGTCATGTATCACACATTGTCACGTCATAGTAATTTTTGTACGATAAATCTTGTACTTCATCAAGACATATAAAACTGCCCAAGAACATTCACTAGTGTTTGAGTTTCAAAAGATTATTACATTATCAACATACAGCGTTTGTTCATTTGTGGATAGCAATATTTATTTTAATTAAATCCAATTCAATATCACTCCAACACAAGTCCACAACCTAAATACAAAATACTAGGAAAACATTTTATTCTTGATAAAATAAAAATTCTCCTTAGATATGAAAATGTTTTTCCAATTAAGTGGCCAAAACCTATCTGTTTTTTGTTTCCTTGGCAATATGAGACTTACATAAATTAGCTTCCAATGCAGTTATCTTAATTTTTTATGTTCTCGACTATCACTAAATTACTCTGCACATATCACAGCAGTGTTTAAGAACGTCTTTTCCCACCCACTTAATGTCTACATCGCACTTAAAAAAAATCCCCATCACTCTCAAACTCACGGGCACAATTTAAAACTGTAACTATTTTTGGCATTATTACCCGGTTTTGCGATGTAAGCAGGAGACTACAATCACCACCCTTGCTCATAAGTTACAAATGTCGTATTTGCTAGCTGTCAAAAACCTAACCACAAAGCACAGAAAATGAGTAAAGTAGACGCGTGCCCGGCTATTTACTGTATGGCACAATTGTCGAAGTTTATTGCGCTAGACCAAGTGCGCGGTTATAGACAGCTGACGGGAGGTGTTAGAAACCTGACATACTCTGAAGGTCTTCTGTCAGTTGGTAACGTGGATTAAATGGCTGAGTGAAACTGGCAACAGTCCTTGAGTTAGACTACATTGTACTACAAGTTCCAGGCCGCTGACTCTTGACTCCAGAAGTTAGGATTGGCTAGTCCGTACCTAACTTCAGTCCGGTAGACTAGACCCCTCAACACCGGGTGGTAGTCAGGACTGGATTGGACGAAGGGTGGAAACTGAATATATCATACACGTGGACAGCTGAGACTGCCCGTAATCTCAGTGAGGCGGCACGGTCCCATTTCGCTTGTCTTTCCTATGTAGGAGGGGTTAAGGTACTCTGTTGCTAGGCAGCAGAGTTCTTTATGCCTTCGGCCGTGCCTAATCTTATAAGTACAGTAGCTGATTCATGGTACAAGCTCGGTAAGAGTCTCCACTGATCCCCCTCCGCGGGCAGATCAGACGTTGAGCCATTTGGGCCACCAATACTACTACTGGATGTGATATACAGCCAAGGCCAGGCAACAACGCTCGGGCCAATACCGCCCCCAGTACCTAGGTGCTCTGGTAGGTGATACACAGGATGACCATCCTGTTGAAAATATAAAATACCAGGGTTTTTCCAAGTTATCCTAAGGATTTTCCAGATTTTACAAACACACTTCAAAAACTTGTTTTGTACAGTGTCCCATCTTTTACACTGCAGTATCTATACAAATACATACAAGTACGCATTAAAAAGACAATATAAATGCAATATAACCTCCATACACAAAAAAAAATATTTAATTACACATTCAGTAGGTACTACTTATAATGGTCTTTCCTTGAAAAACTGCAATAAATGCAAATTATAAGGCCAACTAAAAAAATCTAATTACAACTACATTATTTATAAAGATTTATCCTTGTAAAACTATAATAAATGCAACATATGACCTAAAACAAAAAAAAAAAAAAAATAGAATTTATATGGACATTTATAAAGCTGTTCTCCAGCTAGGCGGCATGCCATGTGCTGCTTATCTGCAGGCCAACTGTGTACAGCTTGCTATATGCTGCGTGCCTGTCAGGAGTGATACTGCGCTTTGTGATTACAAGCAGGGGCAGTCATAAGTTGGGCTATTTTCATGCATCACCGACTATTGACTGCGGTTGTTACTTCTTTTTATCCCCACATGCAGTGGAATGATTGTCGTGTGTGTGCACATGAGTGTGTGTTATGTGCACATGCACATTCAGATTTGCATAGGCCACGTAACAGTACTACGTTAATGATGATTTTTAG
This sequence comes from Dryococelus australis, assembly GCA_029891345.1. Lineage (NCBI taxonomy): Eukaryota > Metazoa > Arthropoda > Insecta > Phasmatodea > Phasmatidae > Dryococelus > Dryococelus australis. The sequence goes on from CM056993.1 coordinate 132,661,256, forward strand.
GCTTTTGATTTTGGATTTTGACTTCCCGCACTGAGTTTGTAACTGAAAGTATTAATTATTGGCTATATTTGTATGCAATTTTATTGAATGACGGTTTTTTGTGAGCCCTAGTTTTTATTTTCTGTTTTATGCTTCGATTTGACAACTTGCTTACGTTTAGGGAGTTAGACTTTAGACGACTCCTGATAAGACAAAGTGAGTGGTAGCTAGTGTAAAAACATAATTCTGGAGAAATATGAAATAATAAACGTAAAGTCCTGGTTGCGCTGCGCGGCTACAAATATACAGACCATCACCCTTGACTCCGATATTAATGGGTGTCTCATGGTAAGTAGAACGATTGTCAATAACTCTTAAAATGAATTTGCTCATACCAAATACAGTACGCTGCATTTGTAAAAATGTTTACGGCCTGCTAAAAAGCAGTGACACTCGAGCCTAATTTCTGCTGTACAGTTTTAATTTTTTTCGGAGATAACAAGAGGCTGTATTTATATACATCTAGGATATAATTTATTCTGAATTAGGCTGCTTATTAAAACATGATTTATAATCTGATTTTCTCGCGAGAAGCAACTGAAACTGAACATGAAGCTTACTAAATTAGACACTTCGCACAAAGTTCGAACTTTTCTAGACAATAACGACATTATGTATTTATACGTCTTGATATCACTTTATTCGAAAAACTTGTTCTTCTTAAAACAAAGTTATATTATTAAATAAATTTCCCAATTTACTCAACAACAGAAAATGAACCTAGCATATAGCACATTTTGTTTATAGTAATGAAACTTTTAATAATACTTCTGGGACATCTTTCGTTTTTAAAAGTCTACATTTTATATTTAATTAATATCTAATTGAGTTAATAGTCTTTTTACACCATAGACGACTAAATGTGGACTTATTCGTCTTGGTAAAACGTCAGGACACTTATTAGTGTTTTAACAGTGAGACAAGGGTATGGTAAAATACACTTTTACCTGGTACTGTCATTTTATTCGGAAGACATTTGCGGATTAAATGAAATTAGTAAAGTGGGCATCATTCCCGTCTCTGACTATACGACTCAGACAATGAAGGAGAGAAGTATCATTACAAGCAACACGAGAGGCATGCGATGATTGCAGGAAAGCTACGAACAGTCTAGCAGTCAGCAGTCGCGAGACGTTGCAGATTCGTAGCTTTCTAGCATCCTACTGTGCCGGGAGGGTGGCAATTAAAGCTATGCTGTAAACTTCTACAGTTAAATAAAGCTAAAGGTATATTACATCATTAGTTTAAATGTTTAAATCAAGTGAAACATTTGGGACTATTCATTTGGTACGATTCACACACACACAGCAGTAAAAAATACAAGCAATTGTTACTACCTTTGCTGCAAGAAGAATTAACTTAGTTGCGGTTTGGTTTGAATGTGCAGAAAAGAATGGAGTAACTTGCAAGTTTCTCAAGTTATCAGCAAGTATTTTTTGATGCAGTTAAGATTTTGCGTGGCTTAGAAATGCTCCCCTGCCCATTGTATCGATTTTAAAACTTTTAACACATATTTTGCACAGCATACAGCCTCAATCTTAGTGTCTTCTGAAGCCCATGGAAATTCTGATTCATAACGAAATGAATATCTAGTCAACATGATCACTTCATCACGCAAAAAATTACAGACAAACACTGAAACACAAATGAGCGGTGCAACATAGGCGTTGAAAGAAGTAAGATGAAATACATCTGCTGGCATTTTCCCCCTCATGTCGGCTGGTATGGGAAACTGCTACAGCGGGTTGGCGGGAAATGGGCATGGGAAACTACCATGGCCGGAAAAAAGGTTGCGTAATGTTGGCAAATTGTTTACGTAAAACTACCCCAACCTACCATCACAGTATTCGGTGACGAAACTCGGAATGACCGAAAAAGAGGGGGGGAGGGATGATGATTCCCTACAGGTGGACAAAATTACAGACTATTTCCAGGTTTTTCCTGGGTCCTTTTCAATTCCATACTTTTTCCCGGCTTTCCGGTTCGGTGGCCACCCTGGATATAACTTAGGAGCAACCTATTAACCCGACCACCAGGGTGCTTGGGGTAATAGGAAGCAACAGGCGGCCGTCTAATGGGTGTGTACCAGACTGGAGGTCCCTAAAAGGGGGGGGCCTCAGTCAAGCTAGTTCGGATTTACAAAAGTACCTGGTTTCTGTCGGCAGTGTAGAATACAACGTATTTCTAGCAGGCGAAGTAGACGTTACTCTAGAAATGAAAGCGTTAGGATAGAGAACAAAACTGTTAGGAGTAGGCGAAGCTGGATATTTAATTTCGAAGTGAATTTGTCAAATATTCACGAATTCAAATCGAATATAAATTCAAAGTGTTTGTTGACAAGTATACATAGCACCAATTAAATTTTTTATAAATTTAATAACTACGTACATTTTTTACAAGATGGGTAAAAGGCAGATAAAAAAATGTTTTCCACAGATTTGCAAAAAAATTTATAGTTTTTTACCATGTACCATATGTATTTACCCAAAAGGAAGATGAGGTTTTTTTTTGACAGAAAAGGAATAGAAAAATAAGAGGTTGCCTTCAATTCAAAACCTAGGACCACAAATACCATGAATGTGTGACACTGCTAGTTCAGTACTTCAGTCTGTGTTACATGCACAACATTACTATGGACTTCTATTCATAATTCTTTACTCAAGAAGCAGTTAATTCTCCAAAATTAGCATGCCATGAGGGAGGATTTTGACAAATACTTTTCATGCTTAAATACTGTGTGTCCTATGGTTGGACATATTTTTGTAGTGCTGAGACTGTACCTGTCAACTTTGACAAGGGTCTCCTTACCTGATGTCAGCCAGACACATGAAACGCTTTAGTATTGGGGCGCTTTAGTATTGGGGCGGGAGGGTTTTAATTCATTAGGCGAATGACATGTTGATGGGATGGTCTAAAAATATTGTTTGCAGATTAAGTCCTAATCCAATTAATGGCTAATCCTAATCCGATTAGCTTGCAAATGGTTGCAAAGAGGAAGCGCTTTGCTGGGAAGCAAAATGGCTCAATTTACATAATATATGAAGTACAATTATTTATTTTGCTTATACGACAAAATTTCAAATCTGTTTGTGAATACATCGAAAAATCAATTTTCTCGACTAAATTTGATTCATCAAATCATAATTGTGTACGTAAAGAGTCTATACAATACTTCTGGCATGAAACCACACTTGTATTTTACTACAAATTTCCTGTTTTTTTTTTTTTTTTTTTTTTTTCAATTTCATTATTGAAAAGTGAGATATGAATAGCAGTGGGTTCAATTTCATACTTTTCGCAGCAGTTAAGTATGTAGAACTTGCAGTTTAATATTATATTTATCACACTGCAAACCTCTGTTGTATATGAGGAAAATAAACATATAATACCTATTAAAATGTGAGGTGCCGCATTAGGTTTGGAAAGATAATGAAGTGTTTAGTAATACAAAATGATATTTCCCAGATAATTCCGTTTTGTTATATTGTGAGTAAAATTTGATACTAACAATTATTTTACACAGAATGCAGTTTGGACTAATTTGTGGGCATTCTGTTGAGTTGAGGTTATGTATTCATGTTTCACTAGATGTGTACATGGCAAACGTGGGATAAAAACATTGATATGCCCACATTGTCTTCTTTTGCTTTTTGGCCGAATAATAATAAATAATTTAACTTGCCCGAATGTATTTTTTTGTTTCGAAGTTTCAAGCAAAAATTTGATTTTGGATACAAAGCAGAATATTGAAAGCATTTGATTCGAATACGAATTTTTGAAGCTTCGCCCACCCCTAAAAGCTGTATTTATTGAGGACTCAATAAATATAGTGACTCCTGTCATCTCCTACTAAGCAGATGGAGTACTGAAGGAAAACTACGTTAGCCAGGAATATGCGACCTGGTCCAGGTACTATGAATTCAGTCGAGGCCAAGAGGCGGTGCAGATTTAAAGTTAGGGTGTTTCGGCCATCAACCCATAGAGTAGTATCGTGCTGGGACATTCTCACTATTTTATTTTAGGGGCGCATGTCCGCAAGTTGTTCAGCAGTCAGGAGGTTTCTTCGCATGAAGTTCTCCGTTGCTGCTGAGTCCAGTAGTGCCAGCACTCTGTTTCCATTTATTTCGACTTCTATGTGAGGGGCTATGGGGACTGATGGCTCCTCATTTAAACCCTAGATGATGATGGGCCCTTGTGGTCCGGTGGTGGCGGCCCGCTTCGCAACCTGGCGGCAGCGTTTCCCTTCTTGACATCGGGAGTCGGTTTTTCTGTCAGTCTTGATGGTATAGTTCCTGGCATTCAATTGATCTTGTTGGGTGGAATGGTAAACCCCTCTGGTTTCCAGGGGCAGTTCTTATTCCAGTGGTTCTCTGGGCAGAATCAGCATTTTGATGCGAATGCCAAGCAGGTAGGTGGAGCTGGTGCACTGAGTGATGTGACGGGTAGAGCTCTATGTCCGGGGCTTTGGCCGATATGGGTTTTTTGAGACTTGCTTGTGCCACAAAGTTTTGCTCTGCTTTTTGCGTTTGATTGACCAGCTTGTCCAGGGTTGTGGGTTTAGCCATGAGGAAGATGCTCCTTCAGCTAGGCACTAAAATTCGACTTATTGATAGAATGGTGGTGGCTTCGTCGACTCTGGGGAACACACATCGAAACATCTGTTCTTTCCGATGTATGAAGATTTTGGCTTTGTTGTTGGGTACCTGGGTGTGGCTATAGAATTGAGTCATCAGTCGGGCTAACAACTCCTCGCCAGTGAACTCAGTAGCAAGCCTACTGCTGAATTATTTCCAATTAGTCAGGATCTTGCCGTATCGTTCCCACTATGTTAAGACTACGCCTTTTAAATGTAACTGGGCCCTGTCAACCCATTGTTTTGCTAGTAGGTCCGTTTCCCTAAACTCCTTTTCACATTCTCGTGTAGAAGCTACCGGATCCTCATGGGGTCAGCCTGCTTTCATCGGCACCTCTAGCATTGATAGGCCATCCCTGGCGTAGAGACGCGTTCGTTGGGCCATCGTATGCATAGGTGATGGTAGGGTTCGCTGCATGATGTGCACCATATACGGTTAATGCCTTGTCCTGGGAAAGTGATTTCATTACAGAAGCTAGTTAATTGGTTGTTGGCGACAGGCATCACACCTGTACTCCAAACCTTCTACGTCATGGGCCTCGTCCGGCCAGCCTAGGCATACGTAATGGAATGTCTTGGCACAATAGGTACATTTTATTTGTAGTGAGCCACTGCCTGGACAGTTGGCATGGCTACACTGTGAGTAGTGTATGCATGCTCAGTGTCATGTTTTTCGCCTTTGGCTGCGTTAATCTCAGAAGCAGACATGGTAATGGCTATGGGCGCCACGGGGTATTTCTTGGACTCCCCGAAGTCCATTTTGTTTCTCCGGCTTGACCCTTAGTTCTCCAGGTCCTGGTTGGTCTAGTTCGGCCGTTCACTGCATACAGTTATTAGTTTGACGCCCCACGTTGAACGCCAGAAAATCTCTTGCCGCATGCCCAACTATTTACTGTATGTAATGATCGTCAAGGTTTATTACACTAAACTAAGTGCGCAGTTATAGGTAGATGACGGGAGGTGTTAGAAAACTGACTTATTCTGAAGGTCTTCTGTCGGTTGGTAACATGGGTTAACTGGCTGAATGAAATTGTTTCAACAGTCCTTGAGTTAGATTACGTTGTACTCCAAGCGCTGACTCTTGACTCCAGAAGTTAGGATTGTCTAGTCGGTACCTAGCTTCAGTCCGGTAGTCGGAACTGGTTCAAACGAGCGGTGGAAAATAAATATACTGTACCACGTGGACAGTCAAGATTGCCTATAATCTCAGTGAGGCAGCGCTGTCCCATCCCACATGTCTTTCCTGCATAGGAGGGGTTAAGATACTCCACTGCTGGGCAGCTAGGTGAGCAATCTTTTGTTCCCTATGCCTTTGGCCGTGCCTTATCTTATAAGTCACAGAGTTTGGTTCGCCGCTGAACAAGATACAGTTTGCACTCCAGACAAGAAACTATTCCCCTATAATAGCGTAGGTCCATTAGCTGATCCGTGGCACAAGCTCGGTAAGTGTCTCCTCTGATCACCAACGTCTGCAAGCTGATTAAAGGCGTTCAGCTGTGTGGGCCACCAATAATACTAATGCATGTGATATCCAGCTAAGGCCAGGACGCAAACCCAGGCCAATACCACCCCCAGCACGTAGGTGCTCTGGTAGGTGATATAACCTAGGCTTGCTGTCTCTCCTTGGTGGAAGGTATTCCTAGTGGTCGTGGCTCATCTGTTCCTTCCCTCCAACACCTGGGTGCTCGGGGTAGTAGGAAGCAACAAGCGGCCTTCTAATGGGTGTGTACCAAACAAACTGGAGGTCCCCAGAAGAGGGGCCTCAGTCAAGCTAGTTCGGATTTACAAAAGGACCGGTTTCTGTCAGTAGTACACAGTGCAACCTATTCCTAACAGGCGAAGTAGACGTTACTCTAGAAATTAAAGCATTAGGATAGAGAACAAAGCTGTATTTATTGAGGACTCAATAAATATAGTCACTCGTGCTATCTCCTACCAAGCAGATGGAGTACTGAAGGAAAACTACATTAGCGAAGTGAAGGCGACCTGGTCCTAGGCTAGAGGGAAAGTGAACTAGAAAACTGAATATTTAACTACTCAACTAAAGCTGTCTAATGCAGGTGTCTGGAAGAGACAAAAGAAGTTAAAGTAGCAAGGTATATTAGTGTTCAATGGGTGTTGAAGACTTGTCGCAGAGGGTAACCGCGATGGCTACTGAAGACTTGAGGTTTCGCTGCAGACCCCAGCACTAAGGAGTGCTCTGGGTTAACTCGAGAGAAGAATACAAATGACTGCTGGAGCACCAATGCGCACGGACTTATATAGTCAGAAGTCTAGGCTAACGCGTGGGGGTACGGGGAAGGCCTGTAACGCCCTTCTGCCGTGAGGCTGGCTCGGGAGGTGGGAACCCTCTCGCCAGCGTTCTTGGTTCGCAGATCTTTGGCGGCACTTGGCCGTGCCTGAAGTGGCTGACAGTTTGTAGGCACTCAGCGCGGGAAAAGGCATGCTCACTGGTTATGTAACCTTGCAGCCACGTGTTTGGTCGCCCGGCAGATTTAAGCGGCGCGCAACACTGTGTATTGGTTTGCAGTACACAACTCTTACGTACGTTGAAGTAAGGATATACTTCACATAAAGAGCGATGAGTCGTAATCGTAGTTTATTAGTAGTATAAGCAGCACGCATCAAAGTTATCAGTGTTTACAAATACTGCGCGAATGTTTACTGAATAAATATTAATTCCACAAAAAAGAAAATATTACCGTATACAATTGATTGTATGCAGACACCAAATGCAAGTCGACCCATTACTTTTAAATCCTCGAGAAAGAAAATAATGTGTGACACGTGATACTCTGTGCATCTTTGACATGCACTAGACTTCGTCCCATCTGAATGCTGTTTCATTTTGCTTGGGCAAGTTAAACCACAGTACTGAAGAGACTGGACACATTGCTACAGGCTACTCCTTTGAAATGATGGAATATACTACAGACACGACAGTCCAGCTTGTACTGTTTACCCTACTCCAAGCAGACATCACGCACCCCTCCATCCCCCTCACAGACACCGAAGTGAGACTGTATTATCTGCCGAGACACCAAGCCCACCAGACAAGACCACATAGTTCTACATGAACCGAGAGAGGGCACCACGCATCATGCAGCGAGATAAGGGATGAAGCCAGCGCATCAGCGATTCCTCCAAGCAGTAGACGACACCAACAGACAAATGTCCGCAGAGGCTCAAGGAGTGTATTCTTATCTCCTCCACTTCACCCCATGCCACCACCGGTCTGGTGGCCACCAGTATATAAGATCCTGCAAGGCCTGAAGACTTCAGTCTTATGTTTTCTCCACCGTTCTCTTCAGTGCTGCAGGAAGCCACTGGCGGTTCATGCTCTATGGTACGCATGCTAATTCCACCGCTATCTTCAGGGCCGGAAGAAGCCTACCACTGACAACAACCCCTCCAGAAGACTCTTCTGCACCTGCAGACAGCCCCCTAGGGCTTCTGGAAGACTGCACCAACAGTTCCTGAAGATGTCGAACAGCTCCTTCCTTAGCACCTCTTGGCATTGGTCATTGACTGTCCTTTTCAAGGATCCTACCTGCCTTACTGGACTGTAATGGCAACCTCACCACTAACCTTCTGGTAGTCACCACACTTGGTCCCTTCAAGGACAACAAGGTAGATAGTATGGGCCAGTGACAGTACACTACCTAGCAGCATTATCGCTTTCTTACCCTATCAGGTTTACAACCAGGTCGCCTTCACTGGCTTTACGTAGCTTAAAACTTCAGTGTCTATTCACGTTAGTTTAGGAGGTAGTAGAGGGCCACCATGTCTATGCTCATGGAATATACATGTGATCTAAACTGACTTCAGAGTACTAATTTCTGACTTTCACTGAAAGATAACCTATTATGGCGCCTCCCTTTCCTATTCTATCCTAACTGCTTAACTGTTACTCCTGTCACGTAGCTGCTAACAAGCGAGTTATATACCTCTGAACACTGTCGGAATGGGAGGCACTAAGGGGGTGCATAGTTGTCAGTGGTTACTCTAATAAATTAGGAATTCTTTTTATAAAACACATTTATTAAAACGTTAAATAATAATTGATGTAAAACAATACAATTAACATTACACTGAACAATAAGCATCAATGACTTTTACCGAAGTGGTAATACTGCAAGTATAACGTTATATAGTTTCCAACACTACCCTCAGCTTCTGTTTGCTGAAAGAATTCAAGAAAAGAATTAAGAAACACCAGGAACTATTTTTTTTTTTAATACCTACGAGAAATTTACATATACAACAGTAAACCTGTGGTCCTGTCATACAATTTGACATGTAAGATATTATAGCTAGGTTGGCATTCCAGACTATTTTATTTTAGCCTAGTTAAGTTTGTTTAGGTTCTGTTTACTTTATTTCAAGGGAAAAAAGGAAACAGGGAGAAGCATTGTTTTGATGTTCTTATTGAGTGTATGGCATTCTGAGCTGCATATTGTTTTGATAGAGCAGTGGGAAATTTTGCTCATATAGAAATAACATTCAAATTATTGTATCTTCGAAAATTTTAACTTCACTGAAAAAACAAAACGTAATATATACGTCGCTGTTTGTATTTGTACAGATGCAGCAATACACACACACACATTTTGGCCGAAGTTAACCTTACACTCTTTGAATTCACGATATGGGCAAAGAAACAAATATTATTTACACACTATAAAAATGTTGAAAGTGCGACTTTTTTAGGTGACGTGCATTTCAATAACTATAGTAATGGTTAGCAAATACATTATTTACAAAACACGCAAAATTACTTTTAGTTGAATTCGCAACTATGTAGTTCCAGGTGTAGGTGACCTGGTTCTAAATTAACGGGAAAAGCTCATTCTAGATGAAAATAAGAGTTACATTTAAACTACTAATTAAAGGTGTCTAGAGGAGACAAATGAAGTTAAAAGAAGAAAGTTTGTGTTTGTATGTCGCCGCCAGGTAGAATGGTCGTCGACGTACGTAGTTGGATGCCCTGAAGGCGTACTTGTTGGCTTCAAACTTCTCTACAGCTCCCGAGCAGTAAGAGTGCTGTGGGCGGTGCAAGAGATGCGAAAGAATGACTCCAGAGCTCGGCTGTGGCCGGACTTATATAGTGGTAACTTGTAGGCTGCCGGCGTGGGGAGCGGGGGAGGCGCTGGGTGGCGTGAGAATTATCTCGTCAGTGGTTCTGGCTTCGTGCCTCGTTGGGTCTGCTTGGCCATGCCCGAGGTCTGGGCAGCTTGTAGGCGTCGAGTCGGGGGGGTAGGGGGGGGGGATGCCTGCCAGGATGCATGCCTACCAGGTGAGAAGGAAAAACACAGAAGTTCCCTCTGTCCTGTAGGGTAGGCAACGTGTTGCTCACATATGTAGAGATGGAAGCAGTACTCCTAAGCAATGAGTCTGAGTCTAATAATAGGTGTAGAAGCGGCACGCGTCAACATGAGTGCGTGTGTGCTTTTTAATACTAAAAACAGTTTTACTAGAAAATGTATCTTTTTTAGCGCATTAAAGTCCGACATACTGTATTTCTCGTAAAAACTAAATTTTGTGACAATTTTGCATTTATCATCGTTTATTTGCAATCGCAAAAAGTTCCATAGCCCTAGTTATAGCCCTAGCCTTGCCAGAAATTAATAATGAATTATTTTAATAATTAACGGGACCTCGAGAGGTGGGATGACGCTTACTGCCAAGCCGAACTTATGCTCACCATATACTGAAGACTGATATGCAGCCCAGAGCTCTTCCAGGTCTAGGAATCGAGATGCCCTCATTGTCTATGTCGCTCTGACAATTTTACGCCATTCTTCTTCGGCCTCATACCAGTGTAGCGCCTCCCTTTTCTATCCTATCCTATACTGCTAACTGTTGCTCTGTCTGGTAGCTGCTAGCAAGTGCATTCAATTTCTATGAACACTCTAGGAATGGGAGACACTAATAGGGTTCATAGTTGTTAGTGGTTACTCTAATAAGTTAAGAATTCTTTATATATAAAACACATTTATTATAACGATTAATAATATTTGATATAAACAATACACTCAATATTACTCTGAACAATATGATTCAATGACTCTTAACCGAAGTGGTACTGTGGGCGCACGTACATCACAGAGATGTGTGGACTCGACAATAATCTGGTAAGGTGCGGCTATGTGACATCCACATTAATTTCTGGCAAGGCTAGGGCCATAACTTCTACTCATTGCTAGACGTTGTACTTGCGGTATTACCACTTCGGTAAGAGTCATTGATGCATATTGTTCAGTGTACTGTTGATTGTATTGTTCTATATCAATTATTATTTAACGTTATAATAAATGTGTTTTATAGGAAGAATTCTTAACTTATTAGAGTAACCACTGACAACTACACACCCCCTTAGTGTCTCCCATTCCTACAGTATTCAGAGGTATTGGACTCACTCGTTAGCAGCTACCTGACAGGAGTAACAGTTAAGCAGTTAGGATAGGAAAGGAAAGGGAGGCGCTACACTACGTAGAATCAGCCCATTAGAGTGAAACCAGATGACCATGCTCACCAAAGACAAGTACACACCCATTAGACAACCTTCCTTGCTGTGCCCCTGGGTACAGAACAGTAGAGTCCCAACCACTAGTAACTTGTTCACCATTCAACAGCCACCCATTTGGTACACCAGTTGTATCAAACGGTAGAGCAACAACTAGTCATACTCCTCCTTGAGAGAAAAAGTCGTTAAACCAACTTGCACCCATTCTCCACACCATTTATGTTGCCGGAGGGAGTGCTTGGTTGGCTCTGGGACGGACCTGTTCATCTGTTGAAGTTCTTTGAGCATCACGAGGGAACCCGCTCTTCAAACACCGCAACATTTGTCTTGCCAGTTGGGGAGTAATGTTGTACTCAGCATCGTTATGGTGTGCCTAGATGGCAGAACACATTTAGATAGGGAACGCATGTTGTGTGCTCCTATCTTCCAGACAAGGTTCTATGAACCTAATGCCCTTCACCAAGAGAGGTGGAAATGGCGTTTGGGAATGACAGGCAACTACTGCCTACCAGTCTACCTGGGGATGCACAAAACCTAGTAAGGCACTCAGTCAATTAACCCCAAGGGAACAAGCTCAAGTCGCCCGCAAGTCGGTTGGGCTTTACTCCCTGGCTCTCTCCCCTTCTTTGTTTCAGCCTCCACGGAAGCTTCCAAGCCCCGTTCATCACGTCTCCACCTTCAACAGAGGAGAAAAGGTGCCAGTAGGAGCAACCTGTATCTGATTCAAAACCTGATGCTACTCCAGTCCGTGGCAGTCTTTCAACATTAGCAGTTGAGTTCCAGTCACAGCAGTTCATGGAGAAAACCCGTATCTAATAGCAGCTGCACCCTAGCCAACAAGTCAGCAGCACCAGTCAGCCATCCCAGTGTTGGCCTGAGTAAGCCAGAGGTTCCTAAGCCAGTCAACAGACCAGTAGCCAAACCAGCATCCGACTTTGTACCAAGTCAGCAGCCGACATGACCCATGCTATATTCAGGTCACGCCCCTGTCCGGCATTAATTTAGATGTAGGTCATCCCCGTAAGTGCCTCCGACTAGCACTAACCAAAGTCACTACCTTGAGACGTATCATTATATCACATTGAACCAGACCCCATCACACGTCACACCAAAGAATAACTATGTTCGAGTTTATGCACTGTATTCTTACTCCAAGGGTGATTTGTACCTCTCAACACCCCTGTACACGCAGTCCCTCAAGGGAGCGGAAGGTGACAGTATCTTGCCAAACTATTTCTGACAATGGAGTAGGACTACAGGCTCCCTTAACGGTGTAGTACGTACCTCGAAAAACACCACCTGATTTGCCGGCTACCCATACTGTGGGAACAGTGCACAAAGGCACAAAGCACACACAGAGCCCCCTACTAGGTACAATCCACAAGGAAGCAACTGGACCACATGAGTTAGCTAACCGACTCCATTCGCCACGTGAGATTGGCCGGTTGGAGTGCCAGGCCTGACAAGGTGTGACCCGGTAGCCTCTGAGAAGCACACAACAAAGCTTTAGTGCAACCCCCAAGTCAGCTAACCTGCTCCATTCACCCTGTGAGATTCGCCAGTAGGAGTGCTAGGACTGACGCGGTGTAACGTTAATCCATCTGGATACTCTAGCTATGGAATTTCTGTCACCTGCCACTTGCTTGCTACAACAACCCTTAGTACCTAACCCCATGCCATTCACCCAACAAGGAGGAACTAAGTGGGCCGATAAGAAGGCATCTATGGCACCTACAGCCAACCAATTGCCAAGTAACCCATTCCAGTCAGCCTTCTGCCTTTCCTCCACTCGGGATCAGGCACAAAACGCCTGCCGATTGCAGGAGCTTCACTCCTCAGTCCCCCCTATCCACTTATTCGAGCCACCCCAGAAGACCGGCGGGACACCGCAGTCAGTTGTTGGTATCTGGCTCGGTCTGCCTGTGTCAGCTACAGCGCCAATCTACAGGTGATAAGCCATCATCCACTGCCAACCACGCCGCCTTAGATGCCTACATAGCTTGCCGCCACTTGACAAGGCCAACTCTGTACACCAGCTCCATAACAGCCAGCGCAAATCCACAGTAATTAGCTCGTAAGGCCACCCGGGGTTCTCAGGCTGAACCTGCTCAAAAAGTCCCCTGTAGACTTTGTGACATGCCTGGCACTCCGGCCGTCACGCATCAGCATCAGTTTTGGAAAAAAATTTTAATGGCTAAATCCAACCAGAAACCCCCACCACACGTGCCTGACCTACCAACCAACGAAAAACCCCTTTTGTGTAGTGATGTTCTCCGTCACCCTCAGAGTGTCACGTGTCAAGCACTTGGAAATATTAGTACAGCCACGCCTGTAATCAAACATTGCATCACTCTGGCTGTTGTCAAAATTCATTATACAGTGACTTCAGTTTGCCTCCACTGTCAGCTAATTTGTGCACAAACTATTTAAGTTGGATTAATTAATTTTTTAAATACATAAAATACCATATTTTGTGTGTTTCAAGTTTATTCTTTCATAGGGATGGGCAGACACCACTTTTTGCAGATGACAATGATACTGATTCTAAACTACTGATGCCGCAGATTACAGCGATGCCGATACCAGTTTTCATGAGCATCATCATCATTCCCAATTCTGAATATTTTGAAACACTTTTTATTACTTAAATATAAGTATTTAATTTTGTGAACACTTTAAGCACTTTGTATTAGGTGTCTACCACATATAAACAAAATACAAACTTAATTTTAATAATAAATGATAAGACAGACAATTTAACTGGGCAAATGGTGACTCAACAGTCAAGGAAAAACTGTTACCAGACAATACAGCATTCATTACAAACTGAATTCATTAAAGTCAACCTTCAAAACTTCAGGCAATCTGATGCAGACTTAATTTTAGACCTGTGAAATTACGTACATAACCAGCATAAAGATGTCATTTAAAAAATTTATTGAAATCAATTTAGTATTAAATATTTACTTTAAATTGAGCTGATTTTTTTATTTGTGTTAATATTTTTTCGCTTAGTATTCCTTCGTCGACCAAGTCATACTCAATCTCTTGGTTAAAATTACAATTTATTTATTTATTTGCGACAATTTTTGCCAATTATTACTTGCAGAGTCTTATTCAGACCTTTAACATTCTAACAAAAACTGCAGCCGACAGTATTAAATAACAACTACGTAGGTTAAATTACTGCCACGCGTCAGGGTTATAACCTTTAACTTGCCATTACACCACCACAGATAGTTGAATACAGTGTCAGTGAGTGCAATTTGTTTTCACTGTCGCCAACTTACGAATGCAATAACACATAAGAAGAAAATAGAAAACAAGCTCTTGCCGGATGAAATCATTACAATCGATAGCACCAGTTATTGATTACCTATATTGTTTCGCATACATGTAGTGTCCAAAAACGAATGATGCACACAATCTTTGGCGAATGCACCAACAGGAAATATGGTAAAACGTAAACAACTGGAACAAATGATCGAAAAACAATTGTTCTAAATATATTTTGGGTTTCGGACAGAATATCTGATTGATGGATTTTGTAAACTAATGCTTTACAAGATTTAGTAGCCTGGTTTATTTAACATTGTGTTACATAAATTAGTGCTATTAATTGGTGAATGATAATCTGCAAATAATATTCCGATGCCGCCGATGCTGATGGACGCGGTATTGGCCGGTTAATCTGTATTTGTATCGGTATTGACCCATCCCTACCTTTTATTTATTTTACCAAACTACCATTTACTGTAAAAGAGTTTGTTGTGACAAAGTTCATTAAGATAGTGCTTTACTTAGTGGTGCAGCAAATCACAAATTTTCACATATGTAGCAGTTTTTGTTTACAAGTAGCAGAAGAATATGTAACCCAAAACTGAAAGCATAATTTTAGCAGGGCTTCAAAAAATTGCAAAATAATCACAAGTGCATTATGCAGGTTCTCTTACAGCTTCATACCTCAACCAACTGGCAAAGTGGCTTGGCCTGTATCCAGCAAATCTCCTTCATGGCTTGTTGGAGCTGCTCTGCCGGCATGCGGGCCAAAATAAGAGAAACACCTGCAATATAAATGTAACACAACGCTCACTGATCTGCAACACAGTTTTCTGGGAATTAGGGATTGATACACACAAGAACAAGATATTGCAGCTGCAGTCATGAAGCAAGCATTATTCTAACTAAATATAACAACAAAGTATGAATGCAAAGCCTGTGTTTCTGTAATACAAGATTGTGAAATGTTATGTCTGTAATTCCAGTACTTAATAAAACACTTCAACATGTATCACATACAATACAATTTCAGTTCCACAATTTCTGAATTATGTACAGTCAAATGAAATACTTAATGTTTGTTAAAAAAAATGCCACTGATTTTTCACAACTAAAATGAGAAAGTAGTGAATTTTTTTGTTTTATTAACATTTACTCGTATTTCAGCATGTATAGACCACATATTTTAATAAAAAAAAAACTACTACAAAAAGTGGTGTGCTGCTTATTTATGAGATATTGGCATTAAAAACAAATTTCCCTCCCCAAAACATGTTCAGAAATTTGTCAACACAGTACATTTTAATGTTTTAACTTAATTTCTTAGGAAGTTTATATATATATATATATATATATATATATATATATATATATATCCCTTATCACTCGAGTTTAAACGCTTATGGGCCAACGCTTATATGAGCCGCCAAGTGGAGGCTGAGCTGGGTTCTACCTCTCGCTCAGCGTCCCTCCCTTCCACTCCCCCACCACTCCCATGAAGAGTTCTTTGTCACTCCCTTCCGCTCCCCTCCATCATCTTGTGACTCATTCCCCTCTTCACACTCACCGTTGCCACTAGGACTGTTCAATATATCAATACATTGTATATAGGTAATTATCAATATCAAAATTATTTATAGATCAACAAGTAACTTTAAAAAATATTGATATTTCGATATTATCAAAGTTACTGACATCAAAATTTTAGGTTGTACCAATGTTTTCGGTATTATAGAAATTCTCAGTATTATCAAAGTTTTCAATATTATCAACATTTCTGATATTATAGAGATGTATAATTTATTGATACTATAGGCATTTCCTACATTATCATCATTCTTAATATTATCTAGTCGTAAAGTTAAAAGATTTTTGTCACCTGCAATTCTATGCAAATAAGAATAAACTATGGCATGACTGTAACACAATTATACGTTTATAAATCTTTTACAACATCGCCTAGCTTACGCAATGTTCAATTTAGCTGGTTCATTGTTTAGATTTGTTTCTTTTTCCATCCGCGCTCATTGGGTGAACAAATAGCGGTTCATGACCAACCAATGTGTCAGTTTGTATCTCCTAAAATAAAGTATTCATTATAAAGTAATTAATTAAACGTTTTTTTACATGTTCTGAATGAAGATACATTGTTTGTAATTTCCTTCTGCTGTGTTTAAACGTAGTTTATTGTCTCAGAAATAATTGAAATTTCACATAATATGCCGACCTGGAAAATGTGCTGCTTCATGTAATTGAAGTCTGTATACATTTTAAACCTTGAATACACTTGAAGAAACTTCTAATGAGTGTGTTTTGTTATATTTGCAATGTGTGTTGCAATTCTGAAAGCTTTAATAAATGTGTGTGTGTTATTTAGTATTTACACAATTCACAATTTACGAGCTATGCATTGGCATGTATGTCACTCGTTTTGAAACAATATCACCATGAAAATATTTTATACTGTACAGGAAACATTGCTCGAGAGTTAGGAATACATTAAAACATTGTCATAAAGTCTATCCGAACAATTTAATCTGTATAATCCGATAGATCAAACAGTAAGTACTAGCTTCCGCAAGACAAATCTTCTAGATAAGTATTTTGGGGGCAGATTAGATTCTGCATTAAATGTGTGGATGCAGTTTCATGAAATATATTGCCACTGGCTAGATATTGTGTCATTAGCATTCTGGTGGAGTTTCATTCATATCAGTGTATGCATTTAAATTTTATAAACAAAAAGTAATTTTTTTCATAAGCAAAGTAGTAGGTATTACCAAGCATTCGTGTTATCTACTTTTAAACTATGTGGCTGGACAAATTTTCACGAAATTTACATTGAGTGGCAAATATTATTGTGGAAGTAAGCTGTAAAAATTGGGATCAATTCTGTTCAGCCAATGAGTTTCAAGAGAACACTGTTTTGTTACTCATAATGTAACATCAACATCCGTCACTTACATGTTTGTGGTTTTGTATTAAAATATTGATTTGTGAGGTGTTTATACACTATTATTCTACTCGTAAATATCACTACACATAATTCTTAGTCATTTAACGATTGTTTAAGGCACATTGTCTTAAGTTTGAGGTAGCAAATACACTGTATTATCTAAAAGCATGCCTTTCTTTAGTAGGCGAACATTTCAGCTATTCACATTTTTTAATGGCAAATGTTCTAAACGTCTTGGCGTTGTTTTTACAATGGGAAAAAGAATCGTGTTAAATATTTCCGCTATTCTATTGACAACCTAAACCAAATATATTTTATTATGACCTCGGAAGGATTGGCCACAGTCGAAGGCATTAATTTATGTCTAAAAATAAAAACAATCGTGAACATCAACAAACAAGCCTAATCACAAACTAATGTTATCTAATAGAATCAACGTGTGTGTGTGTGTGTGCATGTGTGTGTATATATATATATATCTTTTTGTGTTTTATTTTGATGCATGACGACTTGAGGGTAATGGAGAACGTCCATGAGGATTTTTGGTGGGTGCTAGGTCAGGCGCACCCGGTGGTGGGGGTTTCTGGATTAATTCAGTCTTTACGGTGAACTGGAGTAAGTCCAGTGTAAAGTACTGGCCTGGTAGCTTTACGGCAGGGCACAAAATCAGGTTCCGTGACAGATCTTGCGTTTCAGTGAATTGATTAGGCGGTATACCTGGGCGACGCATGGAAACTGCTTAACCTGTATCAACTCCGGCTGGCATAAGTTTGAGCTAGGTTGGTTAATATGCAGGGGTTCACAGGTTGTGCCGGTCGTAGGGTTTGGTTATACTGCCTCAATTCACCAAAAGTGTGGGTTGGCGTGTCCGAAGGACTGGTCCTGTCCGCTTAAGTTAGCTGTAAACAGGGGGTTTTTCCTCGCTCAGATGAATGGGGTCCTCAAAGAGGTCCTTGGGGATCTTTGGTGTGGTCGGTATCTGCAGGTGGCGCAATGCCTGGGCTTGGTACCTTGTGAGAGTTTCGCGAGTGTAGTCGGGGGGGGGGGCAGTAAGCTCCTGCAGACACCCTGAGGCAGTAAGCACCTGTCTTAACTCCTCTCGTATACCACTCCGACGCTAGTACGGAGTTTGGAATGAAACACTCTCTCACATCCGTGAAACGATAGCAGGTGATGTGTTGTCCTACGTGGTGTACAGCCACGTGGAGTGTCTGCCGATCGAAGCTGTATCCCTATCCCAGCGCTCTGCCTTGAAACGCGGTGAACACTAGGAGTCAGGTCTCATAGGTGGACAGTCCCTGCATGTGGGCGAGTGTCTCAGAAGGGAACAGTCTACCCCAAATCAGAGAACACTAACTCCGGCACTGTGGGCACGGTGGAGAGAGTAGCCGCTGAGCAGGCAAGCTGGCCTCAAGAAACTGAGTACCTAGTGTCGGGGCTGTACCGTTCCATACATGGTGGAGCACAGAAAGGGTGGCCGTCCAATGTGTATGTGGGTACTGTGATTGATGTATTACATTTGAGTAAGTTCCCTGGTCGCCTGCAATCCCTTGGATGACGTGGTCCACTGGGAGAGGAATTACAACTAAGGGAAAGATATCCTTGAATTGGTAAGAATTTGGTAAGAATGTGTGTTTATTCATTCCTACGGGAAGTAAACAAAGTGGTGTCGTACTACCTCCTAATGTCAGCAAAAGCTTAGGGAAGCTTAACCTACACTAAGCCAGGTGAAGGCCAATTGGTCCTAAGCTAACAATGGCAGAGTAGACAAGCGTTATGAAACTAAACTGGTACTACTCCTACTAATGTTGCCTAGAAGGGGCCGCAGTGTCTCTGCGTGTAGATGACAACGGTGATGGTTGGATCTTCGGCACAATGTGCGGTGAATATAGGCTGGTAGAAGGATGGCTCCGGCAATGAGTTGCGGTGGAGACGAAGGAGCTTAAGGTTTCTTCGGCACAAATGTAGTGAAGGAAAGGTAGGTTTAGAGTGAATGAGTAGGCTGTTCACCTTCTCCGGCAGAGAATGCGGTAGAGAAATGAAGACTGGTCACGAGCGGGCGAGCTTCCCACTATTTATACTCTGGATGATGTTTCTCCATCAATCAGCTGGGTAGGGGGTGGTCGATGGAGAGGGGGTAGTTGTAGCGTTCTTCATGGCGTGATGTCACTGGCCAGTTTGGAGAATCGAAATGCGACAAAACGTACTGGTGGAGCCACCTGGCTGCATGTAGTGGTACTGAAGTGCCTTGAATGAACAGCCTCTGTGGCTCGGCCGGTGAACAGTATAATCTTCGGCTGGAGCACCCGTCCTTGAGCCGTTGTAGTAAAATGACAATAGCATTTACAAAGAAACTAGTACAGGCCTGCTGTTTTAATGGATTTTATCCGTTTTTAAGGATTTTTAAAACACTAAAAAAATCCAAAAGTGACTAAGAACGCTAACTTTCTTCTTTTTTTTGCGCTTTGCTCCAAGAGGCGACAATAGTGCCCACAACGATGTGTGTCAGTTTCACTGTTGCATTTATTTGTAAGATTCTTACAGTGGAGCTGGATAACTAAGCAAAATATTTTGGACATACACCATTGCTTCAATAGCGTCTGTACAAAATATTTTGCTTAACTATTCACTGACACGGGTATACATTTATCTACATATTTCTGTTCCTGGCTGTATGATCACATGCAAAGGCCAAGACCATTATTGAAATTGCCGCGAATCCCCATTTTTACACATGCAATCTGAATTCGGTGACTGTGTTTTGCGTTTGGCAATGATATCAAAATGGTGAGGTAACGAAAATTATTGCCGGTAGTCGTATAAACGACAGTATAAATGTGAGTGGAGACAAGATTAACATGGTTTGTACATTCCAAACCAAAACAATATTTAAAATGTAAACTTCTTTCATATCCACATTTTTCTTCTGTGATTTGCCATTTTTTTTTAATTCCAAGGATTTTACAGGATTTAGCCCAATGATTCCACGATTTTACAGGATTTTTATATACAGGAACCACGATTTCAGTTTCAGGGCTGGTGGCAGCCCTGAACTAGTACATTATGGTACCGTAATTGAGATACGTAATGTCTTTAAGTGATTAAGCAATGGCACCCTGTTCCCAAGATCTGTAAAAAAGGAGGTTGGCCCAAGAAGGGCCATATAGACGAGGAATCTGGGAGGCGAGGGGTAGAGGTGTAACATAGCCTGCAGCCCTCCGGTGGCAGCCCTGCCCTGCCCTGATAGCCCTGCCCTGGCCGCCCGGTCTGCGTTCCTTGCAGCATTAGTTCCAGTGCAAGCAAGCAATTTGTTGTTTCGACAATGGCCACATGTTTTCTGTTATCTGAGTAGACTGTACGATGCCAGGTACAGTGAGTGTGCTGTTGCAGTTTGCAACAATAGTTTAGATAAAACGAAATTGCACAGCAATTTATTTTAGTATTATCATAGATTTCCGAAGGATGCACGGAAAACGGAATAGATCTTTAAATGTAGAAGAGAAGACAAATTCAACCCAGATACATCTTACACCTGCTCTCAAAACTTCGAAGAAAATGTTGTTTTGAAAGAAGTTTTGGATGACAAATATATCCAGTATCGATATCTAACAATTCCCAAATCATTTGGACAGCTATAATAGAAAGTAAAATAACTTTCAGCAGCATTATAATTGTTATCTTGAACTACTGGCTCATAACAATGTTTGTTGATATTGTTTTCTGCTTTAGGTTTTTTATTCTGAACTGACAGGGAAATGTTTTCTTTCAAATTGAACACTGATGTAATACCACTACATTGAAAAGTTTTCCGTAGAATTACGAAAAAATACTGGTAAAAATGAATCCAGAAAACTCAGTAATATTACGGATACACATTTTTTTCTCCGTAACAGACTTACCTTGAATTTGCGGACCTTTCTGTGTATCTTTTAAATTAATTTAAAGTGACATGCGATATGGTTTTCCAAAAATTGCATTATTGTCATTGTCACTGTAAAGTGAGCACTATTGAGGCATTAGTTACTTTTTCCTTTCAGCCATTTTTATCCTTTAACTAACTTTTCAAATAAATATTACCATGTAAGTAATAAATACACTGTATTCCACTCTACTCTGAAGTTAACGTCTAGGGCAACACACATTTATTGACTATTATTCCAAATGAGAGTGCTTTCAATAATGCTCAGTTTACAGTGAATATTCTAAATGAGGATGTTGCACTGTGTAAGAAATAGATGAAATATTATACATCCATTTTGTCCTGAAGCGGGATTTTAACACGAATAAAAATGTTCGTAACCTAGCGTCCAGCTCATCCACCATACTCCTATGCTGATACTTCAGGACTAGTGGTAATATTTACAATAATAGACACATTTTCAATCTGTCGTATGGTTGAAGTGTTTGTACTATCTTATGATGTTTTAAATTACAGCGTTTGAGACGCAAATTTTTTAAAAGGCTCAGGAACAAACCTTTTTCATTTTACGGCAGTTAATAAAACTTCGTGTATCCTTGGCATTGTTTAATCCCGACACACGGAGCTATGACAATTACGGATAGCTTCGTATTTTGTTATGTGCAGAAATCGGTTCTGTTTTCCGTCGTAAGGGATCTGATTTGCGTACAGAAACAGTAAATTTCTATCAAAATCTCCATTAAATGACGGAAATTTTTTACAGTGCCGTTCTGTAGAGATAGATTTTCAGCAAAGTTGCCATAAATATAGTAACAGCTCTTGCATTACAAATACAGATCACAAGAATATTTCATGAATTACACTATACTTAGTCCATTTCAAAAGTAACTTTAAATAAATGTTATGAGTTAACTCAATTGTGTTTTATTACGTTTTTAATTAATCATTACATTCAATTCCTTGAGTGTGCCTATATCTCAGCTTGAGAAAGCTAAATTTTAAATACACTATATTCTTAAAACATGTTAATATTTCCCTGGAAGGATGTTTGATTACAACTAAATTATCTCTTCGCATTCTCTTACTGTACATAAACGTATTAAAAATAAAACCTTTGTAAATGTGTGGCAGTAGTCGTTTCGGTTCCCATATTTTCACGTTAGCTCATATGTCGTGGTATTCTTGCATTATTTTGAAACAAAGAAGCTCTCTAGTTTTTACAAATCTGTTAAGTCTACGACTTAACTAAGCAAATCTCTTCAATTTTAATATTTAGCTGCATTTCATATGCTTACAAACCCTTACCTCATAACTGAAAAACATTTTAACTACAATAACACGAGCACACAAAACAGCACAATAATTTATTTTATTGCGAGAGGAGTGCATAAGATAATTGAAACAAGACCTTCGATAGGTGTCCGGTAATGTTTCTTCCCAAACACTAAAAGTTTCGCGCCATTATCTTTAATGGTTTAGTTGTAATGACAAGTTTGTTTTTCCTTTACATTCGGCTCACGTGCCAAGTGCTCGGTTCAGGGCTGCACGCTACATCACAAACAGGCAGCCACTCAGCACGCCGCTGGCGATTGAGCCAATCTCCCCTTTTACAGACCTTGCCCTGTTCCAAGATAATTGAACACAATTATGAAATCTTATAAACTATCATGTCTTACAATCTTAATGATGTTCTTGTTACATTATGATTTTGTCAAATCCTTACTAGCTAATACATACGCACTGAACACTTTGACATAGTATAGAAAACCAATCTTACAACCTAATATCTTATTTGCTACTCATATATTAACAAACTGTTAATATATTCTATTTTACGCTAAGCCCCTATACCTAACACATAATCTCCATTGAAAAACAATCCAAAATGGCCTACCTATAGGACCTCAACGTCGTGTTTTGACTAGTTTAAATTAAATGACAGTATAAGAGATTGAAGAGATTTGGGCGGCTCTTAACAGAGAGTGGTTGAGAGATGTGTCACTAGAGAATTATAATCTACATTAGACAATCATTATTGACGCGTGTCCAATTACATTGACTGGACATGATAGTTACAGATTTTACTCGCTAGACCAAAAGCGACTTATGTAGCGGGGATGAGGCAAGGAGTGTTGGCAAGTTGATACACTCTCACCTCTAGTTAGATAGTTGAGGTAAGTTTGGTTTTAAGCGGGGTGAATGCCTGCAGGAATGTTCCAAAGTCGTGCTTCTTTCGTCCAGAAGACCAAATTGTCCCAACTTAGGCGAACTTCCACTCCACTTAAGAAGACTTAGACAACAGGGTGATGCTTGTAGCTGGTGCAAACACACGGTAGAAACTCAATTAATATTACAGGTGCAGGCGCAACTGCTTGACGTCCGGCACGGACCCGTTCTGCCTGTCTATCCTGCCTAGGATAGGGTGATACTATCCTCAGCCAGGCAGCAGGGTAAGCCAGGTGTTGCCCTCTATGTCTCCTACCACTCCTCTCATGAGGCATAGAGTAACAGCAGTGCACTGAAATGGAAATATTAAGAGTGAACCCCAATAGTGACTTGTCAGCCGGCTCAATAAGTCCCCACTGATCCCCCAACGTAGATGGACATTGAGCCAGAGTCGCGACAAGCCTGTACTGGTTGTGCGTCCACCCAGAATACCTGGCAGTACAGCAGGTCACCGTCACTGTGCATTAATAGTGCGAGTGGTGTGAAGCAACTCGGGTGTGAGGTTGAGTCTCTGGGTGTGAAGATATTACTAGTGGTTGGGGCGTTACTGTTTTTTCCCCACGAGCACTAATAGTACTGTGTGTTTGATGTGAAGAAACAGGTAGCCGTCTAATGTGTATGTCTTAGCTCGGTTTAATAAATTCCCTGGATTCCGTTGGCAGTGCACAGTGTAATCTTCCTCCAAATGTGAAATAAAAGTAGCAAAGTAGAAAGCAACATGTGTTTGCTGAAAGTTCAATAGACACGTGATGTGTGCTACCTCCTGCCAAGTCAAGGATAGCTGAAGGAAACTGCATGGTTCCAGGTGTCGGTGACCTGTTTCTAAATAAACGGGATAAGCTGATTCTAGGCGAAAATAAGAGTTACAGTTGAACTACTAATTAAAGGTGTCTAACGGAGACAAATGAAGTTAAAAGAAGAAAGTTTGTGTTTGTATGTCTCCGGGTTGAATGGTCGTCCGCATACGTAGTTGGTTGCCGCTAAGGCGTACTTGTAGGATTTGAACTTTTCTAGAGCTCCCGAGCACTAAGAGTGCTGTGGGCGGTGCAAGAGATGCGAAAGAATGACTCCAGAGCTCGGCTGTCTTTTGTCTCGCGATTGTCGGCTGTCTCGCGATATTGTCCTGACGAGCAAAGAAGGCAGTTGGAGCATGCTGGCAGGTCCCACCTCTGGGAGCTGGAGTCTCGGTTCGTGCCTCATGGTGAAGTCGGTGTGCAGTCATCGCGCACCTGTGAGCTGGTTGGGAGACTTTGCTCCTGGATAGGTGTCATCTCTGGTTCTGTTTGGCGATCCACTGCTCGATCTGCACTAGCATCGTCCGTCGCACTTATAGGTCACAGGAGCTGGATGCCTGGTTTACTGTAGTCCATCCGGATTGTTGGCAAAGTAGTTGCAGTGGAAGTCTCTCCGTAGGTGGTTCTACATCTCTGAGTTTCTGGGTCAACTCGCCGTCTTGGAGTGTCCACCTCAAGTGAGTGCAGGCCCAGATGTCTGCAGGTTGTGTAGTTATTTTGGCCATTGAAGGGAGCACAGAGGATGCAGCGTCTTCGGTCCCGTTGGCGCTGCTTGCTGGCGTTACGTTCATTGTACTGGATATGATGGTTGGGAGCTGAGGTATGTCTGGCGTATCTGCCCACGCAGCCATGTTGGAAGTTTGGAAGTAACCATCTCTGTCTTGGCGGTTAGTAAGGTGGCTGACCAGGGATCTCTGGTCCTGGGGAGGACGGACAGCGACAGCTCCGCTGCAGCAACATCCAGCTGGTCTTCCGTCGGTCCCATGTCTCTTGAAGGTGGCGTAGGTGGTACCAATCCTGGAGGTAACGCCAGTTGGGATATGTCCAGCTCAGGATCTACAATGTTGTCCTCATCCTGTACAGAAAAAGGAACACAAGAGACAACTGCACCATTAGCTGGAGTTGTTTTTTTGTACGCGAGACCCTTGGGGATTGCGTCGACCGACGGAAAGTTGTTGTCCGTTACGGGCTTTTATGCTCGACTACCACCTGGGTGAGTTGTCTGGGTTCGTCAATCTCTAGAATCACACTTGGAGTAGGAGGTTGTGGCCTAGGAGCCCTGTCGTGGGGGCTCCACCACGGTACCTCTGAGGTAGTGGCACTAGTTCTCCTGCCTCTTCTGATAGAAGGGACTGGCAGGTAAAAACTAACATACTTGCCAACTTTCCACAATTCAAATTAGATAGACATTTTGTAATTCTAAAATTTTGCGAAAATGAAATGCGGCAATTCTGATGAGTAACTTTGTCATAAATTCACTTCTAGTCCTGTGGTTACGTTATCTATCACACAGCTACATTGTTCCGTTTGTTTATTAAAAACTACTGAAATACAAAATTTCAATTCAAACATATGAAAACACAGAAGAATTGGTTGCATGCTCAAAAAAAATGTTTCTCATTCACCTCAAAAGTGGAAGAAAAATTAGATTTAAAAAATTGAAGCTTTTCACTTAAGTCCACAATAAATCACATTAAGATAAAATCCACTGCTGTTCCCAGAAACCAAGTCATTTTGGTACCTAGGCCCAATGTAGAGAATCACAGATTTAAATGAATATTCAGTCATTCTGGCTTGTTAGTGATCTAACAGTTGCTTTTTTTGATTTGTGTAAAAATGTGTCGCAGAAAGTCTGTTCATAACATACCTTGTAAACAAACTACGAATCTAATGGCAGACATTGAAAGACTGACAAGTTCTGTCCAGTACTTAGGCTACTACAACTGGTTGCTATTCCCAATTGTTTCATTTTTGTTATAATCACAAAATACAATTTAGGGTTTTGAATATTTTATTGGTGATGTGGGGAACTATAGTTTTACGGTAACATCTTTCGTGAGATGTGATTGTTTTGCGGTTCTTCTTATGAAAGAGTGGTGATTGGAACTTACATTGTTTTCATAATGTAGTGGAAAATTTTGTTTGTACGGAAGTAACATTCAGTTACTATAACCTCTCAATTTTAACTTCATTGAAAGAACTAAATAGATAAATGTGTAGCTACTTGTAAGTTAATAATGCAAGAAATACTCAACACAAATATCATTGCATTTTTTATATAATGAACTACACTAAAAGGGTGTTTATATAGGAAACGTACATTTTTAAACCTCCCGCAAGAACAAAATGCAATAATTACGCCACTGGTAATACCTAATGTACGAAATGTACAGTGTAAACAAGTTCGGCAAATTAAGTTTTCACATAAAAATCGGTACAATTCGATAAAATAAATTACGTTAAAACAAGGTTTCTAAGTATATTTCAAATATTCTAACAACAATTTAAGAAAAACATTTATAAAACATGCAAACTTACTGTTCACTTCATGATTCCTAAACACACGCTGAAATTTGGATGACGACTTCACTAAAATCACTTTTGTCGGCCACTGATACGAAATAATTTATTTGATGTAAAAACCTTTCCGCTCACGCTTTTCACGGTCAAAGAAAATGGTGGACTTCAGTGCACAATAACTTCTACAAAGGCAGACTCGTGTCAATTCATTTCACTGAGGCGACTGTTGTGAAAAGGCGCCTATGACGACCCATATTTAATGAATTAAGCGAATACAAACATAATGAACTGCATATACAATATTCAGATACCGCCAGCAATAAATTCTCGCATATAGATAAATATTGACAAAAGAGACAACAATGGAAACCGGGCAACTGCATTTCGCTGTGTAAGGTGGTAATGATGCTCGTGTCAGGGCCGACCAAGTGCCGCTGCCCGCTGCCACTATTGCTCAGTGTGCCACTAGATAGATCAGGTTACACTCTGGTTGGCTGGTCGGTCCGGTGGAAGGAGTCAGTGTGGGAGGGCACGCCTCTTTGGCACCTCCCTCATGCAACTGTCGGACATCGCAGTACCCTAATACAAAATTTTTATTTTTGCACAATGAAGATACAGAAATTCGAAAGATATTTACGCCTATCATAAAATCGTACAGTAGGATCAATTTTTGTACATCTTCCGGAAAAATCGTAAGAGTTGGCAAGTATGAACTAGGCATGGAGGGGATGGTCCATGTGGAAAATACACCTCAGTGTCTTGAGCGTTCTAGCTCTCTGGATTAGAGTCCTGGAGAGAAGTTTTCTTGGGTCTCGGGAGAGGTTCAAACCCAAGATTCGGGGCATACCCTAGTGGCAAGTTTGTGGTTGTTTTGTCTGTGTGGTGAAGTCCGAGGGAAGGTATGTGTGTAGTCTTGGATCCCACTGGGGCAGGGCCTCATTTGCCCCCTTCGTCTCCTTGCAAACTCGCTCTTGACTATCCTCCACCCAATACACATTACCGTACGACCCGACAACGATGTATGGTCCTATCCATTTTAGGGATAAGCTAGCTGCGAATTGTTCAGTTGCCCGACTGAGAGGGTGATTCTTAATTTTTTATGAGGACTTTTTCTCCTAGTTAGAATACTCGTATCCCGGTGCAAGGCAGAGGATACTTGCAGGCTAGGTAACGTTCTTGTGTGGCTTTCGCTATCCTTTCCCGGGTCGCAGCTGCTCAAGTTATTCTCCCCACTGTGAGCTCTCTAGTGGGGGGATGGTCCCATTGCCACTCTCCAGGACGTTGGAGGGTATGAGCTAAGAGCAGCTGACTGGGTGTGGCGTGTGTTGCTTCGTTATCCCTCCTACGGAGGACGAAGAGGATTGCCGGAATCTCCTTATCCATCTTGATGATTGTCCCCCACACTGAGACTGAGATATTTCTTAAGCTCCTGGTTTTGCCTCTCTGTGGGATTGGCTTGGGGATGATATGGAGGTGTGGTCCATGTGTCCACCCCCCAATCCTTACCAACCAACTTCCAAGGCCGGCTCGTAAACTGTGTTCCGTTATCCGCTATGGGAATACTTACAGTGTTCATTTTGTGGATGATATTCCGGGTTGCCTGGCTGGGGAGGGGGCATGCCTCTACACAGTGGGAAAATATACTGGTTACCATGAGAAGGTACCTATTGCCCTGATGACTTCGTGGGTAAGGCCCCATTATGTCAGCTGCCAGGTGCATCCACGCCTGGGTTAACTGACGGGGTATGTTGTGGGAAGGGGAAAAGAGGTAAACTCTGCCCCGGCAACAGTCCTCGCAATTGGTGACATGTCGGACTTCTCGGCTTATTCCCTCCCAAAAGTACCGTTCCTGTATATTCCACAGTGTCACCTGGATGCCAGGATGCTGTGCATGCGAGTGGTTATGGTAGTGCTGACAGAGGTCTTCCCGAAGGGTTTGGGGTACACAGATTTTCCAGGGGGCCCGGGGGTGTCCGACCCGTGACCACAAGATGTTATCTTTTAGCCGGTAACAGTGTGGGAGGCTTTTTAGGAATTTTCTAATGTTCGGGTCTTGTTGCTGATGAAATGCAACTTGTTCGCAGGTGAGTTGTAACTGTTGCAGGCGGAGGGTTTCAATGGGGTTATGGCAGCACGTTTGTGGGGGAGTTAGTTTTCCCATTCCTCCTCCTCCTTTACTCCCTCCTTGAGATCAGGTACGAGCGACAGGGCATCCAGGAGGTCGTTAAATTTTCCTGGGCAGTACTGGTTGGAGGAGTCAAATTCCGTAAAGAACAGCTCCCACCGCCTGAGCTTGGCTTGTTGGTTCTGGGACTCCCAGGGCCATTGGAGCGCCTTATTGTCCATCCAGAGAGGGAACCTTTGGCCTTCCAGAAGACACCTATATTTCCTCAGGGCCCATACTACAGCCAGACATTCCTGCTCATTACTGTGATATTTTTTCTTAGTTTTGTTTAAACAGATACTTGCATATGCAACCACTATGGGGCGCCCCTCCTCATCATCCTGATACAGCATAGTGCCTAACCCCTCTTGGCAGGCATCAGTCTAGAGGATGAGCGGTTTCGCTCTCTGAGGTTGGTGAAACCAGGTGAGGTGGGTGAAGCTTTTCTTTAACGCTAAAAAAAGCTTTTTGGTGCTCTTACAAACATTTCAAGCGTGCGTCCTTCTGCAATAGTTGGTGGAGCGGAGCCATGAGTTGGATATTATTTGGTATAAAATTATGTAACCAATTACATAGTCCCAGGAATGTTTCTTATTATGATGTCGCTCTGCCTCCTGAATGGATTTAAGTTGCAGGAAATTAACCTGGGGTGACACTACAAGGTCTAGGTATTTGATTGATGTTATGCGAAAATAGCTCTTGGAGAGTTTGCACGTTAACCTGTGCAAATAAAGTCTTTCGAATACTTGGAGGTGGGTATGATGTTCCTCCCATGTTTTTTTTAGTAAACAATGTCATCTAAATACACAAAGCAGAATTCTGCTACATACCCAGTCAATACCTCTGCCAACATCAGTCGTTGGAAGGTTGCAGATGCACTATTTAAACCGTAAGGCATGACCTTAATTTGTGATATCTCCCCATCGGGGGGTGGTGAAAGCCGTGTACTTCCTACTCTCTGGATGAACAGTGATCTGCCAATAGCTGTATTGTAAATCGAAGGTACTAAATATGATGGCCTCCCCAATGTCCCGGAAAGTATTTGGAAGATCTATGAAAGAAGAGGGGGGGGGGGGGGGGGTAGGATAGGGCGTGTTGCATTGTCAAGGTCCTTGTAGTTGACACAAAACCGCACACCCCTATCTTTTTTGGAGATGAGTACTACACGCACATTACAGGGAAAATGTTAACGCTCCACTATGACTTGCTCTTTCGTCTCCGCGACCTGCCGTAGAATCTCTTATCTGCGAGTCAACATTTTGTAAGGTGGGTTGTATATAGGTGCCTCCGTAGTGAGTCCGATCTCTTGTATACTGCGGGTCTGCAGCAAGGATCAGGGTGATGTAAAGACACTCACATGTCTATTTCGAACGTCCTCTGTAATTCCCCTAATTTTGTCGCGGTCTAGGTCATGGAGAATCTCCTTAAGAACAAACGGGGGAGTGACAAACAATACTGGGTTGAACCCTCAGTGAACTGTCACTCTATTAGTATCCCCTGGGTATAGCAACTTTGCACTGTGATCTATTACAAAGTGCTGTTCGGTTAGCTAGGGCAGTCCCAGGATAACCTCTTCATCGATATCCCTGCATATTGTGAAATTGGTTACTTGGTTTATATGACAAACACTCAGGGGGAGACTTATTTTGCCATTGACTGCTAGGGTCTGGCTTGGCTGGGCCATGTGCACAATGAGAGGTTGCGGTTGGATAAGGGCTTGCTGACTGGCCATCAGTAAGTCACTCCTAATGAAGTTCCCTGTGGCGGCTGAGTACACACATTTATCTCTATTGAGGTATGTGGGGCCTTATGCAGTAAGGTAAACTCTTGATTATGCTTTATTTTCGTGACGTGGAGGGGACTGTTTTCATCTGGGGTGGTGACCCCGTGTGAATCCCAGAATTTCCGTTTCCCAACTGGAAAGGGGCCTTAGTGTTAAAGCGTCGCTATGCATTAAGCAGTCTGGTATTCTCTCCTTTCCTTCCCTGGCTCTGCCGAGTGGGACAATCTATGTTTACATACCTTCCAGGGCAGTACCAGCAGGGAGTTACAGAGGTGGTGTGAAGAGGGGGCGGGCCACGGCTGGCTTGCCACTTCGGAAGAAGGGTTGGGGTGGCGACCTTGGCAGTGGCACGCGCCGGTCGGTCTAAGAGCGCCTGCTCTCTGTTATTCTTTTCAACCTCCGTTGCCTAGCTGGCAAGTTCATCAGTGGTTTGTGGTTTCAAGTTTAATACCAAATTGCGCAAGGAGGGGAGCAAGGTCAGTAATATATTAAGCACGCAGCTTTACTCACTTTTTTTGGGGTATATTCGCCGATGCAGGTTTCTGCAAATATAAATTTTGGTTTCTTCCTCCAAACTCTGGCTTATAAATCCGATCTAAGCTCAGCCATCACCTCTTCTCCAGTGAATTGGGCTGTGAGGCGATCCCTCAGTTGGCCCCAGTTCATTACGAATTTCCCATACCTGTTTCACCATTCTTTGGCTTTTCGGCTTAACTGTCAGTGGGTTTTGGCTATACATTGTTTCTGGTGTATGTTATGGTCTTTGAATTCACTCTCAAATTCCTCTACGAATGTGAACCAGTCTTCGTGTGGGCGGCCACTGAATGGGTAAGAGAAATTCAGCAGTCTGTGGGACAAGCGGCATTGGCATACCGCACAGTGATATACCTGGCCAGGACGAGTGACCTTCTCATCCCGTCAGCCTATACATGCAAGGTGAAATTCAGCAGCACACGAGATGCAGTGGATGGTATATCTTTCTTGTCTGTCACATTTCAGCCAATTATATCTGGCCAATGGTCGGTCTCTGCAGGTAGTAATGCGGTACTCTAGACCGTCCATATACCTGATACATACTCCCACCCTAGGCCAGAATAATAAAATTGTCTTGTGCAATGGGCACAGTTGATCACAAGTATGCCTGTTCCCGGACACATGGCCACTGAGCATTTCTCGACCGTGTCGAGAAATAAAATCCTGGGTATTGAAAAAACGGGGTTCATCATGTAGACCTTGTTCGGTGTCAGACATGATGAGGCGTGTTGGAGAGCGTCATGGGGTGTTTTTCTCCACGGACTCTCTGAAGTCCTGACTGGTGACAGGTGGCAGATTCAGCTGAGGCTGAATGTCGTAGGTCCCTGCAATGTATTCCCCTAGGCTCTAAAGGATATGCGAGGTGAGTCGCTTGTGTATCCTCCGATACGTAGCAGTAGCGGTATGTTAACTTTATAGTCGTCCGACCACATTAACATACACTAGGGTTGTGGGGTTTTATGCCCAATATAACCGTAGAGGTTATACTTATGACCGTGCTGGTCGTGCTCTTATGATTCGCTGTCCTAAGTCCCCTTGAACCTAATTTAGAATAAACAGGTGTCACTTACTGTGCCGTCCAACATGGACGTATGCACTGTGGTTACACTGAGTGTTAATTATTGTAGTGCTGCTACACTTAATTTATGCGATTCTGTGATAAATGAGGCTGGGGATATGCACAGTAGGGTGTGTGTGTCTCATTCTCACTATCCAGTTCAAACTACTCACCTCTCCACGTGGGCTCTCAAGTACTGTAAGTCGTGGGCGGTTACAATAATGTGGGCATGGCTGGCTCGTCCTAACTAACAAACCTAAACTTTATGTAGCTACGCTCCACGTTTGAGCGTCAATTATTGTAGTGTTACTACGCAACAATTGTGCGCTCAACATGGTTAGTGATGCCTGCATGGCTTATTGGGGAGCCACGGCTGGCTAGTTCTAACAGTCTAGTCAGAACTATAAGTGTTAACGCCCCACGTTGCAAGCTAATTATTTTTGCATGTACAATCCTCTTGGTTGGGGAAAATATTACAGTTTACAAGATGCTTCACACAAAAACAAATTGATGCAGGTCGGAAACGAGACATAACCCCAAAAGTTACTTTACGAGCATTAGCATGTATGCCGGCCAGGCGTGGATTCTGCCACGTTGGGACAGGGGCGTTGTAGGAGGGTCTTGCGAGTGTCCGCTCTGGAATTCGAACCAGGGACCTTCAATGTCAATCAGAATTTGAAGATAGGGGTAAGAGTGTGAGTGATCTTTGGTTTGACCATGGAGGAAGACGACCACCAATGTGATGCCAGTATCGCAAATGACACTTGAGAAATTTATAAACAAAACAAACAGGATTTTATTACATGTTGGGACTTTGCCTTTCTATAATACTAGTCTGGTAGGCTTTCTGCTGGGTACAAAGTCTGGGGTGGTAAGAACTATAGGTTTCCGACACCATACCTTATTCACTCCTGGCCATGTTGCTCCTCACTGTGTAGCATGGCTGACTGCAGAGGGAGACGGTTTAACAGCGGCCGGTGTTGGCTACAGTGCAGAAGAAATCCTTGAAGTGGTAGGATGGTATTTGACTGGGAGGATAGTTTAGCAATAGAGCATCCCAGTATTGGTTTTTGGTTAGATGTAATAAGTGTGGTCCTTTGGGTAACGGAGTAGGAGGCTCAAATAGTGGTGTAGGTTTGTCTATGCTAGAGGCTACTAGTTCAATTAGTTCATTCTAGTGATCGGGCAATTTGATTATCAATTCCTCGATTCCATCGATTCTTGCATGAATCGAAGAATCAATGTGCTCCAAATTTTTTGCATTCAAAAGTTTGATTCGATTTGTAAAATTTTTTTACTGGGTGGGCTATTCAGCAAACCTGGTGGTGCTTGTAAACACAATGCAAATAGCTTCTGTGCGTTTGCAGTCATATTTAATCAGGCATAATTAGAGGCACGATTTTGTGGTAAATTGCGATAAAATGAACTAAAGCCAAAATACAAATTAAAACACAAAATAACACGAAAAACAGACAAACGTGCAATATCTATAAATATTTGAGATCAAAAATGTGTGATTTCATCTCGAGACAATTTTTAAATATCTTAAATTATAGTTCTACATGCAATACACACACGTAATTACTTAGTTTTTTCCTTGCCTAACAAAATGTAAACCAACACATTCCAAAGATTATACAAGCAGTAAAATATGCACATTGAAATAAGCTACAGTAGTTTGACAACAAACCGCATCCAAGAGCTATTTTCATAAAATACCTAGTATCATAAATTATGGAAGATGCAGCCAATGAAAAAGACAGTAAAATGTCTATCATTTGGACATTTTGTCTTTGCTAATGTACGTATTTAACCTCCAGTGCACTGCGATAGATTTGTTTTGTTTACATTCAGCGGTATGACGTGTATTGCTTTATCTTTAGTTGACAAGAGAGTTTTATTATGCGCTAGATCAGTCGCGCTACTAGTGTTTCTAGTTCCCCATCTTACTAGATACTAGTGTCAACCTTGTAGGATGTCTACTAGGCATATATTCTGTCACACTAGGTCTGGCAAAGCATCTCACAACAACAGTAGCCCTCTGTGGCAATGCTGACTTACCAGAGCTCGGCAGGGTGTTTTTCGTTGGTGGCGTTACCATAGTGTAGGTGGAGCATATGGTGTCCTTGGTTCCGCTGGACATGGTGGAGGCCAGGTTCCGGTAGTGGTCTGTGTGATGACGGCGGTTCCACTCTGTGCTGGTCCAGCTGCTGATGTGCAGGTTGGCTCTCCCAATCCTGGTGTTGCTCCTGCTGATTAGGGCTCGGACTACTGGAAGCACGTGATAGCCACTGCGTACCGAGTCAGAATGAGAAACGCGGATGTTCCGACGGGCGGTGTCGGTCTCGCAGCACTACAGGCAGTTTGGGCCTGCCCCCTAGGAGTGTCGACTCCTGGCGTAACGAGGTTTGCCACACAGACCTGTTTGGCAGCACTGAACTCCGCCTTCTTAAGTGTTCTTTATGCTCCGTGCCTGCTATGGAATGGCGTAGGCTGATAGCGTACCAGATTTCCTGTTGGTGACAAGCAATCGACAGTCCCTGACTTTATAGTGTACGCCAACAATGGCTGGTGGGGCGCTCCCTGACTACCTAACAGTACAAGCACCTGGAGTCGTAGGTTGTAGACCGCCTTCCTGCCAATTCCGGGTCTGGGGCCTCCAATCCCCCACAGCTTATCTCTGCCAGCACCTTAGCTAGGCGCTCCGGTGAAAGACACAGTTGGGGTTGGCTGTCCTGCCTCTGTGGAGTATGACCAAGTGGTTGGGGCTCTACTGTCCTGAACATTGAAGTGAACAGAATGGGTGGCCATCAAAAGGTGATATGTGTGTGTGTATAACTGACAGACCCCTGAATGGGGACTGACGTCTGGAGTGTTCCTCTGGAGTGCGCTATGAGCCCGGAGTGGGAGGTGTGACATGCCCCTGTGACGTCTGCCTGGAGCGGACGGGGTGGGAGAGCTACCCTATTGCACTCGTGATATCATCTCGGGCGCTTGGCTACCTTCGGCAGTGTGGCGACACACTGTCTGCCGGATGTGTCTGAGAATTGCCACGTTGCGCAGCTGCTTCAAATATCATTTGTATCGTGATTCCAAAGTGTGTTTGAGTTGAACACACTCTCTACACCTTTGTAACATGCCGTGCTTGGTTTGTTCTTTCATGTGTGTAAACACTCTTAGTAGATGGAGAAGGGCAGTTCAGGAACAGTCGGGGAGACCAAGTATCTTCCATGTCACTGGCAAGAACACTTCCTGTTAGACATCTTGTAGTTAGTTCCTGTGGTTGGTAGTTACACATGGATGAGCTGTCGTTGTTTATAATATAATGGTGTAAGCGGCATGCGTCAGGTATTATAAAATACTGCTAGCCGCAACGTAATAAAAAATTTAAAACGTCACAATGAAAAATTTATGAAAGAATATACATATGTAGAACTTGCTTTAATGTTTAGCATATATCCTAGAAATTATATTGTTTTGGGATGTGTGCAGTATTCATGAAATCACACAAGGTTGACACAATCGTTTTACTTAATAGGGCCACTTTTACATGACAAAACTATACATTTCTACCACAGAGTACTGGATGAAAAAGTTAATGTCACTAAATTCAAAAAAGAAAAATTATTTTCTCTCACTCTCATTATTGTAATCTCTGCTGTAAGTTGTGTGAAAAGTATAACTGTACAACTATATACAAAAAGTTGCAATGTTTTTAACATTTGTTGATAATCTATTTGAGTCCAGAATCAAGAATCAAAAGTCGAAACAAAAATTTTGGAATCGAATAGAGAATCAGAATCGACAAAAACCTCTAATTGTCCCATCATTAGTTTATTCACTAGATTTTGAACATCTAATTTCCTCCTGAATTTAAGGCGCCTTTATGCTTATAAGGCATGAGTATGCCGTAAGACAAATTACTCCGAATTAGCCAGTGTATCTCGTAACCCTAATTCATGTGGCTGAACACCCTGGCTTGCCAAAGGGCTCGCTCACTCTGCTATTCCTAGCCCAGCCTCACAGCGGTGAGTGGAATAGACATGGTGTGTATGTCGCAGTATCTCCACTGTGGGTTAAGTGGTCAGAGCACTCCTTCCCCGCCCCTCCTTCTCACTCTCTCCCCTCCCTGCTCTTCCCACAAACTTGTTTATCATGCTCTCTCTCTCTCTGGCTGGATGAGACAGCCTGCAGCAGTTGTGTATGTGTGATGCTGGTGCTGCAAGGACACACCCAACAACAAACTAATTAGTTTGACGTCACCATGGTTTACTGTTGCTGTGCCGGTTGGCCTGCGCACTAGCACGACGAGGCCCGGCAATATTTACAGGAATACAAAAATTATGTGAAGCCTAGATTTGCAATATTAATTATCCCCAATTTTTCATCTAAAACTTTCTGGTGCGGGCTATACACCCACATGGTATATACACGCCAAAATACAATATTTATATGTGAATTTTATTATTTATTATTTGTTAGCACCCCAACTTCTCAATCACAAAAAAAAACCCAATTTACAAAAATAAATTTCAACAACCCTACTCAAAAAAATACATCAATGCACAATGATGAATTCAAAATGATAATGTATTGTGGGATAAAGCTCTCTCTATATGTATCACTGAATCTAACATGAGTTTATTACTGCAGCTGCATATAGCACACTACTACACAAGTGTCTCATAGCAAATTCAGAAGCATCAAGAATAAAAAAAAGTATTGAAACACACCTGCCACAATAGTACAGTTGAATGTAGTACAGCAAACAAAAATAAAATATTACAACAAAGATGAAAAATAAAGTGGTTTCTCTGAATATATCCATCAAACTGACCTTTCAGTAGTCCGATGGCAGCATCATTAGAAATTTCAAAAGTGTCAACAGACTGGATGATGTGCACCAGACCATTGAAGTGCACGGCCATGTGACTCCTGCAAGCACTACAGATACTCTGCAGGGAGTTCGCCGCTGCAGAGGCAAACTGTTGTTGCTGCAGACAGTACAGCAAGAAGTTCAGCACCGGTTCTGGAACACACATTTCTCACACGTACTACACAATTTTTGCAGACATAATAGTGGGTGACTGCAGTTTCAAAATAGCTGATGCACAATCCCAGTAACTTAAAATTTTCTTCTTTTTCTTGATTATATGATTATAGCTTCTATTTCAGACAATCATAAATCTTGGTTCTGCTCAGCAGTAAGCAAATTTTGAACATGCAAATTTGAACTAATGTTCCTTACATTCAGCTTTAAAATATTTACTTTGAACATTCTCCGGTGTTTTGGGCAAATCAAATTATTTATTACTGTTTGCCTAAAAAATGAAGAAGTAAGGAGGCCTGCGGTCTGTACATAACACCTAACTTTTTTTAAGATGTAATGCAGGTAACACACAAGTGGTTAGTGAAACATGAAAACAAAAGAATGGACTTTGCTTGATGACAATATGTATACTGTGTTTTTGAATGTGAATTGTTGAGTGCTTCTTTCATAATAGGTTTTTGTGTGTGATCTGAAAAAGGCAACTTATTCAATTTAATTTGTAAACAAATATGAAATCATGGTTGACAATGTATTGGCTAATGGCCATATTTCATTCCTTGAATAGGTAAAGGGCTTGTTCATTGAAGGTAAAGAGACCACACTAAATGTTAAAATCTTGACACAAATTAACATTAACATAATTAAGTTATATTGACACTAGTCCCCTTTCAGGGTCAATTGACTCCCTATCCTTATTAATACACTGCCATATAATAGTCACAGGTTACACCAAAAAGACTTGTAGGTTATTTGCCTGGCTGGGTCAGAGGCTTTCCCATGCTGGAGAAATCATGTTTGGGTCCTTTTGGCTTTGTGGAAAATAATGGAGGGGAATCAAACCCCAGAGTAAGTTTAACCTGAAATGTTTCCCTACAGGAAACTTTGGTTTTACTCATCATGAAGGCCACCAAAATTTGTGAAGTCAGCTTTCACAGGGGAAGAGGGATGGAGCAGGACATCGGTAAGGCCCTTAGTGTCCGGCTTCACTCTACCTCTGTAAGGTGCCGGCCTAGTTGGCTGGTGGGTAGGCATGAAATCAGGGACTACCAAAGCTATCTTACGGTGATTCTTTACCTGTGGCTGGTTGGGATGTTGAAGGTCTTCCCCACTGCCGTGCTCACTCTGCACATAGGAGGTGATGTCAGTGCTTGCAGGGCGGAACGAGAGGAGACTGTTGGTACTGGCACGGTTAAGAATGGGGTTACATTGTCGAAAATAATCAATCTCGTGCCAGGGCCAGTCTACTCCTAGTACTGAGTTCCCGCCTTGTTGTATTGCCTCACACCCTGGGTGTTCATTACAGGAAACTTATCTAAGGGCCAAACAAAGGAACACGGTCTGCACTTGCAAGTGAATTATCACTACTAGGTGGGGGTTGTTCCACAGACTGTAATGATAGCTCTCTGAATGCGGCTCGTATGGCTAATCTTCTTAATTTACTTAAATTGTATTTGGTTGCATGAGGTATAGCAGCTGAAGGCTGTTAAGAGAAGTTACTCTTGCAGTGAGAGCATTTTCAGAACACAGGGCGATAATACCCATTGTCCCCTAGTCCGGCCTTCGCAAGCTGGAACTGGAACGTTGGGTAGTTTTGAAGCCTAGTGTCCTGAGAGCGAGACCCGTCAGAGTTTGGACCACCCGGAATGTTCAAAGTCTACTCCGGCCTTTGCAAGCTGGGAGTAGGTCTAAAACACCTGTTCCGTTCATACTTCGTGACAAGTTTGGCGAAGGAAAACTGGTATTGAAGAGCATTCATAAGGGTGTAACTCCTGGATTCAGCGAGTTCACTCTCCATTCCCACCGTCCAGCCTTATTCAAGCTGGGACTGACGAGGAGCAGATCAAATAACTGAACACAGGGTGAGTGACTCTCAAGAGGTAAATCAAGCCTGAGTACTTCAGGTTCTCCTCCGGCCTTTATTAGCTGGGAGTCGAACTGAGTACCCGGTCTGGCCCCGTCTCTTAGGCGGTGCAGAGTTTCTAGTGCTTTGAGATCCACCAATGATCTACCTAGAGGTAGACTTCGATTTTTCCTCTTACTTTGTGTGTTTCACTACCGTTAGGGCATTCTCACGTATACCAGGTTTACCTTTTGAACAG
Source organism: Dryococelus australis (assembly GCA_029891345.1). NCBI lineage: Eukaryota > Metazoa > Arthropoda > Insecta > Phasmatodea > Phasmatidae > Dryococelus > Dryococelus australis. The sequence goes on from CM056993.1 coordinate 132,700,835, forward strand.
CTGGTTACCAAGTGGAAATTGAGAGCTTTCAAAATAACAGCAAATTAATAAAATAAAGAATGGAACAAGGTTATCTATCACAAATTACAAGAATAGTGCACATAATTACTACGCAAATATACGTGTATTAATACGTTTAAGAAATACAGGACGATGTGTAGCTATCTACAAAATTATGATGGAAGCTACATATAAAGTAGGTGAAGGCAACCTACACAAAGCTAAGTTAGTTTGAATGAATGAAATATGATCTTTACGTCACAGTTAGATAGCTTTAGGGATTAATTAAGAGCGTTCTGAAGGAACTTAATTATATTCACACTGTAAATTAGATTCTTAGGGTGAGGTCCAGAAGGGACGTTCGCACGACTTACTCCACGGGGGGGGGGGACTACCTGACATGCCTCCAGCCTTACTCAAGCTGGAAGGCACAGCAGATGCCCTGAGCCAGGGTTTGGCAACTTCTTACATACAAAATCTCCAGTCTTGTAAGCTTCCAGAGGGGTGTGGGGCTGGCTAGTTATTTTCTTTATTTTTAATTCCTCTTTCTTTGGCTAGCCTCTCTCCACAGGGGTAGTTTATTCTGGCTAGATGGCTGCGCCACCCTTTTCTTATTACCTGTGCTGGAGACTGCTGACATATCTATCGCCTCGGCGCGAGGCGCTGGAGGCTGTGATGATTTTGTGGACTGGATGCTGCCATCCTGCAGCAACACGTGGAACTTGCTTATCTGCAGGAAGGGTGTCGACGGCTTGTCGAACACTAAAAGCTCGTGTTGGGGAGTAGGCGACAGTGTGATGGCTTTGAAGATGAACAGTACAATTTTACTCAACCACGTGTCTGTAGTCACTCGTTGCTGAACCCTGTAGGCACGCGGATATTTAATGAAGATTGTACTGGCTACCCATACGCGGACATGCAGTAGCCATTCCCGAAGTCGAAGCTTATTTTACCCACCGAGCCACCAACACGGCAGAGAGGAAGAAGATAGTTAACCGGGATGCCACAAGAGAGCAGCACCCCTGCGGCCTATGTTGTCACTACTGCCCGAGCCTCGTGGAGAGGCGATAAATATGTCAACAGCCTCCAGACAAGGAGTTACGAAATGCGTGGCGCAGCCCATTGCCCTGTTTTAAACAACCCCTGTGATATGAGGCTAGCAACCCCCGCACCCCTGCGGCAGCCACCAAGCTACAACTTGCACTATATAAATAGAAGCGACACCGCTCTCGCCAGTCAAGTCAGCCCGCCAATCTGAATAAGGTCGGAGGGGTCTCCAGAGTCTGCGGAAGACTCAACACCCTGCAAAGGCTCTCCAGTCTGCAAAAGACTCCCTATCCAGTAGTATGAAGAAGGATCTCCAACTGCCTGAAGAAGGCTCTCCTACCACCAACCAGAAGTTCCACATCCAACCCTGCAGCCCACGGAAAAAACCCACGGTGAAGCTCAAAGGTATCATGACGTCCCTACCCCTGCACCCTCACTACCCGAGTCAATCCTATGCACTCCGCGGTAGCAGGCCATATGCATTGTCCCTTCTGGACAACCACCCCTAACAACTCGGTGTTAATTGCAATTAGAAATTTTGGAGTTCATTTGGTTTTATTTTATTACGCAGGTTTGCCTTCACCTGCAATAACGTAGTGTAAATATTTTACATTCTTTAGAATTTATTATAGAGCCAAGCATCCCTGTGTTTTCACATAGACATAATAAATATGCTGTGGCAAACACTGAGAGGTAGTTTTTTTGCCTCCCAGTCATTATTCTAATGTGAGAAAGTGCAATTTGTTCAGTGTAATTTGTGGCTCATTAGATTCAAGCGACCAAACCTCTTGGGACTACTGGAGCCTGAGGAAGGCTTTCGTGTGAACAAGACCGAAAGCTCCTAAGGTGTGTCCGGTGCACCCGAGCCTGCCCGAGAAACGCTCCTATCTAGCCAGTCTCTTGTCACGCTCATTACCTCGGTGCGTCTGAACAAGACAACACCCAGGAGGGCTTGAGCACCGCTGCTAGGTTATCAGCATGCCATCATAATTATTATTAATAATCACGAGTCAATTAAAATATTTTCTTGTTTCATTAATTTCATTATATTATTAGTTAATCATAAGCACAAGAAAGGAGGTGGGCGTAACAGCAAATTAAGATGTCTTGCCCAACAGGCACTGCAATGCAAGTAAATCAGTCCGCCATTGTAACAACCTATGAGCAACACAATGAGCCTACTCAACTCCACCCTCCCCCTCCTCCTTCCAGAATAGTGAGATTAGTCAACCCAGTCACGGAAGTACCTCCCCTTTTAGATGACTGCAGTTCATTCTTACATTCTTTATTAGGGACTTGTTGGCAGTGGCCAGATCTCGAACACCTCAGCTATTTGGCACCCCAGAACCCAAGCCAGAAGCAGAGCCTGTGACACAAGCATGCTCCATCAATAACACTCCCCCTACCATGTGTCAAGTACACACCGCAGCAGAAAGGTATTTAATATAATCATTCCCCCCTAGCCTGTGCGTGCACGTAGGGCAGTGACCACATAAATTGATTTTGTCCCCGTGCGTATATCTACCAGGCCAGCCCCATAAAGACCCCTGGTAGCGTAAGGAAAGCTGACTAGGTGCTACCCAGGGCAATAATTGGTTCACCCCTTCTCGTTACATAACTATCCCCATTTATTTTATTTTATTAGCGACCGCAGGCGTCATGTTTCTTGACAGCCTTTACGGTAAGTAAGGTCAAGCTCCCTGGGAGGGAGACCTTTTCGCTCAAACTCACCCTGGGGTTTGATTCCCCTCCATTTTCTCTCAGCCCATCATCCAGCCAGTGCCCCACTAGATCCCCCAACGTGGGCAGATCCTCGACCCGCCAGGCAAAAAGCCATTCAGACATTATTACACCGCAGAAGGACAACAAAGTCATATCCCATAGGGAATCAGCACTCTCATCTGCCTTGATTAGCCCACCTACTTTTCAGAACTGGGGAGGCAGGAGTATGGCAATTTGCACCCAGCATGTGGCGTACGTTACATACCCCTTAAATAGGTGAGAGTGAGAGACATAGAGTGCGTTAACTTTTACGGAGGTCATGTGGGCCATTTTGTCGTAGTTGCGAACGTCAGGAAGTAAAGAGTGGTCAAACACTGAAGGTACGGAAGACAAAAATTCAAGGTTCTCTATCTTGTGATGGGACATCTAACAGGAGAGATGACGGTATTAGGAAATACCAGATGAATGGTCCCACTTCACAGCCATTATTAAAGTGGAAAGAAGCCAGCTGTCTGCCAAAATGGGAAAAGATATAAAGTCTGAGCGCAGCAGTCAAAGCATATTGTGCACAGTGGAAGTCCCTCACACTGAAGAATGGTGTACTTTACAGAAACTGACAAAGTAATGATGGACAATACACAGAGTTACAGTTGGTCCTTCAAGAATGCCATGTTCCACAAGACTTAAAAGAATTGCATAATGAGGCAACTGGTGGGCACTTTGGTGTTAATAAGACACTTGATAGAATTAGACTGAGATTCTACTGGCTTCACTGTCGGGAGGATGTTGAGAAGTGGTGTTGATTGAGCGACACCTGCACTGCAAGGAAGGGTCCAAGGACCAGAGGACAAGGTTACCTCCAGAAATACAATGTTGGAGCCCCATTCAAAAGGATGGCAGTAGACATTTTGGGTCCGTTGCCTCTCACAGAGTGGTACTCGGTATCTACTGGTGGCTAAAGATTATTTTACTAAGTGGCCTGAGCTAATTCCCCTCCCGAACCAGGAAGCAGGTAATACGGCTAACGGACACATAGATCATCATGTCTTTTCACGGTTTGAGGTGCCGGTAGAACTCCATTCTGATCAGGCAAGAAACTTTCAAGTTGCTGTCTTCCAAGAGGTAACAAACATTCTGGGCATGAAAAAGACTAGGACTACAGCCTTACACCCTCAGTTGGATGGGATGGTCGGGAGACTTAACCGCACTCTTGAACAGTACTTGTCAATCTTTGTGGCACACAGACAAAAGCACTGGGATTCAAAGGTGTCATTGTTTCTACTTGCTTTCTACTCAGCAGTTCACGAGTCGACAAGGTTAACACCATCAAGGATGCTGTTTGGAAGAGTGCTACACCTCCCGTGACCTGCTGTTTGGCAGAACAACAGAAGAGGAAGTTGCAGCCCCTGATTATGCCAGCAAATTACGTAAAAAACTTGTTGGCATTCATGATTTTGCTTGAAAGCACCTCAAAATAAATAGTGATAGGATAAAGACGCAGCATGATACAAAAATGTCTGGTGAGGTACGTATTTCAAGGACAACTGGTATGGCTGTACAACCCACAGCGGAGAAAAGGGTACTGCCCGAAGCTACAGAAATGTTGGCAAGGCCCCTACAATATTCTGAAGAAGCTCAATAATGTGATCTTTTGGATTTGTCCCCATGGCTCTCGGGCAAAGTCGAAGGTTATCCACATTGACGAACTGGCACTCTATGAAGGTCCTAATATTGAAGAGTCTGTTCGCAATGAAAAGACTTGAGAAGGGCAGAGTTATGTGCTTACTGCTTCGCATCCCATGCGAGCGAAGAGGAGAACAGAGAGTCGTTATACGATAGCTGCGGCAGCGTGAGCGATTATGCCGTATCAGTTACAAAAAGTGTGCCAACAAGATAATATATTTTTTGCGGAGTGCACTGCTGACTCTGGTTGTACTGATCTCTACGTTTATATGAAGAATGCCTTGGATTACTGACGTTCTCTCAGCGTGACTTGGTATGCATTGGACCTTCAAGACGCTCAAGGGAACACTATAAATATTGCGGCAGACCTTCGGGCCGGGAGTTGAGTTGGAGGTGATCAGTGAATGATTGGCTGAGTTCCGAGCGATAGACAGAACACGCATCAAGAGAAGGAGAGAAGTGACCAGTGAAAGGAAAGTCTGCAACTGCAAGTATCAAGCAGTGGATGCGGCTGGCAGACTGGACTATTGGACTAGATACGTGAGTGAAAGACGTTATAAATGATGCCAACAGATAGACTAAACATGTGTTAATGAGTATGAGATAACCGACTGAAACCAACAGAGACAATTAAGACGGATGTTAATTAGAGTTGAAATAGACATTAAATATTGCACTCACTGTTAAATAAAAAGAGTAAAACTGGAGACATAATTTAAAGCTGTAAACAATAGCAGAATGAATAAACTAGAAATCAAATTAAGTTCTTTTATTTTAATTTTTATTAGAACCGCCATCCCTCACGAAATAAGATACACCCCTCTGGCGCCTTGCATGAAATAGTAGGTTTATGAACATACGACAGGGACATGCAACTGACAATATTACCCTTGCAGCAATAAACCTGTGTTACATCAAGACTACTTTGTTCATAATTCCATGTAGCTAGTTCCAACACCCACATTATCAAATGATAACACCACATTTCTGTCATCCAACAACCTACCATACTGCTACCTCAGTTATCTAAATCAGGAGGTACTCAACCGTAAGATGACTGGAGAGGAAACCCTGTTAAGGTCAGAAAACAGTGACCGGACAGGAGTGATTGTGCCCTAAGGAGGTAGGGGGGGGGGGGGGGGTCACTTTTGTATTTGGTGCCTGTTGCATTGGCCGTGTAGTCTGACCTCGTATTACCCTCGGTTATGTGGTCATTCTAACAGTACTGACATGCACAATACGATACCCATCTAACTATACCAGGCAAACCGGAACTCTCACCTCTCTACTCACCAGCCTCTGTTCGTTCCACTGCATCTAGACTTGCAGAGGACAGAATAATGGAGGATGATAGCAAATCTCTGTTCATTACAACGCACCTAGACATGCCAGGGATAAAGAATTGGAAGATGGATGAAATAACCCACAAGCTCTGTTAGCCGGGGACCTCCTGTACCCCCTACCACACTACTTTGCATACACTCTGCTTATAACCTCACCCTTTAACCCACCATACTGACTATGTATGATTTTATGCTATTGAAGAGGAAAGCAGATCACAGCAGTAAAGACCAATCAATGCCCTCAGCACTCATGTTAAGCAGACCCACTGAAGATACTAATCAGAGATAAGAAGAATTACAGAGCACAACAGGAACTTAATTAAGAGGAAAGCCCAGTGGGAAACATATCAACTCATTGCCAAACCACCAAAGCGCACAACCTAACTATTCGCTCAGCCTACTGAAACTCTTGGAAACCTGGTTGGGTCAGCACCAACCCAGAACAAGGGCCCCAATTTTATGGTAAATAAAATGAGCTGATTTCGTCATTAAAATTTCACCATTTCGTCAAAAAATTATTTTCTTTTTGTCAAATAAATTTTATAGCAAAAAAATAGCATGAATAATAATAATAATTAGTATTATTATTAATAATATTATTATCATCACAACATATATCTGTTGTTTTTGTAATGTTTTCACTCAAACTAAACGGAATTTGATTATTTATTCTTTTAATCTGATGCGTGCCGCTTCTACACCTATTATAATACGACTTCGACTCATCGCCACTGCTTCCATTTCTCCAGACGTGAGCAACATGTTGCCTACCCCTACAGGCAACGGGAACTTCTGTTTATTCCCTTTTCCCCTGGAAGGCACGCATCCCAGCAGACACACCGCCCTGCGCTAGATGCCTACAAGATGCCCAGACCTTGGGCACGACCGAGCAGACCCGACGAAGCACGAAGCCAACCACTGATGAGATAATTCTCACGCCACCCACGGCCAGAGGAAGTCATGCATCCCCTGCTCCCAGCACCGGCAGCCTACAAGCTACCACTATATAAGTCTGGCCGCAGACGAGCTCTGCAGTCATTCTTCCGCATCTCTTGCACCGTCCACAGCACTCTTAGTGCTCGGGAGCTCTAGAGAAGTTCAAAGAATACAAGTACACTTTAGCGGCAACCAACTACGTACAAAGACGACCATTCAACCCGGAGACATACAAACACAAACTTTCTTCTTTTAACTTCATTTGTCTCCTCTAGACACATTTAATTAGTAGTTCAATTGTAACTCTTATTTTTGTCTAGAATCAGCTTATTCCATTTATTTAGAACCAGGTCACGTACACCTGGAACCATGCAGTTTCCTTCAGCTATCCTCAATTTGGTAGGAGGTAGCACAGGTCACGTTTCTATTGAACTTTCAATAAACACACGTTGCTTTCTACTTTGCTACTTTTATTTCCAGGGTATATATCTGTATTCACAGTTAGAGGACGATTACGCTGTGCACTGCCAACGGAATCCGGGGAAGTTATTAAACCAAACTAAGACATACACATTAGATGGCTACCTGTTTCTTCCCATCAAACACACAGCACTATTGGTGCTCCTGGAGAAAAAACAGTAACACCCCAACCACTAATAATACCTTCACACCAGGAGGCATGAGAAACTGATTGCTTGGCACCACTTGCACTATTAGTGCGCAGTGACGGTGACCTGCAGTGCTGCCACTAGTAACACCTTCACACCAGGAGGCATGACACACTCTGGTTGCTTCGCACCACTCACTCACACTATTAGTGCGCAGTAACGGTGACCTGCAGTGCTGCCAGGTATTCTGGGTGGACGCACAACCAGTAGAGGCTTGACGCGACTCCAGCTCAACGTCCTTGATCAGTCCGCCTATGGTGGGGGATCAATGGGGACTCTTATCGAGCCGGCTGACAAGTCACTATTGGGGTACACTGTTAGTATTTCCATTTCAGTGCACTGCGTGACTTATAGAACTGTTACCCTACGCCTCATGAGAGGAGGAGTTGTAGGAGACCTAGAGAGCAACACCTGGCTCACCCTGCTGCCTGGTCAAGGATAGTATCACCCTATCCTACGCAGGATAGACAGGCAGAGCGGGTCCGTGCTGCCGAATTCGGATGTCAAGCAGTAGCACCTGCACCGGTAATATTTATTGAGTTTCCACCGTTTGTCCGTACCAGCTACAAGTATCACCCTGTTATCTACGGCTTCTTAACCGGAGTGGAAGTTCGCCTACGTTCGGACAACTTGGTCTTCTGGACGAAAAAAGCACGACTTTGGAACATTCCTGCAGGCATTCACCCCGACTAAACTTACCTCAACTACCTAACTAGAGGTGAGAGTGTATTAACTAGCCAACACTCCTCGCCTCATCCCCGCTACCTGAGTCGCGTTTGATCTAGCGAGTAAAATCTGCAACTACTGTGTGCAGTCAGTCTAATCGGCCACGCGTAAAATCCGTACATATTTAAGTGAAAAACATTCAAAAATATTATGTATAAGGATGAAAGGACAACCTTACGAGAGCACACTTATCTTGTAACATACATTGTCATGTAACAGTCATTTTCGTGCTGTTTGGCCGACCAACAGAAGAGGAAGTTGCAGCCCCTGATTATGCCAGCGAATTACGTAACAAACTTGTTGGCATTCATGATTTTGTTCGACAGCACCTCAAAATAAATAGTGACGGGCATTGCAAAGAGAATTTGAAGCCTTAACGTACGGTAACTCCGTCAACCAATAATGACTCTTCTAAATGTTGTTTGGTACAGACTTAGAACACACTAACGAGATTGGTCGTATAGAAGGAAACCGAACTCAGACCCCTTGGAGTAATTCCTTCTCCCGTAATTCATTAACCTGTGACAGCTGATGTCACGTTTCTTGACAACCTTCACAGTAAACCGGATCAAACTCCCTGGGAGGGAGATCAATTCGCTCAAACTTACACTGTGGTTTGATTCTGCCTCCTCCTACTAAAGTCTCTCAATCAAAAGGGTGTAACGCTAAATCTTCCGACGTGGGAATGTCCCCGACCCAGCAAGGCAAACCTATTACACGCTCAGTTAACACCCCAGGAGAGACCCTGTAATCTCAAAATAGGAGCTGAATAAGCATTCACATTTAAACTAAATAGGGAAGGCAATTCCCCCATTTCCCGGGAAACACTTCCCCTGCAAGAAAACGTCAGTATAAACAGTCTGCATAGTTCATTTTTTTTAAGTTCCATTTTTCCACATCAATCATTTGTTTATATTCTCAATTTGAGTCTTTACTTAGAAGCAAAACTCGCCTTTCCCTAACTGTCACAAAGGTCATCACCATTAATATCTGGTGATTACCTATTTTTGGAACAAGAAGTACCCAGGAAACACATGTAAACATAGAACAGTGAGCAACTCTTTCTCTAAAGCTGCCATCTTCTAAGTCCTTAGACTGCAGCATCAGAGAAATAATAGTTTAAGTTCCACCATTTCACTTAAATGAGAATGACATTTGTCAAAAGTATTTTTACATCCTGCAAACAAGGAAGGGCTGTGATACTACCTTACAGTAAGAGTAGCCATCTGTCATAAAAAAGTTGATGCGCCACAGACGATGCCCGCGAACCCTACTGAACCTCTGCCTCCCCACCCCCCCTCCAACCTGCACATCTACGCAAATGCCAGCTTTCCAAAACATCTGCTCAGTTTCTACGAGTGGACCCAAGAGGTCTGCTACCACTTGGATGCAGGCAACCCATGCTGAAAATAAGTACTTTTGAGGACAGGCTGAGAAGAACCTCACTGAAAACAAGGTCATTTCAGACAGAGCAATTTGGTCAGAGAAGCAGGATCAAAGGAACAGGCTATGGCCTGTAATAACGAACCATCCTAGTATTCAGCTGGAGTGATTTTGTTAAACCATGGGAAACCAAAATCTGGATGGAAGAACTTGGAATTGAAGCAATTATTACCGAAGCTGCATAAATTATCAGCTTCCATTGGGTGACAGCAAAAATTTAAGTGAATTTTATATTACCCTACAGTAATGAAATTGGAAACGATAATGACATTCCGAACAAATTAAATACAGCCTTACAGCATTTCTCAACTGACCGCACCCAGTGCACCATCATTGCATCCTGAAAACTAGGTTCTTGTTCAATCCAAAAGAGAGAATTCTGTGCTAGAGGTAGGCCACCAGTTCCCCTCCCATCAGATGCTTAAGAGGAAGAAGGGATATCACACCTGATCTTGACAAATAACAGCCAAGCATAGTATACCTGAAGATAGCTAAAGGTGACAACAAAGAACTCCCTCGCCATTCAACAAACATGTTAAGGAGAGAAAGCAAGATCACATCATGCCAAGCTACAGCCGAACAAAGGCGAGAAGAGCATAGCGATTGCTGCATTTGTCGATACACAGATGTTGATACTGGATGTTTGTATAAAAAACAATTCAAGGAAAAAAATGTGTTGTTTACAAAGACTAAATTACAAGTGATGAACAAACATAAACATAATTAATATTAGTTACATTGAAAATAGATGCAGTTAATGTTTTTTTTGTCCAGCTACTAACCATTGATTTGCTTAATAGGCACATTCCAAATTTAAAAAAATGTTTAGTATAAAATGTGCAACTATTATGCAAAGAAATACTCTATCCAAATATAAGACCATAATTTATTACTATTTTTATTTCCAAAATATACAGGTTGTCTTATTTCAGGAAACTAAATACAGTGAAACCCAGATAAGAAGTTCCCACTTAAGGAAGTTTTCCTGCTTAATAAGTTAATTGAATCTGCGCATTGTCTATATGCACATATGTAATTTGACCCCTTTAAGAAGTTTTTCTGGTTAATAAGCATTATTTTTTCAGTCACTTAAAAACATCTTAAAAGAGTTTTACAGTATTTTGGGATCTATATTCTTACTTGAGTAGTGGAAAGTGATGTTCAATACTTTTGACCAGATGTGTAATTTTCATTACTGTAAAAGCCATTTAACAAAATATTTTAAAAATTATCACACTGTGCTTTGTAGTTAGAATAAAATGCAGGGATTAAGGTGTCACTTCCTTTAGTTTTAATACATTTGAAGTTTAGTATAATGTTTATTATTATTGAGTGCATAGCATGTTGCTAATTTTCTTGGTTATAATAGTATGTATTTAAAAACAAATAATGTTTTTAACTTTAATTCAAATTAAAATTTTTAAGAGTTTCCTACATTCGAGAAACTGCAGTGTATGATTCCCAGTAATGACATACATTTTCAATAAGTATTTGTCAAATTAGTACATACAGTATTTAGCAGAAAGGAAGATGAGGATTTCCGATAGAAAAGGAATAGAAAAAATAAGGGGGCATCTACAATTTGGGGTTGTCTTCAATTCAAAACCTAGGCACAAATACCATACGTGTGTAACACTGCTAGTTCAATATTTAAGTTTGTTACATGAACAAAATTACCACGGGCTTCTATTCATAATTTTTACTCCGGTAGCAGTTACTCTTCCAAAATTGGTGAGCCATGAGACAAAGGATTCTGACAAAGGCTTTTCTTGCTTAAATACAGTATTTCCTATGATTGTACGTATTTTTGTAGTGCTGAGACTGTACCTGTCAACTTTGACAAGCTATCTGATGTAGCCAGGAAGTAAAGAGGAAGTGCTTTGCTGGGAAACAAAATGGCTCAAGTCTCGAATATATAACACCCACAAAAGTTTTACAGTGTAAGAAAGATGCTGCTACCATACAGTCAGGTAGTCTTGAGTTCCAGTTTAAATATTTTTCCCTCTAAAAATTTTTTTTAGGAAGGGGTTGTCTTCCTTTTGGGTAAATACTGTAAATATGTTATGTATTTTTTTAGCAATACTGCTGTTTCCATATAAGCAGAAATGGCACTGAATGCATAAATACATCATTGCAGTGGCTTTTGCAGCCTGTCAAATAAATAATTTTTGCTTTGAATGAAGTCTAACAGCCCCGCAATTTTCACCAATTAGTCTGTTGAAGGTTTTAGCAAACCAGAAACCAAAGATTTTTAATCACCATATTAACAATTTCTACAGTTATCTGGTACACACATCCATGTGAACCGTGCTGGTTAAGGCAAGATGACAAGAACACTCAGTTCACAACTAACCTAACGACTGTGGATGGCGCTCCACCCACTCACACAGCTCTCCCAGAAGCAAGATAGACGTGTGCCTGACAGCCACATGCGAAGTCTCTGGCAGGTTCAGAATTGCCTCTACTACCTTGGGCACCACATCATTTTCCTCCCTGCCAACAGACCATGCACACCACAAATTGACATCATTCTCAGTCTGCATCATGGCAAACAGGTCAGGATTACACAAATAACTGTTCATTAGTAGACTAAACATACTTGGTCATGAGGTGACACACTTCCCTTGCTCTCATTCCAGAGCTTGTTGGTTCAATTCTGACCAGATGTATCAGGAATGAATTTCTTTATGCATTTGTGAATGCTCAGAGTAGTTGGAGATTAAAGCTAAATGCAATAAAATTATTGTGTGAATGAGACACTATTTAATAAATATGGTTCATGGTTGCCACTTGTCTGTAAAAACTGCAAAACAGGGAAAAGTCAGGGAATTTGAAAGCTGTGAGGAAAATTATGGAAAGGTGTCTGGTAATTTTAAACGCAGTAATTAATTGTCACGAAATTCTGTAAAAGCAAGTTATATCAGGCTGTTCCACCATCATGCACCATCAGTTTTAACTTTACATGATTACTTTGATAGCTGGCTGCCTTTTGCCAGATGGTTGTCTTTCACTCTTGGAAACCAGTTTATGGTGCAGTTACAAAATAATATATCTAATTACTCATGGTTAAGGTGAAAATAATTTTTGACAATTTTTCATTATTGATCAACAAAATTTCAGTAGAATTTTCTTTTCTGGAAATCAGAAAATTATCAGGGAATTTTTTAATTAGAACAAAGTGACAACACTTATGCTTACTTGAACTAGAGCACAGTCATAAGCACAGTACTTGAACAATTACGTCACCCTAGGCCGGGTCAACACCAAGATATTCGGCTACCAGTGCCTACAGGATACGCCCCTTGTTGCTGGGGAAATTACACACATGTATAACTGGACCATGCACGCGGCGTCAGAAAGCAAGTCAGCCTCCCCAAAGTGCCACAAAAGGCCCCGTACAAAGCTGAGCAGCCAGATGCCACAAAGCACCCCAAGCACCGCCAAGCAGCCAAGGCTGCATCCCGAAGCAAGGCAGCCGAGCGCAGAAGGCTGATTCCCCAGCCTGCATTGCTCTGCTCACGAGAGACGTCACACCACCTCCCACTACAACCCGGAAGAGGGCAAGGTCAGCAGAGTATAAGTACATGTGTACAGTCCATAATCGTCAGTTCATCTGGAGCAGTTCGCTCCACCATCTCGTGTGCTGGAGCTCTCTGCTGCCACCAGGGTCCTCAAAACCTACCAGAAGCTCTTTAAAGACTTTAGCAGCCAACCAGATCATCTCCAGCACCTCGCTCAATCACTTTGTGTGCTGGGGCTCTCTACTGTTAACCAAGTCCTCACAATCTATTTGAAGCTCTTCTGCATCTTCATCTTCAGGGCCTCCTAGAGAATCTTCACCATCGACACCAGAGGCTTCTGGTCCTACCAGAGGCTCTACACTAGTCAACTCGCAGCAGTCTGTGACAACCCCCCTATTTAGCTTGCCTCCCCTTCCGGAACGGCCACCCCCACTACCCTTCTGGTAGTGGAAAGCACCACCCACTATCCTTCTGGTAGTGGCCCCTGCAAGTCCCTTCTGGAGAATGGTGACAGATAGTTAGGGCAAGTTATTATAATAGCCACCTAGCAGAAACTACCTTGTACAGCTTAGACCCAGGTCACCTTCACCTGGTATACATAAATTTAACTTCTGGTTAACTCTTGACAGGAGGTAGTACGGGCCGCCAGGTTAATTACTACTGGAATAAACACGTGTTTCTATTACACCAATCAGTTGTCATTTCAAAGGGTAATTATGCAAGTACTACATACACTTGTCAGCAATAAGCAGCAGACCGCTAATTAAACTAAAACAATTGTGAACCATAGTGTACGACTACGTGCTCCCCTTCAGGGGTACATGTACGTTATAACATACATGGTAGATGGCCACCCGTTCTGTGCACTCCGGTGTGCAGAAAGGCAGAGACCCAAACATTAAACAGACAATCCAAAAGGCGGTTAGTCAGTCAGGCCCAGGCTGTACTTTGTCAACCATGCTGAACAATGCTGGAGGGAGTATTCGCCTGGCCCTTGAGGTCAGACCCCTTTTGTAACCCACACCCAACTGCCGTAGAAGAGCAGCCTTAGTAAATCCTACGCTCTGTATCCACCACGCCTAACTGCGCCAGATTTAAGAGCAAAGGGTTCCACTTTGATTTGTTCAGCTTAAACCTTTGTAAGTACACATAGCTAGGGACTTTGTGGCCTGCTTAACCCTCACAAGGCCGATCATAGTTCCTTCCTTCATGCTGTACTCCCGGAGGAGTAGCTCCAAACAGCAAGCAAGAAAGGCAGCTACCACCTCTCAAACCAGTCAAAGTTGCAACCCAGCGCCGACTGCACTCTGCAGTCTGAACCTCCGGGAACGAGCTCAAGCTGCCTGTCAGCTGGAGAGGCCTCACCTCCGAGCTCCCTCCCATTTCTTGTTTTCAGCTCTGTTAGTCTGCTGGATGCCCACTTCCCATCGTACCAGCCTTCCGCCGGAACAAGGAGGTACCAAATGGCATCGCCAACCCCTGGTTCGGGAAAGCCATCACACTAGTCCAACACGGGCCACAACAAGCTCCAGTAGCAGCCACTCCACTTGCCCACCAGAACCCAGTACCAGCTCCAGCCGCCGACTACCGTTGCCACAGGTGGGTCAGAAGCCACTCCAGGCCAGCTATAGCAAGGTAATTTAGCTATAGTGTATCTACCCGTCCGTAGGACAGTTACTGCAGTTCCGGATTTTGTTCCCAGCAGAATAGCCACGCTCCAGGTGCTTTACACCGAGCATGCTCCAGCACACCAGTGCTAAAGTCAGACATGAACTAAACCCAGTGTTTCTGACCTAATGCGACCAAAGAAGGTCCCGACCATGATGTAGCCCACAGTCTCCAGATGGCGTCGCACATCAAAAGTGTCATGTTTCATTTAGGTTAGTGTTAAAAGTAAACCAATATGACAGGCCTCTAACAAAAACATGTAATGAAGTATCTATCCTAATTTTACTACAGGCAACTGTTTCTATTTGCCACTTGATACACCATAAATTTTGCTGACATTCACTTTCACATATTTAGATATCCTAACTGTAATCTGACACCCTGAAAATACATTTTATAATTTACTAATGACACAGGTAACTATAATGTATTTACCCAAATGAAAACCATAGTTTTTCTTTCCCATAAAAAGTCAAAAATTCATAAAGAATCTTGGATTCACATTTTAAAAACTTTTGTTGCGACGGTAAACTTCATTTGCAAACATACAGTACTTTCAAATATTTTTACTAGTGATTCTAAGACCTCCAATTCCTGAGTGATGAATATTAAAACTAATGCATCTAATATGGAAAAGACCCAAATAAGTTACAAACAATTGTTCAGGAGATTATTTTCCTCCCTCAGGAGTGTAATGTGGACAGTTGCTGATTGATATGTAGTTTATACCTTTCAGGCATGGTATAAAGGAGATTATTCATAAACATATTTTATTGACACACTTGGTGATGCGGTACAAGAAGTAAATAACTCAGGAGACTAGGTATTTTTTTAAAAATGTTAATACAAGTTAACAAAATTTTATTGAAATTGCTATTATCCTCTACAATAGCACATAGGCAAACAATTTAACACAGTTTTCTAATAAACATCTGTAGATTGCTGTTCACAATATTAGTTTTCACTATCACTATCATGGTCCCCTTCTGCTGTTAAGAATCTATGGCAGCCTGGGACTCACTGTTAAGATATAGGCAGTCCTCTACTTTCATAAATATTGTGTTCCTGAAAATGTGTGTGAAAGTTGATTGTATGACAGTTGAATGATATATACACTTGTAAAACAGGGGGTTCTTTTACGTTACGAGAAAATTAAAAAAATAAAATTAAAATAAATAAATAAAATATAAAAAAAATTGGTATAAAGATAATATATTTAAAAAACATGTTTTTAACAAGTATTTAGTTGAAAATCATGAATAAATATAGATGTGCAATCCTTCTTACCTGAAATGTTGATTTTCAACACTTGTATACATTCTTTATTGTAAGTACTGTAATATTTGAATAAATAAGGTAAATATGCTTCCTACTTTCTGTAAAATTGATGTGCAAATGTAACATTTTATTTTGTAAGTTGTAAAAACTATACAAAAGTTTTTCAGAGATTCGTATATTATTTTAACAGAAGCACTCATTTGTATTGTGCCAATATGAGAGCCATATCTAAACATTCATAACATATGATCCGCTAAGGCTGGAAAATATGGCAGGCAGTGTTGGTAGGTTACTAGATGTATGAAAGACCAAATCAGTCATATGAAAGTTGTTTGGAGGTGATAATATGTCTTGTATGAAAGAGCAAGTTGTACAAATCTTAAATGGAATGTATGGGAAGTCAAGGACTGCCTATATTTACAAAGTTTCCTATCATCACATAGCTTGGCTGATTTGATTGGCAGCACATTCTTGTAAAGTGGTTCTGTAGGAAAATAAATTTCTGTGCCCTTCTAATGAACGTGGAATTATTCACACTGTTCTCTCCACTGTTTCTTTCACATTCACTTCCCGTTTATGTGTTTATGAGTACACTAATCTCTATTGTCTTGGTTACAACACTTAATGCCTCTTTTAATAACATTTGTTTAAATAATTTATGGAGATGACTTTTACTGTCACAGAACACATCCCCACTCATTGAAATATCATGAAACTTATCTTGACTTCCCAATCTGTATACTTATCAATTATTTTTAATTTATTTTTCATTTTACCAATACAGTTGACTTCATATCTATCGTTTTTTAGGGGACTATATAAAAATGTCCGTACACCCAGAATTTCAGCAGATAAGGGTTCTGACATGTACATCAATAAAATACAACTTCAGAAATTTTTAGACCATTTTGAGTATGATGAGGTATATTATCTGTGAATAAAGATTAGATAATAAACACAATACTAATAGGAATTTTAAAAAAAGTATTACTGTATTATTTTCACAGTAAATAATATGTTGAGACTGTAAATAATTGTAAATAGCCTGTTTAAAGTGTTGTGAGGGCTTAAGTTCGAATAGTGACGAGGAGCATAGTGTTAATATGAGGTGTTCAACAGGTGCGTTTTTGAACTTGGTGCCACTACATAACGCCACAACTTCAGTTCTCTTGGTGGCCACTAGAAGCAGTGAGGCGGTAGAAGGTGGCAGCCAGTGAGGCCGGATAAGTGGCGATCATAACTGTTAATCAAATCGTAAATGAGTAAGTTTAAAGTCGAAATATTTGGTCCTCCGGGGTCGGATTAAGATCCGCGTAGTTTCCGTCATATTTTGCTGTGTTTACACGAGTATCTTGATTCGGTGTGGCTTGTTCGTGTTGTTATCGCCATGTTCCTCCAACCTCGTTGTCTCACTGGCACCGGTTTTATTCACAGACACACAGCAAGGAACATATTTTGTGCAGTTTTACGAACGTGTGTGATCAAAATTCTGCAGTGCGATACATGTTAATCATAAACTAAATGTACAAGTAGTGGGAGCTGATGCATTCTGTTGTTTCGATTTACCGCGGCCAATAATATTAATTGTGACTAAGTGCTAAGGTAACCGGGTCTATGGGTACATTGTATACACTGTTCCGTCGGTTTTAGCTGCGGATTGAAGAAGTTTTGTGATTCAAGAAAACAGCTGCCTTTTGGTCGGATCTGTGGAAACATTTTTGACAGATCTGACCAAAAGGCAGCTGTTTTCTATTACCTGCCGCGATTCAACCCAGATACGCTCAGGATTTGAAGACGATCATCTGGCAGACGAACTAACAAGTAAGGACAAGACAGACTTTGATGCTGCGTACACTCAGAAAGATTAGATATGTTTTGATGACTTATTCTATGAAATTACTGCAATTTACAACTCCTTAGAGCCCAGTAACTAGTCTACCAAGCCTGCACACAGTTCTTGCTCAGCCATTTCATCCCCTCATCTCCCCAAAGTTGAACAGTCATACTTCAGTGGTAACCCTACAGATTAGACCATTTTTTTCAACATATTCAATTCCTCTGTGGCTGACAATCCAAATCTCACTAATGTTGGGCAATTAATATATATAAAATCATCCCTGTCCACATGTGCATTGTCTGTAATCCAAGCATTGCCACTTACTGAAAATAATTATGAAGTGGCTTGGGAATTATTGAATAAAACAACATAATAACAAAAGACTTGTGTCTTTACACAAGATGGTATCCTGCATGCTCCCTCACTATCACCAAATTCTCCAGCATCAATAAATGGGCTACTGTCAATCTTAGATGAACATATTGCTGCACTGCGTGTATTAGCTGTTGATGTAGACAAGACTTCTCCATATCATTGAGACTAAGTTGAATATCCTTTTGCGCAATCAATGGGAACTATGCATAAATGACAAGATCGCTGAGATGCCAAAGGTGACAGAGTTTTTAACATTTCTAGAAGGACACCACCGTGCTGCTGAATTTCAATTAGCCACTGCATCACAACCTAAGTCAAGGTCAACTATGCCGCCACAAAAAAACCTACTTCGCCATTCCCAGTCAGTCATTTGCTGTGAACACGGTGACCAATGTGAAAAGTGGTAATGGTAACTCACAGACAGTGCATGCTCTACTTGATTCGGCCACTCAGTCAAGTTTTGTTACTGAGGATTTGTGAGACGAGAAGACTTGGATTAAGGTGCAAAAGAACAACATTGCCAGTGTAGGCATTTCTCAAGTGCCAGTGTACACTGTGAAGGGAGTAATAGATTGCTTATTAACTCCAGTTGACCAAGATAGCCCTCAACTTGCTCTCACTGTTTTTGTCTTACCAAAAATCACTAGTTTATTGCCCACTGCACGAATTGAGACAAATTCATGGACCCACCTCTCCCAGCTTAACATCACTGACTCACATTATGCCAATCCTGGGCCGGTTGATTTATCGATAGGTGCAGATCTGTTCGCTACGTGTTGAAGAGTGGTACTGTAAGTCTGTTAGTTGTTTGGCTGCCATTTCTACAGTAATGTGAACTGATTAAAAGTTACATTTCATATCCGGCTAATCACACACGGTTGCATGGGATAAATTTCTTTTGGAGGGATCTATACCAACACACTTGGAGAGGCCAAGCGTGCGTTTGAGGCATCCTTCGATTGCCTATGATTAACGTTGCTGCGTTGGGCAAAACTAGAGACCTGAAAAATTAGGTAACGCGATAAAGCAAAAAAT
Source organism: Dryococelus australis (assembly GCA_029891345.1). Taxonomy (NCBI): domain Eukaryota; kingdom Metazoa; phylum Arthropoda; class Insecta; order Phasmatodea; family Phasmatidae; genus Dryococelus; species Dryococelus australis. Next base: position 132,720,117 of record CM056993.1, read on the forward strand.
AACGCAAATTATTTTTACATTAGAAAAATGTGATTTTTGAGCATTTTAGCTGTAATTCACGAATTATACATAATCCTGTAGTATTTTCACAAATTATTATTGTTTTACGTCATGTAGTTGCTTCTTAAGATGTATTTTATGTGTTTTTGGATATTTGAATACGAATGCACGCATAAGTTGGACAGTAAATTTCTCCGATTTATCACCTTAAAGGAAAACATGTTTACTTTCAATCACATGTATTTATGACCATAGATAGCATGAGCGCAAGTGATGATATGTCACTTTGAGAGAACATTCTACCCACAGCCCTGTAAAAGTTTGTTCATTAAGAAAACACGCAGTTGTAGTGTTTACGTCCACCAAGCACCATGTTATCTATGGAATTCACCCCCACTTCGCTTGTTTACATTCGTATCATAGCATTGCCACGCTTTAAAAAACAATTCTTTATTTTTTACAAAGCGAGTGGTGCGGCGGTGAAAAATGTGTTTATATGCATTTACTTACATAGAATATAATTGTAAATCAATTTATCACATATTTTAAACTTGTATTAGTCCAGTAAACTGTATTTTTATCATACACATTCTCTGTAAATATATGCGGTAAAAAATGAGACATTTTGAAGGAACAAAAGTTTAGTCAGCGGGCCTGAAGGAAAAATCTGTTATTGAAAGTTTCGATAGTTCAAAAACATATAGGCAGATTTCTCTAAGTTTTTTTTCTGTTCATACAAGAAAATATTATTTATTTTTTTAACAGTGCTTTTATAGTTGTGTATAAATGGTTTAGATGATTCTTTTCATGAAACAGTATGCCCTTGCCAGTGCATTGCGACCGTTTGTTCTTCCAGGTGATAGGAAGAATACAAAACTTTAAGTAAAATCTGAACTTGTTTTCAATGTTGTCTGTTGATAAACCATTGTCTGTGATAAAAACGTAACTGTATATTTCTCTGGGAGTTAGGAATTTTTGCATGGAAATAACAATTGATAAAAAACACCTCTTATCAATAGGAATAACATTGTCAATTTCAGGTTTTATGAATATAGTGACATATCACAAATGATGTATGTCTTTACAAAGAGAACATAAAAAATTGGAGCAATTCTCATGCAGAAACCTGCATTTTTGTAGCAAGAAAATAACAGCCAATTTTGACAAAAATAACACTTTTTTTTTTTTAAATAACACATATTTTTGATAAAAATAACACCTACTTTTTCAGGTCTCTAGCAATAACTTGTCCACAAATTACATATCACAACATAAATATTGCGTGTTCATGTGCGTAGCGCAGCACAAGGAGAGATATGAAAACACCTGGCAAGAAAAATACATAACCTCACAAAAACACGTGATCGTAGCACCAATCTTCTAACTATAAAAGGTCGATGACATATAGTGATAAGAATATATGTACCATTCATATTGAGTGAAATTCGAAAAAATAAAATAAAAAACACATAATTAAATCCAGAACACAGGAGCTGTCGAAGCCAAGTAATGCACGCAACAAAAAAAAGAAAACTGCCTTCACGCGCCCACAAACACAATATCCCAAGTCAACAAACTATGCTAATGTGCACTGTTTGTCAAACTATTCAACCCGAGTGTGAGTTGCAAAGTTAGCTGCCGATAACCACTCTTTTCCGTCATGCACGTGCTCTCTATGCAAAGCGAAATCACAACAGATATACGAGCCCACAAAGAACAAAACAAATATAGAATAGACACAACGGTGCATATCCGGACCAGAGGACCAAATGTTTGGGCTCAAGAACAATGTGGACTGTATTTTAACGAAAAACATTTCGAGTTGCGACTTACCAACATGAAAACAAAGCCGAACTGGTCCTGTAAATTCTGGCAGAGCCACTCCGCGCAGATAGCGCCACCATCGACAGTGTTGCCACAATGTGGCGGGAAATTTAAACTAGTTCAAACAAACCCATGACCCACACAAACATTCTATGAACTTACGTAACGAACTGATAAGATAGATGGACTACCAACAGGTACAGGAGGAAGTTAGTTTTTTAATATTATGTCTGAATGTGTAGGAAAACTAACTAACTCTCTCCCTCTCTCTCTCTCTCCCTCACCCCTCGGTCTCTCTTGCTCTCTCTGTGTGTGCGTGCGTATATATATATATATATCTATGAGTTTTTACAGTGTGTGTGAAGAGACACCTACAAGAAGAATGCCATTTTGCAGGACTGTGTCTTTACGCTATACTTTAGATTTCTCATTCATTGCTAGTGTTTATGTATGTTTGCAATACCTGTGCACCACCAAAGAATCGAACCTGAACTCTGAGATACAGAGCTCCCAGATATTCACTACGGTGATACCTGGTGTCAGGTATATTACATTCAATTTATTAAAGTGTTTTATGGATGTATTTAGTGTGACCTCCATGCACCAATTGCTGCGATTTTCATGCATGTATTGAAGAGTACTTGCATTGTGTCGTCCAGCCCACTAACCCAGGTCGAAGGCCTGAGGTTGGCGAACTTTTAACCTGACACACGTAACTGTTCAGCTTGCTGTAAGACCACAGGTTGCTCCCGAAAGATTTTCCTTTTCTTTCATACCACTAGAGGAAGCTCCAGGATAGTTAACGATGTTTTCCCCAGCCTTGTGCAAGTAAGGCTTGATCATACTTTAATATTATCACTCCTTTTTAGCATGTCGTCATTTTTAGGTTTTCCCTTTCAGGTTTTCTGTGTATAATTCTCTTGCAAATAACCACAACGATATGTTGAATTTTGTGACGACATGCAATAAATTAAGTAGGTCATTGAGACACCTGGTACACCGCGTCACGTCTGACACTAATCCTCACCATAGGGAGGAACACCCATTAGCACCATGCAGCGCTTCGCTTCACCAGGGCAAGGGGAAGAGAGAAGATGCCCACCCAAAAAGAGAGACAGAATTACCGGCTGGCGTGCCACGCGCTCAGCGTTTTCCAGCCGCCCCAAAGCTCAGAGCAAACGCTGATACAGCGGCCAAGCAACTTGACACAAACTCCCGCCTACCTTACTTTAAAAAATATTTATTTCTTCTACATTGCTACTCCCACTTAGAACTTCATGATGAGGGGGCCTATGCCTTTCTTCACCGAACCTTCACGATGAGTCTTCATCACAACGAAGAGGAGGGGGTGGGGGCGAATAGACGCATGCCGCTTATACCAATTAACTACAAACAATTACGACTCATCTCACTACAACCCTAGTGTACTACTTCTACACAAGTGAGCTTCAAACCCGTGCCATCTCGTATACAGAAGTAACGGTCAGCCACAATCCTGGATGGCGGCTGGACATGTATACGAGGGGTTGCAAAGGGCAGCGAAGCATCACCATCCCCCCCCACGCGCTGAAAGACAACAAGCCATCAGCCGCCTTGGACCATGCACAAACGCCACCGAGGATACACGAAGGCCGAGAGATGACAAGAGGGTGCTACCCCCACTCCGGCCTCGCACCTCAGGGACATCGCAAACCCTCCCCCGCAGCCGCCATGACATGCGCTGCCCCGCTATATAAGGTAGTGTGCTGCGGACCTCACCAGACGTTCCTGCAGATTTATCCGAGCACCTGGGTGCTGGAATCTAGACTACTACTAGACCATCAAGAGCCATTCCAGAAGCTGTCGCCAACGACCTTACAGTCTTCAGCACCCACCAAAGGCTGCCATCCTTGACGTCGCCATAAGAGCTCTGCAGCCCCACTACCGGATGCTCCAGAGATGCCAATAGCTATGAGAAGTTTTCTGCAGTGACAGTAAATACCACACGTAATTTTCTTTGTCTGCTACAGACACCCCATCTACAGTTAGATTCGTATCTAAGTAATTTTCTATAGCTTTCATTTCACTTCCCCAACTAGCTTAGGACCTGGCCACCTACACCTTGTTACCGTAGGATTACTTCCAACCAACAGTCTTCCCGGCGGCAGGAGAGCATGTGTCGTGTTTAATAAGTTTTTAATAAACACTGCTTTGATTCTCTTACCCTTGAGTCTCATTCATAGAATAATTTGTCAACAACTACTGGGAGGACCTTGAGATGAGTACCGCCGACCGGAAACGGGAAATTATTCTTATTACAAAATTAGCTACAACTGGAGACTCCCCATTAGGCGGCTCCAAGTTAAATACACACAATTAGATAGACATATATTTTATTCCTACCAAGTATACAGGTACTGGAGGAGTAGAATAGAGGAGCCACAACCACTAGCAACACTTCTTAATCAGGGAGAGACAGTACATCTGAGTTGTATCCCTACTGGAGCACCTGGGTGCTGGCGGGGGTATTTGCTTAGGTGCTACGTCCTAGCCTTGGTTGGGATCGCACACCCAGTAATAGGTTTGGCAACCCACACGGCTCCATCGCTTCTGATCAGCCCGCAACAGTGGGGGATCTTCTGAAGCACCGGAGCTCGCGTTGGCAAGACTGTTATCAGGCAACACTAATCTAGGGCTATCCATGTCCGTAGTGATCCTTTCGAGATTCTAAGTAGTTAAACTCGCTCTATGCCATTTAAGTTGAGGCATGGCACCAGGCGAGAGGAGCAAAGAGTTGCGTGCCTTGCTGCCAGGCAGTTGGCTGGTCTCGCCCCACTCACAGCTAGTCGATGAGACAAACGAGATTGTGCCACCTTACTCCGGTCACTGGCACCACCGACGTCATCTGTAATTAATCTAGCTGCTATCCCATCAGCACCGCTGCGTACACATCCGACCTGCCATCCAGTAGTAAGAGTGTTAATGAATCAGAACGAGAACCGGCTAGGCATCTCAAACTGTAGCTTCTGGAGCAGGGCATCAGAGGACTGGAACGACGAGTTCTGTGTTGTGTTACGACGTGCCCTCGCTACCGCCCGAGCCAAAGACGAGTGACTTAATCAGCTATTTGCAGTTACTCCTTGCCCGCAAAACAACAAGGCACCCCTCACACCTCCCGCCTGTCGTCAACTACGACTAGGTCCGAAACAAGTCGTAAGCCAGACCAATCAAAGGGACTCGTAAGTCGAGAACTTTTGTACCAATCCGTAAGGCCACGTGCCCAACCGCTATATCCAACCGTAAATAAGCATAAGCCAACCCATACGCACAACCGACCGAAGTGCAATCAAAGCCACGCGACTGTGATCCAGCCTTAGCTTATTGGACACACATCAAGATTCATGTTATAATAAGTTGTGGTGTCAGAGGACCAACATTAATAATTTAAAGCCTGTCGTGATTCACTCAGTGGTACCCTAAAAATTTCTTTTATTCTGTTCACTGTGTTTTTTGAATAAATGCGGCATGTTACATGTAAGTTCAATAAAGCCCCGGCAACATTTACGCTACCCCAACTTGTGTATTAGGATAAGGATATGCTGATTGGTGCACGTGACCCTCTGGCATCATGGTGCTATCCCAACCTCCCGTGTCCCAAGTCAGCCTGAGACCCAAGTCAAGGCATCCAGGAAACTGTACTTTTGTCCCAAGTTGAGTCATAACATGACAGAAAAAGAAGACTACAGATACTTCCATGCACATTCGTGGAATGTACACATTGTAAACTGAAACAATGGATTTGCAATGTGAATTTTCTCTAGACGAATGTAATTAAATGCTAATTAGTGCAGTCTGTGTTAGGTCTGAACTATTTTAATAAGAAGGATGGACATTTACGAAAATTCTTGGATATAATTTTCCGAGCTTGACGTGTGCCCGGTCATTGTCTGTATGGCATGATCGTCGAGGTTTATTGCGCTAGATCAAGTGCACGGTTATAGGTAGCTTCTGGGAGGTGTTAGAAACCTTACTTACTCTGAAGGTCTTTGGTCGGTTGGTAACGTGGGTTGGCTGACTGAGTGAAGCCGGTGTTACAGTCCTTTGTTTAGATTATGTTGTACTCCAAGTTCTAGGCCGCTGACTCTTGACTCCAGAAGTTAGGATTTGTTAGTCCGTACCTAGCTTTAGTCCGGTAGACTAGACTCCTCAACACCGGGTGGTAGTCGGGACCGGTTCGGACGAGCGTGTGAAAAATGAATATATTGTACCACATGGACAATCGAGACTGCCCGTAATCTCAGTAGGGCGGCGCGATCTCGTCCCACCTGCCTTTCCTGCGTAGGAAGGGCTAACGTATTCCACTGCTTGGCAGCTAGATGAGCAATCTTTTGTTCCCTAGGTCTTGGGCCGTGCCTTATCTTATAAGTCATAGAGTTTGGTTCGCTATTAAACAAAATATGTTGTGCACTCCGGACGAGAAACTATTCCCCTATAATAGTGTAGGTCCAGTAGCTGATTCGTGGCACAAGCTGGGCAAGAGTCTCCACTGATCTGCCACGTCCGCGGGCTGATCAAAGACGTTGAGCTGTGTGGGCCACTAATACTACTACTGGATGTGAGATCCAGCCAAGACTAGGCTGCAATACTCAGGCCAATAACACCCCCAGCACCTAGGTGCTCTGGTAGGTGATATAACCTAGACTTGCTGTCTCTCCTTGGTGGAAGGTATTCCTAGCGGTCGTGGCTCATCTGTTGCTTCCCTCCAGCACCTGGGTGCTTGAGGTTGTAGGAAGCAACAGGCGGCCGTCTAATAGGTGTGTACCAGACTGAAGGTCCCCAGAACGGTGGCCTCAGTCAAACTAGTTCGGATTTACAAAAGTACACAGTTTCTGTCAGTAGTGCACAACGCAACCTATTCCCAGCGGACAAAGTAGACGTTACTCTAGAAATAAAAGCATTAGGATAGAGAACAAAGTTGTATTTACTGAGGACTCAATAAACACAGTGACTCATGCTATCTCCTACCAAGCAGACTGATTAATGAAGGAAAAGTGCGTTAGGCAGGTGTAGGCGACCTTGTCCTAGGCTAGAGGGAAAGTGAACTAGAAAACTGAACATTTAACTAATCAACTAAAGCTGTCTAATGCGGGTGTCTGGAAGATACAAAAGAAATTGAAGTTAAAGTGGCAAGGTATATTCATGTTCAATGGGTGTCAAAGACTGTTGTCGTCGCAGAGGGTAGCCACGATGGCTACTGAAGATTCGAGTGTTTCGCTGGAGGCCCCAGCACTAATGAGTGCTTGGTGTTAACTCAAGAGAAGAAATATGAATGACTGCTGGAGCCCTGCCGCGCACGGACTTATATAGTCAGAAGTCTTGGCTACCGTGGTAGGGTGCAGGGAAAGCGTGCGATATCCTTCTTCCATGAGACTGGCATGGAAGGTGGGAACCCTCTCATCAGCATTCTTGGTTCGTGGATCTTTGGCGGTGTTCGACCGTGACCAAAGTGGCTGACAGTTTGTAGGCACTCAGCATGGGTGAAGGGGGGAAGCGACGTACTCGCTGGTTGCGTAACATTGTAGCCATGTGTTTGGCCACCTGGTAGATATAAATGACGTGTAACAACCGTGTATTGGTTTGCAGTAACAACTCTCATGTAGGTTGAAGTAAGTGTATACTTCACGTGAAGAGCGATGAGTCGTAATCATAGTTAATAGAAGTATAAGTGGCACGCGTCAAGCTCAATTTAAAAAAAAAAAAAAAGTTATGTAACAAAGATACCTAAATAAATATTTGAATCACACATTTCGCAAGCATTTTATAATCAACAATTCAGCAATATAATTATAATTTGGTAACAACAAATAATGCGATGGAGTTACTGCAATCGTATGTCATGTTCTGAAATCTCACTTTCGGACAACACATTTGTAGACCATATTCGGACTGCGTGAATATGACATCACTTGACGTCAAGATTTGGACACACGTCCACAGGTATGACCGATTGTTGAGAGACCTTAACACAGGAACAAAAATACTGTGAATAAACATCAAAAACTGAATATGTACTGTAATACACTTTAAAAACTAGGATATCATACACTGTTATTTTCAAAATATTCACCAATTCTCGAGCCTTGAATATAATACTGCAACAGTACAGTACATAGTGCATCACGACGTCAGAAAACACATAGCAGACTACCACAGACTACATGAACCTGCCATCTATCGAGCTGCACTGCATGAACCGCATGTGTACAGGTAGCTTGTGGCCAGTTTCTGTCGGACTTCACCAGCTATTACAGAGAAACCTCGTGTAACTTCAGCAAGGAAAAAATATACAGCAATGTGGACACTTACCGTATGTGCTCCATAGCAGCTAGGAAAAATATTGTCTGTGCCTAAAGTACGGAGAAGCTATTTGCAACATAATGGTACAGACATTAATGACCAAATATGTTACTTTTATACATATGTTATGAAAGAAAGACCTATAAAATAGCATTTATTTGCTGGGCATGTTAAATTTTATTTGGGAGGGCACGTGTCCCTGCGCCCATTGACAAGAGCAGCCCCTCACCTCTACTTGTTAACAGTCAATTGCTTGGGGTAAAAACTACACACTTCACCACATTAAAACTGTGAAAGTTTAGTAATTCTTCCTCTGTTGCTACAATCTTCCAGCATCTCAAGGGGATAGAAGTATCAGCAAAAGTGACCAAAGCTATAACTGATGTCTGTGACAGGCTATATTACATGAGAGGCTGACACAGGCAGCTACTGATGTGGAAAAATGGTACTCCTGAAAATAAACTATGTGGACACTTTTCATAATATAAGACAAGTTTTACTGGACAGTACGAAATAAACAAAAGGTGCGGAGATGAAACCAGGACTGGGAGCATTGGAACAAATTTCCACTGTATTTACTTAAAATAATGTACATGAAAATAACTACAATTACCAAGAGTTCGAGAAGTGTTCCATTCACTCAACTTGGGTGAATTTCAGAGAACCTTTGTCTTGGTGACAATTCTCGTCAGTGAATACAAAACCTACGTACGGAAGAACATTCTTGGCGATGGCCTGCATCACGAAGAGTGCAGCCTCCGTGGCATCCCAGGTGACGTTTGGAATTTGTAGGCTAAGGAACATCTGTCGGAAGCAGTTGGAAGAGCCCACTATGAACACCATGTCCTTTATGAGCTCAGACACTTTGAGTCGGAAGTCGCTGAAGTCGTCCCCTTCCTCCAACAGCCCTTCCTATATAAATGTCAGAGTTACCATCTCAAAACATCGAAAAACTTTCTGCCACTAAGAATATATCATTACAATAATGAACTCGCAATCTCTGTATTAATATACTACTCACAATAAAGATATTTAACACATCACAGCAATACCCTTGCAACAAATACTAAATATGACACACCCACTTAATACAACCATAACAATCCACCAACAGAAACACAGACACATGTTTACATTCTATCATTATGTAACAACAAACTTCCATCTACTACATTCTTAATTAAAAAACATAACATATTATTTTTATTCCTCTCAATCCAGGAGCTACTTACTGTAATATTCAGTACTAAGTACCAAGTTGATTAAAGAAAGCTATATATAGACTCAAAAATTATACAATCCAATAATAATCTGAAATGCCAGCTAATGAATTATGATGCAATTTACATAATGGATTACACACATTAACACATACATTAGATTGCTGACTGATGCAACCCAATTTTCTATGTTCACCTCTTCTTTATGACCCTTTTTTGAGGAACTGTAAAAAATTTGGGTTCAAAAGTACAACATTTGAGGGAAATCAGTCAAAAAATAAGTTTTTGCATTATTTTGATTATTGCACATTGTATTTCTCTTGGCAAGTACTACATTGCAAGCAACACGTATATAAATGGATACCTCCTCTCAGGCTGTCAGCGCTAGCCAATATCCATTGACTCTGCCCATCCTCACTGGCTGTGTTTCCATACACTACACAACTACAGTTATATCACACACTTGTCTTGCCATTGTGATCTTGCTTGCTTGTGGATACACTACCTTCTCTCTTAGCTTATGTTATTACTATTTGAATGTGTGCACAATTTTTGGATTTCTCTTAGTTTTTATTAATGATTGTTGACTTAACATGCCTAGCTTTTTTAGACTCTGATTTAGTAAAGTCTTGTTCTGATTTTACAAATGATTGTTGTTGAGTCATGCAAATTCCAACATGTCTTGTCATAGTGGTCAAAAACTGCAGCTGAGATAGCTTACAGCAACCATTATCTTAATGCATCATGCATCATCTCCACAGTATCCCTTCACCCCTTTGGAAAGCCATGGGAGGGAAGGAGGGAGCAAGGACACCACACTTGTTGCTAGGCAAACATCCCTCTTCACGTCTACCATGTAAAGGATGGAAACAATGTCATACTGTTATGCCGAAAACAGTTTAACAGAGAACAGCTGAAGCTTATTTCTTTCAGTGAGGTGCACATTTGTACCATAGCAATTAATGTATTTTGTGATAGATGTCTGTCTTTTTAACTAATTAATGTTTCATTTTAAAAAAAAAGTGCAATTTTTGAGACAGCAACAAATAAATGCACTCATTAAGATTTTTTTCTTTATGACCTTCATTAATTAATTATTCTAATCTACATCCACTGGTTTTCCCATTAAATTTCACTTGCGCTTGCTGTCTATTATGCCATACTTAGGCACAGTGCTTGTGTGTTATTTGGCAACAGTGGGATGTTGCAGATACCCTTTCATGAAATTAGTTTAATCAGAAGAGTTGTGTCTCCTGAAATTAATCAACATTTTAATAACACATCCTCTGATTTTCCAGCAAGATGCCACCGAAAATGAACTTTTCGCTCAGTTAAACTTAAGCATTGCTCAAAATTTATTAACACTTTTGTTAACAAGAGAAGGTCAAGTACACACTTTTAGGATATCATTTCATTCGGGTGACATCTGCCTATTTAATAAAATAAGTATCTTAATAACAAATCATTTGATATCCTGCAAGAACCCACTGAAAATGGATTTTGCACTGAAGAAACACTATATGCCTCTCAATGTTTGTAAAAACTTTTGGCAACAAAGGGAGGTACAATATACCCTTCTCAGGAATCTTTTTTTCGGAGACATCTGGCTATTTAACTATTTTTTTTATAAAATGTGTGTAATTATCACATCATACATGACTGAACACAAACTTCATGCGAAAAAATTAAAATTATGACGTATAGGGATTGGGGATGGGTCAGAATCTGACCAAAATTTCTTAAAATATCTGCTGCGACCATCCCTAACCAACTACCCATTCCTGGAAACCTTGAGTTGAATCAGTCAGGTTCTAGTGTATCCACTTGTTAACTTGTTAGGCTTTACTAACTAATAACTAAACTAGTATGATTATTACAAGTTTATCTGGATGCACTCTTATTTAATTCTTACAGATGAACAGTTTTATACAAATCATTGCATGCTCACCACAATATGTGATGAAAATCTCATCTATATGACTATTCTTTGATATTTTAACATTATAACCAAGAGCCCAAATATTCTAGGTAAATGTTTCCAGCTTCTAACCAAAGCATTCAACACAACATCCAGTTATTTCCCCCCTCTTCTATGCATCAGATATCCTATTCCATCCACCCCCCGTCCTGCATCAGCTATCCTCCTCCTCCCATCCAAAGGTTTGACATCACTTGGAGGTTGATTACTCACCTGGCATGATTTGGGAAGCTCCTTCGCATCTTTGAAGAAGCACATTTCTCTTATGAACTATAGGCTGTCTGCCTGAGCCTAATGCACCCAAAGGCTTCACCTCTCCCCATCAACTGCTGGGTCTCAAAAATGTTGATACTTCAGATACACTTCAGTACCTGTCTGCCTGATGCCTCATATGTTTTAGGTGTAACATGTGCCGACATATGATTCTGTGACCTCTCTAGGATCGAGAAGCATCACCCCTATTATCAGGGACACCTGGAAGGTTGCAATGAAGCAGTTGGCCGGCACTGCCAGAGAGGTTGATCACCTGCTGAGATGCCTTTGGAGGGGCCAGCTTTATGGACAGGTGTGTATGATACAGAATTTGGGATGACCGGGCAGAACTGAGTTGTCTAATAATGTGGGTCGGAGCAATCTTGGACCCAAACTGGTGGCTACGGTTTAGGATTCTCCTGATAAAAGCATTCATACCTCTTGAAGCTTTGCCCATTAGCATAAAGCTCATAGCTAGTATGTCTTACTAGGTGTACAGTGATGAGAAGCATCAGCTATATAGGCTCATTAAAATGGGGAGTAGTGAGGGTAAGGCCTGGGTGGGCCTTCTGGAGTGCCGAAATCTCTCCAGTGCCAATGTCCTGATGGGCTTGCAGCTCCTTCCCTGATTTTCCAGTGTAGCAGCCTGTGCGCTACACATCATAGTCCCTTGGAAGGTTCACAAACTTGTGTCCCTGTCAAGACCACCTCTATCCTCCCGCAAAGGATCACCCAAGAGGTGTAACTTGTCCGCGTCACAAAGTGATACGTCAACAGGAATGGATGAAGGTTCCGAAACTACATCCCTCATGGAGACTGAAACAGCGAACTGGTCAATATACGTCATCTCCAGCACTGAAACTGTGTGCTACAATAACTACAAAAGCCTGAAGGGTAGAGGGTGTATGTCCGTGCCTTTCTCTAGAAGAGAAGATACTGTAATTTGACAAAATGGGAAGAAAGTGCATCTTAAGTGAAGTATAAATTCAGCTGAGTGAAAGAACACTGTAAGCCAGATTGAAAATGTGTGTTACCTGGCAAGCCTAAATACACAAGTTTCCTCCATCCTGTACCCAAGCAGTCACCTGAAGCATGAGAGGTAAACAGTGTGGATGGAGTGGCTTAAAGAGGAGCAATGGTGACCCCTGCTGCAAGAGCAGTTGACATTCGTGATCGAGCCAACGTGAAGATAACTGTAAAAAGGCACTGTGATAAAGGTGCAAAGTTATTGGAGAGAACTAGGCTAGCTAGTGCTGGAGGACTGCTGAGTTGAAATCAGTCAACCAGCCTTAAGAGATGATCTAAGGTACTCTGGTTAGAGGAAACTTCTAGTTGCTGGCTATAAGAATCACTAGACTGACTAGTGCAAAAGCAGAATGGTAAATAACTCTTTGGTATATGTACTTGGCAACAGTTTCTTACATCAAACTTAAGTTGCTATTGATATGCAAGGTGGATGGTACATTTTGCATAGTTTCACAAAGATCAGAAAAAGCAGTAACTAAAATTTAGGGTAGAACCATTTCACTTTTTAACTGGCAAGATTCCATTGTATACTGTATTTTTATTCATTTTTAGTGACACGGGCCTGCCAGGACAGCTAGCCAACATTTTCACGAGTTATCACACCTGTATTTCTCGCAACGGAACCAATATCCGTTACGATACTGCCTGCTGTGATTAATGCCTCACATGATCCTGAGTCAACCACTTTCTGAAGGGAAATTACATCCTGTTTTTCATTATATTTTCCATTGCATAACTTGTGTATCACGCTCTCAGTACTGTGCACACATACCTACTCGACGACCAATGCCCTGACTTTACATTGGTGGGAGGCCTTCCCCCACTCCAGTCATGTTAATTTGTTATGCCATGCCAAACCTGGAGATGCCCTACTTCTCCAAGTGACACCAGAGAGTTCACTTTGCCTGCCTGGGACAACTCCGCTGGACGACGCCTGATGAGCCACCTCCTCAGTCACTGCGAGATCATCACTATGTAATTGTTTCAATTAATTTATTTAGTATATTTTATTTTAATCACAAAGTCAGCTGTCTCAGACTCGCAGAGGAGTCTAAGTAAATAATTTAAATATTATAATTGTATAGCTTTCTCATGCTTGTAATTTAGTAAATATTTGAAGTTTAATCATTTAGGTTCTTATTGGTTATTTGTGACTTGCCTAACCGCTCAGGCACCACAAACTGGTGGCAGCGGTGGGATGTTACTCCAGATGGTTGTAATTGCAACCCACTCCAAAGGGTTATAGATTATAGGTGATAGGTGTTAGGTCGTTGAAAACTGTGTTAGGATTTTCTCAGACTATGTAAATTTTAGTTCTCTGCTTTTATTCATGCAGTGTATTATGAATGTGAATATCGAAGTTGTGATATAGTTGAACAACATTGCCGGTGGAAATTTTTAACATATCCTGAAGCATTTAGGATCGTTAGCATTTCAGGCAAGAAATCAAATACAATTTTTTTTGCGAAAAGGGAGATTCGCAGGATGGCAACAAACATATATATTGCAGGAAATCATATTGTTTTGAAGTCTCGTATGTCATGGACCCATGAATAATAGAATAACTGGTAATGTTGATTGTCAAGTAGATCTTGAGGACATAACTCTACACACTTGGGTTCAAGTTGAATATTGTAGAAATTATTTGGATTCTGCCCCGCTTCTTAGCTGCATTTTGCAAAATCATTAAGGCGTTTTGCTGAGAAACTTATCATTTCAGCGGCAAGAAGGTAAAGTAATAGATTTTACAGTGTTGAATATATACATTATTTTAACAAGTAGTACTAAAGCATTGAAAGGTATGGAAGATTATTCTTACCATTTAATACAGAAATTCTTTCATAAACACATATCTTTTGACCTGTCTCAAGTTGAACCATTTTGTGCTAAATTAAATGCATAAGCTACAGGTTCGGAATTGGAGATAGCTTTCTTTTCCAACACCAGCATTATAAAGTTTATGAATACAAGAATTCTTCCACAAATTTTGGAAATTGAGTTTTGCATAATGAGGCGATTCATACCTAGAGATCGCATTTACCCAGAATTTGACATTGAAAGGCTTGATTTAGTTTCAAATACTAAGCCTTCGACAACAAGTACATGCAGAAGCTGGTCCTTCATGTTCGGACCCTATTTCTATTCCAAAGAAGGAGAAATTACATACACTCCATAAGAATAAACTTACACGTAGTTCACATTAAGATACTCTAAAGAAACTGACTCATGATCTTAAGACTTGCATTCCTCATTCAAAATTAAATGAATAACTTTTAGTAAGGCAGATATATGGTTCTAGTAACATGGGAGATTAAAGACGCCCAGTTCGTTAACCACCTCCCGCGATACCAGTACAGGTGCAAGCACACATGCCAGCTCAAATTAAAGACTTAGCAGTTATTCCATTAGTCAAAAAATGGACTGGTGAAAAGGGCACCTTGCCTGTACACGACTTTATAGAAAGCGTTGAAAGTGCAGCAAGCCTTGGTAAACATTCAGATAAGGACACAGTAAAACAGACCAAGATGAAATTGAAAGGTCTAGCATCACATTTTGTCACCACCTTTCCCAGTTTAAGAGGCAATATAACATTTAAAATGCTTAATGATGAATTGAACTACAGATTTAAAGAGAATTAGCCATTACAATTTCATTATTATATGATGCACATTGCGAAACACAAACAAAACGAGAATGAGCAAGCATTTGCTGGTAGGTCTTGTAAATTGTGTGAGAAAACCGTTCAGCAGTTAGATGATCCAGAGAAACGGGAAATTTTGAATCAGGAAGCTGCAAAAGGTTACTAGAAGCATTTACTGATGGGCTACATGGTAGCGTAGGTTAACAACTGAGACACAAATTACTGCAAACTATGGATGAAGCCGAGCGAACTGCTATAGCGTTAGAGATCACAGAGGCCCATCAAGAATGCAAAACAAAAATTTGATGATCCTAATAGGAAGCAAAAAGTGCATAGTCTCACTGCAACTAGTGTGGCACAGGGTAATGTGAAACATGGCGAAAATATTTCCATAAACAGATGTTATGGAAGAGGTTACAACTAACGTTACTGTGGTTTGAATGATAGCAGTAGAGGAGTCAAACTGTAGTAAGAGTTTCTCCCAAGAACATGAGTTATGAGCAAGAACAGAATAACAATAATTTTAAATGTTTTCACTGCTGACATTTTTAGCATGTGAATACAGAGTGCTGAAGTTTGGAAAATTCCAGACAAACCCATGGAACTAGGAACCCAGGGTGCGGCTCTACTGAAACTAGTGTAAATGTGAGTAACAGTCGCCCAAACATGAGAGGCAGAGTGTTCAGCCCCAGGCACCACATGACAGTAATTATAGTTATAGAGGGAAATGAGACTTTAGTTTCTGTTCATGTGGAGGGCCAGTCTCACTCGTTCTTAATTGACAAGGATCCTATGTATCTCTTGTGAGACCTAGAATTAGCAGGAATAACTTCGATGTATCTCAGTTAGGAGCAAAAGGCATTACTGGAGACTCTCTCCAGATCGCAGGTGCCCAATGTATTGAGATGTGGGTAAATGGTCAATGTTACACATATTGGTTTCTTCTGTGCACATCAGGGCTTCCGTTCGAGGGAATACTTGGAACTGGCTTTCTCAGTTTTTATGATGCCAGACTCGACTTGAAAGAAGAAACATTATGTCTTCCAGATAAAATTAATTTAGAGACGTATTAATTATTCACATGTGCAATTGACGATGATACATGGAAACAAGTTCAGAGCCTAGCCAACTCTCTACTTGGATCCGGAATAAAAGATAGTGGTCAATATTGTGAAGCAAAAGAAAGACAAAATAAGATTCTGCCACCATAATCAGAAATTGTAACAGAAGTTGCTTTGCACGCGGCAGGTTGGGATGCTAACCCAAAATTGCTTCTTACTGAACCAACATTGATGAATATCCTAAACATCCATGTAGCAAGAGCAGTGTGTAACTTAATCCTTACTGGTACGAACATCAAAGGGAACGAGGTGCGTTGTGAATGAAGCAATACTGCTACAGATTCTATTGGGACATGTGATAGACTCAGTGAGACAAATTTGGAGATGGCGTGAACGACCATCAGGGTACCTGTGTAGTTGAAGATAAGGCATTCAGGAGAGCGGACCAGAGTAAATACATCCCCATTGTTTCGGGTCAAAGGGATGCGTCTCAGTGTTTTGTTCCTCATCACGATCACGCAAAAGGGGGAAAGAAGACATAGTGTCCTAGGCGCTCCGAAGATGAAGGAGCAACATGTAAAGTAGGTGGTCGTGTCGAAAGGACCATTGATAGAGTTAATTGAGAGAAATATGAGGATTTGAGTAAGCCTCGTAGAGCGTGAAAACATTCAGTATGGGCCGAGACATAAATTGTGACCATTACAAATGAGACACCCGTTGTTCCAAAGGGTAAAGTAATAGAATTTGCCACACTTATCAGAGATGTTGCTGGAGTACTATGTGTTAATAGTAGTAGTGTACACCGAATATCTGAGAGAAGTTGTGTTGGTCGGAACATAAAGAGTTAAGTGTCGTCACAAAGAGAACCACACAAGAAAATCCCCGCTGATGTCCCTAAAACTAATTATAAGAAGTGTTCACTTCCATACTCCGAAGCACTTAAAATCCCTCCGAGTTGTAGTAACCACAGTGACAGAAATAGTATGTGAGGTCACTGAACAGGGCAAAATGTGTCGCTGTGTCCATCAAAGCCACCGAGATAATGAATGCAGAGCAGCGGTAGTTCCGATTTCAAATGAAAACCCGAAGTCCTGTCATAGAAATTTGAGAAACAGTAGAAACAGAGAAACTAGATGTGAAAAGACGAGTGAATATATAGAATCTGAACCAAGATTAGATTGTTCACGTGAAATAAAAATTAATGATTGACTCAAGGTAGTCAGAATTTCGATAGTCATACGTCAAATAGTTTAAATTCTGTGATTAAGAAGGGTAATGCATTACCTATGATGTTCCCAGTATTGATGAAGTTTACTTATATATTCCAAGTGGAAGGTAATTCAAATTTTAGTTGCAGGAACTTATTGAAGCACAAAATAGATACAGGAGAGACCAGACCAATAGAGCACAACCCATACAAAGTACCACATGCCTTAAAACCAGTAATCACAGAAAAGAATAAAGACATGCTTGATAAAGGGATTATTTCAGAGAGTAGGTCAACTCGGCAGTTTCCTGTAGCAATTGTGAAACAGAGCAATAAAGACAGTTCATTTAAAATGAGATTTTGCATAGATTTCTGTCAGCTTAATATGTTTACAAAGCAGGACCCCTATCCGATTCCTCATGTCACTCCAACACTGGATTCTTTGCATAGGTCTAAATTAGTGATGGGACGATTTGATTATTGATTCCTTGATTCCACCAATTATTTCCTGAATTGAACAATCTATGAGTTCCAATTTTTTTAAATTCAAAAGTTTGTTTCGATACTGTAAAATTTTCTTACGTGTAGCATATTCTGCAAACCTGGTGGTGCTTGTAAATGCAATGCAAATAGCTTGTGTGCATTTGTAGTTGTATTTGATCAGGTATAACTAGAGACACGATTATGTGATGAATCGCGATAACACAAAATAACATCAAAATAAGTTAAAAAGCAAAATAACATGAAATACAGACTAATGCGGCTGCTCATGAAATTTGCTTTGTCCACAAGAAATGAACTCTTCTCCCATGTTATATGTATACACTAATTTACTTTGGCACTATAAAAATAAAAAATCTAAAGTAGTAGTTCTAGGCATTATCAAGAAATTCTCGGGATGAAAAAATTCTCGATTTGTCTCGAGACAATTTTTAAATCTCGGAAATAATAGTTCCACATGCAACACACGTACGTAATTCCGTTAAGTTTTTTCTTGCTTAACAAAATGTAAACAAACATATTCCTAAGATTACACAAGCAATAGAATATGCACTTCGAAATAAGCTACAATATTTGGACAACAAACTGCCTCCAAGCACTAGTAACAATGGTGTGAAGTGAACACTAACAACTAGACTGTGTGCAGTAATCTATGGCCACAGCTCAAATTGAATGTTTTGTTTACATTGACAGTTGCGTGTATAATTTCGTGAAATGAAAGTGTGATATCTAAATTGATACATTAAACTGACTGTTTTCATAAAATATCTAGTCTCATAAATTATGGAAGATGCTGCAGCCAGTGTAAAAGACAGTAAAAATTCTATAATTTGGACATTCTGTCCGTGCTAATTTACGTATTTAACCTCCAATGCACGGCAATTGATTTGTTTTGTTTACATTCAACAGTATTATAAAATACTGCTAGTAGCATCAAAATATAAAGTTAAAAAGTCACACTGAAAAATTTACAAAACAATATACCTATGTACGACTTGCCTTAATGTTTACTGCATACCCTTGAAATTTTATTGTTTTGGGAAACGTGTAGTATTCTTGAAATCACACTATGTTATATTCATTTTACCTACAAAACTATTAATTTCTTCCACAGAGTACTGAATGAAATCATTAATGCCACTGAATTTGCTAATTCAGCTAAGATAAATTATTTTCTCTCGCTCTCATTATTGTAGTCCCCACTGTAAGTTGTCTGAAATGTAGAATTGTACAACACTGTATACAAATGTTGCAATGTATTTAACATTTTTTGTTGATAATTGAATTGAGTCCAGAATTGAGAATCAAAACAAAAATTTTAGAATTGTATCAAGAATCAGAATCGACAAAAACCTTATAATCTTCCCATCACTAGTCTAAATACTTCCCAACTTTCGATTTAGCAAGTGGTTATTTCCAAATTGAGTTAGAGGAGAGTGATAGAGAGAAAACTAGTTTTGCCATATTCAAGGGGAAGTAAAAGTTTATAGACTCCCATTTGGATGGATTGCGTAACGCCCTAGCAACGTTTGAAAGGTTAATGGAGAACTATGCTCTAATAGGTTCATGAGGTGATCAGTGCTTGGTATAACTCGACAACATTATCATATTCAGTAGTTCTGTAAATGCCGAGTGCATGAGTAAAGTTTTCGAAAGACTAGAGGAAGCTAATTTGCAAATTCGAGACTCACTAGATGGGCACTTTGTCTGTTAAAATTTGATTTTGAAGTGATTCATAAACAAGGTAAAAAACATGCAAATGCTGACTGCTTGTCGCTAATTGTAAGTACAATAGAGTTAGTAGATTTAACTAGTGAACATCATAAAGAAAGAACAGAATGAGGATGAGATGTGCCAAAGCATACGTAACCAAACAGATAAAGGAAATATCTTTACTGACAGGTATTCTATCTAGGAGAGGAGAAGAAATTTTTGTGGTCATTCTAAAGTCTCTCGTATCACGACATTACAGTGGTGGAGGTACAGCAGACTGCCCTGAGGCCATGTTCTGGAGGTCAGTTTATACTAATCTCTCCAACTTGTATGTACTCGGAATGGTGAGGCGGAAGCTGGCTCCGCCCTCTGGGGGTTGGACTTCTGACATCATGCATGGCAGACTGGATACCCTTAACTGCGTGGCTGGAAGGTGTTGATATATCTTGCCAGCCCACTCATCTTTGCGGCTGTGATTGCTCCAATAGGTGGTGCTTTGCTTTCCAGCGGCAGAATTGTGAGATACTGCTGCCATCCTGGAGTAGCGAGAAATTCAAACTGTAGCAGAGTGGTAATGTGTGTGATGGCTTCTTGGCGTGTAGTATTGTTAATTAGAATCATGTGTTAGAGTCTTAATATGGGGGCTGCCCCAAGACACTCTTGAAGACACGTCTTGTCTCCCTTTCTTCATTCCATAGTGAGTTCTGACTGACCCATAAGGAGTAGTGCTTTCCAAGATGGGACACAGTTGCAATTGGAGTGTGCTTCCTAAAAGTGCAGAAAGTGTCACGTGTCAATCGCCTATCCTCATTTTGAAATTGTTGAAGTTCTAAGTTGGGTCATGTGGATTGTGGTATCTCATTTTTTTTAGGTCGCTTCTCTTCTGTAGCTGTGGGTGCTCTGCATGCTGCAGCTTGAGCAAGCGGCATGCAAGGCTGTTATCTGAGTGTCTGGCACATTGACATCTACTTTCCATTAGCAGGCGCCTGAACTGTCTCTGTCTCTATGCTTGGCGCTGTCTCTGCTCCTCTTCGCTTCCCCCCTCACTTCTCTTCATCTTCCTGGAGTAGAGGGCCGGTGTCTCAGCTGTGCTGGTGGGTCCATTGCTCTCACTGCCAAAAGGGACGGTTAGGGCTGGGGGATAGAAGAAAGTGAAGATCACCGAATGTGTGTTTCCTAATTTCCTAAGTGTGAGGTGTACCGGACACTTTTGTAGCAAAAGTCCTGCTCGCAAAAGGACTGGGAAGAAAGCTAACGTATTTACCTTCTGTAAAAATAATTAAAAGAAGGGAAAAGGCTTTGTAGCCGTGTTGTGTAATTTACACAGTAAATAATTATTATGTGTTATGTGTGCCTAGCATGGGTAGTTTAAATGGTCCCTCGCCAAAGCCTTATTCTTCATCGGCATTCTCACACTCTTGATCCTAACACCCGAGCGTGTGGCATTAGCTGTCTCATCTTTTTGCTGCTTCCACCTCTTTTCTCCCCCTTTTCATTAGTTGTGTAAACATTAGAAGCTGCCAGTTCCATTTTAGCCAACGTTGAGTTTAACCATTACAGCCACATATTAATGCACTAGCACTGTTGCATTATTTTGTCAACTTCCATAAGCGATTGAAGTGGTGTGAATTACACCTTTTTTTTTTAACAGATGTACTAATGTGAATATCCAATGTTTTTTAAATACCAAACAACACTCAACTGATATAAGCTAGTGTTGTGCTGTCTGGTAAAGGTGATTTAAGTTACATAAATATTTTATGCATAAGAGGATGATCGCTTAATGTCATGTGCTGTTGTTTCTGAAGTTATTCCTGCTAAATTTGTGCAGACTACACATTACAGTGCCTTGAGATGTTGTGTTAGGGGTAACTGAAGTAAAATGTAACATCCTTAAGAAGGTATCCTTGAAATTGCTTACACACATTAACAATTAAAAATATGGTTTTGTATTTACTGGAATTACATCAAATCTTATTTATGTTTCTAATATAATATATTTTTTTAACACTTACATAAATAATGTCTTGTCTATTAATACTAACTCTGCTACTCATCAGCGCAAATGCATTTCTAACAACTGGTCTACGAGTCACGCCGCTGCCACAACCTGCAAGATTGTTTTACATACCAGGCCAGGACAGACATCCCAATAATAATTTGTTATTTCGCCCAATGAGCCACCGAGACCATGCAAGAGCTTCGGGGCGAGTACAGCAGTGTACCGCAAGATGCTGCCACAAGCAAGATGACTAGATCCCACCACTCTCAACTGCGCTGCACGCACAGAGAATCTAGGCCATGGGCTTGCACCTGCTGTTTCCCCCTCCTCAGATGCCTATGCCAGTGGAAGAAGAGATGCCAGAGGAGTATATAAGGAGATGCATACCAGCCTCCGGATCGAACAGTTCGGCAGAGCGTCAGTTCTGCTACAATTCTCGATCACCTTCCTGAGTCCTCATATCGCTCCAGCTCTTGGTGCCGAGGCTCAAACCTATCCTTACTTCATCGCTCACCTCATGGGGCCGAAGATCCACTCCAGCACCTAACTGAAGGAAGAACCAGCGGCCATCAACAGTTACAACACTTAAGACACGTTCGGTCCCTTATGGACAAACCACAGTATAGGTGGCCCCGAGGTTATACACGCACCAGCTACCCGCCTATTCTGCAAGTTTTGCGCAGGGAACCTTCCCATGTAGTACAAAATGCCTTTTACCTTCTGCATAGCCTGTGCGGAATTAGGAGATAGCACCTCTGCAATCTTTGTTTTTTCCTTTGGAAAAATAAACACAGATCTCACCAGTTCTCTTGACTTTCACTCCGAGCTCCTTCCATGTGTCATATCGGAGCTGGAGGACTCAGCAGTAGACCGGGTTTTTGGTTTACCGAACGCACACTAACAACACAACAGACACCCATTCTCTGCCCTGGCAGTGAACGGTAGAGACACGACAGTAGGATACCGTCCCCTGGAAGTTGGCTTACTGGCTCGAAGTTGTACCCCTACCTCATCGCTCCCTTTGTGGTGCGAGGAAGGGATCTTCTTGGAGTCCGGGGAGACCTGTGATCACTCGACACTCACCTCACCATTATTAGAAGGCCACCCACTCGTTCCTTGCACCACGTGGGAGGAACGGTAGAGCCATGACACTAGGTACGCTCCCGGTGGGATAGAATTGCCGACCAGGTGCCCAACTCTCATAGCTCCATAGTGGTGCTGAGAGGGCTACATCCTGGTGCAAGGGAATCTACCCCCATGGGGAAAAACCGTGCGGTTCCGCAACCATCACCCCGCATCCCACGGCATCTCACCTGGCAGTCATCAAAAGTGAGGCAGTGTTGGCAGCAGTAATTTGCACCTACATGCGAACACTGACACGTCAACTGCCAACCTCCTGCAGCTCCGAATTTTGTGCCTAATGCCTTACACCCATAGCAGTGGAGAGACGGGTCAAGAAGGCGAGAGCTATTGCCAAACTTCCCCAGGGCTACGTATCCTTCTCAACAGGTTCGGGTTGCTTAGTCCACGTGAGCATGCTGCGCTACTGAGACGTCTCACTGTACCAGCACCCACCGTCACGCCCGTGGACTTGTTCCAGCCACCCACTAGGGTCGTGGAAGGATACCATCCTATAGTGCAAGAGGAACTCTTTGGCATACGACAGAACAGCACGCCAGAATCGCAGCTGGCTAACGTACCAGAGCCTATCACCCCCCAGTTGAGTTTAACCTCGGTGGAGGGAACTGAACACTGGTTGTCCCTTCGATTTAATTTTTATTCCAAACACAAATGACTACCAACAGGTTAAATACTAATGTTGTTTCGTTCACAGTTGTAACAAACACCGCAGTGGCAAAATATTGTGTATTATGTGTAACGTCCTATATCACGTGTAACAAATGGTTATAAAGCTGAACTAAATATTGTTATAGGACTAAATAGTGAACATTCGTAGGAAATGGTTTCTGCAATATGACATAATTCTTTGAACAGCTGTAAACAGCAACCAACGCATTTGATAGTTATAA
Organism: Dryococelus australis; assembly: GCA_029891345.1. Lineage (NCBI taxonomy): Eukaryota > Metazoa > Arthropoda > Insecta > Phasmatodea > Phasmatidae > Dryococelus > Dryococelus australis. The sequence goes on from CM056993.1 coordinate 132,743,908, forward strand.
AAGTAGAAGTCATATGACAGTGTTTATGTTTACGTGTAGCGGAAGGATGGATAACCAGTAACCAAAAGTATAAATTTGGCAGGGCTTCAGAAAAGGCCGAAGTTATCGTGAATCAACTATACCATAACAGGTGGCCACAGCAGTTAGCTAAAAAACATGCCTCGCGAGTGGGTCTGTGGGACATAAATCTTAAAATTTTTTTATATAAATAATTGTATAAATAAATTGACTCCGAAGGGTCGAAACTTATTCCGTGTGCCGGCCAATGTGTTTGCTCTTACCTTCGATTCGTACAAATCATATTGCAGTACCCAAGATGTGCAGCTGTGTTGTAGGTCGGCACACAATAATCAAAAGGCCACGCGTTATCACAGACACTGGATCTCCCCGCTAAACTTATACACTCCACTTTGCCGCACGCCGCTTCAACTCGTCAGCTACGAACAAAAAGAGAGCGAGGAGAAGACGGCCTTGTGTATGACACCGCGAGACACGATAACGTCTAGCCGACTCCACTACTGCAAAAATACGTTCCAGCCAGCATCTACCTCCGGCCGCTTGCCCACACGTCAGCGAGAAATGAGAACGAGCAGCAACTGGCACAGAGCTGACACACGTACAGAAGCCCACCCAGAGGGAAATAAATTGCTGATGTGGGAGTTCTACATTATGCATAGGAATTTTTTTCTCTTCTCAACTCATTGCCCAGATGAGTCTATGTCGCAAGGGAAGAGGGAGCGAATTGACGCATGACTTTTGTCTATTAATACTAAACGACTGCTACTCATCAGCACAACTGCATTTCTAACAGCAGGTCTACGAGTAATGCCATCATCATAGCCTGCAAGATTGTTTTACCTACCAGGCTGGGACAGACGTCCCACTAATAATTAATTATTTCGCCCGATGAGCCACCAAGACCATGCAAGAGGTTTGAGGCGAGTACAGCAGTGTGCCGCGAGAAGCCGCCACATGCAAGATGCCTAGATCCCACCACTCTCCACTACGCTGCATACACAGAGGATCTAGGCCCTGGGCTTACACCTGCTGTTTACCCCTCCCCAGACGCCTATGCAAGAGGAAGAAGAGATGGCCGAGGAGTATATAAGGTTCAGCAGAGCATCAGTTCCGCTACAATTCTTGATCACCTTCCTGAGACATCAGTACAGCTCTTGGTGCTGAGGCTCCAACCTATCCTCACTTTATCGCTCACCTCGTGGGGCTGAAGACCCTCTCCAGTGTCTAACCAAAGGAAGACTCATCAGCCATCGACAATTACAACACATAGACACGTTCTGTCTCTTACGGACAAACCAGAGAGTAGAGCTCGCCCCGAGGTTACACATGCACCAGCTAACTGCATATCCCGCTAGCTTTGCACAGGGCGCCTTCCATGCAGTACGATAGGGTGTTTACTTTCTGCATAGCCAAGGGGAATTAGAATCTGCCATGTGTGTTTATTTTCTCTGCATAAATAAACACCAATCTTTCCAGTTCTCTTGACTTTCAATCCAAGCTCCTTCCATGTGTCATATCGGAGCTGGAGGACTCAGCAGGAGACAGAGTTTCTTTTTCTCCGAAAGCACACTAACAATACAACAGCACATCCTTAGAAGGCCATCCATTCTCTGCTCCGGCAGTGAATGATAGATCCTGCCTTTTCTTTGAGAGTCGATCTTCTCGAGAAGGGGGCACTGTTATGCATTCCCCTGCACCAGCATTGACTCGCCTGATCAGCCTTCGTCGCAATGAAGGGGAGGGGGGGTCGATTTGACGCATGCCACTTATATGCATTATACCAAACGACTGCAACTCATCCTAACGTGTTAATACTACACCAGAAACCACAACCATAGATGGCTACACAATGGTTTCTCATGGAGGGAGAGTTAGACACATGTGGTATTTCCTGATGTTCCAGACCCAACTTACTCACATAGTACTTCGTATCCCAAGAAAGGGTCAAACCTGGCAAAGCCATTCACGAGTGCCGTTTAGAATGCCAGTATGTTGGACTGCGATTCTAGACATGTGAATGAGACGTTACGCAAGTGGCCAAGAAACACACCCCCCACCCCTCCTGACAAAGCCACGAGTCACCAAGCACAACCTGCCGTGAAGCAACCGAGAGCGGCCGAACCCTGCCTAAACCAAATACCGGGCAGAGAGGAGTTACCTTCACCCGGCCTTGCACTATAGGAGAGGGACATCACACTTCCCACTTGGGTCCCAGCGTGGACCTGACCAGTGCATTTTAAAAGACAGTGCACATCCAAAAACGGAATTTATCTTCTCCAGTAGATCGCCTCAACACTTTTGTATGCTAGGGCTCTCTACTGAACATTACGTCCTCACTGCCCCCTCCAAGAACTCCAGAGGCTTCAGTCAAGCCTACGAACAGCTACAGAGGCTGCCACCACCAACAACCAGAAGCTGCAGAGGCTTCTCTCAACAGCCAAAGGGAGTTCCAGTAGCTCCTACCACCAGACAGCAGTAGCCCCAGAGGCTGCAGTCAACAGATACAACCAGCTCCAAGGGTTCTGCATCTACCACCAGCTCTTCAACAGTAAGTCTGCAGATACCAATACCACAATCTCAGTTGTCGTTCCTCCTGGTTCGACAACCGCCACTACTTTCTGGTAGTAGCAACTACACCCACTGCCATTAAAAGTAGTGGTACCTTTAGGAACAGGTCACCTCCATCTGATTTACTATAGGTTACTTGTGAGCATATTTTTCTTGGTAGGAGATAGTATGGACCACCTTGTTTATTACTCCATAATAAATACGTATTGTTCCCTACCCATGAGTTTTTATTCAAGAAGTGTATTTCCTACTTGTACCATATATTGACAAGCAGCTAACCTGCCTAGCGCAGAACCCAACATTCCAGCAGTCGACAACAGCAGTAAGACACCAGGGCTTGGGGCCAGCAACAGTGGTAACCAACCACTCCTGCAGTGGGAGAAACATGTTACACGTCAGGTGGGCAAGGTAAGGAAGCCTGACAGAGTAAGGTGTACTCGCGGTCCCAGACTTTGTGCCAAGTCAGATGTCAACTCAACCTACTTGACATAATCTGAGGCCCCCGTGTTCAGACAGTAACCTGTAATCTTGATCCAACATGCCTGACCCAACGCAACCAAAAATTCAGGAACATGTCTCAGTTCAGGCTTCAGAAAGCGACATGCGTGAAACTAGACAACGATTGAACACAGGGAAAGTACAATAACATGACAATTCTCAGTAATTAGTTTGACATTTCACAAATGTCCTTCGTGATGCTGACATCATGATGGTCTGCATACTCCTCATTGGCTAAGACAATCCATACATGATTGTACCTCACGTTACCAATTAGTTCTGACATTAAGAGTTCAGGGTTACAGTCCCCAAGTAGGCATTAGCAAGCCCCTATACCGTAGTAACTGTCCAACGTGGCAAAGTCCATGCCAAACCGGGTAATCCAACCAAACACACGTAGAGTGATCCACGGGCTTGTGATTAAGCTCAGAACTATGTCAAATATTTGTATTTATGTGTGTTGAACTTGTGCTGTGTTTAATCATAATATTCCTTCATACAAGAGGCAGTCTGCATGCGACAAACTGTCATATTTTAAGTTTTTTTATTTTGCATGTCATTATCATTTCACCATGAATAATCTTATTGTGTGTTTAGTATGTGCATTCACTATTAGAATTATCTGTAGCTGTGTTCCTGGTTAATTTACACAGTAGAAAAATCTGGTAATACATAGTTAACAGCAATACCACTTTAAACATAAGCACAATGGCAATAAATAATTTAAAAGTTGTTAAATACTTACATGGTCTGGCTCCATTTGGCAATGCCGACACAGTGCTTGGATCAGTCTCTCAATATATGGTTTAAACAGCAATGTCAACGAGTCTTTGTTCTTCTGATACAAGTCTTCAGACAATCGATACCATAGGTTAAACGTGATCTCAGCTACCTGTAATAACAAAAATCACTTTTTACATCAAAATGTGTAATGTTTAGTAGGCATACTATAAAAATTTGTTTGTGCACTTGTATAAACACACACACTGAAACACAAAACATTTGCACATAAACACATAGCCATGTACTCATAAACACCTACGCAAACACTGCATACATTAAAAGGCACATTTTGTGAGTAATTTATACATGAATAAATTAATAACATTAAAATTTAACAAAATAATGAAAACAGCAATACTAAAAAGGTAAATCTAAGTAAAATGTAGTTTTATTAATCCAGTTTAATTCCTTCAGTTAAGAGGATACCAAATTCAATTGCATAAACCCATTCATCACACAATGCCAGCACACCGTGTTCTCAGAATGACAAATAGGTTTCCTAAAAAATCTGGACAGTGTAATATTAGTATAACAGGCAATACAATAGTGGCCACTATCCCTGGATGCAATAACAAAGGAAGACCGGGCATTGTCTCAACAGCAAAAGTTGTTCACCACAAACAGTCGATTCTCATTGACTACAGTTGTGGACTGATCAATGTAGAATTGTAGTATTTAATTGTGATTAATGATAAAGGGCAAGAATGTAATTAAGCATTATATACGTGTGTGTGTGCGAGAACGAGTGCATGTCCACGTGTGTGCGTGTTCAAGGGGGCACAGTTGCACCCGGCATTACGTGGTGCGCAGGAGCCTCAACTAGAGAGCAAAGTGTGTACTGAGGAGCAGTATAAATAAGGCTCCGAGAGAATGGTGAAGAGACTTCCCGGCTAGTCCGTAAACTCGCAGAGCCCTAGGGGAATCGTTGTAACGCATCCTATGGCTCGTAGCCTTTGGGGAATCGCTAACGCATCCCACTGCTAATTAGTCTATTGGGGAATTGCCGTAAAGCATCCCAAGACTAGCAAAGTGTACAAGTGTTCGTCATATGTTATTGCGAATCAAGTTGTGACTCCTTGTAATAGTGCACCACGTATGGCAATCAATAAATTGAGGTCAACAGGAAGTTCTCGCTCGAATTGTGTTAATGCACTTAATTGCCACAACCTACCCCATCAAACAGGTCAAGTGATTCCAGCCGCTCGGAACACTACATAAGACAAGATTTTTTGGTGTCCGATGTGGGGTGTGGCAAATGAGAGAAGAAAATTATTGGTGTACGAGGAGATGCCAGATGATTAGTGGTGTGGCAAATGAGAGAAGAAAATTATTGGTGTACGAGGAGACGCCAGATGATTAGTGGTGTGGCAAATGAGAGAAGAGAATTACAGGTGTATGCGGAGATTCCAGATGATTAGCGGTGTGGCAAATAAAAGAGAACTATAGGTGCACAAGAAGATGCCAGATAATTAGCGGTGTGGCAAATGAGAGAAGAGAATTATAGGTGTACGAGGAGATTCCGGATGATTAGTAGCTGCGGTAAATGTAAGGCCAGTTTTATTACATACGAAAGAAGGTGCAACAAATGTGCAGAGAAGGGCACAGCCAGACCACGGTAAACCAGCACGGGGTAAGGATACAGATGCGTAGCGAGAAGGCAGGAGCAGGCAGTCCAGGGTCCAGGAGAAAGCAGGCGGCAACTCGACAGAGATAAAGGAGCTGTAAACAAGAGGCGGTTGACCGGCAGTGTTGATCCAGCGGCGGGCGACGACGGCGCCCGAGAGCAAGAAACGGCATGACGGACAGAGACTCTGTTGACCCAGTGGCAGGCGGCGGACAGCGGAGAAAGAAGAGTCGCAAACAGGCAATAAGATGGCAGCGGAAGGACGGTGGATGACCAAGAATTCGAGATAACAGTGGCAGCGCCAAAGGACAGACCACAGCGGGACTTCAACATAGTAGTAGCGGGACACAGGGCAGACAATACAGGGAGGAACAAGAGGATTATTCCATGGCGACCGGCGAAGAGAGAAGTTACGCAAGAAAAGTGGACGTTGCAGCGCAGCAGAAATCCAGCCTTCAGAATGTTAAGGTTAGTTGTGCGCTAGGCACACATCTGATCGGAGGTGACCACATGTCCAGTGATCACAAGGTGTAAGAGTGTAATTCCAAGCTGTGTATGGGTCTTCGTAGAAAATATTGATTTCATCCGAGTTTCAGAAGTAATTGAACGATGGCTGAGTGTCAGGAAGGACGTAAGGTCGGAGATCAGTTTATCTCAGTCACTTTGGCAGTAAGGCTCATTGCACAACTGTTCGATGGAAGTAAGGGTAAATTACGGGAGTTTCTAGATAATGCAGACACTGCTTTTGACTTAGTGCATCCAGATAAACATTCAGTATTTCTAAAGTTCATTAAGTCAAAAATAGTTGGGATGCCAAATCTAAACTACTCGATAGAGAACGTACAGGAACATGGAAGGACGTGAAAGAGATTTAAGAGGAAAATTATGAGACTCGCCGGACGATTGATTATTATGCATGTAGATTATTCAATGCAAGGCAAGTAACCAGCGAGGGAGTAGCAAACTGGGGCAGTGGGTAGACACTATGGTCACCAATTTAAAGGAAGCAGCATGTTTGTACACAACCACAGGCAGAGGGTGCGCTGGCATAAGTTAGACATTTGGCACGAGCATGTTTCGTACAAGGGCTAAATAACAAACGTATTCAAACAATTATCTGAAGCAAAGGCACACAGGTGGGCACACTGGGGCTAACTATTGAAGCCACATTAGAAGAAGAATCGAACATACTATCAGGGAAGAATCGGCATAAGCCAACCCACAGTTGAGAAACAGCTGCGCAGGAAAATAGGAGCACTTACGCTTAATGCGGAAAATGAGGACGCTGGTATGATAATTGTACACTACGCAAAGGGATGAGAGAAAGGTGGTCGAGAGACAAACAAATAAATATAGGACAAGCAGTAGGTGGTATGCAACAAGGTTACCAGAATCAGAATCATAAGGAAGATACATACAGGGATGAGGGCAACCAGAACACGTGTTTTAGATGTGGTAGAAGGGGCCATTACGCGAGAGCTTGCAGAGCACAGTCAGGAGAAATCATGGGTGAAAGAAACCATCAAGTTTCCACATAACCTCATGGTTATGGTAGACTGGAAATGAAGCAAGGAAGGTACGGGGAAAACCCATTGAACTACAAAAGGAGAGACATGGGACAGGGAAACGCGAAAGGGGCAGAGTAAAGCAGCGTTACGAGGAACCCCGAGAGCAGACAGTAACTAGCTGCCCCACATACCAGAGCAATCAAACAGTAGGGAAATCAGGGACAAAAGAAGGCATTTTCCTATACATTAGGAAATAGGAAAGAAGGTAGAATGCCTACTGGATACGGGGTCAGATTTAACCATCATCAGGGAAAATATAGTGAGTAATGAAGTAATAGCTAGGAGGAATAGTGACAGGTCAACTAAACTGAGTGGACTGGCCACGGAATTAATGATGACCAAGGGAAAGATAGAGGTAAATTTTGGTGTTAATCACAAGGGCATCAATGTGGAAGGCCACTTGATCGAGTCTTGCAAGCATGAGTGTATTTTAGGGAAAGATTTCTTGTCAATCACCAGGACGGTAATTGACTATGGTAAGAACGGAGCCTGGGTAATGGGAGAATTTAACCCATCCCACACAGTTTTAGACAGGAAACCAATGGTAGTTTCGGTACCCGCGAGATGCGAGAAAATAATTCAGGTAAACACAGTAGGTGATGGCCTGTGTATTATCCCGAAACAAGAAATAACGAAAGGTGTTTATATCGGAGAGTGCCTTACTAAAGGGGAAAATGGTAAAAGTATATGCGCGGTAATTAACACCCACCAACAAAAAGGAGGTTCAGTTAGAAATTCCACCTCTGGTGTAGATACATTTCCCATAGAAACACGGATGTTAGAGATAAGGAAAGGCTCCACAAACAGATACCAGGTTTTAAAGGAAACATTAAGACTTGATCACCAACACAAAGACCAAAATATAACTGTTAGAACTATGTGAGGAGTACAATGAAGTATTTCAGTTACCAGGGGATAAACTGTCATATACAAACACAATCGAACATAGGTTGCCTAGAGCACCAAACTGCGCACCAATCCCAACCAAACCTTATCGTATTCCAGAGATACATAAGGAAGAAGTAAACAAACAGGTGGAGCAGAAGCTCAAGGATGACATGATAGTTCCGGGTAGGAGTCCGTGGAATGCACCAATATTAGTTGTCCCGAAAAAAATTAGATATCACGGGTAAACAAAGATGGCGAATTGTACTAGATCTTAGGAATCTCAAAGAGATGTCGATAGGTGACGCACATCCAATTCCGACGATAAGTGAAATCCTATACCAGCTAGATCAAGCAAAGTATTTTTCCATGCTCCATCTATACAGCGGATATTTGCAGATAAAGCTGGCAGACGAGGACTGCCCTAAAACAGCATTTAGTACGCCTAATGGACATTATGAGACGACACGAATTATGTTCAGACTAAAGGGAGCCCAGCAACTTTTGATAGGCTGATTAATATGGTGTTAGCAGGACTAGTAGGCATTAAGTGTCTAATGAACCTAGACGATGTTGTAGTTTACGATCAATCCATGCAGGTTCATAACAACAGACTCAAGGAAGTATTTGAGAGTTTGAGGGAACATAACTTCAAGGTGTTAGGGCACATCATCAGTGATACAGGCATCAGGCCGGATCCAGCAAAGGTAGAGAAGATTAGGGAGTATCCTAGACCGACTTCGGCAAAACAGATTAAATTGTTTTGTGGGTTAGCAACTTATTACAGAAGGTTCATTGCAGATTTCAGTAAAATAGCAAAACCTTTATATAACCTTGTAAAAACAGATGTACCTTTTGAGTGGGAGAATGAGTAAGAACAGGCATTCATTGCGTTAAAGAATGCATTGACATCGGAGCCATTGCAGACGACGAACACAGTCAGTCAGAGAAAAATAAAAAGGGGTTCACAGCCGAAGAAAGAGAACAAATTATTAGGGAGCAGCACGATTCTCCGGTAGGCGGCTATCAAGGCATGGCCAGAACTCATAACAGGGTGAAACAATACGTGACGTGCCGCGGGATGAAAGACGATATAAAAACACACGTACGCGAATGCGACTCATGTCAAAGAAACAAAATCTAGAGACCACATGTGAGGATCCCTTTAGAAATCACAGACATGCCACAGATTTCTTGGGAAAAGTGTAGTATGGACATTGTGAGTCCGCTACCAGTAACGGTACGGGGAATCAGATACATGTTAACCTTCCAGGATTTATTGTCGAAGTACGCCATAGCAGTGCCAATGGTGAATCAAACAACAGAGGCAGTAGCTACAGTTTTTGTGAATGAGATTATATTTAAATTTGGGATATCACAGGCAGTATTGGCAGATCAGGGAAGCAATTTTTGTAGTGAAATGTTTAGACAAATAGGTAAACATTATGAAAAATCAAGAAAATTAAAACTAGTGTGAATCGTCCTCAGAGCAACGGAGCGATAGAAAGATGGCATAGAGCCTTAGTTAAATTTCTACACCATTTTATTGCAAACAACCAGTGCGACTGGGATAGGTGCGTAAATATGCAACATTCATGCATAACACCACACCACATGAAACTATGTACGGGATTCACACCACATGAACTGATGTTTGGGTGATTACTGAACTTACCAGGTATTTCGGTATTGTTATCATAATTATCTTAAGGACTTAAAAACAAAGTTACAAGAAACCTTTCAGATTGATAGAAAACACTCAATAGCATCTAAAGAGAGTAACAAAAGAGATTATGATAAGAGGGTTCGCAAACACATCTTCGAGGTAGGAGATAAAGTACTTTTGTTTGACAAGACTCTAAGAAGGGGTAAGTCAAAGAAATTGTGTAGTCAGTACATAGGCCCATATACAGTTATGGAAGTAAATGGAGTCAATGTAACTTTACAGATTAAAAGAAAGAGGGCATTGAAAGTACATGCAAACAGACTTAAGCCGTACCTTTAATGTTACAGATGGATTATCCTTATTCTGTTTATCGTCAGCGCGAGTAATGGAACCAGTAAGGGACATTTGGACAACCAAAATTCTAGAATTGAGGATTCACCCAGACTTTATTACAACTTCCAAGGGGAAGGACAATTATTTAATACCGAATGGAGGTTAGTACCCTTCATCAATATCAGTCAGACTCGAACTTTGTGAAGCTGAGTCAGTATGCGAGTGTGACCAGTGCACTGTGAAATAAGGAAGAATTAATGTATAATTATAACACACTTTGAATGTCTAGCATAAGTAGATTTAAAGACATGGTAAACTCACTAGGTAGAACAAGGAACATCATCAAGGAGTTGAAGGGAAAAGGTCGACAAAAGAAGCGCAGTATATTTCCATTTAATTTAATACAACAAATAAGTCAGCTAATCTTTGGCACATTAGATGAGGAAGATGCCCGATTTTATAACTGAAAAATCTCGAAATTAGAGGAAGAACAGCTAGACTTCCTGAAATTAAGCAAGGAACAGGTACTAGTAGTGAAATCAACACTACACTATAATAATAAGATGATTAGGGAATTATATGCTATCAGAAAACTAGGACTGGACAGATACCGATACTGATACATCGGCCGATTTACCCAAAATAGATATCTCTAACTATCAGTCATGGTCCAACCAAATCGTTTCATCAACCCTAATGATTTAATTATCATATTTTTGAACGTGTGAACCGAATTTCACCCAACTTGGTACACACATAGTACTAAATAAGGACACTTGACTTTTATAGTTTTCGACCATGCCAGGCACTTATTTTCAAAATGGCGGCCACATTAAAATTTAGGGTGATACGTCATCTCGGAAACCATTCAACCAAATTATGTGCGGACAGCACAAAGTGTAAGCATTGAATTCAGTGGTGAACAGTGTTATAGCTCCACCATTTTGGAAAATAGTGTCACATGAAATAATTAAGCTTTTAAATCAATTCTTGTCAAATTTGGCACGTAAGTAATACTATGATAGGCCAGGTAAATATAAGTAAGTGAACGTTATTAGGCACTTATTTTCAAAATAGCAGCCCTTGTAAATATTTTAGGGTTATTTGGCATAACTACCACACCGTTTGACCAGTTTCAACCAAATTTTGTACGCTGATAGGATCTATTACACACAACATATACGTCACAAAACAACCACTTTTGTCTGCCGTTTTGTAAGACAGTGCTACATAAATTGATAAAGTTTTTGTGTAATAACAATTGACAGATTCCCACAAAATTTAGCAAACAAGTAGTACTGTGGCAATTGTTACATACAAATATGTTTCAAGTATGTCAGACACTTATTTTGAAAATGGCGGCCATTTACCTATATTAGCATAGTATGCTATATCTTCGAAACCATTTAATCAATTCAACTTAACTCTGTATGCTAGTATTATATATATATATATATATATATATATATATATATATAGACACACACATCATACGTGTCTTCAAGGCGCCTCTTTCGTCCTCCATTATGTAAGATAGAGCCACACTAATAAAAATTTTTTTTATGATATATCTCGGAAAATAGTTGTCCAATTCCTACCAAATATCGCAAACAAATAGTACTGCAGCAGGTAATGTTAATTGATATGTTTTAGGTATGTCAGACACTTACTATCAAAATGGCAGCCATATAGCTATTCTAGTTTCGTATTTTATATAATGAATGTTGCGTCGAACATCTTGATGGACTGTATAACACAAAAGTTTGTTGATATGAGAACTGGCAGACACTACCAAACACCATTTCTCCCAAACGAATAGCGAACAACTGACTGTCTAAATATACTAGTTCCTAGAAGCACTACAAGCGCGCCACTGGTGGCAATGGCGCGGGAAGTTCAAATATGTACACAGTAATATTTACAAAGACATCTATACACACAATACCAAACATCACTGCCCACCTTGAAATATTCATTTCAACCCTTAAAGGGCAGTGGGCACAGTTTAACGGCGGGGCGTTTAACTGTTCCGTCCACTGTGCGGACAGTGGCTACTCTAGGCACTTTATCACGACCAGGGTGTAGCTCAACGATGCGTCCTAAGTGCCACTGCAGTGGAGAAAGCCTGTCCTCTTTTACTAATACAAGCTGCTGAGGGTGAAGAGGTTCATTTTCTTCCTGCCACTTTGGACGCTGCTATAAGATGTGAATATAGTCCTGATGTCAACGTTTACCAAAATCTTGCTGAAGCTTTCCCACGAGCTGCCAGCGTTGTAAACGATTCAGCTGCACGTCTTCCAAGTTTGAATCTGGAACTATGACAAGTGGTTCAAGAGTCAAAAAATGACCAGGAGTAAGGCACGGACAAGTCATTCAGGTCCGAGCTCAGTGGACAAAGAGATCTGGAGTTGAGGATGGCTTCGATCTACACTAGAACAGTATTCAGTTCCTCGTGAGAATTTGCTCTCCAATAACAAGCCTCATATGGGACTTGACCGACTTAACTCCGGCTTCCTATAATCCACCGAAGTGAGGTGCTGCGGGGGGATTAAAATGCCAAGTTACCCCAAGGGTGGCCAAGGAGCTAGCCATGGTCTGTTGGTGGTTGGGAGAAGCAAGCAGCTGTCACAGTTCATTCAGATAGTTATTTGCACTCACAAAGTTGGTTCCACAGTCACTATATAGGTCAGATGACCTGCCACGACGGGCAAGAAAGCGTTTGTATGCACCTAGAAATACATCGGTAGAAAGGTCAGATGCCAACTACCTTGAGTTGGCATCTGACAAACAAATATGCAAAGATTAGATTTTTAACAACACGGGGCGACGAACTCGGGTGAGTTTAATAATAAACGGACCAGCATAGTCCACCCCAGCCTTTGCAAAGGGTTTCACCTGCTGAATCCTCATGGCAGGAAGGTCTCCCATTAATGGTACCCAAGAGGCAGGTCTAGTCTTAAAGCACTTGAGGCAATAACGAAGACAGCGACGAATGGCACACCTGTCTGCAAGTATCCAAAATTGTGTCCTGAGGATACTCTGAAGAGTTTGAACACCTGGATGCTAACTGACTTCATGATAATGTCTGATTACTAAGTCTGTAAAACAGTGCAATTTGGGAAGTAAAGCCGGGTGCTTTTGCTCAAATGGTAAGTTTGACTGAGGCAGCCTACCGCCCACCCTGACCACTCCACAGGGATCAATAAATGGAACCAATTTAAGGATCTGAGGTGATACACGCTGCTGCTTCTTTAGAGCATTAATATCAGCTTCAAAGCAAGAAGCTTGGACATACCTTAGCCAAATGTTCAAGCCTGTGTCTAGTTCATGGGGTAGTAAGGCATCAGTAGCTTGTTTTGTGGCACTTGACAACTGTGAATAATACGTACAACATATGCTGTTATGCGGATAAGCTTATTCAACTTGCTGCACCTTTCAAGCAATAACTCCAAGGGGCTGGTGTCTACAAAGTTGCCGAATGAGAGAGTTTTCTGTTCAGGAATGATGGAGACTGATGACGAGGTCTCTTCTGTGGACATATAGCAGGGCCAATGATCACTAGTTTCCTTCAACCACCATGGTCTAGTCCACCACAAATGATGATGCTGAAGCTGTGCTGGCATCAAACCCCATGAGGCACAGTCCGCAGGATTTTCCTCCAATTGAACATGATGCCACCATTCAGTTGATGTGTAATCTTGAATTTCACTGACTCGGTTGGCCACGAAGGTCTTCCAGAGGTGAGGTGATGATGTAATCCAAGATAAAACTACCATAGAATCTGTCTAGGCGTAAGTGGCCTCAATGTGCAGCCTTGAATCATAGTTGTTGATGACAAGACGGAGAAGCCGAGCTAGCAAAAGAGCCGCACAGAGTTCTAGGTGAGGTAGCGACATCTCCTTCACAGGCGCAACCTTAGATTTGGCAACCAACAAGTGAACTATTGCTGGACCCTGTCGAGGTTTCACACAAAGGTATACAACAGCAGCATAACCAATTTCGTAACTATCAGCAAAGCCGTGAACTTGATATGTGCACCCTTGCAGATTAACTAGTGGACGGGCCACAGCGATGGACGACAATAATGAAAGTACAGATCTAACACAGTCCCACTATCCACGCACTTCCAGGGGTGGTTCAGTATCCCAGTCCACACCTTTCAGCCACAGCATCTGAATCAAGTGTTTGCCAAACAAAGTTAAGGGAGTTAGGCAACCAAGCGGGTCAAACACTCGGGTCAAGTCTGACAGGATGATGCGTTTTGTAGGCGGATTGGAGTTGGGATGGATTACATACAAAAAAGAGTCAGTGGAAGGGTTCCATTGCAGGCCTAGGACTTTAATAACCAAGTCATGGTCAAAATCAAATGAGTGAGATGATGGTGCATGAATGTCCTCCAGTGGGAGCCAATCCAACAAGGCTGCATGGTTGCTCAAAACTTTCTCAATTGAAATCCACCCACCTTCAGTAATGCTATGAACTCCTGCTGTAGATTGAGTGTAGCCTCAAAACAGCAAGCTCCAGTGGCTACATCATCTACATACATGTCTGACAATAAAATCTTCGCTTCAACAGGAATTCTGCTCTGCTCATCCTCTGGGAGTTGATGGAGAGTGCATATGGCAAGACATGGTGCAGATGACACCCTATAAGTAACTGTGTTCAGTCTGTATTCTGCAATGGGTTCATCATCCGAGGACCTCCACACAATCCTCTGATAATTACTGTCGCTGGGATGAATGGATATCTGCCGATACATTTATTTGATATCTGCAGTGAACACAATAGGGTTCATACAAAACTGAAGCAACACATCAACAATGCTGCTTTGGAGTTTTGGCCCTATAAGAAATATATCATTGAGCGATTAGCCATTTGTGGTTCTTGCTGATGCAACGAACACCACTCGCAACTTAGTGGTGGTGCTATCAGGCTTTACTACAAAGTGGTGAGGAATGTAGTAGGCCTCACTTACAGAGATTTCTGCCTCTGGAATTCTTTCCATGTGTCCAGATGACAGGTAATCCTCCATAAAATCTGTATACTGGGCTCTTACTGAAGGTTTCAGTTTCAGTTGCCTCTCGAGACGATGAAACTTATGTATTGCTTCGCTATTAGATTTCCCTAACTGTGGTCTTGGTTGTCAAAAGGGCAAAGCAACACTGTAGCGCCCAGTTTGGTTTCTTGTATGAGCTGTTACGAACATCTCTTCACAGACTGCTTCCTGAGCAGAGTGATGTGTTTTCTGAGGAACTTCTTCCAATTCCCAGAACCTTTTGACAACATATTCAAGCGATGGGGATGATGTAAACAATGAAAAACAACATGACATTGATTGCTATGGAACAGCAGTTTTAACCCTTCCCATGAGGATCCACCCAAAAACAGTCTCCAATGCGGTGGGCATTTCCTTGCTTCCATCCCTTTTGCGGTCAGTCGTTAAGTGCGGAAACAACTCGGCACCTATGAGTAAGTCGACTGGGCCTGGACGGGCAAAGGTAGGATCTGCGAGTTTCAGGTGCGTTACAGCATCACAAATGCTAGAGGGTGGCTGAGCGATAAGGAGATCACTTGAAATGTGCGATAGAACAAAGGCATCCAGACTGAATGACAGTGAGGTTTGTCCTAAAGGACTGATTAGGCAAGTCGTGGTTGACTTGGAAACACTGACGCACATTGGATAATCCATGGATTGGGAGCTGAATCTTCTGTCGGGACAGTCCCAATCGCTGTAGGCAGGCCTCGGTTATGAAACTAGCCTGGCTAGCCAAGTCTAGAAGGGCACGTACTTGTTGGGGAGCTCCAAATGCTTTCTGGATTTCTACTAGAGCAGTAGACAGCAAAACAGTGGTGGTAGCTGTTATGGTGGTATGAGCTACAAGTGTGGATACACTTTTTGTTTGGTTATCTCCTGTATGTTCTTATATTGTGATATCCAAGGGGTCATCTATTTCAGGGGCAGATGCATCCTGTGATTCAGCAAAGTGTAGCAATGTGTGATGCCTAGCACCACAATATCGACACGTGAATTTGGAGTTACAGTTTCTAGCTCGATGTGATGATCTGAGGCAGTTCAAACACAAATTCAACCTTTTGGTAAGAGCGTTAACATTCCTTTGGGCCTATACTCAGTAACTGGGAGCACTGGGAAGGAATGTGGTCTGCCTTACATAGGGTATAGTTAGCAGTAGCTGTTTGTGTCATGTTCACCATGGAAGTAGTTGGGCTGTACGAATTATGTTTGCTGGATTTGGACACAATTGAAGTCTTTGACATAGTGGTCTTAACATGGTACAAACTGACTGCTTCTGCTGATTAACACTGCTTTTCTAAGAACTCTATGAATTCTGTCAGCTGTGGTAGTGATGAATCACTTACTGTCAGCTCCCACTGGCGGCGCAGGTAAGGGTCCAGTTTCTTCTCCATCAAGTGAAGGAACAACAAGTCCCAGTGATCCACAGGAATTTTCAATGTTCACAGAATACCTATATTTTCGCCTAGCGCAGTTAGCAGAGCACGCTTAGAGCTCGAAGAGTCAGATGATACCACTGGCATGCTTCAATGTGGTTTGAGGTTATGAGTCTTTTATTGTCATATCTCCTCACTAAAATCTTCCATGCAATAGTGTAATTTTCCTCCGAGAGTGGTAGGGACTGGATTAACGACAATGACTCTGCAGTTAAACACAAATTCAGGTATGTGAAACGATCCACTTGAGTTAAGTTATTATTGGTGGCTACCATGGACTGAAACAGGTTTGCAAAGTTCGAGCATGACTTCGGGTCACTATTGAAACTGGGAAGCTGAATAGTGGGTAACTTGACATGTGATGTGTTTGAATATGACTGAGTGGCTCCTTTGTCATTACTACCATTGCTTGCTATGACACGGTCATGTATGGCCATTACAGCATAATACTCATCGTCAAACTTGATAAGTCGTCGGGCATGGAACTGGGTGTCAAACTCACTACTGCCTCTAAACGCAACTTCCAGTGCGATGTGGTCATCATCAAAACCGTTCTGAATTTGAGCTAAGTCCCGGCAATAAGAAAGGAAGAGGCGTGCGTCAATACTGTCACCTTGCACAGAAACTGACAATGTAAATGCACGGTGTAGTCGATTTTCTGCTCTTTCGAGACGTCTCTGAAGTGCCAGGTGTTTACCAGCCATGTTCAACACTATTCCGCACTGTTAAGGCCAGAAGTAACAGACATGAGGAGCTTGCGTATGCTGATAATCCTGTTCGTAATAGTGATTAACTAACTGTGATCAGTAATAGTGATTTTAGCACAGTTATACAAATTAACAATGAATTATAACTGTGATTTCATCACAGTTTATAGAACTAAATAGCTTTGATTTATTAACTGTTCCAATGTACAATATCCTTATCCTTAATGCATGTAGATCACTGTGAATACGAACAAGATACACACATCAATACAACTAAATGCAAATATGCCCGTTTTGGCAAAGTACTGATATATAAATGCTCTGACATGCTGGGACAAAATTCCACCACAACTTCTGAAAACTCTTGACAAAATACAAGTCACAACCAAGGTAACAAGAGTCACGAACGAGGTAGCATGAGTCACAACCAAAATAGCATTGCACAAACAAGTACACAAAACAGCGATGCGGTAGATAATCAACTATGTCGGAACAATATCCGGCACGGTTGGACCAATAAATGTTGCGTCGGAACATCTTGAAGGACTGCATAACAAGAAAATTTGTTGATATGAGAACTGGCGAGCACTACCTAACCCCATTTCTCCCAAACGAATTGCTAACAACTGACTGACTAAATATACTAGTTCCTAGAAGCACTACGAGCGCACCACTGATGGCAATGGTGGGAAGTTCAAATCTGTATACAGTAATATTTACAAAGACATCTATACACACAGTACCCCACAATGAACACAGTGTAATTAATTCCAATCTAACTATGTATGCTGGCTGTGTGTCTACACAAAATCTTTTTTGTCTGCCATTTTATAAAATAGTATTACAAGTCCGCCATTTTATAAAATATATTAAATGACAAATTAAAATTACGTGATATCTCTGAAAAAAAAAAAAAAAAAAAAACAACCAATTTCTACCAAATTTGGCAATCCAGTAGCGCTATGACAGGCCCTGTAAACTTATCAACTTTGAGAGGGTCAGACATATATTTTCAAAATGGCGTCCATATAAACATTTTAGTGAGCTGGACCGATACTGAAACATCAGCCAATAAACCCAAAATCGATATCAGTTGCAATCGGCCATGTTTCAACCAAATCATTTCATCAACCCAAATGATTTAATAACAGAAATTACCGCACTTGGTTATCTTGTAGGACGTGTTTTCACAAACAAATAATTTAATTTTTGCAAGCGGAAAACTATTTTCTTAATTTTACTTTTATCTTTTAATAACAGGTGATTTAAAACTTTACGGAAACTGAAATGGCTGGCTTTGGTGTTGCTACATATTTAACTCTATATAAGATACACCTGGTGAAATTCGTAAAATAAAATGTAATTAAACTTGTAATATTAGTATCTGCTTTTACAGTGGTTAAAATTAATTTGTAAAAAAAAAAAAAAAAAAAAAAAAAAAAAAAAAAAACAAGTTTTAACGCTATAGTAGTCATTGTCGTACATTTTATATCATGTAAACATCAACTGTATATTGATCTATCGCTCCCACATTAATCAATTAGTAGCAATATTTATGGTTTTATGTAAAAATCTGATTTGAATCAGCCAAATTGCTTTGGTGGTGGCGCTCATTCAAGGGTAGAATCATAATGTTTTGTGGTTAGGTTCTTGACAAATACGGCATTTGCAACTATTGGACGAAGTTGGTGATCGCAGTCGGCTGATTACATCGCAAAACCAGTTAAGAATGCGAAAAATCATGCCCCGGAGTTCGATAAAATGAAGTGTTTTTATAAAATGACCAAAATGATAAACAGCAATGTAAACCTTGAGTGAACGGGAAAAGACACGTGCTTAAATATTGCAGCATCGTATGCACAGTGATTTATAGTGTATATATTGTATGAGGAATTGTATGTAACTTTTTTGTATTTATTGACATTTTTTTCCACATCCTGTACTCTTTGTGTTGATTTTTAAAAAGTTACTCAGACATGATATAAAAAATCACAAATGAAATAATGTGTACCTGCACTATCTGCAGGATCGGCCACAAAGTATCGATATCAGTAATATCTGCAAAATGGGGCTTGGACCCACCACTACAGAAAACCCTACACAAGGGGATAGAAAACTCATCTCAGTAACCAACGATAATACTAACAGGTTATCTTCCATGTTAAGTAAGCAAGAACTTACGATCAGAGTGAACAAACACATAAACACGTTAAGTCTAGAGAGAGAGAGAGTCACTTCGGGTTCAGTATGAATTCCTGTTGAATGCAATAATTAATGTGGTAGGAGGAATTTTAAACCCTCACATTATCACCCCGCAACAAATACTAAGGTATTTAACACATTTCAAGTAGAAGAAACACAGGATCGCAGGTTACCAATACCCGAAGGAGGAGACCCTGAAAGTAGTATAGAAATGCCGATTCGAGAGCAGCCCCCAGTTATCAGAAAAACAACTGTAAATTAAATGCTCAAGCCATCAGAAATACCATCAGAAAAAATTACTCTTAATTTTCTGATCCAAAACATCAAATGACAATTCTAGCACAACCGCGAAAATGTGGTTGAAAAAGTTACGTTTGGGAGCAGTTCCAAAAAAGTGGCTCAAAAAGTTGCATTTGGTCAGATCGTAGTCTTTAGAAAAAAGTTGCGTTAAACTTTGAGTGCATCTGCAAAAATAAACGTAAAAAGTTGCATTTGGCCGCAGTTGCAAAAAAAAGTGGCTTAAAAAATATGAATACGTAAAAAATAAAATATTGTATATAATAAAGATGGATAGGTTGCTAAATGTATTAAACAGAACCAAATAATTTAAGAAACTTTCCGAACTTACAACTGGGCAGTCCTATCCCATAAATCATACTGAAATAAATGATACACGATATGGATACAAAGTGGTAATTACTTCTGGGAATTTTAAAGTAACATTACCAGACAGATATCATCAGATTTTCAGCGAAAAAGTTTTAGACGATGTTAATCGTGGAGGTATAAACTTTGCATATGATGGAATGGTGGATTGTGGTGCTAAACAAAGGCATTCTGTTTGGTTTTTTAAGGAGTAAATAAATTGTCATATTAGACATCAGTTGATTTTTATTTGTGCTCATATCTTTATAAAGTTTTAATGGTTATCCAATCATTAAAACACAATTACCGCTGACTTCGGCAATGTGCTACAACATAATCTAATTAAAAATTTAGATACACATCTCCAAATACGACATATTACAGTAGCCGAAACATTGAATTATTTTTCAAAATCTTTCATTGCACTTTCTATAGAAATATTATTCATCTTTATCATATGAAACTTAAATAGTTTAAAAACTATTAAAGTTATTATATATAGAATATGACTACTTCCAACCCAAAAAATAGCTATGATCTCATCTCTAATACCACTTTTCTTTTGGATAAATCAAAGTTAATTAACTTACCCTTTTCATCCTTAATTTCAACTATTATTTCACTAACTTGATTTGTTTGCACTGGAAAAAATAATGGACAAGCTAGTTCTTAATAGATTGTGTTGCCAAATCCAAATGTTGTTCTTGATTTAAAAGTGGTAATTATATTAGTTTCTCTATGATTATATTCATCATGTTTTAATATCATACAATTTACTATATTACAGTGTATATTTATTGTTTCAAATGGAGCAAATGGAATTGTATCGCCATAATGGTCAACATTTACTTTCAGAGTTTTATTTTCTACGAAACCCAAAAGTTTTCCTATTGAACCCCATTTTCCAAACTGTAATTTAAGTGTGCATTTTACTTTCACTCTGTTTGTTATTTTATCCAGCTCGAAAGATGTATCATTTTCTTTCCCATCCATTGAATCTACACTAAATGAAAAAATTGCTTTTATAGTTTTTTCATGATCTTTTAAGCTATATTGGCCAACTGGAATATCAATTGCTGATTCCATATCATTCTGGCCCACAAAATATAGCTTATTTTTCACAGAGATAATGTTATGCATTAGATAAGTAGTATAGAACTGAACTAAAGCCAATGAGTGCCCCTCTATCTCTAAGGGGTAATGTAGTCTTTTCTTCAACACAAATTTCTTATCTGTTAGTGCGAATACTTTACTCATTTATTATATCATTTAAAAAATCTATTAATAAATGAGCAAGAAAAACATAAAACATGTAGACTGGGATATTAAAATAAGATTACCAGACAAGACTGTATCGACAAAACGTCATGGAGAATTATTACCTAATAATATTAGATGTTTGATAGTGGGTCCTAGTAACTATGGAAAAACTACACTTATGATAGATAATTTTATACATGCTCAGGGATGGTTGGACTTTGGTACTCTCTATGTGTGTTCGAAAAGTCTGGACCAACCAAAATATATCAATTTAAAGAAAGATATAGATGTAGCATCAAAATTATTTAATGAACCGATAGCATACTTCTTTCCATCAAATGAAGAAATGGTTGATGTAAATGAATGTCATAAAGAGTCTGTAGTTGTTTTCGATGATATCATACTTGAAAATCAAAATATGGTATGGGATTACTTTACTCGCGGTAGACACAAAGATATTAATTGTTTCTATTTAGCCCAGACATATTCAAAAGTACCTAAGCAGCTTATAAGAGACAATGTCAATTTTCTTTGCAATTTCAGACAAGACGATACAAATCTTAAACATATTTGTAGTGATTTTGTTGATGGTGATACGATGTTTAGGGGAAACTTGTTCAAAATATTGGAATAATGAATATGGTTTTGTTACAAAAGATATGACACGTAAGTTAAATAATGGTAAGTACCGTAACAAAATTAAAGACTTTTTAAATTCTTAGATTATAAGTAAGTTTTGTTTTTAATGGAATTGTTTCCATTAAAAACTAACATAATCTGATCTTTTTAAATGTATTCAAATATCATAACTATTTCAATAAACACAATTGTACCTTCACGTACATTGTAGGTTTTTGGTATTTTAAAATATATCATATCATCAGGGTATACTTCAAAAGGACTATACATGTAAATTTTTTTCCATTGATGATAAAAGTTGATAACACTTTTATATTTTTCTGGTTTTATTAATATTTCAACTATAGTTCCATCTATCAAAAAAATATTCTATTCAATTATCAAAGTAAAATACTTTTTCTTTTCAACTGTATTTTCCAACTAACCGAATAATGTTAATTCTGTTTTTCTGATAGTACTCTAAATTGACTGCAACCATCGGTGCAATGGGATCTCCCACATGTCGTAGTCTTTTATATTCAAAATCTGTATTATTATCTACTTCCAAGTAAGTAAGATAGGCTTTATCCAATGATCTGTTATTTCTTGTCAGTGTGGCTATAAAGTCGTTGAACTGTGTGTAGGAAACAAAATCATTAGGATTGATCTTCTCAGTAGTTGTATCATTTTCCGTGTGTTCTTTAATTTGATCTTCAATCCAAGAGCTCATTAATGCATTTCCACATATATCCATTGTTTATTAATAATGAAATAATTTTTGGAAATTAAAAATTATGTGAAAAGTGATTTAGCACAATTACACAAATGACCACAAGTTACTTGATTGAAATTTTGAATTCTATCATTGTTATAAAAAATATTACTTCCGAGATATGCTATTAATTGTCGCGATGGATTTCCATCAAATGAATCAAAATAATATCTGTTGTTTGCTTTTTTTACAATAGCATACCCAGTGTGTACCAGAGTTTGTTGAAACATCTAGATTAACAATCCCACATTCATTATCGGGTGGTGTGTTAGTAGCTCATCGACTGAAATTGTGATAGTCATCCCTTTGCCCTCCTTTAATTACTTGTTTTTGCGTTCCAGTTGGTCTTTCGTTAGGAAAGAATCCATATTCAAACCCTTCAACTCCTCGTTAGGAACTTGAAATACAATATTTTTTACTTTCAATTATTATAACACATATTTTTTCATTTCATTTTCATTCCCCAACCAAGCTTACGTTTAATATGCATCGCAGATCCAGTAACACCAACCCACAATCTCTCATTGAGATCAGCATCAGAACTTAATCTTTTGAACACTTTCTTTTCTAGTTCTTTGTCAGCTACATGTCTTTCAGCTAGATCTTTATTATGATGATAAGCTATATCATGTTCCATTGCAGCCACATCTAGTGGATTAATGGGTTTATCATCATTCTCAATTCTCTCTTTTAGTCTGGTACCAGGACCTAGTTCTGATAACCGGGTGCATGCAACTCAAAAGGTAGTGAATTAATTATATCATTGAGTAACCCTTTACAAGATGCTCCAACTCCCAAAAAGTATGTGGTATTGTGTTTATTTTACATTTGTATCAGATATGGTATACCTTTTGGATTATTCACAACAAAGTCACTAAACTTGCTGTTGAGCATATTCATTATTCCAACTTTTTCATTGTAATAGTTATTATTTCCAGCATTCTCTTCGCCATAAATAATGAGAAGTAGATCAATAAGCATCCTAACATCATCCATCCATATGTGTTCTTTGGGATAGTCTGTATATTTCTTTATACCTTTCACCCTTTTTAGGCGAGGAACGTTTCTTTTTGATCCAATCGTAAATAGGTTTAACAATAATTTTCCATTTATTCCCTTTACTCGATTTTGGCGTTCCCAAGTTTGGATAATTGTATTGAAAAACTGTGGCTGTATCTGCTAGGATACGACTATAGTGTTCATAGTCGGTTGCAGTGTAATCGCTTCCATTTACTTACTAGTTAGTAATTTCATCAAACCAAAAGTTCCAGTGTATGTTCGGCCTTTTACAGTAAAGTTGTCATTGTTGAATGTTACTTCACTATCAACAATATACAATCTACCTTTATCAGACTTTAGTCCAAAAACATTGTCTTTACAGTCCATTAAGAAATCTGCCACTTTCTTATCGGTAAATGTTGTTTTGTAGTTAGTTAACTGTGAGATATCAGATTTCGAAAGCCCCAACGTTCATTGTCATCATCAATGCGTTTAACGCCATCGTCATAGTGTTTATCGTCATCGTCAATGCGTTCATCTGTGCCTGTTTTACCAAACAGTTTTCTTTCAAAATATGTTTCTTTTGGTGTCTGTGGGTAGTCTAAATTCTTAACAGCAAATGAAACAAGTTCTTTTATTAAGTTCTTATTCTCATTTGTTACGTGTCCAATTTTTTGTCCCAAATCTTCTATCGCATCTATCAATGGTTGATCGTGTTTTTTATTTTTATCATATTAATCTTTACGAAATTTTCTAAAAGTTTTAAACTTTTCAATTAGCTGTCTTCTTCTCTCTATATTCTTCTCTATATTGTGTACAATTTTTTGTTGTCTCATTTATTATATAAATTAATAAAATGAACAATGATAACTTAAATGTATACTGTCTCAAATGTATGAAAAATACACCAAGTTCATATGAACTCACAAATAATAACAAAGTAAGAATTAAATGTGTTTGTAGATGTTGTGCTACCAATAACTCGATATTCACTGGTGGGGGTATAAAAAATGATATTGTAAATGAAATTCATAAACCAATGCTAAAAAAATTCCCAAGAAGAACTGTTCTATCTTTTGGCATCAATGATCTTTGGCAAGATGATTTAATTGAGATGAATTCTGGATCTTTAAAAGGTGTACACAGAATTAACAAAGGGTTTAAATATATGTTAACCGTGATAGATGTTTTTTCCAAATATGCATGGGCAATACCAATCAAAGATAAAACTGGTGAAAATGTTACGTTAGCATTTTAAATTATTTTGAATGATCGCAAACCCATGCATTTACAAACAGACGAAGGGAAAGAATTTTACAATAAACCATTTAAGGCATTAATTGCCAATAACAACATAACACACTATTCAACATACAGTGAAAAGAAAACTAGCATTGTAGAAAGATTTAATAGAACATTGAAGGAGAAAATGTGGAAGATATTTACTGTGCAGGGAAGCTATAAATGGGTGGCTATATTATATAAATTAATAAGTGAATACAGTAACACTGTTCACAGTACAATCGGAATGAAGCTCACCAATGTAAGTGCAAAGAATGAAAGTTCTATTCTAATCAACATGTATGGAGGAGAAAGAAAAATGGCTAAACCAAAGTTTGCAATAGGAGATAAAGTTCGTATAAGTAAAAGTAAAAATTTGTTTGAAAAAAGGATACACACCAATTTGGTCCACTGAAGTATTTGAGGTGTGTGAAGTATTGCACACAAACCCCACAGCATACAGATTAAAAGATTTAAAAAATGAACTTATTAAAGGTATTTTTTTATGAGTCAGAGCTGCTTAAGACCAAATATGATAAAGACTACTTAGTGGAAAAAGTTTTGTGAAGAAAAGGGAATAAGCTGCTAATTAAATGGTTAGGTTTTGATAGTAGTCCTAATTCTTGGGTTGATAAGAAAAGAGTAGTTGTTTAAGAAATGTTTTTTCTACATAATAAATGGGTCAACAAAAAATTGAAAGTTATGATTGCCAGTCGTTTACGCCAAACGACCAAACAAAAAATAATTTGAATAAATACAACAAGCACATTGAGTTTGATATTCCTATTGGCGATGCATTTTCACATCCGAATGAAGCTTATGTATACCAACAGTATAAGCTAACTAAAAGAGATACAAATGCAGATTATGAAAAAACTTCAACTATTGATCTTTGTGAGAATTTCTTCCCATTCCAGTTCTCAAGAATAGAGATCTCTAAACATGGTTGTATAATCGAAAGTATTGACAACCTTGGCATCACTTCAACGATGATGCATACATTGCTAGGTTCGGAATCAGAATCAGCATGCTTCCAAATGTCGGGGATAGAACTAGTTAAATTTGTTAGGAAAGATAAGCGTAACGAAATTACCTATCCATTAAGATATTTGTTTGGGTTTATGAGAGATTGTAATGAAATATTCTGGAAAGATGGGTACTAGATCACATTCATTCAAAATTCTAATGATGATGTTTCTTATTACAGAAGGCCCCCAAAGAAAACAGATGGATCTGATGATGAAGATAATATACCAGATGCTGGTAAAATTGTTATTGAGAAAATGGAAATTCTGTGACCAATTGTCGAATATGACCCTATTTATGGAGACAAAATTAACGCAAAATTATACAAACACCCCAAAATTTCAATTGGTTTTAATTATTGGCAATGTCTTGAAAAACCAGTACCTACTAATGCAAACTAATTTCAATTTGATATAAAAGATCAGTTCAATTCAATTCAATTCAATATGCCAGACTTTGTCATTGTTGGTTTTCAGCAAAACAGAAAAGAAAATTCTGGGCAATGCAAAAACGGTTCAATGTTTGACTCTTGTTTTGTCAAAAATATTTCTATTCAGAATGGACGGAATGAAGTGTTTCCCAAAGAGAATTGGAATTTAAACATTGATGATAAAATTTTTGATATGATGTATAAGGCTTACACTGATTTTAGAAATTCAAAGACTAAACTAGATACCTCTTATCGTAATAATGAACTGCGCTTCAACTCTGGGTCACTTATTGGGAGAAGGCCATTGTATGTTATTGATTGTTCTTACAGAAAAACCCCTATTGTAAAAAATCGAACTAATCTGAAACTTATAGTTGATTTTAATAAACCAATATTGACTAAAACTAATTGTAATGTGGTACCAGTAAGCCAAAGAAACCTAATTTATGATGTTAAAAGTCAAAGAATCACCGAAGTCCAATAGTGCGCAAACATATATGGTTATTAGTTTTTAATGGAGGATTATCCATTAAAAAAATTTACTGTTATATAATTTTTTATAGTATCACTCTTTTTCAATTTTGTAGTGCCCCCATGGTAGTGTATTAATACAATCTTTAAGAATAAATCTTTTATCATTTTAGGAAGTTAATGCTTTTTTCTCAACTCAATCGTATAGAGTTCATGTTTCTTACTTTTAATAAGATTCATACTTTTGTACATCACTTTTTTTACCAAACAAACACTTTTTGTAGTCACCAAAACTAATCTCATTTCTGACTACAGTGTTTTTCACACCCTTTGCTCTTTTCTTTGCACCACCTTCCACATTTATTGCATACATTTTCGATTTCAAACCGATAAATTCTTCCATTATTTTTCCATTACATTCATCTTTTATTTTGCCAATAATTTTTTGTTAACTAACAGTATACCATGTGGATTATCTTTTTTATAGTCAGAAGTATCAAAATGATCAACCATTTCTTTCATGTCACTATAGAAGTCTGATGTTTTTAAATAATAGATGTATGAGTCAGCATCTTGGTAGCACAGTTCAATATTTTTCCAATACTTTGGTTTCATTATATTATAGTGAAAGTAGTACATTAAGACTTTCGATAGATCAAGTATACTCATTCCAACATAAATGGGTTTGTTAAAGAAGTTTTGTTTTAATCATATGAACTGCAACCAAAGAGTTAGTAAATATAGTTCTATCTTTAAAGTTTGGTTTAACCACTAGTTTATCCATTTGCTTAGAACTTGTGCACAACTGTATATCCACTCTGTTTCCAATATTTTCAGTTGTTTTTCCAAAAAGAGAATTGTTCATTAATTTGTAGAAATCTATTTCAAAGTCATTTGTAGACTTTGTTCGCATATGTGTGTTTAGATCAATATAGGACTTGAGCCAATGTGATTGATCAAACTCCAGAACTCTATGGATCTTTTACAACTTCATTCCGAGAGATAGATATTGCTTAAGATTTACATAGTATAATACATATTTTTCTTTATCATACAGAGTAGTCAAGAGTTTGGGATTTTTTGAACCTTCTGGTATTTTATTCTCTGATGTCAATGGCAGATCTTTGTGGAGATCGTGTATTTCATGTGGGTATTCCAAATCAACTTCCAATATATAAACTTTTCTAGAATTATCTCGTATTTCTGTTACATTTATATTTGTATTTCTCCACTTAAACCCGCCAGGGTAAATACTGGCTCATATCCCATCCATATAAGTTATTGGCATCCAGATATGTAAGATAAAAGATTTCCTTTGTACTATCATAAGCATTCATATATTTATTATTTGCTTTAGCATATCGCTTACAACATTGTGAAATTCCACCATGGACACCTTTTTCTATCATCAAAATCATGTCGTAATATGTTAATAATTCTAGTTCTATTTTAGTATGTTAGAGCATAGCCTACCACGCTAACCCTGGGGCTGTGAAATACAATGCTGGATCTAGCTTATATGTTTTGAAACATACATCTCTAAAATTTTCCATTATATCAGACAATATCAATACATCAGATTTGTTATAGAGTTCTGTGTACTCTCTTAGGGATTTTATGTTGAATTTTTCCCACACCTTTCTCACAAATTCGTAATCTTCGTCTGTAATGTCACATTTATTGAGTTTGTTGTAAAATGCATCTTTGGATGGAAGTAATGCCTCACAAAATTTTTCAGCACTATCCATGTAGTCATATGGATAAACACCATTCTTATAACAAAGTCAAGAAGTTCATTGGGAAAATGCTTACACGTATCTCGGAATTGGCTTCTGGAAAGGTTGCTAGAGAGTTTATCGATACTACTAGCCATAAATTTAAATGAGTCAATAAATCTAAGATTTACACTTTCACATACATGTTTCGTAAAAGAAATTTATTTTTCTTTGTTGTTGGGAATTAGATAAATTTTATTTTCATCGATGCCAAGAACTGTTATTAATACATGTGTGTCATAACCAGACAGATTGTGTATAAACACTGGGACAAAACATGGATTTCTATACGATAAGTTACAATCTCTGTGTGCAGCTCCCCTAAATTTCCCTGTAAAATGATCATGATCTCTCACAGAATCACCATTCAAAGACTTTTCACATATGACAATGGGTAGCTGTATCATAAACAATTTGTTCTTTCTGAGTTAGTGGAAGCATTTTTCATTTGTGTATATATCACCAATAGGCTTTGCTTCTTCCATTAGCATTTTAACGAATACAGTAGATGCATCAGATCCTTCATAAGTTACTGGAGGTTTATAGCATCCATGTTCGTATTTTACATAGTAACATAAGCTAATAGACTCATGTTTTTGGTATGGTTTCGTGTAGGATTCGTCGGGGTTTGGTTGGCAAGTTTCAATTTTAGTCAACAAACATTCAAAATCAGCATATATCACAAACGGAACTCCCAAAGAATGATTTTTGTTTTTAAATCTTAATGTCATTTTGTCCTTTAGATGGTAGTTCAACTCTAACACCATCGTAATCTCGGCAGTCTTGTTCGTGATCTTTTAGCTTACTTACAGAATAGAAATATTGCAAACATCTATCGCATATATATGTTTTGTGACCATTATTTGTTACTTGTGATGTGATAAGTCTCGAAAGATTTTTTATCCAGCAGTAGTGGTCGTTCTTTTCGTCTTTGATATAGAGTAGGTTAATGTGTTTATCCATCTTATTTTTTGTTGTTTTTAATGGGGAGATTATATATTTCTTATCACCATCTTTTTCTTCGTATGCGTATGCATTAATAGAAATTCCACTTCTTTTCTCAAAGGTCGGTATGCTATCCAATTTCATTGGAAATTCCAAACCCTTAAGTGCATCATCAAGCTCATGTTCGTAAGCTATGTATTTATTAACTCTTTGGAGGTTTCTTTGTACTTGCAATACAGATAGAACAGACCACAAAAAACATTTTTGATAATTGTTCTTAACATTAATTACCGCCTGCTTAGCTATGATTTTTTCTGGGAGATCAACATAAGAACTGCCCTTGAATGGTACATATTTATTTATTCGCACTTCTAGTTTAAATATTCTGTTGAGTACCCACTGAGATCCTTTTGCTTCGAAAGCCCTCATCTCAGATATGATTTTTGATATGCTGTTGGCATAATATTCTTCCAGATTAGTCGATTTCAGTATAATTTTGTTCTTTGTTTTAAAGGAGCTTTCTACATATTCAATATTCTCACCAATTCCCCTCTTGTCCTCAGTGAAGAGTTTCATGTTCACTTTGAGTGATTTTAAATGTTTATTAATTAGTCCCGTGACAGTTTCTACATAGTTTAGGAAATGATTTCGGTTTTTGTATGCATTCACATTCTTTACAGCAAAAGTCTTGATCCTACTTTGAAATACTGTTTTGATTTCTTCTACATTGAATCTGAGTGTGTACTTAAAAATTTTACTTCTCAAGCGACACTTCTTATGAGAGACGGTTTGTAATAGTAATTACAAGTTTCACATTTCACTTGTTTCTCTCGTGGGAACTTCTGTTTTGATATTAATTTATGTGATATTTAAAAAATTTCCCATGAATTTGTTGGTTCATCTGATTTATTATGTATTGGTGCAAGACCTTTGTGCAATTACTTTTAAGATGACTTCTTATGAGAGATGGTTTGTAAAAGTGATTACAAGTTTCACACTTTACATACTTCTCTTGAGGTTTCTTCTTCTTTCTTTACACAAAAACATCTTTCTAAAATTTATATTATTTCCAAACATTACCAGGTGCATTAGCCTTCTTCATTGCCATGGTAGTCATCATATTAGACATCAGTTGATATTTATTCGTGCTCATTTATTATATACAATATTTTATTTTTTACATATTCTAATTTTTTGAGCCTCTTTTTTGCGGTTGTGCTCAACTGCAACTTTTTACGCCTATTTTTGCAGATGCACTCAAATGGAAAGTTTAATGCAACTTTTTTCCTAAAGACTACAATCTAACCAAACGCAACTTTTTGAGTCACTTTTTTGCAGTTGTGCTCAAACGCAAATTTTTAATCCATTTTTCTGCAACTGCTCCCAAATGCAACTTTTTGAGTCCCTTTTTTGCGGTTGTGCCCGAATCGGCATTTCTATATTACTCCTGAAAGTATAATGTTAAAATTAATACATTTGGAGGTATTCAGTAGAAACAGTATATTGTGTTATGTAATTAGATGGCCGATAGCAGAACATTTTAATTTTCAACATCTATAAGGTGCTACCACTACCAACCTTAAATAAGAGGTCTAACGAATAGTATGTCTTTATTAATCCTGATAAGGATTATATCCTAATGAAACATGCAAAGCAATACTATTCCAAACTATGCAAAAGTGAATTAAATAAGTGTAAAGAAATCACTTTGAATTTTAGAATTCATAAACAAAATTTCCCACTTGTAAACATGTACTCACCTAAGGAATGCAAAATCAAGTTAATGCTTCTATCAGTTCAATAACAAAGAATTGTGTGACACACATTGTGAAATTAGTAGATAACTTATGGATACAACTAGATAACAACTAATGGCTATATGTAGTTCTCAATGCAGAGAAAATAACCATAGTTCGTAACAAGAATGAACCCTTTGATACGATACTTATGGGGACGGGGAAATTAAAGTATTTTGATAAATGCAAGGGTTATGGGTCTAATGTACTCATTGTATCTCAAACACAGAAGAATCAAAATGTTAGTTCGAAGGATTTTATCCCTAATGTAGCACTAGATATAGACTGTAGTGAGACAGCAGAGTCAAACCTCGCCGATGAAGTAAAACTTAATATACTCCTAAGGACTGTAACTAATCAATTATATGTCTTGAAGTTAGCAAGTCACAAACTAATTGAGGTTAAAAAATGTATGCAAGAAGAAAAGTGGAAAGTAAAGCACACTAGTCAAATGTTCAATGTGACGTGTGTCCGATTATCCTGACTGGACATGGTAGTTACAGATTTTACTCACTAGACCAAAAGCAACTTATGTAACGGGGATGAGGCGAGGAGTATTGACTAGTTGATACACTCTCACCTCTAGTTAGGTAATTGAGTGTAAGTTTAGTCTTAAACGGGGTCAATGCCGGCACGAATGTTCCAAAGTAGTGCTTCTTTCGTCCAGAAGACCAAGTTGTCCCAACCTAGGTGAACTTCCACTCCAGTTAAGAAGCCGTAGATAACAGGGTGATACTTGTAGCTGGTACGAACACACGGTGGAAACTCAATTAATACTACCGGTGCAGGCGTGACTGCTTGACGTCCGAGTTCGGCAGTACGGACCCGCTCTGCCTGTCTATCCTGCGTAGGATAGGGTGATACTATCCTCGACCAGGCAGCAGGGTGAGCCAGGTGTTGCTCTCTAGGTCTCCTACAACTCCTCTTCTCATGAGGCATAGGGTAACAGTTCTATAAATCACGCAGTGCACTGAAACAGAAATACTAACAGTGTACCCCAATAGTGACTTGTCGGCCGGCTCTATAAGAGTCCCCACTGATCCCCCACCATAGGCGGACTGATCAGAGACGTTGAGCTGGAGTCGGGTCAAGCCTCTACTGGTTGTGCATCCACCCAGAATACCAGGCAGCACTGCAGGTCACCGTCACTGTGCATTAATAGTGCGAGTGGTGTGAAGCAACTCGGGTGTGAGGTTGAGTCTCTGGGTGTGAAGATGTTACTAGTGGTTGGGGCATTACTGTTTTTTCCCCACGAGCACTAATAGTACTGTGTGTTTGATGTGAAGAAACAGGTAGCCGTCTAATGTGTATGTCTTAGTTCGGTTTAACAACTTCCCCGGATTCCGTTGGCAGTGCACAGCATAATCTACCTCCAACTGTGAATACAGATATATAACCTGGAAATGAAAGTAGCAAAGCAAAAAGCAACGTGTGTGTATTGAAAGTTCAATACACACGTAATTTCTGCCACCTCCTACGAAGTCGAGGATAGCTAAAGGTAAATGCGTGGTTCCAGGTGTAGGTGACCTGGTTCCAAATAAACATAAAAAGCTGATTCTAGACGAAAATAAGAGTTACAGTTAAACTACTAATTAAATGTGTCTAGAGGAGACAAATGAAGTTAAAAGAAGAAAGTTCATGTTTGTATGTCGCCGGGTTGACTGGTCGTTGACGTACGTAGTTGGTTGCTGCGAAGGCGTACTTGTAGGCTTCGAGCTTCTCTAGAGCTCCTGAGCACTAAGAGTGCTGTGGGCGGTGCAAGAGATGCGAAAGAATCACTCAGAGCTCTGCTGCGGGCGGACTTATAGTGGTAGCTTGTATGCTGCCGGCACGGGGAGTGAGGGAGGCATGACGTCCTCCGGCCCTGGGTGGCGTGAGAATTACCTTGTCAGCGGTTCTGGCTTTGTGCCTTGTCGGGTCTGCTTGGCTGTGCCCGAGGTCTAGGCAGCTTGTAGGCATCGAGCTGTAGGGGTAGGCAACATGTAGCTCACGTCTGTAGAGATGGAAGCAGTACTCCTAGGCGATGAGTAGGAGTCATATTATAATAGGTGTAGAAGCGGCACGTGTCAATTGTAAATATAAGTTCTTAGGTAACCTTTGTGATATTTGTAATTATATTATTTACAGGTGTTTGTATCAAAAGTGGCTTGTAATGCCTGCAGTGTTAATAATGCAGATCACTACTCTCCTGGTAGATTATCAATCACAGAGCGAACTACCATCAGAACAAATAGAGCTAAACGAAAGTGTGTTTACTAAGAAAAACTATCGCTAAGGTTAGAAAGAAAGCAAATTATTTTAGGTTAATTTGCTACTTTTCATAAGGGGAGACATGTAGTGTAATTGTAGAATTGTACTATTTTATTATGATTAATTATAAAGGGCAAGAATGTAATTAAGCAATACCAATGAGAGGGGGGATGGGGTGCTGAGGGGGAAGTGGGGGGATGGGGATGGAGGGGGAGGGGTGGCAGCGAGGGAGAGTGGGAGGAGGTTGGGGGAGAGGGAGGCAGATGGGCGGGAAGAGGGAGGGAGTGAAAAAGGGTGAGGGGGTGGAGAGAGATAAGGTGGAGAGGGGGTGCAGGGAAGGGGAGAAGGGATGGGGAGAGGGATGGAGGAAGGGAAGAAGAGAGGTTGAGGAGGGGGAGAGAGAAAAGGATAGTTGCAGGAAATCTTAGGTGGCGGGACCTGAAATATACTTTGATCAGCACATGTGATAAACGATAAAAGGTTATGTTCACATTATTTAAATAGGAATTTCGCAGGGACTACAAAAAATTGTTGGTGGATGTGATTTATTTGTTCTTATTTTTTTATGTGCAGCGTACACACCTAAATATAGTAATTTTTGTGTCTAAAGGAAGTAGTAACCTGATTTCATTGTCTACAATTGATACTAATGTATCAGTCCAATATCATACTTGATACAGATACATTGAAAAAAGGTGTGAAGTATAGGCAGATACCAATACTTGGTGTCTGTATCAGAAGAACTCTAATTTCTATGTAACCAGAGGAAGGGTCAAACCCGGCAACATCTTTTAAGAGTGTCCTTAGATTGCCAGTACCTTGGAGGGTGATTCTAAACACGTGAATATAAGGTTTAAAAAGCCTTCAAGAAGCATGCCACCCTCCCCCCCTTTTCCCGCTCAGAGCCCACAAGCCGCCATGTGTGAAGTCATATCACCCCTCTCACGCCAGCCTTCCCAAAGTGTGATGACTCACCAGGGCAAAACTATCACGAAGTGCCCAACTCACTGTCACGAGCCACCAATTCTGCCACGAAACGTCCAGAAGAAAATAAACCAAGAGAGGAGGTTTTCCCCCACCCTGACAGACATCATTAGCCTGAGGCCCAGAGCACTTAATAAGACCATGCACGCCCAGGCTCTGGAATTATTCTTTCTCCAGTAGCTCGCTCTAACACTTCTTGTGCTGGGGCTCTCTACTGTCAACAGTCTTCGGCAACCACCAGAGGCTACCACCATTGACATTACCAGAGGCTCCCGCAGCCTCTATCATCCGCTACCAGCAACTCCATTGCCATTACCAGAGGCTCCTGCAGCCTCCACCACCATCTGCATCTACCGGACACTCTTCTTAAACAGCGCTTGAAAACTTCAACTCACCCTCTGCTGCTGCTGTACCTATTTGCTGATAGAGACAACTACACCCACTGCTTTTTGTTAATGTCTCCTTTAGACAACTCTTCGATACAATAGCTGCGACAAAGAGTTATTTTCATAGCTTACACCTGTTTCCCGTAGGTTACTTCCATATCACACTCTGCTTGGTTAGGAAGTAGCACGCATCACTGTGTTTATTATCTCTAATAAATAAAGAATATTCCTTTCAATGCCTGTATCTATTCTAGAGGTATTTCCCTTTGACAACTAGAAACTATATTTACAGTACGTCAACCGAAAAAGGGTATTGCAATACTAATACGAACCATACAGTAGGACTGTGGAGTCCCTTCAGGAATAGGTACGTCTAACACACACACACACACCATTCAACGGCCACCCGTTCTAGACATCACAGAGGATAGATCGGTAGAGTCCCAAACACTAGCAACTCATCCAGCAGGGGTGAGACAGTCACTTCAAGTTGTATTCCATCAGAGTGCTTATGGTGCTGGAAAGAATATTTGCTTGGGACTGAAGGTCTAACCCCTAGTGCGAGCCTCCTGCACTTAGCAGACATGCAGAACAGGACAGAGCTCAACCACCCGTCATCTGCACAGACCTTCCTCTCCAGTATTTACTTTTGTATACTTCCCCGCACACACTCGAATAGCCTGAGAGTACCATCCCGTGGTACATGCTTTGGTTGAAAGCACCGAGATAAGATACGAGACAGCCAACCCCTGGTTCTGGAGCAGAGAAGCCGTGGAGTTAAACCGACAGTACTGTGTTGGTCCACACGGTATCAGTGGCCACCACCTTCCTGCCAGAATAGTCAGTTCTGGCAATAAAGCATAAGTTCGACCTTCACTAACCGAAGAAACCACTGGTAAGACAGGTACCACTAAGCGACCAAGCATCCCAACCAAACATGTCATTCCAACAGTAGTTAACTTCATACCCAGTCGCCAACCGACACACCCAGCATGGGTAGCTAGTCATAAGCCTAGCTCTAACACCTAGTCTGTGCCAAACCAAGTGTTCATGGCCTAGCGCATCTAAAACTACACTGACTGTAGCAATAGTTCTATAGTCCAACATGCATCAAGCGAGTCACTCCAATTTGTAACTCTGTGAAAAAAGCTGGTCACTAATAACAGAAGGTGTATTTTAAAAAAGAAAAACTGCAATGGAAAGAAAGCATTTACGACTCCAGTCATGTACTAGACCATAAAATTGTCAGAATCAAACAAAACCATTAACAAAGCATTATATCAATAACAATATTTGTTCAACTAGACCTTAACACACTTGTTTTGACTCACTTGCATAGAAAAGAGATTTAGTCACTTGTTCACAGGTCATTACACACCCAATGCGTGTACATGTCTCCTCACAAACTCATCATTAGGAATTCACAGCACCAATGCACGAAACACCTAGTTCAAATGTCCAAGGTAGTCCACACTCGGTCAACGTAGCATTTGCAATATCCCGAACACCCTATTTTCCCGACTGATAACCGGACACAACCATTCCCGACTGGAGTAAGCAAGGTACTAACTTGGCGGACACAAGCACGCTGTCCCTGACATCACCAACATGGCCGCCACCACCTTGAATGAAACTGATGTGTCCCAACATTCCGCCCACCAAATTTAGTACAAATATAAGAATTGTCAACATTTATTTACACTATGTACAACACTGAGGAAGAAGTTATTGAGTGGGGAGGGGGCACAGCCTCACAACTGCCCTCTTGATTACTCCCTGGCAAGTCTTGATACTTGCCACACGACTAACCCCATCTTTGCCTGGATGAAGTGTGTCAATACGACCAAGCTGCCACACTGAAGAGGAGGAAGGTGGTCTTCTCGTACCAATACCAGGTCTCCTACCTTCAGTGTAGAACCTTGCTGACGCCATTTACTTCTTTGTTGGAGAGAGTGTAGATATTCCTTTGACTATCATTGCCAGAAACACTGTGTAGATTGTTGTAGCAGCTGCCACCTGTCGAGGCACTTTGTGGGCAGTTCCGTTAAGTCAGCAGCTGGTGGAACTACTAATGCATAGCCAATGAGAAAATGTCCTGGAGTCAGGGCACTCAGGTCATTAGGATCTGTATAAAAAAGAGCACATAATGGTCTTGAATTCAACACTGCCTCTACTTGAGTGAACAGGGTGGCCAATTCCTCAAAGGTCAATACTTGCTGCCTTATTACACGTTTCATATTACCTTTTGCTATTTGATGCCGGCCTCCCAAAGCCCACCAAAATGAGGGGCCGGCGGTGGACTGAAGTGCCACTGGATACCATTTTCTGTCAGACTACTTGCTACTTGGGTTGAATTGGATTTATCTCTCAAGTATGTTTCCAGTTCAGTAAAGTGCTTGTGAGCACAAACAAAGTTATTGCCACAATCACTATAAACATCTGTACATAATAATCTACGAGCAGTGAAACAATAAAAGGTATTCAGGAATGTGGTTGTAGTCAGTGCAGAGACAACCTCCAAATGCACAGTCTTTGTAACAAAACATACAATCAAACATAGGTATGCCTTCAATACACGTGCATTCCGAAGATGAGATTGTTTGATATGGAATGGACCGCCATAATCCACTCCCACAGTCTGGAATGCCCTCATGCTCTGAACCCTGCTGGTTGGCAAAATGCCCATTATCGGCTGGATAGGTGACTTCTTAAAACGTAAGCACCTCACACATTTTGAAATTCTTGATCATATCATGCCTTTGCCCGCCAAAATCCAATACCTGTATCTGATGATAGAATGCACAGTGCTGACACCTGTGTGTAAGGACCAGGCATGGTAGTAATCAATAACCAGATTAGTGACGTGACACTTCTTGGGTAACAGGATTGGGTGTTTTTCATCAAATGATGACCTCGAGTTTTGAATTCATCCATCAACTCTAATTAGACCTTGAGAATCTAGGAAAAGGTCGAGGTTTCTGACCTGTGGTGAGCATTCCCTGCCCTTCTGCAACTGATATATCTCCATCTTGAAAACATCTTTCACTTGGTGTACACAACGAACTTCTGCTGCTTTAAGCTCTGTTGATGTCAAGGGGCCACAACAGCAGCTTGATGGATGCCTGACATTTGAAAAGAAGCGCAACACAAATGCTAACACTCATCGCAGCCGTGATAAGGAACTAAATATCTCTATCCACTCAGAGAAGAAAAACGTGGTCTGCGCAGCTAGGGCTGTTAGGCTTGAAAGCTTCAATTCTTCTTGATACTCCAGGGAACAAGAGTCTGAATAACCTACTGACCAGGCATCTTCTGATTTAACAAGCCATGATGGACCACTCCACCAAAGGTTATGACTGACAAGCTGGCTTGGCATTAAGCCTCTCGAGGTACAGTCTGCGGGGTTGTCTTGTGATGGTACATGTCGCCACTGACGCACTACTTTGCTTTCCAGTATTTGAGATACTCTATTTGTGATAAAGGTCTTGAGATGATGTGGTTCAGTATGGATCCATGCATTGGCGGTTGTTGAATCACACCACGCTATAACCTTCTCTACAATTATCCTTTTTGAGAAAATGGATATGATTAAGTTCACGAGCTTCACAAGCAAATGAGCTCCCAGCAGCTCTAGGTGAGGGAGACTTACAGTTTTCAAAGGTGCGACACGGAACTTGGCCATCAATAAATGGACTTCAAGTTTGGACTGATTTGCATTCCGTAGGTATATAACTGCTGCATAACTTTGGGTTAATGCATCACAAAATCCATTAATTTGGTACACTGCACCCTCAACTTGTGTCACTAGACGAGGAATAGCAACTTCGTGTAAACTGTCAAGTTGCGCAATGAATGTGAGCCACTTATCTTTGATTTCACGTGGTGCAGGTTCATTCCAATCAATTCCAAGAAGCCATAGATTCTGCAAAAACAGTTTAGCCTTAAAGACAACTTGGCCAATCCAACCTAATGGGTCATACATCTTATCTATATCAGGCAACATCACACATTTAGTAATATTATTAGGACTTGCACTGTGAGTACAATATGAGAACACATCTCCCTTGGACTGCCATGCTAGTCCCAGAATTTTTATGACTTCGTCCCCATTATCTTCAAATGTCTCTGTGGTCATCTGGAACGGCATCTAGCACAGCAGGATGATTGCTGGCCCATTTTCTTAGCTCAAAACCACTCTTGCTTGAGTAGCACTATCAACTCTTCCTGGAGTGAGAGAGTACCTGTCACTGATGATGCACCTGTAATCACATCATCCACAAACACATCTTCCCTTTGCACTCTTGCTGCATTGGGATAGTTTGTTTGCTCGTCAATAGCTAGCTGATGCAGGGCCCTCATAGCTAAGAACAGAGCTGAAGATACACCATATATAACAGTGTCCAACTGATACTCTTGAATGGGTTGATCATAACACTCCCGCCACAAGATTACCTGATATGTCCAATCATCTTGATACATGTGAATCTGCCGATACATTTTGCAAATGTCTGTTATCATCACAATGGGATGTAAGCGGGACTGGGTGATGATTTCAATTACATCCTTTTGCAGTTTCGGACCCTTGAAAAGTACATCGTTTAAAGACTGACCTGTTGATGTTACTGCAGTCGCATCAAACACCACCTGCAATTTAGTCATCGAGCTGGTTTCTTTGTGGACACACAGTGGTGAGGAATACAGTACTGAGCCTGGTGTATCTGAGCTACACTCAGGAGATGCGTGTGACCAAGGGATTCATAGCCCTTGAGAAATTTGGAATAATCTGCTTTCAGTTGTGGCTGACGTGCCAGGTGATTTTCAAGATGATGTAGTCTTTTTTCAGCTTGCAAATGTGACCCACCCAGGTTGGGTTCCACATCTTTGAAGGGCAATCTTACCATGTATCATCCATCTGGACTACGTGTGGTCTCTTTGAAATGAGCTTCACAGAGATCCCCTTCAGGATCAGTATGTTTGGTTGTCTGCAACTCTTCATGTTCCCAGAATCGTTGCAGCACATCTGAGAGATTTGGTGAACTAACAAATAGTGAAACAAGCCCATCTGGGTTACTAGTGGTTTCCTTGCTCAACCTTCCCATTAAGATCCAACCAAATTTACTGTGAAAAGCTCCTGGATAGGCCTGGATAACTGGTAGGGCCTGGATACCGCCCGCCATCAAAAATTTCAGGACAAACATTCAGCACCCAACAGAATGTCAATGGGCCCTGGAGTATGGAAGCCTGGGTCAACAAGATCTAAACTCTCGTACTGGGATTTTACATGTTGAGGCAATGCAACAGATGGCAAATTTGAGGTTCTGTTATTCAGGATTAATGTATCCACAATTACCTGGAAACCCACATGAAGGAACGATTTTAGCACACAAGTTACTGCACCTTTATTTGCTTGAACGACTGATTGGCCTAGGCCACTAATTGGTACATGTAACCTCCGATGCAAACCGAATCTCTTCACACATTCCTCAGATATGAAGGAAGATTGTGATCCGGTATCGAGTAGAACAGGAACTCTCTGGAGAGTACCACAGGCATCCTTCACTCTCACAACTGCTGCACCTAGAATTAGAGTGGCAGCACTAATACTGGAACTAGTAAGTGAAACTGCTTGTGTAGATTCCTCACATGTAGTGGTATGTCCTGCTAAGCTATCAATATTTTCCATCTCATCAACTGATTGTGGTGACACTTTTTTACTAGCCTTGTTGACATCTGATGTGGAATCAGGATGAATTAATGTGTGGTGGCGTTTATTGCAATATGCACACGCAAGTTTTGAAGTACATACATTAACACAATGTGGTTTTAAGGAATTGAAACACAGACGGTATTGGTGCACCACATCTCGCCTCTCCAGAAGTGTGTGACCAAGAAACGTAGGGAATTTGTAAATGTCATGACCCTAATTACATACGATACATACCCATTCTGAACTGGCAAAGAGGGTTTTTCTAGAATTAATTGTAGTCACAGGTCTAACCTTCCTTGTTGTGCTGCGTGATGTGGACATCACTAAAGCAGCAGACATCAATACTTTGCAATGAAATTCCAAAAACTCTAACAAATGCACAAATTTAGGCATCTTCACTTCTTTATGCTCCAGCTCAAAATCACGTCGAATTTCCACATCAAGTTTACATAACACAATGTTCAACATCACAAAGCACCAATGGTCCACTGGAAACTTTAACACTTTCAGGGCACCTAGGTTTTCCTTCAATACATCAACTAGGCATCTTAGTTTACGCGGACAACCTTCTGTTACCACTGGCACGTTCATGGTGTTCTCCCAATGCATTGTAGCTATTTGATGCACAACTTGGTATCGCTCAGTTAACATCTGCCATGCTAAATTCATAATTTCCTTCGGACAATGGTACAGATTGATGAGGTTAACTGGCTCTCCAGTGAGAGATGTGAGAAGATACTGTTGCTTCTCAACATCTGAAAGCTGACTGTTGATATGTACTAACATCCTATATATCTCACAGAAACTCGTCCACTGTGTCAGTTGCTAGATGAATGTTGGTAGTTGCAATTTTGGAAGCTTCACAGATTTTGATATTATGTCAACATTTTATTTCCCATCACCATTATAATTTATTTTTTGAATCCAAGATCATGGTGTGAATTTCTAAAATTCAACAGTAGGCCGAGTCAAAGTTTTCCATATCTGTGTTTAGAGACTCGGCTTGGTCTGGTTTAATAGCTGCTAACTGAACAATGTCTTCAAAATCTGTTTTCAGATGTGCTAAATCATCGTAAAGGGCTTTAAACAAATCTAATCACGACCTATCCTTTCAACTTCATTAGCTAGAGAAACGAGTCATTTAAGCGACTTGTTTCTCTAGTCTACTGAAGTTAACTGAAGTCTCGTTTCCAACTTTTTAGTGACGTCGTTGCTACGGATGTAAACAATAATACTGGCAGCAACAGGTATACCAACACAACATACAGCGAAGCAGTACTTTACATAGCGGTTCAATATCTCCAAGAGCAAGATCGATTAACACTAGTCTGTCGACTGCACAAAAGGGTAGGTCCGGCGACCGTTACAAACGTAAACAAAGGATAGTAACAAACGTGAGTTTGATGTTGAAACACATTTCCAAGTCCGTAGTTAGCAGATGTCCAACAAATCCGGCCCGGAGGACGAAAATGTTTTGACTCATTTGCATAGAAAAGAGATTTAGTCACTTGTTCACAGGTCGTTACACACCAGATGCATGCACATGTCTCCTTACAAACTCATCAATAGGAATTCACAGCAACAATGCACGAAACAACTAGCGTAAATGTCCAAGGTAGTCCACACTCGGTCGATATAGCATTTGCAATATCCCGAACACCCTATTTTCCCGACTGAGGACTGGACACAACCATTCCCGACCGGAGAAACACGGTACTAACTTGGCAGACCCAAGCACGCTGTCCCTGATGTCACCAACATGGCCACCACCACCTTGAATAAAACTGACGTGTCCCAACAACACTGATACAGTACACAATATGGAACATGCTGATACACTGTAACCAAGCCACAAGTACAGTTTCCACAGGCTCACCTCATAATCATGATGACCCACACAGGTAAGCACGACATCCAGGATTTTGACAGCAAAGTGAGGCTCAGTGATACTGCTGCCATTGACTATCTTCTCCAAGAATGATTCAGCCAGTTCCGTGAAGATGCGACAATAGTTCATTGATCTGCACACAACCAAATATTCATTCACTACAAACGATTATTATATTTCATTCACAAGGGATGCAGCAATAAAAAGCAACACAGAGTTGTAACACTCAAAATAAGACCCTACCAAAAATTAGTTTAATAAGAACTATAAACTGTAATATTTTTTAAGAAAATAAATTCTGGAAAAGAAGTACAGTAGAACCCCAATCTTACAAAGTGTAATGGTCCCCGAAAATGATTTTGAAAAACTGGTCTAAACTGAACTTGAATCCTTAAATCCAAAAATTGCGGTTACAGTATTATGTACTTTTTTACATTATAGAAAGGAGATAGAATACACAAGTACTCGTAGCGCGGTACTCGTGGATACACACACAAAAGTCGGATGAATACATGTTTGCACATAAAAACGTGGTCATAACATTTTGCCAGCTAAGCCAGTTTCATCACGCAGACAGTAGTGGTACACTGCAGTCTGTTACATGGTGGTTGGCAAACAATAAACCAAGTAGCCAAGAGGCAAACTAGGGTGAGGCAGGAAATTTTAAATATGGAGTACGGGTTATCTTATGTTTAAGCCAGGTGTCTGCCTGGATTTGATGATGTATTGGTGGGCCAGTTCCCAGAGTTGCAGTTCTGCACTGCTATTAGAAGGAGGTAGTGCCCTCCCCACTCTGGTTGTGTAACAGGAGTCAAAGTTCTAGTTGTGAGATGCTGCATGTGCTGCAACTGGCTTCTCCTACATTACATTTGTCACAGCTATAGCTTATTTGGTGTCTGCTCTATAGCCATTCATTCTCTATCTGAGAGTGTTGGTGATAAGGTTTATGTACTCTGCATTGCAGTGAACGTACTGTAGCTGGTGGATAAGATTTTTAGTTGCACCCTTGTCGCTACACTGCATATATGTACTGTGTTTCATATGCGAAGGCCAATTTTTAACAGACAAAACCACCAACTTTGTAAAACGGTGTCATAACAAATTACTCCATTTGCATTGTATGTGATCAGCTAGTTTGTAACATGTTTGGGTATGTGTTCATGCTGGCAACACTTGCTGAAAATAGTGCACACAAAAGAAATTTGTAAAGTTCAGATTCCCATCAAAAGTCGACAACAATATAATTTCCAGTAACATATTTAGTTTTTTTTTTTTTTTTGACATATTGGTGTTGCTACGTTATACTTGCAATAGTTTCAACTCCCATTAATTTTCAATG
The DNA here is from genome assembly GCA_029891345.1 of Dryococelus australis. Lineage (NCBI taxonomy): Eukaryota > Metazoa > Arthropoda > Insecta > Phasmatodea > Phasmatidae > Dryococelus > Dryococelus australis. The sequence goes on from CM056993.1 coordinate 132,787,800, forward strand.
AGGCAGTAGTGCTGTGGCCACCCTTGCCCCGTTGTGAGCAAGATTCCAACAGACTCCGAGCCCGACTGATGTCATGATGGTTACTCTGTGTTTATTCTGTTTTCATGAAAGAATGTATACAAAATTCACATTTTATTCCTTTAAACCTAGTTTATACAGTGACCTAGTGTAACAAATTATTGTACTATTTTCAGTGCAGTGCTTCTTTCGGTGTGTTATTAATATTTTATTATTTTCTGTGTTATTAATATTTTATTATTATCTCAGAAAGAGCAGTGTGTAACTTCTGGCAAAGTGTGTTTCTTTTCCTCGTGTGTAGAAATTTATATTTGTAACGTGATAAACATTTCCTGTATGAATCACCAACAGAATGTACACACACGACACATATTTACACATCAAAAAGTTTTTTCCTTGTTACTGAAGTGACAGTTACTTGAAGCACGTAGTATGTATGGCTTACGTTCTACCAATATCACATTTTAAGTAAAGTAAATTGTTCGAATTAGAATTTCAGCAGTCTCAGGACAGTTGTGCTAACTTAATACATAGTTCACTAATTTTGATTTGTATTCACACACAAGGCAGAATAATTCTCTAGGCTTAACCACTTTTGTGTCTAACATCATGTGAATGCGATATTAATTTATGCACACTTATGTGTGGAAATGTTTAGATATTATTCAGAGTACAATTAAAAAATATTTCTGTAGCCAATAAACATGTCAGTGTGTTTGTGTTAGGGTATCTGAGATTTGCCACTTTTGGTTGAAGAGCTTAAATATGTTAACTGAGGTGCATCAAATTATTAAACCACATATTTTTTTTAATGATATTCAATTATAATTTGTCAAGTTCATGTGAATTGTCACTTCTTTGGCCTATAGCACAAATCATTCAAGTCATCTGTAATTTCTTTGTACTAATACAGTTATGTTGCACTTTCCCATGTAAAAAACTATTTTTTTTTTTTTCACGTTTAATTATTTTTCATATAGTATAATTGATAACTAAGCCATTCCTAATGTTCAATTTTTTTGTGACTGTGCGTCTGTCTGTCGTAACGGATTTAACTCAAAAAACACTTAACGTATTGACACTGAAGCATGCCGCTCAAACTACTAATTAACCATGATTACAACTCATCGCTAAATGTTCCTACTTCCACTTCTAAAGGAGAGAGAGTTTTCAACATGAATTCTCGGCAACAGGAACTTATGAGCGGATTTTCCTCATCTGAAGGTAACGCAACCCGGCAGGCATGCAGCCCCCCTTCCACATGCTCAGAGCCTAAAAACCGCCCGCCACCGGGCAAGGCCGAGCACCGCAGAGGAGGCACAAAGCAGAAATGCTGACCAGAGTTCTTCTACTCCCACACCAACCAGGGCAGGAGACTCGGCCTCCACGCAGCCGCGACGGCCACCTACAAGCTTCACCTATATAAGTCCGGACGTTGCCAGGCTCGGGCAGTCATTCTTTCGCAAACTCTCTCATGACATCCCGGAGCACTAACTCAGTGCTGGGACCTCCGGGAACTTCGTAAGCTTCGAGTATGCCCCCAGCGGCTACTCACCACGCATCGATATCCACTGAACATGTACAAACATATTTAACTTCACTTTGTCTCTCTTAACCAGTTTTAGTTTAAATAATTTTGCATTTGTCTAGAACCAGTTACTCCACTTTTTACTAGAACCAGGTAGCCAACACCTGGAACCGCAGTTACCTTCAGCTCTCCATGGTCTGATAGGAGGTAGCACAAGTCACATGTTTATTGAGTCTCCAATAAACACCCATTGTTCAATACCCTTTTGCTTTTCATGTACAGGGTACTTGTCTGTACTGATGGTCAGGGACTGAGTATGACGTGCAGCGTCAACAGGAACCCAGAGTATTGACATCCACATTAGACGGCTACCTGTTTCTTTCCAACCCCCGAGCACTAAGTCAGTGCTGGTGGAGAGAAAAAGCAACGCCCCAACCACTAGAAACACCTTCGTGCAGGGAGGGGCTACACCCTCAGGTTATCTCTCACTTTGAGCACTAAGTTAGCGCTGAAGTGACCTTAGTCTGGGTGGTGCCACCCAACCCAGTGCGAACGCACAACCAGTAGATACTTGGTGGCCCACACAGCTCCACGTCCCTGATCAGCCCGCATGCGTGGGGGATCAGTGGGGACTCCTAACGAGCTCATGCCGGCAAGTCACTAATGGGTTACACTGTAATTACCACTCCTGCTTAAGTGTACTGCTTAGGGTGTCAGACCAGTGTGCTCTATGCCTTATAAGGTAAGGAGTAGCAAGTGGCATAGAGAGCAATATTGGCTCATGATGCTATCAAACCGTGGATAGTACTACCACAGCCTACGCAGGACAGGCAGGCGGAACGGGACTGCGCCGCCCAACTTAGATACCAAGCAGTCGCGTCTGCTTCAGTAACAGTAATTTTCTTGTAACCTTGCATTCATATTCACCCCTCGTGCCACCCGGTGGTAAGAGGGTTGCTAAACTGAACTGGGACAAGATACGGCTGGGCAAAACCAAACTTCTGGAGTCGTGAAGCCTGCGACTGGAATTGCCGCTTCGGAGTAGATTAAGCTCGCAGCTTTTGGACAAAACCCTCATCAATTGAAACACCCAAAACGACGATATAAGTAAGCTATAGCCAACACCCCTCGCTCCATTCCGTAGAACTAGAGTAAACCACCCCGCTTTTGGTCTAGTGGAAAAATCGACATACGTGTCAGTCACACTTAACCGGGCACGCGTCAACATCAAATTTACACAGTAAATAGATAATAATAACAGGGCCATCTTAGTCTTTGTTTCAATGAGATATCTTAAACGGTTCCAGAAAAAATGATGATCAGGGATGTAAATAGGTATTGGATTAAGCTTTTCTTATAATAACTGCATAAAAAAAGCATTGCAAAAAATTTTTTCGTCATTTCTCCTTTCTTATTTGTCTATGGGCTGTAAACTTTTCCTTCCTAAAAGCCGAAGTGGCCCAGTGGCTAAAGCACCCAATAATAGGGCCACAGTAGCTCAGTGGGTCGAGAACCCAATAGTGGGGCCGCTGAAACTCAGTGGGTAGAGAACCCAATAGTGGGGCCACAGTAGCACAGTGGCTACAGCACCCAATAATAAAAAGTGGCTAGAGAATTCTAAGTCCTAAATATAACGCTAACATAAAACGTGTGAAGCAATGGCAGGGTGTAATTTAATAACTCCATTAAACCTGAAAGAAGAAATATTAGTATTTTATACATAAAACCTTACTGAAACTATGGTGGCTTTATTTTAATAATTTGTGAAAAAAATTATGCGAATGAAGTCACACAGGTCAGCTAGTATAAAATAAACTAGATATAATTTTAATTTTTGGTACAATGACTATTAGACACTGAACTTTAAACAGTGCCTCCTTTTTAAGTGTGTTGCAGGAAATAATTTTCATGTCTGTCAGAATAACGCATGTGAGGTAACAAATGTTTGTTTCTGTCAGGATACAAACACATTTTGGGGGTGATTTATACATGAATAAATTAGTAACATTAAAATTTAACAAAATAATGAAAACAGCTCTACTATAAAGGTAAAACAAAATTTAAAAATAGAACTGGCAATCATGTAGGCTAAAATTTACATTTAATAGGGAATCATGTTAAGGATGTAAAAAATAGATTAAATAAATACTTAATGATAATGAATACACACACCTCCAACCCAGTTTCTAGCCCCTTTAACTTCTACATAAGTCTGTTGCAGAAAAAATCTTGAATGATGGGAAAAATTAAAGTTATCTTTTGCTGCATACTTTGTAACTAATACGTACGTATGTGGAAAATTATTGTTCAAAAATATTAGCTGAAATAATTATGTTGGCTATACACATAACATCGCAGTCCCTCTGTAATGTTAACAGCTGACATAACAAACAGCATGGTTTCCACGAGTTAGAACAATGGAAGTGAAGGGATACATTGGCAAAACACAACACTGACACTTTTTCCTTAGAATTGTCAAAAAATGGCCTTCGTAAATGAAAATATAGGATAAGTCTAGTAGGAAGGCCTGCGGTTGAAGGAGGTGGAAGATCGGTGCATATCACAAAAGCTACAATATGAACTTTGCAAGGATGAGACCTCTTGGGGGTGGTGATGATAGTGGCATTGGGTAGCAATTTGGGATGCACCAGTTTGTTTCAAAGGTTAGAGGGTCTTTTAAAGATCAATCTGGGTGGTTTGGTAAACCTTTGGCTATTACATATATCACACTGCTTGTTTAAGTTTGTATGTGTGGAGTAAATGCATTTAGCTTTGGTGGCAATATTGTACAGGAGATATTTCTTGGCATGGAATGAATGATAACAGTTGAAATGTAAGTATTGAAGGTGGTTGGTGGGATTAATGTGAACAACTGTTTCAATTTGTCATTGTGAAGGGTTAGTTCCACATCCAGAAATATGGTGTGTGACTAAGAGTGGGTCCATCTGAACATAAACAGGCTGTATGAGTTTAAATTGTTGAGAAAGTGGATGAGATGGTCCTCACTTGAATCCAAGATCATAAAGTAGTCATCCATAAAACACATCCAACAGAGTGGCTGAATTGACTGGTGGCTCAGAAAGTTTTGCTCCAGTCTACCCATGAAAAGATAGGCTAAGAGGGTGCCATGCTAGTCCCCATGGCTGGGCCATTAATTTGGAGGTAGTGCTTGTTTTGGAAACTGAAACTACTGTTGTTTAGTGTGAGAGTCGCTAGTTTGACAATAAATGCAGGTATTAATCTTGAGGAATGGTATCCAGATTTCTTAGGCATTCTAAGAAGTAACTGGTGTCAAAGTACAATGTGAGAGTCTGTACCTGAGGTTGATGGTGAGTATCCACAAAAGCCAAAATCCTTAAGCAACACACAATTTTTTTTATTATGGTTACTTTCAATCTTTTAACAGTGCTGCACCACAACAAGTATGAAAAAACGTAATTTGTAGAGAAATTTTTTAAGGTATTAAGGTATTTAAATTCAATTTTTAAATTTAAGAATGCATGACAGCATGTACAGTCGAACCCTTATGTATCAAACGTTTAGGTAACAAAAACAGCGATCTAAAGTACAGGTTTTCAGAAACTATCAAAAAAATTCAAAATTTATGAAAATAATAAAATATTGTTTCTAAAATGAAATTAATTGCAATGAAAACTTTGATGCGTGAGGTCTTTTCTACTAATATTAAGTTGACTTCTACTCATCAGTGTGCATTACTCAGTCTCACATTTCAACAGAGTTTGATTGGCAGTACAACCTATGAGAAGTCATAAATTGTACCGTTCACCCACAGCAAAAGATGCACGCTCTACACCTGAAGAATTGTACTGTTCACCGACCGAGCCACCAAGGCTATGCATCAAGGACACTGAGTACTGTAGTGCACAGCCAGATGGCACTACAAGTACAATTGCCAAGACATGCAGCAACTGAATCCAGCGCCATCAAGTGACATCATGTCCAGAGGATCTAACACCACCATCCCCCTCCACTTCAAGCAAGGGCGAGCCAGAAAGAGTATAAATACTGGGGCCCGGCCCTCGGAACACCAGTCTGTCCTGTTCCTTCACCGCACTCCTGGTGCCAAAAAACAATCAGCTCCCTGGTCTTCGCCGCACTCTTGGTGCCAAAGATCATTATGTTGAAGTTGTTGGAACTTAGGCACTTCTGACCCCTTCTGGACAAACACTGTAGCGTAGTCAAAGTTTAAGTTATTCTCATAGCACTTCATCTACCTACCCCATTAGCCTAGAAACAGGTTGCCTTCACCTGTCAATCATAGTATGCTCTGTTAAGTTCTCGTTGATAGGAGGTAGTGCAACACCACCGTACTTATTTCCTTGCTGAAATAAACCAATTTTATTCCACTTAGGGATATATTTCCCGTAGCACTAGAACCCCACCTCGTAAATATCAGTCCCATTGGAGGGACATCAGGTGACCGGGACATATATTCAAACTGCCCAAACACTCCTGTAGAAACACACACGCACCTTAGATGGCCACCCTTTCTGTGAACCCTGGTGTAAGGAACGATAGAGCCACAACACTAGGTGCTCTTCCCCTTGGGGTTAGCTTGTCAATCTGGGGTTTGCTCTTTCCACTGCGCTTCTGGTGGCAGGAGTACTTCCCCGGGTCTGAGGAGACTGATCCTTATGGGAAATCACACCAACGTATCAGGTCCTTCAGCCAGTGATACCCAACTCTTAGCATCCACCGCACTCCTGGTACTGAGTACTGAGAAAGGGAGACAGCATTGCATTGGTGGAGACCCGAGTAGGACCACTATGTTACCTGCTCCACTTCCATGAGTCATGCCCTTCTCCTATCGATGGGCAGATACTATCTCTAAGTACCAGCAGAAGCTTAGCAACCTACCCACCGAATTCGCGCACCTAAGTCCCTGGGAGTGAGCTCACTATCCGCCACCTGGAGAGACCAGCATCGCCAGACCCCACACCAGAACTCATCACGCCACCACCAACTCGTTGGAGAAACTCACCCAGTATTCACAGCATACCTGAGCGGCCAAGACACTTCATATCGGATAGCTAACCTGTGGTTTTGGGGGACTCCAATTACTGAACTTACCCCGGCAACAACTAGCACCCACAATCACTTGCCCACCTGCACTCCCTCACCCACAAGACGTCAAGTGTCAACCTAATAAAAATACATTCACTGACCAGTGGCAATAATATGTAGGTATTTCTCAGAAGGGACCCTCAAACCATCCGCCGAAACATAAAAAACAAAAAAAAAATTAAATACATTAAAAATTACCACTGCAGTGATATGAGTTGGGCATTTGCGTCTAGCGAGTTAGACTTTGTGCAACACTAGACGTCGCAAAGGGCTCCTTTGTTAACTTCACCCCTCACATACTGGACCCACCATCCTACCCCTGAGCACCAAGCTACCCTCCAACCATGCATGCATAACAACAGCAGTAGCCAATAACAGCGCAGGTCACAGATATTCCCTTACCTACCCGTAAGCATCTTTTATTTTGTGATCACGCCATTTTCATTCATTTTTGTATGCAGTGCTTAGCTTCGTGATACATTTTTAAATAGTGATGTCATAAATCTGATTATTGACTTTTCTTCTTAGATTTTGACCACTGATTATATTGAAATAGACTGCTTTGCCTGTTGACCTGCTTATGCAATTTTTTTTAAATACAATTATATTTATGGTTTTGGATTTCAGTTTTGTGCTTTTTATCAAAGACTTGTTTACATTCTTTGGCTTCAACTTTGGATATACAACACATCATGAAAATAATAACGGTGTGCCAACAGCACCCGTTTCTACTGCAACCCATCTTGCTTCTCCGTCACATGTGTCACAGCTGCCCTTAAAAAATAAGTCACGTCCTTCGGACCAGCTGCGTGCATGCATGTCTGCTAACTTGACCTGTGCTGTTACAGATGGTGAGTTGGATAAATAAAGACATTATAGTGGTGCAGCATACAAACTACTGTAAGTTTGTTTATTTATTTATTTACTCCACTTTAATAAGAAAGTTGGCCTTCGCATTGCCTAAAAATGTACACTGGCAAAAAGTAAACATACACTAGCACGTGCCACAATATTTACATTTTTTTGCAGTGGTAAGAGGAGATCCACTGCCTTGTGGGATGTATATTTCTATGCGGAAGACTTCTGCTTATTGAAATACATTTGTGTTTTGGTAATAAATCTACTAATTTTTACACAATGAGTAATTGAGAATGGATTTCACACACGCTAAAATTATAGTGGTGCATACTGTTTGAACTATTTTCTCATTACATGAAAGTGTGTGTGTGTGTGAGTATGTATGTGTATATACAGTCTTATGAAAATATGCTTTTATACAGAAAACTTCTTCCTACTGAAATAAATTGGAAATTTCTTAATTTTGCACAAAAAGGGTTTCGGAAATGGATTTTGCACAATGTTTAAAAATTATTCTCGTTAACTACAGATAGTTTATGGTGTTGTGGAGCACCATTTCATTGGCAGAACATTTGTTTAGTGAAATATGTTAGTATTTAATTTAAATAAAAGAGTTATTTTGCATCATTGACAATAAATACAGTCTTAACGAGAAAAAAAAGGTTTTTATAACAACTTGTTGGTGTCCAGGTGTTAAAATAGGTAAATTCCAATTTTATGATACAGAAAAAAAAATCATAATTTTCAGGAACCGTAATATTATGCTAAACCAGGGTTCTACTATCTCTACTTGTACTATAGCAGGGCTGCCACCAGCCCTGAAGCTGAAATCCTGGCTCCTGTATATAAAAATTCTGTAACATCCTGGAATCATTGTGTAAAATCCTGTAAAATCCTTGGAATTAAAAAACTGCAAAAGACAAAAAAATGTGAATATGAAAGCCGTTTAAATATTTAATGTAGTTGTTTTGGTTTGAAATGTGCAAACCATGTTAATTCTTTTCTCCACTCACACTTATACTTTCATTTATACAACGACTGTATTGGCGATAATTTTTTGATTCCTCACCATTGTGATATCAATGCCATACGCAAAACACAGTCACCAAATTCGCATTGCATGCGTAAAAACAGCAATTTGCTGCAAAGGTTCTTTTCAATAATGGCCTTGGCCTTTGCATGTGATCATACAGCCATGAACAGAAAAATTTAGATAACTATATAACCACGCCATTGAACAATTAAGCAAAATATTTTGGACATACACTATTGAAGCAATGGCATATGTCCAAAATATTTTGCTTCATTATCCACCTCCATTATAAGAATCTTACAAACAAATGCATCAGTGAAACTGACACACATAGCTGTGGCCGCTAGTGTCGCAACTTTGAGCCAAGTGCTATAAAAAAAAATCTAAAGTTTGGTCTTGGATTTTTCTAGTGTGTTACAAATCTGTAAAAACAAATAAAAATTCATTAAAACGGCAGACCTGTACTAGTTACTGTGATGTAAATTTCCACACATTTTTATTGGTTTCACATTAATATTTTTAACAACTTAATTGTATAAATAACTTCTTAAGCAGCAGGAGAGGTTGGAGCCATTCTCAGGCTGAGGAGAGAAAGGTCTTTGCAGACCAGGGAATGCGGCCGTATATTTCATAATTAATTGCGTTAATCATCTTTACGTCCAAAGCTGTCCAACATGTGGAGTGCCTGTGGTTGGTACGTGAAAGTACTTCTGTCACTGTTTACGACTTGCCTCAAGCTCTCGTCAGCTCGTGATAGGCTGCAGTCGCACCCAAAAACGGGCAAGAATGTGGCATAGCATGTTGGCATGCTTCAAACTTCAAACAAAGAAAACCAGTAATTTTTTTAATTTTCGAAAATTAAAATTTTTATATACAGGCAAAAAAATTTCCCACTGAAAACTATGCTACATTCTGCAAAACAGAACACTCCTTTTGGCTAATAATGACACCACTTTGTGACATAAAATAAAACCACAAATTCATGTCTGTTAAATTTAACACCAGTTTCAGGAAGGAGTAGTATGTACTGCTAGAACTTCAAGATATTATAGAGTATTACACTCACGGTCCCCAAAATTTGTCTGTACAAACCAGGTGTCTGTATGAAAAAGGTGCCTTACAAACAAGGTTTGAGTGTAGCAATCAATTTTCAAATGCTTTAATTAAGTACTGATACCTTACATCATATTCCGTGCAGTGCCCTGCATGCGCCGGGCACGCCCGCCATACCGAAGTACAGTAAAACTCACTTAAGACGTTTGCGCATAATAGGTTTTCCCGCCTAATAGAGTGACGTTTTTAATTCCCTAGATTTCTTCCATTTAGCTGTATAATAGTAAAACCCATTTACAAGGCTTTTGTTGAAGAAAGATAACCCACATATAGCGTTCAAAAACTAATGGATATATATACATATAAAAAAAAACATTAAATTATATAATATTCCGATACGCCTTGTTCGAAAAGACATCACAAATAATTTTACACTTAAGCAATAACAAAACCTGCACCACACAGGATCCAAGAATGTTTTGACAAAACCTAAACCGCACACCACACACTGTTCCATGTATTTTCAACTAATCATCTGCTCGCGCTCATCTTGATCCAGTGCCGCTCTTCTAACTAAATGCCAGTGCCCCAATATTATAATGGCCACCTTGTGAAACCTGAGCAGCACACCGCACAAGTTGATCCAATACTCTAGCTGTTCACTTTACTTGCCAGCACTAGCAAAAATAATACGTATTTTTTCAGGTGCAGAATCTGTAGAAAGCTAACAAATGCTGTAGTCTTAAGGAACTTTGTTGCCTTATAATAATATTAATTATTCAATGAACATTTTTCACAGTTACGCATTGGAAAAGGTTTAGAACCAGTGGGGAAAATGTGATGTAAGCAGCAGTGCAGCTGGCTATCATTCATTGGTGCATGCCCTTGTTTATATTGGCAGTTGCTTTAGTAAAAAAAAAATAGGGTTAGAAAGCACGTGTTATTTTCACATAGAAGTGCATAGGCCTCTTTAAATAAGTTCTACTGCTATTAGCATTTCTGCCGATGCCTTGTCCTTCCACTGTTCATTTTTAAATAACTTAGAGTAAATATCAAATAACTAAGGATAAGTGTGCATTTCATTTATTCAAAGTTGGTATGTGAAACTTCCCATCATTATTTATTTCCATCAAATCAACAACCAGTTATCTTTCTGCTACACAGTAAATCAATATGTACATGTAAGTAAAATATTTTTAGTGTAAAATTTACCACCGTAGTAACATCAGCACACAATTTTGTTTTGTAAGATTGTGTTTATGTAATGTTCTTATACTGCCCAGCGAGTCCTACACCGACGAAAGTAGAAATAGAATCTACTTTTGTCAAGCCGTCAAAGCTGTGATTTTGTCTCAGTGACTTTGCTTCTGATTGGCTGTTGACATATTTTTGTCGGTGTCAGGGTTGTGATGTTGGATGGTCGGGCTATTTAAAATCCTTATTGTAAATCCAGCTTATAGAACAATGTGTGATGGCTTCTATTAGTAGTCATAAGTCTAAAAGTGTAAAGCGTAATATTTTTGTAGATTCTGCAATTTTGTTGAAATTTAAATTTCTTTTTCCCCCTAAGAAGTTTTCCCTGATAAGAAGTTTTTTGCATCCAATCCTTTGAAATACGTCTTAACAGAGTTATACCGTACTTATTATCCAACCCGACATAAGTCGTACCCGGGGTCAGGCCCAAACGGGTACGAATTGATAAAGTCGGACTGGGCTCTAGCTTAGGCCCAGCCACCAGAATCTAAATCGGGCAGGGTGGGGGCGGACCATCATGCCATAAATCGGGTTTGGGACAGGCAGTTCGCAAGCTCGTACCCACATAACGGTTCGTAACCTACGAACTGCAGTCCTACTTGATGTGTTCCTGTCGTACTCCAATAATATATTAGGCTTTTGTTTTTTTCGATACTGGCCATCATCAACTCTTGGTATAGGTGGGTGGTATGGTCGGTTGATATTGTCCACTGTTCTAGTTAATTTTGCAGGAATTGGTCTTGGCAGGAGTCAGTCTCTTCAGGAAACAATTAGGGATTGGACAGTAAGGTGATTGGTTGAATGCAAGAGTGGATGGTGATGGTGATGAGCTATTACGACTTATTTGTTGGGAGGGAGGTCGGTGGCATGCGTAGATGTTGATGGCGGCTGAGGTAATGTAAGTAAATTGCGAAGGAAGTGAAGCAACAAGAGGTGTGTTGGAGGTGTAGGTAGTGGTGTGGAGGGTATGTGTGTTACGTAAAGTCTGTAATTCGCTTTGGGGGTCGTAAGATTGATTGGCCATATAGCCAAAGAAATGTAGAGGTGGGGATTCAGTCGGCTACTGACTGTCGTACCAGGGAGTGCCTGTGCCCTGCCATGTTTAGGTGAATAGAATGTTTAAAGTCAAACACACCCAACTTGGTTTTTCGCATTAGGTATGTAATTTTCTCCTGAATGTTTGTTTTGTGTATGTGTTTTTACATGTTTCATGATTTTTTCTTGATTTTTCAAGTTCAACGTTTTTGGAGTGATGGTCGGGGTCACCAGAATCTGACATGGGTGTTGGGAGTCAGTGACATAATTTGTTCCTAAATTTATACGAGTTACTTTCAATTTTTAAAATTGTTGTTTCAGTTTTTTGAGTTTAAGGTGGTGTTGGAAGAGGGGGGAGGAGGAAGCATTGGGAGCAGGAAGGGGGAGGAGAGTGAGTGAAGAGATTTGGATGGTTCTTAATATCAAGGTCTTGAGAGCCAATGAGTGATGAGATGAGTATGGAGCAGCGCCAGAATGAAAGGGTAGGGGAAACGAGAGATCCCAGAGAAAACCTGACGACCAATAGCATTGTCCGGCACAATTCCCACATGTGAAAATGGTGTGACCCTGCCTGGGATTGAACCCAGATCGCCTTAGCGAGAAAAGGGGGGGGGGGGGGGGGGGGGGGTGGGTTTTAAGTTTTTACATTTTTTTTCTTTTTTATAAAATATTATTTAATTAAATAATTTTTATTACAGTAATGTTCATTAAATTTCTTTTATTATAAAATATAATTTAGGGTTTAAGAGAAGCGAAGGGGAGGAGGGGAGACGAATATCCACCATGGCCATCAGCCGCGAGCCCTGCTTCCGACATCAACCAAGGTGGCAGATGAATCTTACATCCTACTCCGCACATCCTGCCTCAGAATGGAGATAAGTACACTATTACATATTGACATTTAACATGATACCATGATAAGAGAAACAATGTCATATCTGTGTGTTCTATTGGTTGTACTGCAGGAGTGTTAGTTACATCTTTGTCATTTAAGTAATAATATAGTTAAACAATGAGCCTTGTATGAATGTTCTGAAACTATTGCAGTTCCAACCTATGTTTACGATGTCCAAATTGGATATCCTCACCGACCGTTCATATGAGGGCTAAGGACAACCATACCCTGCTATATGGGTCAGACATGTCTGATAATTAGTGATCTGTGGGTACTTGTATTTCGAGTTTAAGTCGAGATTTTAATTAGTACTCGTACTCGACACGGCCAGTTAAATAAGTGGAGTCGAGTTCGAGTTTTCAAGTAGTGCTGGGCCTATGGGATGCCACAGTATCTGCCAATATTTATAGTATCGGTATCGGAAGTATCTGACTAAATAAATTCAGATACTCAGAACCGATACCACAGTTTACCATGCTTGGCAATAACGCCAGAGGATAAGAAATAGGGTGGTGACTTTAGCATAACACAGGCTCAAAGCTGATTTGAGGCAGCAGTTGCGCCGTTCTTATTCTAAGACTGTCACATAACAACCAAAAGGACCCCATGGGGAAAGCTGCCCTAGAGAGAGAGAGGGGGGGAGGGAGAGGAGGGAGAGGGAGAGAGAAGAGGGGGATGGGTGAAGAGGGGGGAAGGGGTGAAGAGGGGGGAAGGGGTGAAGAGGGGGGAAGAGGTGAAGAGGGGGGAAGGGGGGGAAGGGGTGAAGAGGGGGAATGGGTGAAGAGGGGTGAAGGGGTGAAGAGGGGGAGGGGGGAAGAGGGGCGGGGGAAGGGAGAAGGGAAGGGTAGGAAGAGGGGTGAAGGGACGAAGAGGGGGAAGGGGTGAAGAGGGGCAAGGGGTGAAGAGGGGCAAGGGTAGAAGGAGGGGGAAGGGGTGAAGAGGGGGAGGGCGAAGAGGGGGAAGGGGCGAAGAGCAGAGGGGGGAGGGGGAAGGGGCGAAGAGGGGGGAAGGGGTGAAGAGGGGGGAAGGGGTGAAGGGAGGGAAGAGAGGAGGGGAAGAGGGGAGGGGTGAAAGGGGGAAGAGGGGGGAAGGGATGAAGAGGGGGAATGGGTTGGGAGGGGAGGGGAAGAATAGAGGGGGAAAGGGGGGAGAAGGGTGAAGAGTGTGAATGCGGTTCAAGAGGGTGGAAGAGGTGATGGAAGGCAGTAAGGGAGATGATTTGGTGTATTGAGAGGAGGCGGGAAATGGGGGGAGAGTATTTATGCAGGATCCACATGTGGCAGACTCTATACAGTGCATTTACAGATTAAAACTTTAAAAGTGATGAGTGAAATCAAACAGTTTTGCGTGGAAGTGACATGCTCAATTGTCATTCAGTATTAAAATTGTTGAATTAGAAACAATACATTTAATTACGTGCAATGCAGTGTAATTTCACTCTCAGTAAAAAAGGATTGCTGAGAATTGTAAAACCTATACATATTAATAATTTCTGTGAATATAAACAAATTGTTTGCTAGTGTGGTAACCTTGAAGATTTAATATTTATGTGATAAGTTTCTATGAAATTGTTTTAAGTTGCCCAACTAAGTTTAAAAATTATGTAAATAAATATTCTTTGAGTGTGTTTTATCAATTAGAAAGTGAATGTATATGTTGATTTGCAAAGCAAGTGTGACACTGACTTTTACACAATTTTAATACTTTCAGTGCTAGTAGAAGTCTTTCAGTTCATTGTTTTAAGTGTTTTTGGCTACATACGATACATTTTAAAAATAAATCATGAAAGTATTCAAATATTCTTTTATTACATAAAAGTCTATTTTAATGTGGATATCAGTAGAATCGGCAAAAAGTAGTATTGGCCCAGCCCTATTTTCAATAGGCCAATGACCGTAAAATTCACTTACACAGATTAAGTTATTATGTATGAAGAGCAGCACATTCGTTTACTTATGTGTAAATATAACTTTTTTTTTTAATATATTCAACATACATCACAATAATAGATGTCTTTTATTTAATCACTTCAAACCAACATTTTTAATGTTTTAGTCATCTTTGACCTTTCTTACAAATTAGACGTTTATCAAAAATTTAACCATACAACCATGCGTACAAATAACGTGTTTAACATAATTGTTTACAAAGCTACACGCAGCAGCCATTTATACCATCAGAATGTTCGCCAACTTAACTATTATGTTGCAGATGCATTACGTCGTTATTAACCAAAAATCATTATATTATAATTTTTATAGTTCCAGTTAAATATAATTTAAGCTTTAATGTAACAAATATTATCCAAAAATTAAATTACTTCAAAATAGTCTCTAAATGAGAAATAATTTCTCAAAGTGTGACCATATGAGAAATTTTGTTGTCATGTTCACGTTCACGATCACAAGCTCATGGTAAGCTGAATGCACACAATGTATTAGCTATCCAGTAATGATTTAACCATTTTATGATGAATATGCAGTTTTTATGTATATATTAATTTCTTGCAATACTTGTTAAATAAAAATATAATTATAGTAAGGTAGGTATGTTGTAAGTATTACTATTTCTTTTGCAACATATTCACAGTATCATATATTAAAATTGAGGAAACTTAATTTAGTTATTTATTGAATCATATGGACTACTGCATTTTCTACTAGAGTTTGACTCGAGCTCGGAACATTTGATTAAAAACTCACTCGAACTCGAATTAAAAAACCTGAACTCGCAGGTCTCTACCGATTATTGCCAGCTACCCGTACCATTTGGGCATGGCACGCAACCGTATTTATTCTAGGGCTGGGCTGGCCCGAAGTATTATGCGTATAAGGCAAGCCAGGCCAGGTCGAACTGGGTAGGGTTTTGCAGGGCTCTGATTCCATGATATCAACATGCAAGCCCCTTAAATGGCCGGACCAGAAAGAACTTACTTTTCCTGATCCTCATGAGCAACCGAAACGTGGAAGCTCTGCTCCAAGGACATGACACCATTGAACAACTGTAGCTCCAGTTCCTGCTGGTTGTTGTTCTCCTCCAGCCTCTGGAGAAGTGCACAAAGGCAGTCTGTTGCTGCTTCGTGGATGCCTGGTGTCGCCTGGAAAATGCATAACCCACAGTCCAATGAGTTGCGCAAAAAAAGATAATATATTGTACTGGGTCTAAGGCACATAATACAGTATCAGTGTAATCATCAATACTGTTATAGTAATTTATTTGATAACAAATAAAATACACAAGCTGAAACTTCTGTAATTTTCTTATGCTCACCTCTACACAAAATGTTTGGGAATCAGGTACAGCATTTACAAATATATTTTTAGAAAAACATACTGACAATCCTACACGAAAATTTTGTGTGTGTACTTGTGATACAATGAATTTCTAATTTTCTTTGAGTGATCATAAAATATGTATGTTTATGAAAATAGTACCTGGTAATTGCATCTGTTATTTTACAAATTCCAAACGTACACACTAATTTATGAACATTTTTTTTAATTGACGCATGATTTGTAACTGGCAATATTCTTTTTAGAACCAACTCAGACTGTGCGACACCACGGTAACTCAGCGGAAAATCGAACACCACGTCTGCTTTCCTCCAGAGCAGACAGGGCAACGCCCAATCTGGGACAACCCAAGAGAACAACAGACGAACTCACATTGCCAGTTACATATATAACAACTTCAGTCGATAAGCACCCATGCCTAGCAGCTGAACGAAACCAACCTGCCCCTAAACGAGTGTCAGATACCACCCGCACACAGAGAAACTACACTGCTTCATTTCCTCACCACGAGAGTAGAGCAAGGGTGGCGCTGCCCATGAAGGGATGAGCCACCCTACCGAAGGGAGCAAAAGGGAGCCAAAGGGAGAAGCTGTTGACAGTATTTAAAGTCGGATGAGCCCCCCGAACGCCAATTGCCATCGCATTGCTTTCGCTCTGCCTTGTCACTCCGTAGCTTGCCCTACCACATCCGTGCTAGGACTCTCTACTCCCTATATCTCTACGAGAACCAGCTTCTTTAGTTCGTTGCTCTAGTTTTTATCTTTGCCGTAACAGGTCCCCTTCACCTGTTCATAACTTTCACCGGCTGCTTGAGAACCACGAGAGACTAGGAGTTGGTACGGGTTACCATGTTTATTGACTCGAGAATATATATGTTTGAGTCTATAAACTGAGTTCTGATTTCAAGGGTGATTTGTTACCTCTATGCTATCTGGTAAACACCATCCCTCAACAGAGTGGCAGGTGACCATGTCTTGCCAACCTGTTTCAGACTTTATAGAGTAGAACGGCGAGCTCCCGTGACCAGGCAGCACATATGTCATCAAAACACCACACATTTGCCGGCCACCCATGCTGTGGACCAAATGCACACACATACGAAAGAGCCTCCTACTAAGTGCACTCCGCAAAGAGAAGATTGGACCACCAGTCAGCTAACCCACTTCATCCACCACGTGAAATTTGCTGGTTGGAGTGCCAGACCTGACGAGGCGTGACCCAGTCCCATCTAAGCAGCTCATGACAAAGCAGTAGTGCCACCCCAAGTCAGCCAACCCACTCCATCCACTAAGTGAAATTCGCCATTTGGAGTGACAGGACTGATGCGGCATGATGACACTGCCTCTAGATACTACTGTATTAGCTAGGGGATTCTCGTCACCTGCCCCTATCTTGTTGCGTTGGTTCTTAGAACCACCCCCCATGCCCTTACCCCACGAGGAGGGGCCAAGTTGGGAGAAATAAGGCCGCTATAGGCTGTTCACAGTAAAATGAGCACTTTTTAAGGCCCTTCAAAATTTTTCCTTTCATCCATTTTTCTATCATCATGCTGCTTTTTAATATAAGCAATGCAATGTTACCAATAAACACTATACATTTCCCCACCCTCAAAATTTAATGCCTGAGGTTGCAATAAGATACATTTATTATTGGTTAATGTCTGTTGGAAGGGCCTTAAAAAGTGCTCACTTTACCATTAACAGCCTATACAGCCCTAGACAGCAGGAAACCCATTCCTGTCAGTCTTCAGCTACTCCTCCCCTCGGGATCAGGCACAAGTCACACACAAAATGCAGGTGCCTCACCCCTCAGTCACTCTCTAGCATTTATTTGAGCCACCCCAGAAGACCAGCAGGACACCTCATCCCATAGTAGTCCGCCTACGTATTGGACTGCCAGCGGACCTGGGCATTGCTGACGCCATCTGTCGACGCCAACTACCGCCGCCCGGAGCCCGCCAGATTCAGCTCGACTACCGACCAAACACCAGTCGCCCCCGGAAGGGGCTCCAAATGCTACCCGCAGAGATCAGCCACCAGTCAGTATCGACACATCTACAGGAGGCAAGACAGTGTAGGCATCCATCCTAGCCACCACTGACAACTACATAGCGTGCCGACGTCCTACTAGGCTAACTCTATAAAATGAGCTGCTCAAAGGCAGTTAGTTAAGTCCAGTTAGGTGTTCTGTGACTGAACACACATAGAACGCCTTTGGTCGGGTGAAGTGTTAAGCATCCCAATCATCACACATCAAAATCAATACACATTTATATTTTTAATTACTTTGATCATCTTTGAACCATGCCCTGATCACAGGGCATAAATAATAACGGATAAAAACAATTCCACATGACCAAAAATATGCATGTCACCAGTAGTACCAACTAATTTTCAATACAACCAAATCTGATCACCAAGTTCCATCATCATCTTCTTAGGTGAATACATAGATGCATTACAAAAAACACACTAATTACAGTAGTATTGTCTGCCTTGCCCTCATGAACTGGAAAAGTCTTCCAACAGATTATCATGTTTGGATCAATCTCACTAACCTCCTTTGGTGTAGGCTCCTTCTCTACATGAGACCTTCTGAAGAAACACATTTCCAACAAACCACTGCCAGCTTTAGCAATTATTCCTTGAAGATTATAACGGTATAAAAAAGACAACAAAATATAACTCTCTTCTATATCAAGGATCTTAACTGTCCAAGACATATCATCTTTATTGAAGTCCTTAGTAAAAGACACAATATTACGATAAACCTTCCTCGGGTAATAACCAGAAGAACAAATGTGCCTCCAATACATGTCAGAATGAAATGTGAAAAAAGATACAATCAAAACTGTTAAGTATCGTAAAAATTAATATAATACAATATGCAGAAAGGAATTAAAATATTAATACAACACAGATACATACCTTAAAACAAGGTAAGAATACAAAAAATCTGAAAACAGAAAAGACCAGGATCAGCCCGCACCTACTAATTCAACCTACTCGGTCAGCATTTAACACTTTACTGAGCCAACACCACGGCAGTGACCCGTATTTCTAATGCTACCACTCCGTGCTGGGGCCTTATCACATAATGTACTTCCGGGCACCACCATGCTGCCACTTCCTCTCAAAACCAAAACACATGATTGATGCGGTGGAATTTTTTTGATAGATTTTGTCAATTTTTTTAAGCTGAGTTTAGTGAATTTTTCATCAATTTTTAAATTAATTTTGTCAAAAATTTGGCTGGGAAAAGAATGGTTTGGTAATAGCACAAGAAGAAAAATTTATATTTGTGGTAAAAAATGCAAGCACTCACACACATTTCATGTTGCAACAGACTGTGGCTACTTTAGTGATGACACAAAAATAAAGTAGCATACACTTAATTGGAAAATGTAAGCACTGTCATTAATTGCTTCCATATTATTTGGCTTTTGGTTTGTTCGTTTGTCAGTCATTATATTCCCAGACATTGAGAAACTCTTTTCAGTGTCTACATTACTCACTGGAATCCATAATGATCTCACTGATTTTACTGTAGTTCATAAAAAAACCCAAAGATTTTCAAGTTTACTGAAAATGTTTATTGTGTAATTCTCGCATCAGTACGAAAATAACATCACATTTATCGTGCTTTGTTCCTTAGATGATGTTACAACTTTTGAATTATAGTAATTTGACTGTTATTTTTGTTACAAGTAAAATTTTCCACTGCTTCATTAAAACAAAGAGCAGTTATAATTGCTACTTTCTCATAAGAAGACACAAAAGACGATATATGTGTTAAACTATAGTTCCCTGCCTTACCAATAAAATAAACAGAACCTCAAGTAATATATTAATTGGTCAAAACAAAAATTAAACGGCACCAGATACGAGTCGTCCTCACATAACCTGGATGATTTTAAAATACATGTTTGCATAAAACATAACTAAAATAAATAAATTTAGTAATACCATAGCTACCATATTTACTAGTCTATAGCATACTCTAGAAAAAAAAGGGGGGGGGGGGCTCGTAAACTGTCCTGATATGTTTAAAGGGAACAGTCTGTTATCTCATCTCTTGCTCTTACATCATCACTCCTCTCCCTTCTCTCTCTTTCTATCTCATTGTCTCATTCAGTTTTCCCCTCCAGCTGCCCCCCCCCCCCCTCCATGACCAATGCTGCTAATATCAACCCTTTTTTATTGGCTTATCCACATCCCTATTGTATCACATTCCAGACAAAAAAAAAGATAGCTTCTCACTGCAAAAAAGTAAAAAGAAAAAAATTAAGCTGACAAAAGAAGCAAAAAAAATCTGTCTCCTACCAGCATAAAAGAAGCAAAAAGAAAACAGGAAGGCCGCCCAACCACCACAGTTGTGCAACTGACTGCAGTTGATGTTTTTCTTTTAATGACCCATTGTGTAGTTTACCCTGATCGTACAGCATGCCATACCACAAGGTTATGGCTTTTAGCACGAGTTATTTAATTCAATTATTTTCCAAACATATCACAATCACAACCACACATTAATGTAAATATGGAATAATTTGATACATACGTACTAACAAGGCACCACAAATAAATGGAACACTTTTATTTTTTAAAAGTTTTTTGACAGGAATTTATTGTAACAATCATGGTGAACATTATACTGAGGGCGTACTTTATATGAGTAAATACGGTATACGAATCTATGGAGCGTACTGTGTACCTTTGCCACATAAATGTGTGCGACCAGCACCTAGTGACAACGAAAATTTTTGTTACCATTTTTTGAGATAAGCATTAGGTAATTGTTCCATTTATCACATTTGTATACTACTAACGAGGTAACATTAATTAAGCAACGAAAATAGAAAAAGGATGAGATGCAAAATAATTAGTTAATTTTAGAAAGTTACAGTGATCAGTTTATTTCCTAAACATAGCGATATCCCGTAGTCGTAGATGCTCATTGGCGATATTGCTTCATCTGTGTATATTCAATACATCAATTGTGTAGCAACCCGATCCCAACTACACATTGAAACATTTTATCTAAATAGCATCGTAAACATGAGTATTCAAAATGGGGATGTTATTTTTTCGCATATTTTTTGTTTTTGTAGTGGTTATTTCGCGATTCAGCACAACACAAAAACAGGGGTACCCAAAGATTGAAAAATGAACAGTTAACTGATTATTTCAGCAATATCACTGTCTTCAACTTTAAATTATTTTTATTTGCACAATACATACTGTATTTCACAAACCTCAGTGAGAAAATACAGTATCACAGTGGTCATATACCTAAAATCTCTGATAACCTGACTGTTCAATCATTTAGTAACACTGCTAACTAACATGATCAACTGAAAGCTCAAGTGAACCCTGGAAAATTTTAATCACTCAAAGACTCTAAATAGGAAATGAAAATAAAACCACATGAAGTGTGACATTAGTAATCACAATCTGTAAAATTCCTGGTCAACTGCTAAATTGTCGTCATCAACTGCGGTTTCCAACTTTCTGCCGGGTCAGCATAGCAATACGTCTCTATATATCCTCTCATCTCATCACCACACTTTCTCCTTGATTTCACCCCAAACTACTACTCTCTCCTGTACTCCTGCTATCATCGATTACTCCCACCTCCTTCTTGGTCTTCACTGGGGTGTTTTTCCAGTGTATTTTGATGTATGACGCATTCCTGCACAGTTGGCATGCATTCTCTACTTGCGACTTCGCCCCATCATCGAGCATCCGCGTCATTTGGGCAAGTCTGATCCCATTAATAATTTAATATATTAAATCACATGCCTACAGGGTCCACAATCATCATATCAAGTGTGAGTAGACACATGGTTGAGATAATCGTATTAACTATTTAGAAGCCATCATGTGGTCGCCCTAACCCCAACACAAGAAGTTTAAATTGCGAAGAGTCACCGACACCCTGAGCAGAGGTAAGCAAGTACGAGGGTTTGCTGTAGGAGCACAGCACCCATTCTAAAACATTGTTGCAGCCTCCAGCGCATCGCGCCGAGGCAATAAGATGTGTCAATGCCTCTACCCCAGGAAATAAGAAAAGAGAAGTGCAGCAATGAAGCTCAAATAAATAACCCTTGCGACGTGAGGCTAGCCATCCCCGCACCCCTCTGGAAGCCAATAAACAAAGAATTCTAGTATAAATAGGAGGTGCCATCCCAGGCACGAGAGTAGTCGTTGCTCTCCTCCAGTCAGCATAAGGCCAACAGAGTAATAGGGGCAAGGGGCCATCCACCCTCTTCCAGTCTGAATAAGGCCAAAGAACTGTCTCAAGGGTGCGATGGACACTAGCCTAACAACGATAAGTGGCAGCCAAACTGACCTCACAGTCTGAACAAGGCCGAGGACAATCTACATGATTAAAGCGCTGATCATTAGACCACATGCTAAAGTGCGCGTTTCAAATGCACCAGATGCATTGTTGACCCCCAAAGATGCCACCATGTCACGCCGCTTCGTACAGAAGACATCTCTCTCCTTCACCCTCCCTTAAAGTAATATTCCTTTCACGTTAAAATTCCTCTTGGGAATAGGTAGCACTATTATATTAGGCTCCTTCAGAGCACTCCCAGTCAAATTAGGATTAATTTAATTGCACCGTATTAATTTTATTATTTCTTAATCTTGCCCAGGTTGCCTTCACCTGGAATTTCAGACATGATTAAGCTTTCTTTGAATATTTAATTGATATAGTGTATTGACGCATGTCCGATTAGACTGTCTTAGCACATTAGTCGATGATTTTGTCAGCAAGACCAAAAGCAGAGTAGTTTGGTTTATATAGTTGGCGTGAGGTGAGGGATGTTGGCTAGTACTTACTCACTCCTACTTCTTGATGTTGTAGTCGGAGTAGCTTGGCTTAGGCGCGACAAATTCAATCTATGCAAGAGCTGAGGTTCCACATGTGTGCTTTGTAAGACTAGAAGAAGAGGTTGTCCCAGCCTAATCGCACTTCAGTGCGGGTCAGGAGCCCTTTGACAACCACGTGACACGTAGGACATATGTCGATACATGGTGGAAGTCAATTACCAGAACCGGAGCAGGCACGACTGCTTGTCGTCTAAGTTCGGCGACACGGTCCCGTTCCACCTGCTTCTTCTGCAAAAGACGTGGTAATACTATCCACGGCCTGAGAGCAGAGTGAACCAGATATCGTTCCCTGCGTTTTCCACCAATCCTCCTCTCGTGAGGCAGAGGGCAAACAGTTCTATAGTCTACGCGATGCACTTAAGACAGGAAGATTAATAGTAAAACCCAATAGTGACTTGCCGGCACAAGCTCAATAAGAGTCCCCACTGATCCCCCACAGTTGCGAGCTGATCAGGGACGGGGAGCCGTGTGGACCAAACCACTACTGGTTGTGCGTTCGCACTAGGATGCATAGTAAAACTTCATGCTACAGTCACTACGCACTGACTTAATGCGGATGGTGAGAAGCAACCTGAGTCTGTCGCACCTCCTGATGTGAAGGTGTTTCTAGTGGTTGTGGTATCGCTGTTTCTCCCCCACGAGCACTGACTTAATGCTGATGTGTAACTGGGAAGAAACAGGTAGCCATCTAATATTTGTGTCTACGGACGTGTAGACACCTAGAAACGACTCCACAGTCAGGATAACTCAGTTTAACTAAACTCCCGGTTCCTTTTGGTCGTGTACAGCGTATCCTATCCTTAACTGTTGATGCAAATAAATACCCTGGAAATGAAAGACAGAAAGTTAGAAAACAATGAGTGTTTATTGAAGGTTCAATAAACACGTGACCTGTGCTACCTCCTTCCACGTTGTGGATAGCTGAAGGTAACTGGGGTTCCAGGTGTAGGCAATCTGGTTCTAAGTAAAAAGGGAAAAGCTGGTTGAAGACGAATGCAAATTAATTAAAGTTAAACTGCTAAGAAAAAGATATCTTGAGAAGACAAAGTGAATTTAAAATGTTAAAATATATATAATTGTGTTCGCTGGTCGTCGGGTTGACTGGTCGCCGACGTACGAATGACTCCCGAGCGCGGCAGCGTGTCCGGATTAAATATAGTGGAAGCTTGTAGGCTGCCGGCGTGGGGTGCAGGGGAGGCATGACATCCTCCGGCCCTGGTTGGCGTAGGAATACTCTGGTCAGCGATTCTGCTTCGTGCCTCTTCGGAGGCGCTCGGCCTTGCCCAACGTCCGGGCAGCTTGTAGGCTCTCAGCGCTGGGTAGGAGGCACGGCATGCCTGCTGGGTTGTGTATCCTCCAGGTGAGAAGTAATCGCTCATAGTTCCTGCTGCCTGTAGGGTAGACAGCGTGTTATTCACGTCTGTAGTGGTGGAAGGGGTACTCTAGGCGATGAGTCGTAATCGTATTAGATTAGTTGTATAAGCGACACGCGTCAGTATAGTAGGAGCGAGTACTGGCTCACCATTTTGCCTTTTCAAAATAAATTAATTAAAAACTTAATTTTTATAGTCTACTTTGAGAGTAACTTATTTCGCTATATGTGTTTCCCTTTTGTCATTTTAAAGGAAAGTGATTTAACTGGTACAGAAAACTCTTAGTTCTTGATAACAACATTAATAAGTAATTTTGCTAGTAGTTAAACCAAAGGTGCAACAAATAAATACGAGCCAACAAGGCCATATAGCCACAACTTTAGAACGGCACACTGAGGCCTGCCATTCAGGCAGATCATCGGAAGCGTCTCACTGTAGGAACACAAATCCATACCTTGGTTAGTCAGACCAGACATTCTACTTCTCCTTCCAAGCCTGAAAAGGCAGGAAGGAAAACAGAATGTCCTGCCACTGATTTAACCTCAGGTGGGTGCCTCACCCAGGCCTCAGGCAAATATACGTTTTTCTCAGTCAGTCCCAGTCTGAATAAGGCCGGGTGGTGGGTACTGAGACTTATGGCACTTCTAGTAACAACCTGGCACCGCGACACCGCCTAAGGTCGCATGGGATATAGCTGGTGGCCAGGCGTAATTGTTTGTTAAACACGACTCTGTTAGGTCGGCTATAAAAGCGTCCCTCCATGGTGCCCCCCCCCCCCCCCCCAGACGGCACCAAGTCTCGACGAAGTATAGTTGGGAGAGATTGAGGTTGAAGCAGAAGGGAACAGGCAACCACAGACCCAGAGGAGCTCTAGGACCTATCTTCTCTCCACACTTTGGGTGTGCATAATAGCGTTTGCGGTAGGGCATCATCACTTGTATCGAGCCATCGTCCACGCCACCCCTTAAATAATAATTACGGCTAGGCTAGGGTCTAGCTACGTGCTATATAGATTGTATTCAATTCTTGTGATATTAACATAAAGGTATTTCCATTTTATTGTTGTAGGAGGAAATATATCTTGTTGTTATAGGTATTTCCATTTTATTGTTGTATGAGGAAATATATCTTGTTGTTATAGTTAAAGTTTGTTATATTAAATTATACATTTTTATAAACGATCTTCCTTATTTAGCTACCGTTGTGAGTTCCCCCATGAAACCCCTTACCACCTCTTACAAGTGAAGGTGTTTAGTAAGATTCGAGTAGGAATTACAGAGATTAGAGAATAGTAGACTATAGGAGGAAGGACAAGTGTTGCACACTGCTTCCTGAAGTTCAGCCTTAGTAGCTACGGTCTAAGTCTGTCACTTCACCTGAGTTCTCCAAAAGAATAACAGCCCCATTGATCGCATCTTTGAAATCATGTTCCATGGCTTCAAAATAGCATCCAACGTAGAACATGAAGCTGATTTAGATTAGCCTGAAGTGCAACACCCTTTTAGTGTAACATAACCCACCAGTCCGGATAGGACTTGCATTTACCCCAAGGTTAACATGTCTGTCTAAAACGGACGCTGGCGTTAGACCTTGTGATGTAACACGGTTTGGATTTAGTGAAAGAATTAGGGTAGAAAAGTCGACCTTGAATCTTATTCAAGCCCCCATCCCGGCGAATTGATAATGAGATTACGCTATTTCAATCGCCCGCACATTGAAAGCACGTGGTCAAAGTTGTTGCATTTGCACCCCCACTCCCCCTCACAAAGGAAGAGGCGATACTCGTAAAGTCACTAGAAATTGCACAACACGAGCTCTAAGACTTCAGGGAGTATATATTTAAACACCCGGTGGCACCCTTTTACGAGTCACATATTTTTCATGTCGGACTCAGAGCGGAGTAGACGTGATGAAACTGAGAATATGGCAAATGAGTGGTCCCCCTCCACAAGCCGGAAGTGTGCTACGGACACATATCCTGGGACAGGGGAACACAGTATCCACTGCCACCACTGCAATCAGTGCTTCCACTATGCCTGTTTAGGGTGGGAAGACACCTGTATATACACAGACGGACTAGAGTATCGCTGTGTAACTTGTTGCGATAGACATCCTTTTCACTGTAATTGGATGACTCGGCCATACCGTTCGATGCATTATTTGTGCATTTGAATTCCACACTGCTTGTATAGGGTGGCCCGACAAGTGCAACACTCATCCGGGACTCGTATACCAGTTGCAAGGCATGCCGACACAACCTCGAACACCGACCTTCTAACCCCAGAGCTAACCACAGTCTAGGGGCAGCCCCAATCTCCACCGAATTCCATTTTCCGGAATTCGGAGGTAGACCTCATGAAGACCCGATCACATTCTTAAATGAATGTGAATGAGAACTCCTCGATCTACAAATTCCCCGTAAAGAGTGGGTGGGTCAAACTCATGACCAGCTGGCCGGAAAGGCGAAAGACTCGTGGAAGAAATATGGAGAATTTATTTCTAAATGGGAGCAGCTGTGAACTCGCCACATTGCCCATTTTTTCCAGCAAAGCGGTAATTGCACGCCTCGTTACGGAATTCCATACATGAGTGCAGACCTCTCAGGAGGAAACCGAAATTTATATCCGTCAAAAAGAACAGCTATTTCAATGCATATATCTCCTAGGAGAGGAAGGCTGTGTGAGAAATATTACGTACATCCTACCTTAGTCCAATCACCCAGTTGAAGACGATCTTCTCACTGGACCCTCCCATATACTTCTAACCTTTCTACCCTTTCACTACCGCAACAGGGTATGAAGACACAAGTTGCATCATCAAAGTCCTGGGAGACTGAGGTGATGATGCGAGGGCAGGAGAAATTCCGCCTAAGTCCGAGATGCTAGCGATAAATGAGACTTCATCTAGAGTATCTACGGCAACAGAGATCTGGGCATGTATAAGTCAGGCCGACCATTTGAAACCGATGCAGGAGGGCGTTGTATTCCCTTTACATTCTCTCTCCCAGTACCGGATGAGAATGGAGACCAGAATTGGAGTCTTACATGGTACAGTAGCCACTGCCGCCTGGCTCTGTTCCCTCCAAGCCATCTCCATAGAGTGTGGAAATCCACAAACTATCAGAAGGAGAACCCAGAGAGGAAAGTGTGTATCCTCCCCCTACCCGCTTGCAGACAAGAGGATGACCCACAATGGCGGGGCAACTGTAGGGCAGATGGGAGGTACCACCGATATACTGACAACTCCCCCCCAAGTAGAGAAGCTGACACACACACAAGCATCAAGGCAGTAGTAAAGGGGCGAAGAGAATCCCACAACATGTTTTCACACTGGTATCCGCCCTGTTGACCAGATCATGATTGCCCCGGCGATCATGAAGGACCAGGACGAAGTATGAACCCAGCTGCTGCAGGGCCTAGAGGACGCCGCTGCCACTCTATCACCCAGGATCACCAAACCGATCACTAAGGTGCAGAATCTACACCCCAGGTGACTAAAGAGACGACGCCGTAGCAAGCAGTAGGCACCAGTCATGTTACCTTGGTGTACATGGGTCACACATCGACCTCTACCCGGAAACCAAACGAAGAATCCGACAACTAGCGGAGGGAGCTGCCGGCAAATGCACACTGCACACCTCACCCAGCTGTTATCACGAAACACCAAAGCGGCCTACCCAGAAGTTCAGGTGGCCAGCACCAGCGCACCGAACCCCAGAGAAGCGAGGCCTTTCTTTAGTGTGCCCTCCTGCCAAGAAACTACGTAACCAGCAAAACACCACAATAGTAATTACGCTATAGCAATGTGCAACTACGTAGTGGTAATGAAAAGAAAAAAATTCAATAGTGCGACGTCAGTGAATAAATACATCACACCACAAACCAATCAAAGTGCAGTGCTTCAGGTCACTGCTATGTGAACGCTCACTTAGTGAACGAGCAACTGTTATGATAAACGGAAAAAAAGAGAGAGAGAAAGAGAAAAGAAAGTATAATGACTTAGGCCCGAGCCAATGACCAAATTGTAAACAGTTGAGAAAGAAATAGAGTGAGTAAAATTATAATCTGTGTAATATTAGTCAATAGTTAGTTTGACATACATAGCCAAGGGAAGCATTATGTAGAAATGCGGACCAAGGCACGAGTGGATATAATATGTCACAGTGTTAAAACTGTGATGCATGACGTGTCATGTCATGCTGCCAAAGTAACTTTAGTGGGCACTAGGTTAGACACACCCTGATGGCCGGTAAGTTTAATCTCTGTGTGAAACTGGAGCTTGGCAAGTGTACAGTACAAGCCTAGTTGGTTTCTGGCAGGGAACAAAGTCTGGCTCTGCAAGTACTATTTTCCGCCTTGGCGGGACCACTCGATCGGGTAAACCTGGGCAGCGTATGACCAGCGACTGCGGCAGTGCCGATTGAAGCTCGACTATTTGCACATTAGGGGCTGCCCCTAATGTAGGTGTGTGGGTCGGCCTAGTTGTGCATGATTCTGTCATCGACGAGGTTCGTGGTTTTCGTGGCGTCTCCCACAACCAAAGGTTGGCAAAGCCCCAGTCAGTGTCCTGGCAACTGAGGTAGGCTTGAACTGGGTGATGACCCTCAGCGATTTTGGTACGTGGTTCAAATGTATCAGGCTCATAGGTTGGTGGAACTGATATGGAGAGTTTGCGAAGTTCTGATGCCACAACCCGGCAGGCACAACACACCCCCCTCCCCCCTCCTGCGCACGAAGCCAACAAGCCGCCCAGATTTTGGGCAAGGCCGAGCAGCTCCGACGAGGCGCGAAGCAGAATCGCTGACAGGAGAATTCTCACACCACTTAGGACCTGAAGAAGTCACGCCTCCCCCACACCCCTCGACGGCAGCCAACAAGCTTCCACTATATAAGTCCAGACGCTGCCGGCCTCTGGAGTCATCCTTTCGCATCTATAGCAACCTCCCACAGCACTACTAGTGCTCGAGCTCTTCAGAGAAGTATGTTACCTTACAAGTATGCCCCCGCTGCTACTTACTACGTACATGGAAGACCAGTCAACCCGACAACATACAAATAAGAACATTTTCTTTTAATTTCACTTTGTCTCCTCTAGACACCTTTTATTAGCAGCTTAACTTTAACTCATTTATATTCATTTAGAACCAGCTTTGCCTGGAACCACGCAGTTACCTTCAGCTATCCTCTACTTGATAGGAGGTAGCACAGGTCATGTATTTATTGAACTTTCAATAAACACACATTGCTCTCTACCTTTCTACTTTTATTCCAGGGTATTTATTTGTATCCACAGTTGAAGGTAGACTACACTGAGCACTGTTGACAGAAACCGCAAAAATTTTATTAAACTGAATTAAGACATGCATATTAGACCTGTTTCTTCCCAGCTACACATCAGCACTTTTAGTGCTCATGGGGGAGAAACAGTGATGCCATAACCACTAGAAACACCTTCACACCAGGAGGCACGACACACTCAGGTTGCTTATCACCATCCTCGCCTAATTAATGCATGGTCATTGTGGCCTGTAGTTTTACCGGGCATCCTAGTATGAACGCACAACCAGTAGAGGCTTGGTGGTCCACACGGCTCCACGTCCTTGATAGGCCCGCCAACGGTGAGGGATTAGTGGGGACTCTTATCAAGCCGAGCCGGCAAGTCACCATTGGGTTGTTAATCTCTCTGTACAAGGTGCACTACGTAAGCTAGAGAACTGTTACCCTATGCCTCACAAAAGGAGGAGTGGTAGAAAACGCAGGGAACAACACCTGGCTCACCCCGCTCTCAAGCAGAGTATAGCATTACCTCATCCTACGCAGGATAGACAGGTGGAACGGGACAGTGCCGCCAAACTGAGACGACAAACAGTCACGCCTGCTCCGGTCCTAGTAATTGACTTTCCACAGTGTGTTCGCATCTATACCACGTGTCACCCGGTTGTCAACGGACTCCTAACCGGTACTGAAGTGTGCCTAGGCTGGGACAATATCATCTTCTGGTATAAAGAAGCTCGTCTGTGAAACATCCGTTCCGGCATCAACCAAATCTGTCCCGCCTAAAGCCTACCTCGACTACAACATCCAGGAGCAGGAGTGAGTAAGTTCTAGCCAACACCCTTCATCTCATCCCAGCCAACTAAACCCAGTTAATCCGCTTTTGGTCTAGCGGTCATAATCCTCGACTAATGTACCAAGTCAGTCTAATCGGGCACGCATCAGCAAAGAACGGGTGGCCTTCTAACTCTGGTTTGGTGAGTGGTGTCCCAGAGGAAACTGGTCCCCTCACACCTAGGGAAATACCTACTCCACTTGGCACCACTAGCGCACAACGAGAAATGCAAACCTTAGACTGGCAGTTCAATCCCCTAACGAAGCTGTATCCTAGTGTCGTGGCTCTACCATTCACCACACCGATGCAGCGAATTGATGGCCTTCCAAGTTAGTATTGTTATTGGTGTTAGGTGTTTGGACAGAAAGAATAAAATCCCGACCACCTGCTGTCCCTTGTACTGCCTGATATTTACACGGAGAGGTACTATGACTACGGGAACGATATTCGTAAGTTGGCTGAACTGTGTTTATTTCTTTTAACAGAAGTAAACAGTGATTATGAATGTACTACCTCCTACCCAACAGGTGACGGCGACCTGCTTATAGGCTAACAAGGTAGACAGTAAAGTGACTATGAAAACAACTCTGACTTTAAACTACGCTACGACTGTTGTCCAAAAGGGACCGGTAAGTGTCTCAGTGTTTGCTGCAACGCAAGACGTGAAGTGAAGGATCTTCAGCTCCCAAAAGTGCAGTGAAGTATTAAGGAGTGTATACGTCTTCGGCACCACTAGGACACAATGAAGACCAAGTTAGGAGAGCTGATGGTTCCCGCGGCATCAGAGGTGTGGTGAAGGAAGAGGACAGACGTCAATTCCTTGAAGACTAGTCAAGAGCCTACGTGCAGCCCTCTATTTATACTGCTTGGCGGTGTGCCCCTTGCTTGGCTAGCATAGGGGGTTGTCCTAGAGAGGGGTTAGCAGCTGCAAAGAGTGTGACATAGATCCTCAGCAAGTGACATCAGTGGTGGGTGCTGGATCCAGACGCACACCTCGGCAAACATACTAGTAGTGGCATCTAGCGGCGCGCTGCTATACTAGGTTGATCTCGATACATGGCTTCGGTAGCTCTGCCTGCAAAAAATTATATCTGGCATGGAGTGTCCATCCTTTGCCTTGGGTAGATAAAACAAATCCTGACATGTCATTACTGGTGGCGGCAAATCAAACTCTGTTGAACATGCTCCAAGTTAGTTTGCACTGATGAGTAGAGGTTGATTTAATAAGTAGAAAGACGTCATGCGTCAATTGAGTAATTTTATTTGCCAAGCATGCCGTTAGGGGGAACGGCGGAGTGAAATAGTAATATGATCAGCTTGTAACAGCGGCACCTTAAGTCCAATGAGTTAACTTTAGTCATTTTTCATTTTATTTGCATATTAATATTAGTAATGTTAGGAAGCGTTCTTTAATTTTGCTTGTATATATTTCTGGAGTTTTTAAACAGTACTTCTCATATTAACTTGTGTAGGATTAAAAGTAGCTATAAGATACATAATTTTTAAGTTAGGAAGGACGAAATAGACTTTTTACAAGATTGAACTTAGGGCGAGTGGCAAAGCCGCTGTGGGAAACTACGCATCTTGAGAGTTCTACCAGTGTGACTTAGATATAAGAATGCAGATATGTAACATCTGACAGAGGTGAAGGTTGGGGCTAACTTTGGGGTCAGTTATGCTCATATTTCATTGCCTTACCAATATTACATCATCATTTGTAAATAATAGGGATGTCAAAATACCAAAAAATTCTCAATTTCGATTCCTACTTTGATTCCTGCCTTGATTCCTGCGTTGTTTCAGATTCTCGATTCCACAAGGAAATAAATTAATAGTATTCCATTTACACTGAACGCAAACAATATTTTTATGCTTATAAACTGTTTTCCACTAAATTTTTATCTTTTAATGATGGTGTGAAACTTGAACCACCAAACCCGCTTGAACCAAAAGTCCATGTCAGCCTAGCATTTTCTGTGATCCCGACAAAATTCCTATGTAAACCATGTGAAAAATGTCTGTTTTTTGCCAAACTCAAAATTTAGACCAAATTTTTACAGCATCGAATAAACAAAGATTTCTGTAGCATCGCTGAAAAATACATGATCTGATCAAGAAAACAACTAAGTATTAACAAAAATGTATAGTATTGACTATACTCATAAAGCCATACAAAGTCCATAAACAGTACATTATGTATACATGCAGAAGTGATACTAATAGATAACGCAAATAAAATAAAATTTCAAATCACATTGTTTTTACTTACATCTCACTGCCCAGCATTTAGTCCTGTTTATGTAATTTACGACTTCCGAAATAACCTATAGTTAATTTAGTCGCGATCTCGTACTTTGTAATAAAACAAATAGACATCTCAGACTACAAATCATGTATTTAGAGAGCACAAAAATAAAAAAATAAAAAAACATGGAAATACAGTACATATTTATATGAAATATGTTTTGTAGAGTTTTATTAGATGTTCAGAGCAAACTATTTTGTTTACGATGGCAGCCATATTGGTAACGAAGCAGCGAAAGTGGTGCCATATTTCCGAGATATTGATTTGCAATGCTATATAGCCAACACTAGCAAGTTTACCCTTGAATATTTTTTCATGAAAATTACGAATGAATTATGTATAAATGTAACACTAATAAATATGCCCTAAAAGTTAGAAAAAGGCACTGCTAAATTAAGGAAACCCTATTCACTGCACTTTATCAATCACAATATTCAAATTGTACATTGAAAATAATTTCACTGCTGTACATGAGATATATCTTGCATAGTTCATACGCCCACCGCCAAGCAACAAGTGCACAATTATTGACACAATTTTGTGAAACATGTTGCCATGCTGTTGCTTTCTCAAGTCACGTTACCATCTGTGGAATAATAATCAATTGTGCCATGTATATTTCAGTAAACATTACAAGATAATACTTTTTTCTGTCACAAATGTTTTTATGGGTGAAATTTAGTCTGAATTTAATATGTTTTATAGAATCGTAATTATCACTTGCGTGTTTTGGTTAGTGTATGGGTTTCAAAATGGCTAGACAAGTAACTGTTAGCAAAAATTGTTGTAAATAAATAAGTTTCATTTTATGCATTAGGTTAACATGCATTTTGGGGTTATGTACAACATTTATGAGGTCTAAAATCTAGGTGTACATGTCTGCATCCATTATTTTCCCGTATGCAACTGTATTTTTAGTTTGTCCACTGACAAATGTATTTTAGATAACTACTGTACCCATCCCTGTTATTTGTTGTTAATAAAAATAAAAAATCTCCAAAGAATTTGCATGTATAGGAATCGACATGATTTGATTCTCGATTCCTTTAATCGCTTAAGAATCGACAGTATCAACAAATCGAATTTGACATACCTAGTAAATAATAGTTTTAATCATCCATTAGATATTTGAGTGTTGATGGGTAGTAACTGTCAGAGACAAAGGTTGGGACTAATGTTAGGGTCATTTATGCTCACATTTCATTGTCTTACCATGCCTACGTCATCTCATG
The DNA here is from genome assembly GCA_029891345.1 of Dryococelus australis. NCBI lineage: Eukaryota > Metazoa > Arthropoda > Insecta > Phasmatodea > Phasmatidae > Dryococelus > Dryococelus australis. The sequence continues at coordinate 132,821,766 of CM056993.1, forward strand.
TATGAAAATAGTATCATATAAGTTCATAATGTACGTTAAGATGTTTAAAAATTGTACATGAGGGTTTAATATGTGTACAGTATAAGCTCATTTTTTGCAGCGACGTATATTTATCCAACTTCTATTTGACATTGATAGTCGCAGTATACATAAACAATTGTGTAATCTTATGAATTGAATATTGTATGTATTAAATCTTAAGTGATAATGGCACTCTAGACATTAACCTGGATTAGCACCAAGTGAGCCAAACGGGCTACTGAAAGACACTGGCATTCCAGGCATACAGTAAAACTTGTAAATATGTAGCAGCAGCACCGAATCAAATGTTTATTTACATTGACAGTTGCGCGTAAAATTTCGTGAAACAAAAGTGCAATATCTAAATTGATACATTAAACAGACTGTTTTCATAAAATATCTGGTCTCATAAATTATGGAAGATGCTGCATCCGATGTAAACGACCATAAAATGTCTATCATTTGGACATTTTGTCTGTGCTAATATATGTATTTAACCTCCAATGCACGGTGATTACATTCGATGGAATTATAAAACATCGCTAGCCACAACAAAATCAAAAGTTAAAAATGCCACACTAAAAAATTTACAAAAAGAATATACATATGTACAACTTGCTTTAATGTTTACAGTATAACACTGAAATTACATTGTTTTCAGAAGCTTGCAGTATTCTTGAAATCACACTATGTTGACACATTCGTTTTACCTAGCAGGGCCATTTCCACATGACAAAACAATAAATTTCTTCTACAAAGTATTGGATGAAATATTTAATGCCACTACATTTGCTAATTCAAGTAAGAAAAATTATTTTCTCTCGCTCTCCTTACTGTAGTCCCCGCTGTAAGTTGTGTGAAATTTAGAACTGTACAACTGTATACAAAATGTTCCAATGTATTTAACATTTGTTGATAATCAAATTGAGTCGAGAATTGGAATTGACAAAAATCTTAAATCGTCCTATCACTAAATTTAGAACAATGTGAAAATAACCAAGCCAAACTAATAAAGCAATGCCATTCATACCTGGTTATTAGTGAGGACATGAAAAGCATGTGCTACTACAATGCTGCCTGCAACATCTGACAGTGTGATTGCCTGAACAGAGATCCATGACGTGAAGCAACGAAGGATACGCACATGGATTTGCGGACTGTCACTACCATTGGATAAACAAGCCTTCTGCAACAAAACCACTCACTCACATTATACATTGATGTTCTTAGCATACAGCAAACATGTTTAAATTACAAAAATTGAACAGTAAGAAACTGAGTAGCTAAAATTCAGCTTGCACTAAATCATTGCCAACAGTGATCACCACTAAAAATAATTCCACGTTAATATTTATAAAAACAATGTGATTTTAACAAAACACTGTAAAACTGTGCATAATCTGTAACTAAGCAATACGTATATTGAACACAACAAAATAATATTTGAGGGTCATTCAATTAATGGTAAATGAACACTACTTTAAAAGATTACATATAATAGGAGAAAGAAAATGCACTACTTTCAGCTCTTAAATGTTTTTGTTCACAATTTACAACAAATAAGTAGTTTATAGTTTATTGTAAATCAGTATTTTAGTTCTACATTAACCTAAAAATATTTATACATCAAGTTATAAACCATTCATTAATATTCCTTTAAATAATTGCATGAAAATAATAATACCATTGTTGTAAAATAGAATTTCTTACCTTCAAAACTAGGGATGGATTGATACCACATTTTTTCGATACTCGATACCAGTTTCGATATCAAAACATTCTCACGATACTTGATACCAATATTTTTCTCAATACCAAATTAAAATTTGTCATGAACACAAAACAACTTGGCCAAGAAAATTGCTCATTTTACTAGTGTCGCTGACACACACAAACTATATAAAAACCCACATTATACTGGAAACAAATGGTGGACGGCTTGTAACCCAAACGTCCTTAACCAATGATAAACCAACACAGTCTCCTTCGATTCTGTAGAATCACGTTTCCACAGTAAAAGCTGTAATCAAACTTTGAGGAAAAGGATAGCTCAGTACATACTTATTTTGCGATTTCAAAGTTTTTAAATTTTATTTTGCAACTTCAAGGAAATTACTGTGATGTTAAATAAATATTGTAACTATCCAATACACACATCGTGGCCTAGCCAGCGGAATACACTGTCTAGGCCACGACAGGTGTGTCAGATAATAATTACGGTGTTTATGTTTGTGAATATTTACTAATGCAGTTGCATTATATAATTATGGTATGTGTAAGATGTACAATAACTTCTCAATTTGCTCGCTCGTGCCACTCGGCGCTCACTCACAACTCTTTACCTGCTTTTATTGTACCTGAAATATGTACCATAAAAGTGATAAATGGGATAAAAATGAATTAAATAAAAAAATTTGGTGCAGCAAATAATTGTGGTATGCATTAGATATACAGCAACTACTCAAGTTGCTCACTCACGCCTACCAGCACTTGCTCGCAACTCTCAACCCCTTTCTATTGTACCTCAATTATGTATCATAAAAGTAAATATCAAAAATCATCATTGTGGTATGTACGGGTTGCCTAAAAACATCTCAAGATGCTCACAGCTGTGTGAATATTATGCTATGAATAAAATATGGTATATTGTGGTCCACTCACACATAAATTATGATACGCTTTTCAAAATGATTGTACACATTCCCAATATTATGGTGCACTTGTACCATAACTATGGCACAAGAAAATGGGTGTTAAAATTAGATACTTTTGGATATTCTCATCCGATACTTGATACTATAAAGTATCGAGGATATCGAGGATCCCATCCTTAATCAAAACCTACTACAATGATTCTCAGATCAGTTGCAGAAATATGTGTTCAGATGATCACAAAACCATGTAACCACACACTTCTTTATCCTAATACATCATAATACATGTGGCCCTAGTTGCGAATATACCTGCACCAGCAGCATCATCACGTACCAGGAACTCAGTGACGGCGGGAGCAGTAGACACCAGGTCATTCATGACCTCCAGCCTCCTGTTGGCACCCAACCTGAGCATCCTCGAGTTGACCTCTTCTGGAAGCACTGTGAGAATCTCCAGCAGTGGCCAGGCATTCACTTGGCTGAACTTGGCGATGAGGTCCAGCACCGGTTTCTGCCATGATGACGTCTGCAGCATGAGGTCTGCCAGAGCCAGGCACAGCTGCAAGCACCCGAAACAATACATTCCCAACAGCTCACGTCATTCATGACAATGGTCGCAAATGCAGCGAGTCCTGAATGTAAAGGGATAATGGGGACAGTGCTCATACAAGCTGCATAGTACCCACCTCTGTGTTCCAAGATTGAATTTGTTTTCTACCGATAGTAGTATCAAAAACAACACGAATAGGATTTGAAGTTAAAACACAGTTTATGCAAGTCGTTTGTGATGTTTATACGCTTTCTTTAATCTAGTTTTAATACAGTTACATTATATTCATGTTGCTCAAAGTATTTTATTCATGTAAATGAATGAGTGTTGCAAATTAAAATGTAAAAAAACAATTTCACTATTGTTGACCATGTGACTTTCAGTTGTACTAGCGATGTGCAAATCTATGTTGGTAACATGCACAGAAGACAAAAATTTATCTTCCTCATCTTTAGTATACTGTCTTGATGCAACATCACACGATGTTCCTGCAAACTGCAACTGTACGGATATAGAAAACAAATCTGAACAAGTTATATTCTTCCATATGAACCCTTTTAAATTCAGTTGTTTGATTCTCAAGTACCCCAAAAACACCAATACTCTGTCACATTTCAAAATGGCTGTTCGACATCAGAAAATAAGTTGTTACAAATGAAAACATAACTTTATTGTTTATATTATACATAATTTCATTAATAGTTTTCATTATTAAAAAAACTTAAGCAGAATTTTTTTTAATCAATTATGGCTACATTTGGTTCAAAAATATTTTTAACAAATTATTAATGTGAAATAAATGGTATAACTAGAAAAAACCTAAAAGGTAATAACTTGGCTATGGATTATTAATACTGTTTCTGTTTTTAGAAGACCTCTCCCATGATCGATAGTCTCAGTTTTATATTTGCTCATTTCTGTTCAGAATCTGAGCCACAGTTAGGCAACTTTCAGAATGAGCACCTGGCAGTTTGTAGTCCACACTCAGCAGTTGTGCAGTCGGTAAAAGATTGTTTGCAATAAAGAGCAGTCAACAAAATATTGGTGTAAATAATACTGTTATTTGAAAGAAGTTTCAAAATATGATTCTCCAAAAATAATTATCTAAAATAATATAGCTATTTTAACTTACTTTAAACTTTAATTACTTTTAAAAGTGTGTAAATGAAAAATTTATTTTAATATTTTATAGGTTTTTATCTTGGGCTGTAATTTTGTGTTGGTTTTTGAATATAAATTTGTTACTCGTAAAAATAAATATCAATGGCGATTTATATATTCACATTTTATTTTTATCTTTATCTATTTTCAAAACCATAAAATGCAAACAAATATTTTTTTGGAGTATTTATTTTAAAATTATATTTTTGCTGCTTGTTTATATATTTCTTCTTTATTTCTGGACGAAAATGTCAGCAAATGACACAAGTATGAAGTGTTTTGACTGGCTAGCAGCAACTTACAGTCAAGCAGTCGGCAGTCCATGATAAAGTTAACCCATTCTGAAAATGCTCGACTGAAGGCAGCTGACTGCACAACTGCTGATTGTGGAAACCCATTCAGATACATGTACATTAATATTTATCTGACTGCAGACTGCTGACGGCCAACTCAGTGGCAGATCCAAGGGCCCGGTGTATGCCTTAGTAATGGCAGTAAACTAGAAAGTTTTGTAACTGACATTGAACTATTTGTTAAAATGGCATCTTGATATTAACAAAAACAATACACTTACAAACTTAAACACAAAGTTACATATTTACAAACAAACTTAAAGACCAGTTCAATAAGAAAAATAGTGGCTTAACTATATTGGTACTAAAATGTGTTTTATGAAAAATGTTTGAATAATAAATACCCTGAAACTTGTATGTTTGTATGACATGTCAATAATGGGATTTATGTGTTTTCTATAAAAGACTAGTATTTTAGTATAATTAAATCCAAATGGAAAAATAGTGTGCAGAAGTCCAAAATGTGCCAGACGAGTTGATGCTGCTACACGAAGAAGTCAGGTTGTTCAGTTCCACACTAACAGCACTACAGGGCAGTTGGGCAAAAGCTGCTCCGCATGTGCATATTACCTGTCGAAAAAACATAAGTCGCACAGAGCTGTATTAGAGAGTGATGTTATCAGCTTGGTGTGTGTAGTACCAGCAATGTCAAGTGGTTTGTCTCTCTCCAGGGGCAAGTGCTCTGTAGAAACCTTGCCTACACCACCACCCCTACGTTCCGTCCCTCAGAGCTACGCAGAGATTATTTTCCCATTTGAAATTTATTACAGCATAAGAATAATCAGGAACAAGAGGTCAGGAGTACACTTCATGAAAATTACTCTTTAGTGACAAACTGTCATTGCTTTTGCACACATATTATTCTTTTGTATAATATAAAAAATAATTATTAAACAAAATAGTAGCATATTGAAATGGAATATGTATTGTTACAAAAGAAAAGGCCACATATATGATGCACTTAAAAAAAAAAGTTTAGTGTTCACTGTTGGTAATAAACATATAAAAATTATGCTATTTTGGCAAAATTATGTAATAACAATATTTGTCCTAAGTGCAATTAATTTTTATTACATATATTCTTACACACATCCATACCTTGACGACAATAAAACAATGTTAATCTCTTCAATTCGATAAATGCTTTAAGAGCAAAAAAATCAAGTATACACAAAGGTACCTAACAATGTTTAGTTTAACTTGATTCATATCTCTCTCCTCCAAAAATACTTTTCACTCTTTGGACAGAATTTCACCAATTTCACTAATAAATTACAATAATTTATAGTACTACGTACTTAATAAGGATACCCAAATATTGTAGCTACCAATCATGCCAAGAACTTACTTTTAAAATTATGGTTGTAATTTTTTGGGTGCTACATCATAAGTCAGGATCAATTTAACTGAAGTGAACCAAAATTTTATATATATATATATATATATATATATATATATATATATATATATATATATATATATATATATATATATATATATAATATATATATATATATATATATATATATATATATATATATATATATATGCTGCATGCTCTCCGCAATGAAATTGTAAAATAGTGTTAAGATTTGCATAATTTTAATATAAATGTTATGAGAACAGGGGAAAGGGACATCTTGTTGGGCAAATTCAAAACTATGTTTATTTATTCTGTTAGAGCCGAAAATTGTGCACATTTCAACACAAACATCACTCTTCTGCATCAAAATTTAACAGACATGAATTTTTTAATTCTAATAAGGCAAAAGAAAGTGTTCAGTAAAATGCATTTCAAATTTCTCTGTGTAATTTGTCTGAATAGTGGATATAGACTGTTCTCAATTCATTGTGCAGTTTTGGATGCACTACTTAGGATCTCACCAACTGAAAACTGAGTATCTCAGCCATGACTTATAGTCTATTCGCATTTTCTTCACCGTTTTTAAATCAAACCTTTAAAAAATCTACCCATGTATGACGTGTTTAGTTGTTTACAACATATGCCATATATCACAAGAGTTTTATACTTGTGTTCATAACAGTTACTACTTTTTCTGTTAAATTGAAATGTTATTCATATTTTAACTATAAATTATAATGTTTCATTCATAATTAATTTGAGTAAAGATCAGGGAGAAAATAGGTATGTTGGTGGTGCTGCCTAGTGAGAAATAGTTCTTATACAAAATAGTGTTATACTTAGTGCGGACAAATTCGGTGCATTGTCCTTTCATGTAATTTTCCAGACTTAGTTAAGCTTAGTTTCCATGAGGCAGAGGAATATCCTGGAAGTAGAACTTTAGCAGGGCTTCAGAAAAGTCTGAAATAACCATGAATAGATTATAGAATTTTGTCTCTCCTGTAAAATTTGTTTGGCTGACGAGAGGCCAATTTCCCCTTTCCGCATCACAAATAACAAATTGTGTATAGAACCTTCATGGACTAAAAGCTCAAAATATGTAAAAGAATTTTTTTTCCTAAGTAATAAATAAAATGACTCAGTAAATAGTATCTCAAAAAGTGAAACTACGAAAAACATCCAAAACCTAATATTTTGATCATATTAGTTTAAATTTGGGTATGGTAGTGACAAACTATACTAGTGAAGATTATTAGATACAATTGGCATACTTACGTAAATTAAATAAGAGTCAACAACTGTATGAATTTATATAAAATAATAATTTAGTTCAGAAATATTTTTAGGTAATATCATTTTCGCTAAAATTATATTTATATTAACTGTTCATTTGAAATGATCAATTTTGACTATGAGTGTGTATATATTTGTTATAAATATGATAGTGTCTGAAAATAAGTGATGGCCATACTAATTTCATACACCCTCACACAGTTACATAACAAATCCTCGCCCAACTACAATTCTCATCTAGACATAAATTATATCCTTTTTACTTCTCCCAAGCACCAGCTGTCAGGCTCCTGTAGAGAGACTTTCCATCCCATGATTGGAGCTACACAGTCGAATCACATTATTATGACTATGACACGTGCCACTTTCCAGTATTGTAACTAAACGATGATGACTCATCAACCATCACATATTTTACATAACCCGAGGAAGGGTAGAACCCAGCTTAATTCACGAGTGCCTACAGGATCGCTCCTAGTGATAACAGACAAGTGAATAAAACCAAGCAATGCCATTCACGAGCGCCGTTTAGATCGCCAGTATCTTGGAAGGTGATTCTAGACACATGAATGAGATATTGTGAAAGCCGTCAAGACACACCTGCCCCGCGCACTCAGAGAGCCACCAAGTTGTCACCTGCCATGAAGCATTCCAAGCGCGGCCGATGCTTGTCGAAGCAGAGTGCCGGGCAAAGGACACCTACCATTAACCTCGGCCTCGCACTAGAGGGACGTCACAACCTTCCACCCCGATCCTGGTGAGGACATGCCTAGCGCACTATAAAGGACAGTGCGCTGCCAAGGACAGGCATTATCTTCTCCAGTAATTTGTCTCAACACTTCATGTGCTAGGGCTCTCTACTGACTACCTGGTCTTCTAGATCTTCAGCAGCCACCAGTGGCTGTCACTACCAGCCTCTACCACTAGCTACCAGAAGCTCCATTGGTTTCAAACCACCATCTGCATCTACCAGACATTTTCCATCCGCAAGCCTGCAGCCCATCACACCTTCCATTGCCATAACTCCTGGTTCAGCAGCTACCTCTACTTGCTGGTAGAGACAACTACATCCACTGCCCTTAAAAGTAGTGGCCCCCTTTTTGTAAAGTCTCTTCTAGACATCTCTTGGTTAGAGTAGCTGCGACTGATTTGTTTTCATAGCTGTCAAAGTCATTCACCATCTTAATTAGTCTAGGTGCAAGTCACCTACACCTGTTTACCTTAGGTTAGTTCCAGATCATACTCTGCTTGGTTAGGAGGGAGTACCAGTCACCGTATATATTATTCCTAATAAATACATCTTGTTTATATCCCAAGAGTGTTTCTATTTTAGAGGTAATACCTACGATCACTAGAAACTATATCTTCATACGTCAACCAAGACTGAGTGCTACAAGTTTACGAACCATAGAGTAGAACTGCAGGTTCCCTTCAGGAGTCTGCATGTAAGAGCACACACCAACTTTCGACAGCCACTCGTTCTATACACCCCGGTGGATAGAAAGGTAGAGCCACAACCTCTTGGTACTCATCTCAGAGGGGTGAGACAGTCAGTCAAGGTTGTACTGCTACCAGAGCGCTTATGGTGCTAGAAAGAGTATTTGCCTGGGTCTGAAGGCATAACCACTACACCAAATAGTGGTAGGAAGACGGATCACACAGTTCACCGCTCCAGGTTTGTGTGCCAGAGGTGCAGGGCTGATTGGAGCACCGGACTCACACTGTCAACCACTACTGGAAGCACACCTGCACCATCAACCACTACTGGAAGTACACCTAGCTAGGGTTCTGTCTCAAGTTCATGCAGATCGAAAGTATACTTACATATCAACGAGACCTCTATGCCTTTTGGGAAAATGAACAGATCTCAGAGGAAGGAGCAAAAGGCGGCGTATTCCGCCGCCAAGCGAGTGTGCATAACGGATCCATCTGCACGTAGCAGAGAAGCCAACCAGCCAGCATCAGCACACCCTAATAAGACAGGTATACCGAGCCGAGCCAGTGTTCCAGTCCGGCACAATGTTGTACCCGCTAGTGCTAATTGTGTACCCAGCCGCCAACCTAAACAACTGGTGCTAGTTTCTAGTCTGAATCTTAACAATAATTAATAACTTCAGTTATAATCAGAGTGTACCTGACCTAGCGCAAACAAAACACGTTGACTATGTCACAGTTCCATAAGACGACATGCGCCAACCGCTACAAATGCAATTTGCTGTGCATAGTTCACGACGTATGGCACGTGACGTGGGCTGGTGAAGTGGGTATATAATGTGACTAACAGGCTGGCTGTTGTACACAGTGCGCTTCCTGCTGTCATGGGTAGGGGAAGCTATTTAACAGAGTTGCAAAAAGGGATGATCATCGGCTTTCGGGCAAAGGGGGTAGCATTTCGGAAACAGCGATTTTTGTGAACTGTACACGTGCCTCTGTGGTAAAGGTGTATCATGAGTGGACGAATAACAACAATGGAATAACCATAGTGGAAACTGCGGAGCTCCAAACACCATTGATGTCCAGATTAACGTTTACTACAATGGTGCGTGAAAGTCAACCAACAGACTACAGTGGAACAGCTCACACTCCAAATGAACCAGGGGGCCTCCCGACACATGTCTACCGGAATTGTTCAGCAAACCCTTCTGCAAATAGGACTCCGAAGTAGACAGAGAATGACTGCACTCATGCTAACACAGGTACATTGACAAAAATGACTCAAATTTGCTTGACAGTACGGCAACTGGACTGCTGCTGATTGGCGACGGATAGCCTTCCCCGACGAGTCACGGTTTCAGCTGCATAGAACAGATGGATGTCAGCATGTCTGGTGAGAAACGACGCTGAACCCACACCCTGCATGCATTGCTGGATGAACACAAGGCAGTGGGGCAGTGGTATGGTCTGGGGAATGTTCTCATGGTATTCTCTACGTCCCATTATCCATGTGCAAGGCACTCTTGATTGATTTGATTATGAATCCATCCTCCGCGATCAGTCCACCCGTACATGACTGTCTTTCCTCGGAAGGATTGGATCTTGCAGCATGATAATGTACCTTGCCACATGGCTAAAAGTGTCCGTACAAAGCCGGAAGAGCACAATCAAGACTTCAAAGTTCTTCCCAGGCCCCCAAACAGCCCCAAACTCATTTCAGTTGAACATCTGTGGGATCACCTCAATCGTCGTGTATGCCGTCTTGTCTCCTTCGCCACACACCCTTCAACAGTTGTGGGAAGCACTGCAGACAGCATGGCTCCAGATACCCGTGGAGACCTATCAGCACCTAAGACACTGCAAGCTCGTCCGATAATCTTATCCTTAAATGATAACTAGATGAATTATACATGAGTCAAACAAAATAACAAGCGAATGAAAGAAAAACCAGAAAAATTCCAGAAAAAAAAAACAAATTATGAGTATTTATTCAGTTATTTGAAGTATAATAACAAACATCTATATGAACTTAAATTTAACAACCAATCAACACAAAGAATAATAATTAAATGAACGGGTGATTGTTAAAAGGGCTCTAAGTCACTTTTATATAGTTTTGAGAAAAACAAAAAAAACTGTTTAGTTTGTATAATTTATATGATGAAGCAATGGGAATACTAAATGATATTTGGTATGCATAGTCTAACATTCATGTGAATTTTAACCTAATTGCATGATATAGGTAATTAAAAATAAATAAATTATGTTGTTATGTTGTTCCTTTAAAAATAAATAAATTATGTTGTTCCTTTAAACACTCAACAAACTTTAAAAAAAAGTTTTCATTTGAAATAATGTACAGTTTCTGCAAATACTCAACAATATTTGTTACAATTTATTACAAAATACATTTTCTGTATAAGAACAAATTTACAATGGTGAAATGATGTGAACAGTAAAGAAAACCCTTTTTGTTGAACGAAATGAGTAAAATGTTATTCAACATTGTCATGAGAAACATCATCAGATTTCATTCCAGAATTTTGTGTGTTCATCTTAAATATATGGCATTACCTTCTTCAGATCTGTGATTTTAATCCTTTTGATAGATATTTTCCCTTGAGGATAAGCTTTTTGACTTGGTGACACATCATCATAAATTTTTTAAGAACGAAGGTATGTAACATTTCAAAAATACCTGACCTGATGTATTCACTTGATTGTATAGTTATAGAAACTGAGGTTTTTTTATAGTGTACAGGCCACCAAGTAGAATAAGAAATAATCATGTCCATTTCGACAAGAATAACAGTCCCTGGATATATCTTTTAGCACTAGCTATAAGTCCACATAGCTCCCGTGGTGTATAGATTTGATCGCATTTCTTTATGGGACGTTTTATAATGCTGAATTTCCAGTCACGTGGGTTATATGAGTGACCACGCAGAGGAAAACAGTATTTTATAATTTTGAACTTGCATGTGTCTGTTAAAGCAAGAAAAACTCTGGACAAAGTATGGTTCTTATTTTGTCCTGGACAATTATCCATAAAGAAATGCAACTCATTTACAGTTTTTGGGACAAAATTTTTGATATAGTGCATCAGGAATGAGGCTACTTCATCAGGGCCTTTGTGTGCTTCACCATCGTGGTAAACGTAGTAGTGGCCGACATCTGTTCTGGTGTTGAAAATACAAAAGACATTTACTGTCAGTTGCTGCAAATAGAATATGTCGTCAACAGGTATCTTAGGAAGACTGACATTCTGCATGTAATCAAACACTAGCCCTAAGATGTTTTCATTTTCCTTAGTTTGTGTTGTTGTTTCATTAGGAGCATTTGTGAATATTTTGCTCGCCTCAGATGTACCAATAGCTCAAACGAAGTGATTCGTTTCGCAGTATCGTTCAAATGGGGACTACGTACACACCTTTTTCTTCACAAAAAAAAAACTACAAGTGTTGATTTGTGGTCTTCCGAACGTGAGATGAAAATTTTTATTAAAGTATTTATTATAAAACTCATACGTGGTATTCGTGCCTGGATATTTTGCCTTATATAATTCATACATTTTCCTAACAGACAGTTCTGATGACAAATATGTAATATGTCTTTCAGTAGACACGTAGTGCGTTTTCTTAACAGGAAATGAGCTTATATGCTCACATATGTTCAAAAGTTCATTTGGCCCTATTTTGTTTGCGCAAAGATGTCTGCCATGCTTATCACGAGGCGACTTTCCTTCTAAAAGTATCTACGAAACACGTTTGGTTCGCTTGTCACTCACATCATACAGTCTGAAAAAGGCCTCCTGACAAACTTCTATCTTGGTTTCACGAAGAAGTACATGGCATTTAAACGATTTTACTCTCAAAGTAGAATCATCTTTTTAAGGCCGCTGTTTTGAAACATTCCTCCCCTCTCATCCATTGTAAATATAGATCTCATTCGTCTTTGGAGTGCATTTTTCAAAGCACTTGTTCTTGCACCTGTAAAAAATAATAATAATAGTTTTTTTTAGGACTATGTCATTAAGAACAATAATACTTTCAATTAGACCTGAAAGGTTGGTTCAAGTTAGTAGATTAGGTAGGTTCGAAGTAACTTATAACACTAGTGCTTAATGCACAGGTTTACCCAATATACAAAAATAATCAAATATTGCTGTACTTATTAATATAAAATCTTTATTATCTTTAAAATAATAATGCAATACATATTTACTTGGATGGTAAACCAGTTGATCTAGCTTGTTGCTGTTTTCCTCCATATCCTATGCATTCTTTGCCTTCTAATTTCAATTTCTTAGTTAAATTGTGGTTGTACATTGCCAGATTATTTTTTTCCTCTTTCTTGGTTTTACTAGACTATCATTTATACCACTACTTTCAGAACATTCACTCATTGTACTAACTACATAACAGCTACTAGTTGGTAAGTGAAAAAAAAAACTTGCAGCAGTGTTGCCACTAGTTGAGAGTTAAAACGTCCCTGAGTCACTGCCAATTGTTGAGTGTTAAAAGGTACCTAAGTCACTGACTTAGGTCCCTTATGACTCTCACTATGAAAATTCAGTAGCTGGAAAACCTGCTTACAATGTTTGCATTAGATATCTTTTAACACTCAAAGGTATGTGAACCCTCAGAAATATCATATTTGCATCAAACTCATTTTGTGAAAAAAGTGACTTAGGTCCCTTTTAACAATCACCCATTCAAATGTATTAAAAAATTAATAATAAAATCTGGCAGAAGTAATCTACAATTATAAAAAGTTAAAAAACTAACTATTTCAAGAGTGAAGAAACAATTGGGGGGGGGGGGGGGGGAAGATGTATTTAAAGGCAATATCTCTAAATGTGATAACAAGAAAAGTAGTTCTCTAGATTAACAGAAAAAAAATATATTTAGAAAAATATACTAATATAGATTGTATATTAAGTTAAACTCTCTGAGGAATCAATTTAGTCGATATTTGATTTAATACTTATAAGCTTCTCCTTATCCAAAAGAGCGGGAAAAAAAAAAAAATATATATATATATATATATAAATAAAACAACCGGTGACATCAAAACTCTTTAAAAGTTTAAACAATTAAATTCAAATTTACAATCTCCATCAGCAAAAGGACAATTCAAACAAACTACAGTAGTGACTCGATAAAATAAAAACACTCTCATTAAATGAACTGATAGGTGTGTCTCAGAGTTTAAAACCTCAAATTAATAACAACAACTGGGAATACTGTCTCGAAGCTCTCTTAATTTTGAAGGTATGCCTGCGTTAGAGATTAAGTCAGTATAAGCACCAGTTTAATCTTGACAAAAATTATAAAACTCTCGTTAAAACTGAACAAGTATTAACTGCTCTCAGCAACATATCCAGACTTACTTTAACAAGAAAATAAGAGAAAAAGCTTTCATAGATCAATGATTGGCCAGAAATTTTCTGAAAACTGCAGTAATAAAATAAAACTTAAAAATTACTATAGGTTTAAAAGTTACAAGACATCAAACTCTAAACAAAACAATTGGCAATCGCTAGAGGACGGTTATCATAACAAGTTGACATCAGAGCCAAGTACCAACCTTCACAATCTAAACCACAAATAAAATGAATCCCTAAAATAAAAATGACAAATGAATAACACTTACTATACACTTACTTCCAAGCATACTTATTCATGACTAAAATAAACAACCAGTAATAGACGACTTCAACTTACTAACAGCTGTTCATAAAACTTATAGCTCACCTTAGAATTTATGGCTTAGATGGCTAGTGTCTTTCTTGGCGTCTCACCCCAGATTACTCTTAATACTCTATCACTACCCAAAAAAGGCAACTTATAAGATTGATTCGACAGGGCCATTCTTCCTGAAATCAGGAAAAAATATCCCGCTCAATCAAAACAAACTAAATTGCTTATACTTAGTTCATCTTTACAAGATTCTGCAGGCTCCTCCCTGCCATGACTCCGCCACACGCCCTCCTAGCTCGCCACATCTTCACGACAACAGCCACTCCGTGCCTGACCTCGTTTTACCTCATTCGTCACGCCACCTACATCCACCAATCATAGCGTGTGATTCTTCCCTAGCAACAGCTGTCGGCAAAAAGTCCTTGCCGCAACACTCCCTTTTCCCCTCAGTGGCCTACACAATCTCTGCTGCTTTCAGCACGATGCATTCCCCCTCACCCCTGACAGCACCACCCAACTTGCGGCTGCTGTGACACAAACAACACTCTGAAGGCGACAGCTCAGCTACTTACGAAGTAAACATTTCTGTACAAAATAAAGCAAAAAAAAATTTTTGGACTTCTCGAAAATGCAGTGACAAAAGGAAAACTGCATTTTTACTTCAAACATCACATTACGACCTTCCCATGTATAAGCTAGATCACCTGTATGTTCTATTTCTAGCTGTGCACAGACCGGATGTTAGAATTCAAGGTCACATGCTGGTTATAACTCGTTCTATGACATTAAGTGTTACAGAAGCAGGATGTTCAGTTTAAATAGTTGTGCTAGTGGACGAACCATATGCAGCAGTGACTTGTACTGTTCATGCACTAGCCCAGTCAATCACAGCCCTTATGAATGAGTTATTAAACTAAATAAAGTATGTGAAAACCAGCAACTTTTTGCTGTCATTGTTCTTTGTTGGTCCTGCAGATTAAGAAACAACTATGTAGTGTATTGTGCAAAAGAGAAGCAGTGTGGGAGGGCAAAGGGCTCGCAGTTGCTGATGAAGTATCCTGATACTCTTATCATGCAATGTGAAGTTTCTGGTTACCTATTTGTGTTGACACATCTCTCAAAGCAAGAGTAGTAACACCACCTATGTTTCAAGCCTTCATGAACCATATTTAAACAAGTACGTGGCAAGAAAAAAGCATTATATATAGTCTATTCACGAAATCTTCACACTTCACAATTCAAAATCTTGAAAAATCAAACTATGTATGACATGCTTGGTTGTTTCCTAAAGCTATGCGATGTAAGCCTATCACAAGCATTTGATACTTCTGTTAACACGAAAGTGTGTTTGTTATGTTTTGGTTAAGCTGAACTATTACTTAAACTAATCTATATATTTTAATATATAATTTATAATTAACATGACTGACAACAGAAAGAAAATAGGTGTGTTGGTAATGACTAGTAAGAAATAGTTCTCATGTAAAATATTTTTAAACAGAGTGCACACAAATACGGTATGTTGTCCTTTTTAATGTAATTTTCTAGACTTAGTCAATCTTTGTTTGTACGATATAGCAGTTTGCTATGGCAAATTTATTATTTCTATTTTGATGCCTATTAATCTGTAATGTTTGTATTGAATACAATTGTTCGGTTACATTTTGAAGTAATATTAATTTTAGGCCCTAAACTTTATTTTCAGTAATTTTAAAATCACTAAATATTTATTTTGTAAACCACTCATCCATTTTATTTTGTTATTTATGATTCTATGGTATCATGTATTTTAACCTATAAATGTAAAATAGTTTATTTGTATTGAAAAGTTATCTACGTAAATTAATTTTGCAATTTTCGCGAGTAGTTAACAGTTTTACACTTTTGTTTCAATTGTATTTTATTTTTCGTAATTTTCTTTTGCAGTTCACCGGAAGTAGTATTTTATGTATGTACTTAGAATAGAGATACTGTCTATCTCATACAAGATGGCAAGATTTTGACAGTCAGTGAGTGGCAACTTGACGAATACGAAACAAACGAAGTGCCGTTTAGAAAATGGTGTAACAGCTGATGCGAACAAAAGTTAATGTTAAGTTGGCTATTCTGAGCGCACTGGCGACGCACATCAGACAAGTACAAAATACGCAATAACAAAGAGTTCCTAGAATAATTAATATATTTTAATTTACGTGGTCACAAAACAGCAGTTTTATGTGTTACAAACTAATCTTCGTGCTAAAGTGGTAATGTATAGGTGTTCAAAATGACCAAATATATTTCAAATTCGTGTCGTTTCGAGACAGTAATAGGAGAAAAGGTGAACTCTAGCTCTATATTAAGACTTGTTCGAGTTTTCATCAAAAATGGCATATATAAAATCTACAATAAAAAAATTCAAACATTTCAATGGGTCAAAAATGTACTTTAAAAAGTCTACCTTAGTATCCGGCGTTTTGGCACAGTTGGGTGTGGAATAGTGATGTTAACACTACCTTCCTGGCGGTGGTGCAGATGGTACACGTAGTTACTGGTGGACGATTAATGGGCCGGGGGTGGAGTAGGTGGTCTTGATACAGGTGTGTGCTTCGGCGGGTAGTAATAACTAACAAATTCTTAACTAGGCCCACCCCAGAGTCGAGTTCGGACTCGTGTTCGCAAACTATGAGGGGTGAGACTGGGAGTGGTCCTGGTGCGGTGACCTCAGGTATTAGCAATGGGGGCGAATTATCCGGGACTGTGGTGGTTAAATGAGAGTTGTTAGAGCTAGATAATTCTCTGTGGAGGGTCCGTCAGGCCTGACGACATAGTTGGTTGGAGTGTCCACCTCCCTTCTTAGTCATTCGGAAAAATACTAACACAACTTAATAAAATTAAAATACACTAGACTCTCTCACTAGGTCAACAAATCTCACAACTCCCCTAGCCATCAAGGAATGACTTCTCAGTCACTCAGAGGCCCTACCGATGAGAACTATGGGCTAGAGTTGGAATGCGTCCGCAGGCAGGTGTGGGTGTTCCGGACTCGCCCAGGTATGGCTTTTCAGACTAGAGATCTTTTCAGACCCAGTGATACTGATGAGTTCAGCCCATCCGCACTTGGTCCGCAGAGAGAACTTTAAAATTTACGTTGAGCCAAAATATTTATAGCAATTCTTGTGTAAAAATTAATGGGTCAAAGATAAATTGCCAAAGTCCACAATGTTAAATATTACGTAGCGTTTATTTCGCTTTCATGAAAACACTGGGGAATCAGGTTCTTTTATAAACTAATGAAGTTTATAATTTACTTTGTTCGATGCCAAGTGAATGCAAACCTAATTGTACAGAATTTTCAAAATTCTATAGCTTTTACAGCGAGGTATTTAGATTGAAGCGTGAGTTAGGACGTTGTGACACCCTGCAACCGCAGAGTCAAGGAAGACTGGGGTAGGGGGTGCACGGTGCAGATGTCATGGTTGCCTCTGAAGCACTTGCTGCCGGAACTGGAGCTGGTAGCTGGGGCTGGAGTGAGCTTTCGCAAGCTGCAAGCTGGGAGAGATGGAGGTCATTTCAGACCCAGGAGAGCCCACTGATCATTGCAGTCGGTGGGCTGACGAACTCTGGCAAGAGCATTTTGAAGGTTCCTTATATAGTCCAAATTTCATCTTGGTGACTTTCCCAGGGGTGCGGGGGTTGTAAGCCTCTCGACACAGGAGCTGGTTATCTTTGTTAGCAGGCTGTGCTGGATGTTTCTTATCGCCTCAGGTGGAGGCTGACAGGTTTACCTCCTCTGCCCGAGGCTCGGCAGCTGTGACGTCACTGGACGCAGGGATGTTGCGATCCTGTGGTGACTTTATTAACTTTCTTAACAGAGTCAGCTGGTCTGTGGCTCGTCGGGTAAATTAATTTAAGGTTGAGGGGTTGACGTGTGCCTGCCGGAGTCTGGGCGGGCAGAACAATCTTGTAATTAATCGTGCTAATTACGTCAGTGTCTGTAGTTGTCCAGCGCATGGAATTAACCCTGTAGCCACTTGGAATTATGTCTGCCGCTTTGGACTTGCCCCATACTTCTCAGTGCTCGCTGATGGGGAGAAATCGGAGTGATTATATAATAATAATATACCAGGTTACACACACCAAAGTGATCGAACAGCATTTCTGTGGGATATCGTAGTTACCGTAAACAGTGTCGCATTTGACGACACTGGCTAACAGTGAGTTGAATAACTCCAAACTGAATAACCTAAAGCATTTTAGGGCTTATACAGTTAGACCCATACTGAGAATCCTAATAACTGAAACTCCAGCCAATTAATTTTTCTAACTTATGCTGGTTCAGTCAAAATAAAATTTTACAGCATCACCCAAATTTATGCTTGCCCTACAAGGCCACAAATCCAAGTGGTAAAAAAAAAAACTACCGGGACAGTGAAGAGTTAAGTGTTGTAAGCCTACATCACATACCTATAATAAATAACACTTTAAAATGTTTCATAAATAGCACAATATATACAAGGCTAAACCGTATTATTAACTAGCATTAATAAACTGTTTCGTCCACTAATTTAAAATGTGGACTTTGCAGTTGACAGTGGGTACTATTGTAAACCAACATTATTGTTTAGGCCTATGTATATATTTTTGTAGATATGTATCAAAAGTAAATATGATGAATAATAGGCCTATATTTTTTTTGTAGACTTGTACCAAGAAAATGTAAATATTATGAATCTGATAATGACTGTATAATGGTGGTACGGAAGTTGTAACATTTTGTACTATGGAGCAATAGTGGTATAGCAGTTGTAACTTTTTGAATTATGGAGCTTTATCAATTTTGGTCTATTATGTATTTCTGACTTGTATTATTTTGTAAATTGACATGTCTCATATTCTGTAAAATGGATCTACCAGATGAAAATAAAAACAAAATTAAAGATAAGAAGGGTCCTCAACTTGATTAAATCTCTCAACAGTCAATACACAATATTGTTTGAATAGATTGCCAAAGCAGAAACATAAACAAATGAGTAATGTCTTTGGAAATGCTTAGAAAACACAGCAAAACTGCAGACATTACACCACTTAAAGCTTCTGATCATATAACCACTGAAGACCGCTTAAATAAAATTTAAATAGGCCAAAACAAAACATACGGAAAATATTCCGATGACACCAATGTTAAGCGTTACCATTAATAAAACATTGAATTTCACTCACTAGATTAATGATGCTACTACCATCAGCACATCTGTAAATATCTATGCAAACCTACAACTTGAACTGCCCACCCACATCTTGTTTCACTGGCACTACATGACCTCTATAGCTCCAGTAAACTCAGTGCTTTCAGTAATCAATATAGCTTCGTGAAGGTGTCATCTAACAGTGCGTGGAAACAAGTGCCATTTATCATCTGTGTTTGCCAGCAGTATTGGAACAATAGCAGGCAATACTGTAATAACTGGCCAGTGAAATCAGCAAGTATCAGAAGGTTGCAAATATCATACAGATTGTACGTGTTTGCAAATTTTGTGGGTTTTTCTTAATAGTTCTCTAAAAGACTTTTCTTTTTAAGTTATTTTACTGGTTAATCTAATCAATACTGTTCTGTAAAGGACAACAATGCATTTAACTTTTTGTCCAATTACATAGTTTAAAATGTTTTCATTTTGTGTGTTTACCATTCCTATTTTATTTTCATTGCCCTCCCAAATTAGCAATTTTTTGGATTAAGAATGAAAATAAAAATACTAATTTCTCTGTAGAAAAGATTCAGCCACATTTTGAGAGAATAAGAATACTATATATAAAAATATTTCTCTCATTTTTTTTTTAAAGTTGTGAGACTACGTTAACTACTCTAGCTAACTGTTACACACTACAGGCAAAGAAAAGCAATGGTCTAAAAATTTTATCACACATTTTACTATAAAGACTTTGTGAATAAAACACAACCAATCACAAAAAACTTTTTAAAAAAAATCGGGCAATGCAATGCCTAATTACTATTGCTCCAAAAAAATTGCATAGGTAGGCCCTAATGTATTAAAAGACTGAATATTTCTACACAACAAATAAATCACCACTTAATTACCTGCGTCACAATGACAGTGTTTGTCGTATCAGTCACTTGACCTATGTGCTCCAACAAGGAGTCCCTGAGGGAACCATGAGCATCTGCTGGCAGCTCATGGAATGATAACTGTATTTTGGTGCGCATTGTCTGAGCTGCAAAGTAACAGGACTCCAAGTCTTGCTTGTGATGCAGCATTTCGTCTGCAATTTTCCACGCAAATACCTGAAACGTTTGGGAGAAAACATGTTACAGGAAGCCGACATGCAACACGAAGAAAGGTTAACCTAACCTAAAAAAAAAGCATGCACATCAAACTGCGACTATACTGTGTGTTTAAACTGAAGGGACAAAAACACTTATGATACAAACATGACTCTTTCTGCTATACAGTTATTTTTTGTGCATACCGATTTTTGTAGTTCTCCCAGCCATAACGAAGCTTTCTCCTTTTCAACCGTGTCAGGATTGTGATACAAGGCAAAAACCGCTTGGTAGACAGTCTCAAGAGGCGGAGGTGTATCCATTTCTTCTCAACTAAGGCCGTCAATGTTATTCTACATAACAATTTCGATAAAAAATATTTACTAAACACTACAAACTCTTACAATTATTACAACTGCATCCTTCAAAGTTTACAAAATCGTCCATCATGATCTGAAATGCGAATTTCGTTTGTTCGGCATTTGTTTTGTGAGAATGGGCCTGATGGCGGGAGATGTGCGACAGAGAAGTGTTTAATGTCTTTGTTTACGTAAACGCTTCGCATTAACTGTCATAGAATTTATCACTTAGGAAGTGTCATGTGATGATAACTTTGAAACAGTCGTATTTATTTGTTGAACTGGTATTTAGAACTTATTTCTACGTAAAAATGGATGAAAATGGATTTCCTACAATAGTGACTAATGTTGATTATACACAGGTATTATACATAATACATGTGCTATTCTATTTTATGTTCAATTTTATAGTTTCGAATGTTGAAATTGTGAATTTCTAAACAAAGTACATGAGAGAAGAGTGCGTTCAGTTGCAAATAACATCTGTAGCAGGTTATGTCAATCTGGTTTAGTGCTTATAATTATTTTAATTGTAGTACCAAAACTTTAACTTATGCGTTCTTGCTACTAGGCGTAGTATTCAAGGTGCTGCAAACATACGGTTGTATCGGTGGGTGTCATAATTTGCATACTCTGTACCTGGGTGCTACACCTATGCTACCCCGAGGAGGTGGAGCAAAAGGTGCAGAAGTTGTAGAATTATGTGGATAGGCAGGAGACGCAGATTTTGAGTTTCATGTAAGTTTAATATGCGTTTCGGAAAAGGTAATTATTCCAATCATAATTGACAGTGTCACAAATGGTAAAAAGACAATTAAAATGATGTAATAAAGCAAGTAGTTTTGTGACATACTGTCAACTTTCGATATCCCAGACTAATTGGGAGGCGAGGCTGTCCGAGGTAACAAGATGGTGAACTTATCCTGCCTACATTCAATGTATAGCACTTCCACATTCAGCCAAGTCTCCACAGCTACCACTATATCCTTCAACCTTTCCCCAGAAGCCCTCCAGCTTGTACACACTCCTACAGTTCACCACCATTATCTTTATGCTGCTTTAACCTCCTACTTTGCTCCTACTATGGAAGAGAAGCGAGACAGAGCCAAGGTCTTCTGTCGGGCAAGCTTTGTACTGCTAGGGAGGGGAAGAGAGAAAAACTGAGCGCAGGGGGAGGGAGGGACATGTTATCTGTCAGCAGCCGACAGGGAAGATAAAAACAAATGGAACTGTGCAGGCCTGCCCTTGCCCTACTGGCGGCATGGCAGGCTAGTAGTTGCCTGGCGTGCATAACCAAGCATATCGCGGAGCAAGAAATACGGTTTGGGTTGTTTTCTACACCCAAAAATACACAGTAAATCTATTTGTAAACGTTATACAGATTTTCAATTATTCAAATTATCTTTGGTCCCTATTAGTCCGCATTAACTGATTTCTACGGTACCTGCAATCCATGAAAAGCCAGCCATATTTTTTTTTTTGTCTGTTTCTGATTCGTCGCATAGGAGTTTACTTGCTGTGGTTGTAGACTGCACTTTTCCACACTCAAATGATAATGATACTGTTATTTTCTTAGGGAAGCACTATGATGATTGTAGAAGGGCTTTTAAACACGTAACATTGTACCTACCTGCAGCAACAGTAGCAGTGTTAAATACAAGAATTGTGAGAAGAGAAAGCACTAGGCCTACTTTGCATTTAGGAATTATATCTTGTTTCAACATCTCACTGGATCTCTCTTGAATTTGTGTTCTTAATTTCATACATAAATTTTGGTATCAATCCCAGTTCTGATGTTATTTGTAACACACTTACTCATTCTTATGTAGCACTAGCAACATTCCCAGGAAAACCTCCAATGGCCCATACGTACTGATGCCGGCTAACAGCCAGCCGCGTTAAGACCATGGCGGCGCTCACGACTCATGTGACACGTGCGCAAAGAGACAGTGATCTGAACTTTCCCGTAACAGAATATTTATTTGAAGTGTGAATTATGTCTCTTGTTTTATTTCCAGGTTTCCAAGTGTTTTAAGGTTTTAAAATATATGTTTGAAATGTTGCACAATGTTTGGTTATGAATTCAAAATGTGCACTGCATGAAGACTAAGAACATTATTCTTCCGGCGTGAATGCCTTCATAAAAGACATTTAATGAATACCGGTACAGAAAATTCACAATTTAAATGTAAAGTGTTAATCCATATTTAAATTATTTATGTGCCATTTATTCTAAAATATAAAAGTTTTACTCGGCGTTCATAGCACTTCCGCTTGTGTGAGCCCCGTAGGCAGCCATGGTAGGTCCGCGCGACCGCTGCCTCTGGGTAGTCTGTCGAGGAGAGCTGGCGATGTAAGATGCTGTCACGTACACACTTAAAATTTTTTGCACTGATGTAGATTACAATAGCTCGCTTTTAGTATACCGGTTAACCTTTGCCCTGCAAAGATGTAGGAGAGGCCACGCAGCAATGAATCAGGCGCCATCCACCTATGCTAAAGGCATTTCAGTGTAATTTCTGTTTAATTGCTGCATGCATTGTTAAGGGCTTTGTTTCTATGTATGTATTGAAGGGTATTTTTCATGTTTAATTGTATTATGGCCACACCATTTGCTACCACGTTGTTAACACCTGCCAAGTCAGTATCTGTGCCATCCATGCTCTTTGATAGTTTATTTGTGTAATATCATGTGCGCCATAATTAATTTCAGCATTCTATGTATTATTTCATTCAGGGTTCCGTGTATTTTCATGTAATTGATGCTTTGTATTTGTGACCATGCTGTCTCGCTCATGTTTGATTTTCCCATCATCAATAATCATTTGTCTGACCACGATTTGCCGTTTTGTGGAGAAATGCTGAGATTTCACCTGCACCACGTGATCTGCTACAAACCTTATCCAGCGGCATCCGCGCCATATAAGCTTGCTTTCACGCACATGTGTGTTTATTGTGACTATTAATGTCATGTCCCATGCTGTTTCATCTGTATTTATGTCATTTGTGTAATTTGTATGGTGATATTATTTCTGTCCTAGCTGGTTATGTGTATAGGCCATCACCACACTAACCACATGCTGGGAGACGCGCCCCGACGAGTCCGCGTTAGCAATGCCAAATAATCACACGCGTTCGCTGTTCATTTCATAACTCTCCATGCCCTGTCTTCAGGAATAATCGGCAGTCCACTCTAGCGGCTGCTGACCCCTTTCCTTGTGATGATTGTGTTTCCTAACACCACAGAGAAGTTATCCATCTAGGAGTGCGCGAGATTGATTGAGGGCTGGGAAGCATCCGAACGGAGTTAGCTAGACATGTCCGAGTTCAATCATAAAGTTAAATTTTGGCATGATTTTGTATGAGTGACAAAATAAAAGCGAGTCTCACAGTGCATAAAGTATTTCATTGTAGTGACCTCTCGCCTTTTTCAGTGATAAAATTTCTAGCAATGCCAAGTGATTCATACTTATGCTCGGGTGAGACGGACACACAAAACCCACAGCATCCCTGAGAACCCTGAGTCTCACCAGTGCGGTGACCTGGAAACACCCCTGGCATCCATCTACCATAAGTTTATTGTGTCAACGATCGTCTTATGTCTCATCCTACGGTGTCAGTACCTACTGGGGACCAATAAGACAGAATTTTGGTTATGCAGTATACATTTATTAGCCTCTCTGATGTATGTAGATCTGCATAACCAGCACTTGTGTAACTGCTACAAGCCTCTGCATATCTACCAAACGTCATAAATTGTGGTACTTGTAGTTGTTAACATTAAAGATCTATGGGCCAGTTTGGTTTTCAAGACCACTTATCAGCTGTCCAAGGTATGCGATAATACTGTGTTCTATTCGCAGATGAATGGAATTGTTAATTTAATCTAGCCAGGATTGAACTTGTGCTGAGTCACGGTTGAACCGCCCCAGCGACAATTGTTTATTTATGTTTTTTTATTGTTGTGTTTACAATTTTTTTCACATGCCATATTAAAGCCTATCTATATGTTTGTGTACATATGTCTGTCTATATATGTATATTTCAACTCATATTTTACACTGGGAATGTATTTAAACATATTTAAAAGGAGTATTTCAAATATTTTTTGTAGGACTAAATGGTTTGTTTGCATATTTTAATGTAACGAATTTGGAGGGAGTTTGATGTTCACCTAGCTATGTTTTCTTGTTACCACTATTTTTAAATATATGTGTGTGTGTGTGTGTGTGTGCGTGTGTCAAAATCACAGCAAAGTTGAAAAGTGTTTATTTTGTGAATTTAATGTAATGAATATTCTTTGTTATTTTAACGATGCTGTAATTAATACTTAAATTTGTTTTGTAACATTTATATTCAAGTTTTAGTGTGTTTATTGTAGTAAGCAAGCACTACTGTGCTGTAGACTGGTGCCAAGGAGGTATAGATTTTGCTTTGTTTTCTCCCTGTGATTTGACAGATGCTACATACATACACTCGTAATTAGGCTTCCGCCCGGTGGCGAGCTCTCTCACCTCTCCTTCACCCAACCAACTCCTTTTCCACTCCCTTCCTGAATTTACCAACCCCTCTCACAGATACCTATTCCTCCCTCAACACATTCCACTCCCTCACAGACCTCACAAGCATGGACTACCTACTCCGCTCTGCTCTCCTCCACACCCTCTGAAGCTTCTCACTGTTGTTTCCTCTTCCTCTAAACACCCTCTTACTTAGCTTGCAGTG
Source organism: Dryococelus australis (assembly GCA_029891345.1). Lineage (NCBI taxonomy): Eukaryota > Metazoa > Arthropoda > Insecta > Phasmatodea > Phasmatidae > Dryococelus > Dryococelus australis. The sequence continues at coordinate 132,847,643 of CM056993.1, forward strand.
TAGCCCTCCCCATCCTCCGTCTTCATTCACCATCCTGAGTAACCGTTCAACTTTCCTCCTGTCCTTCAATGAGCTCCACACCATTTCTTTCATCATCGCTGATGGCCTATAGTTCTCTTCTTCCTCACCATCTTGCCCCTGCCTTCTCCACCTACCCTTCACTCATCTTGCAGCCTTTCTCTGCACCTTTTCCAGTTCTCGCACCTCCACCTCCACGTCCCATACTGCTGCAGCATATTCTAACATTGGCCGTACCATTGTGCCATACGCCTTTTCCTTCACCTCACAGCTGACTCCATTCAGCACCCTTCCCAGCATACCCAGAGCCCTTCTTCCCTTTGCAACCACCCTCTCTACATGTTTTTTCCACCTGAGGTCTCCCTGCAGTACAATCCCTAGATACTTATATTCTGCTGCTTCTTCTATCTCTTGTCCCTCCCATCTGTACATATCCCTGCTTATCATCTTCTTCCTTGTGAACCTCACTACCTTAGTTTTTCTTACATTTATCTTCATTTTATTTTTTCTGGTCCACAACCATATCTTATCAATGTCTGCCTGAAAATTTCTGCCCCCCCCCCCCTCTTCCCACCTCAGCATATACAACACAACTGTCTGCAAACAATCTAATTTGTTCCCTAATCCCCAAACCCATATCATTTACCATTGTGGTAAATAACAAAGGACCCAGTACGCTTCCCTGTGGTACCCCTGACGTAACCTCCTCTTCCTCCAATATTGCCCCCCCCCCCCTTTTCACCCTCTGCCTTCGCCCCCTGAGAGTCCCCTATCCATTCCACTACCCTCCTGTCTGGTATCTGCACCTCCACTTTCCTCATCAATGTCTCATGGGGCACTTTATCAAATGCCTTCTCGAAATCTATGAAGCAGGCATCCACCTGCTTCCCCTCACAACTACCTGCACCAGATCCTCTAATAACCCAGCGAGCTGAGTCTCACATGAGTATCCCCTCCTGAAACCATGCTGGGACTCCTCCAACCAATTCCTATCGTTCATTACCCTCACCACATACTGCACCACCAGTCTCTCCATTACTTTTCCTGTACTTGATGTGAGACTCACCGGTCTGTAGCTGCCAGGCCTCCCCCTATCTTCCCCTATCTTCTCCCTGCTTGTGTATAGGTACCGTCATAGCATCCTTCCAATCTTGTGGTAACTTACCCTCTCCTAAGGACTTTTTAAACAGCACTTCTAAATATTTTGCCAACTCCCTACCATTAAACTTTAGTGCTGTGTTTCCTATCCCATCTGGACCTCCTGCCTTACTGCTCTCCAAACCCCTAATTACCTTTTCTATCTCCCACTCCCTCATCTTAAACTCAAATAAACACCCCCCCGAACCCTGTTTGCCCCCCTATTCCAACCCTCCTTTGCCTCAAACACTGTCAAGTACTGTCCTTGCAGCATCTCCGATTTTTCTTGGTAATTTGTCGCATGCCTACCATCCCTTCCTGTTAGCAGAGGGATCCCTTCCTCTCCTCCCCTTAACCTCCTAACATACCTAAACAATTTCTCGCATTCCTTGCCTTTTCCTTCTTCCACCATGTTCCCCAGAAATACATTCTTTACCTGTTTAATCTTCCTTTCAAGCTCCCTACCCATTTGTTTCATCATTTCTTTAGATCTTATCATCCCTTCATTTCTCCACTTGGCATGTAATTTTCTGCACTTTCTTCATTTTCAAAATCTCCTGCCCATAATATGGCAGATCTCCCCTAGTCTGTAACCTTTTCAATGGCACAAATTTCTCCAACATAACCTCCATTAATCCTCTAAACTCCCTCCACAACCCCTCTACACCCTCCTCCATAGACCATTTTTTAAACCTGTCTCTCAGGAATATTTCTGCCCCCTTCCTCTCCCATACTGGCACACCAACCTTTCTGCCATTTGCACTTCCCTCATCCTGCCAATCCCAATTGCCACAACCGGGATATGATGGTCGCTTATACTATCCAATACTATTGTATTGCACCAACTACAGCATTCCTAGGTATGACCAACACCCCATCCAGCACTGACCCAACACCCCCCTCATTCCATGTCGTAGGTGTTTCTACTACCTGGACTAATCCTCTGTTGACTAACTGTGCTGCCATTCTCTTCATCATGCTACCCATTCTTTGTGCACCCTCTACCCATTTCACCCCTGGCATATTCAAATCCCCTGCTACAACAACCCACTGCCTGTCCTTTAGTCTATCGACCCTCTCCTTGATCATCTCAATTGCCTGCCATCCCTGTCCTGGTGGCCTATACGCTGCCAGCAAAGTAATACTCCTATTACTACTACCACTCAATTTAATTTCCATTACCTCGACATCCTCACTAACCCATTTTACAGCCCCTTTTAGCCCTTTCCTTACACACACCATTATTCCTCCTCCTCTCCCATCCCTGTTTCTTCTGAAGATGGTGAACTTATCCTGCCTACCCTCAATGTCCAGTACTTCCTCAGTCAACCAAGTCTCCACAGCTACCACTATATCCGTCCCATAGCCTTCATCCTTTCCCCAGAAGCCCTCCAGCTTGTTGTACACACTCTTACAGTTCACCACCATTATCTTTATACTAGTACTCTGCTTTACCATCCTACATTGCTTACCTCCTATCTCCACCCCTGCGGCCTCATCAATGCTATCCTCTCCATTTCTCTCCCCTTCCGTTTCCTTGCTTCTAACTGATTGCTATTTCAACAACTACTGCTCTGCCCTGACCGTCACCATGCAGCCAGCTACTCCTCTACCCAGCAGATCACCTAGAATCCTCTTTCCCTGTTCTGTCAGGTGAACCTGGTCCCTCCCTACACTTTCCCAGCCTACCCATTTCCTACTATATATAAATGAAGCCTCCAAATCCCTACACACCCTCTCATATACCTCACTCGCATCCACTGCATTCCTATAGGATACTCCTTTCTTAACCAGCACGCCACTGACTACTGCCCTAGCTCCAGGGAACTTCTCCCGCACTTTCCTCAGCAATCCCCTGAGATCCGCTCTACCTCCTGCCCCACCTCCCTATGAGCTATGTCATTTCCCCCTATATGAATGAGAACAACCTTTGCCACCCTGCTACCTCTCATACTACTAACCCTTTCTTCCAAATCCCTGGTATCCCCCCCCCCCCCAAACGCTGCTTTATATGTAATTTCGTTCCTGATATTCCTCAGCTCCACCCTCTTTACAATAGAGCTGCCTAGAAAAACTACCTCTGGCTCCCTTCCTACAACCTGTTCCTGCTTTGTGGCTCTTCCTCCCACCTTCCTACCCTTATCTCCGGCCTCCTGCAGCACCCTTGTTTCCCTCCCTTTGGCCAGCCCTCCTCTCTCCCCTCTGGCCCTGAACTGTCCACTTTCTCCTGCTTGCTGGTCTTTGCTAATCACATACGCAGCTTAGTTTAACAGTTCTAGATGTAGGCGTACTCCCGCTATTACAATCTCAGCCCATTTTTGAAGGAGAATGAGCTGTGATTGGATACAGAAGTATCGCGCCAAAATTCGAGTAGGAGGTTGTCTGTTTCTGTCTGCAACATCCTTCTTTAACTAGGCCGCAACTGAACAAAACATATTAATTGAGCTCTCGTCAGAATGATGATTTTGTGTGATTGGAATAAGTTAATAATGCAACGTTGTGTTGTAAAATGTCTGTCGCACCACAGTAATTAAAGGGCAAGTAAGAAGAGGCCCAAATTTAATACGATTTATGAAATATCAATAGCTCAAAATGTTGGCCTAAGTTGTTCTATGTAAGACAGTTATAACCGACGCTCTAGCTTGGTATCCTAGACTTTTATACAGTTTGAGTAACTGAAGTGAATTTTTTTTTTCTGTTGAACAGTGTGTCATAACCAACTTTTATTGAAAAATCATGTGTCTTACATGTTTTCGAACTTTCTGGACAGCGTAATAATTTTGTGCCATGTATTGGAGAATACTAACAATTAGTGCATAAATAAGTATTCAGAACTGGAAGTCCAGTAGTGTACACTGGGAATTTGTAAGAGTCTCAAAATTCTTTTAAGCTCTGCAAGAGCTAGGCGGCCAACATATTCTGTTTATCAGATTTATTTTTATTTTGATTTGATTTATTTTTTTTTGTGAGGAAAAGTAAACTGACAGTATGGTCAGTATAAGAATACAGATTCATAAATGCAACCAAATGAAAGCTCAGTTTTTCAAGACTCAGAATCTGGACAGTGTATTTCATGTGGACTAATGTGAAAGATTTTGTTTTGCCCAGAGCTAATTTTTCTTTAGTGAAAGACAAGACAGTTTTAAACCTTTTGTTTTCATTTTAAGGCAGTGCATTACCTTGTACACACCTAAGAGTGATTCATGTTTTGTGTGTTATTTTCTGCTTTGCTAATTTTATTGGTAGGAACTCCAGCAAGTTGACTGGCATACATATGTTCATGCTGATTAAGGGTGATGCACACAGTATAAGTTTTCCTCACAACACCACCTGTAATTTTATGTGTTTTACATGTATTTAATTACACTTAACACCTGCACAATAATTCCAACCACTGAAAACAAATTAAATAGAGCATATAAAATGTCACTTGCTTTCAAAGTCAAATGCAAGTAATTGTTTACACACAGAAGTGCTCATTTACGTTACTTTTCATCATAGACCTAGTATGTTACATATTTCTTAAAAATAACAAGTGACTATTTCAGTATGTGGGCTGTTACATATAAACATTGAAACTGTGAAACAAATAAAATACCATGATAATAAATACAAACCACACAATTTCTTTTGAGTGATTTGCCCAACGTAGTGGCCTGTGTTGTACCCCACTACAACAACAACAATAAAACAATAATCAAGCCCCAATGTGTTTCTAACTGGACCATAGTAGCTATGAGAACAAAAAATATAAGGTAAATTTTTGCATCACACCAAATTACAGAAGCTAACATTGATAGGAACTTTATGATTGCTTTGGAAAGCTGGTTCGTGCAGGAGTTAGTTATGATTACAAACCATCATCAGTCCAGCTGTCTTGCCATACGAGTGCGACCCTAGCTGGCACAAACACTAAGGATCTCGACACATGCAGAGAGTAACTGCAGAGAGCACTGTTTCTGCTATATACTGTTGTAGGTCACAGATAAGGCATTTTTTTGGAGATTACAAGGGATTTTAACTTCAAATAATAATAAAGTATCCAAAGTTATTTGCTTATAATTACTAAAAAGCTAAAATAGAGAAAAACAAAACTTTACCAATGTTTAATTTGAGTGTTTTATTGTGTTGTAAGGATTGAAGTAAAATTAAATATTCATCTCCTACAGACCTCTACGTATCATGATACTATTGTATAATGAAAAGTATGCCAAGCAGTCTAAGAATTTTACTATTCAAATTAGTCTTAGATTCTAATTATATGTACATGAAAAAGGAAAGATTATTAACATCTTATTTTAATTCCACATAACTATCCAGAGAACAATGAAACCTACACTTTTAGATTTATGTTTGTTATTGAATTATTTTCTGTAGTCTATGTGTCTGCTTAGAGTAAAAATTATAGGGACTATGTTAATGTGAGGAACTGAATGCTCTTTGCAGCAGGTTGCTATATATGAAAAAGTTTGTTAATAAGAATTAGGCTATTACAAAGAGGTCTTTACTGTTATATATAGCTGTTCACGCTAAAGTGACCACTTTGGAAATCTACCGTAGAAAAAAAACACTGGCCCTGCCTGCATATATTTTAACGAGCGCACTGAGTGAGATGCACCCAGTAAAGTTGGTAACAATTCTTGGGAATTAGTTCCATATCTTAATGTCTATTAAAAAGTGTTAGGTAATCATTTGTGATAATTTAAATTACATTTTTCACTTTCTGCTTTTTTGATGCATAAAACTGTAAAATTGAGCAGATTTTAAAATATTTACTTTCCTAATAATTTTACAAGTTTCACTTGACCGACACATGAATAAAGTGCTGAGGCCCATGGAAATATTAATTTTACATAAGCCAAACGTGCGTACAAGTAGATCTTAAGCAGGGCTTTCAAAAATGCTCATTTTACCATGAACAGCGTATAGATGTGAATACTGTATCATTTGAAGTATTGTCTCAAGAAGTTTCTTTATAAAAGAATATGGTAGAATTTCGCTGTAATGATGTGCTGGTAAGATTGAATTTCAATTATGCCCTTAGCAAACTGCAATTCCAATAAATGGTAATAATATGATTCAAATTTAAATCAACATAATTATCATCACCCAGAAGTTTCCCAAGATGGACTCTTACATTACCGAAACTGGATATTATTTATATGGAAGTTTTATCAAGACTATGGATTAAAATTTAATGTGATAATCTATCAAAACTTCCATGTTACTACAAATTACCATTTATTGGCAAAGTTAATGAGTATTGGGATACTCATTCACTAATGTGTTCTAGTAGAATTTGGATTTAAGTTTTGTTCTATCTCGTTTGTGAATTATCCAGAAATTGGTGTTGAAATTAATTTTCATTATATGTAAAGGTCATGATTTCATCAGTTATGATTCAGTGTACTTATTCTAATGATATTAGAATTATGCTTGATAACCTGATAATATAATTTTATGGTCCACAAGTTCGTCTAAGGATTGCTTAAATTTCCTGATATGTGTTATAAGAAGAATTTCACCAACGTTACACCTTTTGCTTGCTTATTTAGAACCCAGAAAGACATATATGTATTAATGTAACTTTACTTAGATACCTGTAGATGTGAGAATTCAAATCTAATTTGAATTTAAATTTACCATCACATTGTATACAATATTTATGTATGTTGTTACCCATTTTACGTATTTTAGATTTACTTCTTTACTTGGGTCTGTTTACTTAGTTGTGTATTATATGTATACATGTACTATTAACAAACCTTGTATTAAATCCATCCATACCAGGCAACATATAGCAGTCATCATGACCTCGAGGTCATGATGGCTGCCATATGAGCTGGTATAGAAGCAGTTGTGGCAAATCTTACACAATCTACTATGAAATATATGTAGGACTGTATAATATGATAATTAGCAAATGAGGATGCAACCCCATTACTTTAATAATCCTGTGTAATTTCTTAAATTTTGTTGAGACAAATAAAGGTTTCATTAAAGTATTTAATCATATGCTGCTATTTTCTGGTGGTGTTTTTACTTTCATGAGGTCCTTGCAGCAGTAATGTTCTGCCCTCGATTGGAATATCTTGAAACTGTTTTTAAGAACATAGTTCACTTTAAACAAACCCTTTAGGCCTGTATATTGTATCATATGTGATGCAACAGCTATTTATAAACTTAAACCTTGGGTAATATATATTTTTTTCATTTTAAAATAAAAATTGGAAGAAAAAAATTATATTTCTAAAAATAACATAAAAATTAAATGCATTATTCAGCCTTATATTAACACAGTCGGGTGAGATACAGTGACGATCACAAGACACGTTTACCTGTGGTTGATGGGCGCCAGCGTTGGTTCCTACACACCGTACTTTGAGACTCAGGAATGCTGTGGTTTCTGTGTGTTCGTCTCACCGGTGCATACTTACGAAACCACTTTTACATACAACACTGCAATACACAATACTTAGGTTGGGCTGGGTAACTGATGCTACTGAAAGACATTCAACTTTTACATTGAGAAGGTATGTTTATTTTACCATGTTACAAACATGCCAAGTGATTTAGGTTTTACGTCTCGAGTGTGTCTAGCCAGTTCCAGTGGGTGATTCCCCAAGCATGTTACTAAACATACGCACACCGACTGCATGATTGCTCTGCCGTGTTTGAAGAGACAGCCTCTACAAAGGAAAGGGCCTATAGCCACTAGGATGAACTGCAGGTTTGCCCATAGACAGGACACGGAGTTTGAAATGAACATGCACAAATGTCTACACAGCTAGCGCGTACTCGTCAGGACTCATCCCCAAACCACACTGTGTTTGGCGACGGTCATACACATAGTGGGTTAGTGCAAAGACAATGGTGTCATACAAAATACATAAAATTACACTTGATGAACATGGGACACAATATGAGCAGGCAAAATAAATGCACAGAGGTGTGAATCCAACTTTAGATGGCGCGGATACCACTGGATGAAACTCGCAGTGGACCACATGTGCGGGCGTTAAAACGAATCATATCTCTGAAACTTTGGTAATAAACGAGCATACAAAAGCTCTTAGAGTTCCAGATAGCAGGAAATCACTTGTACATAAATTGACCGCGTGGTCAGGAACAAAATTCATCAAACACATAAATTACACGAACCCTTATTGAAAATATTACATAAACCCTGAGATAAAATTATGGTGCACAAGATGGAACAAGAATTATCCCTCGTAGCGCGGTGATGGCGCTGATACGGACTTGGTGATCTCTGACCACGTAGCCATGGGCTATGTGGCCGCAAAACACATTAACATGACAAAAACCCTTAATATTGCGTGTTGCAATTAAGCAGAAATTACAAATTACATTGAAAAGCCCTAAGCACGGACGGATGACCTCTGATATTCAAGTAACGCGGGCCGCATTGCCTCTCCGAAACATCTTCCTCTCATCTCGTTAGCATCTCAAAAAGCCTGAAAATGCTGTAAATTATTAGGTTTAGTTGATAGCATGATGCTGGGGATGTCTGGCAAAACGTACGCAATGCAAAGGTTAACCGGTATACTAAAGTGAAATATAGAAACCTACATCAGTGCAAAAATATGAAATGGGTATGTGACAGCATCTTACCTCGCTATCTCTCCTAGAACGACTGGCCAGAAGCAGGGTTCACGTGGACCTACCATGGCTGCCTACAGAGTTCAAACCAAAAGGAAGTGCTATGCACGCTGAGTTAAAATATTAATATGGCAAATTGAAATGGCACCAAAAGAATTTTAAAATGGTTTTACAGACAGGAATTTAACTATGATTTTTGGATGTCGTTTAATTGTCTTTTGAAGGCGTTCTCGCCTGAATACTATTGTGTCTCTCTTTGGCACTGGGCACACTTTAAATTTTAAATATCAATTTCACACAAAACCATCAAAAAGACATGTTACACTTTGCAAACATTTTTACCTTAAAATAAATACATAGTACACTGAAACAACTTATATCCCGTTTTGGGAAAGTCCGTAGCATGTAGCGGTGTGTGGACACATGCTTACCCTTGTGTACCGCTAGCAGCGAGTGCCGTCATGGGCTGATTGTGGCTGGCTCTTAGCTGGCGTCAAACAACCCCTCCCTTGAAGACCATGGCGGTACGAGCAACTCACCTCTGCTCCTCTCTGCTCTGTCGGTGTCTAAACCGGGACCACCGGTTGAGGCCAGATGGGGCATGGTCTTGGAGGTACTCATACTCTGCATCGTTTTTAGGGGAGTGGGGTGTTGTCTCGAACGATGTTGTTGGGGCTTGGCGGTGGCGCTCTGCATCTTTTCCTCCTGGTACAAAGTGTTTTGTTTATATTGCACTTTTCACTTATCTGCACACACGCCTCCCTAACGGTAATCTCAAACCCCCTAAAACTAGCCAGCTCCACAACACTTTGCCCTACTGGCTCATGAAAACCTCTAAACTGTGTATTAATTTCACTGCTTACACTGGTATTGTCATTTAGACTTTGATTATTCCCCCTATATGGTGTGGAGTGTTCTGGAGGTGGAACTCCTGAATGGTGTGGTATAAGAAGGTTATCACCTATGCTTGACTGATATGGAGCTACAGCACTGTTGTTGTTTACATTGACACTTGTGTTACTCTGGTCGCCGCCCGAAACTTCTCTTGTGCTGCGCCGCACGCCACGTGTTCGGCTTCCCAGCGTCTCCTTGCCTTTCTTCCCTGGTAGGGTGCAGGCGATACGCAGATTGTCGCGGTGCCTCTTCATTACACGTCTCTGTCCCAGCTTTACAAGGAAAATTGCATGTCCTAATTTTTTAATTACCCTCACTGGCCTGGTCCATCAGGATGCCAGTCCTGTGCAGCGATTCTTATTCCCGGCCGACAATGAACTTTCCCTCACGTACACATACATCCTGGGGATTAATTCTGGCTGTGGTTTCCTACAGGCAGGTACCCACGTGGCACAGTATGTTTCCTGATTGGCCCGTGCCTGTTCGTATATTTGTTGTTGGTGGGCAGCAATCTCTACTGGTGGACTGGCGGTTTTCCGCTGGGTTCTCCCGGTGCGCGTAATTTGCAGCCCTGCATCATTTCTGCGGGTGATTTCCCTGTGGCTTCGTTTACCCGGTTGCGCATACAAAACATAATCTCCAGAATTTAGTTCTGCCCATCTCGTGTGATCTTCGCCCAACCTTACACGCAACTGTAATTTGACATCCTTATTTCGACATTCACTCAGGTTTGCCCTTGGGTGATAGGCTGGAGTGGTACGGTGTTCTATGCCCCAGGTGGTACAATACGCCCTCCACTTTTTCCCTATGAACTGTGTGCCGTTATCGGTGAGTATGGTAAGTGCTCTGGGTATCCCCACCATGGGAAAAACTCATTCTGCATGACATGTGCCACAGTATGCTCTCTTACATTACTGACTGGAAATGCCTCTGTTCACCTTGTAAACAAATTGGTTACTACCACCAGAAACTGCTTCCCACTTTTGGTGCGGGGATAAGGGCTCATGATGTCGAGAGCAACTGTTTTGAATGGCTCGGTGGGTTGACAGGGTTGTTGTGGAGTGTCGCCGTCTGTTCTCTGTGGCTTCCTAGTGTTACACGTGACGCAAGCCTGTACATATTGACGCACGTGTCTCTGCACGCCTGGCCAATGGAAATACTTCTGCATGTTATGTTGTGTCTGCTCTGAATCTGGGTGTCCATATTCCAAACTGTCATAACCGTATTGCAAAACCAGCTCGCGCGTTTCTTTTGGCATGTAAGTCCTCCACTTCCCGCAATTTCCTGGCGGACGAACCTGAATTTCCCTGTTTTTCACACTCCAGTGTTCTGAAGAATTTTCTGTGCAACGTTGTTGGCGCTGTATGGCATCTTTGCAAAACATCATGGACATTCAAAGATGTAATTGCACTGTGACAGTTGGCAACAATGTTTCGGATGATGAGCGGTGGTAATCCCGTTACCGGTGTGTTGCAGCAGGGGGTAGTGCCTCCTCCCATTCTGTGTTGTCTGTTACCGTTATCTGTGGGCAGGGATTCATGGACAACACATCTGCCAGCTCGTTCCCTTTGCCGGCCACATGCTCTACTTGGAAGTCAAACTCTTGCACTAACAGTGCCCAGGGTGCGAGTTTGCTTTTACCGTTATGTATCCTTTCTAACCCAACCAGACAACGGTTATCTGTCCTCAGAGTAAATTTGTGACCTAGCAAGTGTACGGTTGGTATTTTTGTAGTGCGTGTACAATTGCCAAACACTCTTGCTCATTGACATGATACCTGCGCTCCACGCTGCCAAACTTCGCACTGTGGTAATTAATTACATGTTTACGCCTTTGCTCGTCAACTTGGTGGAGGACCACTCCAATACCCTCTTAAATAGCATCCATCTGTACAGTAACCGGGAGATCTGGGATGAATCTGGCTAACGGTTCACAGTTCTGAAATACCATTTTTACATTCTGGAACGCCTGTTCGGCTTGTGGGGTCAATACAAATTTTCGCTTTTCTGACAACAGTTCAGTGAGTGGTGCGCCAACAACAGAAAAGTTAGGGGTGAATTCCGGCAACCAATTAATCAGGCCAAAAAATATTTGCAGCTATTTACGTGATATGGGGACTGGTTTTTCCTGTATTTGCTATAGGTGTTGTGTTTCTGGTTTGTGTCCTTCCCCTGATACATAGTACCCTAAGAATTCCATCTTGCTCATACCTACTTTACACTTATCAACCCGACACGTCAGTTTGTTCCATTCCAGTCTCTCGAACACAAAGCTGAGATGGTGTAAGTGTTCTTCCCAATTGCTGGACCACACTAACACGTCATCCAAATACGCCATCACAAAGTCTCAAGTATACCCGTCTAAGACTTGACCATGGGGTTTTGAAAGGTCTCATGAGAGCATTTTAGCACAAATGGAATGGAAACAAATTGAAACCTCCCCTCCCATCGGGTGTGGTAAAAGCAGTTTTCTTACGGTCTTGGGGGCAGATGGGCACTTGCCAATAACCTGACTTCAAATCTAGAGAGGTAAACACTGTAGCAGGTCGTAGTATTGATGGTGTGTCTTTAATGTTGATGATGGGTGGTGGCATGTTTACTGTGATTTTGAGCGAATGAAAGTCAACACAAAATCTCCACTTGCCATCTTTCTTAGGAGATAGTGTAATCCCAGAATTATAGAGATTTGCGTTGGTTCAATTACATTTTCATTCAACATTTCACATACCTGTTGGTTTATCATGTTCCGGAAGTAAATACCTGGATCCCTGGGCTTGGTGAAGACCGGGTCTTCGTGCGTGGTGACAATGGCGTGTGCTGTGATGTCGGTGCGTCCATGCTTCCCCTCTATGTGGAACACTCCGACATACTGGTTCAGCAGTTGTTGCAGTCTCCCTTGGTATTTCTATGGTACCTCATGGGTAAACTGATCCAGCAGCACAGCGGTGTGGCTCCCACGGGTACAGCGTCCACCTTCCACGTGTCCCCACATGAAGGCAGTCGAGGTGTGATTCGATGACAACTTGATTCTCGATTAGCCACTGCAGTCTCAGGTTCATTTCCTCGCATAAGTGTGGCACAATATACATGTTGCACTTAGTTCTTAAGTCCCGTATTCCTACCATCACGTGCATCACACTCGTGGCCTCACCCTGTTGGTGCATGGTGGCAAATTGCAATTGACATGGTGGTACCCGTGTGATAATGGCCTGGATTAACCCCTCATATACAAAACTATGACTCGCAGCAGTGTCTACAATGGCAATCACGTTATTCCCTTCTAGCTCAATGTTTACATGTAACACTCAGACGGTATTGTCGCTCCCTTGGTACACTTTTGCACCTACAGCTGGCGGACTTCTCCACTCCGGCGGCAAGATTTGTGCAAGTGCTGTTTCGCCAACCTCCCTTATTAGTCACCCGACCAATTTCCTTGGTAGTAGTTGTCAAGTGTGCTGTGCCGGTAATTTGGCCGCTGTTCACGTGCCGTTTGCACTGGTGTGAATGGAGGTGGTTGCGTGACATCAATAATTATCACGGGGGACATGGGGTTTGTTCCACGGTGCCGTCCCAGTGATTGATTTTCCTGCCCCGCGTGTACATCTCTTTCATACAGGCAAGTCTCTCGCGTGAATTGCTCTACACTTCGTCTGTCCGGTGTTGCTAAGGTGACAACAATCTCTAGCACGACATTGGTGGGCTTCCCTGGGTTCAACCTCTTGTACAGGCCTACCTTATGCTGTATGAACTCTTCTATTCCTTCGCATTCCCGCTGCTGTCCATGGTACAACCGGGCTTGGGTCTGTATCACATCACCATCCATTTCTAATCGGCCCAACAGTCTCTCACAAAATTCCTCCCACATGAGACAGTATTTGCAGACGAGATTTCACCACGCAGTACCTCAAAGGCAGTTGGCAGTTACCTCGGTCCAGTACTCTCGATGTACTCTGTGTCTGTGTAGCTTCTCTTCACATACTGCTAGGAATGCTTCGGGGTCGTGTCCCGCAAAAGTAGGCAGTAAAAATTATCTGTCCTGCCCAGTCAAACCTTGTGGCGAATGTATTACTACCACGGGTGTTGATGTGTTTTTGTGCTGTGGTGTCAGCTGCATGCCCCTAACACAGTCACTGGTTTGGCACTCGGTACAGTTGAAAACCCCGTCGCAGCAGGTCGCCTACTCTTCAGGCCCTATGCATCACAAATGTATATTCTGTCGGCACTGTTGACATGTTGCCCACTGTTTACCCGCTCTGTAACGTCCAGTGCATGTGCACAGGCGTTACTCTGATGGCGATGGCGTACACTGACATATACATTGTAGTCCAGCAAATTCACTTGTTTCAGTTTCCCGCAGTGCACACACCGGTCGATCCGCATGTCCCAACATCTTGCGTTTGCTAGTGTCACGGGTGCAGGCATGGTTGGCTTGATGTCTTCTCACGGTTGTTTTGGCATAATTGCCATTTTGTTGCAGTTGGCACAGTTGTCCCGACAGGGATGAACACACTGACCCCACATGGGAACGCCAATTGATGCCATCGAGTGAGACACAGATACAATCACGATACACTGCAGAAGAACATAATCCAACTCTAAGAGGTGTACACCACTATACCAGAGGTAGTGGTTTTCAAGGTTACAGTGGTAAAAGACTGACTTGAAATGTTATAACTGTGGTGTGTGGGGTCACGTTTCTAAACAGTGCAACAATAAGCGGGTGGACATTCCAGTAAAGTGTTTTTCATGTGGCAAGCTTGGACATATTTCTGCAAACTGTGAAGAATGAAAGTCCTATGAAGCATCAAAGAAAAGTGGAGATAAGAAGAATGAAGAAGGGAATGATAATAGTAAAGGTTGGCAGAACAAATTTAGGTGATGTTTTGCAGGTAGAGCATTATTTTGCAGATTTGAACCGACAATGTGGGTGTTACATTCTGTCTCATTAGACCACATGACTCCTTTGCGCTTAATGTTTGTAACGTTTAAGGAAATAAGTGGAAGCTTTAGACTTGGGAAAGGTAAAATGGCTGGAAAGAGTATTGGTTCTGTACACATTATAATGACAGATGAATGTGGTGGTTGGACTATAGGGTTGAGTGATGTTCTATACGTACCTGTGTTGGAATACAATCTATTATCCGTTAGATGCCTTGCGAACAAGGGTATCAATACTGAGTTCGGTAGAAACTGTGCTGTGGGTGTAGACACTGACACGGAAGAAAGAGCAAGTGTCTTTTCCACAAAGGAAAATACTGAAGTTTACCTACTTGAGACTGTTAACAAGCTTGAATCAAGAAGTGCGGTGGCAGCAAAGTAGCAGCAGTGGAAGCAAGAAGTAACAGACACAGGCGCACTACTGGCAGTCACAGTGTGGCACGAGAGACTTGGTCATCTGCATGAGACAGCACTTGTAAAAATTTCAGGGTTAACTGATCTTAGTTTAACTGAGGCAGGTGACAATATTAAGTGTGAGGTGTGCATCAAGGGTAAAATGACGAGTGTTCCTTTCCAGAGGTAAGGCATCAGGTGCACTGTAAACCCGCTATAATTGGTTCACAGTGATTTAATGGGCGAGCGTCGTCCATGTTCTATTGGGGGTGCAAGACATGCTTCAACCCTCGTAGATGATTTTTCCAGGTTTTTACTGTTAAATTTTTGCACAGAAAAAGTGACACTATGAATGAGTTCGTTTCATTCAAAGCTGGGGTGGAGAATGCTCAGAGTGTAAGGATAAAGGCTTTGCAATCTGATGGAGGGGGGAAATATTTGAGTAGTGATTTTTGGACATTTTTGCATGTGAATGGAATTGTGCGTTGGATAACTGTGCCTAGGTGCCCTCAACAAAACAGTGTGGCAGAAGGACAGAATAGAACACTGATAGAAATGGCAAGGTGCATGTTGATACCATCTGGTGTTCCCACATATTTATGGCCAGAGGCTGTAAACATTGCATGCTTCAAATGTAATCTGTGTTCCAGTAAGGCTATTGCAGACAAGATTCCATATGAATTTTGGTGAAGGTATTTGGGCGTAGGGCTTGGATTAAAGTCGAGCCATCTAGCAAGTTTGACCCAAGGGCTGTTGAATGCATTTTTGTAGGGTATGCAGATCACAGAAAGGGTTATAGAATCTGACTTGCAAGTGAGAGGAAAATTAGGATTGTGCATCTTGTAACATTTGAATAAAATGTATTTCCTTTCAAACAATTTTGAGGTGAGTGACATATAGGAACCAAATCAAAACAATTTTTCAGTTGTTAGATTACTATCATGTTGCATGTGATGATGAACCCAATGTGCTACCAGACGATAGAGTTAGGAACAATGACAAAAAAGAAGGGGCCATAGGTTTTCAAAAATCTGGGGAAATAGAAATTTGTTTTAGATGTGGGAATCCTGGGCATTTTCAATTTAACTGTCCATTGCAGAAAAAAACCCACGTGTATGGGTGCCATTGTGAAAACAAATTTGTATAATGAAAACAATTTGTTGTTTGTTCCGTTAACTAATGGTCATTTGCAAATGTCCACATTAGTTGATTCGGGTGTGTCCACATCCTTAATAAAAAAAAGGAGTTTTGTAACAAAATTATGCATGACTCTCCCGTAGATACTGTACAATTAAGAAAGGGAGAATCTGTAGTTTTTTCTCTGGCAGATGGAGGTTTGATTAAGTCAAGTGTTGTGGCTGTGGTTAAAATTAAAATTGAATATTTTTCATAGAATGTGCAATTTAGAGTATTTGAAAATTTGTCACATTATGTAATAATAACATAGCATTTTTGGGCAGTACACATGCTTGTATTGATGTTGCAAACAAGTATTAAAGTTGGGTTTTTGTCCTGATAGTGCTATGATGTTGCCGAATAAACCGTCAAAATGCCGTAAAGTTAAGTTGCTACAGCACACGGAATTGGTTATGCAGGAATTGGAGAAAATAAAAAAGTAATTTTGTGACTGATTACCTCTGAGTTAGGGCATGGTGCTTAGGTTCTTATAGTGTTAAAATTAAAAGATAGTGAATCAGTGGTATCTGTGCCATATTGTGTGTGTGCGCGCCAAAAATGCAAGTTTTTAAACAGTTGGTTGTTGATCTGCAAGAACAGGGTATAGTGGAAGAGTCAACTAGTGTGTATGCTAGTTCGTCATTTTTGTTGCCGAAAAAACATCTGGTCAGTATCGTCTTATTTGCAACTATAGGAAAGTCGATCAGAAATTGTATGTGGATGCATAGGCTACCTGGTACCAGTCAAGGAAACTGTTGCATAGAGCTAAATACTTTACTATTTTAGGTTTGAATTCTGCTTTCTTGCAGTGTGAATTACATCCTAACTCTAGGGAACCATTAGCCTTTTTCATAACGTTAGGTTTATACCAGTGGATGAGTTTGCCCATGGGTGTGAATTCTGGTGCTCAAGCTATGTCGCGAGTGTTGAATCACGTGTTGGGACAGTACATTTTTTAGTTTATTTTTTCAAGTACATTGACGACGTAGGTATTTATAGCAACGGATTGTAAGAACACCGTAAACCATATACTGAAAGTGTTACATGCCTTAAGGAAGGCTGGGTTAACTGTAAGTCCTGAAAAAATTAGTTGGGCAGGACAACATGTACAGTATTTAGGATTTATCATTTCCCAGTGGAATATTCCCGTACCAACCCCGAAAATGTTAAAGCTGTTATAAATTTTCCACCTGTAAAAAGATTTTTAGGCATGGTTTTATTTTATAGTAAATTCATACCAAATGTATTTCAGCTCATGGAACCTGTAAATTTGTTGAAAAGGAAATACTTAGATTTCACGTGGAATTCTGAACAGCAAAATAAATTTAAAGGAAGTTTTAACAAATTCTCCAGTTTTGCATTTGTTAAATTTTAGTGAGGGGAATTTTTTGTGCACTGTGATGCAAATTCCATAGCCATTTGGGTTGTATTGAGTCAAAAGAAAATTGAACTTTTGTCTCAATTGCGTATGCTAGTAAGCTATTCACACAGCCTGAAAGAAAGTATACTATTTATGAAGAGGGCTGCCTCATTGAGTTTATTCATGGATAACCACGCATTAAGGTGGTCATTAAAATCTCAAAAGCCAGCTGGTTGTTTGAGATGGTGGTTAGAGAGGCTCATGAATTTCAAATTTAATGTGCAGCATACAAACGGAACAGACAACATGTTGTCACGTATGTTCTGTGTGGATGAGTTTGAGACATTTTCAGATAATGGGGCTACTGTATGAAGTCAATTGACAAGTCATTTCTGAGAGTATAAATATTTTTGAATTAATCACACTTAAAAAAAATTCAAGCTTTTTTGTAGATATAAAAGAGTATCAAAACGCTGATGTGTCATGAATAATTTTCTGAAATAAAAAATGGAACATCTGGTTACGTGGTACGTAAATGATTTTTTGGCTATTGGACAAAGTTCTGGAAAGTTAATAAGTATAATCATTAAATTGTTTTTTGGTGGACATAGGACGGACAAAACAATTAACAGTGTGTTAGAACTTTTTATGTGGCCCAGTGTACATAAAGACCTAGAAAATCAGGTAAGGGCTGTGGTGCGTGGCAACATGCTGAACAAAAAAAAAAAACAAAAGGGCAATATTTAGGTACTGTAGCATCGTATCCGTGGGAGTGAGTGTATTTGGGTATAATGGATATGTTGCTCAGCAGTACCTCTGGATATGTATACGTTTTAATTGCCATAAACAGTTTCAGTAAATTTTGTTTACTTTTTTCCTTACATAGTTTAGGGGCAGGAGAAATGTGTATTATAATAATACTGTGATTATACAGTGATTTTTGTTTACTTGTTTTGTGATGACAGATAATGCCACATATTTTCTTTCTCATGAATTTTGAGATTTAAATTTCATATGGTGGTAAAGGTGGTGCAGACCGTCCTTTATCATCTTTGGGTGAATTCAGTTGAACGGTTTAACAGAAATATTACAATTGCCTGACGTAGTTTCCAGTCCGATACCCAGCCTCATTGGGATGACGCTTTTCTTATGTTTTAATAATGTGTACACAGTGCTCAGAAATATTCTCCTTCAGAAGTATTTCCGGGAAGATATTTGCTGGATGTGGACAATAAAAAATTAGAACAAGTATGGGCAGATGTGACACCTAAATTTTATAATGTATCACAAATATATTGAACAGGAAAGCCATCTTTTGTATAAAGATCTTAGTTTGAAACCAGGTGATTTAATAATGATTGAAGTGCACCACCTAAGTTCTAAGGTTGATTATTTCCGCATAAAGTTGGCCATAACAGGTAGTCTGGTTCCTTACACCTGTTGCGTTTAAATAATGGGCACTAATTCTCCAAACAAAATTGAAAAGTTACGTAAAGCCAATGCAAGAAATATTATGCACCCTCAAGTACAGTGTAAAGGGGCTACCAGTCCCCCCTATAAAACACTCATGTTTTTCTGAAAGTTTTGGACATGGTAATTATTTGACAATCCTAAATCTATTATTGTATTGTATGGGTACTAGTATGTGAAATGGGAAAAATAATATAGAGTTTTAATGCAGTTACTATTTTATATTTTATGTGAATATTATTGAAAGGTGTTTTGCATCCTATTTGTCATTCTTATAGTCCTTGCTTTAATTTGTTGCATTGCTGTATACTGAAAACATCAAGACCTGTGTTCCATGTGGACAAAACGGGATAACAGAGTGGCCACCCGAAGCTATAGGATTTCTAAACATGTATAACACCATCGAGGTAGTCTTCATGGGGAGGAAGAAAATGTGACTTTGTCACAGCCACACAAACACTTGCTTTAAGAAAACCTATCCTATGATTGCTGTTCTACGAGAAACTATGTGGGTTGTCTGTTGACATTGTGGACGTGGAGTCTTACCTGCATATGAGTATCCTGTGTCATTCACTCGTGCCACTGCTGTTGCCGTCATGCTAGCTGGTGCAATACTGAATGCTGAGAACTTCTAGAGGCATGTGTGCAGCATGTAATGTCACCATGGAGTGCCTTCATGAACATGGAAAAATGTTCTAGAGTGAAACTTGGAAGAGATATAAGGGTGGGCTTCTGGTTTTTTGGTAGAGAGAGAGGGGGGAGAAGCAAATGGCAATTTATGTATGATAGAACTCTGTTCCTTGGGAAGGGGGGCTCCTTAATTATGTTATAGAAAATATATGTAAACTTTCCCTGCTGGGATTTTTTGAAATCTTTTATGTGAGTTCCTAGTTCAAATTTGTGTTAAGCAGAAGTAATTCTCTGTATAACTGAGGGGTATTTTCTTGTAAATATTTTTATGGGTTTTCAATAATCAAATTTTTATATTTTTTGGATGGCAATGCTTGGTCTAGTACTATGTATTTTGATATTAATAGGGTGGCTTTGAAAAAAGAATCAACATATCCTGTACCCCAAATATAATACATAGGAAACTAAAACTGTTAATATTCCTACCACCTGACGTGTGGGTCTCTTCTTTTTGGAATAAGTGTTCTACGGAGGAAAGTAGAGATCTGCCCCATGTGTCTGAAAGCTACTGCCACAAAGTACCAATTAATTATGTTTCCTATAAAGCCATACACAACAGATCATGGATTTGATCCATGTGGAAGGCCAGTCATTTTTTTATCTCACTCTTGTACTTGACTACCCATCTCCCTGAAAGCAATGAGATAGCTGCATTTTCTCCCATATATGTACTGATTAATCAATTCAAATCCTCCAAGGAAGTATTTAGAACTAGCAATAATACTTTATACACTTGTTACATTTTCTGTTATAGATTGCTCCTATTCAACAGAAGAGAACCATAGCATTTATAAACCACTTTGTGGCTACCACTGTCACATTTCTCAACAAATTCGCTGAAAATTGTGAAAAGAGATTAGAGAGGTTCAATGACCAACTTCGGAAAGCAGAGGCTGCACTTTGCATACTTGAGGCTAAGGTGAGTGCATCATATAATATTATGTTTTCAACTCAACCAGCTGTTATTAACATATATTTCACAATGCTTCTAGTGCTTATTTTTTAATTTGCTGGGTTGTGTTAAATTAGGTTGAAATAGTGGTGTGAAATAGTAGTAGTGAGAGGAGCGCCATTGATAGACTGACCTAGAGCAGCCAAGAAGTTCTGTGCCTGGTATAGAAGTATAGAATTCCATAGTTCACGTATCAGTATACAAAATCGTCCACAAAAATAAAATAAGTCATTAGCAATTGTGCTAACTAAAAGAATAACAAATAAAGACAATGCAGGTGCCACAAGAACCGAAAAGAAGCAGAGAAAACAAATACCCAAAATGGAGAGTGAATCATGACTCCATAAAGAGTGACAGTACATGAGAATGAAATGAATGATTCTTTTAAACAAATCTTTTACTGAACTTATCTAAACTAATTGATTCTTTCATCTGAATCGTTTTGCCCATTACTACTTAACACATGACAGTAGCATATTGTGAAATACTTTTATTGGAAGTTCAAACAGTTTAGTGTGTGTGGAATATACTTGTATTTTTTAAGGACCAAACCCAAACCTGTCTCGTAAGCTAAAATGATTTATGTATGTTGAAGTACAAGCCCTGTAGTATGCCTCCAGCAACATAATGTGGACAATAATAAGTCAATGTTGCCATAAATGCTGTCCACATATAATCCAATCTGCTGTTTTTACAAAATGCAAAATTTATTTCATACTTAACCTTACACAAGATTTCTCATACAGGAATGTCAGGAAAGCCCACGTGCAACAAGTCTACGGATCATATTTGCAGCAAAATACCTCCTTGCTTGCGAAAAGTTGATGGCCGCAGAAGAATATCTTAACCACCCAAAATTTTAATAATTTAATCTCATGTACATAAACTGTTTTAAAGCAGTGACTTTTAAATAGAAGAGAATAGTTCTTGCACTTGTCCAACAATCTCACAACACTCTCTTAATGCAGTCTATTTCCAAAACAAAATTTTCACAAGTTTGCTATGAATGTTTTCCACCCAATTCCTCTTCACACAACAATATTTTCTGCTCTTCTTGTACCTCTCTGGCTGATATAGGCTGTTCACAGTCAAATGAGCACTTTTGAAAGCCCTGCTTAAGATCTACTTGTGTACATGTTGTGTATTCTTCCGCCTGTTATCACAAACTGTTACCTAATACTTTTTATTCAATGTTAAGAAATGGAACTACTTTCCATCCATCATTACCAACTTTACTAGGCGAATATCACTCAGGGCACCCATATGCATGCAGGGGCAGTGATTTTTTTCTAAGGTTCATTTCTAAAGTGCTCACTTTATCATGAACAGTCTTCACATACATGGTCACATGACCAGCAGAGAACAGCCAATAGAATCACTCATTTTCTGCAGAACTCTCTTGAAAATAGAACATGCTCTGTCTCCTGTATCTGCCTAGCATGAGATATTATCACATGATAGCTAGTATGAGAGTGCCATCTAGCACAGGTTTTGCATGTATCTTGCATCTTATAAGGCTCTTTAATTAAGAGTTGTGGAACTTCCCCTCCTCCCTCATAACCAATTATATTCAAAGTGAACTACAAACGCTATACTTCTAAAAGTTTTGGTGAATGTGCAGTTAGTTTATACTTTCTCTGAAAAATGATTGGAATTATGTTTATTGTAAGGATGAGTGTGTTTCAAAAAATTGGTGTTTCAACGTTAACAATGTCTCACAGGTCCCACTGGGTTTACAAGCCTCCAAGTGGAAAACATTTCTTTATAATCAGTTATCCTTTAGCCACAAATTTAGAGTCAAAGTTAATCTTTCCATGAGCTATCTGAGTGTGCTACTGATTTAAACAAAAAATTGCTTGTCTCTTAGAATTATAATATGAAATAGTATTTTTTTAATACTGCCTGCATGGAAAACAGTTGGCTGTTATCTCTTAAATACATTTTTTAAATATATGTATTCCATGAATTATTTTGGTGTCCAGCAGACATTTATTCACCACTTCAACAAAGTTCATAAGTATTATAAATAATGGTAAAACAAATTATATATAAATGGTTATATTTTAACTCACAATGACATACATGTGTTCTTGTTCCATTCTCCACCATTTTCCACCTCTTCAAATAGTAGTCTGTAACATGTTGTAATGTAACCAGGCTGAGTTCACCTCATTATACAGCCATGAAAATGCTCAAAATGTTTATTAGAATTATTTTGTACATTGCATTGTGCAGTTTGTTGTTGTATTATATATTTTTGAACACACTTGAAATAACTTCTTTATGGGACTGCAATTGTTAATAGCTGAGCTCAATAGAAGGTCTGGATGATGTGACGATACCAACTCCAGGTGACAAGACTGTAACAACTACACCAGAAGCCAGTAGCACAGTTCAAGAGGACACTACGCCTGTCAACCAGCCATCTGAAGTGGTGGGTGCCGAGGCTCCACCTAGTGATGCAGTGGCGCAGCCAAAAGTGTCTCAAGACCCACGCTATGCTCGCTTCTTCCGAATGGTGCAGGTTGGAGTCCCATTGCCAGCCGTCAAACAGAAGATGCAAGGGGAGGGCTTAGACCCAAGCATTCTAGAGTAAGACACCATATATATTTACTAAAATGGTAACCATATGAGTGATCAGAAAATTGTTAACATTCCTAGTATTGCATATTACAGCCCTTACAATAATTTGTCTCATCATTGGCATTTCTCAGTTTCATGTGAATAAAGTAGAACCCCGATGATACATTCCCGCTTCATACATTTTCCCGTATCATGCACCAATTTGTTTTGGTCCTGTCAATAGTGCTATATTTACAATGGTTAATTTTCCTGGATTGTGCTCTAATAAAATCATGTATTTCCCGCATATTACATTTTTTCAATTAACTCTTGAGGTGAAAATGCAAAATGCACAAAATTGTTGCAGTTTTAAATTATAAAAAATTTTCGTTTGAATGATTTATATGTAATAAAACTATTTGTTTATTTACTTATTGCTGAGTGCCGACTTAAAAAAAGTACCAAAGATTGCACAACAGACGTGAAGACAGTGCACTTTGTCTATGGCCAGCAGCTCTTGGACACTAGCATCAATGTCATGTAACCAGTAGAGCTTGGGCCCTAGCAGCGCTGCCATCTGTCGAAGAGAGTTTCTACAATCAATATTGTTGGACAGGCATGCATGCTAGCAGCGCTGCCATCTCGTGGCGAAGAGCAATTCTACAATCAATATTATCGAACAGGCACACTCTTGGCGATGGCAAGATGGTGTCATCTTCGTGAACCTGCATACACTTTTTTTTTTACATTCGGGTGTTTTATTTACTTTGCGTCGGCGGCCGCAAAAGACGATTGTACGTGGCAACTGTTCGATTTCATAAAGATTTTTTAACAAAACGCATGTTCGGCAATTGAGTCAACAAGCAGAAAACAAAAAACGCTAACAATCAAACATAAGATGGACATTTTAAAGCAGTTAGACGAGAATGTCGGTACGCATGTATCATTAGCAAACAAACTCAGGATGTCCGTTTCAACCATCAACACAATTGTAAAAATGAGCGCCATCAAAACATTGCCTTTCGAGGAACTAGACTGTATTTCTGATGTTTTCGTTGTATTTATTTTAAATCCAAATATTTTATCGTAAGTATGTACATTTTTAGTCATTATGTTTACCTTTTAAAACATTACATTATTCTGGTAAATTGCTCATATAACTATTTCATTTTTACTATTTCTCTTTTCATACACTTTCCCGCATACTGCACCATTTTTGTGCTCTCCGTTCAAAAGTGTATGATAGGGGTTCTACTGTATTGGTATCCTGATGACTGTGGTGGTCTCATTTAAATGACCCAAAAGCCAATGCCTTAATTCCATGTAGTGAGACCAAAGGCTGGTGTGTATATATATATATATATATATATATATATATATATATATATATATATATATATATATATATATATATATATATATATATATATATATATATATATATCTCTACAGTACAATGAAACCAGCAAATAAAATGTAAAATATTGTAAGCCTCGCATATATTCTAATATTAGTGTGTTTTAACACTTTCCTAATGGATAGTCCATCACATACCTGTACCACCACCCCTTGTTCATATCTAAGTCTAATCAATCTGAAGTGTTAAACTGCAGACTTTAGAAAGTATTAGTTGTATTGTTGATAATATTGGTTCAGCATAGTATTTCTCACATAGTGTAGTATCAGTTGGCGTGACCAGAGTTTTAAGATTCCTGGACATCTACAAGACAGTATGATGATTCATGTGATTATGCTGGTCCAAATACCCCTTTCTGTTGATGTTATCAAACCCAAGCTTAGGGGGATAGAAGGATGTGTGCTCTTACTATATATTATATATATATACACACACACGCCGACTAACAGCCAGCCGCGTTAAGACCATGACGGCGCTCGCCACTCACGTGACACGTGGGCACGCACATGTGCAAGAAGGCCATACGTGAACTTTCAAGTAACAGATTATTTATTTGAAGTGTGAATTATCTCCCTTGTTTTATTTTCAGCTTCTAAAGTGTTAAATGTTTATAATGTATGTTTCATAATATTACGCAATGTTTGGTTATGAATTCAAAATGTGCGCTGTGCGAAGACTAAGAACATTATTATTCTGGTGTGAACACCATCATAAAAGACATTTAATGAATACAGAAAAGTCACAAATTAAATATAAAATGTAAATCAATATTTCAATTATTTATGTGCCATTTATTTCAAAATATAAAAGTTTTACTCGGTGTGCATAGCACTTCCGCTTGTGTGAACCCCGTAGGCAGCCATGGTGGGTCCGTGCGACCTCTGCCTCTGGGCAGTCCATCAAGGAGAGCTGGCGAGGTAAGACACTGTCACGTACGCACCTCAAACTTTTTGCGCTGATGTAGATTACAATAGTTCATTTTTAGTATACCAGCTAACTTTTGCTTTGCCAGACATTCCCCAGCATTATGCTTCCACTTAACTTAGTAATTTGTGCCCTTATGGCATTTCAATGTAAACGAGGAGAAGGAGGAGAAAATGTCGGACAGGCCACGCTGCACGCGCAACTTTGAATCAGGCGCCATCCGCCTATGTTAAAGGCGTTTCAGTGTAATTTTCTTGTTTAATTGATTTATGACTACATCATTTGTGACCATGTGGTTAACAGCCGCCAAGTCAATATTGGCACCATTCATGCACTTTGAGGGTTTATTTGTGTAATATCATGTGCGCCATGATTAATTTCAGAGTTCTATGTATTGTTTCATTCAGGGTTCCGTGTATTTTTCACGTAACTGATGCTTTGTATGTATGACCATGTGGTTTTGTTCAAGTTAAATTTTCCCGCCATCAGGCATGCTAAAAGCCTATAAATGTCTCAATCTACAGGGGAACATTTTTTCCCATCAGTAATAACAATTTGTCTGACCATAATTTGCAGTTTTTAAGGAGCAATACTGAAATTTCACCTGCACCACGTGATCCGCTATGAATCGTATCCAGCGGCATCCGCGCCATCTAAACTTGCTTTCACGCATCTGCATGTTTATTGTGACCATCCATGTCGTGTCCCCTCTTATTTCATACGTATTTGTGCCATTTATGTAATTTGTACTTTGATATTATTTCCGTCCTAGCCGGCTATTTGTATAGACTGTCACCATACTAACCACGTGCGGCAAGGCAAGCCCCGACGAGTCCTGTTTAGCGATGGCAAATAATAACATGTGTTTGTTCATTTCATAATTCTCTGTGCCCTGTCTTCAGGAAAAGTAATCAGTCCACCCTAGCGGCTGTCGATCCCTGTTCTTGCGAAGATTGTGTTTTCTAGCATCACAGAGAAGTCATCCATCTAGGAGTGTGCTAGATTGATTGCGGGCTGGGGAGCACCCGAATGGAGTTAGCTAAACACGTCCGAGTTCATGCATAAAGTTAACCATAGCACTATTTTGTACGAGTAACATAATAAAAGCAAGTCTCACAGTGCTTAAAGTCTTTCTTTGTAGTAACAGCAACCTCTTGCCATTTTCAGTGATAAAATGTGTAGTAATGAAAAGTGTTTTGTAAGTACGCTCGGGTGAGTCGGATACACAGAACTCACAGCATCCCTGAGAACCCTAAGTCTCAACAGTACGGTGACTGGGAAACATCGCTGATGCCCATCTACCGTAAGTTTATTGTGTCACCGTTTGTTTTGTGTCTCACCGGACAGCATCAGTTGCCGTTCCCAAGTGGAGCCAGTGTGTTTATCCGGGTCAAAATGGCGGACACCACATCTGATCAAGGCCTCAAGACTTTTGCGTCGGTAGCCGCGACACTCGCAAATGTGAATTACTTGGACATGTCGGTCGAATGATTGTATACAAACTGGCAGATTGAGTGAAGTAAACTTGTTTGCTGAAAATTCATGGAATCAACCGCTATGCCAGTGTACGTCTGACACTGCGTCAATGCCTTCAGAAACACGCTTGTGCATGCGCACTGGATGTGACGGGGCGGGAACAAAATGGGTGCAGTGCCAGCAGTGCATACGAGACTCACATTTTCTATGCATAGGGCCAGAGAGTATACCACTTTCTGCGATGGTGTCATAAACTGTGACGAGTGCCATTAGACAAACTGTGCAGAGATCGCTCCACCGACGACACCAGAGATGAAGTTCACGCCGCCACCGGTAGTGGTAACATATACGCCACAAGGACTAACTGGTCCAAATCGTTATGTACTCTTGCCAACTTTTGCGGGACTTGATGCAGAGGACCCAGGCCCGTTCCTAGCGGTATCCGAAGAAAAGTTGCACAGACACTGCGAGGACTGGACAGAGGTCACCGCGAACAGATTAAGGGGAACAGCTTCCATGTGGTGGATTTTAGTGAGAGACTATTGTGTGACATGGCAGGAGTTTTGCGTTCTGCTACTGGGCAGGTTCGACGTGGATGGCGCAATTATATAAGCAGCAACGCGAGTGCTAAGGAATTGAGGAGTTCATCCAACGCAAACTAGGCCTGTACAAACGCCTGAACCCCGGTCAACCTACCCGCGGAGTGCTGGAAATAATTGTCGCTCTGTCAATGCCGGACATTAGGTCTTATCTGCGGAGAGCAACAAGGGTGAGTTTAGAGCAGTTTACGCGAGAGGCATGCCTCTATGAACAGGATGTGCGAGTAAGACAGGCATACCAATCCCAGAGGCAGCAGCACCACACAACAACACCCGCCATGATGCCAGATGTTACGAGGCCACCGCCGCCATTTACGTCCGTGAGATCCGCGGACAGCAGAACTTCCACCTCAACAACCGGGAGAACTATTATCAGGGAAACTGAGTCGGGAGGTTGGCGAAACAGCACCTGCACCAATCTCACCGCCAGGTCGTAGAATTCCGCCTAGTGAAGGTGCCAAAGTATTCCAGGTCAGTGACAGTACAGTACGCATGTTAAGGGTCAATGTTGAACTTGAGGGAAAGAATGTGATCGCCATGATAGACACTGCAGCAAGCCACAATTTTGTAGGTAAGGAGTTAATACAGGCAATAACAACTAGAGTGCCACCACGTCGTCTACAGTTCACCAAGAACAACCAATAGGGTGAGGCAAGAACTGTGATGCACGTGACAGTGGGAATACGTGAACTCCGTACAAAGTGTGACGTCTACATTGTGCCGGACTTGTGCGAGGAGATGATTCTGGGGTTACAGTGGTTGGTCGACAACCAGGCCTTGATTGAATCACATCTCGGCTGTCTACTGGTGGGGACACGTGGAAGGTGGATGCTGTATGCAGTAGGAGCAACGCCGCCAGCGACAACAGCTGCTGTGCTGCTCAGCAAGTTCGAGCATGAGGTGCCTTAACAACATCAACAATGTCTGCAACACCTGCTGGACCAGTATGCCAGTGCATTCCACACTGATGGGAAGCTGCAGCACACTGACGTCACCGAGCACGCCATCATCACGGCGCATGAGGACCCGGTGTACTCCAAGCCACGAGACCCAGGTATTTTCTTCTGGCGCATCATCAATCAGTAGGTATGTGAGATGCTCAATGATTATGTGATTGAACCTATGCAGAATCTCTACAATTCAGGCATTACACTAGCTCCTAAGAAGGACGATGAATAGAGGTTTTGTGTAGACTTTCGCCCTTTTAACAAAATAACTGTAAACATACAACCTCCAGTCATTAACATCAAAGACACTTTGCCAACATTAGGGCCAGCTACTGTATTCACATCACTCGACCTTAAATCAGGATATTGGCAAGTACCTATCCGCCCACAGACCGCAAAAAGACCGCCTTTACCACGCTAGATGGAGGTAGGTTTCAGTTTGTTGCTATGCCATTTGGCCTAAAATGTGCCCCTGCCACTTTTCAAAACCTCATGGTGAATTTATTAGATGGTTATATAGGAGACTTTGTGATGGCTTATCTTGATGATGTATTTGTATGGTCGAACAGTTAGTAATAGCACCTGCACCACTTGAACCTTGTGTTCGAGAGGCTCGAACGCAACAAACTCACATGCAAGGTTGACAAGTATAAGTTGGGGATGAGTAGAATGGAGTTATTGGGACACTATGTAACAGGGAATGGACGCGAACCAGAACAACAGCATGTACAGGAAATACAAAACAAACCCACACCCAGGTCACATAAACATGTTCAAAAAAATTTTGGCTTGATAAATTGGCTAAGGGAATGCGCTCCAAATTTTTCTGTGATAACTGCAGCCTTGACTGAATTGCTAAGTGAAAAACGTAAATTTGTGTCAAGCCAACCAAGCATTTAGAGAAATCAAACTTGCTTTCCAAAATTGTAGGCTGCTAGCCAGGTTTAGCCCGAAGTTACCTGTTGTCGTTCAGTCAGTTGTGAGTCATGAGGGCATCGGAGCAGTGTTATAACAGGTGGGAGAACATGGGGAGTAGCGCATCATTAACTACCACAGCGCGAAGTTTGGCGAGGCAGAAAGAAAGTATCATATGAACGAGCAAGAGTGTTTAGCCATTGTACACACACTAAGAAAGTATCTGCCGTATCTGTTAGGGAGACAGTTTACATTAAAAACAGATAACCACTGTCTAGTTTGGTTGGAAGGCATGCATAACGGAAAGAGTAAACTTGCCCGCTGGGCCTTGCTGCTCCAGGAGTTCAATTTCAAGGGAGAACACATGGCAGAGAAAACCAACCATGTTAATTTTATGCCAGATACAATGAAACACCAACCTTATGGGGAAAAAACAACTTTTAATCACAAGACAAAACATTTTTTCAAGTAATAATTCCTCATTCAAATTTTCTGCTTAACATTTTCAGATGAAGCCATTTGCTTTGAAATACAAGTGATGATAGGCGTAACTATTTTGAGCAACGCATAATGTCGATAAAATTTCTGCTTTCACCAGACACACATTTGCTCTGTGGCCGGCATGCTAGACACCAGCTTCCCCTCTTGGTGGCATGTATGGAATGTAAGGGGTGGAAGGAAGGTGCGTGGCTTGGAGACAGAAAGAAGGGTGAGAGAGAGGTTACTAGGTTGCCATGCTCATTGCTATTGGTAACCACTTCCCCTCTTGGAGGCGTGTGAGGGGAAGTAGCAAGCCAGTCTCGCACCACGCCGCAGTGACGACACTGTCGACAGACGTTTTGGGATGACAAGACACTAGACAAAGCGCCGCAAAGCAGTTATAAACGGTGGCGCACGTGACATGTTTCACATCCAGTTACTAGATGTTTGCATAAACAACCAACTTAAAAATGATAGTTGCTGGAAATCTTAGGTGATGGGACCCGAAATATACTTGGATCAGCGCAACATGCTATAAATGGTTAAATGTTATGCTAAATTATTTAAATAGGAATTTAGCTGGAACCACAAAAAATGTTTTCGATATATATATATATATGTTCGGCTTATATACACCGAAATACTGTGATTTTTGTGCCTAAATAAAGTAATGACCTGATTTCATTGTTTACAACTGATACTAACGTATCAGCCAGATACCATACTCAATGCAGATACATTGAAAAAGGGTGAAGTATTGGCCGATACCGATACTTGGTATCGGAACAACTCTATTTCCTACCTATTGATTTCACCCACCCTCTACCTGCCGCTGATTGTTTTCACATACAACTAGCATCACGTGTTTGTCCTGCCATTGTCTCGCTGGTTGCCTTTTGTCTTGGTTTTGTTTACTGTTTGTTGGCTACTTCTTACGCTTAGTTTTTTTCCGTTTTTCTCAATTTGGTGACATTTTGGTTTGATTTTGTGAACAGTTGCTGACCTCCAGCTCCTTTTATAGGAACTTGCAATTTCGTCCAGTGCACTATCACTTATATGTAAACTGTTAATGGTAAAATAAGTATTTTTTAAACTCCTTTGAAGTTTCTTCTTTCTTCCATTTGTATCCATCCTTTCCCCTCACGTCAATATATAATTACCGCACAATTTCACATAATGTTTATATCAACTACACATGTCTGCTGTCACATTTGTCCATAGTATTAAGATGGTAACTATCTGTAGACATATCAAAATGTCCACAGGAGAGGTGAATGTTTTTATGTACACAAAAATTTATAAAACTTAACATGCAAGCAATCTGTGGGCAAGGTTGTGCCACCTGGAGAGCAGTATTGTTTGTGCTAGAAGTTAGCTGTGGGAGGGAACGAAAGCAATTCATGGGCGTGACTGTGGTCTGTAAGTGCTCTACGGGTTGTTGATCACGTGCGCAGTCAGCTGCCCTCACCTCCCCCGACTCATCCAGCATGTGCAAAGTAACTACTAACTAGTAATGTACTTCACTGCAATACAAACTTGTCGACCCCTACATCACTTTTTGAAGTAAATAATTTTATTTTATTTTAAGAACTGGTCATTTTTGAGACAGAAGGAAATAAATGCAGTCATTAATATTGGTTTCTTTATGGCCTTCAGTAATTAATAACTCATTGGCAGCTGCCATGGGTACACTATGCATATGTATTATTTTGTGGCAAAGAGGTTTTGTATAGTATGCCCTTCCAAGATATCAGTTTATTCAGAAGTTGTGTGTGTATTGAAATAAATAAGTAGTTTAGTAACAACGCCGAATTTTTCTGCAATAAGCCACTGAAAATGTACTTTGCACTTGGCCACACTGCAGCATTTAAAAATTTATGACAAGGGAGGTCAAGTACACAACTGTGGGGTATAATTTTATACAGAAGACGTCTTGACTATTGAATTAAATTAATACTCCGTGTAAAAATCATGTTGATTTTATGCCAGAAACAATTGACCAGGACTTAAAACGCTTGCTAAAACTCACGCCGCTCAAATGTTTTTTGACATTTTGGGAGACAAAAGTACATGCCTCTCAGGTATCTTTTTTTCCTTATGCAGAAAACGCCTTGCATATTAAAAATAATTTGTATTTAATCAAAATTGTGTGTTATTTTCGCAGCAGAAAAGATTGATTGAACATGGGTTTAAAATGCTTCGTAAAATTTCTCAGTTCACACTGCTCACTGCTTTTAAAAGTGTATTGGGAGACAAGAGGAGGCTAAGTATACACCTCTAAGGTATAATTTGTATCGATAGATATCTGCCTATCAAAATTAATTTATATTTAATAAAAACAAGTTTTATTATTGCATTAGAGGTGATTCGACAAGAATGTATAATGATTGGTAAAACCTTGCTCCACTTACGGTTTTTAACATTTTATGAGAAACGGAGCCTCAGTATACACCTAGGGTGTCATTTTTTCAGAAGACTTCTGTCTATTAAAATAAATTGATATTTAAACAAACAAATATGTTATTTTCAAGCCAGATGCAAATGAACATAGACTTAATGCTAAAATTGCACATTTTGGCAAATAGAGGTTTGTGTGTGTGTGTGCATCTGTGTGTGTCTGGCTCTGTGTGTCTCTCTCCCTCCTGCTCCCTCTTCCTCCCCTCCTCCCCCTCTCCCCTCTCCCTCCCTCTCCTCTCCCTCTCTCCCTCTCCTGCTCCCCCTCTCCCTCCCCTCCTCTCCCTCCCGCCTCTCTCTCTCTCTCCTCTCTCCTCTCCCAGTCTCTCCTCCCGCACCCCCCTCTACCACCCGCACCCCCTCTACTCTCCGCACCCTCCTCTCTCTCTCCTCTCTCTCTCTCTCTCTCTCTCCTCTCTCTCTCTCTCTCTCTCTCTCTCTCCTCTCTCTCTCTCTCTCTCTCTCTCTCTCTATATATATATATATATATATATATATATATATATATATATATATATATATATATATATATATATATATATATATATATATATATATATATATATATATATATATATATAAATTCCTTGTGTACGGTGAAATGAAAATAAAGTACAACCTTATTAAAATGGCCCATCACTGGTTCTAGAAATTACGTTATTATGGCAGGTCAGTCGCTATATATATTTTTACGACCGGTTTTAAGACATTCCCAAACCCTTTGCATAAAAATATATATTTTTTGCATGAAGTCCATCTTTAATCATCGCTGGCGTGAAAATAACTCTTTTTTTCCTAAATGAAATATACACTTATTTTAATAGGCAAACATTATCTAAAAAAATATATCCTAGAGGCATGTTCTTAGCCTCTGCTTGTCTTCCAAAATGTTAATAACATCAAGCAGCGCAAGGTTTTACCAAACTTTATATATATATATGTGTGTGTGTGCGCCCATGTTCAGTTGTGTTTGGCATAAAATCAACATGATTTCATTAGATAGTCGGATATCTTCAGAATAAAATACCACCGAAGGGCATCTGCGACTTCCGTTCTCCCCAATCAATTACAAAAACTGTAACATTAAAACAGCTTACTTTTTACCAAGAAAAAATTCAAATATGATGGCCTTTTGAAAAAAAACCAAAGGATATTTCGACAAAATTTAGAAATTTATTAATTTATATTAAATAACAGGCTCCTTTCGAATAAAATTACACCATAGAAAGGTATATGCAATGTCCTTTGTCACTAGTCAATTACAAAAACATTAATGTCTGGAGACATGTGAATTTGTAGGCTTTCATGTGACTAATGACATTTCCAAAAATGCTAACCATAATGTCTCAATGAAGGAGAATCGGAAACCATGAGAAATCCAATCAATGACAGGAGATACACGTGACCATAGTCGTGTGGTGTGCTAAAACTTCCTGCCGCCTGAGGGTTGAAGGGTGTGTAGAGTCGATAGGTATTGAGCACAGCTGGTGGCCTAGGAGGTGGAGGGTATCTATTTTTAGATCCGCCATACATCCACTACAAGGGTCACCAAGAGAAATTCAATATGCATAAATAAAAAAAGTGCAACAAATCTATATTTCTGCATGTTTTCCTCACATTTTTTTTACTTTCTTTACCCAAATTTTTTGCAGTTCCTCAAAAACGAGCCACTATAGAAAGATGGTACTAGGAATTGACACATGACGAAATCTGCGCTAGACAGAGCGCACTACAAAATCACTTCACCCCATCCAAGATGGTTGATTTCATGGGCAAGTCAACCTTCTGTACTGGAGGCAGGACGCGAGGAATTCAACACACCTTCAACTCCATGCTTCTAACTTGTACTGCTCCCCTGCGTATGCAGAAAACCATCACATCATCACCCTTCCCACACCGAAGTTATTTACTTCAGCGTGCTCGCCAGCAGAAGAGTGCACCAGTTTGAATTTGGCACCGCCAGAGATGCGGCCCATTCATAGAGGGTCACGGCCTACTCGTGTGTCCTTAGCTTGGAAGTTCTCCACCCCAGGCTCCGAGCGAAGAGGCGAAATAAGGCATCCAATGGTCCATGCATATGACGTCACAAGCTCCACCCCTTGGAGGCGGGACCAAGCCCCCCTCCTCCCGCATGTCTCGAAGCACCCATGATCGACAGAGATAACTATAAAAGGCAAGCCAGCCCACGCTTGAGAGTTACTTGGGATGGCTCGCCAAAGTCATTTATTCACTCCTGAAGAGGCTGTGAAGGCCAAGTGGCTTAGGAGTTATTAGGGACTGTGGATGGTAGCGAAGTTACAATGAAGAAGGATCGTGACCCGGCCAGTCGTTATTACTTGAACCTACAATCACTACTTGATTATCCCCAAGAATTTGGTATTGTTGGTTTCCGGCTGGGAATAAAGCTAAGTGGATTGGAAACTTCGGATTTGAGGTGTGGTTTTGGGGGTAAAATAATCTTTATCACCTTCCCTGCCGCCGTACGAAATGTGCACGTATTAGGTAGTTTAGTGTTCTTTATTAGATTAGGGGGTGGCAAGGTTACTATGGATGTGAGCTTATCAGGCAGGTAATAACTCACATGCTCATAGTCAGGCTATAGTCAGCAGATACCCAGGTATGAATATAGTCCAGATTCATGCTCACGCACAATTATCGGCGAAATGGGACGCGGGGTAACCTCAGGTATTGGGAATGGGGTGCGACGTCGCAAATGAAGTCCACTAGCGGGGAACATTTGATTTCAATCATTCTCGCTACAAAGCTCGTTGTTCTTTACGTCTAATTCGGCTGGGTAATCCGCCTCCTTTCCTATTCATCTGAAGTTAAAAAATTTCACCCTAATGTTTTAAAACATTTACAGCCTCTCAACACAAGGCTTTATATTAGAGCTAGTACTCTTTCCCTTTTCTGCCTGAGTTCAGTCCTATTGGCGAATGTCTTTTCAGACATGCCCGAGGCACTGGCGAAAGAATTGGCAGGTGAGAGTTGGACTGTCTTTGTGGACAGGCGAGGGCATACCGGGTGCTCCCAGGAGTTTCGGTATGTCCTTTCAGACTAAAGCCTTCTTCAAGCCCTGTCTCCTGAGGGTTCGGCCTACTCACATCTATTTCACAGGGAGAAAGTTAAATACTCACTCTCATTGCCTCACACCCCAGCATGGGTCAAACCCTTTCTTGTGCTAGCCCGGGTCTTGTGTGCAGTTTCTCTAAAGGTGACTCCGTAAATGAGTAATTGATTTTGTGTACATCCTTTTGTGTTGACATCTGAGGTTAGAACCCTCACCCCACCGACCATAGCTGGTTCGGTCCTTTGCCAACAGTGTCCAGGTACATAGTGGCTCCAAACTCAGTACTGGGTGGTTGAGTGTTTAAGGACTTAAAGAGTTCTCATTCAAACTCCATCCCTTTGTGCTCTCTGTAGTGCTTCAAGCCCTTAGGATGGAATTGAGATAAGAGGTTCTACTGTATACATGAAACATATTGGACACTTTCTAGTTCCAATCTAAATTTGATATTAAGGGAGGTATGAGCCCTTAGAACTCATGATTTTAAAATTTATTTTTTGCAAAATATCTGGCAATGAAGTGAAATTAAATTACAATGTTCTGAACGCTGTTTTATGTTAACAGGTCTCTCAACCTAATAGTAAACTCTCATTTATTGATATTTGTGTGTGTGTGTGTGTGTGCATGCATGTTTGAGGACGTGCACATGCATGTGTACACACACACCACACGGTGAAGGTTAATATGTTTGTGGACTGGTGCTCGGAGTGTCAGCAGCCACTTACCATTGTGTTTGCTTACACAGATACACATCATCCCTCAAAATAGTCGCTATATTGTCCTTACATTCATGACATGTGGAACGTTACACTGTATGATTTAGTGTCTTCATGACACAATGAACCTACCTGGTTAAAATAAATGTAACTCAGGCAAGAATTTTTTCACTATTTTCACATAGGTGAAGTCACTAGTAAAAGTTTTGTGTAAAGTAATTACAGTTGCTACTTTTTTTTTTCAACAAAATTATTCAAATACTAAAAATGTTTTGCAAGTTAGAATTTAGTTTGTGCTGGCGGAGTAATGTGTGTTGAAATATGTTCAAAATCAACCAAAAATATGTGAAAATTAGTATAATAGTATAAAAAATGTTTTTTAAATAATTAATTTCTGCAAATGTAATGGGCTGAACATTTAGTGGATTTCAGATATGATTACACACATGGTATGTATGTACCTTTGGCTGTTGTTTTGAATTTTATGTTTGTTTCAAACAGTAATCCTGATGCAGAAGTTCCTGACAACACTGTAGTTGTTCAGTCACCGAAAGAAGATTCAGATTCAGAGTCGGACACAATCCGCAGCTTCAACAGTAGCTTAAGCGATTGATTATATCACTACTTGGACTGGTGCACTGACAGAGAAGAAAGCAGTGACGTTGCACCTTGAACCCTACAAATTTTTTGTGTACTCAGCTCTTTGGGGTTATGATTTAATTCCTTGTGATTGTTTATGTACTGATGTAAATGCTCTAATGTATATATCACAAGTTACAAACGCACGTGCGTAGTTTTCATACCAAATAAAATTACCAATTAGTATTATAGCGAGGTTTTTTATTTCTTTAAGTTTGGAATGTGTCAATAATTGTGCTGCTGTAAATCAGTCGTTAAAGGTACTCATTCCACAACACCCTAATGTTAAAGATACTCATTCCACAATACCCTGATGTTAAAGATAATCATTCCACAATACCCGTGCCAAAGCATGTTTTGTAGCATTTGAACGTCTTTATAAGTACAGTTGGGCCTCGATTTTATGACAGGGTTGCCACTGATATTCATTTTAATTCCCTGACCAAAATATGAAAGTTCCCTGACTTTTCCACAAGTTGCTGGTAATGTAATATAAATATTACATTTGGTATTAAGTTTCAAAAGAAATGTTTACTTAGGAATGAAAATAAATGCCATCCTTTTTTTCGATTTAAAATCAGACAATTGTAGTCCAAAGAGTAGAAAATAGCACTCCCTTGCATTCTTATGCTGTACACGTTTTATAATAGATTTTTTGATAAATGTGTGCACTACTGCAAAATTGTTAAATCAATAAAAACAAATAAAGACTGAAAAATATAATACAAAAAATTAAATTAACTGTAAATACATCAAAAATTAAGAAAGTGAACTCACAATTGCAGGATGCAATGCCAGTCACCAAGTATGTATATTTGCTTCATTACAAAAAGTCTGAAAATCAATCAAAATATTTTTTAATAGGTCTGACATTTCATGCTCAAAGAATAAACGCAAGTTTTCTTCTTCTCCTCCAAGCATTCATATACTTGGCAAGTTTTTTTAGATTTTCAATTTTCTCCACAATCTGTACTTCAGCAACTTTAGCATCAAGTGTGATTTTCTTTTTCTCATCTAAGTTTTTGCATGGCTTCAGAATTGTTTCGTTTCTCGTTGTGGGTTTTTCTTTTGCAACAAGAAACTGTTTTTTTTATCTTCTAAATGATGTTCATATCTCTTGTGAGAATATTTCACAGATAGGAGCATTTTTCGATCAATGGGAATACGCTCTACTCCTCCAACGTAACGAATGCATCTGACACATGCCCTTGTGCTATAATAGACTCTTTCAATTAAATTTTCTGCAAGGATAGACTTATTGATAGAAAATCCACTTTCAGCAGATGCATTCCCATGTGAAATGACGAGGCACAGTTCACCATATCTATGATTTTTGCCTAATATACCAGCAAAGAAATCATCTAGGCCTAATTCTGTTTCTGGCTCACCAGCAAGAAATCTGCTAAATTCAACTTCCTATGTTTTCTTTGCATATTGACAAAGGAAAAGGTACTAATTCTTTGCTTTTTCAGCAACATATTCTTAGATTCTGTTAGCCTCAAATAGTGCTTGCAAGACATCAGTAAATCTTATCTGACCAAGTTGTGGTTTATCGGCAATAATTTGTGGATTTAGTGAAGTTAATCCTTGTACCAATTTGTACTTAAGTGGGCTCCTCTCTTACTTTTTTTTTTTATAGCAGTTTTTACAGCTTTCTGGCATTCCAATCTGAAAGTGAGAATGTTTTTCTCATTTGCCTTTACCTTCTTCAGGCGCTTTACTGTACTGAACCCAAGGTTGATTTGTTTCAACTGAAGTTGATTTCCACTGCAATTTAGATAAGTGCAAGAAGTTTACTACCACAGTCAGCAGCTTCCAATGTTTCTGATTTAACAACATGGCTCATCAGAATTCTTATAAGGTCATGGAGATCTCTGTACAAGTATGTAATCAGGAGATGGCAGCAGCATCATATTTTTGACCCTGCAGGCAGTTTCCAAGCAGCACATTTTGTTGAAAATAAAGTGATTTTGTCATCAAAATCGATGACATTTAATGAAGGTAGCCCAAAATCGCATGACATGGATTATACTGAAACTTTCCTGACTTTCCTTGACCATAATTACGTTTCCCTGACTTTCCAGGTCAGTAGCAACCCTGTACGAGTTTTCGCAGTCCCTGAGAATGGACTCGTGAAATTTCTGCCCTCATAAAATTGTTGTAGACCAATTCTGAGACACAAAAAAACAGTGTTTAAAAGTACATTTATCACCTTAAATCCGTTTTTAATCATCTGGGGTGCAATAGACAGATTACTTCCAAATAAAAATGTACCCCAGAATGGTATATATGACTTTCGCTTGTCCCAAAAAATGTAAACACTGAGCGCAGATACACATACAGCAAAAGGAAAGTAAATTTTCAGTAGCTTCTTGCAGAAAAATTAGAGAATCTATCAATGAAATTTTAATTTACTAGCAGCCTGGCTTCACTTAGCTCAGGTTTTATTTAGTTATTAAAATAAATACCTATATATTTGCGACTACCCATGACTACCCGTGACTATTTGTAACTACTTGCAACTACCCGTGACTATCTGCGACAACCTGCAACTATTTGTAACTACTTGCGAATTTATAATACAGTAGTGTCCCGTTATAACGAGATGTCGGTTCAAGGTTCGACCCTCGTTACAAGTGTGTCCTCGCTGTGGCTGAATTAGACCCTAAAATTGTTTTTAAATTGTGTTTGAACCACCATAACGTAAAAATATCCTTTTATATAACTAATTGCGTGAAAATGAGCGGAAAATCTGACACCACCACATAAGTATAGCTGCTCAGCCTGCAATCAGTTCCTCTGCCTACGCAGCATAGTCCTGCAATCAGTTGCCCTGCCTAAACAGCATTTCCCACTATCACTTACTCGGCTGCCGAATCACTGCCCTGCAAGCGATAACTCACCAGTCACAGCTCTGCACACATAATTCTCGCACCTTTTTTACGGGATTTTAGTGCCAAAAATTAAGGTGCGTGAATTATGCAAGAAATCTCCAAGACACGTGAATGTTAACATTACAATGGAGTCTACTGTAAGTAATCCCTTGCAACTGCTGGGGATACGTTTTTTAAAAGCACAGCACTTCATTTATTGATAATAGATATGAAGATACATATTCAAATTTAAATCACTCGTATGCGGGGCTAGCAGCAAAAACATTGCTGTGTGCATGTAGCTGGGTGAGCGCTTAGATCCTTGCAGCGTGGCTGGACGCAGCAGCTTGCAGCTGTCGGTCAGTCGCTACACAATTATCATGGCAGGCAAGCCACCAGCCGCCCGCCACTGCTTTCGTTACAGGTCCAGTTCCCAACGTAACAGTGGCCCGGTATTGGGAAGACATGACATGCACGTTAAACTCAGAAATAGTGTATTTTTGGCCCACTTCTTTTTTGCCGTTTCTGCACAAGCAATTACCTGAAGTTTAAATGCAGCAGTTTGACTGGTATATTTACCCATTATGCATTTATAATAAACAAAAATTAATATTAGTGTACTCTTCCTTTCACATTAAAAAAACCACCCGCATACAAATAAACTCCATGACTGATTTTGTTTACATGTCTGCAGCACAGGACCAGTGACCTTGAAGTGTCAGCGACCCCTGGCATGGTTGAACAAAGTGCACACCCGTTAGCATTGCATGCCTCATTGAGAGAAACATGCTGCGGAAATATGAAAGGAACATTTTTTTCCCCTTAATTCGACACCATAAAAACAGGGGCGTGAACTGTGCCAGTGTGAGAATTATGCCAGTAAATTTAGTAGTCACATTGTAAAATTATACGTTTTCAACTGACAAAACCAGCATGGTGCGAGACTTACTCAAAACCAGCAAAAATGTAATAAAACTTTATCAAAATGGATTAAAATTACGTTCATTATAGCACAGCGATAAAATGTAGTAGTTGTGTCCCACTCATTAATTTGTATGCCACAGTATGGGAAAAAACCCGGCAAAAATCTGTTAATGTGTAGCTGTATTTGATTTCAGCTATCGTTTGGACTGTTATGTTTAAATGGAATTAGTTTTCATTTAACAATAACGTTTGACCCACATACGCCACGTTATTTGAAACCAAACACAGTTGACAGCACAATGACCATGAATGACTACAGAAAAGCAGAACTGGTTCACGAAAACAGGGTCAAGATAGAAAGGACAGGATTCCATTTATTGAACAAAACCCCTGGTTTTGTTAAAGAGGGTCGTTAGGACGCAAGGCGGAAGAATGTGACACGAGAGCAGCACGTTGAAGCGGCAGTTCCTCAAAAAGACTTTGTTATACCCATGTTCTCTCAATTTCCATGCTCGTTACAGCAGGATTCTACTGTATTAAGATAATATTAAGACCTACAGCCATCACTTTATATATTTCTATCTACTGAGCCACAGCTGCCCCACTTGATATCTTTCTATCCATTGAACCTACGGCCCAACTTAGGATTGCGCTAGCCACTGGGCCATTGTGGCCCCACTTTGGATTGCTCTAGTTATTGAGCCACAGTGGCCCCACTTGGGATCGCTCTAGCCACTGGGCCATTGCGGCCCTACTTGTGATTGCTCTAGCCACTGAGCCACTGCGGTCCCATGTGGCATTACTCTACTCACTAAGCCACTGTGGCCCCACTTGATATATTTCTATCCACTGAGTCACTGTGACCCCTTTAAGGCATTGTTCTACCTACTGGGCCTCTGTGGCCCTACTTGATTTATTTCTATCCACTGAGCCACTGCAGCCCCACTTAGAGTGCTCTTGCCACTGAACCACTGTGTCCCCTCTTGAGATCGTTCTACCCACTGGGCCACTGTGGCTCCACTTGGCATTACTCTACCCACTGGGCCTCTGTGGCCCCACTAATATGCCTATGTCCATCTAGAAGAATATAGCTTTCTAACAGTGAACGAATTATAAGAATCTGCCCTGTAGTTTTGGAAGAGCATCCTTAGAAAGCAGCCAAGTAGCTAATTTTTCTCAGACTTGGTTTACAAATTTTGAAATTCCTTGATTTATTATTACTAAACATAGCCTATGGCCATCTCGAAGAATGCAGTTTTCTAATAGTGAAAGAATTATGAGAATCGGCCATGTAGTTTCCGAGATTACCCGAGACATATAAACAAACTTGCATTACCTCTTTATAATATTAGTGTAGATTTCAAAAGCCAGAGTGGAGTGGAGAGATTTGGACAGCTCTTAACATTGTGGTTTTGAGAGTAGATAAGGGTGAAGTGATGTATGGAGCAGCGCTGGAATGCAAGGGCAGTGGAAATGGTAGATCCCTGAGAAAACCAGCCAACCAGTGGCATCGTCTGATACAATCCCCACATGCGAAAATACGGGAATGACCCTGCCAGGCATTGAACCCTGTTCACCTAGATAAAAGATGTGTAGTCTTAACTACTACACCACCGCTGCCTCTCAAAAGACAGACATCTCTTAAGTAAAAGTATAAGCCATAACAGTATAAAGGATCTCCCCATGTCACAAAAAAAGTATTAACATAGTACAATGGAACCATGTTATGATAGTCGATGCTGGCAAAATAAATTATCGCTGTAGCAAGTTATCATTATAACAAAATTTACAGTGCCCCATAATTTTTTTGTTATTGTATTTGTGCTTGTACATACCTTGTTTAACTAATGCTGTAAACTAAGCATATGCAGCAAGTTAATACAAAAAAAATTGAGACGTCTGACAGCAGCATTATGTAACGACCAGCAGGTGCGACCTCGCTTCCTCCTCCATTCTTCTTTCCCCTCCAATTTGTGGAAGAGGCGCGAGGGAGTTAGTTGCCTACCAGTCTGCACACTACTTCACTCATTGTCTCTCTCTCTCTCTCTCTCATCTCACACACACACACACACAAAGCCTGAAGATCACTGAACTTCCCTCTGCTCCTTTCTCTTTCTACTCCTGTCTCTTGTCCCTCTGCCCGATTCTCTTTCTGCTCCTGTCTCTCGCCCCTCTGCTTGATTCTCTTTCTCCTCCTGTCTCTCGCTCTCTACCCGCTACTACTCCTACATGTCCCCCCCCCCCCTCTGACAATTTTTCTTTCGCCTCCCATCCCTCCTTGCTCCTCTCTTAGCTCGCCACATCACACTTGTCTCTCCCTCATGCTCACAAAGCAAAAAGCAGATTAATAATACACTTCCTCCAATTACATGTGTACACACGGTAAGTTTTTGTAACGGGAAGAACATATGA
Organism: Dryococelus australis; assembly: GCA_029891345.1. Taxonomy (NCBI): domain Eukaryota; kingdom Metazoa; phylum Arthropoda; class Insecta; order Phasmatodea; family Phasmatidae; genus Dryococelus; species Dryococelus australis. Next base: position 132,890,695 of record CM056993.1, read on the forward strand.
TGAACATATGATACTTTTCCATTCTGTTTCAACCTGTGAACAATGCACGTATCTGTTCAAAAGTAAACAAATGTAGCTTTATGGTAGGTTAGAATTACATTTGGACAATCAGGAATAATATTTTGAAGGAAATGAAAAATGTCAACATTGAAAACGGACATTTACAACAAATGAAATTATGATTTTAAACTTTGTGTGAATTACCTGCGTATGTTTGCAATTTGTTTACTTGCTGTGTAGTTCTAGTTTTTTTTGTTATTCCAAATGGTGTATTCAGTTGAAGAACAGTGTGCTTGATATTTTACTTGTTTTTCAAGTTAGTAAATAGTGTTGATAGTTTAAGATTATATTTTCCACGAATTCCACTTTCACTAACAGTACAGTCTTCGCACGCGTATATGATTTTGAATTTTGTTGCAATGTCAAGTGTTTTTATTTTATTAGCACACGCCATAATTTAAACAGAACTAAGATTTACAAAAACCTTAACACACAAAGCTATGCTCACAATTTAAATCAGCTACACATAAGATGTAAAAAACCTGCAAATTATCATAAACAATGTAGTATTGTCTAACAACTGTTAGATGTGATCATGCTTTTCCCCTTACACGCCTGGCACTACATAGAAGGTGCGGTAGGAAAATAGTATCTCGCAGCCCCCTCCTACATTCAAGAGTACGTACCATTCCCCTCCGCCCCTTCCTAATTTATGTTCAATGTAACCCCTCCCCCACTTGTCGACTAGCTCCACTTCCCACCGTACGTCTCCCCTTCGTACCACTCCTCATCCCTCAAAACAACACCAGCACACACCTTTTCCCATGCTCCTCCACCTGATAGGAGTGGCGCCATGCAACAAAGGCGGACTCGAGCATGGCAAATGTGTGGATGTCACTTGCAATGCGACATGTTTAAACATTTTAAAAATACAATTTCACAAATGTTCATATTACTGTAGTGAAAGGTTTCGTTAACAGGATTGTGTTATAAACTAAATGAAGTACCTTTCAAATGATACTGCAAATGACTGTGCATTTAAAAACTATCGCAATGGTGGACATAATGCTATAGGCCAGGGTTGCCATTTTTGACAGATTTTTATCTTAACAAATAGAGAGATGGATTTAAAGGTAAAAAAAATCATTAATTTTTTTCATACAATTCTAGATGCCTTGTTTACAAATGAAAGGCTTAAGGTATAGATACGTATGCAATATAGACGCCAGCATTGGAATTTCCAACATACAATTAGCACCCAAGTAGTAATAATTTGAACTACACTACAATTGAGATCTTGTGAACTTTGAGCAGTTTGGTGACATGCATACAGAAAAAGAATAAGGTTTCTTTGAAAATGTTGAGTAGACAGTTAGCAAAACGAATAAACATCTACAAGATTTGTTTGTTTAATTTTGTGTTCAACGATATTAAAATTGTTACTTATTTAAAAAATGTTTGTTTTATATACTTCAATAGGAGTAAAATATTTGCCTCCACAAAGCGAAAAAAAAAAATTTAATTAATTAATCATTTGCAATTGTGTGACCCATAAATGTAAAATTGTAATTTCTTGTAACAACAGCTTTTTTTTTCCTTGTCCCAAAATTATCCATTTGTTGCAATTCAGCTAATTTGTTTAAACTTTTGTCAAAAGCTACAACATTATTAAAAATTTTATTTTGAAAGTAAGGGTGAGGGTTGCAGGAACCGCATGGTGTTGTCCCATGGGGGTAGATTTTCCTACGCCAGGATGCATCCCTCTCGGCACCACAAAGGAGCAATGAGTATTGGACACCTGGCCGGCAAGTCTATCCCACCGGGAACGTACCTAGTGTCGTGGCTCTACCGTTCCTTCTACGTGGTGCAAGGAACGGTTGGCCTTCCAATTGTGAGGTGAGGGTCCAGTGGTTACTGGTCTCCCCGAACTTGAAGAAGACCCCCTCCTTGGCTCTACGAGCGGGGGCGATGAAGGGACGACTTCGAGTTGGCAAGCCGATTTCCAAGGGACGGTGTCGTAGTGTGTGTCGTAGCTCTACCATTCATTGTCGGAGGGCAGAGAATGGGAGGCCTTCCAAGGATGTGTTGGTCTGTTAATTCAGTGTGTGTTTTGCAGAAACAAACCAGGTCTCCTGCTTAGTCATCCAACTCCAATGTGACATAAGGAAGGAGCTTGGAGTGAAAGTCAAGATGACTTGTAAGAGCGGTGTTTATATATCCAAGATGAAATGAGCACAGATGGCAGAGGTAGTAACTCGTAATTTCCCCACGGGTTACACAGAAGGTTAAACACCCTATTGTAATACAGGGGAAGGCACCCTGTGCAACAACTAGTGGGATAGGCAGTTAGCTTGGTGCATATAGCCTCGGGGCAAGCTCTACTCTAAGGTAAGTGTACGTAAGGGACCGAACATGTGCAAGTGTGAAACTGGTCTTCCTTCGGTTAGGCGCTGGAGAGGATCTTTGGTCTCTGGAGGAGAGCAATGAAGTGTAGGAAAGGTCTGAGCCTCGGGACAAAGAGTTGGGGCGATGAGAGCTAGGAAGAAGTGATTGAAAACTGTAGCAGAACTGACGACCCAGAGGTCGGGGTACAACTCCTTATATACTCCTATGCCCCATCCCTTCCATTGGCTAAGGCATCTGGAGAGGGGGAACAACATTTACGAGACTAGTGCCTAGATCAATCCTCTGAGCATGTGGTGTTGTGGAGTGTGGTGGGATCTAGGCATCTCACATGTGGTGGCACACTGCTGAAGTCGCCACAGACCTCTTGCATGGTCTCGGTGGCTCATCGAGCGTAATATTAGTTTGATATAAAATGGAAAATCACCCAATCTGAATTTTTTTTGTTGCTGACCCATTTTGAAAAATTTTGAAATTTTGTCGCATGAAAAGTACATATTCCAACAGTGCAAACCTGAAGTTATAGATTTTTATGTCACCATATTGCTTTTACAGACCAATGTGACCGCAGCCGCGTAGCAAAATAGGCATTTTTGAGCCTTTACTTTTTGTTTAATATCTTAATAACTATAAAAGCTACAAACTCATGTGAGATGTCATTGCAAAGAGGAGACTTAAGAATGTCATTAAAAATAAATATTAAGAATGTCATTAAAAATAAAAAGAATTGTTATTTCATGTCTTCTACATCGACATGAAAGTTGACCTTGACATTTTTTTTTTTTTTTTTTTTTTTTTTTCCCCCTATTTTCAACTCCCCCTTTCTTCCCAAATTAAAAAAAACACAATGAAACCTTTAGGCAAGTAAGTCTACATGGAGTACTTTGCAATGCTATATTGTCAAAAGATTTTACTCAATCCCTTCTGGGTGAAAAAATTACTTACAGTTGGTGTTTTTGGAAGAAAAAAAATTCATTTTTGAGAAGCTACAAAAAGAGGGTAAGTGCAAAAATTCTGAAAATTTGGCAAAACATTGCCATTGTGACCTTTAACACACCACTAAAATCCCTGTGTGTTTTATAATCGGTTTATTTTCTGTAGCTGACCAAAGATGCAAAAAAAATTAAATTGTAGTAATCAAGTTAAATTAATTGTTGATCATTATTACGCTACCAATTTGTCACATATTTGGCATTTAGAGTTACATCTGCAGTAAATTATGTATTGACAAGCGTATTGTGAAATCAATTTACAAGAACCACAGAATTTTACATAAATGAAAATTAAACTTACATGTTTTCTTCTGTGGTTGAAATAGTTTGTCATTATCAGCCACTTTTGTCATTGGAAAAAGTCTTTGAGAACAGTTGTTCTACCTCATAATAAACAAAGTCACTTTCGTAAATGTTTAAACAAAAGTAAACTCAATTCTTCACTTAGTTTTGGATTAATGTTATGACTTCTTCCAGTTGTCGCCAAACTTAATTCAATGGGGGGAAACAACACGTAAAATACGGTTTTCCTTGATCCAGACTTTATCACTGGATGTGAGTTTGAAAGATGTGTTGGGGCCTGCAGGATGCACTTTGGTCAGCTGAAATGTCTTCCACCTTCCCTAGTCACCATTGTGAATTGTAAACACAAGCTACATAGTCTGTTAGTTTCACATCTAATCTTTTGTATTCTTCCTGAATAAAACAGACTTGATGGTCATCAGACAAGTAAGTTGTAGACACATTAATCTTAGTTTCACTTACTGGGATGAAAGCATGTAAATCTCTTGTATTAGGAATAACGTTTGCTTTGGAAAACCACTGGAATAAGATGTCTTTTTTGTCCCCAATATCTTCTTCTGATACAAACAAGAAATTTATTCCAGTTATATTTCCTGAACAGTAGTAAAACATCTGGAGAGGTGTGGTTATTGGTTCTGCATTCACACGCTGCAGGCTAACATTGGAAACTATTCTTTTTACTGCACCACCTATCCCAACACAAGCATTCTTACCATAGGATGTGGTGAAAAAATTTAATTCAGCATCTATGCCAAATTCAATTTTGTGATGGCATAGGTTTATAAAATTCTGCCGGTTTTTATATTGGGCTGCACAGCCATCTGAAAAATAATTCACCTTCTTGATACATGCATCTAGTTTTAATAGTTCAGTAATGAGAGCTTCTTGAAAGCAGTACACAGTCTCAGTTGTGTGGTTTAAAGAATTGCTAATTACACAAAAACTTTTAGATTTCATTGAAAGTTATTCTCCATGTCAGACTTGAAATATGTGATAAAGGGATGTATGGTAGCTTGGCTATTTGCCCAGTGAAACCCCTGGACTTCATCTTGGATCAGAAATTTAAAATTTTCAGAAAAATCCTCTAGCACCAAAAATTTGTTTAATTTTAAATTCTCTTTCCTAAACTTTCAGCTTGTTTTTTTAACAATGAAATCGTGTTTCTTCAAAGTTCTCAAATTATCAATTAACTTATCTATAAATTCATTGTATGGCTTGCACACTGACGAGTTCACACCTGTCTACTGTTACCCACTGATATTTTGATTTCATTTTCATCTTCTACCTCCTCGCCATTTACACACAAAACATGTTTGACTTCTTTTCCAGCCGGGCAGAACTCACACTTATTGAACATACATTTACCATTGTTAAGATCAAATGTAATTATAGGAGTGCTTTGTAATTGAAAGAACCACTTCTTAGAGCGCTGACCATTAGTTTGACATTTTGATGGCTCATGCATGCACACACTGTACTGACCATTGACATAATTTATGACCTGCACACGCAGGCGTGCACACACATTGTGAGTTCCTTTAGGTCCTGCTAAGGTACACCCTTTTTGGTCAAAGTCGTGCAAATTTCGAAAATCCTACACATAAAGAAAGGTGTGCTGATTTCAATTTACTGTACAATTCTTCCAAATTACACAGAATCAGTTGCTTTTGCTTGTGGATCTTGGTGCGTTCTATCCTAACGCTTACAGAATCTTTCTTACCTGGACATATCCGGTTATCATTCTCATAGAATTCAATTACTTCTTGTCAGATAGTTTGAGAAAAATGTTTTTGTTTTCGATTAATTGTTTGTGGTAAAATTCCACATTTCTTTACTAATGTTCTTGTACTCTTGACCAAGTATTCACTCACACCAAACTCACTCAATATTGTTTTTTTCATTCCAGCTTGAAGGTAATCAACTTAATATTTTGATTTTGTCCTTTACTGATGTAGCCGATTAAATTTTTTTCCTTAAGCTTGTTCATTAAAATACTGTACTCGTCAGAATTATCAGGTTCCACAAATAAACGTTCAACATATGGCACATCAAAATATGTTGACAATATTTTTCCTAGGCTCTTTGATACTATCTCGACATTTCTTGAACTGATATTCTTCTTACTCAACTTGGCTACTTTTAATGGAGACTCACCTAACAACTGACATACTGCATTTATATTTTCAATAGTTTGTGAAGAGGGTTCATAAGCTTAATCATTACTGTCAGTTGCACAGCTAAGATCAGATGTTCTTGTCCAACAGTTTGTACATTGAAAATTTCCTGGAATAATTTTAATGTTTTTCACTTTGGCTTCATTATATTTTCCAACAGTTATTTCTCTAAGAGATTTTCTAATACCCTTTTTTATGTATTAGCAATGGATCTGGGCAACAATTTCCAAATAAATGATTATTCTTTTGCAGCATTTAGGTACTATGATAATCACAAACGCATTCAATGTTTGTGGTATTAAATCTTAGTTGAATAAGTAACTTGTTATCCTCTTCAAATTCATTTATCTGCTCGATTCTTTTAGACTCACCATCAGCAGTCTTACAAGTCATTCAAGGAGATTCCTACAGAGCACGCCACTATAAACAATGTCCATAAGATTTAATTTAAAGACATACCTAATTTACATGTCATGGCATGAATAAAATCAATTACTGACTACATACTACTTAACAACACTGAACACTGGGGTCCTAAACCTACATCTGCACTGGTCTACTTCCAGACTGACACCAGCTTACTACACACCAGCTTACCTGTCCTAACCTGCTCAGACGAGTGTACAGGCATGCTCATGAGTACACAAAGCTAGCTAGGAACTTCTTTAAATTATATAGCAAAGTGTAAGCAATTAGAGGCACATTTATGCCAAATATGTGACAAATTACTAGGTACCGTAATAATGATAAACAATTAGTTAAACTCAATTACTACAATTGAATTTTATTTTATTTTTTTCATTTTGGTCAGCTACAGAAAATGAACCAATTTAAAAGAGACACAGGGATTTTAGCGGTGTGTTAAGGGTCACAATGGCAATGTTTTGCCAATTTTCAGAATTTTTGCACTTGCCCTTTTTAATAGCTTCTCAAAATATGGATTTAAAAAAAAAACGCCAACTTTAAGTAATTTTTTCACCCAGAAGTGATTGAGTAATATCTTTTGACAATATGTCATTGAAAAGTACTCCATGTAGACTTACTTGCCTCAAGGTTTCATTGTTTCTTTAATTTGGGAAGTAAGGGGAGTTAAAAATAAAAGCCAGTTTCAAGGTCAACTTTCATGTCGATGTAGAAGACATATAAAATATTATTTTTAGTGACATCCTTAATAGCCCTGTCTCCTCTTTGCAGTGACATCTCACATGACTTTGTAGCTTTTATAGTTATTAAGATATTAAACAAAAAGTAAAGGCTCGAAAATGTCTATTTTGCTATGCAGTGACCATATTGGTCTGTAAATGCACTAGGTGGCAGATAAAAAACCTATTAACTTCGGGTTTGCACTGTTGGAATATGTACTCTTCATGTGACAAAATTTCGAACTTTTTTCAAAATGGGTTAGCAACGACCCTTGGGTGATTTCCATGGAATGACCCATGATATAGAGGAAATTGGAGACTATTTACAAAGTTTTTAGTTGGAAATCAAGTTTTTAGTTGGAAATGAATTGACAATTTTTTATGTTTAATGTTTTGTTAATAACTGTATTTGTAATTACTAGTTAGGTTATATATAGGTTACTGGTTCCTTTACTTTCAAATTGAGTTATACACATAGTCTCAGTGGAATCATGTGCTGGAAACAATTTAAAATTTGATATATTTAAAAACCTGTTATCTATTGTAAATTGTTGTGACAAACCATATATTCAGTGAACACACATTCAATATCTGAATCTACTGGGTGCTTCTGTAAATTAAAATAAATAAAATATCTATCCACACCTTCAGAACTTACCAATCAGGGTCTGTGCTAGGCACATCACAATTCTGTGATGAGTGGTTCGGAGATGTTTTGATGTTAGTCCTACCTGAAGGATCTACTGGTTCGGAAGAAGCTTGTCCATCAACTTTAGTTGTGGACAATTGAGATTCAACAACAGGAATGGATTAAAATAAAACTTCCAATGGAGCTTTAAGAACTTACTGCGTTGTTTACAAGTTGATGTTTTTTACCCTTCATGTGGCTCGAAACAGCCAGTTTGCCCATATTACTGAGGGTCACAACAGTCTTACACAATTTACAAACACCAAAAATGTATTGCCTGGAATTTCTGCACACCAACAAAATGCTGGGTCAAGAACCCACATAGGATTGAATGCAGTTTTTTTTATTTAGACATTTTACTACAACCAATAGCTACACTCACGAAATCAAAAAGTTCCACCAAGGTTTTACTTTTATAGTAAAATATCAGTGAAACACGTTTATAATAAACAAATCACAATACAGCAAATAAAGATGGTATTTATTTGTAATTTTCTAAGATTATCTTACTAACATACACACATATTACGTTTATTTCAAGCATACAAGTTTCCAAAATCGATTTCCTACCTCTCAAAGTAACAATTCACGTTTCGCTTTCAACACGTTAAAACTGCTAAAACAAACAACTGCCATTCTGCAGTGATGGTCAGTGACAGACATAAAATCAGCATACTAGTTTAAAAACTATAGTATCACATGCCTACTTCACAACATTGCACGAGATAGTTAAACCAAAAGTACGGTATGCTTGCCATACATAATATGTATAAATTATATACCACACTATGGTATTTACACACAGTCGCATACTTCACACATGAAACGTGATGTGAGTTGCAACAGTAATTAGAAATAATAAAACCATTAAATATTTTCACAATTTTCCTTGACTTTTCCCGGTCGCCGGAATGATGATTATTTGAGTCAAAAGTGTTCTGCAATTTACGTGATATGTAATTCTGGTCATTTTAAAATATGGCTTTGATGCAAACTATTTATACACCAGAAAAATGCTGTATTTATTGTATGGAATGTGCATTCGTTCTCACAAGTTGTGTTTAGTAGTCGCCGTGACATTTCAAATTCCGAAACGTGAGGTAATCTCTGGTACTTTTTGTTTGTTTGCGAGAAAGTTACTGTGTTATGCTCATAACCTGCCCATGTGATAAGGTTATGATTACACCACGTGATTTTCAAGTCACCATATTTGCGGTTCGTGGAAAGTAGATGCTAATAATTCCACGGAACTATTGCCATTGATGCACGATGTCTTTCTACGTATAACAAACAAATTCTACTCATCTGTGCAAACGAACTGACAGCACCTTCAACGGAGTTTGAGTTGCTGCCACCAGCAATGTGATGTCAGAAATTGTTTTGCGTACACGAGGTTCCACGCCAAATATACTATCAACTGGCAGAGTCACCGAAGCTATGCAACGCGATGCACAGAGTACAGCAGCATGCCGCTAGATGCCACTACCAGTACCTTCGTAGAGGCATGAGCCTGGATCCGACGATGGCCACTGACATCACACAGACCAAGGATCTATGTCACGTACTTCGTAGCTGCTTACCCCCTCTCCAAGTCAAACCCCTATGTCAGGCGAATCTTGCAAACAGACAAGAAATGGCCCCATTGTTTATCTTGAGTAACCTTTGTAAAATAGTCAAAAACTTACCAATAGAACCATTTCACGTGAATGAAAAACCTCTAAAACAACCAAGAAAACTTTATTTCTTTGAATTTTCTTAACTTCCTAGACAAACTAGTTACTCAAAAAAAACATATTAAAAGGATGAAGTGTAGGTTAAAAGCACAGGTAAATTTCTGTTCCATAAAACTAGTATTTATTAGGTGGGAAAACATTTTGAACTGGTTTTATTGTATATTAATTATGACATCCTCTTCCTCATGGCAATAACAAAGGCACAAACCCATATGTCAACTTGTCCACTTTATTATCACACCTATACTTTCCACAACTCTTTTATTTACACATTTTTATGTAAAAAAAAATGCAAAATGTCCAGTCTGTATAAATTGTGTGTCAGATTAGAACTGGATCATCTGGCCCTGTAACACACAAGAAAAATTATAGTATATTCTGTAACACCAAAAAATTGTACTCCTTTACACTTGAGTCAACATGATAAAAAGTTATCAGATTTCACTGCTCTGTAATGATATGCATTAAAATTATGGATATAATACAATTTGAAGGGAAATATGATTACAATTTTCCACTTAACAACCCTATTGACATTTTTTAAAATACCTTTTGTATAATTTTTCTAACCTCTGTTATTCTACTGTACCACAAAAGAATGTATCTACATATTTTATTTCCTGCTCCTAATGCTGATAAATAGAGCTTGCAGACTACTCCAATTTTATTACATGAATACATAATTTTTCACTAACCAGACAAAAAACACACCATATACAATAAAAAATCTACAAAAACATAGCATTAGATTCCCTATGCCCCACAAAAATCCCATAACATACTAATACAGTGGAAGCCCGGAAAACCACGGCGCGTTATACAGCGGATTAGGTTACACCACAGGGTAATTTATGTCCCCCGGCCTGAATAAATAAATATGTATTGCATTTTGGCATGAATAAGGCTGCACAAATTAGGGATGATTAATATTTCAAGTATAGGCTGCAATTAATTTTTTCATTCCTGTAAATATCGTTAAGTCACTATTCCGTAGAAACATAATAAATTCCGACTTAATTTCTCCCCTACAAACATTTGTACTAGAACCCCTTTATTATGTTGCCATGTTTACAAATATACAATGTGCAATAATATTCCACAGATGGTAACGTGACTTGAGAAAGCAAAATAACTGCAACATGTTACACAAAATGGCATCTATCAATGTGCACATGTGGCACGGTGGTGGGCGTACGAACTACGTACGATATATTTCCCTTGTACAGCAGCAAAAATTATTTTCTCATGTATGGCATCTATGGCCGAACTCCAACATGTTTACATTTTACGCATGCGGGTTGAAGTTTATTTAATTTACAACAGTGAATAAACAAATTATTGCAAGAGTGAAAAGCTATTAATTTGTTATTTCTTTTACTCCCGTAGGGACTAAGTTACAACATTAAAATGTCAGGTATATCGACAAATTTCTAAACATGTTTTGAGAGTAAACATTTTTTAATGCCAATATCTCGTATATAAGCCGCACCCCACTTTTGGTAGGCATTTTTCGGTAAAAATGTGCGGCCTATACATGCCAAAATATGGTAAGCGGAAAGCGTGCGGTCAGGTAGGCGTTTGGTCTGTCGGCGAGTGGTCGTGAGTCGGGGACATTGATGGAGGAGGTGGAGATAGTGGACGTTCATTCTCCCTCCTTTCAGTGCAGAGATGTATCTTACTGATTCATTACAACCAATATTGTATGTTTTTCCATATTCAGTTTTGTTGGCATGGTGCGGTGCCTTTGACGGAAGCATTCCTAGTGGTCCATTTTCCATGTGACATTATGCCTGTTCTGCTGTTTCATTGTAAACAGGCCAAAAAAAATGTTACTGTAGCAACCTTCCCATCTTATCTGGGCATTGAATCATTGTGGGGGATGGCACTGCCACATTCCAAGTCATATAAGTTGTGTATTTCCAAAACCAGCCATCTCCAAAAAAATGACATATTAGTTTTGTTTGCGAAAACTGATGTTTTGTGTGTACGTTAGTGAACAGTAAACAGTTAGTTACAAAAGCGGCCACATTCAATGGAGAATTCATCTTGCAATACCGGGGTTATTTCCAAAACCGGCCATCTGCTCCAAAATGTTAGTTCCAAAACAGGCCATGTGATTTTGTGCGCCAGTGTCATATTTATTGAGCAAATTCGCAGAACCACAAGTTAGCCATAGCTGCATTATCTATTACATTCTCAAATGCTTTCAGACTACCTATTCTCACACTCAACATTATTGTTTTATGTATGCTGCTCGAGGGCCTCCAAACATGCCTAAGTGTGGTCTTAACAAACCAGCATTCCAGTGTGCAATGTTTAACCAGAATAATATTAAGTACTTCCATGAATGTTTCTACAGCCGCCGAGACAAACAACAGGATGCATTCTTAATCAAACACCCAAATGAAAGATAACCAAAAAAACTGCGTTCTGAAGGTAAATAGGAGCCTAAACAGGTAACCATGAAATATTTTGTTCAGAAGAAAACATCAGGCAGGATGGTTCCTGTGTGCAGAGCAACATTTTCAAAAATTCTTGAAATTACTTAACACAAGGGGCAAGGTGGTGTTTCTAAGTACAGACAAAGAGTTTACCCCCTCTTGCCTTATGAAAAACAGGGTGGAGACTATAGGTCAAAAATATTTGCTCCAAAGCTCAAAGCAGATAAAAGATTTCATTGAGAAGTTCAAAGCTGCTGAAGTTTATTATTGTCGAAGTAAAACTCAGGAGCACATCTACCTAAGCAGTGACCTCAATATAAAAAAAATGTAGCATATGTACCAGAAGGAACATAAGAACTCTGATTCATCAGTGAAACAAAGTTATAACAGTTCTGTATTTACGAAGTTTTACAATATTGGATTTGGAATACCTAGCACAGATACATGTTCCCCATGTATTGAACTAACAGACTGCATTAAGCATGAAACCGATTTGAGAAAGAAAAATTAACCAATGACACAATAGAGGGTACACTGGTTAAAAGTAAAGGCATTTTTTATTCCTTCCTTAGAAGTACCACAGATGGTTTACTGAAGTCTTTTGATTGCCAGGAAAAACCAAATGTTGTCATGAGTGTCAGATCAGACTGCCTATTATAGCCGCTAGTTGTACAACTACAAGTTTACTGTTGTAAAAGGCCATTCAAGAGCACCACTTAATGCAGATACAGTGGCTTCTTATCACTGGAATGAATCAGAATTTTCAAAAAGTTCAAACGATCTTTTGTCTGCTGTGCACCACACTTTTATGTAATATAGATTATACTAACATAAGTACTTTGTGATTGGTTGTGGATGAGTGCGGTGGCCCAAATAAGAACACTACAATGTTTACCATGCTTTTACACTTGGCCCAATACGGAGTTCAGAAAATAGAAGTTATTTTTCCTATGGTAGGTCATTCCTTCCTCCCACCAGACAGAGTATTTGGTAAAATACAGAAACAAATTCGTTCTCACGAGGTACTTCGTGATCCAAACGAATATGTGAAAATTTTTGCTGAGCATGGGTTTACCATTCATCTTGGGACACAATGTTTATTGGATGATTGGAAAGCGGTAGCTCAAGATGTCACTAAACAGACGGGACAGTGGCACTTTAAATTTGTTGCATCTAAACGGTTTTCCCTTGGTGGCAACAGTGCTTTAGTATCTGGAGAGATGCATTACCACACAGACCTCAGTAGCTGTAAGACAACAATGAAGAGGGCCAAACATTTAAAAGGTGTTTCTCCTGTTGTTGTTACAAAGGTATTTAAGTTAACCCTCTTAAACTGGGGATGTTAACAACTTGCTGACAAAACATTTTCGTGATAATTGGCAGGACCTCAAGCACTTAGAATCTTATAAATATATGCTGTAGCTACATAGGCCTACTAATGCCCAAGAGATACCAGAGAGTGCTACTAATGAAGGCTGTGAATTAATGAATGAGGATGCAACATCTTTGTGTAGTGTAAACATCCAGGTCATTTATAAACAGTGGTCATAGTGCTATAGTGTTCTGTCAATGCTTTTATTTGATAATTGGAATTATTTGTATGACATACGCCAGTAACAATACTGTTGTATGCATTAAATTGTGTTAAGTGTGTACCTTACAATACATCATTTACATCATTCGTAAATACTAGTTTTGTGATATATTATTATTGTATACATTAAATTACCTTAGTTGATTATTACTTTATAGCTTTCTGTGGAGTTTTGTTTTTATAATGTATTCCTAGTGTAATATACATTATTATTAATACTGTATTGGCAATATAACAATTGAAAATGTATCACAATGTATGTTTAAGTTATTTAGATAAATGTAAACCAGGGCATTTCCAATTGATTTGGTTCCAAAAGTGGCCATGTGACATGGATAGTTCCAAAACAGGCCAACTAAAAAACATAAACTTACAAACCGACAAAGTATTATAATACGAATAGTGGGGCTTATACCAAAGATGGATTACATTTTAATACAAATTACTGTGAGACAATACTTTGTATGACATTTCATGGTAATGAGTAAACAATTTTCCTCAATTTCTGGCAAAGTATTTTTGATGGAGATGGCCGTTTTGGAATTACACAACTCATATCATTCTTACAAGTGTCCTGCTGTTAAGCATTTACTGGCACTTGCAAGTTAACATGAAATGTGCTTGCGTTGTAAAGCATAACACATTTATACAATTACAGTAAAACTCTGTTACAATGTTTTTCAAGGGAAAAGCTTTCAAAAACTTCTTATGTGGGAAACAATAAATTTTAGTCTGAGACAGAATTTCTATAGTGAAAAAATGCCATGTAGGCATTAATATCAAATAAAACCAAATAACTCAACAAACAACATAACCAGAAATTTATAGCCAACATTGTACATAAATTCAAATGCATTTTTTAATTTAATAATTGTAAATTTATCGTGGTAATTGATATATTGGATTTGAATAAATACTGTGTATATCAAAAATGAACAGAAAACAGTAGTCATAAAATACACTTAACCATGAAGGGCTTCCGAGGTCTTTATTTATTTTCACCGTTTGTATTTTTAAAAACCATTTTTTGGGTAACTTGTAATGTTTAAATTCCAAAGTGAGGTTATGTTTATGTTATGGCATATTTGCGGAAAAACTGAAATTTTTTTATTGTTATGTTTGCCGTCCCTTTTGAGAGACACGGAACGTCTGCGTTAAGATTTAAATGTAATGAGCAGTAAATTAATATTTGATTGTTTGAACTATGCAAGTTGTAAAACATAATAATTAATGTTACAATGTTAGAAGTTTTTGAAAAAAATTTAGGGAGGATTATCAATCAATCAATCAATCAATCAATCAATGAATTTTATTATTCCTGTAAATATTGTCACGATTCCATACAAAAATCATACATTCCAACTTAATTTCTCCCCTACAAAACATGAGATAGAAAATTTGTATTACGATGCAATGTTTACAATTATACATCGTGCAATTACTATTCCACAGATGGTAATGTGACTTGAGAAAACAAAACCATGGCAACTGCAACATGTTACACAAAATGGTGTCTATTAATGCACTTGTGGCACTGCAGCAGGAGTGCGAAGTACGGTAATATTGCACAGTTTAGAGAACTTTAGCTTTAACGTCAAGAAAGTTTTGGCTTGTCAGAACTTTGTCCAAATTATGTTGGCTAACCTGGGACATACAGTTGTGTGTCTTGATAACGTTTCACGTCGCGATGTTAATTATTCAGGATATAATTATGCATGAATAATGTAAAATTTTCTTGAAAACCCCCCTTTTGTCTAAAAAAAAAATTTATTGTATTATGTGGGAATGATTAATTATTAAAAAATGTTAAATGCAGAAAAAAATAACACACAAGTATATAGCAAGTAGCAGGACTACTCGCACTGAACGTTTTAGTTGGGGAAATGTCTCATGTGGGAACATCTTAAGAGAGTTTTTACTGTACAATTATTCTATGCAAAAGGGGCTCTGGGTTCAGATTCTGGGTAAGGTAGAGAATAAGTCATTTACAGGCCTATAATTATTTTCCTAATGGATACAGCGCTACGTAATCATTATATGTAGACACTTTGATTATAATGTTTATATAACGACTATTCAGCAATTCTACCCATTTTTGGAAAAAAATTCCAAAATTTGAGGCACACCTCAAAATTTGTACTTCCAAATAATTTACAGGCCTATAATTAATCTTCTATGGGGTATAGCTCTACATAATAATCATAATTATGATGAAGATACTTTTATTATAATGTGCGTATAGCCACTGCTCAGTATGTCTTAGAGTTTAATAAAAAAAAAAAATTCCAAAATTTGAGGCACGCAGTGTTATTGCCCTGAAGACACGCACTTTAGGACACATTTGCAGACTGCGGACCAGCTATTGTGGACAGGCTTAATGCAGAAAAATGGCCTTTCTTTGCACATTACAAATAATTCACTTTGGTTTGTTTCAGCTTTCCTTTGTAAAATGCGAATCAGATGAGCAAGAGACATGTTTCACAACACACGAGACACTGATAGATCCCATCTGCAGTGCAAGCGTGCATTCAACCTTTGTTTAGTTTTATTTAGACATAAGCTTTGTTTCTCACTTCCTCCCAACCAGGCCAATCAATGGGTGGGGGTGAACCCACCTCCTCCAACCCACGTAACAAACAACTCGCAGCAAACACTGCCCTTGGTGGAATATGCACATCCTTTGCCTGGGGAATGCAGTACTTTTAAGCTATTCTTACTTGAATGCATGTGAGCCCCTTCATCACACCATGTTTCTTTCCCTTGGATGCTGTAAGTCCAGTGATGCGGATAAAAAAAATTCCGATAGGAAGGGGCTAAACGTTTCACGAGATACGGTAGTAAATAACACTTGTGCCGTGTTTGACAGATAGATGCCATGCCCCATTAGAACTCTGGCTTTTTTTGCTACTGTACTCGACCACTACCGGAATAAAGCAGAAAGCTATAACGCCGGTCTGAGTTATGTCCCCCAACAGCCGCGTTACATCGGGCTTTTACCGTGTTAATATCACTACATTATTAAAACGGTTAAGTGTAAGATATCAGAGTAGTACTAGTTGAGGGTTAAAAAATATACCATAGAAAATTTTTATAGTCATTAAATTTTTGTTTAGAAATTTCCACTTGTCCAGGTTGCCCAGACCATATTTGCAATTCTCTAAGGCTGCTTATTTTGACATTATCTCTGATTTTCACATAATTGACAAGAACAGTAAAAACATTACCTTTGTGCAGCAGATATAACAGCTGAATTCTAGTTGGCAACTTACTTTTCATTAAATAAAACTGCAAATTATGCTTGGTGGACAAAACTCCTGATGTGAAGTACCATAGCATACATACACATACTCCATTCCCCATTGGAAGCAATTTTCTCGGAGCCCTGCTAAATATCTACTTGCTGGCCCGTTTCGTATCCTTTCGCCAAATGTGAACAAACATTGCCATGTAATGTCTGTCAAAATCAATGTTTACAATCCATTGTGTATGTACAAAAGTTAGTATACTTTTGCTACACCTAAAAATAAACATTGAAATGTGACTTATACTTTTATACCTGTCAAATGTGTTGTTCACTGTTTACAGCATTTCAAAGAATTCTGTCATTCCAAAAACCATTCCGTATGAATATTCACAGTTTAGGCCTCTAACATTATTTAGGTCAGCTTTATGACATTTAAAAATGTCTGAATTGACGACAGTTCTTATGGTTATTTTACATTAACATATTTGTTTTCCACAACATAGCTCAATATATGTAATGCATGTTAGTATTTTCCTGCGACTGTGTTTACCACTGTTTCAACTGTGAGGTAAAGGACTGTACTAATTATCCTTTTGTTATTGATATGTGTTGGGTCACTTCTTTAAAAGGACGGCCTCAGTTGGAATAAATATTAAAACGAAGGAACAACCAGTCAAACGAAAGAGAGACATTGAATTCAAGCATGCAACTCGTGTTTCTCATTTTTGTCATACAAACTATAAAATATAGCAGTGAACATGCACACAAATAAGCCTACAATAACTTTTGTTCCGCTCATATTTCTATGTATTGCTACTTACTGTTTATTAGGTTTATTGGAATTTATCGGGTTGAACTTAGTATTTTTCTCCTGGGATTGTGGCAAATTACGTAACACGACTGTGTTTCAAACACCTTAGGGCAAAGGTACAACGTTGTGATAAATATACAGATGTGGATGTAAATAATTAACTTCGTCATAACAACAGTTCACAGTTAAAACGTATAAATAGTGCTAATCAAATATTTGAAATCATGCACACACAGGGCCAGCATATCGACCACGATGCACAAAGGCACGCCAATTCACAGACGCAATAAATAACGAAACACACGTCTATTTATTTCTGCTGTGGAAACACATATTTATCATAACATCGTAACTTGCCTACGTAGGTTTAAAAAACAGGTCTACAAACATGACGTGGTAATTTAAAGTATTTTTCGGAGTAAGAATAATTTACGTTTCGTTTGGCAAAAAGAAATACGCCATATCATGGCTCGCCACGTCTGCCAACTTCACTAGGTAACTGCCCCGCCATCTTATCTAAATATAGTATTCAAACATTAAAATCTCTTTTCAGTTGTAAATTACAAATTCAAAAATCATTATTTTGCTGCAAAAAGTATGAAATATGCTACAATTGAAAACGTTTATAATTTAGTTACTTACTAGCGA
The DNA here is from genome assembly GCA_029891345.1 of Dryococelus australis. NCBI lineage: Eukaryota > Metazoa > Arthropoda > Insecta > Phasmatodea > Phasmatidae > Dryococelus > Dryococelus australis. The sequence continues at coordinate 132,908,868 of CM056993.1, forward strand.
AGTGAAATTTCCCACGTTTGAAAGAGATGAAGAAAGATAGAGAAAGCAACAAGCCTCGCCCAGCAGACAGTTTTTCAGAGATGCTTTCTCGCTCGATAAAACAACACCGTACCATTACGGCCTACTCACAATATTTTCTGTTGTTATTTTAAACTGTAAAAATGATATATGTTGCTACCGGGACTACCTAAATATTTAAATAGGCACCGGTTAATTTACAAACAGTATTCTAAAAAACTAGGTTAAAATAATATTTTTACAGTAAACTATTTCTCACCGGTCATTGCCAACACATTGCTGCTCTCGCTGTTGTTAATTCATATTTAAAAAGAAATAAATATTACAAGTTATAGAAGATATTAAGGTAAAGTTTCATTTATTCAATAATACAGTACTCTAAAGTTAACCACAGTGTTATATGTTTGTGGAAGTAGTGTGTTTTTCAAAGGTTGATTTTCATAAGTCGCTTCCAATAGGGAATGGACTATAGATGTTAACAATGGATATGTCAGAGAAAAATTGGTGATACAGTTTTAACCTAAAAATATCATAAACTTAAAAAAAAAACTCATATGTAACATTTCACTGTAATGCAGCATTTCCTAAGAAAAACTGCATAAATATTACATTTACTATCATTGTTTTTTCTAATAAAAACTACATAAAAATATTACTTATACACTGTAGTTTCAAGTATTGGCTAGATAGCCCAAAAATGTGTATTACAACTCGCTAATACTGCCTTTTCGGCAGGTTATCAGATGATAAATCTCTATTAGGTACTTACTTCCTGCTGAAGATATCTACAAGGAAGTCAAATTGTGTGCTTGAACAACATGGCAGCATATGGTAGGGGAAAATTGTAATTGACAGCGATTAAGATGATGAGGTTTTGGATGAAATGTTTCACTGCGCTAGAAATGCAAAGGCAACACATATTTCAAATAACTTACCTTTTCCGTTCATGTAACTGCAACATCGGTTTAATTTTCTACAATTTTTGTTGTGACCAAGTTAAGTTAACTAGTCCGGTGAAATGAAATGCAATTGAATTCTCTTTCGTCAAAATTAAATGTATGCGTGAATTTGTTGTTGGTGGTATCAAAATATTATATATGCAGTTCATTGTCTTTATATTTGCGTATTTCATTAAATGTAGATCGCCATAGGTGCCTTTTTTTTACAAGTCGTCTCAGTGAAATTAATTGACATGTGTCTACCACTTCGTAAAAGTGTTTCTTGTGTGCTGACTTATTCAATCAACATAACATTTGAGCAATTTCTTGAAACTAACACATTTAATCTTCATAATGAAAATACTACTTTGGGTTTTGTTTATTTTATTGCTGGGGTGGGGAACTGTAGTTTTAACGAACTTCGTGAGACATGATTATTTTGCAGTTCTTATGAGAGGGTGGCAATAGGAACTAACATTCTTTTGATAAAAGTGGAAAAGTTTATTTTGTATGGAAATAGCATTCACTTTACGATAACTCAAAAGTTTTAACTTCATCTGAACTGAATGCAATAAATTTGTCGCCGTTCGTACCGATGCAAGAAATATTCAACACATATCATTGCATTTTTTATCTAATGCACTACACTATAAGGGCCTTTATTTAGGATACGTATATTTGAAAACCTCCCGCAAGAAACAAACACAATAAATATGTCACTGGCAAACCGATGTACGAAATGCACAATGTAAACATGTTCAGAAAATTTAACTTTCCAAGCAAAAACTGTTAGAAATTCAATACAATATATTACGGTAAAACTAGGCTTCTTTAACATCGAAATAAATTTTCAAATATTTTAGCAATGTAAGGAAACATTATTTATAAAACACGCAAACAGTCTTCAATGCTGTAATTCACAGACCCCACTCGTTTTTGCTGAGAATCAGTCTTTTCCATGGTGTCTTGCCCTGTAATCTCTCAAAACATTTTTAAAAGAAAAAGCACATTTCAATTGTAAACAACTTTTGTCCATAGAAGACTAAAACAAGAGTCAATTTCGCCAATGCAACTAACCCAACTGTTACTATATTTCGAGCCCTAATGGTGATTTCTATTACCAACAGGAAAAAATACCAGGTATCGTCCGAACTTGCTGATAGCTATTCAGCACTTATATCAAAAGGGGTAATAGAGGCCCTTAGTATGAAATTTGGTTAACATGTAAGACTAAGTGGTTTTAATTCTACAAAGCTTCAAATACAACTTTGACGCATGTCCGATTAGATGACTTGGCGCAGTAGTAGAGGATTTTGACTACTAGACCAAAAGCAGATTAACTGGGTTTAGATAGCTGGGGCGAGATGAGGGGCTTTGGCTAGAATTTACTCACTCCTGCTTCCGGATGTTGTAGTCGAGGTAGGTATGGCTTTAGGCGGGATGAATTTGGTCAATGCCGGAACTGATGTTCCACAGACGAGCTTCTTTAAAACAGAAGATGAGATTGTTCCAGCCTAGGCACACTTCAGTACTGGTTAGGAGTCCATTGACAACCGGGTGACACTTGGTATAGATGCTGACACATGGTGGAAAGTCAATAACTAGAACCAGAGCAGACACGACTGTTTGTCATTTCAGTTTGGCAACACAGTCCCATTCCATCTGTCTATCCTGCGCAGGATGGGATAATGCTATCCTCTGCCTGAGAGTGGGGTGAGCCAGGTGTTGTTCCCTGTGTTTTCTACCACTCCTCCTCTTGTGAGGCATAGGGTAACAGATCTCTAGCTTACGTAGAGCACCTTAGACAGAAAGAATAACAGTGTAACCCAATAGTGACTTGCCTATTCGAGCTCGATAAGAATCCCCACTGATCCCCCACCAGAGGGGCTTATAAGGGACGTACAGCTGCGTAGACCACGAAACCTCTACTGGTTGTGTGTTCGCACTAGGATGCCAGGCAAAACTACAGGCCACATTCACCGTGCACTTACTAGTACGGATAGTGAGAAGCAACCCGAATCTGTCGTGCCTCCTGGTGCAAAGGTGTTTCTAGTAGTTGTGGGGTTGATGTTTATCCCCCACGAGCACTAAAAGTGCTGATGTTTAGCTGGGAAGAAACAGGTCGCCGTCTAATATGTATGTCTTAATTCAGTTTAATAAAATTTGCGATTTTTGTCGACAAGGCACAGCGTAGTCTACCTTCAACTGTGGATACAAATAAAAACCCTGGAAATAAAAGCAGAAAGGTAGAGAGCAATGTGTGTTTATTGAAAGTTCAATAAACACGTGACCTGTGCTATCTCCTACCAAGTCGAGGATAGCTGAAGGTAACTGCGTGGTTTCAGGTGTAAATGACCTGGTTCTAAGTAAAAGGGAAAAGCTGGCTCTAGACGAATATAAATGAGCTACAAGTTAAACTGTTAAAAAAAGGTGTCTAGAGGAGACAAAGTGAAGTTAAAATAAAATGTTAAGTGTTCGTATGTCGTCAGTGTTGACTGGTCGTCGACGTACGTAGTAAGTAGCAGCGGAGGCGTAAGGTAACAAACCTCTCCAAAGATCCCGAGCACTGGTATAGTATTGTGGGAGGTTGCTAGAAATGCGAAAGAATGGCTCCCGAGGCCAGCAGCATCCGGACTTATATAGTGGAAGCTTGTATGCTGCCAGTGTGGGGGAGGCGTGACATCCTGCGGCCCTGAGTGGCGTGAGAATCCTCCTGTCAGAGCCGCTCAGCCTTGCCCAAGGCCTGGGCAGCTTGTAGGCTTCGAGCACGAGAAAGGGGGGAGGGGTGGGGTGGCATGCCTGCCGGGTTGTGTCTCTTCCAGGCGAGAAGGAATTGCTTGTAAGTACCCGTTGCCTGTACGGTAGGCAACGTGTTGCTCATGTCTGTAGAGATGAAAGAAGTGTTCTAGGTGATGAGTTGTAATCATACTAGATTAGATGTAGAAGTGACACGTGTCAACTTAAAGCATAGTCAAGACTACAAAACTGACTATATACTATTCACAGTAAAGTGAGCACTTTTGAAAGCCCTCTAATTCGGAATAATAGCCAATAAATATATTTTATTTTAACCTTAGATGTTAACTTCCCAGTGCAGTGGAATATCCACACTGTGTTTATTACTTGCATGGCAATATTTATTTAAAAAAAGGTGGTTAAAGAAAAAGAAAAAAAATGGCTGATAGGAAAAAGTAACTAGGGCCTCAAATATACTCACTTTACCATGAACAGCCTATAAGCACGTACAAGAAGACACCTACACTATGTGATCAACAGTATCTGGACACCTCGCAAAATGTGTGTTAAACATACAGGGCGAGACAGTACTTGCCATCTACTGCTTGGAACACATGGTCAATGATCACAGTAATCAACACTAGACATCGCAAGACAGCAGAACTAAACGGTCTGAGGAACTCAATGACTTCAACATGGTCAGGTGCTACTTGTAAGTAGTCTGTGCACGAGATTTCCACCCTCCTGAATACCTCTAGGTCCCCTGTTTCTGATGTTACCTAATGAAGTGAAAATGTGAAGGTACAACCTAAAAGTGTGCAGGCCAACCTCCCATGTTGACAAATCTTTTTTTAAGTGTTGAAGAGGGTCGTACAGTGCAATTGTATCTCACCCAATACCACCAACACACAGGAGTTCCAACATCCATAAGGAACTCTCCAACACCATGACTGATCAGCGCAAAATGCAGAAACTTGATTTCCATGGCTGAGCAGCTACCCATATACCACACATCACACAGGCAAATGCCAACCACCACCTCGCAAGGTGTAAGGTGCATCAGAACTGGACAAATAAACAGTGTAAAACCCGTATATGGAGTGATGAATCAGGGTATAAAATGTGGTGACCTGATGGTAGGGTGTGGGTTTGGCAATGGTGAAAGACATCTATCAGCCTGTATAGTGCCGACTGTGACATCCGGGTGTGGTGGGGTTACAGTGTGGGCATGTTTTTCTTGAAGGGGGTTTGGCCACCTTGTTGATTTACATGGCACAATTTTACATTGAAATTTTAACTGCCTTCATGTTGCCTACCATAGAAAACCAGTTCAGGGATAGCCATAGTGTCTTTCTACATGACTGAACATACGTCCATACTGCAAGGCATGTGAGGAACTGGTTTGAGGATGTCAACGTTTCACCAATGGGCTGGCCTGCATAATCTCAATTTGAATTCAACAGAACACATTTGGTTTTTTTTTTTTTCCAAACTGTGGCATACCAATTAAAGATAGGGACACAACTGCTACTACATTTTATCGCTGTGCTATGACAAACTTAATTTTAATCCATTTTTATAGTCTTCTCGAATTTTTGCTGGTTTTGAGTAAGTCTCACACCAAGCAGGTTTTGTTAGTTGAAAACGTATAATTTTCCAGTGATTACCATATCTACTGGCATAATTCTCGCACTGGCACAATTCACGCCCCCATATTTATGGTGTTAAATTAGGGAGAAAAATTTTCCTTTCTTATTTCACGCAGCATGTTTCTCTCAACAAGGCATATAATCCTAATGGGAACGCACACACTGTTCGACCACACCAGGTCACTGTCACTGGTCCCGTTATCGATTTCTGACTGCTGTGCCCGGGCTGCAAACATGTAAACAAAATCAGTCACGGAGTTTATTTGTATGTAGGTGGTTATTTTAATGTCAAGAGAATAGTTTACTTTTATATTAATTTTTATTTAGTACGAATGCATAATGGCTAAATATGGCAGTCAAACTGCTACGTTTAAACTTCAGGTAATTGTGCATGCAAAGGAACACGGCAATAGAGAAGCGGCCAGAAAATTCATTGTTTCTGAGTTTAACGCGCATATCATGTTTTCCCAATACCGAGCAGCTGTTACGAAGTGAACCGGACCTGTGACGATGGCAGTGGCAGAATAATTGTGTAGCGACCGACCAACAGCTGCCCCACCCAAAAATCTAGAGCCAAGCGCAGCAGCAAAACGCTGTGCCCGGCCGCGCCACAGATGATCTAGGTGCTTGCCCGGCCATGCTACCAAGGATCTAGGAGCTCGCTCAGCTGCGCTGCAGAGGGTCTAGACGCTAGCCCAGCTACGTGCACACGGTAATGTTTTCGCTGCTGGCCCCAGCACACGAGTGAATTAATTTTGAATATGTATGTTCATATCTATTATCAATAAATAAAGTGCTGTGTTTTTAAACCAACATATACCCTGCGGTTGGTGAGGGAATACTTACAGTACACCCCATTTTAATGTTTACATGCACGTGTCTTGGCAATTCCTCACATAATTCACAAACCCTAATTTTTGCACTAAAATCCTGTAAAAAAAATTGGTGCAAGAATTATGCCAGTAAATACAGGTATTTGGTTTGAGGCAGTCGTGCAGAGCTATGACGGGCAAGTTATCGCTTGCAGGGCAGCGTTTCAGCAGCCGAGTAAGCAATAGCGGGAAATGCTGTGTAGGCCGGACAACTAATTGCGGGACAATGCTGTGTAGGCCGAGCAACTGATAGCAGGCTCAATAGCTATACTTACATGGCGTGGTCAGATTTTCCGCTCATTTTCACACAATCAGTTTTCATATAACAGGATATTTTTACATTATGGTGGTTTGAACACAATTTTAAAGTAATTTTAGGGCAATTCTTAAGTAGTAGGCCCTACTGGGGATCAAAATCGGTCTAATTCAGGAACATCGAGGACACACATAGCAAGGATCGAACCTGGAACCGAATATCTCTCTTTAACGGGACCTCTACTGTATTTCACTTCTAGGTGGGTACTTTTAATCACATAGTGTATGTGCATATAACAAGTACAAATAAGTCCTCACCATCAAATATGTATTACTTACCTTTCTCTTCTTGTCTCCACCCAGTTCGAAGTGCTTGCAGCGTTTCAGAGGGATCTGCTTACGATACTTGCAGTCGGTACACTCCATCCTCAACACAATCTTCTTAGTTGTCTTTGCCTGTTAACACAACAACTCACCATCAGTCAAACAAATCTACGCCTATGTTATAACCTAAATGTTTTCTTCTCACTTCCTAAAACCTTTGCAAAATCACCCCATGTGTGACATGCTTCATTGTTTCCTAAATATGGCATGCACCACAAGCATTTTATATGTCTGTTAACATTATATATATTTTTGATTGCATTGGAGTTTTTTTTATTTTTATTTATAAATTAAATTTCATTTATAATTCTTACAAATAAAAACTAACAAAAAACAAGTGTGTTGATAATTCCTAATAAGAAATAGGTCTCATGTTTAATATCATTAAACGAAGTGTGCACAAAAGTGTTGCGTTGTCCCTTTGGTTAATTTTCTAAATTCTGCAAAGTTTTGTTTGTACGAATTGGAAGAATAGTCTGAAAGTAGAACTTTAGCAGGGCTTGAGATAAGATGGAAATAATCTTGAATGGAGTATACTTCCATGTCAAGATTAGTTTTTCTTGTCATAATCTGAAGGACTCTGCCAAAAACCACCTTGCAATTGACACAATCACACTTAACACACATAGGCCAAGGCTGCCGTTTTTATTAGTTTTATCCGCCTTTACAGATTTTTATATCATAAATGGATTAATGAATTTAAAGGGGAAATAACGGACTTATTCATACCACTGCACACACACTTATTTACAAACGAAAGGCTGATTTCCAGCATACAATAAACAACCAAGCAGTAATAATTTGAACTACGCTACAATTCAGATCTGTCAACTACGGAGCAGTTGGTAACATGCGCACAGAAAAATTAGTTTTAGTTCTCTGGCAAAACAAGCAAAAAACGACAAGATTAAATTTTTATGTTGATTTAATATTGCAAATCGTTATTTATTTTAAAATATTTTGTTTTATATGTCAATTGGAATAAAATATCTGCCTAAACACAGCGAGTAATTAATCAGGCGAACGTATATTGCAAATTCTGCTAAAATAAAAAACGGGATGTGTATCTGTCGGTGCGTCATCCTGCATGTCGAGTATCATTTTTTAGGGGACTAATTTTGATATATATTGTACATAACCTAAAAACAATATTGTCAAAAAAAATTAACATCACAAGAATGCAGCTACTAATATTTATTCAGATTATTTGATTTGAATCTGCTAACATTTACGTGATATATAATTCTAGTCATTTTGAAATATGTTTTTGCTATAAACAATTCGTAACACCAGAAAAATGTTGTATTTACTGTACGGAATATGCATTCATTCTCCCAAGTTGTGTTTCGTTGTCACAGACATTTTAAAAATCACAAAGGTGAGGAAAGTTTACACGTCACAAGAAAAAATCACTCCCATTGCTGCTTTTTGTTGTGTAAAATATCTATAAATATGTTTACGAGAAAAGATGCTGTGTGTTATGTTCACAACTTGCCCTTGTGATAAGATTACGATTGCACCACGTGATTCTGAAGTCAACATATTTGCAATTCATGGAAAGTAGATGCTAATAATTTCACGAAAGTATTGCTATGAACCAAAAAATTGTACTAAGAAAGACCCTGTAAGTATTACGTGAATATAAAAAAAAAACAATAAGTCTAGTGAAGTGTAAACATTAAGAACTTCAGTGACTTCACAAGCAGGTCTAGTGACGAACTTTATTTTAACGTCTTGTTGCAGTTTTGAAACTAACATGCTGTGGATTATATTCAGAGTCTGATGTCAGTGTAGACGTAGTGCTGACCTTATACCCACAAGGCACAGAACACATTCAGAAGAAACACTACAAGAATAATTCAATTTTGTGTTAGGTGTAGTTGATATGTCTTTAAACAAGAGCCATGAACCATTAATATGTTAATATAGACTATTCACTGTGAAGTGAGCACTTTTGAAAGCCCACTCATTGAAAATAATAGCCAATAAATATATTTTATTTTAGCTTTAGACTTTAACTTAAAGAGTGCGGTGGAATATACAAGCTATGTTATGGCAATATTTATTTAAAAAGGTGGTGAAAGGTTTAAAGACTAACTGAAAGGAAAAAGTAACTTCAGCCTAAATCACTTCGTCAAATGAAGACAAAAAAATTTATTCTAATAAATCACTTTTATCAAAATTAATGTGATTTATATTTACTAACAGTTTTGAAGTAATAAAGGAACGTTACACATTTTTGTTACCAGTACCCTCATCAACTAAACAAATATATAATTTAAATCTCACTTTAATCTCCGACTTATTGATTTCCTTATGTGACCGATAATGTGTGGTATCGCTAGGGTTGAGTTTAAAACTATAATTCAATGTTCTTACTCAAAAATATTTGCCACACAAAGAAAACTTAAAATTTGTAAGTTTTTAATGTGTAGATTCAATCGGTAGAAACAGTTAATTCTTAACAGGACATGGACTTGGGTGTTGATGTTTCACAAAACAAATAAAATTATAAATAAAATATGCAGTGTGTGATCACAGTTTCAAAATGATGCAAAGTATTAAGCAGTCAGTTAGTAATACCTTAAACATGAAGAGGAAATAGAAGGGAAAAATTTACAATCTAATATCCTCATTATTAAATTATGATTTTGGGCCTCTTCTCAAGCTTTGTCTGCATCTTGGTATGACCATTCTCACCATTTAACACACATTTGGCTTTCAATCTCCTCAAAAATATATGGCAACGAATTCTTGCATGCCTCTCTTACCAGGTTGCTAAAAAAAAACTCCTCTTCCTTCTACAGTTCAAAGGTGACGTTCGGTCGCAACGTCCTTGTAACTGACTTTTACTAGATGCAACATATGAATGTGAAACTTGTCACAAATGCTTAAAATAAATAATAATAAAATTATCTTCCTCCGAATTTAAATAGTAAAATAAAAGATTAATGTAAACTGCCTATATGCTTGTACATATTTTTAAACAAAATATTAGATATAGATAATTTGGAACAACACTTATATAAAAATTACTTTTTTTAAACCCTACAAGATACTGTCTCTTTTACATTAATTTTTAACTATTTGACTCCAATTTCAAATAAAGTTTGTGTACCCATCAGTGCTGTTTTGAATTTATGTTTTCATTTTTGCTCAATTTTTTTCCTCAAATCTCAAAACTTTCGTACACTAAGTATTCTATGGCATTTGAGGGTTCGAATGGCCCATTCCTATTAATTATCCATAAAAACAAAGCACCTTACATCCTATTTTTCTTCCATAAAATGCATGACCACCTTGCTAGTGTGTCCCTTTCCACCATGGTTGTCAAATGTTCCAGTGTAAACACAGATCTTCACAACAATCTTACCTGGTTCTGTAGGCGCATACAATTTGATACCATTCTTATGGCGCCTGTTTTTTATGTATTGTCTGAAGATAAGTCTGCCACACCAAAACAGTGACTCATCAAGTGATAACATTTTACCACTATCGTAAACGTCTGTCATTATTTTTGTTGAAGTAATCTATAAGGGGACGTATTTTGAAAAGCCTCTCATCTGGCTTTGATTCAGCATCCCCAGGATTCCTCGTAAAATGTAACATCGCAAAATCAACAAAACTCTGTTGCGGCTCATGTTTGCAGAAAATATTGGAATGTCAAATAATGGGTCTTTTTCCAATAGTCCTGTATGTGACTCGACGGAATGGTGCCCATGTGTAATAATAAACCAAGAAGAAGTTATTTCAGTAACTGTCACATCTTTCCAGTGAACAATTCTGGAATGTTCTTCACTTCCCTGAAGCAAAAAAAAAACTATGTTGCATACTCATTTGTTTGTTGTGAAACTAGTTCATAAAATGTATCGTCCACTAAAAAGTTAAAATAATTTGGTGGAGTATTTCCATCTGGTAATAAACAACTGCTGCTGTTTTACAAATAGAACTTCCTGATGCACTGTCGGTTGAGTATCAGACCAAGTTACAGTAGAACATGACTGTAGTCCCATGTCAGAGACTTGTTACTGTTGATTTTGCACTGTTTGGGGGTTACTTGTATCATTTTCTGATAATGCTGAATGGGACTCACCTATGTCTTCATTTTTTTCTTCAGAGGAAGCACGCCACCCAGCCCGTCTTTCGTCCTCACTAAGTAGACACATCACTGTCCGAATCACACAGTATCCTTTCTAACTTTTCTGCAGTGTACAGAGGTTCGTATTTACGTTGTTTACATGTTCGGATTCTTCCCCTTGAAGGCCCTGGCACAGTTTCAGCCATTTTACGAAATGAGATGCGTAATAATTACCCTTTACGACATTAGAAATATATATTTATTCATTCTCGCAGCTGAACTAATACTGGCATGTGTAAACATGCATTGCAACTACACACTACTGACATCATGTGATGAAAAAAAACGAAAGCAGGGAGAGAAAATTGTGTAGTGTCATTTGCGTTTCTTACACGAAGAGTCTTTTTCTATGAGATAAAACGTTATTCCATCAGGTAACACAAGAACTGTTTAACACAATATTATTGCTGCCATACTGTTGGCTCTGACAGAGGTCCAACCATCTTAGTAAACTGCACTTGCATTATAAATAGGCTTAACTACACTATAGTAAGGTACTAAGAACAGCTCTGTGTACTTCTGCTTTGAGCTGAATGAATACTGGCCCTAGCATACAAGGCCTGCAATGGATGTCTAAAGACATGAGCACTGAGGTAAATGACGTGACGTGTATAGACGTCATCAGTATCGAAAATGTTAAGCCATGTTTCAAAGCTTAATCTCTTAAGATAGGAAAATAGGAAACCATGACACAAAAATAAATAACAAATGTTTATAAGATTATGTCTCTCTTCCTAATGCATAATCATAGAAGTTGTAACGTATATATATATATAATCATAATTGCACCACATTTTTCTGTTGTCACATACTTTCTCATCATTCCGCCAGAATGTGCGACCAGTCTAACCTGAAAATGTGATGACCTGTCCGAATAAGGCCTAGTTCACAATAGATGGTCCACGGTTGAACAGTTTGCGGACACACTTCGTTCGAGGACACATGTCCCAAAAGGTGTGTCTACAATACAGACGTACAAAACTAAGCTTTCCAGGACTGGCACCAGAGTGCACAAATCGAAGCCGGCCGAAGCTTAGCTATCAGGCACAAAAACTAGAGTGCACCCTAATCTGCACACTTATGCTATTATTTGTAAATATTGATCTTTGTAGTTTATTTTATTTTGTTTTCTAATTTGAGTTATGCGAACGAGTACTGTTTAATTTTTCTTTAATTTAAATTCATTTGGATATTGTTTTCTTTCTTTTTTTTTTTCCTTTTGCTCAAGTGAATGAATTTTTGTATTTTTAATTATTCAAGTTTCGTTTTCACGGTTATGAGATTGAAGGTTAGTGCTTTAAACAAATAGTGAGTTTTAATTATAATAACTAACACACCCCCGCAATTCACTTTTACTGTTTGTGCCCAATAAAATATTAACAAAAACAATATGGAAAACATCCACAGGCGAAAGTTGAAGATGGTGAATGATCTTCAGACATGGCACCTAGGGACAAGCTGTCAGAGGGTCACGTCCACCATCAGCAGTTAGCAGTCCGCCTACCACTTATTGTGAACTAGGTTTAATTTCAACATGTAAATGACAAGTACACATCACAGCAAGTATGCAAATGTACATACTTGCATATATACTGATCAGGAAACAGCCTAATATTATCAGTACATCAGTTAGCCAGGCTTGTGTTTTTTCCATATGCTTACCGAAATAATTGAATTTGTTAGGTATGCGTTGTGCTGTTCACGGTAAAATGAGCACTTTCGAAAACACTGCTTAAGATCTGCTTGTATACACGTTGTGAATTTACACCCAATATAAAATTTACATTGTCTTAGACCTCACCTCTTTATGCATACAAACGTCAAGTGAAACTGTGAAATTAAGAAAATAAATACTTTGGAAACTTACTAATTTTTACACTTCCATCGATTCAAAAACATAGAGCAAAAGGAATAATTTTAAGTTATCACAAATGGTTACCCAACACTTACTATTCAAAGTTAAGATATGGAACTACTTTCCATTAATTATTACCAACTTTACCGGGCGAATGTCACACAGTGCGCACATTAAAACATGCAGGGGCATTGTGGTTTTTCTAAGGTTCATTTCCAAGGTGCTCACTTTATCGTGAACAGCCTTTATGTCAACTGCAACCCAGCCCTTAAGGTTAACAACAAATGTAAACCTGGAAACTATACCTTTTTCCTAAATATTGGTTTTGTTTGACCTCCATAACCCTGTTGTTTTCTGTCGTAACGTCGTCTTCCTTGCGACGCTTGCCTTTCCTTCGATTTCTTATACTGGGTCACCTTATGCAACTTATGCTTTTTGCATTTCTTGCAAAAAGTGCGTCTCTGTTTTGGTACATTCACCTGAAAAACAAACATTAACCTAATACTTCAAAGGTACTTAACCACATATTTCGTATAAACTTATTACATTTACGTTAATATAACAAAATGCGACCCCAAAAAGGTTGACAGATTAGATGCGAACATACAAAAAACCTTAATTTAAAAGGATTTTCAAATATTTTCTAGATATCAAATGCACGCAGACACATACCATTTTTATAACAACAGGAAGAACTAAAACGTGGCTTAGATAATATAATACCAGGAGGACCTACACAACGAGTAAACTAATAACAACTATATTGTTTTGTTTCAAATAATTTATAGATTTTCTAAATGAAATAACTTGAATTAAATTGATATTCTATCATAGAAAATGGCCTTTTGCCTTTCACCAAATTCATTTATTTAAAATTCGAAATAAAGTATGACACGAGTGGACAGCTGATTGATTATCATTATCCAAATTGTGAAAATATTTTTAAGGAATACAAAAGAGATATTAAAAGCGAAAGATATCGTGGAAATTTTGAAAAATTGCATCGCACTTACTTTGTGAAACTGAGAGTTACTGCGATTCAATTATGAAATTTACTAGTAGACATTGGTTCAGCGATTCTTATATATATTTTTTTAATTGAATTTGTCTTTTTGGATTACATGGGCTTATATATAATTATTTAGTAGCGTTTCAAATTGTTTTTTTTTTATGAGTGTGGATTTATTCATTTAAAATGGTGAAATTAAGGCCTCAATACCTGCCATCTCTTACACTTAACCAGGTATAACTCAGTGTACACATACGTAAATATAAAGAACAAGAAACAGGAATTTGAAAGCTCATAAAGTAGTAAATGTGTAAAATATCAGTGGTTTTATATTATGTACACATCTTGAGCAGGACTAGAGACAAGGCAATGTTTAAAGATACTAAAATTAAAATAGCAAATTATATTACTCATTTACAATAACACAAAATGTGTATCATAATCCTCATTACCTATCACAAATACTTGGCAGCACTGCTCTTAAAAGTTGTTTGTGTTGGAGAGTTCCTCACATCTACAAGTAAATGATTATATGCTGGTGCGACAGAAATGGTGAAATAATTTGCATATACCTGGGTTTTGTGAGCTGAATATTTAACAGAGATGTATTTTTAGCATGTGTGTTAATAGTGTGATCATCCCCCAAGGATTTCAGCCTAGCGCGAAAGTATTCTGGCATTGTAATATACGAGGCTAGTATTTTGTACGCTAGTGTAAGACTGTGGGGCTGAGGTCTTTCATCCAGACATAACCAGTTTAGTTTATCAAAGTAAGGAGACAAGTGCACTATTCAATTTTAACTTATTTCTGCTTATTTCTGAATAATAGTAACTGTTTCATACTGGTTTCTTATCTTTCGGTTTGGAGGAGCAGCGAAATTCAAAAATGTAGGAGCGGAAAGGTTCATTAACCAATTATCCATGTGAAGTACATACTTAAAACCCTTAAAAATGAACGGGAATCAATCAAGTGTGCCAAGTGCCCTCATGCTTAAGGTCGTTTTCCTGGCAGTGACCTACAATGCAACCGCTGCAGGGCCGTGTGCTCTACCGACGAGCAGAGCATGCGCAAGTCAAACGAGAGCGATCGAGATTGGTGCAGCGCAGACAGTGCAATGGTACGCCGGTGCAGTGCATATGGTGGCTGTCATGGTTACGTTGTACAAATACTGTATAATGGGAATATGCAAAACTCCGAGCCCGAGCAATGCTGTCTATCGCCTAATGCGATGTGCACACTATCTAGCGGCATTGGACTGATAAACACTCCCAAATGTGTAGAGCAAAACGATAAAATAATGCAAAAACTGTATGCATAATATTCACTTTCTTTGTTTATGCGAATGTATTTGCATGTATGATTTTCTGCTCGACTGCAATGTCAGGTAAAAAATGTACAGTTTAGGGCTGTAGTTATTACAATGTGAAAAATGCATCTTAAATCATGGGTTATGATATCTCTTCCTGCTGTTCTTCTGTTCTTCTGGGTAAGGGCGTTGAATGTGACAGTGCGCTTTGGTACACACTAGACGATTCTGAATGTTCCCTCACACAGCAATGTGCACTACACAATTCCGTCCCTAATACTGACCTGACTTGTGACCGCGGCAATGGGAATGCGAATTGTCCGCAGCAGAATCTCCCGGGGGGTTAATTTGCCATTTCTTGCACAATCAGATATTGCCAGTGCGTTTTGCATCCACACATCTCACACTTCACTGTTTTTTGTTACCCTTGCCTACAAATTTCCTGTTGACACTCTTCGTGCTTTTGTAAATGTTCTGTTTTAACTGTTTTAGAAATTTTGTCTGTTCGGAAAAGAATGTGTTCGATCGTTTCACAGCGAATTCGGCCTTACTAATCTGTGGTGGCCTTTAAAGTCCGGCTCAAACATTCCGTATGAAAACAATTTGCAAACTGTACACAAATTACAGTTTTGTTACCCTTCCTGCACACATAATCTGTTTTGCACACCTGCCATCTTGCCAATATGTAATTACATTTACTGTGGAGTTGAAATCGATTAAGTGTGGCGGTTCACATTGACAACCAAATTTGCTTGGCAAACCTTGTTTACTTTGTGTGGGATGTACTTTGCCGCAGTCGGCACACAAAATTGCTGGTATATCACCTGAGGTACAACTCCATGTTTTGCCCAATTCGGGACCTGTTTACCATGGTTATTCGTTCTTTGCGAATTCTCAAATTCTGTGTTTCCCTACGCTGACATATTTCTTCTTCAAATAGATTTGTACCTATGGTGGGTTGTACACACGTCAAACTAAACGGTTTCGCTTGGCTTCCACTTGTACACAAGTTCAAATGAGTCTAGACAGTATCTCGTACCGCCATGAGCTGAGGAGCGTGGGCTTCAAGGTCAAACATTGTGTTGTTACATTGCTGTCCCTTGGTCACAATTAGTGGCAGGAGGGGAATGTTTACAATTTCTCACTGCGCCTTTGCTTCCCGCTGAGAATATGTGTTCCAGTTGCCAAGTTGATGTGTTTTCCCAGTATACTGCTTGCTTTAAAAATGGAAAAATAACTTTGAAAAGCTCCTTGAAAATTAGTTGTATGACCTTGGTTTATGATTGCTGCACCACAGCTTTGAAAAACTTTGCACAAATGCTCTTGATAAATGGCTGTAAAAATTTTGTTGACATTTGAAAAGTTCGTGAAAAATTATTAAAATATTTAATTATTTTAAAAAATGCTCAGAAAAGTTTTAAAAATTAATTTAATTTACCATTGTACATCAAGTTTGTTACTGTTGATGAGAAAACACTGAAAAAGTTTATTTTTTTATTTTGAAATATTTGAAAATTTAATCATTGAAAATGCTGAAAAATTGTCTGTAAATTTTTGGAAATGGTAAAATTACATTTTGATTGCTTTTGTAACATAAATTGTTGACTGACATTGCTTGAAAATGTAGTCATACTTTGCCCATTGTGAAACCTGTTGTCAATTACTGCACACATTGATAAACACCCCATGTGTTTGTTTATAAAACACTATCGCACTTAATTAGGCACATATGCTACTTTACTGCCTTGCAGTGTTGAGTACAGGTATACTTTTAAATACAATTTACAATTGCAGTGTCAAGTGGGTGTGTTCAGCTTGCATCTGTTTTGGCTTACAGTTGTGTCGTTTCCATTACGTGTTGTCACTTCTATCCAGTGTATGTTTACAAATGTTAAAATTTCTGATGATGTTGCAAGTAAACAACCCAGATTAGTGGATTGTTTTAACACATGAATGGACCTCACTAGACATCAGTCGTCATACGTAAATTCTCATTCGATTCACTGTTCGTGTGTTGACTTAACACATATCTCTACACTACACTGTATACAAATCTGACAAATTAGCAAATGAATAATTGTACGAATAGTGTTACAAATGAAAATTTAAAAGCCAATGATATTATTGTTGTTGGTTGTAGTGTTGACTGTACTGTCTTAATTGTGTTGTTAGACAGGTGTCTTAAGGTCTCAGGTTACTCACCAATGACTGTACCTGTCCATTGTGAAGAACTTTTTTAGAACTGTTACCTTTGTTGCGTAGCCTGTTGTCCACGTGTTGTGTTGAGCAGACTACCGACGTGTTGTTGGTGCTCTCCTGCACTCTGATGTTCTACTGTTGTTTGATTCGCCCGAGTTGGGAAAACCACTTGACATAGGAATTTTCTTGAACTATGATGTTTGAGTAGCTCTAGTCGGGCAAGCCACTTGATGTAGGAATGTGGCTTGCTGGTGTAGACTGATATTCTATTTGCCCGAGTTGGGAAATCCACTTGATGCGCTGCGCATCAAGAGTTGCTGTTATGTGTCTGTGTCCCGCCTGGAAGCAGGTGGAGAACAGGAACTGGTGATGTACCCGGCGCCATGTTTGGTTGAGAGAACGATGTTGAATGGTCATACGTCCGATAGCCTATGGCGACTCTGGAAATGCAGTCAATATGAAGGAGAGCTAATTTAATTGTCAGTTAAATTATGTTGAATGAAAATATTTCCTCTGGGCCGAAGCTGTCGGCCACTTCGCACGCCTATATTATCACTGAATTTACTCTGCTTGGGGGAGGGAGGCACCATAAATACAAAAGATAAACTAAAAAAACACTTTAAAGTTGATGCTGCTATGAGAGCGTAGGACCCTACAAACGCTGTAGAGTTAATACAATAAATAACGTTTAATTATGGTATGATTGTTTTATTACCGCAAAGGTACAATGAAATGTTCGAGCATATGAAAATGTGCACCCTTGGTTAAGCAGACCCGGCACTCTGGACCTGCCGGTGGTCACTGCTGTGGAAAGTAAGGTGTATGCCTTAAGAGGGAAGTTGACTGCCCAACAGAAATTCTTAGTGATTTGACTGGCGGTAAAGCATGTGTTTATTAAGTTGAAAGGTTTTCTTCTGCTACACCCTACAGAAGAAGACATTTATTTAATTTTTGGGGCTAAATAATACAACACACTCCTTCAAATAACTATTAACAAATTATTTAAATATGATGCTTTTCATGATCTGGAATGCACTTTGTTAAATGCCTCTATCGCATGATTATTGCCTGATTTTTTATTTATGTGTTATAAGATCATCCAATAGTTATAATTTTGAATGGTATGATGGAAGTAATGTTTTCACCTACAAGAACATTTTTATGGCACTTTATCATTACATGTGTGCTCTGACTAGTTACAAAGTACACTTTAAAATACACTCTTTCTAGTATGTAGGTTATTTAAATTTCCAATAATTTTACATAGGCTTATTATGGCAAGTTTACTCTTCAATGCTACATTTCGATAATTAGCATTTCAGCAACACAACCTACAAAATACTCAGAATATGTACGGAGGCGGCACGATTCTAGTGAGAAATGCGCCAGCAGAGTGTATGTGATGCTCTGTAGAGGCAAGGCGGCCCAGCCATGGAGCCCGCTCACCCTCCAGTGTTGGCAAGCATTTGTAGCGGGTGTTATTGAAGGCAGTGTTACCAGCAGTAAAGAATCACTGCCTCACCGATGCATGCTATGGAAATGACATTCCAAGTGCGCAAAAACCCTCTAAACTAATCATGCAGTTTCTCCGAAACCGTTTATCAAAATCGTTTGATATTGTGGAAGTTGACGTACAATTTATTCCTTGCCATCACAGACTGGCCATTTTTTTAAATAACTTAATAAATATATACTTAATGTTTGCCCACAATTCCTGAAAAGTTGCTACATAAAAAGTAAGAACTATAAAGGGTTATCTTATATTGAGGTAAACAGGGGATGAAATCATTTGAAATGTAGAGAAAGTGAGATTATCATTTGTGTATAATGCACATTTATTTTGTCGACGTTATTGTACACTACCTGTATGCAGGGAAAAAAATACAAGATAAGGATTACTTTATTTACTCGACATCATTTATACACTACAGAGAGCAATGATTTGGAGCGACACAGGTACACCTGTGACACGTGTCATCGTCCATGAGAGCAGGCTAAGCGCGCAGCTCCCTGTTCAGCTGCGCACTTAGCCAGCTGAACAGGGAGCTGCATGGCTGGACTTGGCACCTGTTTCTCTTTTTTGTGTGAGCTGACAATTCTTTTCTTAATTTCTAGTTCTCTTTTGTTTCTGAACATGTTTTAATTTATAATAAGTCAGTTGTATTTGTGGCCATTTGAGTATCGGCATGAGCATAAGTGCGCTAGTACATCAGAGATTAATGGCATATTCCAATTACTGCTCTGGACTACACACGGTGTGCATTAGTCAAGTTCCACGTGTTCCAATTTCCGGAACTCGCTCTGAGAGCAGTCGGATGTTCGTATTCCAATTGCCAGTTGCACTGAATGAGTGCGCACCGAGAGCAGTTCTGCTTTTCAGAGCAATATAGCGCTGATCTGTGATTGAAAAAAACAAAACGAAAATTATTGCAATGTTGGGAATTCTACAATATCTAACATTACGAGAGCTGAACGATACATTATAGTTAATATGGACCAAATATGCTATTGGTTTATTGACAATATCATTTGTAATTACAGCGGCTATGAGGTTAATTTCATCCAGTGACTAGTGCATACATTTGCCGTCGAGTTAAAAAAGTGAAATGGGGGGAAATGATTTACGGAATGTAATAAATTTAAATTAAAATACTTCTATCAACATCGTATTTCCAGCATTTTCTCCAAAAGGTATGTGTTGTCGCCAATGTTTTGCTCTGTTTTCGTGGTGTGTTCCAGTTGTTAGTGCATAAATAGTATACACTCGTTTATGGCAATCTCATGTCACATGCACTTGTTCAGTTTTCAGAGTGCACCAAGTGCGCACCCACAGTATTCAACTGAAATACGCCATAAATTAGAGGCAAGTGAAGATGTAAACATTACATTTTGCCTAAAATGTATAAATAACTGTACTCATCTTCACCCACAAGTAATAAACAGATAGAAAATTATGACAAACAACAGTTTTCAGAAGGCGACAATACTTAAAGAAAAATAATTCTTAAGTGTCAGTTCAGCAAAGTAGTATAAGAATAGTAAACCATTTTCTATTGAATACTGAAGTGTAAAGATTGACTAGCGCAGTGACCCCAAACTTCACGTAGTATTTTGTGCATTCAAACCTGACTTAATTTCATTGCAACATAAATGCAAAAGAATCGATATCGTACTAAAAATTAAATATTGAAACAAACATATTTTCTTTATATTTTAATTGATTTTTCTAAGTTATGCAGGACCCATCACTGTTTCCGCAAATAATGTGCACAATTTGTTTGTCTTGTTTGCATGTTACCTACATTTCTGTAAATGTGACTGTATGCTGTTCACAATAAAGTGAGAACTTATTATGCCCGTAACAGTATTTCCTTTCAGCCATTTTTTATCAGTTAACTACTTTTTTAAAATAAATATTGCTGTTTAATTAAATACAGTGTATATACTCCAGCGCACTCGGGAGTTAATGTCTAAGACTAAAATAAAATGTATTTATTGAATATTATTCCAAATGAGAGGGCGTCCAAAAGTGCTCAATTTACCATGAACAGCCTATAACAGTAATTTGTATACAATTGAAGGGCATATCACCAAAAAAATCATCTTCAGAAGAGAAATATTTTTGTTTCCCAGTCGCAAATAACTTAATAATTTTAAAAGTGCCATTATTTCGAAAATGTTAGCTATCATTGTCAGAACAAGGTATATAATAATAAAATAACATCGAAATAACACATTTTATTTTAAAAAATTAAAACAACGGCAAACTGATTTTTACCATAAAATGAGCCGTTAGCAAGTTCAGCGCTTCATTTAATTACATGTCTTAAATTCAATTGTATGTCGTATACAATTAATTGTATATCTTAAATTCATTTGCATGTCTTATACAATTATTCGCCTGTCTTCTATTCATTTCATTGTAAACTACACGATTTTTCATGTGATCTACATTCAATTGTGTGCGACCTGCATACATTTGTAGGCGATCTGTATCTTATTGCATATTCCTTACGTATGGTTGCTTATCATCTACTAATTTGTATTCCATCTACTTTCTCCTGCATTTATATCTCTCATCATCATCCATAATTTAGGGGATGTTGGCTAGTTATCGAAAAATTCATTATTTGATATTTGTATGGAAAGATGTTCAACCTGTAGATTTTTCTTACGAGAACTATACGTGTTTATGATATTTGTGTGCGCATATGTATAAATACATACACACACAGGGTGATTATTAATGTGTTACCACCCCATACAGGGCCTATTCATAAAGTCATTTGGAGCAAATTATGTAATACAAATGTGGCTCTTAATCGTAATATTTACCGAATAATTCGAAAAATTGGAAATGCATTACAGTGAACAGCACGTGACAGTTTGCTACCTGTTTGACTATTGAAGTGAACAGCGCATATTTTGTCATCGTAAAGTGTAACTATCTGTTTCACGAGTACTATGTGGACACAGCGCATTTCTGCACATATTGTAGTTGTAGCTATTGGTAGTGAGGTAGTCATTATGTTACAATACCACGTACATTTTCCACACAATACAGCGTTTGATGCTCAACTGTAACAATGAAGTATGATGATAATAATAGTAATAATACGACTTTTAACTCCTTAAATGGTTATTCGTTATTTCTTCACCTTTCACAGTTTTAGAATTACTCAATAAATATTTGGAATAGGACCACCAATTATATGGCTCTATTTGTTCTAAATGACACGGAATAAGCATTGCTAGTGGCGGTAACTCCTCGTGAATCACCTTAAATGTTTATGAGTGTATTTGTGTGTCTATATATATATATATATGTGTGTGTGTGTGTGTGTGTCTATAAATTCATATACACACAAACACAGCTTACACTTACGTATTTGTTGTTGCGTATATTTGCATCTTTAGTCAGAATTAATTTTATTTTAGGAAGTGTTATCAAGATTTCTTTTTTTCAGTTTTACCAGATATGTTGGCCTAGATAACAAAAATTAAACTTTTGATGTATTGAAATGGTTTGCATAAAACATAGTGAAGTAACTTGTTAACGATGGTAAAAAGTTGTTTAATGTTTCAGTGTCTTTGGGATAAAATATGTTTATGGTGAATATTTCTAGTTGTCTATCTGATTTTATTAGTAGGTATAGTTACCGAAAAATGCTTACACACACTGCATATATGTGTGCTGTTATGGAAATTTGTAGACGTTTTAAAAAGAAAGCTTTATGCAATGTATAAATCTTTTCAAGATAGAAGTTTCGCAGCAAAGCATAGGCTTTATTTTTGTATGAAGCGTTACAAAACATGACAGTACTTAATGCTAACACTGAAGTATATTAATTTGATTAGACTTGTCAGTCCAGAGTTAAACTTTGTCATGAATATATGCTGTCAAATGCCTGCTTCCTTTGCGCATATTGTGGCCGCAATCCATTACTGATGACGAGCACTGAGATCACTGATGGTTTATCAGTGTTTGTCAGTAATAAGATCGTAGCCTGCATTAAACTGAAAATATTTAGTATGTCTTCGGTACGCCTGACAGTGGTACTCATTAATATTAGAGAAAACAGGTAAAATTATCAATATAACTATCTATCTAATCTTGTTTCTCTCTTAATTTAAGAGAGTTCTTACACATAACAAATATAGTGATATTTGATTTTCTGAAGAAAATAAATTTTTAATGACAACAATTCTGCTTTGAATTTAATTGTGTACTGTTTTGTGCAGAAATTCAATCTAGACTAATCTGTATTCAAATTATGTTACTGTATACACTTACATAAATAACTCTGAGAACCAACAAAAAATTGAATCACTCTCCAATGTCTCGCTTCACTGGCATGTACAACCACTGTAGCTCAAGCAAAATCAGTCTTCAGTAGTAATGAATTTAGTGTTGTGCGGAGCACCACACAGGGTCTTGTAGAAACGAGAGTCAGTGATCATCTGTGAATATCGAATCGTAATACAGAATTATCTGTTATCTGTGAAGTTACCACCATTCAGGAGCAAATTAAAGATAATGAAACATATTTTTTTCAGTTCATTCTGTCATCAGATTGTTAGTCCTAACTAACCCCAATTCACTGTTACTTCCAACTTTTTGTAAAGCGCTGCTAAAGTTTTACTTCCCGCATATTCCTCTGCCTCATGCAAATAAAACTTAACCAGATCTAGAAAATAACACACCTACCTTGTGCCTGTTTATTCATATTAATTATAAAATATAATATTATAATGTATTGATAAAATATAATTATAAATTCAATTTTAATAATAAAAAGGGTGTTTATATGTTAATCCAAGTATGAAATGCTTGTGATAAATTATATTTAGGTAACAACCGTGCACGTCATACATGGGGTGATTTTTCTAAAGTCTCATTAAAAAGGGTGAAGAAACCATAAATAAACTAGAATCAGAATTTCAAATATAGAAATTTTTGGTATTTTGTTTAAAATAAGTTTGTGTTCTTGCGTACAATAAACTTGACATTTAACATTTCATAGCGAGGTTATATCACTAAAAATGCACCTTCATTGTAATTTTATCCCCGAAATACTTATTTCTATATTTTAAAGTATTTGTAATTAAACTGGATTTTCCACTTTTTCTCATTTGGTTTTCAGTTCTATAATAAATTTTCTCTAAATAGTATTCATTAGTAATCTACATTTTGTTTTCAGTGTAAACAAATTTTAGTTCGTGACCTATTAACAGTTAACTATTTTATTCCTTATAGTATCAATTTATTTCTATGTGAGAAGAGAAATGAATTTAAATCAACATTTACAAGAAATCGAAGTTTCTCATAAATTTTCGCCAAAATACAACATTTCTGCAAAATGCATTAGTTACATAATATGATAAACCTGCATAAATACACTAGATAACGACGCAACTCTACTCTGTGTGTGTGTGGCCCTCGAGAACAGCTGATTGGACACAGCAAGCTAGCCTGCTCGCTAACTGCCTAAGCAGTGCTGGAAACAAACTGAGCGAATGGGCAGCACAAGTGCCACAGGCAAGGACACAGAGGTCTGGCAACAATGCTGCAGTAAGCTGTCTGACCCTAGATGCGGGGGTTGGAAGGAAGCTCTGGCACTTGTACGACTGCCGACGATCCCTAACCGAGCAAAGTGAAACACCCACCCCGTCCCTCAGCTCTCTCTCCATCCAAAAAAATTGCCATTCCTGTACATTCTCTGCTCTGATGGTACAGCAGTTGCTGTTGGATAGATTTGGCATGTTTTAACGTCACTTGGTGTATCATCCCTGGACATCTTTCTGGCATCTAGATATCATCAGAAGACTGTTGCTTGCAGATTGCACTGTCCCCGATGCTCTAGATGTCGATAACGGTCGAGAATGGGAAGAGGGGTGGGGTATTTTACGAAAAAACAGGAAAGGAAGAATTTTGGTAGACAGTTATTTTAGCCATTTTTAAGTTCAGATAACTGGAAATTATAGAGAAGAAATTATACCACATGGAATTGCGACATTTGATATGTGGCAATGTGTCGTAAGTGTTATGCCACAAAGTTGTGTGCCATTTGATGCCTTATGATTAGATGGCTTAGGGTTGTGTGATTTGAGGAGCGGTGAACTCATTTTTGAGGAAATTTCACTAGTATTGAGTTACCCGACTATGTGCGAGTCATCGCCATTTGGCGGTGCCGATGTTGTTGAGCAGTAAACTCTGGATTTTATCCGAGTGCTGTTGACCATTCGCCCAATAAGTTTTCCCTCGTTGCTTGCTGCCTCTCGCCTAAGTACTTACTCTGTTTACCAAATTATAGGCCTATTTAAGGCTGGTCCACACACCTTTTGCTGTATTATTGATATGATTAGACTCATTAATGCACTGAGGTTGATAAGATTACGTAAGTTAGTTGTGGGGAACATTTACCCCAAAACGCCCGAAGGTAGTACTCAGAAATAATACATGTGGTTTACAAACTCTGCGATGTTTTTAACTTCGTATGTACATGAAATTGCACACACTAGAATACACTGAAATTCGCCCTGGCTGGAACCCAAAAATGCTCGAAGCCTACATTGATAATTAAATGTGTGACTGAAGCTACCTCACACAATTCAAGCACTGGAGAAGAAGGGCCAGTATCTCTGGTGGTGAAATAAACAAAACGGTTCCGCTAAACTAAATAACTATTGTTATGTTAAGTAATTGGTTAAGTTGATGTTGTGTACTACCGAAGCGCATGACGACATGTACCGTTCCCTGTGGAGGCTTGGACATTACTACTTTCCCGTAGCAAGTCGCATACCGCCAGGTTGGAGGGATACAACATGCTGGAAACTATTTTCTGTTAAAACCTGCTTTAATAAACTTTGAAACATATAACTCTTGTAAAAATACATGACACAAGATACCCTGCAATTTTAGTATAAAAAAGAAAACACTTGCAATCAAATGATTTTGAAAGGGTTTGAAAATATGAGATGACTCATAAGCACTCTAAATAGAATAATAAAAAACAATTGCAATGATCTGTAGGGGCATCCTTTAGTATTCCCATGTTTATTGGTCCTTAGCTTTTACCTTTAAGCCCTTTTTGGTGACTAGCCTGCTCTTAGTTAAGGTGCACTACACTGGTCGCATTAGTTCTACTAACGCACTGCACCGCACGACACTTTGCTGCGTAGAGTCCGGATGCCTGCTGCTGATTTATTTTGCGCGCAGGGGGGCGAATGGTCTGGAGTGCCAGGACGCTGTCACACGTCACTTAAAAAAGAACTTCAGCCGAAGGGATTTTGTAACCAAAAGCTTCTTAAATATGTTCTCCCATTTTAAAGTATTTAAAAATAATTAAGGTTTGTATGCTATTGCAAATAAGTGAACTTTATTTTTTTGTAAAGAGTAGACTGAGGGTAAGTGAAATATGCAAAAGTGTACATACTTACGATTTACTGTTATGAGTGTCATTCGTGATATCTGGCTTTCTTTACACTGCAACATAAAATTTGCGGAGACATGGCGTTTCATTCTGTATTCTTTTTTGTGTGTCTATAGTTAAAAAAATTTTACGCTTAACCATTATAATCGATCATACTATCGACTACACAGAAAACTAAATTGCTTATTTTTTCTGCTATTAACAATCCTTTTAAAGCGTAACCGTAATATTCGTATACTGTGATGTTTTACATTAAATAACCCTTCAAATTTTAATACGAATAATTGTGTACACAGACAACAGTATTGACTAACGCGTATTCGAATTGGGAATTACTGCTATCAAAATTAATACTTGGATTTCGTTGATAATTATTTCCGCAATACTAAATAATAATTTAAAAAACCTGGAATTTAGCGTTTATATACTATAGCCCAGAATGTAGAGAAAAAATATGGTTGTTAACAGTTACGTTTCTAAAGGCTAAATGCACAAAAAACAAGAAATCCGTTACACATTCTATATATACGAATTTCCTATAATTTGGCGGCAATGCTTTAATTTTCTGAGAATGTTCGTTTTAATCCAGTTTTTAACTATAAAAACTGCGTCACATAACTTGCATATTTCGGTGAATTCGTGTACTGTGCTGAATTTCTCCACGCTCACTTCATTAGACTATTGAAGTAGCTTGTAATAAATATGAATACAATTTCCAGATTTAAAAAAAAAAAAAATCAAAACGCCATTTTGAACTCAGTTTGAAGGGTAAAAAGCCTGTTGGCCGCCCTAAAAGGCAACTTTGTAGAACGCTATTGCTTTGGGACTCTTTCACATTTGCACCTAGTCGGCCGGCAGGTCACCCACCCGCTTGAACGTGACCGCCATTTCTAATCACTGCCGAAGCCTAGAGCGGGGGTAGACCGGGCCCTTTACCACCCAGGCGGTCTCATGTGAAATGCAGGAGAAAGGAGAAGCTAACCCTCTCTCCCTCCTACACCCATCAAAATATTCCAGGCCAGTGCCACAGTTCTTTTAGGGACTTGAACGCGAAAACTGTTTTAACCAGGTTTTGATGTATGTTTAAGTGTCGAGGGGGAAGGAGGGGCAGCAGTGTGACGCAACTTTCCAGCGCAGCGTGTGCTATTGTCTATAAAAAAGAGTGTCGAGGGGTGGTTAGATGCGCGCGCAACACTGAACTCTCGCTCTCTTAGTCTCTTGTCTCTTTCTTCTTTGCCTCTGTTTCGCTCGGTTGGTGCCTTCGGTCTCGCTCACAGCGGCAAGCTGAACGCGTCGGTCGGTGTCGAACGAAGCGGGGCTAAGCCAAAACAAACTCCAGCTGTAAAAAAGAACAGGATAGGCTAAGCTCGAGAACGCAACGTGTTACATATGATCGCAAGTAAACCTATTACAGTCTGCATATTCCCTACTGAAAACCTGTAACTGACTCTTGAAAAGTCAGTTGATTATACGGCGCGTATCGGAAAGTTACTTTTCATCGGGTTTTGCGAGAAATCGATATCGGTAAGTGCGGCAGAGGGCGATTACATAACAGAAGGCAATACAGTCATGCTCGCAAAACTCACCCTGATAGGGTGAATCAATTTTACAGTGATTTTGCGGCTACGCAAGCATACGCTGAACACGAACGGCCAGTTCACGGTAAATTGAGCACTTTTTGAAGCTGTTTCATCAGACATAATAACCAATAAATACATTTCATTGTGGACTCGAGCTTTTGGTTTTTGGGTATTGTGAATTATACACTCTATTTATTACTCACATGGCAAGGTTTCCATTAACAAGTGGCGGAAGGATATAAATTGGTTGAAAGAAAAAAGTAACTTAGGGCTTCAAAAGTGCTCACTTTACCGTGAACAGCATATAGCGTGTTATATTTCGTGCATTTTCCGTTGTAACATTTTGGTGATTTGCCACCCCACATTTTAAACGTTAGTCATGTTATCTTGCAATGTTATTTCACATCAGCCAGCTTTTTTATTCTACTCGCTGTGGATAATTATGGTTAACTGAAACATTCAGATGATGCTGAGTGGATAGACTGGGTATCTCAAAAGCTACGTAATCGAAAGTACGTTTTCCAGAGACGCTCGCCCAAAAGTTAGCCCCAGCTGACTCGCCAGGGTGATTTTTCCCATATTCCCGTTTCACATGACTTTTTGCCAGTCGTCCCGTGAGTGTCACAGTATGTTTTATATAACAATTAATCTTAGTTTTAAGGCACGTATTATCTAATAAGAAAGTTTACAGCTTCAGTTAAATGCAGGTATAGTAAATGAGAAACGCTATTAGGTAGCACTAAGGGCCGGTTTCACCACGCGAGATAATGATAGTTTATCTCGATTATCTGTATGTTATGTTTCACCACACACATTAATCTCGATTTTCTCTGAATATCTCGATAAAATACTAACCTGCCGCTTTTGGTGGTTTAAGTCACATTATCGGGATTAAACTGTAAAACATAAACATAACAGTTTGGGAAGGTGACGAGGGGGCAAAGTTATATCATCGAGAATAAAGAAAAAAATGGCTCAGGCAATGTACAATTTAATTTTTGAAGAGGAAAGTGATGAGGATTTTATTGTACGTCGTCCGCGATGTTTACATGAAAGAATACATTATTTTGAACTTTATGATGTTTCGCCTTATTTCAAACACATGTAGTCAAACAGACTACATTTTCATTTTTTTTCTTTGCGAAAATTACTCTACATTAACATGAAGTATAAATGTAAAACAAACAAGTTACGTTTGTAGGCCTAATTCAAATCAAGAATGTGACTAACACCAGTAGTGTTTTTAATTCAAAATGTCTTTGAATATAGGAACTCAAAACACAGATGTTGTAAACTAAACAACAGATAACACATTAGTTACTTAGTTCCGTCTTTTCGTTTTATAGTCTGCAAAGTTAAGAACTATGTTTGAAGCTTCTCCTGTTTAATTTCTTCTTGTTCCTGTTGTTTTAGTTCAGGAATCTCTTTCAGTGCCTCGTTTTCTTTAATTGCAAACTTTTCGTTAACTCAATTTTTGCTCTATGCCGGGCACTTACTTCAACTTTTTTTGTTTGAGAGCATTTGCAAGGGTTACTCATCTGAGCTGTGTTTATGACAACTGAGTCTCTACTGGAATGACATTCTGCTGGCTATACTGGTGGCAGTATACAGTGATCTTGGGTGGCTATTTTGAGGGCAGAATACACTTGACCCCTTAGCATGGACACGTTCGTCTACATAGGTTTTTAGCGTATATATATTTTATGTTATCCCACACCACCTTCAAGCTGTCTGTTGTTCTGTAGTGATCACGATATGTACAACTGAAACTATTCGCAATCGTTCACACTGTTTCGCTTTATTTTGTTGTGTCACAGCATCAGTTCGTTTATTTTCAATGATATTGAGATGTTCTGTAAATAATTCTAACAAAATGTGTTTTTCATGGAATGAAAAAGTTCCGTTTCTATGTTTCCTTATGACCACAATGCCGTCCCGACTTGCCATACTTTCTCAAAATGATTTCTCTGTACCAGCTCAAAGCAAAATCTCTCATGTTTACCAAGAGAAAATCGCGATTAAGTCAGAATTTCGAGATAATTTTAACGAAATATTCTTTACTGAGACTAAACATGGTGAACATTATCGAGATTAAAATCTAAGTTAAACGTTTCATTTGGATAAAATTATCTCGGTATTCTGAAAAGTGAATCTTCGTTGGCGAAACCGGCAATGAAAGATTCACAAATTTTGGACATGTAGAACAAACACAACAATTTGACAAGAAATATGTACCGTATTCATTTCAACATAGTTGTATCTGGCATGTAATCCTGCATTTGCTTAAACATCGAGATATAAAATCACGGAGGAACCCGTCTTGTAAATGTTGCTTTCAACGTTTAACTTTTAGTACCGAGAAATTTCCTGAAATTCTGAGTATGGCGAAAACGGACAAGATTTTTTGATATGAAGTCAGCTGTGTGTATAGGTGCGTGTGCTTGTGTCCCCGGAGCAGTTTTAGTCAAAATTTATGAGAGCGCAGTCGGGACCCACTAATAACGGGGTCAAAGACGGCTCACCTTAGCGACCTCGGAGAAGGGTGTGGGGACAAATCTAATAGTATCTCTGATAAATAAATATTTTTAAAATGCTTCTCTTTATCCTGTCATTTAAACTTTCTGGCAGACGTGCGAAATTTGAATATAAGTGTAAGAATTAGTAGCAGCAACCAATCAATTCGAAATAAAAATAGTTACACCCATGTTGCAAAACAACAAACAAAATTTGCTTTGATGGGAGAAGGGCAGCCTTCCTCTCTACTTCAGTGTGCGTCATCATTTTCGTCGCAATTAGCCATTCTGTTATATAACCATGTAACGTAAAACCAGTGGCGTGTAGTGAGTTTTTTTTACAGGGTAAGCAATATAATAGCCCCAAATATTTGAGTGTTTAGATAACATTTGTTAGCGCCGGGCTGTGGTTCCATTTTCAAATTCTACTAACAAACACAACTTCCAACTTTACTTACCCTCTACACGTATTTGCCGTTTTATAATACCTAACATTAGTTATAAAATGGAAACGAAATGAATGTAATAATAATTAAACTGAATATTATTTAGAGAGCATATTACAAATTATAAGAAAACTCCCGTTTTCCCGAACACTTTCATCCACTTTCCAAGGAAATGAGGACTGGAGGACTCAAACAGAATGACTGCTTACCCTGTCAAAGGAACGCGGTCAAGCATGATGTTGCTTGTGAGTTCGATTCTTCGCTAGTCGCTCCCGTTTGTAGAAATAAATACTAGATAGCAGCACATGCGTGTACAGTACAGGAGTTACGAAAACGCTATTTCTTGAATCAGAAACGGGGAAACTCAGAATTATATGTGCTTAAATTTAAAGTTAAGGCGAAAACTATACAGGATCAAACATTTCCAATATGTGTAGGATAAGCATTGCTTACCTTGCGTCTATGGAATAAACGCCACTGCGTAAAACGCTAACCGTTCCACGAACGAAATTCATACTTTTGAACCACACAAAAGAAGTGAAGTACAGTGTAGTAAAATACTGGAAAACTTAGAATACTCAAACTTACGGTAACAAATTGTACTTAGGTTTCCAGTGTTAGCATCAAGCGCGTTAGTGAAATTGTTCCATATGTTGAGTTCAAAAACTTTGGATGTATTTCGAATGCCCTAAAAATTTGAGTCTCGCAAATGGTGGACTATTTTGTAAACTCGACATTCTTTTTATTAATTTAATTGTCTTTTCTTCAATGTATCCCTTCTATTACTCCAGGGAGGGGAAGATGCTAAATCGGGGGACTTAATATGCATAAACTTAACGTCTGTATGCACCCACATCCATTATAGTAAGTTCGTGGTTTTTCACACTTTTCGAATCAAATCTTTGAAAAATCACCTCGTGCATGACGAGTATGTTTCTTTCCTAAATTTGTAATGTATCACATATGTGTTATAGTTATGTTAACAAAAAATACCTAATTTTTTGTTAAATGGAAACTTTATTTACATTTTATCTATAAATCATAATATTTCATTTATAATTAATATGAATAAAACAGCGAGAAAAAAGTATGTTGGTAATGACTAATAAAAAATAGCTTTCATGCGAAATATTATTGCACAGTATGTGCATGAATGCGGTGCACTGTCCCTTTGATGTAATTTTCTAAACTCGGTTAAGCTTTGTTTGCATGAGGTGGAGGAATATCCTGGAGGCAGAACTTCACCAGGGCTTCAGAAAAGTTTGAAGTAAATGTGAATGGAGTACAGCCGATATTCTAACCCGGAACCTCGATGTCAGAAGGCGCCTGTACCTCAGCGATGTAAGTCACTCGCCTCGCACCAAGGCGAACCAGCTTCGACTTCCGGCGGGGTCGCCCGCATTTTCGCATGTAGTAAACGTAGCGGACGTTGCCGTCCATTTCTAGAGAAATTATCATTACAGGCAAGTGTCAAGGAAAGTTTGTCAGACATTTGCATCTAATTAAGCCAGCAGAGGGGACTGACGCCCTGCCAGTTAAAATCGTTGTAGCAAGGACTTTGGTCTCTTATAATTCTGATAGTTTTCCGATAGTACCATTCGTCTTGAGGAGTGGGTCGTAATAGGTGTTTGTGAGTAGGTCACACAGGTATTTCCAAATGATTCAGAAGATTCGAGAGTAAAACAAATATAATGTAATTTACCAGAAGTACTGGCTGCAGTAACTGTTAGTAAGAACAAAAGAAAATCTTAGCTGACGGCAGGATAAGGCTGTCTGAATTACTGCAGAGAAAAAGGTTCCCTTCTCGTGTGAACTAAATGACCTTGGACAGACTAACAACACCTGCTACAACATATATACAGGAGATGCCAGACCCACAAAACAGCCACCAAGATGAATACCACTAGCTTCGCATGAGGCTGTTGAGGGAAATATGAAGGAAAATAATTATCTAGACGTGATAGAACCACCAGTTAGCCAATGGTTATCCCATATAATTCTTGTTAAGAAGAAAGAAGATGATTCTCTAAGGGTTTTATAGATTTTCTCCAGATTAATAATGTGACCAAGAAAGACTCTTAACCACTTCCAAGGACTGATGACATATTAAACAACCTAGCAAGTTCACAATCGTTTCTAATTTGGACATGAAGAGTGGGTACTAGCAATGCGAGGTGGCACTAGAGGACCAAGAGAATACTGCATTTTGTGCCCAAGGGAAACGAACTTGAGAGTTCAAAGTCATGCCATTTTGGCTATGTTATGTCCCTACCACTTTCGAATGCCTGGTAGAAAAAGTTTTGCCGTTAGATATTTGTCAGGTTTACCTAGATGGCATTGTTGTGACAGGAAGAACATTTTAAGAGTACCTTCACACTTAGAGACTGTATTCCAGGAATTGGCTGCAGCCAACTTGAAACTGGTTCCTAAGAAGTGACACCTGTTCCAAAAGAAAATAATTTTCTTGGGATATGTAGTAGTGTCGGCCAATGGAATCGAAACCGACCCTGAGAAGACCAAAGTAATAAGAAATTGGCCGACACCAATCAACAAAAGATGGGAAGAAAAGGCCACTATAATACTTCAGTGAGGTATTGCATAAGCCTGAGATAATTACTGTGTTACATGCAGGGAGCTTCTGGCCATGGTGAAGGTAATTTCACACTTCCACCCCTACCTTTATGGCAGACATTTTATTCTAAGAACCATCATGCTTAATTGCGCTGGCTACTAAATATCAAGAACCCCAAAGGTCAAATAGCCTGGTGGATACAGCATCTTCAAAAATATGACTTTGAAATACAGAAGAGATCTGGAAAACTCTTCAGCAACACAGATTTACTGTCTAGGAGGCCATGTGAGCCATTTTGTCGTCATTGCGAATGCCAGAAAGAAAAGAGTGGTGAATCGACGATGGTATGGAGAACAAGAATTCAAGGTTCTCTATCTTGGAATGGTCACCTACCAAGAATGATCAAGATATTAGAAAAGACTAACTGAATGATCCCATTGTGTGGCCATTATTAAAGTGGAAACAAGTTTGCTGTCTGCCAAACTGGGAAGAGATATATAGCCTGAGCATAGCAGTCATATCATACTGGGCACAAAAGAATTCCTTCATACTAAAGAATGGTGTGCTTTACAGAAACTGGAAAAGTAATTATGGAAAACACACATGTTTACAATTAGTCCTTCTAGAATGCAGAGTTCTCGAAGTCTTAAAATAACTGCATAATGCAGCACCCAGTGGGCACTTTGGTGTCTACAAGACTCTCGACAGAGTTAGACTGAGATTAATACCGGCTTCATTGTCGGGAGGATGTTGAGAAGTGGTGCCGATTTTGCGACACCTGCACTGCGAGGAAAGGTCCAAGGACCATGGGACAAGGTCACATCCAGAAATACATTAATGGAGCCCCATTCGAGAGGATGGTGGTGTATATTCTGGGACCCTTACCTCTCACAGAGAGAGATAATCGGTATCTCCTGGTGGCCCAAGATTACTTTACTATGTGGCCTGAAGTCATTCTCCTCCCAAACCAAGAAGCATGTACTTTGGACGATGCACTCACAGAACATATCTTCTCGAAGTTTGGGGTGCCACTGAAACTCCATTCTGATCAGGGAAGAAACTTTGAAGCTATGGTCTTCCAGGAGGAAACAAGAATTCTGGGGATGAAAAAGGCTAGGTATAAAGCCTTACACACTCAGTCGGATGGAATGGTCGAGAGGCTAAACCACACTTTTGAGCAGTACTGTCGATCTTTGTGGCAGACAACCAAAAGGACTGGGATTCAAAGGTGCCATTGTTTCTTCTTGCTTATCGCTCAGCAGTTGACGAGTCCACAAGGGTAACACCATCAAGGATGCTGTTTGGAAGCGAGCTACACCTTCCTAGTGACCTGCTGTTTGGTTGACCGGCAGAAGAGGAAGCTGCAACCCCTGATTATTCCAGTGAATTATGTAACAGGCTTGTTGGCACTCACGAGTTTATTCGACAGCGTCTCAAAATAAATAGTGACAGGATAAAGACACAGCATGATAGATGAATGTCTGGTGAGGTACGTATTTCAAGAAGGACAACTGGTGTGGCTGTACAGCCCACAGAGGAGAAAACTATACTGCTTAAAGCTACAGAAATGTTGGGAAGGCCCCTAAAGGATTCTGAATAAGAATAATGATGGGGTATTTCGGATTTGTTGTCAAGGCTCTCGGGCAAGTCAAAGGTTGTCCACATCGACCGACTGACACTCTAAGAAGGCCCGGATGTTGTAGAGTCTGTTCGGGACGAACAGACTTGAGAAGGGGCAGTGTTACATGTTCCTAGTCTATGTCACTTACCTTGGCCTACCTTCCACGAGTGGACAGAAGAGAAGGTCATAGTAGTTAGATGATTTATGGACACATGATATTAATTGCAACTGGAGATGCAGCAGCTTTTCAGAAATGAATGTTTAAGAAGAGTGTGTGTCAATATCAGGGCACGTGC
The DNA here is from genome assembly GCA_029891345.1 of Dryococelus australis. NCBI lineage: Eukaryota > Metazoa > Arthropoda > Insecta > Phasmatodea > Phasmatidae > Dryococelus > Dryococelus australis. The sequence continues at coordinate 132,944,188 of CM056993.1, forward strand.
CGCTCCTGACCTTGGGTATCAGGTGTCTCTGAGACATCTGAAGAATGCTTTGGATTACCAACCTCACTTCTCTTAGCTAGACTTGAGGTGAGGCAAACCTTCCAGGTAAAGGCCAGTGGCTTTAAAAGGCGTGTCGGGCCTCCAAGCTGGCAGTTGTTGAATGGATGAATTTCAGCTATAGAAGACTGACAAGAAGGGAAGCACGTGACAAGAGAATTGGCCAGTGGAAGAATAATCTGTGACTGCGAACATCATAGCAGTATGACTGAAGGATGGACTATTGAACTGGAGTAGTGTCCACGAGCCACTACTGAGACCAAATGCATTTTTTGCACATGCTTTTCTGGTTCAAGTGCATGCTTTGCACATACATTACCCTGAAAAGTGAATTTTTGCACACGTGCCTCCAGTTGCACTTTTTGCACATGCATTTTCGCACATGCATTTTTGGACATTCACTTCTGGTGCAATGCAGTTCTGGTTCAAATTCTGGGAGGGCATTTAATTTTTTATTATTTTTAAGTACTGGGTTCGATTCCCGGTGAGGACAATTTATATATATTTTTGGAACACCGGGTTCGATTCCAGGTGGTGGCATATTCGGGAATTTTTGTTTTTGGATTACTGGGTTTGATTCTTGGTGAGGGCAATTTGGAATTTTTTTAAATTTGATTTCTGGACAAGACAATTATTATTTTTTTTATTCGTGGATTACTATGTGGTTCGATTCCTGGTTGGAGAATTTAATGTTATTATTTTTTTATTTTTGGGATTACTGGATTTGATTCCTGGACAGGGCAAATTATTTTTTTGGTTATTGCGCAAACACACATGTTGTCTCGTCGATGTTGTTCCATCGACTGCTGGTTCATAAATGAGGTAACCAGCAGGCCATTTTGGAGGGGGAGGGGGAAATGCAGTTGCATCTACTTACGCAATCACATGTGTTGTCCCTTCGATATTAACTCGTCGGCTGCCGGACTGCAATGATACACTCGTTGGTCTGTCGGGTGTTGGTCAACTGTTGAGGAAAGGTGGAATGCAGTTGCATTGTTTATGCGTAAATAGATTATTATATAACTGTGCTAGTACACACTTGCATAATTGTGCAATGAGTACGTACACACATGCATAAATTACAATGTCTCATTACTAAGTATGTAATTAGCAATGATGCAATCGCTAACTCATTATATATATATATATATATATATATATATATATATATATCTTCCTCCACATCTGGAGGGACAACAGTTGTAAGGCGAATCACCACCCTTGCTGGAAAAAAATGATACTGTGATTGAATTACATATGATATGAATGATGCCATTAAAATTATGTTAATGAACACAACTACACCAACACTTTCAAAGAAAAAAAACCTCACCTTTAAAACATAATAATTTCTGACCACGTGACTGTTATCCTGGCTGTCCTGCAGCCTGCAACTGTACAGGTTTTTTTTTTTTTTTTTGCTGATCCTGTGTGGCCGTTACTGTGTGTGCACTGTCTCGCCTTTACTGTGTCTGTAATTTATGCACGTCTATTTATTTGCACTATGTCAAGTTGTTCTGAAAACACTTGAATTGTAATTTGGCACAACTTGGCATATGTTTATGTTGTGATAGTAAATGTTTGTTGTCGTGCCATCACGTTGGTCACGGTATCCTGGCCTGATTGGTCATTGAGGTTAGGTTTCTTCTCACTATATATTCTAAAAATACCAATGCATTATTTACACAAATTCCCTTCCCTATGATCTAAAAACATGACACTGCTGTAGGTTAAATGGCACGTGATGCCTTTGTTTACATTATGAATGTCAACACACTATAAGGAAAATACATAACACTCTTATTTACTAATATTATGAAAATTCATGGGGGCTCGGTGCACTCTAGTGCATGAAACAGAACATACGAAAACATAAACAACTATAACTATCAAACAATAAACATAATCACCCTCTTATTTCTTAATTATAATCTGTGTACTCTTTGTACACAGCACTTACCTTGTAACATAACAATAATAAAACACTTCAAACATATTTAATATTAAACCTTTCAAAAGAAAATACACATTACAATGAAAAGACAAACACGAACACAAAAGGCAAACAAACAAACTCACGTGTACGCTGCAGCGCACACGTGACATCTGATGTCAAACCTATATTGAAAATTAAAAAAAAGCCATGAATGAAAACAAATACACAATATGATACGAACACTGCACTGCACTCGTCGAAGTAGCGATGCGGTGAACGGGCTCAGAAGGGGCGATGAACGTCAATATTTCAGACGTCGACAAACCAGAATTACTTTCTGAATTGGAGGGAGATTCAGAATAACAATGTGATCCCGAACTTACGAGACAATTATTAGCTATGGGGGAGTTTTCCATAATAAAGTACCTCTCCTCTTCAAAAACACCACCGAACAACCCGATCTGGATTTAAAAATAAACATTTTAGAAACATAAAATAACAGTAAAAAACCTGACAAAATTGTGTGTTTGCGCACGTGTGTGTAAAACACTATGTGTTATCCTGAGTAGCAACTACTCTACCAAACCACCCCCAACAAGTTATGACACATTATGTCAAGTTAAAACACAAAAAATGTTGACACTTTAATATTCAAAAAAATTTAAAGTCAAGAAAGAATAATTTTCAAAAATAAGTTAAAGTCCAAAAAGTCCATAAAGGATCATAAAAGTTAAAGTTTAAGAAGGTTAGAAAATGTATTTACTTACATTAAACACCTCTGCATGGTAAATGACGAAAGACTAACACTGGTGAGAGTGTAGGTGGGGTTCTGGCAGCTGTTGTGGGATAGCATGCCGGTAAAAAACACCCAAAGGCAATTGGCAGAGCTAGTGTGCAGATAACTGAGAGTGATGTGTAGCCTTCGTAGGTCAGCATCAGACTGAGCTCTAATAAGTTCAGTTGAATTGTAGGGCTCAACCTTCCTGCTCGGAGGTTGAAGAGCAGCTGACAAAGAACTGGGATTAGCCACCCCCTTTTATATTTTGTAGGCTAGTGTTGTTTGCGCAAGATTGAAAAGTGGATGGGACTCACCCAGCTGTATTACAAGTTTGAAACAGGACCCAATGATTTTGAATGTTGAAAACTTGTTCTGAATGTTACAATGTTTTTAATGTAGAATATGTTTTAATTTTTTTTATTTTTTATTTAGGCCATGTGTTACCAAGTTTATGTTACAATTCAATTGCAACAGTTAATTTGCTAGAAAGCAAATGTAACGCCTTGTGTTCCTATTTGTGAAAGTTTATATCACAAACAAATTTCAAGTTAGTAATTAAATTATCACACTTATACATCGCAATTTATAAAGTTTCATGTCACCATTTGTGAAAGTTTGTCACAAACAATATCAATTTCTTTAATTGTAGATTGCAACTAATTTTAATGTTAGTAACATTATACATGTGGGAAGGGAATTGCAAAATAAACATGATAGTAAGTATTCATTGTTCATTATATATTAAATTATAACACTTTTTCCATACAGGGTAGCACACAAATTGACCTACACATATCACATTTTCGTTACACTTGAACAGCAAACATTTTGGTTACACAAAAGCTTACATACACACTTTGACAATTAAACATTTTGGTTACAGACTGTTTGCAAAATCAATAAACATTGTTTTAGTACATTTCTTTACAATTTCTTCTAAATCCTCTCTTTGACAAGTTTCAGAATGTGTATGTTTCTTACGTCCAAGTTTAGGTTTGTCATCAACACAAGTTTGAAAGCCCACATCTTTAGAACAGTTGGGAGCATGTAATATTATATGTTCTGCCAAATCTGAGAAAGTTTCTTGCAAGTAAGTGTACACTTCATTGACATTAACAGATAAAGAAGTACTTGGTGTCATATGAACATCACAGGACATTTATTTGTGTCTGAGCAAGGTATTAATTTATGGGTTTTTTCATTCCTTAACAGAAAATGGGTTATTCAGAAATGGAACATCGAATCACACTTCTTGCTGAACTCTCTCAAAAGACCATTAGACCAGTAATAATAATCCATATTAGCTTTCCTAGGTGTAAGGGCCACACATGGGTTGGCGGGATAGAAGTATGACATTCTTACTGTACGAAAGTCAACTTGCAACTAACACTTATGTTTCTTTCTCAAACAACAGCGAAATATATAATACAACTGTGTAAACAACTTGCTAATTTTACGATTAGACTTTTTAATACAGATACACTTCTCTATACAGATACATGAAAAATTGCAGTCATTATCTTCCATTTTAAAATGTGCACAATAACTTTACAGGAACCAATTATATAGTCATTTACAATCACTACAAAGGAAAATGTGTTTTATTACAATTACTACCTGTTAACATGAAAACAAGTCCATACACATTTCCTTAAATGAAATGGTAGTTCATACCTCTAAACTTTATTCTGGCTGAGAATTGGTGAAGTCACACAAGTAGCTGTTACACATAGACGGGAATGAAAGAATTCCCTTTTGAAAAATGAGGCTGTGGACATCTCTGTCGCAAAATTTATTTCCAACAGATGGTGATCCCACTGTCTGGCCGAATGAGATGGTAGTTGATCATTCCACTTCCATGTTCTTTCACAATCCCTTCATTGTAACTAGCTATAATTAAGTATTGTAGCATTCAGTGTGGATTACTGTTGGACCACAGGTATCACACATCACAATCATTACATGATCTGCCTTCGCCGAATCTGAGCCATTGATACATATAAAACATATAACACCAGTGCTAAATATTGTTGCATACCTGTACTTGCAGTGCTTCCCCATATGGTTTAAAATATACCCGCCTGTGGCCCACAAGCAGCTCCTCGTACTCCACCATTGGATCAAATATGCACATCATGACTGAAGCTCTGTTGACTCCCTTGCCTTTTTATATACAGGATGGTGGTAATCTTGGATTCATCGAAACTAGATTCAGCTGGTTTGCTTAGATGCACTCTGCAATCCCACATACCACAAGGGGAGACTAGATGAAGATTTTCACTAGGTACTTCCATGATATGTTGCAAACTATCACATTTTTCTGTCCAGACAAAAGGTTTGGCATAACACTCTCTTTACATCTTGTATTCAATTTGTTCATAGGTCGGGTATTTCGTTATTTCTTCACCTTGAGCATCGCACACTAGTTCTGTTACACTGCATGGCAATTTCATATCATGCCACATACTATACAAAGCACAGTTGACCTAATTGCATACGTCATGTTCTTCATAGGTATAATCTGGTGTGATAAAGGAGAAGCACCAGTGTTCTTTCCCATCACATGTTTAGATTTGCAAAGGATAATTGTCATCTACTCTGAACCAGACTTTTCTGTAGTCCAGTATTACACTTGCATACTCGACTTCCGGGTTAAACCTCTCAATTGCAAGCTATACTAAATTAATATCGAGAATAATTCCTCTAATTATACCACAATACTTCCCCTCCTCAATTTTCCCCTCCTCACCCCATATATTTATATCTCGACTTCCTCCTCCTCACCCCACTCTGTAATAACCATTGAGCTATTAGTTCTGCATTTTTATCTGCAGCTTTACTCGGCTATATATCTGGTATATCTTCGTACTCCACACTTCCACTATCCCATACTAGACCATGGTGATTTTTTGTAACCCACGTGTTGCTTTGTTTATATTTCCGACTAGGTATTTCCAGTTAAATGGCTGTTTGAAACTGAACACTGTGGTAATGTTTTTTTAAATCGGCGAAGGCCAATTTCTTGATTATAAACCTCTATGGAGCTTGGAAACTTTGTACATTACAAACAATGTTTACTTGATGATAGTTGAAGAGTGACTGATTTACGTTAACCCCTTAACTAACTTATCTCGGACATTATAAGAAATTAACCTGTCATGTATGATTAATGCATAAGCTTGAGTATTTAGGGGAATGTGTCCATATGCACTTATTTCAATTATTGAATCGATAACATTATTGGTTACAGTATTGTTTTGCCTACTAACGTCAAATATGAATAAAGGCACTCTATTATTAAAGGATTCAGGATCTAAGATCGTAGAGTTATCTTTTGAATAATATGTTTCTTGAAACTGTTTGTACATATTGTAGCAGATAATGTACTCGCCATTTGCAAAATGTGTATTAAAATCCATGTAAGCATAGGCTTGACTGTTTAGAAATAGTTTTATGTTTTAAATATTGCAATGATCGAACAATGAGCTGTCTGATCTTAGATTATTTTAATGGTTTGTTAGGAAACAAATAATTATGTATTTTGGTTTTTCACTTGGGAAGGTAGATTTAACATTCTGCACAATTTTATAAGATGGCAGTAATAAAGGAAATGTCTCGAAACTCTACGATCTGAATACAAGGTCTAGATTCTACCCTTTTTCAAGAAACTTTACGCATTACCAGCATCACATATAGCATTCAAGTGTGTATTACTAAATAGAACAACTAACTCTTGTTTGGTATTTACTATTACATGTTTATAATCTTCAGCAAACCAAGTATCATACTCAGCAGAATATCTACTTAGTATTTCCCACTGGGATTGATTTGTAGTCCATAATTATCGGCATGGTTCCGCCTGGACATGGTGTGGGCATTAATATACATCTCATATTTTATCGATTTCGAATCCATGAAGTAAGTATGTGATTCTGTCTATAAAATGCAGTATACTGTTTCTAACTATTACCGTAATTAGTGGATTAGTCCCCTCAGCTGTCTTTGTGAATTTTCCTCTTAACTGCAAACTCAATTTCGAAGGCAGCGTATTGATGTCATGGTTCTGGAAAGGAATGTGAATTTCTGATGGGAATGTACATGGTCCTGCTCTGAATCGTTCGTAATAATGGATCTCTGTGTTGGTTATAGCATCTTAGTAAGTTACGGGTTCCTCTACGTTCAGTATGTATTTCATCACAGTTGACTATATCCCAGTTCTTTTCAAAACAATTTGTTATCTTGTGTTAATCGCACGGGGGTTCTTAACTGAACTGAGAAATATCCTTCGTTTTGTACATATTTTTATAGATGTTTTCTTGCTCTGGTTCTTAATTAATCTGTTGACTTTATGTATTTTAGGAGCATATTGTGTTCTGTATACAATGGCCATTTTGATTGTAATGCACAGAAAGCAAGTGTATTTATAATATTCACTTTTTTTTTAAATTTAAGCATAAGGTAACTTTCTTGTTCCTAAACATTATTAGTTTAATGTTTTGTTCAACTACTGTAACAACTAATTCGTCTATGCAGTTTACTATTGCCAGAAGGTAAGGAAAAATACTTGGCTTTTCAATTGTATTATATCCTGGAGTGACAAAACAGATGAATCCATGTAGTGTGTTTGTCGGTTTTCTATTCAAATACGACCCACCTACAATATTCATATTTACGCAACAAACATTTACTGAAATACTAGATTTGACGAATTGTGTATTTGATTCACAGGATAAACTTTGTTTTTGTAACTTAACATACATACAATTGAATCGTTTTGCATTAAATCAATATCGGCATTATTATTCATTAGAGATGTTAACATATTTGGGTTACCATGTAATAGGAAAGTAATGTTTTAAGGCACACGAGTCTTTAAAAAAACTTTCCAAGACTTTAATTGAGTTCGTATGAACAAACAGGTATAATTATTTAGTTTCTCATTATATTTAATTAATGTGAATTGTTGATTATGCATGCCCATGTTCGGAATACTGTTATAAGTTATGAATACAATTAAACTTATTTGCCATTGACCATCTAAATTCAAAGCTGGGAAATACACTGAACGCAATTGTGACAAAATATCACAATCAGTGTGATTGACGTGATACTAATGGGTTTTATGGTGTGCATATCTTATTTATACTCAGAAACCTTAAACCTATATGTCCACAATTATATATGTTTGGTAATTGTTCACTATCTAATCATATCTGCAATATGCCGTTATTCTAGATTGTTTGATTACGAATATGTGGTGTCATGCTTCTTGCACGCCTCGTTCAGAGCATCGGTTCCTTGATCGTTGCATGCCAATCTCTTTGCAAGTTTCATTTCTGTATCGCAGTAGTAATATTTAGGTAAATGTAGCTCGAATTGCACTTTATTAATCCACGCGTTTAAAACTCCATGACCGTTTTTGATGCATTTCGTATGGGGCATTAGTTACAACTGAATGCAAAGCGATTAGACAAACATGTGAAAATTTAATTGGATAGAAACTTCGAACATTCAGTGCCTAATAAGCAGGTTGTCGTGTTGTGTGAAGACATATGATACTATATCACTGTTGGAACATCCAAACCGACTAAAGTGTGAAAACGTATGATTTTTCGAAAACTTTACAGCAAGAAAAATATAAATGTTTAGCAAAATGTTTAGCAACTATTTTGTCGTCGATGGAAGGAATGCAAATCGTCCCTTTGAGCAGTAAAGATAAAATTATAAGTCCGAACGAAGTACTGCCCAATGCAGTCTTTATATTTAACTATGTCTGGAGTGAACCACAGGGCGACATTCAAAAGTATTTTAGTTTTGGTAGACATTCAAATGTTGACTGTTTTTATCTATTACAAAGTTATGCCTGCATTAGTATACATATTTTGCGAGATAATTCAAATATGATAATTGTTTTTGTATGGACAATTTAAATCTACAGCACGTTTACAATGACCATGTTTTAGGTGATATGTAATTTACAAAGTTCGAAGAGATACGCTTTTATTGCTGGAAATAAAAGTAAGGGTTTCTCAGTATTATCCTGGAACTTACCCTATATAAACATTGGTATAGGTCTGGAATTGACAGTTTCATACTACCAGATGAAGAATATTGAGTATTTAAAATTTTGGACATAGTGGAATACGACGATCGCATTACACTACATTTTTAAGCAGAACTCGCAATGGGAATTGCAATGTGAATGGGCGTATATTACGTAATGTTGGTGCGCCAATGAAAGATACTGATGCGACGAATAAGCTATTTTTGGAGAACTTACACAGTGTTATGTTGGACGTTTTTAAGTCTTAAATGGCTGATATACAGGAAAAATTAATAAAATTAAGTGAAAAGACTGAAAATACATATATGATAATGATGTTGATTTCTAAGATTTTACAGAATACTCTGGCTGCATTGCAGATCATTGAAATTAAATTGCACAAACATTTAGATCAGTTAATAACCGAATTTAACACGATGTTAAACACTCTTATTACATCTCAAATTAAAGAAAAATTGGAGGACTTGACAGAATTTTTTAAGTTGTGGAATAACCTGTAAATCATTGTCTTTAGTTACGCGCCTAGAACTACAAACACAAAGTGAGGAAATTAAATCACAACTGATTATTGTAATTAATGATTTGCGAAGTCAGCTTGGAAGTAAATTAGATGTTATTTTTAATAAAGTTGATAGAATAGAAAGAAGTCAGGCTAGGCACACTACCGTTCCAGCTACTCAACCTACTGTTCTGCCTAGTAGATATACTGTTCCAGCTAGTAAACCAACTCAATAAGTATATATATATATATATATATATATACACATACATATATAATACCACATGTATGTGAGTTAGTGCTCCATGTCTGATGCAACTTCAGAGTTAAATCAAGTTATAAGTGTGGTGAAAGAAAAATATTTGCAAGCTAAATGTGCGAGAATGGATCGCAATGTTTTACATGAACAAATATTTAAGCCTATTATAAGTAGATTGGATGCAGCAATAAGTACTTCTAATGAGAAAACAACTGAACGAAATTATAAGTGCCTTTGAATGCATAAAAATCCGTAGTTGGCCGACTTTCTAAACTAACACATAAATATTTAGCTTTAAAAGTTACTTTGCCTTCTTGCGATACAACTTTTGGCTCATGGTGTTTAAACATATGGTTTCTTGGGGATTCTGTAATTAGTTTTTTTGCCAGAAGATAAAATCTACGTAAGTGAGATTGAGTTAGATGCAAGTGAAGGATTGTTTGAATTATTATTAAAGAAGTTTCCAAGCAGGTATTTCGGGACTGACCTGGGGAGATATAAAGAGCTTATATTTCAAACAGATGTATGTAACTGTTTTGAAGAAGATCATCCTAAGTTGTCTTTATCGAGTGATATAGGCAGTAGAATTTTTAAAGACAAAGTTGGTAGGAGAATTACCCCTGTATTTTGGAATAATTCCAATGAAATAGTGGATCGTTGAAAATTTCTTCTTGCATCGAAGCAGGCTGAGAATACTTCTCACACCAATGAAATACTGTCGATTATCGAAGAGTTAATGAAAGATGGATATATTTATTAAGTATGAAACTCAGCAAGCTTTCCGAAGAATTGTATGTTGCCCACATAGATAAATGATCAAAGAAGGAAGGTTATTAGTCTAGGAATGAACCATATATTCGAGGCAGACCTTTATAATATGTATTTACTTTCAAAATACAATAACAGACACAATTATATTGTAACTGTTATTGCTTTATATTCCGAATATAGATGGGGTAATTAAAGAATAAAAGTGTAAAACAAATTATTCTTGCAATGAAAAGTGTTGGAAGAAAGAACCCCTACAAATCTCCACACAGACTCAGGGACAGAATTCATTAATTCTCATCTCAAAAAGTTGATCAGAGTATATGTAATCAATCATTATGCGACTTATTCAGAAATAAAATGGGCAGTTGCTAAAAGATTCAATAAATTGATAAAACAGCTTATTTTCGGGTGTTTTACTTATCGTGGAACTTACCGATGGTTAGATATTTTGCCTCAAATTTTAAAGTTTTACAGTTCTCGATTTCACATGACAATCAAAATGGCATCAATCGATGTGAATAATAATTATTTATTAAGAAGCATGTATAAAATATGAAATCATAATATGATAAAAGAAAGCCTACATTCAAAATGGGAGGTTTTGTCCGTATCTCGAAAGTGAAGAATATTGTTGAGAAAAGTATGAGATAAACTGATAGTTCTAGATTTTTAAGATTATTTCTATTGAATACTCTTTTCCACAAATTGATTTTTTGGAAAGCTGCACTGAGTTTATAACTGGTGCTTTCTGTTAATTCGAATTAAGGAAAATCTAATCTCCAGATGTATATTTGATCGACGAAATAATTAAAAAGTTATAAATTGGTTTGCTGGTCTGGATTAACAAAACCCCACAATAGTTGAATTCCAAATGCGGATATTAAGAAATTGTCATCGAGATATTCTGTTTACAGCAGGATGTAACATGGTTACTGGTAAACAAGTGTTTTTCACCTTTTGATGGTAACAACAAAAACACCTTGTTGTATATGCTAGGGTTCGTTAACTTTGTAGGTATATAACAGAATGGGGATGCAATTGTAGTTAATCCCTGAGAAGGTGTGTGATACTAGGTTTTGATAGACACATACACACACACGTATATATAGGTGTTGCCCTACCTTATTTATGTCTACAACAGTGGTGATGCTATACAACAGTGGTGTCAGTATTCAAGTTTGTTATCATGTCGCAGTGGATGCCAATAGAAGACTTTTTCGGTATGTCAACAAAAAACTTTAATGGGAAAGTGTTAGCTCTTGAGGAACAAGTGTTGGACATTCGGGTTTGATGGGAAGGGGAGTGTGATGGAAATGCAGAACAACAGTGGGATGGAGCAATGGATCTTCAAGTTTGGCAAGATTACACAGCAGAACAGTGGGCCTCAGCACATTGTGCTGCCGAGGGGAACGGACCCTGTTCCTGTAGCTCTGTAACCAGCCTGCCAACTTCCATCGATATGCGGGACACAAAGAAGCGGGTCTTGCCACAGCGGGCCTCAGTGTGCTGCGCCACCGAGAGGAACGAGCTGCAACCATCCAACTCGATCGCCCAGGCAACTTTCACAGCTTCGCTGCTGATGCGCCATGCTATTCGCTGGTGTATGGAGAGTTAGAAGAGTGCCTAAATTTCGATGAGATGGGTGTATTGAATGGAATACAGCCACATCCTGTGTCACCACTACTATCGCAGTCGCCAATACAGGTGGTGACACATCTATGGCAGCGCGATTGCACATCCTGCTACTGTTGGAGAGAAAGGTATGAAATGTGGGTGTTCATTATAATTATAAATGTGTTTTTTAACAAAGTCATTTTATATTTTTTAGTTTTTTAATGTTTATTATTTGGGTAATATCTTTTCATTCATTTAAAATGTTTAGTGTTTTTTCTTACAAATTCAAGATTTAGATTTCAAACATTAATATTTTTTCATAGTGATTGTAATTCGTTCAACACATCCATTGCATCAAACAACCGTCAGTGCATCAAGACAAAGAATATTGCTTTTTTTTTTTTTTTTTTTTTTTTTTTCAAATGTCAGATTTTAGTCTTTAAATAACAGGATGACTTCGCATTTATTTGGTGAGTTTTAATAAAACACCTTGTTTCTTTTTGTATTTTTAAATTAATTAAATACATTAAATTGTCCTTTTGTAAATTACAGTTTAACATAACATATTTCACACTTGCATAATGGTGGGTTTATATTACACTTGTCTCTTGTTACACTATACTTTAAACAGGACATTCTCCACAATTCAATAGTTTTTCTTACCCAATATATACAGTTTTTTCTTACGCACATTGTTTTGACAAACCAGTGCACTAAGAAATATACACACGAGTGACTTACATTTTCTCTTTCAATACTCATATACTATGTTACAGTAATTACAATGGTTTCTCTATCAGTAAAGACATAATATTTTCTTTTTAAAAAGACAGTGGTTTTTCATATGTAAGATGAATTTTCATAAATGAATTCTCATATCAATTCTGACTAGTATTTGCTACAAAACAGTGGTTCTAAACAACTATGGACATTGTACTGTTTAACTGCCACATGAAAGTCTGGGCAATCGTAATACTGCCTAACATTCACAATTTCATGGATGAAGCAGCTTGAATGTTAACACTTTAGCTTCGTTATCATCATTATAAAATTATATTACCACTTGTTTCGCAATAAAAGAGTATTTGTGGTGATTTTCAAACACTTCGAAACAAGCATACATTTAGTTTATTTACCATAATAGTTTTAGGTGAGTTTTATATGCTACTTACTTATAGTGGAGGCATAAGTACTTTACATCTGTGTGTGTGTATATATATATATAATATATATATATATATATATATATATATATATATATATATATATATATATATATATATATATATATATATATATATATATATATATATATACAATGCATAAATAATTTTACACCTGCTTACATTCACATTAACTTTAAGTAAGTTTTTATTTTGTATCCTTTTTTAATTGTTGTAACATGAATCACTTGCATTATCGACCTCATCAAAACCTCATATGAGATTTAGAATTTGTTTCATCTTATGCCACATGTAATCACACCTTATGTGTGAGTGATGGGCAAATGTATCATTGGCTAAAGCTGGAACTCCGAGAGAGTAATCTTCGCACTTCAAATATCCGATTATGTCTGGGTCCTCTCTCAAATTTTCAGGTAGAAAGTTGTAAGCGAACCTGATTTCATGTGCTGCAAAATATATAATGAATTTTTAGTGATGTAATCTAATTCGTTTTGGATGTCCAATAATAGTAACTATTTGCATCGCCTGTAAGCAAGTATTTCCCTGTAAACACAAGAGCATTTATCATTACAAACATCACAGCACTTGTGTGGTTCAACCTACCTTGACAAATTTAGGTTACGTGTTCCTGTGGTGGCAGGAGGATGCGAAGGTCACTGAATAGCAGTCCAGGAGAAAGTGAACCTTTCCCTTTCGTCCGATAGCCCCAGAGCAGGCCTGTTGCAGTGTGTATGTTGTTCTGCTGGTAGACTGGTGTTCCTCCCATGCTTTGGCTGCTCGTGCTGTGTTCCATCCTCTCTTGGTCCATAGCTATGGGCTGTGTCACACAGACTGCGCACCTCCGATATTGACAGCTTCCACAGTTGAGTGTGTGTGTGTATATATATATAATTATATATATATAATTACTCCCTCCCTCATATATGTTAACTGAGTCTAAGACAGCAGCAGAGGTAATACTCTTCGATATATTCAGTTGAGCACAACTGTCATATGGTGCAGATGTACTTACGTAATGAGTTGGTGATTTCATAGTGGGTAATTATGCACGTGCATACTTAGTAATGAGTCATTGCAATTTATGCATGTGTGCGAATATTCATTGTGCGATTATGCAAGTGTGTACTCGCATTATCACACAAGTGCATACTTGCATGGATATGTAACAAACTATTTACAAGTAAACAATTCAATCAGTTGACCAGAACTCGACAGACCAACGAGTGCACCAGTTGAGGTTCGGCAGCCAATGAGTCAACATCCAAGGGACAACATGAGTGATTGCATAAGTAGAAGCAACTACATTTCCCCCTCCCCCTCCACACTCACCTGTTGGTCACCTCAGTTGTGAACCAGCATTCGATGGTGCAACATCGACGAGACAACACATTTGATTGAGCAATAACCAAAAATAATAATTTGCCCTATACGGAATCGAACCCCATACCCCCAAAAATTAAAAAAAAACATTAGATTCCCCCAATCGGGAATCGAATCCCGTGGCAATACAAAAAAATGAATTGCCTCGTCCAAGATTCGAACTCAAAAACAAAATTCAAAATTTCCCTCACCATGAATCGAACCTGATAATCTTAAAAGAAAAAAATCCCAAAAATGCCCTCACAGAGAATCGAACCCCGGACAAGTAATGCCCCAATTAAGAACTGAACCCTGTCATTGGACTCCCAAACACAAAAAAATTAATGCCCTTACCGGGAATCGAACTGGAAGTGCATTGCACCATAAGTGCATGTGCAAAAATGTGCATGCAAAAAGTGTAACCAGAAGAGTATTTGCAAAAAAAATACACTTTTCAATGTCACACATGTGCAAAAAATGTACTTGCACCAGAAGTGCATCTGCGAAAAATTCATTTGGTCACAGTAATGGCTCGTCGGCACTACTAATTGGATGCATGAGTGAAGGACATTACAAATGATGGCGACAAATAGACCGAACATGTGTTTTGATGAGTATGAGATTTTTGACTGCAATCTAACAGATACCTTAAGGAAGATATTAATTAGAGTTGAAATGGATATTAAATATTGTGCTCATTAAAAAATAAAGAGTAATAATTACAGATACTGCTGTAAATAATAGCTCTGTGAATAAATTAAAATCCAATTTAGTTCTTTTTTTATGAAGACCTCCTTCAATTACGAACTCATATACGCCCCTCAGGCGACCATGTAACAGTATTATAACATCATAGTTGTTATGCACTTACCAGGACTATCAACTAATTTTGATACGAAATAATATTTATCTTATTTAGCTGTAAGTGATCTCATTTCGAATGAAATTTTGTTGACATGCAAGTGATTCTTAGTTACCTCTGAATTTACCTTCTGTAAATATTTAAGAGCGTTTTCACCCATCCTTAATTTTTAGATTCAGTTGAGACACAGGCACACAGGACTTATTTTTTCGGGGATTTTGGTAGATAAAGAAATTTTCCTCTATCCCCTCCGAGGTGACTATAAAGATGGACGCCGTTGGTTACATGTCTACATGATCGTCACTGATATATAAAACATAAAAAATATTACATTTGAAACAAATGTAAATGCATATGAATTCAAATTTGTCATCACTTATGAAACGTAATCTTGAAGACTGATTTTCAGCAGCGAATATATCCTTATATTATACTTAGCATGTTTTCCAAACAGAAGAGGCTTTTCTTTGCTTGCAATTGTTAACAGTAGCTCAGGAAAGATATTATAACTATTTTTTTCATGCATACAAAAAAATTCCAATCATAATAATTAACAATGAAAAGCATTCATTCACAAAGAAATGATAGAAAATGTATTGGTAACACTTTTACAGAAATAAGCTGTAAATCTTTGTAACAAATATACTGTAAATGTCACAGAACAATTACGAAAACTGCCAGTTTATTAAAGTAATCTCCAGTTCTTTAAACTCAATTCCCAGTAATTCCTTTGTCCTTAAATATTTTTCATCAATATTTTTCATTCGTCTTCCATTCTTTTTTTACTTGGCTAGGGTCTCAATAACTAGCGAGTTAAGTGGAACTGAGCCAAACCTGGATGAAGCCTCAGGTTACCCCACTCCTCACATACATAAGTATATAAAATATCAAAAACATTTATGGGTAAAGATTTAGCTTCGAACAAAATTTGGCTACCAAACAAAATATGACATTAAGGGTTAACATAAAGTACAACAAACACGTGCACAAAGTCCAAATCAAAATAATTTATTACAAAATTATGTAATTATATAAAATAGTGTCTTTTATTATTTTATCAATATATAATTTTCACCACTGAAAAAGATTAAACATAATTTTAAAATCTAAGGAAATTGATTAACAGAAGTAGAGGGAATGGCGGGCTCCTGGCCCACCTAGCACAAGAGTGGCCTAAGTCACATTTGGTGCAAGTGTGGACTAATTGCCTAATTAGAATATGCAAATGACATTGAATAATTGTTTGATTAATTACTAATTTTATTAATTAATCACTAAACTATATTTATTAATTATACTAATTAAAAAATTGTTTGGTATCAAACTTCTTTGATGAATTTTTTTATTGAAATTAAAATTTCTTAATATTTTATTGGTGTTGAAAGGGTTAAGTGTCATAAGGATGATATTGACAGAGCAGGATCTATGTGTCCTCTGTGATGACCTAGAGTCGATGACCAAAGGAGTTGGTTGTAATTGTTTATATAGGAGTTAATGTTGGTGTAAGAGTGGTATAAGGAAAATTTTTATATTTTTCTTTTATGGTACTGATATGTGGAATGGGATACATGGCCAGGAAGAGTGTCTGGATGCAAAGTGAGGATTTAACTAGTTTAGATACAGGAGAAATGTCTCCTTCCATCAAGGAAAGGGAAGTAAATATTTTATAATGAAAAGAGACGTTAAAATTGGTTACAGAATGAATTACTTTAACTATTAACCTAACGCATTAAACCGACTTTAATTATGTGATTACATAATGAACAAAACAAATTTTATTTAATTAAATAAACACCCAGCTAATATAAAATTACAACTCACCATCATTCCACACCGCCTCCCACTCCCAACAAAAGTACACATACACGAAGTCACACATACTTCGCACTCATTGGCTCTCAAAACATGCATCAAGCAACACCTTACAAAAATTATTTAATACACTAAGAAAGAAATTAAATCACACACAAATTACATTTAAGCTTATCATCTCAACAAATTTAAATAAACATACATATTTTATAGCATTTTCTGAAAAGGTGGGAAAATTAAATTAAATTATACACCCCTATATGTGTTTTGGAGTGTGTAATATTCCCCAATATTTGTATAAACATCCCTGTTATATTCAGTTATGAATGAGAGTTTAGCAGACCAGACGACCTAAACTGTGTTTCACTGTGTATACGCGAGATGTTCCCGTCCGTTCATGTGGCATGAGGGTTAGGGAGGCAGACTCATGAAGGCTGGCCAGCAGAAAGGCGGACTTGTGAAGGCTCATTAATAAAGAGAAAAATAAATATGGCTGATTCTTGTGAATGAATTGTGAAAAAATTAATATCATGTGAAAATAAGTGGAGGTTAACCACTGTTAAAAAATCATATAACTATGATAGTAATCACTGAACAGGTAGTTCTTAACTATAAATGACAAACTTGTGTCTTATGAGTAAAAATATATGCGATTGCAATTTCAAGAAAAAAAAATTCTAAGGCACATTCACGCCTGAACATGTAACAGTTTTAAAAATGTCGTACTATCCTTAGCGAGAGATCTCAAATGCTGTATATCAATTCTACAGGATAATGTTAAAAGGGTGTCTACATAGAGCCCTAACAAGACACATTAATGCAATTTCTAACACTTTACCTTTAAGGTTTCAGAGTGAATCCTGAATTCACAAATGTTATTACAAGATGTGTTCACAAACCGAGCATGCTGGTGGTTTTCAATCAACTTTAAACAGAGAATCCCTTACTCAACACAAAAACTGACTATGAGATAAACCCACAAATAGGAACGACAAAGTACACGCAAAAAACTTCAGTCACTGCAAAGAAATACTCCCTAAAATGCTTAACTAATTTCAACAGATTACACAATATTAAAATTAACTGAAGGTATGTGAAATGCTTTGAATGAAATAGTTTATCCAGAAAAAAACTATATTTCAAAGAAACTCTGTTGTGTGACTAGCATGCAAACAGACATTTCTAGCCGAGTCCCTGCCCTAGACTTCCAGCTACCCTGTCTTATACCTATCCCAAATAACCTCTGTCTTCCCTGCTCATGTCGACCCAACCCAACTCTATTACAAACACCTCTACCACACACAATAAATATTTGCCAACACAAGTACGTAAAAGTAGTTGTGTTACATCGCCAACCCCCATGGCGAAGTCAGATTATGCTACAGTGTGGGGTTCCGAGTTCGAATCCAGGGTAAGGCATGGTTAATATAAACTGGGTTCGAATCACTGGTAAGGTATGATTATTATAAGCTGGGTTCGATTCCCGGGTAATATAAATCAGAGTCCTTATGAACTATACACAAAATTATAAGAATAATAATAGAAGGGATACTGATGCACAAAATGCTTGTTACATAATTACAAGTTATATAATAAAAAATTACAATTAATTTGTATTGAAAAATCGTACACACTTCATTACAAAGACTATTGAGTTTTGAAATTGTATCGCATAGTAAAATACGTACAAAAATTCAAATTAAATGTCAATTTAATCGCTAAAACCATGGAAATAAGAAAATTTCACATTAAAGTATCAACTTAATATGATTGTAAATGAGAAAATTCAAAAATGTGTAAATTCATTAAAAATCTTATAATTTGTAAAAAAAAAAAAAAAATTTAATTTTGTGTTAAAATCATTTCATATTTACCTTGGTAAAATGACATTTTATTATCAAATCTGGCTATTTGACTTCATCGACTAGGTTCCTCATGGTGGGAGGGGAGGAGGGTGTTGGCTTTATATATATATATATATACACACACACACACGCAGGAGCACAGCTCATCAGCGTTCATTCAGCCACTGAGGACTGTGGAGCACAGGCATTCTGAGACAGCCGGTGAGGAGAGAGGAGCTGCAGTGCACTTGAGTTTACTGCTAGCTAGCAGTTAGGAACTGCTCAGTTTTGTCAGTGAAAGATAGTGTGGATAGTTCTTGTTATAATTTGCACACAAATTTAAAGTTAGTTCCCTTTAATTTAGTTAGGCTTAAATACAAAAAATTAAGTTTCTTTAGTGCTAGGAAAACACAGAGCTCCAGTCATCCCTACCTCCCTGGCCTTGTCTCTGGTAGAGGGGAGAAGATAAGAGGGAGGGCGTTGGACTACTCACACCAGCCAATAGAGTGAGGTACACCGTAAACTTAGTGTTAATTAATGATAATTCGAGAGAGTATGGCGACATGATCAAACCTGATGAAAAAATAGTTTATTAGTGATACCTGGAATGGGTAATTATGGCAACATGGTCGACCCCATCACACTTTCTTTGTGAAATCTTAAAATTGAATGAATCTTGCTCAAACTTTTATATGAAGTAGTTCAAACTTTTGGATTTTACTTAAAATCGATCAACTTTTAGAATTTCTGCACTAATTGGTTAAATTTAATTGGGTTTATTTAAATATTTATAATTTTGTTAGTTTTATGTTTTTTAAGTAGTTTCACACATTTTTTTTAGTAATTTGATGTATTTTTAAGATTTTCAAGGGTGGGCTGTTGTGTGTTTGGGTGTGAATTATGGAGCAAGAAAAAGAAAAGAGGAAACTATGCCAGGCTATGCACAGTGTGTCTGGAAGGCATAAAGCCCTGACCTATTCTCTGCTCAGAATGTGTTGTATGGTGAAGGATGTCTGTGTGATGGATGAATGGACCTTGAGTACTGATAACAAATGAAACGTTTTGATGTGTGCTGGGGTGGTTTGGGCATATAATTTAATTTTAAGTAGTTTTAAGAGATTTAAAGGTGGTGTATGATTGCGAGTATGAGTGATGGGAAAGTGTTTCAATAAATTCTATGTGGGTTGTTGATGTATATTTGAGAGGACTTAATAGAGTTTAGCAGCAGATACTGAATGACTACCATTGTTTTTACAATGGACAGAAGGCCAAGACAAAATCTTGGATTCAGTGCTTCTCTACACTGTACTTCGGAGTGAATTATGAAATAGAGAAAAAAGAGGGAACTTAGCCAGATGCACCTAGCATATTCGGAGGTCGCATAGCCCTGCCCTATTATCTATTTTGAAAGATTTGTATGGAGAGGAACAACAAATTTATGCATAAACGAACCTAAGTATTTCTAACAATTGTGGAATGAATGAAAATTGGGTGGAAAATTTTAAGTATGTTATTTAGTTGTAAAGGTATAGACTGTTACAAATTTCTAACAGATTAATTCTCCTCCCTGAAAACTTTTTAGATGAAAATTGTTATTAAATTATTAGTAGTTAAAAAAAATTGACAGTGTCAAATACTTTTAACAATGTCACATACTTTAATTTTTACAGTGTCAATTACTTTAATTTTTAACAGTGTTACATACTAGAAATTGTTTAATGGTGTCATATACTGTAATTTTTACAGTGTGGAGTATTTCATTTTATTTTTAAAATCAATATTTAAAGTTTTGTCTTAAACTAATCATATTTGCTGCTCAAAATAAAATAACTTGCTTAAAAGAATTAAATGTGTTGTAAACACACAGCTTGCTTGTTACAAAGTGTGAAGACCATGCGTGCAGAGTTGTTTAGAATGATCTGTAGAACAGTGTGCGAAATGCCTTGCTATGTAGTGAACTGGTAACTGTCACACAGCAGTCGTGTCCACCAGCAAGTCGGGGAGATGCCGGAGGGTGCGTGAAGTGTCGCCATAATTCTTGGGGCAACACTTAGCGCAGGTTCATTGCAGTGCGTGGGGAAAGGGAAGCATCGCCTAGCGCAGGCTTTGATGATCGCATAATGAGATGGGGTCGGAGGGGTAGCACACATGCACAGAGTCGAAAGACCATAGACGAGGGGAGGGGATGTTAGCCGATATGTGGCTCTAGGTGGCCAAGCGCCCAAGCTCGCTCCATACTTCCTTTATCCCGATGTTCGCCCACGACTCCATTCGTTTAACGCAGCTTGCTTCATCCTCCCTCCCTCTTCACTCCTTTCGCGACCACGCCTCACTGACACTCTCAGCAGCTGGCACTCATCGGCTGTTTCTGTAAACCACTTCACTCTCCACGACTATTCTTCCTCGCCACGCACATCCCTGCTTGCCCTCGTCTTTCATTCACACCTCGATGTGCCTCTCTCGCCTCCGCCGTGCGTGGCCCTACTTGTTACACAATGCTCTCTCGCCGCCCGCAGCCCCGGTCTAACTTGTAAATAAGAACAGCTCTAATGTGGTTCAGTGCACATTGCGGGAAATAAACTCTCTCCCGCTGTGGAAGATTCTTGGTAAACACAAGCCTTTAGTGTGTTAAATATTAACGGTTCTTATCTGCGAAATATGTTTGTGTGAATATAATTTATAACAGAATTGGATTCTTATATAAAAATGTAGTTGAACAAAACAATATGACAGTCATTAGACTGAGTGAATGAAAATTACGTAATTCGATTATGGAACACATACCAAGTAATTTTTTTTATGTTGATATGCTTGTTCAAGATAAATATGTACAAAAGGTTACACCCACGATTAAATACATGGTCCTCACAAAAAACATTTTGTAATGTTATGACCATAGATTGATCAAGTAATATATTTTATGTAAATAGTGAATCACTCATTTCTTTAAGATATATAGTCTGTTTAGATTTAAATGAAACAAACTTTCAGTTTGAAATACAATTTATTATATTTCATTTTTTCAAACAAACATAATATTTATTTACATATACAAAAATCACATTCTTCTTAAAATATTTATTCACATATACAAGCAATCTTCTTTATTAGTTTAAGCAATACAGTTTGTAATGATGTAGTGAAGTTCATATCTGGAGATGAGGCTGGCGATATGATGCAGTGAGACTAAGTAGTTATTTTCTCAAATATGTAACATGTTTTTATTCACAGGTAATGCTGGATGAATCAATGGTTCATTGGCTGTCAGATTAGATGTAAGCCACTATGTGCTAGATGATTCACACATTCTTGAGGTAGTTGGAAACTTGATTCATTTGTAGATGATATTATACCTTGTTGATCGTGACTGAGCTGAATTTATGATAATGCTGAGTGTAGTCTTGCGTGTGTGTATATATATATATATATATATATATATATACATTAATCTGTGCATCGGAGCAAGTGACGATATTTTGCAGAATATCGAAACCAGGGTCTTTAGAGGCTGATGAGTGTGAAGCGAGTAATGGAACAGCGTTGGTTTTTCGTATCTTCTTATAGGCAATAACTTGGTTTACTTCCGACCAGCGGTAAACAGTCTATATTGGGAGATGTGTACATTAATTTTTGTTATTAGTTGTAAACTCTGCCTGCTTTCACGAGCACTAAATTCTTCAAGCCTGTTTGTGAGGTAAGGTACTATCCTAGAGTTATAAAGGTCGCCAATATCTCTGGAATGTAGAATGGTGAGAGCCTGAGTTTGCAAGTAGGATGTTTCTGTAGAGGATTCCTCAGCTGTGATGGACCTCAAATAATTACATGATATATTTACACTAAGAGTCATTGGTTGGGGCGATGTTGTAATTAAATTTACCAGAGGCTTCCTACACCTTGAAACAAATCTTTGAAAGTCTACACCAGAAGCTGTTTGGTCGTTGCATATCCATGCATCAGTCAATTTACCTCCCGCAAAAGCTGTGGCTACTATTTCATAATTGATCTGGGGCAAACCGGAAAGCGAATTACTTCCCAATCCTGAATTAAGGTACCACCATTTTGAAGGTGGGTATGCAGGAAATTTCAACTGTGGTGCTGATTGCAGTGCAGATTGTGGTGCTGATTGCAGTACCAATTGTGGTTCTGATTGCAGTGCTAATTGCTGCGCTAGGTCTGAACCAATCACAGTACAGGGATTGCACTGCGATTGCGGTGCTACTTGCTGTGCTAATTGTGGTACTAGGTCTCGACCAATCACAGCACAGGTATTTCACCACAACTGCAGTGCTAATTGTGGTGCTACTTGCAATTATGTTGTCAATTGTAGTTGTGGAGAACCATAGATACAAATTGCATAATGTCTTTTCAAAATATCGGCCCGAGAAAACTGCCTCTGGCAGAAATCACACCAAAACTGAATTCTTGAATTGCTCATTCCACAGGTCATTCTTTCATGTCGCTTCATGCTGCATAGAGCTATAAATGTTTAACACAGAAACATCACAGCAAAGCCATCATTTCTTCATATGGTCTTCCAAGTCTAGAATGGTAATGAAAGGTTTCAAGTTTGTATAGACAATTAAAGCTAATTCTACGAAGCAAATGGAGTACATTATTTGTTTGAAATGTACATTTAAGTATTACATCACTTTTAAATTTACTATTGTTTAATCAATATCCTGCCGACAAGCCTTTATGAGCAAACACATTTAGATTTGATTGTTAAATAAATGTAATCAAAGGTTATGTAATGTTACATTTTCTAAAATCATTTCGTTGTCATAATAAGTTTATATGTGGATATTTCAATTAACGCATTCGTAAAGTCAGTAAAACACAAAAGAAGTAGTTTCAAACCATTTATTTGGCTACATTTATATTACAAAGTACATATTGACAATGATATATGTTTACAAAAACACACATTTACGTCATTTCTTCACTTTGACAATATTTGTAGTATTTCCACCTGTTTGACTGTCTAATAGTAGTATTATACATTCTGGTAAAAGCAGGAAAAGTGCGAATACATTTCTTCGATATTAGAGTTGTATTCGGAAATAGAGCATTTTGTCATATCTGGACAAGATATTAAATCACTACAATTTTTCACCTTCTAATGTACATTGGGTAGTTTTTAATTTCACAATTGAGTTTCCAGAAATGAAAATATCAGTTGAGTGGAGAATACACTAAAACTGTTACTTTCCATAATGTTTTGTAAAAATTTTACTCCAGCATGCAATTAACTTCGTAATATTCAATTTACACTTTGATTTCTGCAATGATTTAAGTAATGTAAGTTTTCCAGAAATGAATGTTTTGTATTCATGAGCACAGAAAAATTACAAAACATTTTGGAATAAATTCAAAGGCATGTGGAGATTCAGTAGACTGTAAAATTTAATATTATATTTATGCTATATTATAAATGTAAGTAAATAAACTTATTAAAAGCAATATAAGGGCAATTATTATGACATAAGTGGGTCACATAGTAACATGCTATTAATATTAAAAGCACATTACTTAATGCAATGGTGTATTTTAGTCTTAGTCCCCTTCTGAATCTTTATCCGCCAATAAACAACAATCCTATTGTTATTTGGAGCTTCTGATCCTTGTAATGGAAGCATGGTGGAGTTTGTTATAACCTAAAAAAATCACTAAATATTTTTCCATTAATCAAAAACATGTGAAAATCGAGTAAAGCATAAAATGTATGAAAGTAATTATTTTAAACATCTAATATATGAACCACATTACAGCAATATGGTCGTAATTACCAAGGCAGGTAACAAACAATGAACCTTAAAAATAAAGTAGTCCTAACTTGAACTTTGTACTTTTACTCGTAGTCTCCTTCATAATCATCTGGGAGTGGACCACAATATTGTACTTCTTTGGAGCTTCTGATGTCTTTAAAAAAAAGCATGATGGACATGGGGGTGTACTTAAGTAGATAAAGCATATCTCTTTTCTTCAGATAGTTAATTACCTGTGCACCACTATAAAGTTTTTCCTGCATAATGTTCCCCAAACTCGTAGGTCGTCCCTGCTTGGTAGAGTACACACACAGCTCGCTAAATGGGGTGAAATCACTTAACACAGAATCGAGAAAGGCTTGTCTTTTTGGTAACAAAGCCACTGAATATTCATCCAATTCACATCATGATTATCTACATCTTTCTTACATCTTGTGGTTGCCTTCTCTGGGTCATCAGTCTTCACAAACTCATCTGCAAGCATTCTCACCACAACAAATCTGTTGTGTTGCCTGGCAGTCTCTATCACCTTATACCAATCATCTGAAACATAGATAAGCTTATCCCCAGAAGCTTGTTCAATGAGGCCAAAATCTGAATAGTTTGGGAGGTATGAGTGCCCGGATACCATGAACTTGTGGTGTATAGCATCCACAGTTGTTTCTTGAGTTAGTTTCAACAATGACAATGCTACTTTGATGTTGCAGTTTTGGCCAGTGCATGTAACACTATAGATGATGGTGTGTTTATTAGGGCGATGCTTAATATGCTTCCTAATACAAGATGAAATTACCTGTAACCATTTTGATGCAGTCATCTCATCCCAGACATACATGAAGCCTATATTGTTAGCAAAATCATGAATGCCCAAACTATAGCAGTACATGTTTCGTCTGTAATATGCCTCTGAAACTGTCAGTTTTGGGAATGGCAGAGCTTTTTGAAGGTCCACAGTTAAAATGTAGAGTTATTCATTTTTCATAGCATGTTCCCCGTCTGCTTTTAGATTAGCCCTGGCCTTTTCAGCTTTTGCCAAATGAACACTATGTTCAAGTTCTGAAACCTTTCTTTGTTCTAAATTGTCTTCAACATCTAATAACTGTTTGTATCTATCACATACCTTGCAGATATCCTTGTGTTCGACATGAAAATGTAAATTGAATTCATTGTTAAACACAGTCCTGTAAAAATATTATTTCACAGGTGTGAGTTTTTGTTGCATCATTCCTTATATATTGCTTACATCTGCTTAATATTTAATTCAGGACTAATGTACTTCCTGCTGGGATTGTCTTTGTGGGTATAGTGGCTCTGCAAGGCAGGGAACAAGTTAATGTGGTCCTGTACTGACTGTTTTTGTTCAGGTGTTATTTTTCGTACTACTACATGTTTCCCTTGTAAATCTTCACCTGGCGCCTTCCCACACCTCACTTTTTCCAATGCCCTAGTATTTCTTCCATCAATAACCTGAAATGTATTTAGAAAATATTTTTTACATACACGAACTGTGTGCTACCTTCCTTCTGAATACTAAATGTGTTGGTGCATTGTTTGCTTCCTTTGGTACCATCCCGAGGCCACCATTGTTTGATAGGCATGTGATGAACAAGAGCACATAAATATGCATTTTGTTTACCAAAGTCACACATATTGTGAAAACTGTTGAACTGTTTGCGTCTCTAATCTTCTGTGATTAATTCCATGCATTTTTTTGAACACCCACAGTCTTTGTTTCGGAATATTTTCGCATCTACAGTTTTAGCTTTTGTACTAACATAGCATTTACCTGAAGCACGCAGTTTCTTCGCTGTTGCTCTTTTGGAAGCATCAACAGTGACAAACAAAACAAACACGATATACTATTTAGGTGCAGAGTGGTGTAAATCAGACTTACACCACAATGATTCTAAACAGTTGGCCCTGTTTGCTTATCCCATACAAATTAGCGGTGCTACCTCTTGGAAACCATTTCAACTTTTTTGAGAGTGAATCTGTGAATAAGTCCAATCCTCAAATCTTTTGACTTACAACACTATGTTTCTCAGTACCCCAAATAATGTTCCTCTGGTTTTAAATGATTCAGTTTCTAGGATCGGTGAACTGATTTTGTTATAATACATTTCCTGGAACTTTGAGTACATATCGTAGCAAATAAGGAATTCCCCATTTCCAAAGTTCGCATTTAAATTGGTTTAGGAATAAGCTAGACTGTTTAGATATAGTTCAATATTTTTCATATCACAATTATCAAATACTAATTTATCAGCTTTAAATTGTTTTGTCGATTTGTTTGAAAACAAATAACAACAAATAGTGGTTTCTCAGATGAAAAATTCGATTTCACGTTCCAAATGACTTTTTGTGGTGTTGGTAGGGCTGGAAATGTCTCCAAAGCCCATGATCTGAATGCAATATCTAGATTATTCCCTTTTTCGATATATTTGAAAAACTTTACACATTCACAAGTGTTAATTTCAATATGTGGCATTAGCCATTCGACAGTGTTTAATTCAAATGTTTCACTTCCCTTGTTATTAGCCATGTTGTATATAACATTCAAATATATTTTACCAAATAGAATAACTAATTCTTGATTAGCATTTAATATTACATGTTTATAGTCCTCAGCAAAGCCAAGTATCATACTTAATGGTACAACAACTTTGTATTTTCTACCTAGGTTTATTTCTAGTGTAAAATTATTGGCATTGATCTACCCAGCCATTAGCCCTGTATAAAGATTGTTTACAGTTTCTGAGAGATATTGTTTTATCGTGGAAGTAATTCGAACATCCCGTGATTGGTCGATTTCAACATAATTGAGCAGATATGCAATTCTATAGATTAAATGAAGTATTCTGTTTCTCACTATTCCTGTAATTATTGGATTAGTTGTATCGGCTGTCTTTTTAATTGTTCCTCTAAACCTTAAACTTGATTTCGACAGTAATGTGTAAATATCGTGATTTCGTATAGCAATCCTTATTTCCTATGGAAACATGTACGGACCTGCTCGGAATGGTTCATATACATTTATTTCTGTATTGGCGATTGCATCTTCATAACTTATTTATTCTTCAACTTTAAGTATGTGTTACATTTCTATTAATGTTATATCCTAATTCCTTGAAAAACAATTTGTTGCCCCATGCCAATTCAATGGGTATCTTGTTTGAAATTATCATTTTATGCTTCTGTTTACATCTTTTTATAGTTACTTTCTTCAAAATACGTTTTTTTAGAAACATGGTTTTTAAATGTAGCGCCTACTTTACGACCGTATTAACTATTATACGCAATACCTATTTTGATTGCAATATACGCGGAATGCATGTATTCATATAGCTTTTTTTTTTAAATTTGATCGAACAGTAATTTCTTCATTTCTAAAATTAATCAGTTTACTGTCTAGATCGATAATTGTAACAACTATTTCATCCACTTGATTAACTATTACTGGAAGATATATCAATGTATTCGGGTTTTCAATTATTTTCTAACCTGTAGCCACCGCACATGTGAATTTGTGTATTGTATTTGTCGTTTTTTCCATTCAAATATGATCTGCCTACAATATTAACATTTATACAACATACATTAACAGACAATTTATTAGCCTGTTTTGATGATTCGTGCAATTGATTAACTCAATATGCTCTCATTTCATAACCTAAAATATTTGCAATTGAATTGTCTTCCATGAAATCGATATCCACATTACTAGACATCACATATTTGGATTTACATGTAATCGGAAATGTACATTTTCAGGTCATGTCGCTTTAATGAACGTTTCTAAATCATCCAACTCAAATATCCTACCAGTATCACAATCTTATCATTTTTTTACTGTTTTTGAACGTTAATGATTGATTGTCTATATCGTTGTTTGGTATGCTATTGTAAGTAACAAATTCGATTAGACTTATTTGCCATTGTCCCACTAACTCCAAAGCTGGGAAATATACCTACCACAACTGTGAAAAATTTCCACTTAATATCAACATAATTGACATATTACAAAACGATTTTACTAGTACATTGACTTATATATCCTATTTAAAGTAAAAAAACACAAACATAAATTACCATAATTGATTGTATTTGTAATTGTTCCATTTTGTAATTGTATCTTAATTGCATGTTTTTTAAAATAATTGTGTACTTCAGTTGAAGGATGTAAATTGCCAAAACTGTCGTAATACAATGATTGATTTATGTTTTTAACTAATACAATTAACAATCATACATTCGCGAAGGCTATTTATTTATACCCAAATTTACAGTTTTTATGTTCGTATATTACCCAATACTGTAGAAATTAATGTTATAAAACAAACAGTTCATCTACTGGTAATTGTAAATATGAAGGAAAGTGTCATTAAACAGAAACATGGTATTCTTTTACCACCAAATAAACATTGTATAATAAGTGGTGATTCTTCATGCAGAAGAAGTGTGTTATTATGTGAATGTTAAAACATCCGATTGAACTTAAGTTTGAAAACATATATGTGTTTTCTAAAACAACACAACATGAGAAATATCGACGATTAGCAACTATTTTGTCTTTAATTGAAGCAATGCAATATTTCTTTTTTACAAATAAAGAAGATATTGTGCCTCCGAATGAAGCATTACCCAATTCCGTATTTATATTTGACAATGTTTGGTGCGAACCACAGGGTGAAATACAGCAAAACTTTGGTTTTGGTAGAAATTCAAATGATTGTTTTTACCTATCGCAAAGTTAAGCACGCATTCAAAAAAATAATTTGCATGATAATGTGAATATGTTAATTGTGTTTAAAATAGACAATATGAATCTACAACATATTTACAATGATCACATTTTAGGCGATATAACATTTACAATGTTTAAAGATATGTGTTTTTACTGTTGGAAAAACAAGTATGGTTTTCTGGTAATTATAACAATGCTTCCCCTATATAAAGGCAGATATAGGTTTAGATTTGGCAGTTTTTTACTTCCCAATGAAGAATAATGAGTATTTCAAAGTTCGGACATAGCGGTTAAAACATAATCACTACAATACCTATTTAACAAGAAATCACAATGGGAATTGTGATTTGAATGGACATATATTACTCAATGTGGGTATGCCTGTGAGAGATATAGATGTGGTAAATAAATGTAATGTGAAAAAATTAGATACTATTATGTTGAATGTATTTAAATCACAATCAATCGGTATACAAAAGAAATTAATAAATATAATTCAAACTATTACAGAAGTGTCTACTAATATTAGCTGTATTTTGGAAATATTGGCAAATGTGATGGTTGCATTGCAAAATATAGAAAGTAGAACAAACGAACATTTGGAATATTAAGAAAATGCAATTAATGAAATGTTAAGCACTATGATTACAAAAAATTTAATACACAACTGGATGAGATTATGCAATATATAAGTGTTGAGTTGATCAATAAAACATCTGCTTTAGCTATGCAAACGAAATTGAAAAAGCAAATTGATAATTTGAAATCTCGAATAAACTATTTAGTAACGATTTGAGTGTTAAAACTGTGAGTAAACTAAACATACTTTTGAGTAAAGTCGATAAGATTGAAAAGAGCAAACTAATCGAACTAATGCACCTGTTAGAAGACCAACGACTTAATTCATATATAAGTCGTTGGAATGATGTAAACAAAGAAAATGTCTAACTCTGATTCAGAAATACATTAAGTCATATCTGCTGTAAAAGCGAAATATTTACAAGCTAAATGTATTCGAATGGAATGGGATGTTTTGAATGAAGAAATATTTAAACCTGTTACGAGTCGAATGGATTCATTACATTCTGTGCTAAATACATTTAATGAAACACAGTGGAAATTAAATCGGAAGAACCTATAAAGAAGAAAAAGCTGTCTCAACTAACACAATGTTATTTAGATATAACACAATCTTCGCCTATGTGCGATATGGTGTTTTGTGTATATTTTCATGGAAATATATGGCTTCTGGGAGATTCAATAATTAAGTTTTTGCATGAGAATAGAATTCAAATAGGTGATTACATAACTGATGTTACTGAAGGATTGTTTGAATTATTATTTTAAAAAGTTCTGAATTGTTATTCCGATATCGATTTGGAAAATATAAGGACCTTATTCGTCGAACGAATGTAACTAAATGTTCATATCATGATGAAAATCATCCGAAACTACATTTATTAAGCGATATTGTTGGAAGTGAAATATATAAAGATGAAGTTGGCAATCGGTTTTCTCCTTTATATTGGAACAATCCTAATGGTTTGGATGATAGATTAAAACTTCTCATTGCTTCGAGAGAGTCTGGGAATAATTCACATACAAATGAAATTGTTTCTATTATTGAAGAATTGACTGAAGATGTTTATATTACCAATGAAGGTCAGTAAGATTGCACAAGAACTTAATGCCCCTGCAATGGTAAACTTTCCTAGAAGACATGTTATTACTAAAGGCTTAAATGATATTTTTCAATCCGATTTGTGTGAATTACATTGCTTTCGAAATACAACAAGGGACACAAATATATTTTAACCACAATAGATGTTTATTCCAAACATGGTTGGGGTATACCTTTGAAAAACAAGACAGGAAAGCAGGTTAGCGATGTGAAGATCATTTTGCGAGAAAGAATGCCAAATTCACATTCTTTAATGCAAATTTCCAGAAACTATTGACTGATTATGGGATCAATCATTATGTAGTGTATTCAGACCTTAAAACCAGTGTTGTCGAGAGATTCAACAAGAGTTTAAAACAACAAATATATAAACATTTCACATCGACGGGAATGTATAATTGGGTGGATGTTTTGCCTGAAATACTTAAATTTTATAATTCCAGATATCATAGAACTACCAAAATGCTGTCTGAAAAGGTTATGGACAATAGATTGATGAAAATGGTGTATAATAATGTTAAAGTATTTGATAAGAATAAACCAAAGTTCAAAGTTGGTATGTATAGGTGCCTGAGCTGAAATCTATCTTTGAGAAAAAATGCATGGTTAATTGGTCTTATGAAATATTTAAAATTATTTCAGTTAGAAATTCATTTCCCAGAGTGTATTATCTAGAAGCCTATGTTGATCAGCCTATAACAGGCGGTTTTTACGAGCATGAATTGCAAAAAGTCAGTCTCCAAATGAATATTTGGTTGATAAAATCATTGAAAGGGAAAAGAATAGGTCATTGGTTCGATGGAGAGGTTTCTCAAAAGCACATGACTCTTGGGTGAAGAATCGAGATTTTAAAAGATTGAAATACAATGTTTTGTAAAGTGTTTTTCATAGTAAATAAAAATAATTTAAATAATATTTAATATGTTATTCATTTAATAAACCTATCTATATTTATGGGAAGTGGATGTACAATTGGTTTATTATAATTATTGTGCAATCATTCCTATTGTTTGGGTGGTAATCTTTACGATTAATTTATGATGTAATCAATCAGTTCGTCTGGTTTAACCTGTATTTCGTTGCGTATTTTGAGAGCCAATGAGGGTGAAGTATGTGTGACTTCAATGTGTACTTTTGTTGGGAGGGGGTGTGGGAATGATGATGAGTTGTAATTATATATTAGCTGGGTATTTGTTTAATTTTATTTAATTTTTTTAGTTCATTCTATAATCGCACGATGAAAGCCGGTTTAATAAATTTGGTTAATGATTAAAGTAATTCATTCTGTAACCTATTTTAATGTCTCTTTTCATTAAAAAATATTTACTTTGCTTTCCTTGATGGAAGGGATTATTTCTCCCATATCTAAACCAGTTAAATTCTCACTATACTTCCAGACACTCGACCTGGCCATGTAGTCCGCTCCGCATATCAGTCACAAACAAGAAAAATAAAAAATGTATGTTATACCACTCTTACACCAACATTAACTCCTATATAAACCATTGCAACCCACGCCTCTGGTCAGTTGGCTTCAGGATGTCACAGAGGACATATCGATCCTGCTCTGCCAATATCACCTTTATGGCAGTTAACCCTTTCAACATCAATAAGATATTTAAAAATTTTAATTTCAATAAAAAAATTAATCAAAGAAATTTGATATCAAAGAATTCTTTTATTAAACGAATCAATCTATTTAATTAATATAATAATTAATCAAATCCATTAGTCAAACAATTATAAAATATCATTTGCTTATCATTAGGCACTTAGTCCACTCTTACACCAAATGCGACTTAAGTCACTCTTGCGCTAGGTGGGCCAGGAGCCCACTGCTCCCTCTACTAACAGACTAGTATTGTTCTAGTGAGGCCTTCTGTCCTCAAAACCAAAAGAGCTAAAGAATACAAATTTGATTTTCAATTTACCGAACTACATAAAAAGGCACAGCAGCAAATGGTAGCTTTCATTAAATGGTATATTCTTGTTGTATTTCCATTTCAAATATAAAAGCTGGAAATATGGAAAATCAATTTTTAATTTATCAAACTGCCTAACTGCAGAACAAGGGCAGCAAATTAAAACAAATAGATTTATTCAGCTGCGAACATAAGCAGCACATACTCATTCACTGTTACCCAATTTAATGATATTACATATACTCAGCTGCAACTTGAAGGCAGCACTTAACAATAAGGGCAATTACAGAAAATACTCTTTTCAGATTCCGAAATGATCATACCATATCGTAAAGGATTGCCAAAAGGTACCCATTATTATAATAAACTCTCTAAAGTAATTTGGCAAGATTAAAACTCAAGTATATTTCGTGTATGCCAATAAAGCTACCCAAATATTAAAATTTAAATGCTCATAAAATGTACAACAATTCTGTGCTCTTGATATTATGTGATAGTTGCAACTTCCTTTTGCACAAATTACAAAATGTTGAGGACGAGTTTATCACAGTACCTCAAGTATGTAAAAGTTGCTTTGTGTATGTTCACTGTTAAAAGGTTGAACTGAGCAAACATGTGCGTGTGTGTTGCGCGTGTACGTGCGTGTCCGTGCGTGTGTATGTGTGTGTGTGGGCAAAATTGCTTTTTAATACTTCCAATACTTCGGGGAAACATTCCTCACATTTGGGAGATGAAAAAATATGATAACATATGTCCACAAACACTTCGCTTCAATATACAGTGTATGGCCCGCGGGCTGGACCATGTTACTGCACAATGCAATCGCAGCTGTAATTGGCAGCCCCTTGCCAGCCCCCGAGGAGCCCTGATTTGAATCCACTAGACTTTTATTTGTGGGGTCATTTAAAGGCACTTGTGTATGCGACCCTAGTGGACGATGTGGGCACATTCTGTTACCGTATTGAGGCGGGTTGCGAAACAATTAGGAATTTTCCAGGGATTCATCAAAGCATCATAGTGTCCATGCAACGGCGGGTTGATAAATGTGTTCGTGCTGATGGAGGGCATGTTGTACATTTCCTTTAGTGCCGCCGATAAGCTTTCACACATGTGTAATTAATTCCTGTGCATTTCCTATTGCTCTTGGCGTGGTGCCGTAGTGTGAGGCGTCGTGTACTATGCAAACGAACGCTGTGATGGTATTCCACAGTAACATGATCCAGCCCGCGGGCCATGAACTGTACGTTATGTATTACGGAATGTAGTAAAGAAACGAAGCGTTTGCGGACCTATGTTTAAATAACATTTTTTCATCCTCCAAATATAAGGAATGTTTCCCCGAAGTAATGTCTTGCAATTTTGCAGCAACCTGTATACAGTAGATACGGTGGAAGTTCTGCGTGTGTATTACTTAAAATATGCAGTAATTTATGTACAAAGTAAGAAAAAAATTTGAACGTAGTTTCAAAAGGTCCAGCGGTAGAAAAGATAACCACGCCACAACTGCGACTTTAAAACATAAATTAATGACTAAATAATCAAACAATGACCAGAAAGGTTGTTCGACTTGTAGCAGAAATATGGCCACGACCCGTATGTTAATAGTGCTAATCAGTAGATACCTGAAAAATTCGCAAGTTCATTGACCTGCAGACTAGACTCTACAGTCTTATGTACAAATATGCAGATGTCAACTGTGAATTAGTTGTCTGCTGTCACAGTGGAAGGCAACGATTGGGCCACCGTTCTCCAGGAATTGTCACACACCATGTGGGCCAATGGCTCAAATTATATAAATATACGCGTGTTTTGAATTCTAGCTCGTTTCAAAAAGAATCCGCGAATTCTTCAGTTCTGTACTGATGAGATCTCGACCGAGAGTGATTAAGAGAGCAAGCAACTAATGGTTTTACGTTTTCCTTGGTCTTTCACACTCTTCGCTGCTATGGACTGCGGTTTCTAGTGAGTACACTCGACCAACTGTCAATCATGACGGCTTGTCTAGCTTCTTCGCTGACAGCTACTGCGAACCCTTCTAACAACGGAGTTCTTGTTTCTGAAAATTTGCCTCATTATAATTTACCGTATATAGATCGACTCTTTCTTATAAGGAGCGTCGGTTTTTCGGGTATCGTTGTGTTAAATGATATAAAAATTGTGTTCGTTAATTGGGCGTTGCTGTTAAAATTGTGATAGCGTATGAAAAAAAAACGACCTTTTTTGGCACTTATCGTTCATATTGCTGCATAATTTGGCCAGGTGCTTGAAAAACACGCTAAAATAATGTACGAAGACCTTTCCCGATGCAATAGAGACTGAACCCAGGCTGGAAAATGCAAACTTTAAGCCGTTCTCGAGGATGAGCAAGGATCTTTAATAAACAAAATTAAACACAAATGCAATTAAAATATTTAATTTGGCAAATTACAGACATTATGATTTTGTGTGGCATCAAATGTAAATAGAGAAAGGCAGAATTCGTGCTATTATTGATATAGTCAATTCCCGGTTACTTCAGACTGTTCTGAAGCCCTACAATCGTTCTACTTCCAGGATATTCCTCCGCCGATTATAGAAAAATACACCAAAGGGATCACGGACAGCATTGCCAACACAAAAGTTAAATTTTTAACACAAAAATTAAATTCTGTAATTATACCACTAGTATAAAATGATTATGATAGACTGCTTATTTAGGAAACACACACACGTCATACATGGGGCGAATTTTATAAAGCTTGATTCGGAAAGTGTAAAGAAAACGAGAATAGACTATAACACAATGTACTATAAGCAATCGTTTCTTTGCGCTGCATGTGTCGTGCCACATTTTATATGGCACACCGTGGGTATCTCCACGCCAATGAATAAAAATTCACAAGTGCGTGCACGAATCACGTGTAGTTACGTCAGAAATGGGGGGGGGGGGCGGGGGTGATTCACGTCTAGGCAGCAGCCACAAAACAAATGACGCAATATTTGCTGGTCTCTAAAGATATAAATAATGTGCTAAAACTGTAGGGCTGCGGTATACGACGTCCCGAGATTTTCCCTCGTTTATGGGAACGTGGACGCGAAACCATGCAGGAGTGGGAGAAAGAGAAGGGAGATAATTTTTCTCATGGCCGCTTCAGATACACCGAACGGGACTCCCGTGGCCTTCAACTTCAACAGAGCAGCCGGCGCGAAGCCGGGAAAGCAAAACCG
Organism: Dryococelus australis; assembly: GCA_029891345.1. NCBI lineage: Eukaryota > Metazoa > Arthropoda > Insecta > Phasmatodea > Phasmatidae > Dryococelus > Dryococelus australis. The sequence goes on from CM056993.1 coordinate 132,980,546, forward strand.
CTCCATTACAGCGCTTGCGCTCACGACACCCTCTTCCCCTTTGTGTATCATCCCTTTCCTTCTACATCACTCCTCCTCCTCCCAAGTATCCCTTCCCCCACCTGACCCGTGGCGTCACTTCCCCTACTTCTCCTTCCCCTCACCGTCAAGCGAACGGAATCGACGAGCAACTCGTATGACGTCACATGCGATGCTCTTGTTCCGGAAATTCCAGCGAGACATCGGGGGAAAAAAAAAAACTCGTAAGTACGTACAAATATAATATACAAAACATTTTGGTGATTTTTTATATTGTAGTAATAGATAACTTATGCGTGGGTGCCTGTTGGATATAGCTGCCATCATTCCGCCAACCCACAATGAAAGCCATTAAATCTGCACACAGTTATAGCACTTTCGATGATTTAAATTGAATTTATTACCTATTCCGTGAACACATGATCTCACATCCAACGATGTTCCGTTATAAGAGGAGCAGGATACTTCTCACAGAGAATCGCACATAAAATGGCGGAATAGGCGACCTGTTCAATGGATCTGGGCGGGTAAAGGTAGTTCACGGACCACAGTAAACCGAGGACTTTTGAAAGCACTGCTGAAGATCTACTTGTATGCACGTTGTGTATTCTTTCACCATACGTAAAACTAACATTGACATATTGATATGGGCCTGATCACTTTATTTATCGTGCGTCGGGCAAGTGGAACTGTGAAACGACCAAAACAGTAAACGATTTGCTAATACCCTCACTTGTATGAGAAAAAAAAAAAAAAAAAGGTTCTTCAGTGTTCACAAATGTTTTCAAAAACGCTTTTAATTCAATGTTATGACATGGAACTACTTTCACTCCACCGTTACCAACTTTAACTGGGCTCCTGTCAGTCAGTGCGTCGGATAAAATATGGGGAGGTAGGGGCAGTGACATTTTTCAAAGGTTAATTTCAAAGGTGCTCAACTAACCGTAAACAGCCTATACCAAGGCCACGGTGTCGTTAACGCTGCTCACGAGAGAGCGACATGACACGAAGCTGGCTGCTAGTGCTACCTTATTGTGAGCAGTCGGCAAACTACACGCAGCCTGTTCCAGTCACGTTACGCACTTATTGATTGGCCACGCTTGTTCATATTCATTACGGTGTTGAGGTCGTTAATATTCGTTTCTGTGTGGGTTTTAGTGTTGATTATAAGGTTCATTTCACGTTCGTAAGCATTTTTCTTTATTGCAGTTTTAGCCTTTCAGAACGCCACACCGTTGTCAAAATCTTAGGCGCTTCTTCGGACCACGAGGTGTAGGGTTCGAGTCCCGGACAAGACAATCTCTAGACGTAACTTTCGGTTAGCTTAGTTGAGTTGATCGCAACCTGTCGACCAGTTTACAAGCATAAACATAAATGTTAATAAGCTACAAATTAAACAATAATATATTTATCCATTTATCCAAATTTCGCCAGCGCAAACGTTGAAGCCAGATTAATTAGTTACTAAGTGACTGACTACACGAGTGTTTCAGGTTAGCTTCGATGTATAAGTTATATACATGAAATTTGAGAGACCTTAACGGAAACCTGGTGACAAACCTTTAGTTTTTTTCTTTTATGTACGTTTTTTGAGTTCAAATGAGACTAATTAGGCCAAACCACAACTTAATAGAATTATCTTCGAAATGGGTTCAATTAAATTATGACTTTCCAATAACAAGCCAAATATATAATTTCGTTTCAATGGAATGGAGGTCGGTTTTGTATTTTTAATACGAAGCCTCATGTCCGCGTGTGTATATTATTCTTGGTATATATGTCTGAACTCTGAAGTCCGTGTAAAATATTCTCACTCCAGTAAAGAGGAATAAAGGCCAGCCTCGGCTTCTCTACGATTCGAAAGCTTCCTCCCTACTCCCCCTCTTCTACCCTCTGCTTTAAATCATCTGTTGTCTTGTGATCTATCTGTAACCGAGCGTACGTATGTTTCGATTTACGGAGGCTCCGGTTTGCGCCAGCCCGCTGCCGCGCCGGAATAAGTATTCAAAGCGGAATGTACTTCAAGTGCCGAGTTCAGCCGGGGACGGCCGAGAATTGCCGAGCGAGTGCCCACGTTTTGCAATAGCGGCACCTGGCCTGCTATATCTATTCCGCTCCTCTGGCGTTCTCTATACGTGCTCCGCACACTCGGTGTAGTATCGTTATCATTTTGCTTGTCCGTCTTTCCGGAAGCATTAACGGGAGCAAACTGATTATATTTTTTCCAGATGAGTGCATTGCTTACCGGAGTGGCAGGTTAAAATACCGCTTGGAAAATAAATTTAAGTAGAAGATTTTAATAATCTGTGCTGAGTATAGAAAAAAATTTAACTACTAACCAAATTGGCTACGCTAGATTCATAAGAATTCAAATAATAAACCTAGTAAGCTACACGAGAACACGTGGTTCACCTTCTGACAATATCATCAATTAGAGAACTGTTACAACTGCCACGGTGTCGGCGGCTTCGTAAAGAAATGGAGATTTACAATGCAACAAACACCCTTGACGTGTTATAGAAAAAAAATTATATCTAACCATATTTGTATACTTCCTCTATCTAATTTGGAATGCTGTTGGATTCAATTCATATTTATAGATGCATTTTACTAATATAGTATTGTTTGTTATTTAAAAATCAAGATATAAACAAACACGTTCATAAATGTTAACCATGTGACTTAAAGGCTCTTCACGATAAAGTGAACACTTTTGAAATCAACCTTAGAAAAAAGTCATTGCTTTTACCAGTATATATTTTAATGGCCGCACTGAGTGACATGAATCCAGTAAAGTTGGTAACGATGAAGGGGAAAGTAGTTCCATATTTTAACGTCGAATAAAAAGTGTTAGGTAACAATTTGTGATAACTTAAAATTATTTCTTTCGCTTTCTGTTTTTTTAATGCATCGAAATGTAAACATGAGCAGGTTTGTAAAGTATTTACTTTCTTAATAATTTCATTGTTTGATTTGACTGACTCATGAAGAAAGCGATGAGGCCCCTGGCAATGATAATTTTACATAAGGTGAAAGAACACACATCGTGCATACAAATAGATCTTAAGCAGGGCTTTCAGAAGTGCTCATTTTACCGCGAATAGCCTATAGACAGTTTTGTTCCTTTGGGGTCGCGCAATGTTGGGAATGAGCAGAAGTTGGCCTTGAGCAACTGAGTAATTCAGTAATCTCGTTGGTGCAAAACTTTCTTGAGGCGAGTATTTGCTCAACAAGTTATCAAAAACTGTAATTAGGCTGTGTCCGAATTCGCCTGAAGTATATACTTGTGCATGCCTGGCCCCGGAAGTGACGTAAGTGCTGTTCGAATTACAAGTGAAATATGTAAGTATACAAGTAAACGAAGTTGTATATTTCTTGCGTACTTACGGAATATGTGTCGCCGTTTTGAGAAGCAATTTGTAGGTTACAATTTATTTCCGACATTATTATTTTGTGTAAGTTTAATACAACAGCATTACTACTTCGTAGACATAGAATTTTGAGTTGAGTAGATAATTATCGCAAGGTTCACCTTAAAAGAAGGTCTAAATAATAAATTCGTATTAGGGCCAATGTTCCTAACCTACAGAAGATAAGATAAAACAAGCAATCCAAATTGCTCTTACATACAATAATGCAATACAATAAATGTTAATATAAATTAAATTGAAATATTATTTAATACTTGATTTAAGCCCTAAAACTTTCGATAATTATCAAATTCTTAGTCGGAATACATGTACATTAAAGGTGGTTAGCTGGCTAACAACTGTTACCAAAGCCAACAAGACTGCCTCTCCGAATTCATCAAGTTTGGTGCTCAGGGTAAGTGAAGTATGCAAGAATGCAAGTAGGTACGCAAGTATACAGACCCACTTACCTGAATTCGTACACAGCCTTAGGATTGACTGCTTTTTTTTCTTTGAAATACTGGTTTCGAAAAACCTATAAACTTCGATTATCGCGGTGCATATCGCAAATTATTTCCACACCAGGTGTGACCTCTGTCAAACAAGTAATCCAGAGTTCCCTTTCTAGCCCCCTCGCACACGATTAATCTACTCGAGCATTGCACGTCACTTGGCTGCTAACGCTAATGACTCAGCAGCGATGCTGACAGACTGGGAGAGGATCAACGGGCGGCACGCAAATGTACTATTTTTAACGAACCTTAAGGGCGCGTGCATATACTGTAGGCGTGACTAGCGCGTAACAACGTGACGTTTCTCGTGTAGTTGGCTGGCCTGACTAGCGCGCTGCCTGTACAAGTCACGAGAGGGGATATCAGTCCTAGTTGGACGTCGTTGTGCGCACTTTGCGATGTTTGCAAGCCATTTGCAAGCGCGGATAACTCGTCGGATGGAGCAACTTAATTTTTTCCCAACTTTAATGAACAGCATATAGGTTGTTTTGTGGGATCCCAGATGTGTTGACTATTATAGTCCATTTGAAGTAAGTGGGGTAAATTTCGACAGTTTTAGAAAAGTAGCACGGCCACAATGTATATTTTAACCACAGCTGTTTTGTCATTAAAGAAAAATACTTTTTTGCAAACAAAGGTATGAGTCCAATGCACACTTGCATTTTCCTATTTCCACATGTTTCCTGTCATGACAGGACTGAAAGACTGACGTTAGCCGACTTCCGTGCAGTAATTAATGTAGGCTAATATAGTTTTGTTGGCACTAAAATATATTTATATTTTTTAAGTACAGAGTTAAATTTTTTGGTGTTCTCTGTATTTTATTTTGAGGGGAAAAAAGGACACAGTGACGGGTTGGGGGCTTTAGTTTAACATCTTTCGTGATATGGCATTGTTTTGATGTTCTTAAGAGTGTGTGGCATATCGAGTTTCATATTGTTTTGATGGAACAGAGGAAAATTTTGCTCGTATGGAAATAACATTTAAATTATTGTAACTTCGGAAATCCAATGAAAAAACTTCAATGAAAGAACAGAACGCTATATATGCGTCGCTGTTCGTATTCGTACAGATGCAGCAATACACACACTTTGAACGAAGTTAATCTTACACTCGTTGAATTTACGATATAGACAAATATTATTCACGCACTACAAAAGTGTTGAAAGTGCTGTTAAAATGTAAAAGTGCAGTATAGATATACACACAATGTCACTACGTTGGGATAGCCACAATTATGTCAACTGTGTGTATCAGATTTCAACTTTGTGTATCAGATTAGTATTGGATATGTAGAGACACATGACTGCGTAACAGTGCAGTATGGTAAACACTGATTGATGCAGCTCTTGCACATATGCATATAACACAATTTTTATACTGCGTATAAGAATAACTGTTGTAGTTAATTGTGTATTTACGTGTGAGTGAGAATGTGATACGGTGTTGACATTTACTAGACTCTTCATACAAATGACATCTCTAATTGTTGACCACAATCAGTATACACATGTAGTGTGAGATGCAGCAAAATTATATTTAAAAAAAAAAAAAAACATTCTATTGCAAATAAATTTATGTCAGTGTGTGGTAGGCCCAGGTAGGAGTTATTTGCCTGGTTTACGCCTAGGCAGAATAGTAGAACAACTTACCGTATCTCACACTTCGTTCAGCTGACCGACACTTAAGTACACCATTTGTGTACATGACCAATCAGAATTAGTATTAAAATATTCAAAAACAATTAGCATGAATTCAATAGAAAATGGGACACCAGGGAATGCAACTCTACACGAAAGCAGTCGACAACGGAACATAGTTAGCTTGGTATCAGTACTTTAACTCAGCTTATGATCAATTTTTTCTGTACTATTTTCTGTAATAAGTAAGTTACTTTAAGAACTTGATACAAATCAGAAAAAGCTTAATGATAGCGCAACAAAATTTTACTGCAGCTAAAAGTACCCGTACCTAGCTGAACTGACCCCAGTGCTTACGTACTCATATCTTACCGTTGTCAATGATAATAATAAAAAAGTACGTGTTCAAAATGTTACTGCTTCTCAAAAATAAAAAAAAATATTAAGTTGCAAAAATAAATGTCAAAGTTATTTTCTGTGCCTTATCACAAAAATATTCTCTAGTTTACCATGAGTAAAATAAGCTGGGATGCTATGTACGAGAAAATGACAAGATGGTGTTGGTGCAAAAATTTCTAGAACAATGTGCCGCACTGCCAAGTACCATTTTTAGACCATACTTATGAAATGTTATCTAGTTTGATGTTTTGTTGCTCTCTATGCGAAGATCATCTTCATTTCGCAAACAAAAGCTGGCAGGCTACTTTCGTAGGAAAGTAGGATGTAGGACAGGGTGCTTAAGTGTGGAGTAGTTGCTCTCGTGCACATTAACGTAACAAAACTTACCAAAAAGGGGCAAAATTCGGCTCTCGCTTAATGCTGGTGACAAAATACTTAAATTGTAGTTGGGGGAAGTATCTAAATATCCTAAAATCTAATTAAAAGTCCTACTCTCAGCCCATTTACAGGCGAGAGTCCTAGCCTACGTCCGATTGTTATGGATGCTGATGGAAGAGAGAGAGAGAGAGAGAGAGAGAGAGAGAGAGAGAGAGAGAGAGAAGCTAGGCTTGATTGACTGGAACTATCTAAAAGGGGCTTACCATTCCAGCCAATCACAACTCAGGATTCGAACCTGTGGGCTAGTGGGTAGCTAAAAGCCTTCAAAACCCCTTACGAGCCACTTTCAATTGCCTAACTGCTTAAAAAGCCTAGAGGTTAAGTTCTCAAAGCGGATACAAATATTAAATAAAATCAGAAACATTAACAAGATACCAAAAAATAGAAATAAAATTATTTACTCAAAAATAACTACAAAAATGAAAACTAGCTAATCTCCTATATCAAACATAATAAGAATGTCTCCACACAGCAAAATTAAAATATCCTGTGTGTGAAATAAATTAACTATTAAAAATTAATAAAATAAAAGCAAACATGAAATTACATATATGACATGTGGAAAAAAAAAAGATTTACATAAAAATGTGCATATAATATTACGCGAGTGTTACAAGTATAAAAATAAGTAGGGGTAATCATATTCGTGCATTACGTGCATTTTGAGGGTGGTACAGTGCGTTTTTTTTCAGACTTCATGCATTTTAATAATTATTGTAATGATTTATAAATACATTATTTACAAAACACGCAAACACACTGTTTATAAAAATCGCAACCTCTTGAACACTTCTTTTTCTTAGGTAATCCTCGCAAGTTTACTTCACTATAATCACGTTTCTTCGTAATTAGCATTAAATAATTTATTTTCAGAATAATTCAGTAAAATCAACACTGCACAAGTTTCCTGAAATCAACAAAATTTAAACTTAGAATAGTAAATTATATTTGTGTTGCTCATTGCGGACGGCCGATTAATATTACATTTCACTCAAGAAAACGGACAACAAAGGTACCTACAAGCAGCTATACTTAAAGAAAGTAAATAAATAAATAAATAATTAACTACTGATAAACTATTCCGACAACACCAACAAGATACTCGAATAAACACAATGAGAAAAATGCACACGCACAACGGCGTTTACCATGCTGGAAACTAGAAACAAACATGGCTAGCCATTGGCTGACATGTATCGACATGCTCTGTCATAATTGCTAAAAATGTTTTTAAAGTACACTCACTAATCGCAAAAAAAAAAAAAAATCTTATATTGCTTTAAAATTATTTAAACCATTTATCTTTATGTGTAACTAAAAATTTAAACTACAACTTTTAGTTCTGAGCACTACTTTCTTCCAAAGCCATAATCAAAATCGCCAACCTAACAACATGCATTCCGCAGCAATTCATCAGCTGATACAATACTTTACAAACGAGAGCATTTACTGTTTACATAGTGTGTATATTGGTCGCATTGTCTGTCAGATTTTACCCCACTTATATGAAGTAGACTTTACAAAAATAGCCTGTAGGCTGATATGTGGAAGGAGATGCGGCTATAAGTGAACAAACAGAAGCGTCGTACAGACGAGAGAAAAGCAAAGACAAAATCAAAAGGTACAGGCTATGTAATATGTATTTGGCGAATGAAATCGGAGTAAATTGAAACAATTAATCATTATGAATACAGCAAATTGAACGTTTTATCTGCGTGGAAATGGTGAGGAATGAAATGTGATGCATGCAGAATATTTGAAACTAGTTCCGAACAAATTCAAACTACAGTTTTCTAATATTTTCTTTTAAAGTCGTAATGTTTCAATGGCTCTGCACTCTGTTTATTTCCCTTTACGTAATGCCCCAATCGCTTGCCTTCATGAATGTAAACGATAGTAACATTATAGTTCACAACTGTATTCTTGCAATTTTTCGCACGTTTTGCTGACTTTTTAAAATATTTTAATAACTGTGTTACTTTTCAGGCACATAAGAAATGTACTGCAGGAGATGTGCCTATGTGGTATTCAGATTTCTGTACAACAAAGATAAGCCAAGGCAACGAATGGACCAGTAAATATCGCCGCAAAAGTGACAAATAGTTACGCCATATTTTCCTGCTATAGAATGACATGTCGCACAGTAATATGTTTTTCATCTCTTATTTTCTGGGCATACGCAAATCGTCTAGGCATGTTCCTTGTGGATGTGATGGCCATCATATTTTGATAAATTCTCCATGGAGCTTCAATCATAATTCCATCTTCCTCGTAAGTCTAGTGATCCATTGGGTATAGACACAGATAAAGTTATTTGCACGTGTTTATGTAAATAAATAATAGCCACTACAACCAACTCCACTTCTCTTGGCTCCAAGAGCACTGGTTTATGCGAAATACTAAACAGTAAATACACTTTGTTGGTATAGTTAGTTTTTGTCACATAAATTTTGTTTTGTACAGTTGTTAAGTGTATATTATTATCTATGAGTCTTTTTGTATTTTTTGTAAGTAGGAATGAACGATTGATATGTTGTGTATCAGCTGTGTATGTAATATGTTAAGGGTGCAAAAAAATGTGTTGAATTTGGAGCCACTTAAAATTTACTTAGAGTTTATTCGGTCAAAGCTTAATATCCTACAGGTTATGGGCCCAGACTAAAGGAAAATATTGCGTAAAATAACACAAAGTATTTAACATGGCTGAAGATATTGAAATTGAGAGAGTCACGTTGTTATGAGGAGAAGAAAATTATCATTCGTGATCCATATGAACCGAGGCAGAGCTATAGTGAATATAAATTGTTGTAAAGCAGTTGAGCCTGGTTTTGGAGATGCAAAATTTACTGATCTGAACTATGAACAAGTACGAGTGAATAGAAAAGCATGTTCACGTATTTTTTCTGTGGTGAGAGACTCAATTATAGAAGACATTGGTTATATTCCACTGGCTAAGTGGATATTATGTGTGAACAGTCGTATTTATATATTCTCCACAGTACTCAGGACAGTATCTTGATGGTCTTATCTCTACAGTTGTACAATAAGAACTGGTCGTGAAGTATCAGATAGAAAGTTTATGCGTATGCAGGAATATTTCCCTGAGTCGTGAATTCGATCCTGCAATCGATGACATTCGAAATAGTAAGCTCGTTCTGTTTACTCTCATCAAAACCCATGAGTGTGACCATACGTTTTAAAGGAACAGGGCTCAGTATCGGGACTGAGTATGTCCATAATATGTATTATGGAATCGCGCATACATTTGATATGCCAGAAGGTGCTGTCCATTTTCAAAGTTCATGTTCATATCCACAAATGGGTAGCTTTCGATATTCAATAATACTTGTAAATTTTCTATTTTATAAATGTGGAACTGCGAATGGCTCATTCTCACATTGTGCTGTCGTCCATTCTGTATCCCGATAATGATGTGTTTCGGTTTCCCATAAATCAAGCTGGACTTACCATACAACTTGCTTACTGGCAATCTGGGGTAGGTCTCGAGACTATCTGAAAGCCACATCGAAGTTTTTGTCATGTTCTTCAGTATCTTTATACATTCGGTGGGGTGGTAGCTTCGGTTCCACAATATCCAGGTTTTCTCCCATACCACCGATGGTGTCTACATGCATATTGGCTAGAAGCAGCACCAATTCTTGCTTCGAATTGACATTGTGTTTGTAGTCTTCAGCGAATCCCATTAGCATCGAGAGCAGGACATACGCCTCGAACTTGACTCAGGCATGTATAGGAATGTTGCAGTCGTCTACGATTGCCCAGCCTGCCATCTTGATAGCAAACAACTCATTCTGTGTGAGCGAGAGGTATTTTTTATCAACAAGGTTAAGCTGACATATTGCGACTGGTCCACCTCGACACTATAGAGCAAATATATAGTGCGATTGATCAGGAGATAAATTTCATTGCACGAAATTATCGGTGTCAGGTTGTATCTTTTTTTTTTGTAAGATTCCTCTTAAATCTCAGGAAAACTTGGCACAGAAGAGTGCAGATATCTTGGTGTTGGACTGCGATCCAAATATCCAGTGGTAGTATGTATGGCCCGTTCAGGAAAGTCTGGTACATGTGAAGTTCCACCTTCTCCACACTGTTTTCAAAAACGAACAACTTTTCGATGTATAGATAATTGTGCATGGCAGTCGACTTCAAGACCGAGAATGGGGAGGGAAATCTCATTGGCACATGTTAACGCCTTGGTTACCTGTGGTGTAGTGATAGCTGGTTTTACACAGTAATTTTTTTTTTTTTTTGCTTCTGGTAGTTGTAAATCTCATCCCCATCATTTCAGGTTCAAGCACAAAGTGATTTATTTGTTTCGAAAGTTCACCAGCTCTCCATGTTGGTCGACGATAGGCACGACCATTTCGTATGCTGTCTTCACGACGACCAGAATGTAAAGGATGCTTTGTGGCACCTTTACCAGTTTAAAACTGGGAGGGGCCATAGGTGAAAACTCATATAATTTATTGCTCAGCCTCCCATTGTGATACATGCCATCGGACGAATTGTTGTTTATCCATATCACATTGACTGGCCAGATGTTTACTAGTCGCGATGATTCGTGTTATAAGCTAGCTTAGTAGATTCGTGGCTCGAACCCCATCATCGTTCGATAGTACCAGGTTTCGTAAGATTGATATTTTCACTGTATCTGATGACACACTTCAGAGCATTGGGATTTCCATGTAGTTCGAATCCTGTGTCAGGAGATAGTGAACCTTCGCTGTACATTACCATGTCTTCTATTTCGTAAGAACCCATGGGCAACTCAGTTGGTACCAATGCATTTCACTTTATCCAGATTAATTATGACTCACTTATTTCATTTTGTTTCCATGGCAAGTCATCTCACATAAAAATTCCCCTGAAATGTATTATTTCCAGTTCTTGTGCATATGTGGTTAAGTCAATGTTCGTTAGTGGTGTTTTGGGTAGTAATATCATGCTTCATTATCTGATGGATCACTTTTGTACACTTCCACTTCTTGCTGAATATGATCATACGTATAGGCCTTGCCAGTTTTTTTCTCCATTGTGGTAGCTTCCATATTTGAATTACATCATTGGACCTCCCATAATTGCTTGTGTTCGTTCTACGTTGTGTTGACAGCTCAAACGATACTACTCTTGTGGTTTAGATTAGACCCTTAAGGGCTCCAAGTACAGGCAGAAGCAATGGCAAAAATCCACCAGTATACATTATCTTAGTCTTACATGATTTTTTCCTTTTCACCATCTAATTTTGTTTAACTTGTACCTTTCTCTTTATCGCCATATTTTGTTTCACTTGTGCCTTTATATTGCTCTTTGAACCCATTCCCATTTTCACCTTGGTTTCCGTGATATTCGAAACACCCCAAGTTACTATTTTCTCTCCAAGTCAGATGTCTGGTGATTTGCGAATATCATCAGCATTCTGTGCATGTATCTTGCCTGCCAAATGCCTGGTTTTGATATCCTTGTTCAGAGTAGACCACATCATGATCCTTACCCACTTTGTTTTATAAATGTGCCCCCTTTATAAGTTTTAGGTTCAGTATTAGGGATATTGTCAAAGAGGGTGTTCGTTTTTCTGAGCAAGTTATTAAGGAAGATGGAGAATCCACTCGCGACTTTCGTCTTGGTGAGTTGTTACCCAGTTATGTGAGGTGCATCATTATGGGGCCATCTAATTGTGGTAAGATATGCATGTTGCTGAGTTTGATCGAGGAACCAAATGGTCATAATTTCGAGAATATGTGCATTTGATAGAGATCACTCCAGCAACCGAAATACTAATAACTGGCACGCGTTCTGCAGGCCATAGATGACAGAGGTTATTATTTCCCATGCAGTGATAACGAAGTTGTGCCACCGACTGAGGCACTGCTGAACTCTGTTCGTCCTCGATGATGTCGCATACGAGAATCCAAAGTGTATACAGGAGTACTTAGGATAGGACAACATGCGAATGTCGACTGTGTGTAACTCAACTAATCTTATCCTCACCCAAATAGCTGCTTTGCAACAGTTCAAACATGTTGATGTTGTTTTTCATGGACAATACAATTTTGAATCACATATATGAAAACTAAATGAATACAGACATAATACTAGCAGGGTTTAAGAATCCATGTTTCTTGTGCTGGAAAGACAAGTATGGATTTTTGGTGATTGTAAAAACTGACATCTATATAACAGCAGGTACCAATGGGGGCTCAATCAGTTGCGATTGACTGTTGAGAATGAGTTACAGCATATCGAAATTCTGGCAAATTGGTTTCAAACTTCATCTTGACAAAGATGATAGTGGAGGTTGTCTCATACCGAGAATCGATGGAATCTGCTATGCTCATATAAAAATAATTCGAAACATTGGCAAACCTGAACTATCAAAATATGCTGCTACAAAACATTTAAGCCTCGATACTGGTAATGTAAGATGGAACATGTGAATATGGAGATCGCTTGCGATTTAACAGCCATGGATGAGCAAAAAACAAGTGTGCAATGGCAGGTTACTGACAGATTGAATGTTACATCTGCACAAAAATGAAGAGGAACTGAAACATTTGGGAGAATACATTACATGTACATTAAATTCCTCGATTTACAGTTTCGCGACAGATATGAATGTAGAAAACACAGCAGAGACATATTATACGTTTACTGCGATTGCTGGGATGGGATAGTATGACATCAGACATTACTAGCAACCTGCATCGAGTGATACAGTTTGTTCACTTGAAGTATTTGCTCACCAAGAGAGCCCGATTTTCATGCAACATGACACGTGAAGAAATCTTTAAATCCATTACTCACTGTCTCGATTTACTCAGAGAAGCTGACGAAACTCCTGTAGCTATGGACCGAAAGCAATAATATTGTTTAACCTACAAAGAAGAGAAAATGCGATAATGGAAGTATGGATCAAGACAATGAACTGAATGTAGATTTGCTATAGGGCATCTCACTCTTAGATTGCAGTGTGTGGTGTAATGGACATTCACTCTCTCTTTCCAATACATGATTACTGTCGTTAATGCTGTCCTTCCTGCATGCACTGTTGTCTGATAAGTTATCTTTTGGCAGTCTCAGAAAAATATGCCATTTTCGTTGTGTGTGCACCATGTAATAACAATGATAGGGTTTATCACAGGTTTCAGTTTCAAAGGAGCCGCTTAGCTTTGAATCACAGGATTATATTCTCTTAAGAAGTTGTCATAGAGATAGACAGATACCATTTTCTTAATCAGGCCATTTACTTCGCCACCCATTTGTTGCTCAGCCTGCCATTTACGTCGCAGAGCTGGGGTAATCTGGCCTCAATGCGCGCCATTCACACTGTCCTGCAATCTAAGAATGGAATGCCCTATACACAAGAAAAGTTCGGATAAGAGCCCTCTAACCTAATGCTCTGGTTTAATGGTACTTACGATCGTGCTCACCTTCAATAATGGTACTATGCACGGTGAATACAGGTATAATGATAAATGGTTCCTCGGTGACAATGAAATAGAATTTATACCAGGTGGGGCCATACAAGTGAGCAATCACAACATTAATGGAATCCCTGATCTTAATGAAGTTCTATTTTTACAAGAAGCCAAGGGAATATAAGGAATCTGACCTGATCGAATACAGTATATATTGATCATCATCGATGCATATAGCAAATTAACTGCGAATGGCAACTACAAGGGGTTGGAGCTACTGCTGTTTGCTACGAGTAGAATAAGAGGGACTCTCGCAAGCCTAAAGCCAAGGTCAGCAACCTGGTGCACATTTCCAAACAGAAGCCCATCTTCGAGAAAATGTTCACAGTGAACTGGAGCCCAGATTATTTTGTGTACACCATATACGAGACAATGCTCCAAACATCTACTATCTCAAAGATCTAAACAATGTGCCCATTCGTTGCAGTTTCTATGCAGAGGAGATCCAGACTACAAAGTTTCCAAGTATTTCGATGATAATGGATGATCCTTCATCAAGTGGTGGGGTTTCCTAATCTGCTACAATTCCTGGGTCGCCGATGCTGACATCGACAGGTAAACACTGATGATTGCAAATATTATACATGTATTCATGCATTTTTTTCAATTGTTTTCTTTCATGTTGACATAGAAGATAAACTTTACCAAATAAAATTCATGTTAAAACTCATTATTTGTTTTGATTTTTTGTATCATCGAAAATTGCCTGCTTAATATAATTTTTATATAAAAATGTTACAATGAAAGAGTTTGAAATGAAAAATAAATTAAATACATAGGTCAAGATAAAAGAGAAAATAATTAAATACATCACATTGCATACTTTGTGGGTAAAAAAAAGGGAGTAATTTGGGCCTCATTGCCATCCAGCACAAATTTATATAGTGCACTCTGACCTGGGTGACTTCTGGTGGTCGATGTTAAAAACATGAAAAACCAGCATGCTTTATTGGGCAAATGCTGAGACAATGGATAGCAGTAATGTTACAAGGAGGAAGTAGGTAGCTGGGGGGGGGGGGCAATTAGATGGCCAATGAAATATATTTTTAGGGGTGTATGGGGGTAGTGGGGAACCAACTGATTGGTCGACAGAGAGTGTGTGAGAGAGAGAAAGAGAAGAGATTTGGGCGGCTCTTAACATCATGGTCTTGAGTATCGATAAGGGTGAAGTGAGGTGAGTATGCAGTAGCATCGGAATAAGGCGGTGGGGGAAATGGCATATCCCCGAGAAAACCGGATGACCAGCAACTCGTCCGGCACAATTCCCACATGAAAAAATCCAGAGTTACCCAGCTGGGGATTGAACCTGGTTCGCGCTGGTGGGACACAAGCAGGCTAACCACTTAGCCATTGTGGCCCTTGGTTGTTTGAATAAATCAATAAATGTCGGGATATGGAGAAGGCCTCCCGTCTAAACAGCCAATACAAATTGGCGAGGGTCAGTTGCCTGCTGGTCCTCATACTTGAAGTGGGTGTGTTCCACCATTTTTAAAGCAATCTAACACTGGAGTGGAGTCCAGATGATGAACACTTTATGCAAGTCTTTAAAGAACTATTGTTTAATTTTTCCTAAATGTTTGGAACATTTTGAAATCATTTTTTAAATTAAATATTATGTTTTTAATTTTTTTTGTAGATTTTTAATTTTTTTTTTTTCAAAATTTTTGTGATTTTTTTTTCGATTTTTCGACTTTAAAAGGTCAGCCAGGATCAATGTCACTTCCAAGTCAAGATCATGGTCACCTACATCCAAAATGGCCGACGTCTAACTGGAAAGACAGAGCATGAAAATATGACCAATATAATCCTAAGTCCTCTTCGTGATACTATGTTATAGAAGGTACATTTTTTCTACTGTTGTTAAATGTTTATTTTAGTAACACTATGCTGGTATTCACATTCTTCTTTCGCCATTCAGACAGCGTTTTTTATTTGTTTCATTTATGCCATGCCAGTAACATTAGATCACCATTTATCAGGTTTTTTAATTTACTGTCTATGACGTATGTTTGTACAATTTGAAATTCATAACAAACTTATTACCACCCATCAACTAACAGTGCCCTGGCCAAACTCTTTAAAACTTAATTGAAAATTACTGAGTATGTATGAAAACTGACTAAGTTACAACTTTTATTAAACACCTACTTCATACAAGTTATTAAAAACTAAATCATAATAATACAGTTTTATCACATATAATTTGTTTTTAAAACGATTTAAATACCAAATCGTACAACAATGAATTAAAAAATCCTTCAGTTTTACGAAAAACTGTTAAAACTCTTTAAAAAATAATAATGATATATATAATCATAAATATAACATTGAAATTATGCCTGTATAAAATTAAACATATTTTTAAACATTAATGTACATTTAAATACAAAATATATAATCAAAACATACTTAGTTATATATTAAGATGTTTCTGAATAATTATATAATATTTAATGTTATTAGGTGGTAAAATGGTTATAGATGGAATCATTTCGACAGTTTTAATTTATTTTTACCTCATATTTCATTTGTTTAATAAACACAACTACAAAAACAATGTAAATGTTGAAGTTTTTATAAAAAATTTGAATCTATAATATTATTAAAATGTTATGTTTTCAACTGATTCAGATTTACTATTATTTTTAGAAGCATTTTTATCTATATTGTAAATATATTTTATTACAAATAAAAAACGATACCAGTAGAACATAAACAATGTACAAAATTTAAGCAACAAAAACAAATATTCCCTTGTATAGACTTTGTATTTTTTTATTTTGATAGTAGTTTTTTAATTTAATTAAAATCTTTTTTTGCTTTGTATACACTTCTTTAACAAGTATTAAGACACACAAATCCAATATTTATAACTTTAAATCGATATATTTTACCTCTGCAATTTTATATTAAACTTTTATAAAAATTAATTCTGTTCCTCGTAATTTTCAAAACTCGCACAATAAATTACTCTTATTTTTCCATGTACATTTTCAAAATCTTTAAAGCCCGATTTTTTTTACTTGTTTTATTCTGCAGTATCTTTGGATCTAAAGATATCTAAATACCTAAAGTTTTTCTTCTTTTGGATATCAATGTCTTATGGTATTTCTTCTATTTCAAAAGTTTTAATTGTTATAAGAGGCTTCTCTGTTGGATAAAAAATTACTCACATTTCGTTGTATAGAATAAAAATTAATAAATTTTTTTTCCTATGATTTCAGAATAAAAAATCATTCGCATTTCATTGTATAGAATAAAAATAAACATTCATTTTTATTTCACATACTGTCATGGCTGGTGTTTATATAGTCAGCTTCTGCTAGTAGGATTTTTCTAATTTTTTTTTTGCAAAACAAATTTATACCTTTATGTATAGGTTAAGTTTTATTTAAATATTTGATATTATTTTTTTAGTAGAAATTACATATATTTCCTTTTCTCCTATATTTAAGTAGACTGTAAATATGTGGTAGTTATTGAGTTTGTTTTTTAAAACTGTATGTGGATATAGTTTACTTGCATTTTTATTTGCAGTTTTGCCAATCCTACATGTTTTCTGATGTATGTAGGTATAACATAAAATGCAGTATAGCATTTAAAAAAGTAATTATGTCAAACTTTAGAAAAACATATTTTAAAAATTTCCATTTTAAATTTTTTTTTACAATTTATAAAATCTGTTATTTTGAAACTACAGCACTATTGTACAAGGAATTGATATTCGTTTTAAATTTTGTAGTTCACTTTTTATTTGTGTGAATTAATTTCTCAGTTATTTTTTCATAAGATTGTTATTATTCAGACTTTCTTTAAGTAACCATAATTTAAATATTTCATAATTAGCTATGTTTTGTTTCCATATAGTTCCAACAAAAACACATACTAGTAGTTTTAAACAAAGTATTTTCGATAGTCACTTATGTAGTGAAAATATAAAGAAAATAAAAAATATATTATTAGAAATAAAAAGTAAATACAAAATTGCTGCAGCAATGTTAACAAATGCAGGAGAAATTAAGATATGAAAATGAAAGTCAAATAAAGGAACAGCAAAAAAGACAGTTCTAAAATTGATTTGCCTATACTTAAGGAATGTTCTAATTTAGTTATTTGATGTCTGTTTATGTATTTTTATTTAATGCAAACAAGTCAGGTACTTTTCTTCTTTAAAACTTTTTTATATTTAGTATATCATAGTAGTCATTTCTTTAATAATCTCCATAATATTATACAACACTTTTTACAAAACATTTATTATATCTTTTTAAATGATCATGCCTCTTACTTTTTTTAATTCCATACACTAATTCTTTTTAGAACAACCTTAAAATGTTCCAAACATTACATAAAACAGTTTGCAAAACAAAACATTATCATACATAAATACAGGGTTAAATATCATAAATTTACAACTAAGGTATCTGTTTCACATTTATAAAACTATTTTTTCCTTTTGAACTAAATAAAACTTTGCATATATGTACCACTTATGATATTCAAATTACGCTAACACTATTCATCAAATTAAGAATAAAAACCAGGTGTTACACTGAAAAGAATATTAATTGACATTATTTCTTCATACAATGTCCAAAAAAATTCTAAAAGTGGAGAAAGAGGCATTCACTTCTATTCTATTTCCATAAATAGTTTTATCTGTCGACTTCATTATGTATTTAATAATTGCATACCTATTAAAATCATAATACATGCTTGCTTACAAAAGTATAAAGAATTTAAAAAATAATACTTATATGTGTATTAATTTCATTACATATTAAAAAATTATGTATTTAATAATTTACATATATTTAAGAGTTTATAAATTTTGTGTAGTATATTAGGCATATTGGTAATTAAAAAAACAATAAGAAACAGTATGTAGGAATGGTGAGTAGAATGATTATGGCAGTAGTGTATGGGCAGGTTGAGGACAATCCAATTTTTAACCCTAAATTTCCTTAGTTTTCAATATTTTATCCTTAATTTTCAAGGTTTTTTTTCAAGGAATGTACCCTGTTTTTACGTTGTTTTAACCTAAAGCCAACTTTAAAATAGCCTCAAAAATGGCCAAAAAAAAAAAACTCTAAAACAAGGTTTTCACATTTTTCAAAAAAGACCCACCCGAAAATTACTTTTACTTTTATGCAAGGCTATATAAAGATGATATATCACTGGATTTACTGTACATTTAGCATTTTAAGCTACACCTAACTTCCTTTTGTTTAAGCATGCATTCAACATTTGAAGGGTGTTGTGTTTATGGTAAATTATGCATATAACGTTCTTTTAAAATCTTAAGTGTTGGCATCTTTAGTTATCCAAAACTATTTACAATATATTCCGAACACTTTACAGACGTAAATAAATATGTTCCAATTTTAGGTGTAAGCTCTTTAAATACCACACAATTTACCATAATATTTGTACTTGAAGGACTTGGAGAGAAGTTGCTATTGTAGTTATATTTAGTAAGACTTTATAGATTAAATAAGCACAAAATATGCAAGGCTAATTTACAAAAATTTAATTTTATACAAAAGTAAGCAAATTTAAGCCCAAATCAAATAGATTTGAGCTAAATATGTAAGCTAAATCACCTAAATTTAAGCTAAAATCAAATGAAGTATTTTGTAATTATTCAATACAGTTTATATTCGGTGCTCTACTACTTTGAAAAAAAATTCTTCTATTTGTTCAAATTCGTCTCCCATTTCTCAAAGCTTATTCAGGTCGTTTTCTAAGAGCAATAACTGTAAGTTTTGTAGTTTTAGGTGAAATTTTAAAACTAATTCTCTTAGATGGTCAGACACATTTTTAATGTATTGTAAGGAGTAATTGAAACATCGCCACACTGTAAAATGTTAGTCAGGCTGTAAGGTAAGATAGACGACCTCATATTTAACAAAAAGAAAATTTATCAAGAGAAAGAAAAAATGCCAAACATATACAAATGAATATTAAAGTGATCTGTTTTAAAACTGGCACAAATAAAACTGATACTAGCAGAAAAATCTCATTTAGACTTAAGAAAATAATTTTTTATTCGATAAAACAAAACTCAATTATACATCTAAAAGATCTAAAAGTTTTAAAATTGGTAACAATTTAACTATACATCTTAGACGTTTTAAACTATCAGAACACTTTTGGTTGCTCCATTTATTATTTTTTTAAATGTGTATATCTTCAGTAATTCTTTCTTTCAAATCTTCGGCCCCAAAATGAGTAATAATAGACATCTCGATCATAGTTCATAGTTGGCTTATAATATAGCTCATTATTTCTATATACAGTATCTAGTTTTGATTTTGAATTTCTAAAATCATAATAAGCAATAAATTGGTTATGACAAAGACCATTTTCAATATCTAGATTCCAATTTTCTTTTGGAAAAATTTCATTTCTCCCATTCTTAACAAGAATATTTCGTAAATTACAATGATCAAAAATTGATGTGTGTACATAATTTTTCTGTTATTTTGAAAACCCACAATTACAAAATCAGGCATAACAAATTGTAAATTATTAAACTGATCTTTTATATCAAAGTTAAAAACAGTTGATACAGCAGGAACTACTTTTTCTAAAAATTGAAAATGATTAAAACTAGTAGGACCTTCTAATTTTTCAACAAAAGAAAAAGATAATGACTATGAAAATTACACAGAAATTATTTTAATCAACCAATGCTGCATTCCAAAAATATAAATCAAAAAAAGAAAATAAACTCGAATAAAAGTTGGAAATACATAAACATTATTAAACCAATTTATAATAACTATATAAAAGAATCACATTCAAGATCAATGCCAAACACCAAAAAGGATAAGTTCTCCAAAAAATTCTAGATCTGGAGAAGATATAAAAAAAATACAATATTTTACCAAAGGAATACTTTTGGATGGGCGATGTAAGAAAATTGATCGATATATTGTTTGTTATTCATAGAGAAGAAAATGTTGGAAATAATGATTATTATAAAGAAAATGTAAGCATAATGAATATGTTAAGGAATAGATTTTTTGAATTTGTTATTAATTATCCAAAAGGAATTCCATATCGTATAAGAGCTTTAACTGTAATTCCTCATTAATTTTGGAATTCTGAATACCATGGCAAAGGTATTATATTACCATATTATTATATGGGCATTAAACAATTTAAATTTGCCTGAAATGCATTTACCTGGTTATAATTATTGTGGACAATTTACAAAATTAAATTAAAGATTGGAAAGAGGAGACAATGAAATATATAAATAAAATGAAGCATGTAAACATCATGATATTGTTTATAGAGATCATAAATATTTATAATCTAGACATGAAGCTGACAAAATTTTACAAAAATAATCAAAAGAAATTACGTTTGATAAAAATTCTCCAATTGGTAAAAAAAAATTGCTTCTGCAGCTGTTGCTTCAACAATGTTTATAAAAATAAAATAAGGGTGGGGTATTAAAATGTATTAAATTATTAATATTATTTTCTTTATAAATGAATATAACAAGTATAACATTCGATATACCCATTTAAAAATTAAGAGATTTGGGTATAGATAATTTTTTAACAAAAGATAAACTTGAGAGAAAAAATAAAAATTAAAAGAAGGAAAAGGTTTGAAAATAACTTTGCCACTTCTAATAATTAAAAAAATATTAAAAGAAAAATCTGGAAATGGTTTACATCATGGTAGTTTTTTCCATTTTTAATTGCAGTTTTAGCTGCAATTGGAGCTTTAGCTGGAGGAGCTAGTTCAATTTATAATTTTGTTGAATAAAACAAAAAATAAAAAAGAATTAGACAAACAAAAGAGGCATAATTTAGCAGTGGAAAATAAATCAGGAAGTAATTTAGTTGCAAAATAAATGGAAAGACCAAAAAAAAAAATTGAATATATTACCATTTCTAATTTTGATATTGAAAAATATGTAAAAATACTAACTGTTAAACATTTTAGAAGTATTTATATGATTGATGAATTTACCAAAAATAATGCACGAAAATGAATGTTCTGTGGTTAATTTTGAAATTTCATCAAATGCAGGTACACATTGAGTTTATTTTAAAGGAAATAATTATGTTTACTATTTTGATTTATTTGGAGGCCATATTCCTAATAATTTAATTAATTACTTAAAAAAAAGGAATGTCTATTACAATGATAATAGAATTCAGAATTTTAATTCAATTATAGGTGGACATCTATGTTTAATTGTATTATATCTTTTTCAAGAGAATTTTTGTTTAATGACATAATTGGTTTATTAATAATTGATGGATATATTTTGAGAACCAGTAATCGAATCTTTATATAAAAACTTTGACTCCAATGCTTATGGTTTACAAAAATATGTAGATTTAAAATAAAAAACTATTGCTTCTGATTTTAAAAAATATGCAGATTCAAGATACAAAACTATTGCTTCTTATTATGCTTAAAAAAGGTGTAAATTCAAGATTAGATATAATTGATTCTGCTTATGGTTTAAAAATTATGTAAATTCAAGATTCGATACTAATGCTTCTGCTTTAAAAGATCAAATTAGTAAAATTTTCAGTTATACAAAAAATTATATTACTCTTCACAATCACAGAATTGCTAGTTTATCTGATCCTATAAATGAAAAAGAAACTGCCAATAAATGACTTTTTCATAAAGAAATAGCTGATTATGCATTACAAATAGATGTAGATTCAAAATATAATACTTTTGCTTCTGATTATGCATTAAAAACATATGTAGATTTAAAATACAATATTATTGTTTCTGCTTTTCAAGATCAAATAAGTAATGTTTTTGTTTACACACCAGATTATGTTTCTATTCAAAATCGAAGAATTAATAATATGGCTGATCCTATAGATGGAAAAGATGCGGTCAATAATAATTGAAAATTTAAATCAAACAGATTTGAATTATTGTGATACACTTGTTAAATAGAAAACTGAAAAAAGCAAAAACGTTTTTGATCATTAATTCGATGTTAAATTACAAAATTTAAACTCAGAAGTTGAAAAATGCAAGGAAGAAAATTCTCATATATTTTATTTATGTGCAAGTGGAATGAAAAGGAATTTTTCTTTTTTAGATAATGTTAAAATTTTCTTTTCTTTTATGATGGATAGTACTGTTATAAAATAATTACTGATAGTTTAACTTTACAGTATGATAATTGGGAAGTCTATATGAATCATAATATAAAAATAGTTTACAGTAAAACTTTTGATGTCAAGTACCACAATGGTTTAACTTTTAGAATGAAAAAAACATACCGATACTAATAGTAATGGATAGCTGACTATGATAGGAATATTCATGAATTAAAATATGATATGATAAGAATAAATATAAAGAATAACTATATATTTTTTACTATTAAATGGAGAATACGTGGTGTTTGAAGTGTACGAGTTACTAAAAATAATAATATAACAAACAAAAATACGAAAAGGGACCATTAGTTCAGAAAAGTAAATGTTCAATATGTAATTCTAATAAATCAACATTGAAAAAAAATCCCAATGTAAGATAAGGAATAATCAATTAATTATATATACCAGAAAGAAGAAATTTTCCAAGAAAAAGAGTAATAACATATGGAATTGATAATTTACGGCAAATTGATCTTGTTGAGATGGATACTGGTAATTTAAAATGTATATAATGTATAAATAATAGACATAAATATTTTATGACAATTGTTGATTTTTTTTTTTTTTCAAAATATGAATTTGTTATACATATACAATATAAAACAGATATAAATGTAGTAAATTGTTTAAAATGCATACTGATAAAAATAAAACAACATAATTTACAAAGTGATAATGGGTCTGAATTTTATAATAAAACATTTAATAAAGAACTTATGCAAAAATAAAACATCAATCATTATTCTACATTCAGTGCACTAAAAGCTAGTGTTGTAAAAAGATTTAATCACACAATGAAAAATAAAATGTTGACAAAATTTGCTTTCAATGGCAATTATAAATGGATAAATATATTAGATGAATTAGTAAAAGAATACAATAATATATAACATAGAACTATCGGCATGAAACAAATTGAAGTTAATAATAAAAATGAAAAAATGAAAAAAATTATGTCAAACATATATGTTTACTATACCAAAATACAAAGTTGGTGATGATGTCCATATTAGCAAAATTAAACTAATTTTTCAAATAGTATTTACTCCTAATTGGATAAAGATTTTTTTACTATTTGTAAAGTTTTAAATTCTTATGTAATTACTTACAAATTAAATATATATGGAGGAGAAATAAAAGGTAGTTTTTATGAATATGAAATAATGAGAACTAACTACCATGATGAATATTTGGTTTAAAAAGTTTTAAAAACTGAAGATAATAAAATTTATGTAAAATGGTCAGATTTTGATAATTCTCATAATTCTTGGATTAATAAAATGGATGTTTTGTAAATTTTAACATTTTGTAAATGAATTTTTTTATGGAATTATTTATTTCAAACACAAAATCTTTTAATGCTCATAAAACACACTTAACAGTCACAAAAAATGTTAAACATTATGTTCAACATACATTTTTTGCTAATAAAACACATTTTGTGTTCATAAAACATGACTAAATTAGGGTATAATTGACCTTGCATTTTTATAGCAACAAAATAATTGTAAATGTGTTTTAAGTTAGTATCGTCTTATTTAAACATACATAGAACATTCGTATTATCTCTAACCAATTGCTTTGGTATTTTCGAAAACGTTGGAGCTAAATAAAATACATTATGTTTATGTCTTCCTCTAGTGAAATAATCACGAATTATATCTTGGTTGTCTAAAATAACATAATCGAATATAACCAAAGAATCATTTTCACATAGCTCTAAAGGAATCATTTCATCATTATTATTTAAAAATTATCCCATTTCTTCTTTAAAATGCTTGGTTATGGCATCAAAATCATTTTGTAACTGAATATATTTTGGTTGATTAAAACTTTTTGAGCAAACATACAATTTGTTAAAATTTAACAATCCTTTCCTATAAATAAAATTTATTATTAAATTATTTATTCATAATTACTTGGGCCTGCTACAACAACTCTCATAATGTCGGGCAAAAGATTCCCATTTTTTTATTTCTACCTTTTTCTTCAGAAATTAAAACACCAACACCCTAATCAACATTTTTCACTTCATAAGATAATTTTATGGTGATATATGGGGAATATGGTATTCGCGTTAACAAATAATAGTTCTGTAGTACAGAAAAAGCTTTATTATAATATAATCCATCATGACAAACCTATTGCATTTGTTAGTTTTCATGCAATATTTGTAACACCAAATATAAACAACAATACTATAACATTGATTGATAACAAAAAATGTTATAAATATACCTATAGAACAATACAATTTCGAATCAATAAGAGAAACTATAAATTCAAATGAAACATTTTCAACTAATAAAATTGAATTAACGTCAAGCAATGTGAAAAACAGAATATCGATTAAATATATGTTTGATATTAAATTTGATGGTCGATTATCTCATATGCTTGATTTTCATAGAAATATTATTAATGAAAAAGAAAAAAAATTATAGGTACTAAATTACCATATTTTGACCCATTAAAAAAATGAATGTTTACTGTAACTTGGCTTATGGAATGTTTATAAAATATGTTGAATCGAAGCATTTAGAAACACAAATAATTGCCAGTTTTTCACCAAAAATGATGTTTGCTTTTGGAAATTCTATTATTTATGAACCTTCATATCTAATTTCTTATAAAATTATTAATTAACATTTTAATCATTGTTTTAGAAATTAAAGATGGAAATAGAGATCTAATTGATTTTGATGGTGCTGATATTGTCATTGTTTTGGAAATTAAAGATAATAGAGATATGGCAGATTTTATGAATCCATAAAATGTAGATATAGAAAATACTAATATATCAAGAAAAATATAAACTTATACATAAAATAAATTATACATAGAATTATTCAAAATTATATAAAATAAAATAGAAATTATGCATAAATATAAAACAATTTGTTTAATATCCCCATGGTAATACATCTGTAATATCATCTTTTTCAGTCAAAATCATGTTTGTCATAGTCAAACTTGAATTATTTTCCAATAAACTTATTCGCCAATTTTTTTCTTATCTCTTGTGATCATGTTTTTTATAACATTTTCCTTAGTTTTTTTTTTTTTTTTTTTTTACTGACATTGATTTCATATTCAAAGTTAAAGAATTTTCGTGATTTAGAGTGAATCCTTTAATTTTGGTAACTTGTTTTCCCAAAAAAGTTTCATAGCCATATCTTTTTTGACCAGTACATATCCAATTGATACCACAATCATATTTTCCAAATTCATCCGACCATTCACCGAGCATACAACCTGTTTTAACAGTATTTTTACCATCGTCAAAGTAAACTACGCTATCTGTATCATAATATACTACTTTATCATTTAATTTAGCTAACATTTAATGCAATCTTAATCGTGCATTTGAAGTGGTAAAAGTTACTATAAATATATTTGTTACAGTGCTATCTCCTACCTAATTATTATTGAATTTAAATGTCACTTCAAATATTTTTTTGTAGATGTAAACAACATTATTTATTTTTTTTATTTTATAATTCAATAACATTTCATACTAAAATATAGGATTATCTGTGTATACAGTTTGTGTTAAATTTTGTCTTTGGTCAAATTTACCCCAAAGTGAATTTAAACAAATATGGCAACAGTGCATTTCCCAGGATTTTGTTCAATTTTTTCACTGTCTAAATCAGTATCTTGTCCTTTTTTAATAACACTAATATATTCTTCTTTTGAGTTGTAATCATTTTCGCATGGGCTAGCTACCAACTTTATTTTATAAATGTTTTAATGTTATCTCTAATCATAATATTAATCTTTGCTCGAAATGACAAACATCATGAATTTGGAGTATTTTATAATCTTTTCCTATGGCTCTATTTAATTCTATTGTAGTTCATGTTCCATTTATTTCTCTTTCTTCATCATTATGTTTGCATATTCCTTTTTTCTCATTAATACATTTTAAACATTATATAAACAATAGTTTTTCTTTTTAACTGGTAGAATTGTATGATATAAATTTCGAGGTGCTAAAACTTTACATTTGACCAATCCATACCATTTTTCGTCGTTATTTTTAGGTTTAAAGTATTTTAATTGCACGACCAACTGGATAATAATCATAAAACATTACTGTCGGATACAAACTACATGTATCTATACAGCTTAATTTTTTTCCTGAAACTTTTAATTATGAAGCATTTTTTCTACCACCAAAAAATTCATCTCCTGGTTGTAATGGGTCTATTATATTTTTATTTTTTTTCTAAATTATTTTTGTAAAATTTCGATTTTTTTCATTTTAAGAATAGATTTCCCTTTGTATCCATTTTGTTTTAAAAATGTCATTCGAGTGTTTATTTTAGTAAACAAATCAACCATATTTTCATTGTTACATTTATTTATATGCGGAGAATAATAATCTGGACAACCATGCCAAAAACAACCATGATATTATTATATTATCTTAGTTTTACTGTCATAACCTTCAACTTTTGCTCCACAAAAAGTTACTTCTCCATTATTTAAAGCATGTCGAACATTAGGAAATGTATTTAACCATGATATTAATTCTTTACTAAACATTTCCTTTTTATCTTCTCTAACTACAGCAATAGTATCTGATTCAAGAAAAATTGGCTCTATAAACAGCTATACAAACACTTGCTATTGTTATGTAATAAAAAGGATCTATATTAGCTATTTCCAGGAATGATCTACTAAATTCAAGACAACCATGCTGTAAAATGTCTATCTGAATCACAGAATTCAGCAATTTCTCTTTTGAAATCGAAAATATAATTTTCTTTAACTTTTTCAGAATGCAATTTTAAAAAACTTACACGTTGTTCTTGTTTCATTGTATTGACTCCATAGTATTCTGTTGATGGTATTTTTCCTACATAATTTTGATTTTCTGGTTTATTAAAACGTGTGGAAAATATCCTTTTTTTAAGA
The DNA here is from genome assembly GCA_029891345.1 of Dryococelus australis. Classification (NCBI taxonomy): domain Eukaryota; kingdom Metazoa; phylum Arthropoda; class Insecta; order Phasmatodea; family Phasmatidae; genus Dryococelus; species Dryococelus australis. The sequence goes on from CM056993.1 coordinate 133,008,546, forward strand.
TCTTGTCAACCAAATGTTTTGGGTAATGAAACAAGACTTCCTTGAATAAAGTTCATACTATCAATTATTATGTTCAAATACATTATTGCAAGCATCATTATTTTTGAACCTTGGTATATCATCTCTGGAAGTATACTATTTCTAACACCGTACTTTAATATAAAATACGAATCGTAACCTTTTGAATTATGTGCAATAAATGTATATCCTATGTTTTATTCAGATATTGCCCATTCGCAACTAATCATTTGTTTTAAAATGTATTTTATTATCGTCAAAACCATGCACAAATATAAAGTTTGGAGTGTGAAAACTTGTATCTTTTGTTGCTTTGTAGTCAAAAAAGTAGCAATCTTCTTTATAAGAACAATTTTTTATTTCTCATAGTTTCTACCATTACAAGTACAATCTTTTGTACAAAAACCCCCCTTCTGTCGACTATATTGCATGTAATATTTATGCTTATCAGTTTTCACAAATTTTTTACAATTCCAACATTTGGCATAACCACAAGTGTATTTTTTATTTCTCAAACATAGTTTATTACACGTTTTGCACTTATAAACATTCTTACACACAACCTCGTGATTAGAAAAACTACCTTTTTTATAAGAATATCTATTACATATTTCGCAATATATTATAATTCGATCTTCATCTTCTCAAACTTTTTGTGTTATGTTTTTTTACACAAATTACTTATATTTCTATTATTTTTCCCACACTCGTGTTGGCATTTATTATTGTATGGTTTGTCACAATTTTCACAATAATAACTGCTTCCTAAAAACACTTTCATACTATTAATTACATCAAAATGTTCATCGTGTAAATATGAATAAATAGTTCGTTCTTTGAACCAGATTGCATAATTGAATTAAAATGTGGTGCTGAAACAATTTTGATTTGGACATTTAGAAACTTTTCAGCATTCGTAATATCTTCCAAACTGAATCCAATTTCACTATCATTACGCATTCTTTTGCAAAGTTTACGAACTAATTCTTTTTGCAAATTTCTACCTTTTCTATTGTTAATAATTTCATTATTCGTTAATTCGCTACCCAAAGTGATATTAGTCTCGTATGTTAAAGCTGTATTTATCACTCTGGGTCCACATAAATGATCAATATTGTTAATTTATTTAATACATTGTTTTGTCTTTATATCTTTAGCTAAATTGATAATTATTTTACCTCATGCCCCATTTCTTCTTGGTACACTGTAAACATCGATGTAGAAAATTATTGTTTATGCCTATATTTTCATTGGCCGTAATTATTCTTTCAATTTGAATAAGTATATTTTCGGCATTTAAATTATTCCCTTCAACCCGCCGAATTGCATAATGAAAATTCTGATTATTTGCATATATTCTCATTTGATCATCATTTATAACCCGTTTTTTTTAAATTATCTTTCGATGTTGCATGCACAGCATTACGAACAACATACATTTTTTCTATAGAAGTGCCTTCTTAATTATTTATTCGAATGCTGTACTTTGTTTGCCAAATGTTGAAGTCTTCATTTAAATTACAATTTATTTCACTAATCTGAATGGTGGACTCCTCTCCACATGCTCATTAAAAATGTTTGGATTAAAAGGGAAAATTAGACCTAAACATTTATTTTCTTCTTTAACATCAATTTTTGAAAAATGAATTTTTTTCAATTTTGGTTACTTTTATTTTTTGGTTTACAAATAACTGATTAGAAAATGGACATATTAATTTTATTTCTTTTTTTATATTCTGTAATTTGAAAAAGGTAAATTAGTAAAATTTTCTTTGTTTCTTCATTTAAAATAAACCGTGAAAGAATTGTAATTAAATCATTTTTGTTTAAATTGTATATATATTTTTTATTTTAAAACTTTAAACTATAGTTCTTAATTCCCACACTGTATTTTCAATCAAATCAATTATCGAATTGTTCACTGCCATTTTTTAGTTGTATTTAATAGGAATAAAAATGTATAAAGGAAATTAAAAATAAAACATAAAAATATATAAAGTTGTAAAATCGAATAAAATGTTAAAATTATTTATAATAATGGAATTACTTTATTTTAGATTGCTATTTAATATGAATCAAAATTTATAAAATAACAAAAAAATATAAAGATAAAAAATATAAAGGTATAAATTCGAATAAAATGTTTAAATGGTTTATAATAGTGAAATTGCTTTTAATTACTTAACTTATTGTTATGATAATAATAAAACCATTTTTAACAGTTAAACTTCTTATATAATAATATTTATCATTAAAACATTTTTTTACATATTGTTGTATATTTGTCCTTAGTAGTTTTATCAGAAGAAAATAATTTTATAGATTTTTTCTCATTGCATACTGTGCATGTTCTTGTTGAATAATTAACATGTTGAATTTCATTCAGTATATCTACTAATGTAATGTGTGATTGAGTATTTTTATGCTTTTTGAATTTAGATTATAAATTATAAATGGCACTGGCCTCTCCATCCTCCCCTCTAGGTGGCCTATACCTATCAAAAGGTTATACCTAAAACACTACTTTCTAATCTTTACTTTAACCCCCGGAAAGCAAAAGCTAAATCGGCTCTTTGATCTTCAGGTTCCACCGCGAACATTGAAATGTTTGAAATCGCCTTGCTGTCCGAAAAATTTAAAGAAACACTACTCTAAACTACTCACACGCGCAACTAACTGCCACATCAGCGCTTGTCCTGTCATGTTAAAATTAAGCATGATGGTACTCCATTATCTGCTCGAGTGTGCATGGACTTAGTTTTGGGGGATTACCGGCAACCAGAAACATTCCCCGCATGCATGGTCGAACAGCCCCAATATATCCAGGGATACCGCTAGCACATAGGACTGATCATAGGTTCTCACTTGATTGACCATGTCCATGACTGCCATTTACGTTCTCTTACCTTTCATAAAGCCATACTGCTTTGGATGTATACATTGGACTACGTCCAGGTATTCCATCAACCTCTTATTGATGAGACATTCTAACGTCTTCCCCACCACGAACAAGAGCATAATTGGTCTATACCGATCCGCCAGCTAAAAAAACTAGCTGAAGAATGGCACTTTTCGAGCCTTCGGAAGGATTTGGGAAGTTCGCTTCTCGAGGGCAGAGCAATGCCGGCCATATTGGTTTTATAGGCATTAGGAATGCCAAATCTACACTCAGGATCCAGGAACCTGAGTCAGACCTAATCATCAGCCATATTGGTTCTGTTAGTCATCATGTCCACCATATTGGTTCCAGATGACCTTGATCTTGAGCTCATGACCTCATATGACCTTGACCCCAAAAAATAGAAAAAATTCCAATAATTTATTTTAAAATTTATAAAAATCATTTTAAAATATACAAAAATTCCAAAAAAAAATCCAAACTAATTTCAACAAATTAAGAAAAAAAACCCTTGAAACTTGACTCAAGCCCGAAGATGCAAGACCCAAGACTAAAGCCCTTTGACTCAGGACTCAAGGCCATTGACTCAAAGGGCTTGACTCGAAATCTTTGACTCAAGATGCAAGACCCTTAACTCAAGATTCAAGACCCTTAACTCAAGACCCTTGACCCAATACCCAATACTTAAAACTCAAAATGATTCACTCAAAACCCTCGACTCAAGACTCAGGGCCCTTAACCCAAGGCTCAATACCCTTGACCCAAAACCCAAGACTCAATACCCTTGACCCAAAACCCAAGACTCAAGACTCAATACTCAAGACCCAAGACTCAATACTCAATACCCTTAACCCATGACAATCGACCAGAAATTAAAAATTAGAACATTAAAATTTCGAAAGTTTGGTCAAAACAGGGCTTGGAGCCGAAACCAGCACCATGTCCTGTCTTCCGGTCTTTCGGCTGCCATGTTATGTCACCCAACCATCATATTGAATCGAAGTGACTTTGAACTTGACCTTAGTCCTTGACCCTATGACCTTGAATGACCTTGATACCAAAATTAAAAAAATACCCAGAATTCCAAAAACCGCAGTAAATTATAAAAAATATCTAAAATGTAAAAAATTAATTTAACACATATAAAACTTTTTTAAAAATTATTATAACAGATAATTTTAAAACTTTAATTTCTGGTAGTGTCCCCATCACCCTCCTCGAATCAATCACATTTTCATAACCTTTCCCTCCCCTATAGATGTTTCTCATTGGTTTATTAGTCTGCAGGCCTCCAATCACCTCATCCATACTCATTCTGTCAAATGCACTCCATTAGCCATATTGTTTTCTTCGTTAGTCATTTGTTTACTTTCTATCACCTATGTTGGTTTAGTATATTAATTTTCCATTTCCTCACCGGCAAGCTATCAATTTAACCCCCAGGTGGCAGCCACATTTGTTTACATTTATTTAAAATATAGGTGGTGCTGCCTGTACCTGACATTGTATTCTATTTCCATCGCCTAATAAGTTGTGCTAATTTCCCGATTTAGTCACCAGGCGAGCTGACGAGACAAACATTCTCTCATGCTCTGTCATGCCATCTTAACCATCTTAGATTTTGTTTTTTTTCTTAGGTACCTTCCTTTAATTCTGCCATTCCTTCTTAATTTTGTCACTCCGATTAAGTCAACTGTGCTCCACTCACCATCTTATGTTGTATTCATACTCTGCCATTCCACCTCGATTTAGTAGCCTGCTGATTACTGAGTCTCCTCTAACCACCATCTTGGGTTACATCACTTACAATATTTGATTATGTCATATGGTGTTGACATTTAACCATCAAAATACTTTTAATTTCTCATTTGTATTTACTATAAAAATAACTGTGGTATATTAGAGTAACGCCAGTCATGTATGAATTTATTTAGGACCTATCTTTGCTATACACCATACTGAAGCAATTCTGGCCAATTCGACCTTCACCCTGCCCGCCCTCCAAGTCTCAAAGTCAAATTTCTACCTCTTCAACAGCATGTTTTCATGTCTGTTGCATCCAACCTGCTTAGAATAGATTGTGATGGGAATCTATTCTTATTTTCTATACAATTAATTTCAATATTATATCTTAGTTACCTTATTGTTGATTTTAAGCATCCAGAGATGTGCCTACACAGCAAATATTGAAGCACTAACTTTCAAATAATTATTTTTTACACATCATCTCATTAATGTTTTTTATCATGCCCACTTACATTACTATCATGTAGTGACAGATCTGAAAACCAAAGCTATCACATTCTCAATATCCGGGAAGTAGGCATTCTAGGACAAGGTACAATACCACCAGTAGGAAATAAAACTTTTTTTCATCGAAGTCGTATATATACTTTAGACTACTAATATAAAAATAGAATCCTTACATTCTCCACGCCATTCACATAGTGCCTTTACAACAAGATGCTCACTTTTCATGTAGTGAATATAATCTGCTTATACACAGCTCAAGATTGTCTGTGCTAGCAAGCATCCAAACAGAACCCTTGGCCACATTTTATTCTTCTTCTTTTCAAAGAAGTTTTTCTTTCAAAACGTCTACAGTCCCTGGAATGCTATCATCATTGTACAATGCTACATTCACGGTCTCAAATGCTCGTCGACTAATGGGATTTTATGGGATCTTCTTCGACTTCTTCTGTTAACTGATTATTATCGTTTGCTTAATGTGGTCAAGTTATGTACATTTTTGTACCTACAAAGTTATTCCCAATCACATAATCTTTTAAAGTTCCCTTGAATGGTGATTGTTTAAGGTAGAATCCATTCGATGTGGTTTCGCAAGCAGCTAGTACAGGGCATTTCTTAGCTGCAAGATATCTAGCTTTACAGTTCTTGCTATCTCTCTTCAGGCTAACACATCGTTTGAACAGGCATTTGCACTTGACATGTCATTGCATTGCACAGGAAGGTCCCTTAATATAAGTAGTTATTTAATGCTTTCTTGCACCTTGGCTTTGGCAAATATCTTGTCACAGTAACAGCAACGAAGCCTCGATGAAGTCATCGATGGTGGCACTGCTGTAGGAGACCTACCTGAAGAAGTCGAAGGTGCTGTTGGTGTCATGCCTGCAGAAGTCATGGCGACACTCCTGTAGGTGACTCATCCGAAGAAGTCGATGGAGACACTGCTGCGAGTGACCGATCCGAAGAATTCGCTGGCACTGTCAACATCATGCTCGAAGAAGAATTCGATGCCAGAACTGCTGTAGATTTTGTTGCTGGACCCGCAACCTTTGTCACCATAAAATATGAGACTATGTATCTATCAGATGCTATCAAACTAAGCATCACAACTGACCCCCAACTGCTTATAAGATACCCACAAGTAAACCCTATGATGTCATGTTGACAATAAACCAATCACATTACACCAAAAACACATTGTGTGGACATCTACCATCCAACCACAGAGTTGCCACATTACTGCAGCTGGCCAACCACATGCAGGAATCAGCCTCTGACTCCTGCAGAAGGAGTTAGTCGGCAGGAGTCAATCTTTCGATCAATCCTTTGCAATTCTCAACATTCAGCACCACAATCAGTGGAGCATGCACATTCAATCATACTACATGCACTGCAATCAGCACCACATATACTGCAAAAAGCACCACATGCACCGCATGCACCACAATCAGTACCACACACACCACTATCAGCACCACATGCACTGCAGTTAGCACTGCATGCTCTGCAGTTAGCACTATACACCACAGTTAGAACCATAGATAACACCACAGTTAGTACTGCTTTTACTGCAAGATAGTTGCGGTAACACATATGATGAAGCATGATGTTACTCTATCCATACACATTCATGCTGAAGATGAAGATACCACCCACGAATCACGATAGGGAAACCTATTTCCTAATACAGTTAGGTGGTAAGGTACATCATCTCGGGACCATTAAATTGTGGGAAAACATGTGTTCTACTGAGCCTGCTGGAAGAAGAGAGTGACTTTCGGTTCGAGAACTTGTACATTGATCCAAAATCGCCCCAGCAACCGAAATACCAATGATTGGCACAATTACTGCAGGCCTTGGATGGCGTGGGTTATTTCCCTTGCAGTGATAATGAAGTCATTGTGCATCCTAACGAAGCATTTGCTAACTCGATATTTGTCTTCAATTACATTACCTGAAAAAAAAAAAACTTGTTTTCAAAAGTACTTTAGCATAGATAGCACACAAAGATGGACTGCACGTATCTCGGCCAGACTTATACGCGCATACCCAAACAGCTGCTCTGTGACAATGTAAATGTGTTGGTTGCTGTTTCACATGGACGATGTGAATTTGCAGCATGTTTACGATCATGTAAATGCAGACATGATGCTATCAGATTTCAAGGGTCTGTGTGCCTTGTGCTGGAAAGAGAAATATATATTTTTGACGATCATTAAGGACTGGCCTCTATATAGTGGGAGGTATCGACTGGGATTTGATCAGTTCATAGCCGACTATAGAGAATGAGTTATAGCATATCAAAATTAGGGAAAAGTGTCCTCAAGCTGTGTCTTCACAAAGATGAAGATGGTGGTTGTCTAGTACCAAGAAACAGTGTAACTTGTGATGCTGGTAGAAGAATAATTCGAAATGTTAGCGAACCCGAACGATCCAAGAATGCTGCTACAAAACATTTCGTCCTCGAAACTGGCGCTGGGATCATCTCGGAATTGCACAGTATGTTGGCCTAACAAAACACATTATATATGATGGTTTTATTGGACTCATGGTCGGCAATGGACACAGTTAAATCAAACCATCATAATAATGTGAACTAATCTTTGCCATTAAACTTCAAAGATTTAAAAAACACTCTTTCAAAACTATCTGGCCGAGCTCGGGGCGAAGATGCAGTATGTGAAGATGGAGATCGCGTGCAATATGGTAGCCATGGAGCACATAAGAGTGTTCAAAGACAAATTATCGACAGATGGAATGTAGCTTCTGCATAAAATGTAGAGAATCTGAAGAACCTGGAAGGATATATGACACGTACATTCACTACCTCGATTTCCCACATCGTCATGAAAACGAATATTCAAAATTACAGCAGTGACATATTGGATGTCTGCAGCGAACACCTGGGCAAGATCGAAAGTATTTTGGCAGAGACCCAAAACTAAATCTATAAAAGAGAATTACAGCATCAATTTTTATTCAGTGCGATGTCGGACATTGCCAGTGACCTGCATTGGACGATGCAGTCTGTTCACTAGAAAAATTTGCTTGCCAAGAGAGCCAAAATGTCACGCGACATTATAAATGAAGAAATAATTTTTAAACCCTTTACACATTGTCTCACTGTACTCAGGGAGAGCACCCGTAGCATGAAGACCGAAATCGACGATACTGCTAAGCCTATGAAGAAATGAAAACATGATGATGTAAAAACGAATCGGGAGGGTGGATTGGATGCAATTTGCCATCAGAAGAAAAAAGTACGGAAGGGAGTCTTCAATCTCCAGTATTCTTGTTCGCCGGTACCTACGATCATACACATCTTGCAATAATGATACGACATACGGTTTATAAAGGCATAATGGTAAATGGTTCCTCAGTGCTTATGAAAGAGAGTTTCTAACAGATGGGATCATACAAGTAGGCGATTTCAAGACACATGGAACCCCCGGGCTATATGAAATTCTATTTTTCAAGGAGCCCAGGGATTTTACATAATCCAACCTACTAGAATACAAAACGTTACTCAACTGTTACATTCACTTTACCAAGATAACAATCCTGAGACAGGTGTTTATAAGAATGAAGATCATGAAAAAAAAAATCGACATTCTTGCATACCTATTCAGTGGCTTAGCACAGAACACCAACTTCGTATTCTGAGATGACCAAACGAGCTTGTCGATAGGCTTCAAAAAGGGTTGGAAATGACTCCCACACTAACAAGATAATTTCAATCATCGAAGAACTTAAGGTTGGATGCTGCATAGAATGAGTCTACTGAGGGTCGCCAGTGAACTGCACATATCTGCAAGATGTAACTACCACTATCGCATGGTCGTGGTATGTAGGATGAACTACCTATTTCAAGCCGATCTCGTGGAGATGATACCATATGTTCGGGTAAACAAGGACTACAAATACATGTTGAGAGTCATAGATGCTTATAGCAATTCGAAGAATGCACACAATGCCACCAAGGCCATGGCAGATGTATTGCACGAAGGATGATCCCGACAAATCTACAAACCGACCAGGGCAAGTAATTCTACAATACAAAGTTCAAGGCCCTGATAAAAAAGAAAACACAACTCATTATGCTATGCACAGTAATCTCAAAGCTTCTATCATCGAGAGGTTCAACAGGACTCTGAAGGGGAAAATGTGGCATTTTGCTGTGACTGGCAGCTACAAGTGGCTGACACTACTGCCAAAACTTGTTCAGGAGTATAATTCTACCATTCATTCTACCACTCGCATGAAGCCCGAAGATGCCAAGGACATCTCCCTACTTCGAACCATGTACACTGACGTGAAAATGAGGTACCCACACAAGATTAAAGCCAAGGTTGGCGACCTGGTACACATCTTCAAACAGAAAGGCATATTCGAGAAAGGTTTAAGAAGGGAATTCGAACCGTTTTGTGTACGACATATAAGCAACTGTACTCCAAGGACCTACTTTCTCGAAGATCTGAATAATGTTCCCACCCATAGTGGTTTTTACACACAGGAGATTCTGTCTACAAAGTTTGCAGATGTGTATTTGGTTGAGAAGGTGCTGAAATGGCATAACGGATGGTCGTATGTCAAATGGTGGGGTTTCCCGGCGGCCATTTTCCCCTAAAATTTTCCAATTTTCCTTCAAAATCGACCATTTCCCCTCAAGATTTCCTGTTATCATTAAAAAGCACTGAGCATCCCACTTGCAAAAACGAGCCGCAGGAAGGCAGTTTTCCATCCACCGGAAGTATTTAGGAGGCTCGCTTCTCGAGAACAGAGTAGTGGCGACCATATTGGTTTTATAGGTATAGGATATGCCAAATCGATAAACAAGGTCCAGGGTCCAAAGTCAGACCTAATCATCAGCCATCTTGGTTCTGCCAGCCATCTTGTCCGCCATATTATATCCAGATGACCTTAACCTTGATCTTTGACCTTGACTCCATTGACCTTTGACCTTGAACCAATATTTATAACAAATTATTTTTTAATATATGATAAAAAATATACAAAATTAAAATTTTAAATGTCCAGACATAGAGGGGACGAGGGGCTGTAACTGATCAACCACCATGCTATGACGTCACCCAACTGCCATGTTAGACCAAGGTGACCTAGACATTGAACCATTACCTTGACCCTTTAACCATGGCCATGGGTGAACTTGAAAAATAGCTCAAGACAAATTGTAAAAATGTAATAAATTCATAAAAGTCAGTGTGCATGTTACATTACTGACTACTTCAACCATCTTGGATGCAGGTGACCTTGACCTTTGGCTGTAACCTGGTGACCTTTGACCTTGAACTCAAAAATCCGTTTAAAAAACCCAAACATTTCCTAAGAATTTACAAAAAATTAATAAAAATATAAGTATAAATGATTGTTTAGAAATTTTTTTTAAAAACTTACATTTCAGGAGGTCCCCACAGCACCATGTCTAGCAGACGACTGACCCCCTCCAATCAATTACATTGTATTAATAATCCCCTCCCCTTTCCAATGTTTCTCATTGGTTAATTGCCTCTACCCTCCTCAATGGGGCTGCGGTGGCTGAGCGATTAGCACGCTCGCCTCCCACCAAGAGGAACCAGGCTCAATCCCCAGCCGTGCCATCGGATTTTCGTAAGAGGGAATCGTGCCAGACGATACTGTTGGTATGCGGGTCCTCTCGGGGATCTCCCATTTCCCCCGGCCCTTTACTCTGGCACCGCTCCATATTTACTTCAATCACCCTCAATGGCTTTCAAGACCTCGCTGTTAAGAGCCGCCCAAATATCTTCACTCACTCATTCACTCACTCCATCCTCCTCAACATTGCTCATTCTGTCGAATGTACCCCACTTGCCATTTTTTTCCGTTTATCATTTGTTTAGATGTTCATCACATAGGTGGAACTGTTGACTCCGACCAACATGTTAGATCTGGATGACCTCACATATGTAACCTTGACCACATGCCCATGGCCTTGGATCACCTTGAACCCAAAAATAAATAGTAAAGACTTCTTTAAAATCCAAAAAATTACCAAAAATATTTTTAAAATGAAAAAAATGACATAGATGTGTTTTTTTCATGAATCTTTCAACAATCTCACTATATTCCCATCAAACAGCACCACTCTCAGCACCACAATCAATATCACATGCACCACAATCAGCACCACAACCAACACCAAATGCACCACAATCAGCACTATATGCACAACTATCAGCACCATAATCAGCACCACAATGAACACCACGCGAACCACAATCAGCACCACAATCATAATCCTTGGATCAATCTCAATCCTTCGATCAATGACAAACCATTCATCCATCTTTCGCAATTTTTCCATTCATCTTTCATAGTCTTTCGCAATGCGCCCATCAGTCTTTCACAATCTTTCCACCAATATTTCAATCTTTCACAATATTTCAATAAATCATCAATCCATGGGTTTGTCGCCTGTCTCTATCCATACATATAAAAAAAACAGATTCATCAACTGTTTCCAAAATTTGTACGTGTCGACAGAAGTAATGTTTTGTATTCAGTCAACTATTCATGCATTTGTTGTATGTTAAGTCTTTATTATCATTATATAATATGCAAATATTTCCATTAATAGTCGAGTGCTCATATCATCACTTTAAAGTTGTGAGGGATAAAAGAATACGACACACTAATTTAATGCAAAACAATTTTAATACTAATTTATTATTATTTTGGAACTATAATTTCAGAAGAAAGCAGTTATTCACATCATGTGATACATCCCCGTTCCTTCAGTTTACTAATGATTGAAGATTATTCAACAATGAGTGAGAAATACCCACGTTTTCGAAGGTAAATCAAATATCTGATTCTATCAACAAGTTCTACTGTGCGATGCAGATCACTCATTCTGTCATTAACTGTCTCGTCATAATCGCCTGTCGAATCGATACCTATCAATGCAGCAAGATGTATTACCGGTAGCTCTTGCTGACTCCCAGTAAACGAATCCTTGTATATCTCGGTATGTTCTTTCAATATATCGCCTTGCACAAACTGCATGAGACCAATGTAATGCTTCATCGCGTGAAGAGGGCTCTTCATACAGGTTGTTCTCTCATGCTGACGAGCATTTTGACCATAGGTGAAAACTCGATCACAGAATCGGCACTGGCGACAAACAGTTAGCGATGATGCAGGTCGTGGCTCCATGATCGTTGAGATCAAAGGCAATCTTTGTATTCGCCATTCATCTTGGTGATATGAGAAGAGATCGCGTCCAAATCGATGTTCACCTCACAGTGTCAGAATGTCAACCGTCATTTTTCTTCTATATAATCGTGGTTCTTTTTACAGCAAAAAACCTAGCTTGTGCCCACAAAAGGCCTTCCGCTGTAAAATTTACACTTATGTAAAAAAAATATGGAATCACTCTGAGAAAACCCACATACTTATCCGTCCCAGGAGAAAATATGCAAACTTAATGCACATGTCGTGAAAGTGTCTGATTTCAGAGAGACTCCAATGATACCTTATAACCTGTGGCCATACCTCATTAATGCACAAGTATTGTTTCTATTCAAGTCATTCTAAATTATGTCCCACCATCCAGGTTATGTTAGGCATCACATGATATCCTTCCAGACAATTACCAAACGGAATCCTAGGCATTATTTTAATAGGTTTTATTTAGAACAAACCATAACCAGCATAGTTCTGATGGAAAGCTACAAAGAAATAAGGCAGCATGTGATGAACAACTTCTGTATATAATAACCAGTTTCCTTAGTTTATGCTTTTACATACATCATTAGGAAAACTGGTTTAATGAGACAGTCTATCCAAAGTTTGCCTCTTAGACTTCTGGATGCTAAATCCTCAAGAGTTATGAAATCAATGTTATTTGCTCGTTCAAATGTATCAAACACACCTATCCACGCTTCTTCTGCTATCATACGAAAAACTATTGCAACTATTTCATGACCTCTGCTAAACCACTGTCTGTTATTAGTGTACCGGCAGAACCAATGCAGCTCATTTATAAATACTTACCCCCGAGTAGCAGTTCTACAGCGGATAATTTTTGAGGATACACCCATATTTTCTGTACCACCACTTTGTACAGCTGTTGGACACAAGTAAATACAGACACACCTTGACCCGCTAGCATAGTAAGGCGCTGAGCATCGACAAATGTTTCATCATTGTATTGGGATGTGAAGGGATCATGTCTAGTGTAGTTGATATTTTACGTTAGTGGATGGTTTCAGTTTTCTCCCAGCTTCACGAATTCCCAGAAAGTTGTACCCGTGATATTCTGGGCATTCACCATTGGAGAGAATGTCGTTCAGAAATTAAAAATCCTCCTGTCTTGGATATTCAGAAGAAATCACGCGTATATAAAGAAACTTTGGACATGGCAAGGATTTCGGGATAGCATTCTCAGTCATAGTATGTTTAGTAGAGCGACATAATTGAATATTCGATGCTCATATGTGATAACTTTAGACATATGTGTATCTGCACTTGAATTATTTGAGCTATTTTTGCAAAGATTCATCCTGGATCTGTTTCATCATTATTATTGTTTTGTGCGACGGGCACTGCCATGTAATTTGTGGTTAGCTTACGATTCTGTTATGAAATGACAACATCAAAGTTGTATACTACAGTTTGAATAAAAGTGATAGTTTTGAAGTTAAAATTAAAATTATGATGCCAGTTAGTGCCATTTTAATGTGACATTACATGCAATATTCTAAAACATATTTCAGTGCTTGAGGTGTGTTAATTTTAGAAATAAAAATGCTGAAATTTGGCCAATAGTTAAATGGTTATTTGAATGTTCTACATTTAAGAAACCACAGATGTCATTATGAATTATGAGAATTGCTCAAAAATATTTAACTGCTAGCTGGTGTTTCCTTAAAGTATACACCAGTAGTAGGGAAATGGCGAGTTGTACACAAGGGGATGGGAAGAAGAGCTGGAGCCGGGCCTGCCGCCATATTGTTACGTCACCATCCGCCATTTTTGAAGTCATTGAGCTTTAACCCATTATCCATGACCTCTGACTTTGACCTTTGACCTTGACCTTTGACCCCAAAAACCCAAAACAATCCCAAAAAACCCTAAAAATTGCGAAAAAGATTCTTAAAAAAATATTTAAAAATTTATTACAAAAAATTAGTTTAAAAAAAATTCAAACATTTACAAAAAATATTATTAAAAAGTTTAAATATTAAAAAATATATTATTAAAATTATTGGAAATAAAAAAAATATATATTATTAAAAATATTTAAAACTTTATAAAAAAAATTAAAAACTTATATGTATTACTGGAGGCAGCCATCTTGGTAGGATACCACCATCTTGGTAGGTAACTGCCATCTTGATAGGCAACCCCCATATTGGTAGACATTACCTGTCCGCCATATTGGAAGCCAGTGCCCATTAGCAATTGAACTTAGACTCGTTACATTCACCTTGACCCAATGACCTCGAAAACAAATACTCGAGAAAAATACATAACAGTTATCAAGCATATTACATGACAGACTATTAACACCATATTAGATACAGATTACCTTGACCTAGACCCCACAACCTTGGATGACCTTAAAAACAAAAACTCGAGGAAAAACGCACAAAAGTCAACAAGCATATGACATTACAGACTACTACCACCATATTAGATTCAGACTACCTTGACCTTGACCCCACAAGATTGGATGACTTTGAAAACAAAAACTCAAGAAATAAAGAACAAAAGTTTGCAAGCATATGACATTACAGGCTATTACCATTATATTATATACAGGTAACTTCGACCTTGACCCCAAAACCTTGAATGACCTTGAAACAATAACTAGATAAAAAATACATAAAAGTTAACAAACATAAGATGGTACAGACTACCTCCAACATATTGGAACCTAGTAATGTAGACGTTGACACCATGACCTTGAATGAACTTGAAATCAAAAACTCGAGAAAAAATTCATAAAAGGCCACAAGCATATTATGTTACTCTCAACTGTGTTAATTTGTCGATTTCACTGCCAAACGAGCAGTCGACATATATATTTATATACATAAAAAATTCTATAACTTTCCACCTTATTTTTAAAAAATATTTTTTACAATCAAAACAGGAAGCTAGTGGCCTGGCAGGTAGGCAATCCACATCCCACGGAACATGTTTCTATGATGAAAGACGGACAATGTTTTCATTGAATAATTACGATAAATAACCTAACTTCACGAATGTACATGACGCTTTGCGCGTGTAAAATACAGCTGGCGCTATCGGTGTTACATCATGTAGTTAAGGGGGTAGATTCCTAAATTTTCATTGCGTATTATGTACGCATTTTATGTCGTGAATTAAATGTAAAACACCACTATTAGTCTGAAACCACCGACTAACTCCACTTGCATACTCCGTATGAAAATTTAAACAAAATTATACGTACAACGTATGGTCTACGAGGAGTCGTAAGGGTCGTAGGCACCCTTGAAGTTGGAGCTAAAACCTGTGTTTATTGTAAATACCACAAAAAGTATTTGAAATGGAACAGTGGCATTTAGGATAATGTGTATATGCAACCTCTGCAAATCCTATCGCTGCCATTACAAGTTTACACGCGCAAAGCGTCGTGTACATTCGTGAATCTAGGTAATTTATCGTGACTGTGTAGTGAAAATGTTGTCCGTCTTTCATCATAGTAACATGTCTCATGTTGTGAGTTGCCTACCTTCCAGGCCACTAGCTTTCTGTTTTGAATTATGTCGCCACGGATTTCTCACAAACGGTTCACCCGAGAGTATTCGGACAAGACGACTTTTTTTGTTAATGTAGACGTGCTGATTAATGAATCCATGCAATAAATCGCTTACGATTGTTTGTTAACACGATTCGTGCAAACACAGGGTTGCAACCCCCATTTCCCCAATGTAAGGGGATGCTATTACCAACCACGTTTCTCGAGTTGTACGATTTCCATTATACAAAACACTATTCGCCGATTAGTCGCAAGTAGTTTCTAAAATATTCAACTTAAGGTATTTCAAATTCCGACTTTTGAAGGCACACAGATCCCTTAATAATCAATTTCGGAAAACGTAGTTTTTTTCATTTTCGTCTTATATTTTCCTAAGGAATCACCTGCTGGTGTTTGTCGGTGTCTTTCAGACTCACCCTGTGTGTGTATGTATGTATGTATATATATATATAATTTACTAACATATTTCGTCAGTGTGGTTTAATTTTTCCTTTTATGGCCCCATTCAAACAGATATTTTATATAGTTCCTTGATCACATTACCGTGCAATTATATCTTCGACAGTTTCTTCCAGACAAGTACTTCGCTCAGCTTTAAATCATGGTCACACTTAAAACAGACAACTGACTTTTGCCAGACCATCCCCTCAAAAGACTGACCCAGAATAACGAAATGCCCCAATTACCTATTTATGGAGCAAATATCCCATAATGACCCATTTGCAAAGTAAAATAACCCGTAATAGCCAATTTTCAGAGCAAAATGGCCCATAATGACTCATGTGCGGAGGAAAATGACCCATTATAACCCATTTGCGGAGCAAAATGACCAATAATGGCCCATTTTCGGAGCAAAAAGACTCATAATGACCAATTTGCAGAGCAAACTGACACATCGACCCATGACCCATTGACCCATTGGTCGATGCGCAACGTGGACTTCGTACTGAACAATGCAGCACCACGACAGGCCACAACCATGCTTCCCAATTGGTGGTCGCGCGAAAATGACTCTTCGTACAGACCACCCTCTCATGCCGACGAACATTTTGAACATAGGTGAAAACTCGATAGCAGAATCGGCACTGTCGACAACCAGTTAGTGCTTATGCAGGTCATGACTCCATGATCATCGAGGTCAAAGGCAGGCCTTCGTATTCACTATTCATCTTTGCGGTATGGAAGCATTTTGAGAAAACCCAAATACTCTTGTCGCCCTGGAAATCACACACAGGTACAAAATTTTGTAATCTGTAATTATGTATAGAATATATATGATATAAATGTACATAATTATATAGAGAATATTTATAATACAGGAATAAACATAATTATGTATAGAATTTAAATATTATTGAAATATGTATATAATTGAAATATGCTTATATATGTAAAGGATATATATAATAAAAATATGCATACATATGTAAAGGATATATATGATATAAATATGTAATATTACGTATAGAATATATGTGATATAAATATACATATATACATATATAATTTTATTTTGTACCTGTGTGTGTCCTTCCAGAGTGACCGAATATTTGGGTTTTCATGGTTTGGTGCTTCCATACCGCGAAGATGGATAGTGGATACGAAGGACTGTCTTTGATCCCGACGATTATGGAGCCACTACCGCCATAATAGCTAACTGGTTTCCGACAGTGCCGATTCTGGTATCGAGTTTTCACCTATGTTCAAACTGTTTGTCGGCAGAGAGGGTGGTCTGTACAAAGAGTCCTTTTCGCGTGACGACCAATTGAGAAGCATGGTTGTAGCCTGTCGTGGTGCTGCATTGTTCAGTACAAAGTACATGTTTCGCATCGACCAATAGGTCAATGGGTCATGGGTCAGTGGATCATTTTGCTCCGCAAGTGGGTCATTATTGGTAATTTTCCTCCCAAAAATGGGTCATTATGGGTCATTTTGCTCCTAAATGGGTCTTTATGGGTCATTTTGCTCCGCAAATGGGTAATTACGGGTCAGTTTACTCCGCAAATCGGCCATTATGGGTAATTTCGCTCTGCATATGGGTCATTATGGGTCTTTTTCTCCGCGAATGGGCCATTATGAGTCACTTTGCTCTGAAAATGGGTTATTATGGGTAATTTTACTCCACAAATGGGCCATTATGGGTCATTTACTTAGGTCATTAGGTCATCGGGTCATTCAGGGTGAGTCTTTTGAGGGGACGGTCTTGGAGGAGTCAGTTGTCTGTTTTAAGTGTGACCATGATTTAAAGCTAAGCAAATAATTTGTCTGGAAGAAACTGTTGAAGATATAACTGCATGGTAATGTGATCAAGGAACTATAAAATGTGTCTGTTTAAATGAAAGCATAAAAGTAAAAATATATTAAATCTCACTGACGAAATGTGTTAGTAAGTTTATGTATAGAAAGAGTTTATGTATATGATGCAAGCGAATGATTGTAAGAAGTTTATTGTAGAGCTTACCTATACATACGTACCTTCGCCCACTGCTGGAAAATTTCATGGAAAACAGCGTTGCTACTGTGGAAAGATCTTCAGTAAAAGCTGCCAAAGCTGCCATACCTGGCGACATGAGAGAACTAGCTGTACGAAGATTCTTTTTCGCGCGATTAAGCATTACGACGATGGGTACATGCAGTTTGTGCAAGGCGATACAACGAAGGAACATATTGAGCTCTGTAAGGTTTCGTCTACTAGAAGCCAGCAAGTGATGTCAATACGTCCTGCTACATCGATGGGTACTGTATCCGCAGACGACTATGACGAGATAGATAATGCTAAAGACGGAATGATTGAGTCAGTTTATGCGGAATGTACACTTGCAAGGCGTGCACGTGGCGTCGACGACTTTAAAAATAAACAACCATCAATTCAAACTACTGATAAACATATTCCTCCAGCTACAAAGAAAAGTATACTTCTAATTGAGACTGAAGCAGTAAGTGAAGACGATCACGAAGACAGCATTAATGATGACTATGACGACAGTGATAGTGTTGAAGACGATGATGATTCCCTCGACCTTTCCACACATTTCCCCAACGAGTTTTATTCGACAAGTGATGCGAAGAAGGCAGAAGACGCCGGTTATACTGACTACATATTTCCCGAAAACCAAAATTAACTTGTAGACAGACTTAGATATTTGCTTGAGCTTCAAAAATGTGGGGATTACTCGAAAATGAAAGAAATGGTTTCGATCATTAGATAACTTAAGGATCGGGGTTATATCAGATGATGTGATGAACTGCTTTCTTTTGAAGTTGTAATTACAAAATAATAATAAACTACTGTAAAATAATTTGTTTTTCTTAATTTTCTTGTGTCGTATCCTTCCATTGGCGTTAAAGTTTTTTTCTATTTATTTATTATATTTAATAAATTATGAATGTAGTCAAAATTCTGCATTATGCATGTAGCTATATGGCTGATAAAAATTATTTTTTTTAAAGATAGGATGAAAAATTATAGTTTTTTATGTATATAAATATAAGTGTCTACAGCTCGTTTGGCAGTGAAATAGAAAAATTAACACAGTGGTCAGTAATATAATATGCTTGGTGTCCTTTATAAATTTTTTCTCGAGTTTTTTATTACAAGTTCATTCAAAGTCATGGGTTCAAGGTCGAGGTTACTGGCTTCCAATATGGTGGCGGTAGTCTGTAAAATCATATGCTTGTTGACTTTTATGTATTTTTTCTTAAAAAAAATTTTAAGGTCATGGGTCAAGGTCGAGGTAGTCTGTATCTACTTTGGCGGTCGTAGTCTGTAATGTAATATGCTTGTTGACTTTTGTGTGCGTTTGGTCGAGTTTTTGTTTTCAAGTCATCCAAGGTTGTGGGGTCAAGGTCAAGATAGTCTGCATCTAACGTGGTGGTAGTAGTCTGTTATATAATACGGTTGTTGACTTTTATGTATTTTTTCTCGAGATTTTGGTTTCAAGGTCATGGGTCAAGGTCAAGGTAATCTGAATCTAAAATAGTGGCAGTAGTCTGTAATGTAATATGCTTGTCGACTTTTATGTATTTGTTCTCGAGTTTTTGTTTTCAAGATTATTTAAGGTCTTGGTTCAAGGTCAATGTCATGGGTAAAAGTTGAATTGCTAGTGGGCACTGGTTTCCAAGATGGTGGACAGGTGGTGTCTACAAAAATGGCTGTCATCTACCAAGATGGTGGTTTCCGGTAATGCACATGAAATTTTTAATGATATTTTTACAAATTTGTAAATGATTTTTTATAATTTTTTAGGATTTTTTGCAATTTTTTGGGATAATTTTGGGTTTTGGCGTCAAAGGTTATATTAAAGGTCAAGGTAAAAGGTCATGGATCAGAGGGCAAAGGTCAATGACTTCCAAGATGGCGGACGGTCCGTTTCCTGCTCCGCTCTCACATCCCCACGCGCTGATCTCGCCATTTCCTTCTACTTACACTACATTTTAATAGTACCGTACATAAAAAATTAAGACGTCAATTTTGAGGTTTTTAGCACGTCTGCTGAACTAAACTGCGGCTGGCACCGATAGGCATCGCTTGGGAATGCTGAGTCACGTCACGCGTCGCGACCCCTGCTTGCTGCGTGCAGGTGCATCAGAGTAGTTTTAGCAGTCACATCCTGCTGCGTGCAGCGAACAGCAACTCCTGTAGCGGGCCAGCTGACCAAGACGTCTGCCAGAACAAAATATAATATTTGCGCCTAAATTATGTAAAAGTTGCCATAAGGTCCTGAATGATTAGAATTAGTTTGTGTGTTCGAGACAAGGACGCTAGTGAGCTGTAAGGGCGACACTGACACCAACACCGAGTTTATCTCTCTGTCTCACATTCAGGAGGTCACGTGTTCGATCTCGGTCAGCCACACAGGGGAGAGTACCCCCTTCCTAAGTGGTTTTATATCCTCATTCCAAACAAGTCCTGTTGTAGCACCGTAATAATGCGGACCTTCTCGATTTCTCTCACAATGGATTAATATTTTGAATAGTCTCGAGTCACTAAAGGATATGTATATAAATACATAATTATAATATGTATAATTATTCATAAATGCATAATCGCTTTTATTCACAAGGCACTGCACTGATGTGCAGGCTTTTTGTTCTGCGTATAGCTATGTAACAGTATACGGACGGTGGCTGTACAGTTTTAGTTAGTCGGGAGCAAAATGTTTTCCTTGAGAGCTCATATGATTAGTGTGTTCTTCCTTGGGTAAATACAAGTTGTGAACACATTACGTTGCTCCTGCTAATAACGCGTACTTTACCACAATTCACACGCTAGTACAGCGGGTTCTCTCAACAGGCAGGAAAAAAATACCTTCTTTTTTTTTATGTAAGTTTTGGTCCTATGTAATAACTTTCCTAAGAATTCTTATTCACGCGGTATGCGGAACAGTTGGCTGAGCATAAAAGATATATTGTAATATCAAACCTATCAAATATCGCCTATAAAACATTACGTTATAAAGGTGGATGCTCATTGCTTACCTATAAATTACTATTGCGAACAAATTTTATTCTAGTTTTCGACCGCAAAGCTATAAAATTAAAGCTCTCAAAGATATTTATTCAAGGCCTACAGCACTCACACACTTATATGAGTTGTAGGGAAATTTATTTTCAGGGGTTTGAGAAATGCGTTTAGCTTTCTTATAAAAATCCGAAAAGAATAAATAAAATATGTAATTCCAATTTTATGTTTGAGAGTAGAGTAGGCATAATGTATAATATAATTTAGAACCAATTATCCTGTCTTTACAGAAATGAAGAGAGATCAGCCCGTTATAATTTTTTCTTCGGAAAGTGAATCCAGCTTGGAATTTTCTGAAGATCCAACGTTTCGACCCACATCAAGTGGAAGTTCTGCATCGAGTGAAAGCAATGAAAGTGAAACTTCTACCAACGAAACTGTAAGGACATCTAAACCAAGCACTTATAAAGGTATAGTTTCAAAAAAGCAGGTGTCAATTTCCAGGAAACTAGTCGAGAAATTTGGTAATTTAGAAGAACCAACTTGGTACACAGACAGAGTTCCAGTGTCTGTTGGTAATTTTTTCATGAATCTGGACACACCGTACCATTTTTTCAACTACTTTTTCGGAGATGAAATATTTTTGAAAATACTTTCATAGTCTCAGCTCTATGCCATCCAAAAAGACCCTGACAAATCTATCATGATAAACAAGAATGACCTAAAAAAATGTTTTGTTAGAATTTGTAATATTATGTCAGTGGCTCACTTACCTTACACGAGACCATACTGGAATTCTTCTTTGGGAAATTTTGTAATGCAAGAGACCATGAGTTGTAACAAATTTGAAAACATACGTACAAACTTGCACTTCAGTAATAATGAAGATGCTATCTCTTCAGGCCAACCAAGTCATGACCGCCTCCACACAATTAGACCTGCCATAAACCATCTGAACGAGAAATTTGCTACTGTGCCAATGGAGGAATCTCTTTCATTAGACGAACAACTTTGTGTTACGAAAGCTAGGCACTACCTCAAACAGTGCATGCTTATGAAACCGCACAAGTGGTGTTATAAGTTGTTTTTTTTTTTTTTTGAGCATAGTGTCAGGTTTTGCTTAAGTTTGAAGTATATCCTAGACTGGAAAATTATTAATCACAACGGTTGGAGGGTGAAAAAGACCTGGGAGCCTGTGCCAATGTAGTAGTTAGACTGTGGGTGATTCATATAAAAAACACCACAGGCTTTATTTTCATAATTATCTCACAACCCCAGGCCTCATGGTATTTTAAAAAATTCACTGCTTGGGAACTGTGCATTAGAATAGATTGTCTGGAGTGAAAGTTCCAAGTCAAAAAGAACTTCTCAAGAAAGAACAGGTTATTCTTCAAAATGCATCTCAAGAACTGGTGATGTGGATTTGTCATGTGCAGTTTGGAAAAACAACAAATTTGTGACACTTGTCAACATTCGCAGGTGAAAATACTAAATGTAAAGTGTTTAGATTCGATAAGAAGAAAAAAGAAACTATAGAGGTTGAGTGCCCAAACGTAGTATGTATTTACAACAAACACGTGGGTGGTGTAGATTTGCTCGATTCGATTATCTGGAGGTACAAGATCAAACTACGATCCAAAAAGTGGTAGATGGAGTTGTTCTATCATTTCATAGATTTTACCTTCGTGAACAGTTGGTTACTCTACAGAAGTGTGCTTCAAGAGAGAGAGAGAGAGAGAGAGAGAGAGAGAGAGAGAGAGAGAGAGAGAGAGAGAGAGGAGCTGACAGTAACATGGGTCTGAGCAACTTCAGGGAAGAAGTAGATGTAGCTCTTTGTCGCATGGGATACAACAACAACAAAAGCGAAAGACCAAGTCAAGAATTAGAAAACGCACTCCAAAAAAAGAATAAAAAAGCAAATGCTGCACCAGTACCAACTGCAGACATCCGATTATATGGCTATTGTCATTAGCCAGTTTCAGAAAATTCTCGTCAGCGATGCAAGATTCCTGTGTGCAAATCGCTTTCAATCACAAAATGTAAAAGTGCCGTGTGCATCTGTGCTCCAGTGGCCGAAACCAGGGCGGCTGTGGGTGGGGTGGGGGGGGGGGGCATTGCTCCCCTGCATTGTGGGTGGAGCTTGTCAAACACACCCCCGTCACAGCGAAAGTAAGCCGTCCCAAACTGCCAACATTTTGTCAACTTCATATGGTTCCTTCGGTTTTACTTTCGTTCGATGTGCAGGGATAGCCGTCACATCACTCTTCTCCTGAAGACGACCCACGAAGTCGATGTCGAACACGCGTCCAGAACATAAGGCGTAGGCTAGCCAGGCCCTTACCCCAGGCTCATTTCTTCATGGTACACGGGTCTCGTTATTAGCATCAACCATAAAACAGACCTGCACCAGGGCTCACTCGACGAAGACGTAAAATATTAATCTCTTTTTCAAAATTGAACCTTGGGAAGGCTTGCTTAAATTTCAAACCTTTTTTCCATTTACATATAAAATCTCTATACTTCATTCGTTAGATACAGGTAATAACCATTAAATATTTATGACTTTACATATGCGTACATTTTATTTATGTGCTCATTTAACTTTACATATTTGCACAAATTTTAACTATGTACTCATTTAACTTTTGAGTAGAGTATACCTGTTTACAAAATGTTAATACTCTCTCTTTTAAATTTCCCTTCAATACACACTGGAAAACTAATATATCTTAAAAAAAAAAAAAAAAAAAACAATAATCTTAAAATCTTAGGGTGCTTAATAAAACAATTTGACATCTTTCAATGACGACAGTATGGAATTCATAAAAGGGAAGGGCAGAGGACAGCCTTCTTATGTTGTGGGTACGTGATATTTTTACATTGGGAGATATTAACCTTTTCGAATTTGTTCGGAGAATGAGGATATTCAATCAATATTGTCATTGGCGAAAGGAACCTCACTATTTGAAACGGCCCTCGCAATTTCACAGCCAACTAAGCAATAAAATTATCAGTTTTGAACTGAGGTGGTGAGCCTCGACTAAAATTAAATCACCAGGTTTCAAGGTTACATCTTTGTAAACTACGTTACTTTTTGGTTCCATTTTCTGGTGATACGCAATCAAATTGCGTGTCACATCCATCCATATTTCTTCCAGTTTTTTGCTATTCACATTTTTTAAACAAATACTGTTGAGTGACCACACATTTAGTAAAGGGTGCATCAATCTTCGCCCCAAAACACTTCAGCTGGTGCATACTTGTGTGCACTATGAATCAAATTATTGAAACACAAAAACAGTAGGTATAATACATCATCCCAGTGATGTTGCGTATCTGACTGAAAACTGCGTAAGGCAATCTTAATTTTACAACTAACACATTCTACTAAATTTGCCTGTGGATGGTACGGGGCAGTTTGAACCATCTTTACTCCCCATATAAAATTTAGATCTCTGAATTCTTGCGACAAAAAATACGTAGCGTTATCTGTTATTACATATTCAGGTGCACCAAAAACACTACATAACAATTACATTACAACTTTACAGATTTCAACTGCCTCTATGGTGCGTAGCAGGAAAAATAAACAAAATTTGCTGAAACTTTCTATTATTACTAGGACAAAGACATAACCTGATGTACTCCGGGGCAATGGACCCATGATGTCTAAATACACTCGTTCCCAAGGATATGTGGTTACCATACCCGCATACTGCCTTCTGGTTTTTGATTTTTCGGTTTAGTGTGTTGGCACACGTAACAACCTTTTACCCAGTTTTCAAGGTCAGTGCGTACTCCTGGCCACGTAAAATTTTGTAATATGCAACAGATGGTTTTATCGCGTCCTACGTGTCCTCCGTAATAAGATTCGTGGTAATATTTAAACACCATCGCCCTCAAATTTTCAGGTACAAAAATTGTGAATTTTCCTCGTCTCGTCCATTCACCTAGAAAACCTTTATGGTTAACATATGGCGAAGTTCCATTCTTAATTACAGACAAAATTTGCTGACATTCCTGATCAGCATTTTAATATCCTTTAATGTCAGTAAACACGCTTGGCAATTGTAACGTATTCAATTTTGAAACGTCTGTGTTTCCTACTGCTGGCCTTGACAGTTCACTATCAATGATCCCTACACTCTCTACAGATGCCCCATTCTTCACCTGCTCGTCACCTTGCTCGAACTCTTCGGCGCAATACATGCAAGACAACGCATCTGCTACTGAATTATCAACCCCGCGAATGTGCTGCACATTAAATTTGAAACGGGCCAATCTTACCAGCCAACGTGCCAACCTGCCTGCAGGCTTTTGCGATTTTAATAACCAGCTGAGCGCTTGGTTGTCCCTGTACAACGTGAACGGTGCGTGATCGAAATAATCGGCAAACTTTTCCATAGCCAAATACAACTTAAGCATTCTTTTTCATAAATAGTAGATTTACGTTCTGCTTGAGCCAATAATTTACTGGCGTACGCTATCGGTACAAAATGACCAGTTATCTTCTGATTTAAACACACTGCTATTGCCACAGAACTGGCATCGTAGTGCAAAAAGAACTATTCAGGAAAATTCGATAAATGCAAAATGGGAGGATTTGCTAACATATCTTTCAATTTTTGAAAAGCATATTCCTGGTCTCCGTTCCACTGAAACTGCACGTTTTTTTCTTTTCAATTTACGTAAAGGCTCTGCAAGATCGGGAAAATTCGGAATAAACTTACTATAAAATGCTACCATACCTAAAAATATTTTCCCCTTCGTACATTCTTAGGCTGCGGAAAATTTATGACTGATTTCTTTTCCGGATCTGTTGGCAAACTTCCTTCGGAAATTATGAATCCCAAATAACGCACGTGTTGTTGTGTCCGGCTTTACCCAGTGCGTCTAATACTAGCCGCAAGTGTTGAAGATGTTCCTCTAACGTATTACCGTCTATGCACACGTCATCTATGTATGTGAATACAAACTCATATAGATATTTTCCTAATATGCGAGTTAACACTTTAGACATACACTGTGGTCTGGAATTTCCTCCTATCGGTAAAAAGTCCACTCATACAAACCCCACTATGTATAAAACACTAATGGTACCCTACTGTTGGGATGTAACTCACACTGCAAGAATGCCAAATTTAAATCCAAAACAGTGAAGTACTTTGCCTTTTGCAAATGTTGAAATACAGTTTCCATGACGGGTACCGGATAGGAATCCACATACCATTTTATTTATTTTCCTTTAATCACAGATAACTCTAAACTGTCCCTGAGTTTTCTTGGGAAGTAGAAAAAATGGGCTTGCATACGGACTTGTGGAATTTTCTATGATTCCCTGCTCTTGCAATTCTGTGATCAAATTTTTTAATACTTTAATTTTGGGTGCCGACACACGATAAGGCACACACACTACACAGTTTTAATTTTACTCGAATCTTTTTACAATGCCCAAACTTCGACGTAAGCACATCTTTATATTCCATTTTAAGCTGTTCTGACACTTTTGCTACCTCTTCAGAATGCTGAAGTAACTGAATTTTATGGAAATTAGAAGGTTTTACTTGCAAATTTACTACTGTTTTGGGGGAAAAACTAAACCGTATTTTCTTCTTTGCTACGTCAATGCATGCGTGCATACTATCAAAAAAATCGATACCTAAAATCACATCATGTGACAGATGTTCGAAAACACGGAACGCTATTTTCCATGAAAAATTTTCTATTTTTACTTTCATTGCTGCTGTTATGTTTGACTTTATCAAGCATCCGTCGGCTAGGGACAATACTACCGATGCGTCCCGTTTTAAATGCACAGTTCCAAGCGGCACATCCCGCATGATTGTATTCAAGATCTGTTGCCTTATAAGTGTCGCTGAAGCAGCCAAGTCAACCAAGCCTGACTTTGTTACGTTTGCAATCACAAGCTTTACATTCAGTAGACCAATTTTGTTACATCGATTGGTGTTTGTCACTGCGCCTATTCCTGCAGGTTTTCCCTTTAACGGACAATTAAATTTAAAATGTCCAGTATTACAGCATCTAAAACAAATAATATATTTTACGGTTTTACGATATTCAGACTTTGTAACACTTTCTGAATTTACTTTTACGTCTGACTGGCCCCCGTTTTCAAGTAGCTTCTCTTTCCCGTCACTATCCGATTTCTTATAGAAACATTTTTCCTTTGGATGATTATTTCTAAAACAAATTTGACATATTTGTTTAACCTTTTCCTACACAGAATAACCTTCGCTTTTTTGCGCTTTATAAAGGCATTTAGGCTTCGGATGATTAGTACGAGAACAGATTTAGCATTGCCGTTTAGATGTTACTACTTTATGCTCTCTTTGCTTACAGTCACCAATCGTTAATTCCACTTGAATTGCTAAAGCTAATAATTCATTTAACGTATTCGGCTTTGAAACAAATGTAAAATATTTACTTTTCTCCGGCAACATTAAAAAAAAAAAAACCAGTATTTTCACCAAATCCGCTTCCGCACACGGCAAACCTAAAACTTCTACCCATCTAATAGTCTTGCTGACAAACTGCTGCATTAACTCATTTGGACTTTGAAATCTTTCCAATATTTCCATACTTGGTGTACTAAAGCTACTGATGAACCCTTCTGTCTCAACATTATAGTGGCATACAAAAGCACGATTTCACAAATATGTAAAGATGCGATTCTAGACATTTGCACCAAAAGATTTACAGCTAACTTCAAATTCAGGCTGCGAACTACCTCTATACTATCCACCAAATGAGGTGGCAAGTGTTTTACATTTTTAAAGATGCTAACTGCATCGGACTTACCTGCTTGTTAAGCAGTTACGTCTCCTTTCCTAACTAGCTCCCTCATATGTTGTCAGAGGGTATATATTCCGTCGTCCGTATTGAACGACACCCCCGCGTCGGTCAGACTTTCCTGCAGAGCTTCCTTAGACAGTCTCTGAATCCACAATGAATGGATACCTGTAGAAGTCATTTTGTGAATGAGTTTATGCACCACTACTAATAAAATTCACTCTCACGACCAATGAAGCAAAATCAAGGGCGTTTGTACTATTTCGTAACTCTACAAAATTCCTAACTTTGCTTTCCTTTTTAACTTCTCTGCATTGAGGAAGCAGAGTGGCGCAGAGTTCTCTATCTTGTAGGTGACGGTGTTTGCAAATACACACAGGACGAGGTCTTTGTCTCAGTGCTTCCTGAATGTAGGTGGTTAAGTTTGAAAAAAGCTGAGAGCCCCCCCTCCCCCCCCCAATGGTGTCAAAAAGGGATTTCGGTTGGTTCCAGTGAAAATGTTAGAATTATTTGTTTCCTTGGTTTTTTATATAATCATTTGCATAATTTACAAAGTCCCCCCCCCCCCAAATCCCACAATAAATAATTTTTTATCAAAAATAAGTTTCTATTTAAAACTTCTTTCCAAAATTTAAATTTTTTAAAAATTACATTTCTTTCCAGCTATACGCAGATTACATAAAAATTTTCCTTTAAATCATACTTAACTAAAATGTTGACAGAACAGCAGTTCCTGCCCAAGTGAATACCCTGTGCTGTCTCCCCGAACCTGTGAGAGACACTCCTATTTATATTTTATTGAAAACCATCGAGAACAATACAAAATGATCTTCACTCCGTCGATATCCGGACGTCCTGGAAGTGCACCCTGGTGTTACGTGACTGGCTGGCTGGCATTACGTGGTTAAGGTGATGTGCAAGGGAGGGTAAGGCAGCCCAAGATTTCATGGGTGGCAGCAGTCAAGTAGCACCCACACTTGCAGACCAGCAGGCCCACCCAGCAGACGTTAGGCATGGAGCTCGTCAAACACACCCCCGTCACAGCGAAGGTAAGCAATCCCAAATGGCCAACATTTTCTCAACTTCATATGGCTCCATCGGTTTAACTTTTATTCGACGTACAGGTATAGCCATTGCAGTATCGATAAACTACATATCACTATAAAAATAATGAATTAAAAGCACAAATTACCACTTAAACATTCATTGAATTAAACAAATACCAATTGAATTACAAATATGATATAATTAGCAATTAGACAGAATGAATTACCATTTTAATATAATTAATCATAAATGCTGAATGAATTACAAACAGGACAAAACAAATCAATCACAAACACCAATTGAATTACAAATATGATAAAATTAGCAATTACATGTACAACTATTAACCACACATAATGAATTACCACACTCAAACACTAATTACAAGACATGAAAAACTACTTACAAATGAAACATAGTATATACAACACTGGGAAAAGAACTAATCACATGCAACGAATTACCAACTAAACAAATATGAAACATTTAATATTATATAATGCAATGAGAAAAACTACCACTGAAATATGATCAATCACAAAGGAATCAAAAACAACTACTAACCACATGCAACGAAAAAATTACTGACCAATTAAATATAATTAAAATCACGAAGTATAATTTATCACAAAAACTGAGATAAATTAATTACAAACCCAGAAATGAATTACAAAAGAAATATAGCACTCCAAGCAAAGAAATATAATTTATCACAAACAGCAGGACAAATCAATTAAAAATCCAGAAATGTACAAACAGGCACAACGAAATACCAAGCACGATCAATTAATACTAATAACCCGAGAAACTATTTGCAAAGGAAATATAATTACAAACATAGAAATGTATTCCGAGAAACTAACCAACACAGTAACATTAATGACTTATAAGGATGAATTACCACTTAAACACGATCAATTACTAACACAGAAACATTATGTATAGCGGTGCATAATGAATTAAACAATTACTGTAACATTAATCACACACTATACCATATCCCTGAGCAAGCCATGTACCGGTCGTTCGCTGCCCGTGTGTGTCCCAGTCACCTCACAGTGTTGCTAAGCAGCCTATCTAAGCAGCCCTAACACATCAAAGAAGTGTTTGATTGTTCATATGCCCCTTTGGTAAACTATGCCCTATAGCTAGCAGCTGTGTGTGTGTTAGTGTGTAGACACACACTAACACACACACACACACACTCTCTCTCTCTCTCTTTCGCCCTTTCCCACACTATCAACTTAGGACGGTGGCTACACAAGCAACAGCCATTAAATGTTCAAGTATTCGTTTATATCAAGACCCGAAGTACAGTGTAAAAACTGATTTTATTTTACAATAATGTCCGATAACAAACAAATTATTTATGTTTTATATAAATAGCAATCACCTAATTTTAAAAACCACATACTTAGATGATATGTTTTATTAAAGTCAGTATATAATAATAAGTTCCTTTAAAAACATAACAGTCAACCTTAGAATCCCCTTTGATTTATTACTTAGAAAATCCGAATGTTTACACATTTATTTTTAATTTCCCAACTCATATTTACCTCATGTGTTCCACTATTTACAGTAGCATGTTAGAGCAATAAAGATAGTTTTACATCGTAAGACTGTTTCATAGTGTTCTCCCATTTTGTTTGGAAACTCTTAGTAAAGGAAATATTTTCCATCTTATTGGTTTATCCCATTACGTGTAAAATGTGTGTTATAGCATACACCATACCATCGTGCTACACAGAGTTTCACAAAACTCCATGTGTAGCAGCTCGTAGTTATGCCAAGCAGCAGCGACATCTCTCAGCAGACAGCATTGTGTAGACTCGCTTTCGTAGAAAACTTATAAACTAATAGCGTTTTGTTAAAATTTTATAGGTCTGTTTCTTTCAAAAGTTTGTTTTACGTGTTCAGTATTTAGTTTTTAATGGGGCAAGTGTTTGAAAATCACGTGTAATATCCACCCAAAAATTTCTTCTTCTCACTTATAACATATCAATTAAACATGTTATTTTTGTTTTGTTAATACACTTGTTGCTATGCAATATGTTGTGTGTAAAAAGCTTCCACCCAAGAATAATTACGTATTCCCCTTGGTAATCCCGAACTTTTTCAGATGATTGTTTAAAGTTATAACTCTTGGTTGATAAACTCTTTTCTCTAAAAGGTATGCTTTATGAAATTCTCTGTGTACACTCTGTTTGGAGGTAAGGTGAATAATAAATGAAACAAAGATTTGGAATAAAATGCTTTATTGATACATCCCATTTTCAAACAACCATAATATTTACACATAGATATATACAAAAAACCATCTTCTCAAAGTATTTACATGTACAAAAAAAAAACAATCTTCTTTATGTACAATATTTATCTGGAACATACACTTTAAATTACATTCACACAATACATTTTGAGTGTTTGATGACATATAGTTGGTTTCGCAGTAAGTCATTGGTTCCACACCTGGAGGACGTTGTAGATGGTATCACAGGGAGACGAATTCGATGCTCTCAAATCTGTGAGATGTTGTTATTCATAGCGGATGTTAGATGTTGAAGTGTTGGTTCGATGGCTGTTGAACTATCAGATTACATGTCTGTTGTTGTGAGGCACTAACTGGCTATGTTGCAGCGCATTCAATAGCTAACATTTGATCGGCTCACACATTGCTTGTGATGCAGGTGGAAGTTTAACTGTCTTAAAGATGGCATAGTGCCAATTAAATAGCTCGCTGGTCATGTCGTGTGAGTTACCTTTCTCGCTGTTGGGTGAATAAGGGGATAAGGAAAAAGTTTATTCTGCAATTTTATGGCATCTCCAAGGTAAAGTCGACACACCATCCGACTGAATGAAGTGTTTATTATCTAAACCCGATAACACCACTTTGGTCACTCATTCGGTGTACACTTCGTGACTATGCGAACGGAACTGATATTGGGTCCCCAGAACTCTATTGCAACGATCGAGGCAATCTCGATAATCCTTGTACAGAGTGATTGCAAAATGTTAGATTTTACGCCCTTCGCTTTACATATGCACTGCTCATTCACAAAAATGCATGCATAAAGCTTGGGATGTAAACCTACAAATCGTGTGATGATGCGACCAGCACATTCGTCCTTCACCACTCCAGTTATTCCCTTGTTCTTGCAGGAGAATTCTTGGGGATTATAGAGCGCGTAATTGGATGTATCAAACCACGCTTTTAAATCTAGGACACTTACTTTACACACATCAGAACAGTGAAATTCGTAAATCAATGTATCGGTGTCACAATATAAAAGGACCAAGGCTGAAGGAGGAAATTTGGGAACCATGTACGACAGTAGAACTCATATAGGGTCAATTTGGAAAGGTCAAGAATGGCAACACCAGTGTACAAAGACTTGTTAAACATAACACAGCTTTTTGACGTCTAGATACGGACAAGATTTTCATCGACATTTTGTCTTGTCAGGAATGCAGGACACCTTATCAATTTTGTCACTGTGTAAATTGTGTCATACCTCGAAACGACTCTTGTGTCCCGTTCCCGGCGGACATTCTGCAAGGTTTTTCCTTATACGGAATTATTCATTAATTTAAAAAATGATTTCTAAATTCGTTTACAGCTTGAGCGCACTTGTCAATGTTAAATTCGATGTATGGAGACATCCATTGCTTCTGCTCAAAGCACAGAACGTGATAAACAGAGTCAAGTCTGGCTCCATACATCAAATACTGCCTCAGTGTTTCACAGTGTATAACATAATTTTTTCGTGGTGTGAGTGTCAAAAGTAGTTTTTCATGTGAGCCATTTGAAGGTATGCCAGTTACTGGGGCCAAAGGCAGATCTGCTAGAGAATCGTGGCATTCGTCCAGAAAAGACAAGTCCACTTCTGCAAAAAAGCAAGTGTCACTGTCATTCACAGTGTTCGCGAAATCCCACAATGAAAACACATCAGACTCAACCCACTCAAAATTACCAATGAGAAGCATGCACTTCATAGTACTACTGTACAGTTTGTTTATGTTAAAATAGCAAATATATTTCGATACCACACTGGGGTCATACTCTTCACCCATGTAATTATTATTGGCTTCCGCACGCCTTCAGCCCTTAACCCCGTGTTCTACAAAAGATACATGCCGCGATCGGTGAACAGCTCTAGCTGTGCACCTGTCTTTGCAAATAAGGAGTCCCATGAAAGAGACGGAGCTGTGATATACATGGCGGGGTCAAAACCATAATTAGCCAAACATATGCTACTGAAATTCTCAAAAGCATCTGCCAGCAAACAAGTGTCCACACGTAAATATTGCATAGCATACAGCAACAAATTTATGCAGTTGAACATATCTCGCACGGCTTGGGCATGAGTGCAATCTTCCTCGCTAATGCCTTTGCCTTTCATATCATTATGAAATGTGTTCTTTGGTGGGAGTGACGTACACATCTGACTGTCTACTGACTTAACAAAGTCATAAGGAAATACTCCCTTCCATTTTGCCAATTCAAATTGAGTACTGTCTGGAAAAATCGTGCGGGTGATATTCAACTATGCAGGTTTCAAATTACCTACCAAAGTTTCCAGAGATGCGCCCATTAACTGGAATGAGTCAATGAAACACAATTGAAAATATTGACCTTTTCTTTTCAAGTCAGTCCCATTGGGAATACATTTGGTAATTGATTTATAAATTTCTAAGGTCATTCCAATCACCTTGAGCATACCTGGGTTTTCGATTACCACGCTTCCATTGGGTTGTGTTATGTAACGTTCAGCCAAAGGCTTTATGAGAAAGTGAGCATCATAATTTTGCAGGATATATAGCTACAAGTTGTTCCTTAGGCAGTCTAAAATTCGAATTGCATTTCTTATGTGCGCAGCCCCTGGTTTCCCCAGTCAGATGGTTGTGATCGACCACAAAATCTGTACTGAGCTCTTTCTTACAAATATGACAACTTTTCTGAGCAGCCAACATAGCTTCATCAGCTGGGGTCGTGGCTTCATCAGAACAGTTATACTATATATTCCTGCAACACAATTTATCAACTCAATCAATGTATCTACTAATTGATACATACAATCCTCACCCACAAACTAAAAGTAGATAGATAATGCTGGATTGTATGAACAGACCAACAAAATACAACAAGTATGTGGAATATGTTGGTTTATGGTAGTTGTATTACTCGTCTCATTACTGGACAGCTAAGTGGACAAGGGTTTCAAATAACTCTCTACATCGCAATAGTCGACGCAACTCAATCTCTGCTGTTTACTGTAATCTTTAAATTCTAAGTACTTATCGTTCCCAATAAGGAAAGTACTGTATACAATCTTTTGTTGCTGAGAGAGAATAGTATGATTTGTGAGCTTCTCCTCAGTTCTGAAATATTGAAGACGATAGCAAACATGTTTTTTTTTCTGTTGTCCCTTACTCAGCTGACTGTAAAACAGCCGTGGCAAATTTCTAATACCAACAAAACACAAATGCACAGTATTACCACTTGCGCAAATGGCCAATACATTTACATGTCAAACATGGCGTACAGGAGAAATATGCATAGGCACAATTACCCCTTCCTTATCGAAAGTTTCGTCAATTATATTCGTATCTTTGTCTACTACACAGTTGACATTGATGGAAATATAATTGTTCTCCTCAAACTTACAAATGTCCTACAATACTACAGGATCCGACAGACCTTCAGTATCTAAAACCTCATAAGGATTTGGATATGAAGCAGTTCTGCTGACATTGATTGTGGCAGGAAATAAAACTGCTAATATCGAGTAATGGAAGCACAATCCCTCAGGACATTGTACATTAATGCAAGCCTGTTTAATTGTAATGAACTTGGCGTGCACGCCACCGACGTTAAATGCTCTATATTGCGAAGTATGGACGTCCGTATGTTATATAAGTTGCAAGACCCAGCCGCTACCCCGCACACTACACTCCTCAAGTCTGTTAGTTAGGTAAGGCTTAATTGTCTCATAGTAAATTTCGCCAACATTGGTCGAATGCAGGAAGGGAAGAGCCTTACTTTGAGAGTGAAAAGTCTTCATATCGCCTTCCTCTGCCGCAAAGGACTTTAAATACTTACACGATTTGTTGACGCTTAACATTATAGGTCGAGGAGATGCCATAGTTAAGGCCAGAAGAGGAACCTTACACCTTGAGAAAAAACGAGAAAAATCCACATAATTACTATTTCTGTCATTAACTATCTGCACGTCAGTAAGCCTGCCAGTGAATGTCATGTCCAATAAGACATATCGCAGTTCAGGTAATAAACTCTCCACTGAGGAAGACAAGCCGGAAAGGGAATAACTTTCCAGCCTGAATAAATGCGTCGATGTTTTGGGGCACTCATTGCAATGCTTCCCTACCCTTACTCGGCGATAACTATGCTTTGAAACAAAAAAGAGGACTGTGAATTCCTGATCAATAGATGAGTGGAGACATCATCACAGCTAAGAATTCGGAAGACATCTGACAAAAGAACCAGAAGATACACCCCTTTTATAGGCAGCGCTCTAACCGATAATTCGTTCTAGAACTTGCGAGAAAGTGCAATAGGAACCAATTCGATTTAATTATTCGTTTTTAAACACAATCAGTCTGAATTCTATAAGTTATTAAATATACATATTTAAACACAATAAATCTGAATCCTAGAATGTGTTAATTGCACGTTTTTAAACACAATAAGTCTGAATCTTAGAATGTGTTAAATGTACATTTTTAAACCCAATACGTCTGAATTTTAGGATGTACGTTTACGAGGTTTTATTTAATACATTGCTTTCAAATTACTAATGTTTTATTTAATCAATATCCTGCACACAATCCTTTAACATTATGTGACAAATATGAGGAAAGGCAATTAGTTTTGATTGTTAGATGCATGTTTACAAAGTTTATGGAACATTAAGTTACATTTTAAAATCACTTCGTTGTCAGAATTATTTATAGGTGAGAACATATACTGTAAAACATAGTTTAATTACAATTCATGCATTTGGAAAGTAAATTAATCACTTAGATAGTCTCAAATTACCTATTGTAAACTAAACATTACAATACATTTTGATTATGTATACAGAAATACACAAACAATTTTGTCAATTAATCTTGTACACTAATATTTCTAAGGCTTCTAAGCATGGATGAAGAATCGTGGTCATGATCCTACATAGTGGGTCGTTGTCTAATTTCTTTCCGCATTCAAAGAGCTCTACTGTCAATTCCTCTCGGATATGAGCCTTTCTTAATCTTTGATTTCCAAGAGCGTCACTTGGTTCTCCAATTTTTAAAAACCTAACCTGGTTATCTTCATTTTCATATATGATGGGAGGCTGTTTATTATCATGCTGCTACTGTCAGTAATATTGGTTCCAATTTTCTATTTCAACATTACATATTTATGTGTCCTCTCGCTGCATAGGGTTTAGAGACTAAAGTTACCTTCTTGAACAACTGATTATATTAAGTTAATAATTTTTTTCCCATAATTTATAGTGCACTTTGTTAAATTGCTTTACCTTCTATGATTCTATGATGAAAAATGGATACATAATTAAAGTGTATGTACTGAATTGAAAGAATGTATGCTTATGAAACAGTTTACGGTCATTGCTTTACGTGTCGTGTAGGAACAATCTCGACATGTAGATGTGTAAGAAATGGCGATAACGATGATTAGTTCAAAATTAATCGAGGAAAGAAGAGCAAAAACTGATACATTGGATGTTCTGAATATCTAATTCCTAAAAGAAAGTTTACACTTTTATTTTTGTTTGCTTCTTTAAATAATATGACTAAATGCTTATATTTACTGATAAAATACTACTTTACTAAAATCAAGTAAATTTATAGTCGCAAGTGATTGGTTAAACATAAGACATGTACACTCACTATGAACCATACATTTTTGTAAACGTTCTGTGCAGATGCCTATTGTGTAGACGAAATTTATTGTGAACCTACCTTTATATTCGTTGTATGATGCTGTGGTTTGGTCGTGTGAATACTGTAAGTAATATTTCTGTCCCTTATCCATATTTTGAAAATCCCCATTCAATAATTTCACTTTTTTTAAATTTCATTTTATACCTGGAGTTTTATATCATGTCTTCCCTATTACATATTTTCAATTCTCCCAGTATTCGCTTATATATGTTGATTGTAATTAAAAAAAAAAAAATCCAAAAAATACCCAAAAAAAAAAAAATTAAAAAATTGTAGATACCTGATGACCATTCTCCCCAACAATTTCCCTTTTTCCATAAAAATTTATCTTTTCCTTTAAATTGTCCTTTTCCTTTAAATTTTTCCTTTTTCTCATGGGACTCCTACAAAGGAAAGTAAACTTGGTATTTACGATGAAGCAGGGAGTGAAGACGATAATGAAGACAGCTTTGATGATAATGACTATGGTGACTGTTGACAGTGATGATGATGATGATTCCCTCGATGTTCCCATACATTTCACCAATGAGTTTCCTTCGACAAATGGTGTGAAGAAGGCAGAATACGCCTAGAACACAGGCTACAGGTTACGAGACAACAAACTTGTAGACAGTCTCAGAATTTTTATCGCTAAGCAAAGAGGCAGGGATCACTCAAACATGAAATAGGAGGCTTCAATCATCATGGAGTTGAAGGTAAGGTGCTATATCATATGAGACTATTTGGCTTCTATACATGATCTAAAAACATTTGAGAAATGTAAAGTTCGAATGTACAAAATAATTAGAAAGGTAGTATGTTGATAATAGATAAATCAATAAAGTTTCTGTATATATTGTAATATGTGTTAATTTTCTTTTATAGTTCCTTCTGAAAGACTTATTAATTGAGTGGTTTACACAATCGATTGCAAGAGTCTGTTTTAGGTAAAATAATGTGAGCATGTGCAAGAGGCAGACTATGGCTTATTTTTTCTTTTAATGCACTGACAATAAAAAATACTAGCTTCTATAAAAATACATATATATTTAAAATAGAAAGATACTAATATTATACCAATATGGCGATAGTAGTCAGTAATGTAATATGCTTGCCGACTTTTATGAAAGTTTTCTTGAGTTTTGTTTTCAAGATCATTCAAGGTCATTGGGTCAAGGTCACCTGCATACAATATGGTGGTATTAGTCAGTAATGTCATATGCTTGCTGATTTTTATGAATTTTTCTCGAGTTTATTATCAAGGTAATTCAAGGTCACTGGGTAAAGGTCAAGGTCACCTGCATCCAATATGGCAGTAGTCAGTAATTTAATATGCTTGCTAACTTTCATAAATTTCTTCTCAAGTTTTTTTCAAGGTATAATGGGTTCAAGGTTAAGGTCACCTGCATCTAATGTCAGTAGTAGTCAGTAACATTATATTCTTGTTGACTTTGATGTATTTATTGCGATTTTTGGAAAAAAATTTTTAGAGAAAAAGGGAAATTTTTAAGGAAAAAAGGGCAATTTTAAAGGAAAAAGGGAGATTTTCAAGGGAAAAAGGATTAATTTTTAGGGAAAATAGTTGTCTGGGGACTGGAATCTTTTAACAGTTTTAAAATAATTTTCTAATAATTTTAATAATACATTTTAATAACTTTAATTTTTTTTTTGAAGTTTTTGGATTTTTTTTATTTTTCGGAATTTATTTTAAATTTTTTGGAATTTTGGATATTTGGGTATCAAAGGTCAAAGGCCATCGGTCCTGAGTTCTGCTCTCCTGGCTCGGAGTCGTAAATCCTGGTATCCGGAGTCACGGATCCTGGTCTCCTGCTCTGGGGAAAATGGGACATTTTTAGGGCATAAAGGGAACTTTTTTAGAGTAAAAGGGAAATTTTAGGGACGTTTAATCGATTTTGAGGGGAAAAAAGGGAATTTTGAGGTGGGAAAGGTAACAAAAGGAAATTCCAACATGGCAGCCGGTCTGCTCCTGCGCTTCTTTCCCCCCATCCCCTTGTCAAGGAAGGAACATTTCCCTACTACTGACGTATCTATATCGATAGACGTAAACAAAATTTTTAAAGTTACTATGCTTTATTTTTTTGTCGTGCAGTTGAATTGACTGGCATGAGCGACAGATGGAGAGTCTCGACTTCGGACTGATGACTTGGGGTAGAACAGTAACTTTTATGCATTGTCTGTCTCAGATTTTTATCCCTTGTGCGACCAACATTCTAGTTCCCAGTCGGCGTAGTAGGGATTCTTGTTGGCTACTTTGGCGCAGCATGGTACATACTGCATTTTGGTCAACAGTGAGTCCCCATTTTCATTCGTAGTTAAATGTTATGACATATATGCCACACAAGCATCCATCAGAGATGCTTAAAAAAACCATGAA
This sequence comes from Dryococelus australis, assembly GCA_029891345.1. Taxonomy (NCBI): domain Eukaryota; kingdom Metazoa; phylum Arthropoda; class Insecta; order Phasmatodea; family Phasmatidae; genus Dryococelus; species Dryococelus australis. The sequence goes on from CM056993.1 coordinate 133,048,141, forward strand.
GGTATCGCTTTAATTGGTTCGGTGCAAACATGTATTTACCATTCCCTAATATTTTATTTCGTAAATTTCTATTTAAAGCTGTTTTATGAATACATCGCGATTATTTGATTTACGTGCTATGGGATATTGGAACAATTATTCAACCCGATATTTTGAATAAAATCAGCAACGATTCCCAGAAATTTGCGTAACATCCATACTGAGTTAACTATTTCAAAAGTTATTTTCACAGGGAAAAAAACAAAATACAGGGTAACTGAGTCAACTTCAGGACTTTAAATGCATATGTGACATGGCAACAAATACCCGTTTAATTTAATGTCCTGTTTAGTTGTGCAATGCCAAATGAACCTGTTACATACTGACCGATCAAGCTATAATTCTAAGATATATCTTAAAAATTATACGGTATAATAATTTTAGCACACCCCAGCTCTTAGCTTATTTACATCTACAGACTCCGAAAGACACAAATTTGAAGTACATTATTCGGTCTGAATTCATCAGACACTTCTTGCTGTTGGCGCTAAAGCTTGTTTGTCTATTGGTCGAGTTGGTCCAGCATGGAAAGTTCGCTCCAGCTCATTCCAGACATTTTATATTGGGTTAAAATTGGAGCTTTCAGCAGGCCACTTGAGCAGTATGCCTGGTTGTTTTCAAACCATGATGCAACTGATCTATATTTATGGACAGGAAAATTATCGTGCTGATACAGAAAAGGACATGTTCCGAACTGTTACCATGGCATGGTAACCATGCTATTGACCAAAAATATCTTGGTATACGCCAGAGTTTTCTTATATATTAATTTTAAGTACTGACACAAGCTAAAGCCATGATAAACAACCCAAATCGTTACACTGTCGCTACCAAATTGTACTGCAATTAAACACACTCGGGTAAAAACAATTTGCCTGGTATCCGCAGAATCCACACACGTCTATCCGAGCGCCGGAACATATACCGTGACTAATCACTTCAACAACCTCCTTCCACTGCCTCTTAGTCTAATGACAGTATTTTTGCGCCCCTATAAATGACGTCAGGCACTGGCGCGTGTGATCGTCGGCTTCCTGACAGCGGCACGACTATGAAAACTGGGTGCTATCGCCTCTTGGCGGAAAGAACTATCACTGGCCTCTGTACGTGAGCTGTGACGGAAGTCCTCTGTAATCTTTAACATGGCTGTCTGGTGATTCGTTCGCACAATGCGCCTCAAAGTTGTCGGTCTCGATTATTTTGTTTCTTGGGTCTACCAGAGCGATGCTTAAAGCCATGACTCGATGTCGTTTCAATGGCATTGCTGTGAACCGAGTCACGTGTAACTGCTGAGAAATCTCGTTTACTCAATGCCCGAATTTACGGACCTCTACAGCCGTAACTCATAACAGCAAACGTTTGTCAAATGAGCAAGTTCGCTTGAATCAAAGTGGTATTCTGTGGTCTTTGGCAACATAGCGTACTATGTAACATCCCAACTAACGGCAACATCCACATTACTAGACTTTACCTCGCAGACTTTCGCTATTAATGCTACAGTAAATTTTGCTGGATGTATTCTTTTTGAAGTTCAAGCATAAATGATTACAACATTCCATTCATAACACATTTTGCTTTGTGACATCAAACGTTTGGTGTACACCTGTCTCTCTACTCCCTCCACTCCTCTCTCGACAAACTCAACAACAAAATAAAACAGTTCCAACGTCTTTGGAAAACCAGTTATTTTCCTTGCTACCTCTTGAAGAAATCGCAGAGTAAGTGTCACCGCCATCATGTAATTCTTAAAAGTCGTTGGAGGCACCAAATTTGGAAATCGCACACCAGAAGTGTGAGCAATTTTTGAAGTGTTTCTAACCAAGTATAACATGCATACCTGTCTGTTAAAATTAAGTGTAAGGAAATCAACCAATTATTTATTTTTAAAATTAATTTTCTTTCAAGCAGCCACCAAACTGGAAAACCTGGCACTTATTTTTACAAAATAGTTTTTATTTTGAAAATATATTCTGGCTTAGAAATAGCAGAAAAGAAAATTAATTACAAATTTTTTTAATACTTTTACTATTGTTACATTTACCTTTCAGAGTGAACAAATTGGTTGTGTTGCATGTTACCCTGATAGTGCAGTGTCAACTTTATTACTCTGTTTACTGTGGTTGGCAATGACACTGGGCTGAGAGGAGGTGGGGTGGGAGCATGTTTACCACTCGCAAAGATTTCTGTATTAAAATTTCACCTTGTTAACTGTCCTTTTCTCCTAGGGTTATGTTAACTCTTCTCTGTTTACTCTTTGTTTATTAATTCTTTGTGACCAAAGTATTAAGTTGTTAATCCTGCTGGAGCTCCCTATTTTTTTTCGACCGCAGTAACTTATGACTATGAACTTATTCATTAGCCAATTCATACTGTTTTAACATGCTATTGGTCAGATAATGCGGCTTCTTTGAAGTATACCCAGTGGTAATAAATGTTTATGGTGGCCTACTCTGGAACGACTTGTATCTAAAACTTGGCAGTAGGTAATAGGTAGAGTAGTTTCCTAGATGTGATCTAATAACTTTATTTATTCTAGCGGTGCTATCTCAAGTGACACACAAAAGAACAAGCGAATTACATATTACTTGCTCGCAATAACCACTACCAGCGTACCAAGCTTCGTTGAAATTGGTCAATTGATTCGGTATAGGTGGCATTCTAATCTATTATACATAAATTGAGACTATTTAAAATGAGTGTCTGATCAACTAAAATAATACATGTCCAGTGAAGCTTACCAAAGCACAACTTGTTTCCCAAATTTGGGGATAATCGATTTAGTGGTTGTGATTTAAGAGCCTTAATTTTTCAGGTCTCCCTACTAAATAGAATATGTTTCTGAATTCATTGGTAATATTGTGATCTATCAATACCAATATTGGATTCAATCGATTAAATTACTCGTGGGATGCTACATAACACCCAAAAAATTTTAATTGCCGCCAATTTGATAAATGGTTTTCAGCATGATCGAAAACCCTAAGAATCCTGGTGTTTGTACTAGATACTATATGTGTACGCAGATTCAAAAAATTTGGCGGAAGGCTTTCAATAAAGGAAAGAAGTTTAATAATATGTTACAGGAAATTTCATATAAAATGCTTGGAATTGATGCTGCAGTATTGCTTTATAATATTTACTAGATTGAAAATTTCAGTTGAACGAGCTTTTTTAAGGTGTCATATTCAAGCTCTTGTTTTCGGGAAACAAGGGGTTCGTAACTTGCACCTGACAAGTCGTACATTTTTACTTATTTAAAAACCATAATTATGTTAGTTATATCCTATATAATGAGACGGTCTCTGTCTGTCCGTCTTTAATACTTCTAAGTCCCTTGAAACTCAACAGAAGTTATTCCAATTTTGCAGAGCGAATCCTCTGGGTCAAATACATGTCGAGTTTGAATTTCAGCAAGATCAGATTACGCAATCATTAACTTTTACCATAAAAACTCATTTTTTAATTACTTTTTTCCTATATGAAAGTTTTGTATTAATGAATAGAGATTATTGCATAGAGATATGAAGGTAATGGAATGTCATTTTTGTTTACTTTAAATGTCTCGCTTCAATGTTGAGTTAATTTCCAAGTGGGGCCACAGTGGCTCAGTGGATAGAGCGATTCCATGTGAGGCCACAGTGGCCAAGTGGATAGAAAAATATCAAATGGGGCCTTAGTGGCCCAGTGGATAGATATATATCAAGTGGCCCAGCGGATAGAGCGATTCCAAGTGGAGCCACAGTGGCTTAGTGGATAGAACTATATCCAATGCTGAGATAATTTCACATCATTTTTTTTTTCCATTTTTTGTATGATAACAAAAATTTGTACCATCGTAACTGTTCTAGGCACGTTACATTTTTTTTTTAGTATTGTCACGTGCCCAGAACATTCACGTGCTGGGCCCCTAGTTGTAAATAGTGAGTTAAAGATTTTGAAACTTCACTCGATAGGATGTGGGTTAAAATATTAACTTACTAGTTATACTTGAACAAAAATTTCCTAAATTGAACTCGGAAATACGAGTAGCATAGCCGGATAGTATGCATCTGTAGTTGATCAAAGCGATACCCAGCAAGATAGGATGAAAATCAAAAGTAATGAAAATGTGGTTAATGTAGGTACCTGATTTCAAAATTCTTGAGATCAAATAGTTATGTTATCCTTATGAAAGTACTCGAATAAATAAATTCCCATTTCAGAGTTGTTAGCCTATTGGCACAATCGAGTTGCTTGCTAATCTAAAATGAAAATGATGTCTTACACAGTAAGGAGTGTAGTACGTCTAAAATATGCTGCTTATTTAGACCTACTTAAATAAAACCGTAAGGTAAGTGATACAGAAGGTACAATCACCAAAATTTAATTTTGCACATTGTCGTGAAAATATTTATTCTCTGTATATTGGGGTCGGGTGAAAAATTAAGAAACCAGTTGGCTTAACTAACAATATTTTACTTATATAAAATTCTTAGATAGGTTATAATCTAAATATCAATAAGTATGGTTGGATTCTAGGTGTTATCTTTAAAAGATACATAGTCCCATGACAGGGTATCAGAGAATATTAAGCGATCGATGCTTTAATAAGATTCCTTGCAAAAATACTGAATAAATGGATTCTTAATAGTTTCTTACAACAGATTAGTCAATGTCAAAAAACCGGGGGGAAATCGCTTCCACTTTTATTCTGTTCATTCCCCCCCCCCCCTCAATCCCCACCTATCAGTTTATTGCGAGAGTTAGAGACTTACCAGCTTACGTTTTACTCCTTTTAAATATGGCGGCCGTACAACAGGAGTGATGGAATGTGGGATTTTCATATTCAAGGTATTTATGTGATTTTTGTAGGAAATGAATGAGATTATTAAATGCGAATTAATGTATAGTTATTACATTAATTACAAGTTACATTAATTTATCGTGTATCTATTTGATTATTTAAGTAATCAATTAATTTATGCAACCAGCGTTCGGTGCAGCAATGCCTGCACCAAAGTGTAACAGGCGTATTCTACACTTTATCCAGTCCAAGGTGGCAGCAGATATAAACATTGCTAGCGGCATAATCAAAGCCAGCGGCGGGCTTGTCGGTTCACAGTATCCCTAAACCAAACATTGGGCTATGATATGTTGCTACTGCTGTAACCTTAGAATGACTAAAGTGTAAGTACATATATACTGAAGCATTGTGGTCAAAGCACAAAAAAGGCTACGAACATTTTCTAGAAGTAACACTGTAGTGCATCTCCAAATTATAATTTTTACTACCCTGTTCTGAAATAAGAATTTTGACGATCTTTGTGGCTTGCCAGTTATTTTATAAAGCGACATTTGATAGTTAGTTGATATTTAAAAAAACTTTTATGGTGGGAGTAAGTTGATATACATATTTATGTCAACAAAAATCCATAACGAATATTGGACTCGATTCATTAATAAATAAGAAGAATTATTTAAGTTTATTTCATTTATCATATGAACAATGCCAAAAAAATATTCTTTGAAAATGTAGTAAAATTGTATTGCAAATAAATTTTGCAAAGTAAATTCAGTTCAAAGAGCTTAAATTGTGTAAATTTCACACTTTCCCATGACAGCTGGTAACATTTAAGAAAAGAAAAAATTATCTTGCTTGGATGGGATTCAAAGCTGCTACTTTGGGTTACAAGTCCAGCATGCTAACCACAGGTATACCACGAGCTCACATCAATCAATGTGCTTAAAACTTGTATATAAGTTTTAAGCACCTAATATGGCGGCAATTGTCTGTAATGTACTATGCTTGCTGAATTTTATGTATTTTTCCTCGATTTTGTTTTCAAGGTCAATCAAAGTTATGGGGTCAAGGTCGTCTGTTAGTGGTGTTAGTAATGTATTATGCTTGTTAACTTTTATGTATTTTTTCCTTGAGGTTTTTGTTTTCAAGGTCATTAAAATTCATAGGGTCAAGGTTGAGGTCACTGGCTTCCCATATGGCGTACGGGTATTGTCTAGCAAGATGTTGTGCTCCACTAACGTATATAAGTTTTTTAAAAATAAATTTCTTAACAATAGGCTATTGCAGTACCTTTTTTTAACTTTAATTTTTTTAGTTAATGAGTGAGAGCATACGAATATGTCGGTGGAACATGCCTACCAATATGGCGGCCTCCAGTAATGTATAAATAATTAATGAACAAAAAAATTAAGATGGCGGAATGAGTACTGGCGAGGGGAGTGGGGGTGAGGGGTCTGCTGGGCATTGTGCTGGGGGAAACCCAGAAATGTAAGTATTTTTAAGTTCATTCTTGATAAATTTTGAAACTTTTTTTTTTTTTTTAATAAATTGAGAATATACAGAAAATGCAGCTGAGTGGGATAGGCTACCAATATGGCATCGAATGTGCCTACCAAGATGGTGGCCTCCACTATTGTATAAACAAATGAACGAAAAAATCAAGATGGCATAACGTGTTTTGGTGAGGGGGGGTGGAGGCGAGGGGATGCATGCCCACCGATTAAACAGCCAATAGCAATTGGCGACAGTCGTCTGCTGGGCATGGAGCTGTGAAGGGATGGAGGCCCGCAGACTAAGCAGCCAATAGTAATTGGTGACAGTCCTCTACTGGTGATGGTGTGTGAGGACCTCTGGAAATGTAATTTTTAAATTAATTTTTAAAATAATTTATTGCTTTTTAAAACAATTTTTAAACGAATTTTAAATATTTTTTTAATAATAAAATTTTAACACTTTGTTAGTTTTTAAACAATTTTTTAATTACCGGTACATTTTTGTAATCTTTTTTTTTTGGTTTTTTAGGGTCAAAGGTTAAAGGTCGTACGTCCTGCTGTCCTATTCCCTGGGTCGCCAATCCCTCTCGTCTGCACCGGGAAAAAATTGAATTTTTAGGAATAAATGGGAAATGAGGAAAAAAGGGAAAATTGTAGTGTATATTGGTCAATTTTAAGGGATAAAACGGAAATTTGGTGGGAAAAAGATGGCGGACGGTGACGTTAACAACATTGCGGCCGGGTGGCTCCTGCTCTCTTGTTCCAGCAACCGACATTTTCCTACTACTAACGAGCTATTGCGATTAAGTCAACTGACCGACGCGAACAGAAGTGTGTGGGAGCCCAGAGTTCACGGGACCGCACAAGCGCAGACGTGTAATCGGAGCCAAGAGCGATGGTTTAGTGTTGTGTGTACTAAATTAATGGGATGTCATAATTTCATTATTCTAGAAGTACCAACTCACGGTTGCCGATATTTAAGAACGAAACTTAATTATTTTCTGAAGTTTCACGCCAAGACAACAGTTCTTTTTTTTTTTTTTTTAATATGCAAAATCGGCACAATTTATGGTTAGCCATAGCACTTATTCTTGCCTTATCTTAGTACTTTGGTGTTGATAACCCCGAAGAACGACGTTTCATCATGTTGATACCATTATTCGCCGACTGATACACTCTTATAAAATATTTTCTTATCACATAACTTGTAAGACGTAAGGCATGAACTGCAGAGTAATTGACTACACTGTTACAATCACTTATACAGACTGCTTTAAAGTGATTCATGATATCAAACTCATTCAAAAAGAGATCTACGTGACTTGCAACAAATGTGACCATTGGCTATTTAAATTTTCCTAGCGTTAAGACCTTCTAAAGGGCCCATATCCAGTCGTTGCGCAGTTATTTCACTTAATGGAATGATAAGTGTTTCTATATTCTGTCAACACTGTCTGTATTTGTTTCGAGAAATACACTTTCCAAACAATTTCGAGTATACGACCAAAATTCCAGACCAAATTCACCCTCTAAGTAAACAGTTTTAAAGGAAAGTCACCACTACGAAATTTCACCTAAGTATATAAGTATTATGAAGGTTTTTTCCTGCGCTATTGCGTATTTGTGTCAAGTCTCACATTATGGTCAACAAGCTCATATTTCACACTCCTTACGCAATGGGCGAATGTCCTACTTGTATCACTATTAATTTTGCACTTCCGGTATTACTACATAGTTTCAGTATCAGGATATATAAATGCCTTTTCCCACCAGCTAAACCTGAACAAAAATATGTCACATTCATTCCTGGCACATTTTGACACTATTTTAAAATAAGGTTTTCTACACTAAATAGCTGAAGATTCCAATTAGTTACTGTGCGCACAAAAGGCAACTTAATGTTATTAGCATGCTCGTGTTTTGTATAGAGATCAGTGTAGTGTTGCAACAAATGACCACTTTCAGAAAGTGCCCGACATACGACTAGCAGTCGCTGATATACTTCATTCTATAACAACATTGAAAACAGCCCTAGGTTACTACCAATGCAGTTTTGAAACTCAAGTAAGAGACTCTGTGTGTATCTTATCACAATGTGGAACCGAACTCAACAATTCACAAAAAAACATAACATTTTACAACACGTGCTTGAATTGACCACGAGATATCTGTGATGCGATGATCTTGAAGATTCTCTTTATTCAAATAAATACGGTTAACATGCAGTTCAACTTTTTTCCAGGAAACGAGATTATGACATTTTAGGAATACAAACGTCTCGAGCTCCCGCACATAAGCATCTGCAAATACTGTGCTGCAGATAGCGCAAGGTGTAAAATTTGGTTTGTGCTGGAGTTCCTGAACTACAAATGTTTCGTGAACTTAAAAAATTTCTGATGTCAACATAAGCAGGCCTTAATCGCGCTATTTACCTTGAAACCTACGGTTCCAGTACCATTCGAAATCGCCTACAATACAAGCTATACGCACAATGTACCAATGTCTTAACTTTTTAAACTCAAGTTAATTCTATTGTTTCATGTAACTAATACACCAGAGAACGGCTAACAAAAATATCTTTAATATTAGTTTTGATTTCGCATGGGGCTGCATCTTTCACACGAAACTATGGCACGTAAATAAAGCAATATACAATCCATTGATTAGGCCTATAGCAGTTAGACTTACAGACGAGACACGTCTCGAGTAAATACGTAAGTCAATAATATTAATTTGTGAAAGTTTTAAATACTTATCCCATAAAATGACAAACTCACCAAATGAATGTACTAAAATACCACTGTTCAAGATTCCTCATTAATTCCCAGCCGCAATTCTCGTCATGGTATGTAAAAGTTATTTATGAAGGAAACGTATGTTATATTTTAGAAATTATGTGTAAACTTTCTACTCTTTACAACGATACTATAGCTGTAAACTTTCGATATGAAGTAAGCCAAGCAGATCTCACGTCCCACGGAGCATAGCAGCACGTAAGAAAATGGCGATGTTTCTCTCCTTGCTATCTGCTAGTTGTAAGCTCTCGAACCCAGACGCTACTTATAGTCCATTGTGCTCTCAAACCCCTCGTTCCCTAGAATTATGAATAAAGTAATTCCTTAAGTCCAAAGCACAATTTGGTCGCTGTGCTCACCAAATGATTTATAAAATGCAAAAACAATAACAGATTGAAGCACGTTTGGCATTTCTCTTTCTATGTTATTTACGTCACCAACCAATCACCGGTTTATCGAGCTTCAAGCCCGCGCCATCTTCATTTTTGAACAAAGCCATTTGGAAGTGCGTTACATCGTGTGCGTACCTGAACACCGCAGAAAACATGAGTTCCAAGGAAAATAACTCTGAAGTTGCGGTAGACAAAGCGACAGAAAATAGTGAAAAAGCGGGAGGTGACGCAAAGGCGGAAGTTAAAGGAATGAAAAGGCCATCGGAGGTGAGTAACAGTATGTGCTTGAAACCCGTGGGTTTAATTGTACAGGACGCTATGTAATTAATCGCCAGTGTCGTTATGGTGGCATGGAACGTTCATAATGATTTGGTATATTTATTGCATTATTGTTGTTATTAATACAACGTGTTGGTAATGGGAATTATGGTTTGTAAACCTTGCTCTGCCACGTTCCGCCATGTGAAGCCGGTTAGAACGATCTAGCGACTTCTTGCTTTTCACAATATTGTGGTTAGAATTTTGGCTAAAAAGAAAGACTGAAGTGTTCGCAAGTGTTCTCTAAATTTTGATTGCTTAATTGCTGTTTTTGACCGCGGTGAAGAGTATCCCGCGCTTTGCTATTTATTTGCACCCGTGCGTGAGGCTATATTGTATTTTGAACGTGGCGGGTCTTCTGTTTTTCATATCTTTGTGTTGGATTGAGGCTATGTCATAATCAATAGCAAAACCTATGTATTCATCCATAATCTAGAAAGCATTTAATCCGAATATTAAGTTACATTTTTTTCGCCGTACATCCTATGATTATTAAAGCATTAACCTGATGTATTTTGGCCCACGCTTCGCGTTAATCGATTGATTGCATTTCGGCTTTGAAATCTTGGTAGGCAGTATTGTTATTGTTTTGCTTTCAGCAGGTGAAGGTTAATTTTACTAGAAGTAACCTTAAACACGTCAACTGTTAATACTGTGTAATCGTTAGTTTGCCGTTATGCAGGAATAATCGGATCGTGGCGGGGTTGATATTTATTTTGGTCGATCACGCCACGTGATTATTAGATTCTGCGGTTTTGTTTTCGGAAAAAGACTTGTGTGAATTTTCCTCCCATGTTTATGAAATTATTTTGTGTACTCTTCCAGTACGTGTATATTAAACATTTTCTGACGCTTCAGTTACTGATTCCTTAAATATATCTGCAAAGCATGCCTTATTTACATTATACTTTGCACTAGTTTTCATGTAGGTTAAGTAAATTAATTTTATATTTAAGCTTGGGCATAGTTGAAATTGTCATTTTGTTTTGTTGCACCCGTAAGATTTTTTTTCAATACTAGCTGTACAAATATATTGGAAAAGTTAAATTACAGTATACAAAGTTTATACACTGGACATAGTAAACACACACATGTTGGACTACAAGTACACGCATCACATCTTTTCCTCATAATTTGACCATTCCTCCCCCAACTTGCTGCGGGGCATCGTCGTTTTGCTGAAACAGAAGAAAAAAGAAACTAGAAAAACAGGAACAAGAAATGCGTACAAAGACATGTTATATAATAATTTCTTAATTTGTGTAGTTTTAGATATTCATCTACGCTATAAAATGTTAGTTTAGAATAAAATTCTTTCAGCTGTTTTAAAAAAAAATTTGGTTAGAGAATTATATTTCTTGAAGGTGTTGTGGTTACTTATTGAAAAGTTGGCTACCAAGGTAAGATGGCCCTTTCTGGACAAGTTTCAAGTTAACCGAAGGTGTGTGGTTTTTTTTAATTCTAGTGTCATGCTTATGAAAGGATTCATTTTTCTGATATAAAGGACTGTTTTTGGACAAGAATATAAGTACTGAAAACATGTACTCACATGCAAATGTTAAAATCTCTTGAGCTCGTGAAAAGAGGTCTACATGAGTCTGATTTTCTTTTGCCATTGATAAATCTTAAGCTCTCTTTTGCATGTGAAACACTTTTTTGCTGTCAATGGAATTACCCCAAAAAGTTATACCATAACATGTGATGGAATGAAAATATGCAAAATATACCATTTTTGCTGTATTATTGTTGAAGACCTCTGCAACACTTCACAGAGCAAAACAGACTGAACTTAGTTTAGGTAAAATATACGCAGTGTAAAATTTCCATTTAAATTGTCTACTTTTAAGCCAAGAAACTTAATCACTGCCATTTCATTAATTTTGTCTCTGTTATTTCTAACGTGAATTAATGTTTTATCTGTTTTTTTTTTGTGAGGATAAAAGTTATATTGAAGAGAGGGGTGGAATTTCCAGAATAGGTTTTTTTTTTTGATAAAATGAAAAAAAAATCTCAAAGTGGTATAATTTCACTGTACACACAACGTTAATTTTCTAGGGGCATAAACATTTGACCAATAGAAACTCCAAAAACGATAGTGGGAAGGTATATTTGGTAAATTTTGGGGTAGGAGTGATAAAATATGTACATAATGTAATATTTATTCACAAAAATACTTAATTCAATATTATTTAAATTGACAATATTACCAACAAATATGATAGTGGGAGGGCTAAAATTGAGGGGTAAAATTTTACACCTCAGTTTCCTCCAGTTCATAGCCCTCCCAGTATTTCTAAATTGTGTTGTTAACTTTGTCAATTAAGGTAATGTTCAGTTCAATCTTTTTGCAATCAAACGTGTTTTCATGATATGTACATTATTACAATAATATTACAAATAGCAAGAACATATGTTAAATTTACAAAACACACACACACATTATTTCTCAGTGCAAATGGATTACACATGAAAGTAATTTCTGCTGAATCTCCAAGCTCTGCTGATACGTGACGGTTTGTGTCGTTGCCGGAAAAAATTGCAGGCATGCCTTGGAATCACAGTTTTGGAGATTTGCCTCCCTGCTGGCGCTAGGAAAATTTCCCTGACCTTCATAGCCCTTCCTAGTATTGTTTTCGAGGTTTTGCCACTTTCCTAATTTTTTTTATTTTCGGAAAAGTACCTATTATGAATTACCAAAATAATTGGGTTACTCATCGAATCAATAGTAGGCTACTACGTTTTATCCACGACACAATGTGTACCCTATTCGATGACATTCCAGATATTCATTACCGAACAAATCTTATAATTTAAATAACTCCATGTATACATTAGCACTGGAACGCTCATTTTTTCACACAATTATTTGATTTTAACACACCTAACTGAATGAATCACATTTAAAACTCACTTTCACACACACTGTTCTAAACTCCTACGCCATTACACATCCACCATTGGTTCTGAAATTCCCACAATGCACTGTGACGTGAACTATTGAAAATGTGTGCTCTCCAGCCATTGGCCACCGAATGCAGTGTAATGGCGATGCACATTGTGTCTATTCATGTATGTTGTACAATACGTATATTTTTATTCTACTAGTTATACATTATGTAGTACACTCCTCGTGAATATAGACATGATAAGCCTAGAGTAATTCACCAGAATTACATATTCTTCCAACACTTGTTTGATACCTGTGTTGCAGCATAAATATGCCCTGTAAATGAGGTTTTACACATTAAAGATTTATTGCAAATGGAATTCGTAAATCTAATACAATTCAGCGACCTGGTATAAATATATTCTATGTAAATTATACATGTTTTGTATCACAAAATCAGCAATCTTCTCCCTATTTTTTTTTTTTTTTTTTTACAGAAAACTTTGCAGTGATCCCAGTCACTATTCATGTGTTTGCAAAGTGTTTGTCTATTTGTGATTTCTATACCCTTTTTTAATCAAACCTTTGAACACAAACGCAGCGATGGAGGACGACAAATCTGACAGTATAGATGGGACACCACAAATCAGTGATGAATATAGCGCCGTAGGAGAAAACGTAGTCAGTCGTAAAATAAACCTCTTGAATAGGTAGGGTTACCAGACGTCCTGATTTTCCCAGGTATGTCCTACATTTTAACATTCTGTCTGGTGTCTGGGAGGAATTTTTGAACAATCGTAAATGCCTTACATTTTGCTGTTAGCAGCCCGATGTTTGTTCCGAACATGGCTACCACACATTTCAAGCACAGTTTGACTCGTGCAGTGTGTGATCTATATTGGTCCTGCCTGTCTAGCATCTCGTAAAAGTTTGTCTTACTACGTTATACTGACACCTGGAACCAATGTTTCGTTAACATGGGCTTTGGAAAGCAGTTTGTATACAGTATGAATGCAGCTAAAGTGAGGTTTTGCCATATCTTGAAACCGAGGTTATAATTCAAATTTTGCTTTGAATCTTAGGTTTCGTGCATGGAATTGCAACAGTTAGTGCTGCTAGCCTGTGCTCTTACATTAAATATGACTAGTGTGCGGAAATGGAATTTTGCCATTGTGAGAAATTCAGGCGGAAAACTTAAATTTCCAGTGGGAATTCGGGAAAAATATTTTAAGTTAGTTAGAGACGTTTGTGGGTTTTTAGACCTAGTGAATAGAATTCTATAGTTTGTCTCGTGTTAGGTTTCCAGATTTCGACGGATTCTATGAAAGTAGTACCTCGTAAACAAACAGAATACATATCCTTCCACCACCATATGCTTTCCATGTGACTTGTCAAAACATGTCAACATCATGTGGATTTTTGCTTGACATTTCAAACATGCCAACTATAGGCCTAATAGAGGAAAATATGTGATTACACAGATTTTTTTTCTATTTCTGATAGTAACATCTGCATTGTGTTATCAAAATACTATCAGTAATATACTCATATACTTACAATCAATTAAACAGATATTAATTACTATTAAATCAATTATCACAAACACAAAAAATGTATATTTTAAATCAATAAATTTCATTGGACTTGCAAGTTTGCAACTCTCACAACAGGAAAATTTTTGAGGCAAGATAGAAAGACATTGATGTTGTTTACAATTAACACTGTAATCAAAATTAAATCACACATGTTAAACAATTTAATGGAGAATACAAAACTTACCTGGCCCAAAGTATGATCAGAATTGCCTTCTTTGTACGCCTCTTGAAAAATTTAACAAATTAATTAAAAAACGAATGTGAGTCTCACATAGTTAACTGATGAGAGAATCGTAAAAAAATCATTAATTCACAACTGAGCAGTAAAATGAACTATGAGAAAACAAAAGTCTGCTGGAGTTCTGTGACAATCTCACCATTAGGCCTACCTTAAGAAAATTACATTTAGGCAGTGAACAAACATAAGAGTTAGGCCTGTCAAATCATACACAGAAATAGTTAATTAGAACTGTAAAAGTCTTCTACAATCAATAATTATGGAACCTATTTGTAGCAATTACAATAAAATAAGCATGTACAAAAACATTCCTCACAAGTGGTGAAGACGGGTAGGCCTGTGATCATTAAGTAATGAAAACTAGTGGCAATTACATCAAACACATGGCCGTATGTACTATTACAGTAATGTGGATATTTAATATACATGCCCATCCTCCCAAAAAAATTTCAATACAATGTGTGGTCCTTTATGATTAGTATTTATTACCATAGATAAAAAATTTACCACAGAAGAAAATGTACTTTACGTAGTCTTTCTGGACAAACAAAACATATCTCTCAGTTTTAACATAATTAGGCCTAAATAATACGTATTTAATTAAAACTGCATTCGTGTTTTTGTCTACACACAGGCGAGCAATGTAACCTCAATGTTTTGGTGAAGTCAATAAGTGGTATTTGTTGTTTATTGCCCAAACAAAAATTAATTCAACTGTAACATTAACATATTGTAAGAAATAAAATGAATGCTGAACATTTAAATGATGTCTGCTAAAAACCAGCACACAAACTTCACATGTTTACCTTAATTATAAAAGAACTAACAAACATTTGCCTAAGATATTTACATTTCCCCATCAAAATACACCACACTCCAAATATTCACGTACATAATTTATCGCTGTTTACTTTGCGGTGGTTTTTGATGAAATTCCAAGCAATTGGCCAGTCGTTTCTATTTTTTTATCATCACTGGATGACTTTCGAGTTCTCCCATTAGTAACATGTCTTCGACTGCTTTGGATACACGTACAATGTCTTGCTGTCGTTGGCAATTGCATGAAGGATTTTTAAGTCACTGCATTTTAAATAACTATTCACACAACATTCATTAATTTGATTTAGAACTTGTAAACTGATATGCCTACACACAAAAATTGCATCTCACAATTACAACATGGCGTCCAGTCATTGGTTGGTGAATATAAACATCCCCTTTTTTTTCATTATTTCTTTTATGCAATTTAACAAATTTGAAACTATGAACACGTTTAGTAACCTTATACAGAATACTACAACATAATATTATTTGTGTTTATTCCAAAATGTTCTCATGTTTTTTTATTTGTGCTTTGCACTATTTTCTTTTTCGCCGATGTAAGAAAGAATACATATTATTCAGGGATACCACCATTGCTTCACATGGCGATCGGCTGACATTCATTATTTCAAATACGATGCTACTGTATTACACTTTAAATACGTTGGCAGTAGTAGCTGTCAAATTCTGGAAACCTTAAATGATATAGATCATATCAAGACTTATTCCATTAAAACAACATAAACATAGAATGACTGTATGTGCTAAAAATTATATTTGAGCTAGAAAAGTCTTATTGTCCTATATTTTTATACACTTAAGTTGCACTATGAATTAATCCTCTGGGTTTTGGAGCACTTCTTTATAAAATACTTGCTTCAGTTTTAATAGGGAAATCCCTTATAATAATTTTTAAATAACAAAAAAGAATTTGTCTTATGATATGAAAAACAAAAATTTCACTTTAAATTTGTTTGGAAACATTGCCTTCATGTTTTCAGTTCACTATTTTCTTTATAATTTCATGACATCTACTAAGGAACTTTTGCATTATTTGCCCCATTTTTGGTAGTAAAATGTGTGTACATTGACACAAATGTGCTCAAATTAATTTTCAGTGGCAGTTTTTAACATCCTTAAACACAGTTATGTTTCTAATTACGTAGCACAACTGCAATCAAAACCAAGTCGCATCGGGCAGGTTATCAATTCATGATACAGAATCTGTATGCTAACAAAGCTAATTCTTTATCAATAACAAAATTACAAGTAGCTAAGTAAATTAATTATATTTCATAGAAAATTTGCTACGTTTGGATTTTGTCAACGTATCGGCGATAACCAGTGAGCACAGCACACAATTAAAAACAAACACATTCCGAATGAAAAACAAACACAATTTGCTGGCGTGTTACGAATAATTTTAACCACGCTCGTGTTAAAAATCACCATTTTAGATCTCAGTCAAATAGTTAAACATTTGGAGTCAAATTAAACAGTCATTGTGCACTAGTTTAATTTTACATGAATGTTTAGGTTATGTATATCGAAACGTACGTACCACATCAACCAGCAATCAATACTTGACACATATTGATGTCACTCGCATATAAGACAAATGCAGTGCGCACGGTTCACCGCAACTGCATAATAGTGGAAGTTTTAATTAGTTTTCGCAGTAGACAGATAGTTTTGACGTTACTAAATATATGGCCTACAAAAATTATTTTAGCTTATGCAACAATCTTTGAAATCTATGAATAAGGGGGAGGGGGAGAAAATTTCCTCAATATTTGAGTCATCAAATCTTAATCGTGTACGTAAGAGTCAATATAAAGCTTATCCTACAAAATCCGACTTGTAATTTAGTTGGAACGTACAAACATGAACATAAATTTTCCCGAAAATATTGGGGAAAAATTATATCCCACCCGATGAGAAAATCGTTACATATTCCCAAAATTTTTCCCCCAAAGTTCAGGATCCCGCACACCGCTAAATATGATAGGCCAAATATGCAATATATGAAGCTATCAAGCAAAACATGCATATTTCTCATAGTTTACATGTAAAGAAGTATGACGATATTTACAACTTAATATATACAGCATAAAAAATAATTACTCATTCACTTGCCTCAGCTATGAGATACTTCAAAATGGAGTGCAAGGGTCACTATTATATCAAATTACGAAAAATTATTAAAATCTGCATATTCGTCAACCACGTAAACATCTGTAGGTAAGGAAAACTACCTTTAAATGTCAGGGTTACCTTTCTTAAGCATACTGATAATTTGCCCTTGTGAATGGTTCATGCATTATATGGTTGATGCTGGATGTAGCTGTGGATGAGATAGTGTAGTTCGTAGCTGGATCTGTAGTTCTCCTCCTGGGATCATATTTGGTACGTCACAACTCCCTGCCGACTGCAATTCCATGACAGCATGGACACTCCAACATCTTTCTATTGGCCAAGGTCCTGGAGACAACTTCCGATCCAACTGGTGAAGTAGTGCACCACTGTGCTGGCCAAACATTCGAAGGTGGAACTACTTCTCGCGACGTACCTCCGTCAGCAACGGGCGATGACAGTTGACTTGAAACTCGGATGACGAAGATCTCAATACTTTCCTCCATTTTATTATTTGTGTTGCATAAACTGGATTACTTTCATTCATAATGTAAAACTTCTAGAAATTGATTCTTATTGTTGAATTAACATCATTAAAATTCACATTAAATTAAATCCGTATGATTCTTCCAGTTGCACATAGAATATCTTTGCAATCCTTCTAAATGTTCCAAAAAAAGTTCCTAACATAAAAACTTGTTGTATTTACCAACTAGTATTATTTATGTTTTAAAGAGGATACAGTTTGGAAAACAAAATATTATCATAAATAAATACGGGATCAGATATCACAAACCTAAACTAAGGAATTTGTTTACATATTTACACACCTATTTTACCTCTTGAGCATGCCAAACTTTACACACATGCACAACTTGTAACATTCAAATTACGTTGATATTATTCACCAAGTTAGGAAGGTGTTCGTATAAACAAGGAAGCTGGCTGAGTTATTAGAGGATCTGGTGCAGGTAGTAGATGGGGGGGGAAGCAAGTGGATGCATACTTCATAGATTTTGAGAAGGCATTTGATATGGTGCCCCATGGGACATTAATGAGGAAAGTGGAGGTGCTGATACTGGACAGGAGGGTGGTGGAATGGATAGGACTTCCTCAGGTAGCGAATGCATAGGGTGAAAGTGGGGGAGGCAAAATTGGAGGAAGAGGAGGTTACATCAGGGGTACCACAGGGAAACGTGCTTGGTTCCTTTGCTATTTACCATGATGGTAAATGACCTGGCTTTAGGGATTAGGGGAAAAATCAGATTGTTTGCAGACAATTGTGTTGTGTATGCTGAAGTGGGAGAAGGGGGGGGTGGAAATTTGCAGGTGGACATTGATAAGATATGGTTGTGGACCAGGGAAAACATAATGAAGATAAATGTAAGAAAATCTAAGGTAGTAAGCAGGGACATGTATAGATGGGAGGGACAAGAGATAGAAGTAGCAGAATATAAGTATCTAGGGATTGTACTGCAGGGAGACCTCAGGTGGAAAAAACAGGTAGAGAGGGTGGTTTGCAAAGGGAAGAAGGGCTTTGGGTATGCTGGGAAGGGTGCTGAAGGGAGTCAGCTGTGAGGTGAAGAAGGCGTATGGCACAATGGTACAGCCAATATTAAAATATGCTGCAGCAGTATGGGACCCGTATGTAGAGGTGGAGGTACAAGAACTATAAAAAGTGCAGAGAAGGGCAGCAAGATGGGTGAAGGATAGGTGGAGAAGGCAGGGGCAGGATGAGGAAGAAGGGAACTATAGGCCATGAGTGATGAAAGAAATGGGGACAGGAGGAAAGTTGAACGGCTAGTCAGGATGTATGGGGTGGTGAATGAAGAGGGAGGATGGGGAAGTTTATTTTGTAATTATGGTATGAAATGTAAAACTAGTATATGTTAAAGTTTGTGTAAACAAGGAGTGATTATATAATATTGCTGTAGGTACGAAAATAACTAATACAAAATAAATATGTGCATCCTTACAAAATGTTATGAAATGTAATTTTTAAATTATATTTTATCAAGCAATGTATAAAAAATCTTTTTTGTCATAGTTATGAATGATTTTCTGCAAGTGTATTTCCTTTTGGTATTGCCATAAGGATTGTTTTTTATTGTTTAGATACTAGTGATTTCCAACATTAAAAAACAACTCCTGAAACACAAGTTTTTATAACTGAGCTTTGTATGATTCTATATACACTTCACTAAAACCTTAGTTTGGGTTTCCGAAACTGAGGTTTCGGCTGACTATATACGTAGTGTATGGTTTGTTGTTTCTGGTGTGAAAGTTCTGCTTAGAGTGCAACATATTTTGTAAAATGACTAAAAGAAAATGAATGCTTGTGTTAGAAAGGCATGAACATGATGAAGCACAGTGCGTTATTTTCCCTCCCGCTACATATGTTTATCGCAAATAAAGGTAAGCTTTTAAATTTTACTTTTGGTTTAATGGCTATAGCATAACACAAATCCAGTGATGGCCTGCTATATTATATTCTGTACTAACTGCTATCTAACACTGGTAGGTTATATTTTAAATTTATATTGAACATAATCCCAAGAAAATCAAGTTTAACATGACATGAACAGACTGGATTGTTATGTTATAGGTGTGCAGGATTTGGAAGTTCATCTAGCTTCACAAAAACCACCAAGTGCACAAAATTTTTCCCGTAGTATAGACATAAAGGAATTCTTTGTTCAGTCATCTTCATCGTGTTGCTGCTGTAGAAGCAACACTTGCATTC
Source organism: Dryococelus australis (assembly GCA_029891345.1). Classification (NCBI taxonomy): domain Eukaryota; kingdom Metazoa; phylum Arthropoda; class Insecta; order Phasmatodea; family Phasmatidae; genus Dryococelus; species Dryococelus australis. The sequence goes on from CM056993.1 coordinate 133,068,376, forward strand.
CACACAGTTTTTAACATCGTGCATCTTATAAATTGATGGCTTGTGCACCTAAATTAAATTAAAAGCTATATTGTGATTCAAATTGTAAAATTATGTATAATATAATAATGTGTAATGTGTGAGGGAAAGACAAGATAAGATAAAACTGTTTGTGTTCAGTGTTCCTCGCTGACCATACCTTACAACCACGCAATATTATGTTAATTTTTACTAGAAGTGAATGCCTTAGAAAACTGGAAAGCAATGCTGCTGCTTTGGAGAACATACGATTGAATTAGTTTCTCTCTGTAGAAATTCCAAAGAGAATTTTCCAACCTTTGGTTTTTTTACTTGCAACTGAATAGAATGAACGTAGAGAGAATTCCATGAAATAAAATAATATTTCTCACACACGATATTGCATTCAGTTGTTAATTGAATTATAAATTTTCCATTCAGAATATAACACTGGTGATGACATGTGTGACTTTCATACAACTTATTATAGCAGAGACAAGACAACTTCAAATCAAACACATAACTTTCAACACTATTAAAACACCATTTCAACACTATACAATGATCACTCATGCACATAAAATTAAACTACTATATTAAGTTCCAACACTTTACTATTGTCCATGTAAGTAGGGTAAATTTTGACAGTTTGTCATGGTACGGAAAATCTGACGGTAGCTAAGGTTTGTCCAGTAATTAATGTAGGACATTATAGCTAGGTTGACATTCCAACTTTTTTGTAATTATGGAGTTAAATTTGTTGGGGTTCTGTTCATTTATTTCTATGGAAAAAGGAAACAATTAGAAGAAAGATAGGGAGGGGGGAGGCTTTAGTTTGTATTTCATGAGAATTTTGATGTTCTTATCAGTGTGTCGCATTTTTGAGTTGCATATTGTTTTGATGGATCAATGGAAAATTTTGCTTGTATGAAAATAACATTTAAATTATTTAACTTTAATTTTTAAAAAAATGTGATACATACGTTGTTCGTATTTGTACAGATGCAGCAATATATACACGCACACTTTGACCGAAGTTAGTCTTACACCCGTTGAATAAACAAAATAGGCAAATAAACAAATATTATTCACTCACTACAAAAGTGTGGAAAGTGCTGCTTTTTCAGGCCACGTGCATTTCAATACTTGTATTAACAATTTACACTTACATTTTAAAAACAAGTAAACTTACTGTTTGTAAAATTTATAACCTCTTGAATACAGGTTTTTTTTTAAATGGCAATCCTTGCCAAGTTTGCTTCACTAAAGTCACGTTTGTTTGTCACTAGCATTAAATAATTTATTTGAAGAATCATTCAGAAAATTCAACACTGCGCACTTTTCCTGATACAAACAAATTTAAACTTTGATACGTAAATTATCTTAGTGTCATTTGATTGTGGAAGGAGGTACGGAAAATGGTGGAAGGGATGCGGTAAACACGTGCCAATTAATATTACATTTCACTGAAGAAAGCACACAACGGTACCTATAACCAACTACGCTTAAAAAAAAAATTAACTATTGATTAAATATTCCAACAAGTAAAGTCCAATCACTAATAACCAAGAAAATGTAATATTGCTTTAAAACATAATGTAAACCATAAATGTTGTAAGTGTAATTAAGATTTTAAAATACAACTTTTAGTTCTGAGTATTATTTTCTTCCGAAGTCATCATAAAATAGCCAACTTAACAACACAGATCTTGCAGCAGTTCATCAGCTGATACAATACTGTACGGACGAGAGTATATTTACTGTTTATGTATTGTGTAGGTTTGTCACATTGTCAGTTAGATTTTACTCCACTCATATGAAATGGACAATAATTGGTTTCACTTAATGTCCAACCGAATTTAGAAAAGAAATACCCCGCTGATATGGACCAAATGCAAACTTCAGAAATTCTCGAGACTACCCAAGCAAAGCACAGAGAATGTATAGCACAGAGAATGTATGTCATCACAATTCAAAGCCCTTGCATCAAAATGTTTCGAAAATTAGATCAGAGGGGAAATGACTTTTGCCAAAGAACTCATTTCAGCAATTGGGACACTTTGTGATCCGAGAAATGTAATCAAAAGCATTCCTGGTGATATTTCTAGTTTGGTTAAAGTGTGTGTCCATTCTGAATCAGCTCGCTTTGAGTTAGTATCTAGAACCTTATTCTATTGTCAGGAGCACAATGAAATAGGAAGCTGAGCATGGGGATGATGTATATGTTACAAGTATTTTATCAATGAAGTGTGACTTTCCAAGGTTTAAGTGTGTTGTGCAAGCGATGTGGATCCCTGTTGGCAATATGGTCTGTGAAAGAGCGTTCTGATCCTATAACTACATTATGACAGACAAAAGAACAGCAGTCACAGCAGAAAATATTGAATTGATGACTGCACTGGCATTTACCTAAAGTCTTCAAGAACGTACACTCATGTGTTACTTATACGATAGCCCCCCCCCTTTTTTTTTTTGGACACACCCTCGATGCCTGTTTTAGCCAGAAATAAACAAGAAGAAATGTTAAAAGCTGAATTTGCCTAATTGTTTGTTCAAAAATACTTTAATGTTTATTTTCACTTATTACAACTGAACAGTGTAGTTCTATGCAAATTTTCTGGCACAGCAATTAGGATTCTTATTATTGGTCTAATAGCTATAAATACCTACATGAAGTGATGTTTTTTTTTAGTCTTTTGAATACTCATGTTTCCTGCAAAACTATTCTAAAATTAATTTCAAACATGCACCCTTTGTTTTTAAAAAATAACGAAAAATACTGTAATCACTTACAAAAAGGACGAAAAATGTGCTGGAATCAAGAAGAAATAATGACTAAATTTGCCTTTTTTTCCCGCAAACAGTTGACTACTGATGAACCATCAGTGATTTCGGTACTCGTCAGTAGTAACAGATGGTGGTGGCCTATATTGATTGTGATCACTTAAAATTCATACTCATTATTAACCTTAAACTCCACCATAATCACACTACATTAGTACTTCATTTCATTTTCAGTATGTACAAAAGAGAGAGATACACTAAAAACATATATACAACAATACAATAACAGTGACGTGTACGTATATAAACTTAATAAAAACTTTCCATTTAAAATCAACATAAATATATAGTTACTTTCAGCAAAGTACACACAATTTACAATAAAGTAAACATACACCATGAACAAGAAAACAATACATATAAAACATGTAAACACATAAAAAACACAATCAGGCCTACATGATAAGTATAAAAAAACATAATCAAGCCTACATAAGTATAAAAAAACAATCAGGCCTACCTAAGGTAAGTCAAGCTGCCAAGTATTCAGATACACTTTAGAAAGAACCATTTAATTAAAAGTCAAATAAATGTTTTAAAAAGTTTAGGATTATTAACAAAAAATTTACTATTTGGGAGTTTATTATACAGCCAAATCCCAGTGTTATTAAATGTTTGTAATGTATTTGTTTTATGGACATAGTTAAAATGAAAGTGGTTCTTTATACAAGTATTAATTTGGTGAATTTCATAATTTGTGTAATGCTTATTTCTATTTTTATATATGAAGAGTATAGTATTATAGACATAGAACTGGGAGTATTTTTAAAATCTTAAAAATATTTCTACAGTTAGGAGTAGCTTTAGCGTGATGCGAAACACTCTTTTTTGCACTATAAAGACAGATTGTAAATTGGTTTTATTTATTCCCCAAATAATACCATATGTAATGTAGGAGTGCATGTATTGCAAAGTAGACTGATTTTAAACACTGAAAAGACTGTAAAAGAGAGCGCCTTAGCACGTAACATGAGCTATTAAGTTACATGTTCTTTCCACTCTAGTTTGTTATCAATTATAATATAACACCAAGAAAATGTGTTTGATTAACTGTCTTTATTAATTGATTTTCTATTGTTATTCTTGGTTCATTTCTTATAGTTTTGGTGGTAAACAACATACAGTTTGTTTTATCTACATTTAATACCAGTTTGTTAAGAGTAAATCCAGGTAAGTTTACACAAAACATCATTAGCCACATCATCTAAGGAAGCAATTTCAGTAGGTGTAACAAGTATGTTAGTGTCGTCTGCAAAAGAAAAACTGAAACATCGTTAGGTTGAAAAACTAAATCATTTACATATACAAGAAATAGTAAAGGTCCCAAAACACTACCTTATGGAACCCCTATATCAATATTTTGTGGCTGAGACTGATATATTTCCACAATATTATTATTTTTCGTGGCAATTTCAACCAATTGTCTCCTATTAGATAAGTATGATTTAATTAAAGCATTAGCAGTTCCTCTTATCCCTAATTTATCTAACTTTTCCAATATTATTTAATGATCCACAGTATCAAACGCCTTAGATAAGTCAACGAATATTCCCAGTGTCGATTTACTTATCATTGCACATTGCAATTTTTTCTATAAACTTACCAATGGCAGATTCAGTATTTTTACCTGCTAAGAAACCATGTTGAAAACAGTTTAGAAGATTTAATTTAGTAAGATATTGTGTTATTCTATTTTTTAAGCTAAATTCATAGATTTTTGAGATGGAGCTTAGCAATGATACAGGTCTGTAATTCTCCATTTTAGATTTATCTCCCTTTTTAAACAATGGTATGGCTTTTGCTATTTTCAGGTTATCAGGGATTATACCTGTTAAGAACAATTCATTTAAAATATGAACTAATGACAAAAAAAGTGAGTCATGACATTTTTAAAATTATTTTTATGGAAATGTTGTCAAGACCTGCAGAATTTTTATTTTTTATTTTACTTATACATTCCACTATGTCCGAAGAGTTTACTGGAAATAAGTACATAGAGGTTACAGCTGAATTTGAATACCATATATGTGTACCTTGATGAGGTATTTTTGAACACAACTGTTTGGCTGTAGTACAAAAATAGTTGTTTATGTGATTTGCGGTTTCTGCAGATGTTATATGTCCTTTATTATCTCCTATTTCTAATTTGTATAGAGTCTTCATACCAGACTGATCTTTTATAATGTTCCAAGTGGCTTTTGATTAATTTTTGGAACTGTATATTAGCTCAGTATACAGTTTCATAGCATTTTTAATCACATTTTTGTATATTCTTTTGTAGTTTTTAAAACAGTTTACAAAAAATTGAGATATCACTCTTTACCTTAACACAATTAATTTCTAATACCTGACCATAGTGATCTGACACATCATTAATCAATTTTTTGTGAATTTTATGTCATCTAAATTGTTACTATTATAACATTATCTATAATAGTCTAGGTAGAAGCAGTTACATGTGTTGCAAAGTTTGGTAATGGTTTCAATCCATACGAAACAATAAGATTTAAGTATATATGCGTGCCAGTATCACTAGTGTTATTCAAATCTATATTAAAATCACAGCATAGAACAACTTTGTATGATATTTTTACTAACAGTTGCTCTAGTTTATTGAAAAATACATCTCTTTCACTATTTGGAGTCCTATAAATGGAAGCAATAATAAAAGTAAAGTTACTAATCTCTCACATTTCTATTGCAGCTTATTCAAAAAACCACCACAAGTGTGGAAAGTATGACAAAAGTGGCTAGTTAGCCTGAAACCACCTATGTTTAACGAATTTAACTGTATCATTATACCAATGTTCACATAAACAAATACATGACAAATCTTTTATTTCATCTGCAATGACTCAATACAGAGAGTTTTGTTACGAAGAGACAGTAAGAGTATTCTAATGTAAAATTTTCATTAATATTCATTTATCAGTGTTGAAATTTATGTGCTCCTCGTTCTGCTGGAGAAACTGGCCTGTACCAGGTATAGATGATATTTGATTGGTATTTGATAATTCTGTTGCTACTGCTAGTACATCTTGTAAGATAAAGTCCATGTTTCGTGTGATCTCTGTCCAGGCCAGTTAAGTCAAGCAATATTACATTTTTATAAGTAATGCAAATGCATCTGATATTAAATTTTTTCAATTTCAACATTTACTCATAAATGTTCCTGTAGATCATAACTATGTGGGATCGATGCAACTAAAACATTTGTATGTGTTAGGGTGGTCAAGCACCTCTTCAGTGTTGTACATGCTTTGTTTCCATTATTAGTATATACATCATTAGCACCACCAATAACTGTTATACAGTCTTTGTGACCCATACCTTCCTTGATGTCATTTTTAACAGTCTCGCTGAGTGGAGCAGTTGGATAGACATAACCACAAACAGAGTTGTCAGTGTGTTTTTCTTTGAGCGCACTGATACCCCTGCTATGGCTATCACCATATATGCGAGTTTTTGACTATCCACTACTGGTTTGTTATTCTTACTTATAGCCTTTATTGGACAAGTTTTCATGCTCGTACAACTTTTAACACTTGCTATTTTCTTAGGAGGGTAAAAGCCTGCATTGTGTTGTATGGTAGCATTTTCAAGTCTTAACTGCCCTACTATTTTCTTCCTTGAGCTATTGAATGTCACTGTTTAGGATTTTTTCAATATTACTACTTGAGTTTTATCTCTACACTGATCACACCACCACTCCGTAAGAAGCCTCTTGTTTTCTTCTTTAACTGTGTTTCCCCACAGTTTTCCCTTTGTTCTTCGTGCTTACTTTTGTTAACCACTAAAACTTTGTTTGAGTTGATTCCCGTTTTACACTTTTCACGCTGCTATTCCGTATCTGGAACTGTTCTTTGTGACTTTGCAGCTTCTTTTAAAGTGAAACCACGAGTCACATTTCACAAATAATGTCATTTCGGACATTTCTGTTACACTTACCGCACTTTGCATAATATTTAACCATATAGGTTCATTGAGTGGAAATAGACAAAAATAATTTGTATCATATGTGATACATCATGCATTCACACACAATTCCAAAATGTAAACCTTGTAATTTGAATTTTAGTTTGTTAGTTTTATGCACTTGACATTGTTTTTATTTATCATTATGAAAGAAAGAGAAACAATTTTTGTCTGTTGAAGCTTAGGAACACTATATTTGCTATAGGTCACAAAAGTCTGTGCTTTACACATAGGGACACAACTATTTCTTAATTGGCCGCACGTTGGCCATTTGCTTTTTTTGTTAGTCACTTAATAACTGATGGAGGTGCTGTAAGTGTTCATAATATGCAAACATTTTTATTTGCTGATTGTTCAACATATTTAAATGGTCGTTTACTTCGCTCACCTTTGGCTGTGTTCCAATCCCAGCACGGTTGCGACCAGTTGCATACCCGCCATGCATTTAACACTGAGTTGGGGAACGGAACAACTTCCATGCTCTATTTGGTGCTTAATTTTGTTTATAAACAAGGAAGGGATTAGTATAATTTTTTCATTCCCAGGATGCTTTGTACACATTCTCACTACAGATTAACATGCCGGAGATAATATATTAATTTTTCAGCAGTAACTGCATCCACTTTAGGGTGAAATGAATCCCGTTTACTACCAACGTACACACATTCCATCCTGGGTCGCTGTTAAATAACTTCCAAATCCACATGTACAATATGTTTGCACGTTTCTGGCAAACTTTCCCACCAATATGATGTCAGCGCATGAAGAATTTGTACTCCAGGCCTCTTGCAGTTGATGCGTTAGATTGGCCGGAAGTAGAATGACGTAGGAGGTGCACAGATGCGCCTTTGAGAAGGAATCGGAATTACTTTACTACGCATATTTCTCATTGTGAAGGTATATGAATTCTGCCTTAATTAATTATAGGCTTATTTTATTAGTGTTCCCTGCCTCTTCTTCATCTACCCAAGATTCTGCTTCTTCAATTACACTGGTGACAATTTCTTCTTCGTCAAAATCTGGAAGTTAGGGGGCCTCCACATCATCCAATGAAGCTGATTCCTGTCCTCTCTGTAGAGTGTCATGGTAGTCTTCTGTCTCACAATTTGCTACTTCTGGATTTTTTCATTGTCCAAAATCTTTTTCCAGGTGCTTGCCAAAGTCATTTGTTTGATTAATTTCACTGCATCATCAAACTTGTAAATTGTGGATCAAATTTTCTAGGACTTCAAATTTTGAAGAGTTTGTTCCCTCTTGTCTTCAACCTTTAGGATTTCACTGATTTCCTTTTATACAGCACCCATCACATTTTTTAGTGCCCTATGTTTTTTTCTTTACTGACAATAACTGTTTCAAGCAAATGGCTACCATCTGCATTCACACACAGCAAAGTGACACATGCTCCTTATATATTTTTCTGCCAGGCGTAGTTTTCTTGGCTTCTGAAGCTTGCGTATTGTTAACGTAGATTTCTCCAAAACACACGTCTCGTCAAAATTATAAATTGAATTTTTTTCTAAATGGCTCAATGGCTCGGATATCTGCACTCAATTTCCCTACAAATTTTCTTGTTTGAAATGTGACGTCGATGAAATATAAACAACCAACCAGAGCTCACTTCAAATTGTTCCAAGTCCCATCCGTTTAGACAGTTTTTCAGCACTTGCTTGAATTTCGATTCCTCGGAACAGCCAGCAAAGATGAACGAAGCTCAGAAAACCATTTGTAGACTGCATCATCCAGCGTAATGAGTAGGCATCTGCATACATTTCACTTTATTTTTTCTTTTTCTATGTTAAACTTGAGAACAAAGTTACAATGTCACTTCTTGCCTTTTTAATATCAGACAGGGTTTTTTTTTGCTATCCCATACTCAGCATAAATGCTAGACACAGAAACTCATTTCTAAGTTCTTTCACTGACAGTTTATTGTGAAGATTAAGATGTTTACATTTCTGCCCTACATTAGGCGTACATAACGATAGTATTCAAAGGTTAGGTGATAAAAACTCGTAGTGTGCACTAATGAATACTGAACAAAACAGACTGGGTGCAGGTGCTGGTATCGAGTGACAATTAGTGGAATTTAAAACGACTCGTCTGGCTAGCAAGCTGTATGAATCAACTGTCCTTGTAATAGTGTCTGTTATAGCGAGGTTTTACTGTACATAAACAACAGAATCAGGAGTTGCACAAACATCATGATAATTTTTCACGCATTGTAAACATCACTTTCTGCATGTGTATCGTACGTGATAAAAACAAAAATTGTAAAATATAAAGTAAATTACTTTATACATACTGGTATAAAAATAAGCACAAACTGAAATTGCCTATTTGAGCTTGCACACTTATATTTTATCTAGTAACACTCCTTCACTGCTAATGTCCTACAAAAAAATTAAATAACCAGTTACCATAGATTTATGGAAACACAAAAACATTAGAGTATATTAATGAAATACGACCCCCAGTGCCATTTAGTGAGCTTTTATTGCACTACAAGCTTCCATAAATTAAAATCGACTTTGAAAAAAAAAAGGTCTAGCCTAATACTATGTTTTTTCAATTGTCCTTACAATGTCTGTATATCGATTATAGTCACTTAATTCACACTCATTAACACATTTTCAGTCTGTATTCGCAGTCACTTGAAATGTCTTGCACTCATGAATCCAGTTCAATAGTTCCGCCTGCCAGTCTCTCTCCATTGCACCGATGCTAGTCTGCTGACTTCACTCCAGCTGGTCACTTTTGTCGCCACTCGATACTCAACTGTCCTGCCACTTTGCTGTCTTGTCGCTTAAGGTCACAGAATCCTCCAAACTCTCAACTCAAAAACTGCCATCTTAAGAGGCAGTCGAATCTTAGTGAAGTTCTGGAGTATGTGAGCCACGATAGAATCATGGTGGCATGAAGGGGCTGCCTTTGTAAACACTGCCTGCTTCTTACATAACTGACCTTCAAACATTCCTTCACTCGCGAGCAGGCTGGGGTAAGGGAATGCAATGCAGACCAGCAACATGTCACAATATAGTTGTAACGGTGAGTTTTCAAATTTTTACTCTTTACTACTACTATGGAAGCAATTTAATTTTCTCTTTGGAAAATTTTGTAACCTCTTTGGAATCCTGTTATCAGGGAGTGGTTGCAGCTGTAAAACTGTTCAATTCCTGTTTAAAACTGTAACTACAGCAACTGGATATAATAGACAAACATAATTAAACACAATTACAGTCAGTGACTGAAGGCTGGCAATTTACCTACCAGTCCTGGTGAAACTGTTCTTACAAGCGAGATGGTGATACTGAAACATTGCCATACTTCATGCTCGTTGGTTGTCTCTCGTCCAGTAGCATTGCATAATATTTACTTTTTTCTGAAACCCAGTTACTACTAGTGACAGTCTTCTTGCAGCAAGTAGTTTTCTGCCACAGTTGCTTCATGAATGCTGTCTGCAGTGTGTAGCTGAATGACAATAAGCATTCAACCCTGTGGCTGAACTTTGTCTGCTGAACATGCACACTGATACTGTAAATTATTTGTGCCTCAAAGTAGGTATAATGTCATTTATTCATACCATAAAAAATAGATGTTTCACATAATGTTAGAATATTCTACATATCTTGAAATAAATAGTACAATCAATAAGTTTTGGATGCCATAGCCCTTGGCTACCTACGCTCAGGGTTCAAGTCCACAAACTTACTGAATGTCGTTGTGATGCATGGCTGCCTACACTCGGGCTGCCAGTCACTCCATGAGCTTATTGATTGGGGTATTGTATGTATAAATATACATCTTAATTATAACAAACACAAATTTTACATACCCATTTTTTTTTTTAAATAGGAAATCACAACCATTCTCAAGATGGTAGTTTTTAACTATGCTCGGAAAAATGTTCTGAGGAGACATGTAATCTTTTTTATAGATTTTAGTGTTGAGTATCTTAAATATTTTGTCCAAATGTCCTCGCAATTTTGCAACTGCTGCTGGTTGTAAACAGAATCAAGATTACTTGTGCAGCGACAGTGTTTTAAATTGAATTTGCCAAACAGAGGAATTTCTTACGACAATTTAAAACAAAACAATTACAACCACCATACACAGCACATACTCCACCTAACATTACACTGTTTTACAAAGTACCATGTATAGTGTATTTTAGAAATCATATGCCTGTAACATTTTAAACCAATATTCTCATGTCAATAAACACACAAATACTTCATGCTGCAGGGCACAGCAATATCGATTATGCTCTTAAAAACATAAGCTGTCCAGCAATTTAGCTAATCTCCAGATTTACATTTTTTTGTTGAGAGCTATATTAACACCACAGAACATTTGGATGACGACCTGGCATCAATAGTGCATATTTTTAGTCAAGTGTTACATGATTTTATGGGGATATTAAGATATGATTGAAATATTCCAAAACTGAAGGCAGTAATTGAGACGACTTTTTACTTTATTTGAATGTGATGCTCGGAGAGATAATTTTATTGTATATTGTCTTGGTGCGTGGAGAGTTAATTTTACAGCATAGTATGATTTTTTGCTCTCTATCATTAGTATGAGGATTCTCTCCATTTTCAACAGTTTGGAGGAGAGACACGTGTTGTAATAAGTGTAGAGCTTTTTGGGCTTACCTTTGATCAGACCACTACAGGAATGTATATTGGGGTAGCTAGAATTAGTTCCAAGTTTTATGGATCTCGGTTTTGGCCAACTAATTTTATTCTTATATTTGTAAGGTAGTGGTATTAAGAAATTTTGATATTATAGTATCTGTGTAAGGGAGCTACTTCACTACTATAGAGGATATAATATAGAAAATATTCCTCTACTGGTCGTAATTTTCTGTGATGAGATCTAGGTTGGTAGCAAGACAATTGGAGGGAGTTGGCAACAGTGCAAAGTGTATATACACATAAGATGGAGGAATTAAAGAAAGTACATATGGTGCTAACATACATTATTTTTATCACGTACTTATATGGGGCAGTTGGTAAAAAAACATAAATTTGCAATGGATTCACTTGTCAAACCTATTAAGAAATTGTGGCGCAAAACTGGTTACAGTGGTGAAAGAAGTTCAAATACTATCATGAGGTGGTCAGTGGTGCAAGTTTGCCGGCATCGCGACAAATAGCACTTTTGGTGAAAAAGATGTGCTGAATAAATTTGATGCATATTTTCTGCCAAGATGCAATATAACCTACGAGAGGCACATCTTTTTTACTTGCTGTCAGAGGGAGGGCCATATATTTGATGGAATTGAGGAAGAAGTCAGAAACGTGTACATTTGGAGCCATGAGAGATGATCTAATAAAAGATCACGTATTGTGTGGTATCTGAGATAATGCTGTAAGACAATTGCTGAGAGAACGTAACTTCACACTAATTCAAGCTATTGATACATGCAGAATCGTGGAAGTTATGGAAAAATGGCTGGAAAAGTTTCAAGAAGAAAATGCTGATGTTCAGGAAGTAACATGCAGTAATGTTCTGCTATGAAACAGTGGGGTCTTCAAAACAATGACATGACCAGACTATAGGAACAAAGGATCGTCACAAGTGCCCTGCATATGGCACGATGTGTCGGAAATGCAATGGTTATAATCATTTTGCAAATGTTGGGGAAGTTACAAAAATATCTTTGTCGACATGTAATTCCTTTGAAGATTACTCTGTGTGGCGTTCGAAGGAGGTTAGGGAAGTTACAAAAACGTCTTCGTTTAGTTCCTCTGAAGATGACTTTGTGGTGGCAGAGGTGAACGAGCAAGTGTTGCAGCGATGGCGACCATGAATAGTTGTGAACATGAAAATTTGTGTGTTGTTTCCATCTCGTATAAAACTAAACAATCAGAATGAATGGCAAAAATAGAAGTGATACTCTCCATCTTTTAATATTTAAGTTGGATACTGGAGCACAAGCCAATCTTATACCTATGACAATCATTAGTTAAGGTTCAGTGTTAGGTTAGTTAATTATTTGGGAGAGAAAATACCCTTTTTGGGAAAATGTTACCTTAAATGTACTTACAATGGGATGGTTAGAGTTGTAGAATTTTATGTGGTTGAAAAAGATAGTTCCCCTATTCTTGCTAGATCTGGTTAGGAAAGTGGCAACTGTTCATTCAAAGACCTGAGATTCTAACCTCTCAGACTTAATTTCCAAGTATCCTCAGTGTTTTGAAGATATTAGGAACTACCAGGTGACTATAAGATGATGCTGAGGGAGGATGCCAAGTCAGTGGTTCATGCTCTTCGCAGGGTTGCTGCTGCTCCCAAGGAACCATTAAGGCAGGAATTAGAAAGGTTAGTAAACAAGGGAATTAGTGCTAAAGTGGAAAAGCCTGCAGAATTTGTTAACTCTAATGGTTCACAAACGCAATAACAGCTTAGGAATTTGCTTAGATCCACAAGATCTCCATGAACATGGGTCATATCTTTTCTGCAAGGGGTATACATTCAAATGCAACAAAAGTGGATGCCATTTGCTGCATGGATGTTCCCACATGCAAAAATTCCTTCCAAACCTTTCAGATGCTTTGGCTCCTCTCAGGGTTCTCTCCAGAAAGGTTCTAGCATGGCATTGGGAGCATGGGTAAGAAGTTGCATTTACGTAACTGAAAGACTGGTTGTGTACCATGCCAGTGTTCAAATATTATGTCAGTAAATCAGCTGTCTGGTCAGTTGATGCATCACAAACTGGTATAGGAGCAGTCTTGCTGCATGAGGGACATCCAATTGCTTATGTTTCCAAATCTCTTACTGACACAGAACAAAGGTATGCCCAGATAGAAAAAGAAATGTTGGCCATTGTGTCCAAGGCAGATCACTTTTATCAATGTATTTACAACAAGCAGGTGGTTGAAACCAATCACAAGCCATTACTTTTAAAAAGCACCTCGTAGACTGCCCAGCTTGGCTGCAGAGGATGAGGTAAGGCTACAATGATTTTCATTATCAGTCTTTACAAACCTGGTTCTCAAATGTACATATCAGACACCCTGTCCTGTGCATACCGCACTCATCACAACCAAACCGATATTTTTGCTGATTTAGAAAGGGAAATGGAGCTGCGGGTATGTTTAGTGATAATGAATTCCAAAGTTACAGGTGCCAAATTGTTCATGTTGCAGCACGAACTACAGTGTGTGTAGAATTATTAGAGTAGGTTGGCCTCAGAAGCTACCATGGATGCCTCCAGAATTGCAACAGTATCACAGAGAGGACCTCAGTTATGCTGATGATTTAGTTCTGAAGGGTAAAGTAATAGTGGTTTCAAAGGGTTTACGACCAGAAATACTTACGTCTGTTCACACTGCTCATCGAGGGCCAGTAAAGTGCATACAAAGAGCATGTTGAACACTTTTTTTTTTGGCACATCTGATATCTCAGCTTTTGTTGAAAGTGTGAGGTGTGCAAGGAATTAAAAGAAAATTTAAGTATCGGGTAACCTCTCCTTTAGCACCCAGTCCCAGATTGACCTTGGCAGAAGGTAGGGGAATATATATCTTTTTTCTTTATGGTTAACTATACCTACTAGTAGATTATTATTCAAAAGGGGTTTAGCTACAAAAGTGGAACAGTCAAAACAAGTTCATGCACCATTAGCCACATGAAATCCATATTTGCTTGGTTAGGAATACCAGCCATGGTTTTGTCGGATAGTGGTAGCAATTTGACTTCATGATTTGACCTGATTGCCCAAGAGTGGAATTTATCCATCAGACATCCAGTCCTCGTTATCCACTGTCAAATGTCACATCTAAACCATATTCAGACAATTAAGAAAATGCTCAAATAAGCAATTTAAGATCAAAAGGATGTCAATATTGCTCTTCTTGAGTTGCATAACACCCCAGTAATACAAGGGCAGTCGTCTGCTCAACTTCTTATGGGTTGCAGCCTTAGGGGCTGCATTACTAATTCCTTCCCTTCCAAACCATAAAGAGGTTCATGCTGCTTTTCTGGCAAAGCAAACTGAGAAGAGAGCATACTACAATGTCAGGGCTCAACAGAGGGAAAAACAATGACTGGAGCAGTCAGGGTGCTGACATCTAAGGGATGTGTAAAATGGGCTGTCATAATTTGAACAGCAAATCATCCATGCTCTTATGTGGTGAAAATGCCAAGTGGTGACAATGTAGAGCACTCTACAAGGGTACTTCGTCTAGATGAGTGTCTTTGCTTGTCCTCTGTCGACAGGGATGATATCAATTTGGTAGGTCACAAGGTGAATGTGATTAATCAGGATGGTAGAGTACAGGTAGAAACACAATGTTTTGCCCACAAATGGTTTTCATGGGATCATTGAGGAGGACTGCAGAGTAAGTCATGATATTTCAGATAGCACCGTTAGACACACCTCAGTAGACACATAAGGTTCTGTGAACTCTGTAGTCGACACATTTGTTGACAATGGAGACGATGGTGCTATTATTACATCCAGATTTGATTGGGTGTTGAAACCATCATAAAGGTATACCCATGTTCTGAGTATGTTTGATATGAACTGTTGCTGTTCATGTTATAAATATTTTGAATTGGTTTGTAACTAGCTTATGTGATATACTAATGTAATGTTCTGTGCCAAGTTTGTACAGATTTGATTCAAAGTCTTTGCGTCTATATGTTTGCACTGTTTGTAATTTGTATTGTAAAGGAAAATGTGAGATATAAGTTGGTAGCAAGACAACTGGTGGGATTTGGCAACAGTAAAAAGTGTATATACAAAAAAGACTGAGGAGTAGGTAATAAAGAAAGTACATATGATGCCAACAGAGTATTATTTATCATGTACTTTATTTTCCTTCCCATCTGTCAATTTTTTTTAATGTTACGGGAATGTAGGCATACCTGCCAACTTTTATGGTTTGTCTGTAAAATGTACGGAATTAATTGTGTGTTTGCAGGTTTACGGAAAAGGGCTAAAGTTTTACGGTTTTTCGGGTCATCATAAGTTCATAACTCTCTTGTTTTGTATACTAATTTTTCTTATGATCACCATAGATAGTGCGATAGAGACGCGTCACTGTAACACAGCATCTGGTACCTAGTTGCGGAACTTTATTGGCTGATTGAAGTTGTAGACAGCACCCAAGAAGTGTTCAATATTCTTATCTCGCCATCTTTGCATCACACAGTGCTTGTGTTTATTGGTCGGTCATGTTCGTGTTGTATTTGCATATTTTTTACGCTGTGCCGCATAGTAATTGGCCAAATGAATGGAAAACGTAAGAAGACCTATTTTCTGATTATTTTGGACATAGTACACTGAAGACTTTCCATGTATATTAAAGTCTAACATAGGAGAGAAGTTCACGTTTTTCTGTGTTTGTAGGCGCAATGTAAACATTGCAAAAAGGCTGCAGAAAATATGTTTTCAACCACATGCAGTGTGGAAAACACATTTAAAATGTGAAAGGAGGTTTTATTAATTTGAAATTGTACAGTTCTTTGTCAATAGTTCTCATTTGGATAACGTTTTACAGAAACGGAATGCTATTTCACGTCTTTTCTAGTTGAACAGAACATTCCAATAATTATATCATACCATGCCGGGCCTATGTTCAAAAAGACATTTCCTGATTCAGAAGTGTCAAAAAAGTATATGATGGCCAGTCAACAATATTAATTAGGATTAAAGTTTTGACTGTTGTTTTAAATAATGTGTTAAACAGTGTGTTGTAAATAACACGCAATACAACAGCTGTGAATAACTGAAGTTGAGTGAAAGGAAAGTTGCTGTGAAGGTAAGGCTTGTAATGTGTTAATGTTTACTGTTAGTATTACTTCCCATTGTACACTAAGCTTCAAAGTTTTATTGTAAATTAAAATTATATATATCATTAGTAAGTAGGCCTAGTTAAGTAAACAATTTGACAATTTTTCACGTTCTTGCAAAGAAATTTCAGGTTGGCGTACACCTATTCTTTTGTATAGTATGTTTGTGTATACATATACAGACATGGACAGGAAGAAGTATTTGTAATCACAAATACAAAGAGAGAGAATATATTTTGCATACTCCAGGAACAAACATAATTACACCTCACAGATTTAAACATATGTAATTGTATTAACATTTTGCTATATTACTATACTACGTGTTGTGTTCTTTATAAAATGAATAGTCTTTCTCACTGGAGCGAGAAATAATAACTGTTTTCACACCAACACAAAAATCACATTTCCAAAATAAAAAACGTAATGCTGGTTTCCTTTTCTTAGTACTTCGTATGCTCCCTAGTCTGTGAATGACCTCCCTCAATTATTTGGGCTTGCTGGTTGTTTTCTCACCATTCTTGCAACAGTACACCTTGCAGTTGGGATTTTTTGGGTATATAATGTTTCATCAATATTTTCTGTAGCTTACTCTACCGAAACTTGATGTAAATATGAAGTGTGGAGTTTTCAGGGGGTGTGGTTAAATCACACTTTCTGCTGCACGTTTTGATCATTATCTTGTAAGATGTAATCTGTTCTTAAACCCAGTCGTTCAGTGCTATCCTGTAAGTTACATATAAGGATATCCAGATAACCATATCTATCCATATTTTCTTTTATGAAAACTTGTTCCCCTACACTTGACACATTCATACCACCACCGTCATGCTCATCTGTACCTTGCAGATTCTGAACCTTTTGATAACGGAACTCTGTCCTGGAAGTTCTGATATTTACGTACATAGTCTTTTGCAAATCTTAGTCTCTTTGGATTCTGCGTGGTACACTAGTTTGTATCTGCACAAGTTGTTTTTGTTCTCGGTGTTAACATGTTTTTCATTTTCAAGTGGTTCTTGCACATGAGAAGGTGTTGCATAAAAGGGTGTGTGTGTGTGTGTTTTTTTTTTTTTTTTTTTTTTATCATTCTCACCACTTGATGTGTTTCTCTGTCAGGCAGTTTTAGTATACGACTGAATCTTGGCATGTTTATTGCATTGAAGCCTTTGATTCTTTGAATTGCTGGATTTCACTTTACACATTAGAAAGATTATCCAACAATGTTTGTAATTTCAGAACATTTTTTTAAGACCCTATGAAACACTTATTTGTCTTGTTTTCATTATAGTTAATTGCCCTTGCAGTCCATTTTATCTATAGCATTTTATCTATAGCCAAATAGTTCCAAATATACATGTTTGAAGTGCCGTATGCAGCCCTAGGTATCTGTATTCACAACTGATTGTGCGAATGCTAGGACCTTGCTTTAAAATGTTTCCAGTGAGAAATATTTCTTTATTTGATAAAGAATGTTATACCCAATTATACTAATATATCTAAATGTTATCCCTTAGAGCGGAACATCTGTCACCTAATAGGATAGGTGTTGATATCTGTTGGATAGGACAGTCCGCCTGTGAGGCGGACGGTCCTATCCAAAATGCTGTACAGCTTTGCTCTATGAATGTATGCATTATTTAACTAATAAAATGAAATTGCTTATAAAGTAAATCTGTAATAGACTTATTTTACATTATAACAGCACATACATCTTAGAATTCAAGTTTAGTAATAAATGTTGCAATTCTTTTTTACATTTAAGAAACCTCGCAATTCACCAGTAGTAAATGTACATATAGATTTCTAAGTTTTAAGCACTCAACGTAGTTCCTAAAAAAATTTAAATGTTTGTCTTTTTCACTAGTAATTGAAAAAATCCAAGCAATTAATATGCTGGTGAACTGAACGTACTAAAAGTGTAAGGTTTGATTCACACACACTAGAAAAATTTTTGAAATCATCCGAGCAAACAAGTTGAAAGTCACATACAATTTGGAAAATCAGAAATTGCAAATGTTTTTTATAGCATTGTAAAGAATAAGGTGTCTTGACATTTTATGCATATTGTCATTTTGTTCTTCTGGTAAGGACAGTACCAACAGTTTTCTTTTTTCCGAGGGGTCAACTCTTTTTACTTCTGTTGAAGGTCCCACCAAGAAAAATTCTGCTTGCCCTCAAGATCTTTTAGATATTGCTTTCTTCCCATACTGTCTCCAAAAACAATTGTTTAAAACTTTTGACAGGTTTGGTGCAGTCAACTGTTGTCACAAGTGATTCAGAAGCAAAGCAAACCCAAGGGACTGCGTGAAATCGAACCTTTTTGTCTTTTTGGCATTTTTGTAATGGCCAAACCAGATGTAGGCAGCAACTCACAGCTATCAAATGTGGGAAAAAATAAAGGGACCATCTTGTGTTTTCCTCTGTTTGCAGAGTAATTTGCAGACTTTCATGTCCATGGTGTCTACCGCTAATATATATGGACATAATTTCAGGTTTATCATTTTCTGCCTCGTGAAAGTTACGATGCATTGATGATAACACAGCAGATTTAAACCTCTTGGGTATGTGCGATGTAGGAGACAAGTGTACTCTTTTGTGAAAACATATGCTCATTCCTATTGGTCTTTTCTTATTTGGTGAAAACTCCTGTAGTATTTCTGGCTTGTTACTTGTTTCCCGACAAGACTTCAGCAACTTCAAGCTACATATTTCCTTTCACACACCTCATTTTCAAAAATCTCTCAAAAACTGCTTTGACTGGAAATCTCTGCGTGATCTGGGACATGAATTCTCGAAATAAGCATAGTTTTCAGCTTCAGATTTACTTGTAGCAGTAGCTGAGGCCAGGTTGAGAATTTTCCTCGTTTAAGCAGAAAATTTTTCTGTGTCCTTTCCATTTCTGAAGCCTACAGTATCAAGGAAAAAATTTTGTAATAAATAGGAAAGTAGAAAATTAGAAATCTACGTGGCTAAAACAAACCTATGCACGTAACCATATGTTAGAAGCAATTCAGTCTGAGAGCTATTGGTGTGAGAAGTTAGAGTTGTAACATCAGACCACCTTCACTGAAGGTCAAGGTCATACTGAGACTCCTGAAGTCAGTCAACCTTCCATGAAAATCGGCACACACTGTTGACAAATTCTGTATTAGTATCCGCTTCATAGGAAGTACATTTTCTGTTTGGTTGAAATAAAATTGATGTGCCATTGCATTGCTCAGACTATTAGACTCTTTGTTTCTGATGACATTTTCGTCTATTCAATCTCTTCCATAGAGCTGACTTGTGCTTGTTTACAAAATTCCTCCAGCCTTCTATATGTACAGATTGTGTACATTAGTGTATGCTACGTATGGAAGCTACTGTACAAAGTATTTCACCCACCATGGTATATGTCCTGGTGCAATTTTTTGGTGCTTCTTTCTGGGATGCATTGGGCATATCCAACTGGAACCACACCCATCTACCAGGGGCATCATTGCAGGACATTGTACAACATGAAGTGTTCAACTGTGGTATCTGCCTAAGTACTGCATTTGGTGCTGGCTATCTGGGGTGTGCAGAGCATTTCCAATTGCAGAACTACAATCCTATACATAGTGCCAGGAGAACTAATGCAGGGATTGTACAATTAGCATGTCGCTAGGAACAGGATGTGAAGGAATTCAAGATGTAAGCCCGTAATCTTCTTTGTGAGCGTCATCACCAATGCATACCTGGCAACTTTTACGGTTTGCCTGTAAAATGTACGGAATTTTGTGTGTTTATGGGTTTATGGAAAAAAGGCCAAAGTTTTGAGTTTTTTGGTTCATCATACCATTTTTATTTTGTTTGTGTACCTATTTTTCTTATGATCGCCATAGGTAGCGCAATAGACATGCTGCACTGTAACAAAGAATCTGGTAGCTAATCGCTGAATGTTATTGGCCATGTTCGTGTTGTAAGTGCGTATTTGTTAGGTCGTGTTGTGTAGTAATTAGTAAAATGAGTGGAAAACGTAAGAAAACCTATTTTCTGATTATTTTGGAAAGAGTATGCTGAAGAATTTCTGTTTACATTAAAGTCTAACAAAGGAGAGAAGTTCACGTTTTTCCGTGTTTGTAGGCGCAATGTAAACATTGCAAAAAGGGCTGCAGAAAATATGTTTTCAACCACATGCAGTGTGGAAAACACGTTTAAAATGTGAAAGGAGGTTTTATTAATTTGAAATTGTACAGTTCTTTGTCAATAGTTCTCATTTGGATAACGTTTTACAGGAATGGAATGCTATTTCACGTCTTTTCTAGTTGAACAGAACATTCCAATAATTATATCATACCATGCCGGGCCTATGTTCAAAAAGACGTTTCCTGATTCGGAAGTGTCAAAAAAGTATATGATGGCCAGTCAACAGTATTATATAGGATTAAAATTTGAACTGTTTTAAGTTTGGTTGTATTAAGTAATATGTGAGATAGTGTGTTGTAAATAACATGCAACACAACAGCTGCAGTGTTAATGTGAACTGTTAACTGAAGTTGATTGAAAGGAAAGTTGCTGTGAAGGTAAGGCTTGTAATGTGTTAATGTTTACTGTTAGTATTACTTCTCATTGTACACTAAGCTGCAAAGTTTCTTTCAATTAAAAGAAAACATATTAATAAGTTGGCCTAGTTTAGTAAACAATTTGACATTAATTTTTCATATTCTTGCAAAGAAATTTCCTTTGAACTTCAGGTTGGCATACGCCCATTCTCAGAGTTAACGTACAGTTGTGAAAACTGCATTTTCTGCAAGTTTAAAGTCGTCTTGACCATAAGAATTTTTAACTTTTTGCATCATATTTATTTTGTAATTTAGGGTTAAATGATAAATTAACATGTAAGAAAATAGGACTGTGTGAAAGAAATTTTCTTTATACTGTAGGTTTTTGGAAAAATACAGCGTCCATTTTACGTTAAAATTGACATTTTCGAAATGTTTGACTTATTGAAGATTTTAAAAGTTGGCAGGCATGCCAATGGCGAAGGTAATTGAATAGTTTTCCCCAAATGTACCAGGAAAAATATTGGATTTATGATGTGCATCAGCAAGCAGGATGGTGCTGTGGCTTGCAGTTCAGACAATTATGCTGTGACACGGTGTATTGGGATATCTTTTAAGTAATATGCAGCCTTAGTTTGTCTTGTGGCCAAGGCTGAGGCCATCGCAGGTACATTGCTTAATGAACCAAGCTCCAGGGTTGGAGATGTGATAGTGATACTCACCATCAGATATTGGGTATTGAGAAGCAGAGTGGGTTGCAGCTGTAGCAGGAAAATCCCTTGGCGGCTATTGCAAGGTTGTGTTTCAAAGACCAAGAGACTTCTCTTGTCACAGGTGTGAGCACTAAGTGAAGAAATGTGATTGATAGCTGTGAAAAACACTACAGTTCAGGAGTGTTGACAGTGCAGAGTTGTGATATTTCTGTTAGTTTTTCCATTCCCATGCATGGGATTGTGACTTTTGTTTGACATTTGTTGTACACCTTTTAAGAATCAGCTTAGGCAGTGCTAGAAACATGATAAAGCATAGATGCTAGAATTATATGGACACTCATAACCAGAAGTATGGACTCGTGGAGAAAAAGTAAGCAAGCATGTAGGTGGATACGTGGAGCTGTCGTAAGTGTGCATCAGTCTGCAGAAAGTGCCGTTTAATCATGAGAGTTGGGGGGGAGGGGGGTTGAGCATTTTTTTGAGTGCAGACTGCTGTCTGCCTGAAGGAAGGTTTAACGCATGAAGATGTAAATGAAGCACACTTGAAAGCTGTACTAATTAATGTACTGTATCAGGTAATTCTATTTGTCCCTTAAAATAATGGGATAGTGTTTTATTTTACCATGAAGTTTTTTAAAGTGGTATGAAAAAAAATATTTTTAAGCTCTTGATAAAATTTAAACCCTCGTCCAATTTCATATGTTGCTAATGCCAAGAGCTAAAGCAGTATGAATAAATGCAATTACTTTACAGTTACTCTGCCATAACGTAGGTGAGTATAATTTGTTGTAATAAATTAAATGGATTTCATAACTTTGAGGCTTATGTGAATAAGACATTTCTATTGTTTTGTACAGTATTGTCGTATTCAGTTTTGTAGGAAGAGTTTACACATACTTATTTCTGAAAGCAACATGCAAAAGTAAACTTTCAAATTTGCAGGGTAATGACTTGGAAACATTTTCGTATTGACGCATGATGATGTGTCCAGTCTGAAGATTGATCTGTACTCCAGGCAACTCATGATGGAATTGATGGCTTCCCCAAGGTGCGCAAAGCAGGATGATTCTTCTGAGGTTTGGCATTGCCTTCTACATTACGAAGGTGAAAGAGCAACATGCTGTGCTGAATGCTGGAAGAACAATTTTACACACTTACGTAATTCCAACCTGGCCGGGAAGCAAATCCGGAATCTTTGATCATTAAGTCAGGTATTCTGACCATCAGACTTAAGTGCATGTGTCCTTTTTGTAACAACAAATTTTATAATAGATTTACCCCACCAGTGTAATGGGGGTTAGGGGGGGAGGGGTTGGATTTTAGGTTGTAATTTTTTTCCAAGGAGGGGATTGGATTTTGGAGTGAATTGGGCTGTTCTTATTTTGTGTTACTGTTCCAGCTTTGTTTGCGTGGATTTTTGATAAGTATTTTGCATTCACAGTAACATCTAGAAAAACTGTCCTGAAATACAGCTTCAGCCCTAATTCTTATTATGTGAAAAAGACTAAGTTTTTGCAGGAAGGTTAATAATAAGTCATAGTTTTTATAAGGTTAGAGAATAGTGTTCATGCTCTACAGTCAGACTTATGTACTCTTTTTCCCTGAGTAGTCTTTAAATTTCAAAACTATCTGAAGACTGCCCTTTTGGTGTTAACATATTAAACATTTTTTGCAGAAATTGACAAAGCTCAAAGTGGGGGGGGGGGGGGGAAAGTAGGTGTGTATATTTACTTGTTTGTGTGTGTATTTTTGAAGCCTTGTAATTTATAGTTTCTAATCACCAGGAAGGACAACTAAGCCGTTAAAATGTAGGGAGAATCCTTATGCACACAAAGATTTCAGATATTTGCAGTATAGTTTGTTTCAGTTTGAGTAAATATGAGTGTAGTACGGAATCTTGGCCAGAATTACTCTTTAAACTACATACTGTATTACAGGAAAGGCCGCTCAGTGGCCCAGTTGGTTAGATGACCTTTCACCTCAGAGTTTGCAGATTCCAGTCTTGGCGCCACCAAGTGAAAATCTGTAGTGGACAGATGGAGACAGGGTAGGTCTCCCCTACCATTTATTGATTCCACTTCTGTTTGCTTGTACACAAGTGCTCAGTGTCAACTGGACATAGTTCATAAGCACACACTTTGTCAGTGCCATAAATTGGTGCCCAAGTACAGACCCAAATTGAAGTGTCATGTGTCAATGTTTTGAGATGTTACATAAGTTGCCAAATGACAAATAAAAGTGCTGCCAGTTTATCCCCAAAGTTGCTTTTTGTGAGTGTTTTTCCAGTTTGAATTTTAATGAGTTGTAACTGAATTGTTGAATCTGTGGTGTTATTTTGTCTCAAATTATAGCAAAGCTGTTGTGACATTTGTAGTAGCTATAAAATTTTGATCACTACAAATAAAATCTTTCAAAACCTTGTGAAGTAGCAGTTTTTTGCTATTGTGCAGGCCCAGTATTGGATGTTTTAAAAATTTCATTTTGTCTGCTCCAATTTCACAGAAAACAAAAATAATTTGCTGCTTGTGTTGTGACATTACCCCATTTTATTTGGAAGCTCACATGATGTTCAAAGTTTAATGCAAGCTGCATTGATGGTGTATAAGAGAATTCTGCAATGCTAAGAAATTGAAATTACACTTTAATTTCTTGCAAGTTTTGCAGTGTGGGTAGTTTTCTTCATTAATGAATCTTCATCACATTGACCATACCTTTTGCTGATTTATAACATGCATTTTAAATATCAGTGTGTTCCTGAGATGTTATTTGAGGTAAAATTTTCCATAAACAGAATTTTTGGTTCTGGTTTAATCCAACTACTTTTATTGTCCCGTTGACAGCATCAACACTGCAGTTTTGGCTTTAGTGCCTCATGCTGAATTTCTTTAAGGCTGGGCTGCTCAGTATGTGTGAAAATTGAGATGTATTCAGTATATTCAAGTATAATGTAACATTTCTCTGAATCTTGGTTGAAACCAGTCTGTAGAGCTCTGAAATTTTTCAATTTCTATATTATCTAAGTAACACCAGTAGGGCTGTTTTGAAGATATTTTTGGCTTGGTGCATAAGGGTTTTTTTTCACTTGGTAAGTTGATGTTTTGAGTCTTTCCACTTATACACACATTTTTCAGAAATGTTTTTATTGGTGTGGTTTTGCATACAGTCAAGTGTGTTCTTTTGAGTCTGGCGTATTCGGAAAATGTTATTCAGAAAGTCTCAACTATTGAATTTTTTTTGTATACTCATTGACAAAATTGGTTGGAGCTTTGACTTAGCAGGAATCCTCTATTATTATATCTTAGTGTCTTCCAGGTGATTTTTTTTTTAAACTTGTTAGTATTTCTACTGTTTCACTAGTACACTAGTTATTTAGCATGTAGTACTTCTGGAAAATCATGTGCATAATAAATACTGTAATGTATTCACATAAGACAATGTTGAAGGTTATAATGTTCTTAACATAGTAACATCTTCGTACATACCATTACCAGATATGTGCTGAGCAAGTAATGTATTCCAATAAGAGATGATGTTGAAGCTTATAACACCCTTAACATTGTAACATCTTCGTTCGTACTGCTAACATGTATGTTGAGCAAGTAATGTATTCAAGAGATGGTCATAACAGCTTCGTCCAAACTGTTACCAAATAGTTTTGAAAATAATGGAACATGTCATAATATGTTTGGCACATTTTTTTGTGTTTAGGCACTACACTATAAATGTTGTGTACATTCTGTGTGTGTTGGTAAAACCTCTTATTATTCTTATTTTGTGTGGGGACACGCTTGTGATCTACAATCTGCTGCTGAGTGAAAAAACAGTTTATGTGCAATTTAAAACATCTACCACCAGGCAGCGCTCTCATCAGTGTGCAACAAGATGGAGGCATGGTAAGTCGTTTATATGTGTGTGTCTCAGGATATAACCCTGGTCCTCCGATAACGAACTCTTTTCATGTCTCTATCAAACATGTTTGGCCTGACGGGTTGGATGAATGGCAGAAGATTTAGTGCGACTTGAATAGTGTTTGTGTAATGTGATTGTGTTTACAATTCTGAACGCTGATGCCATAACTGTTGCCCGTGTTCGTGTATTTGTATCTCTCGTCTCGGTTAGTGAAGTACATCTCGTCATGTCTAGATCTGTTTTATTTCCTTTTTTTTTTTTTTTGTGTGTTTTGTGGGAGTCTCAATATTTATTTGGCGAGTCCTTTTTTCTCCTATCGAGGTAATGTGTCATCATGTTGGTGTTAATGCATGATCATTATCCCTTACTCATAAGAAGATACTCATTTCTTGGTGTGTAAATTATAATAGCCTGGTCAGCTCAACAATAGTTGAATTTAGCAATTGTTTTGTTGCATTGTACATAGTCATAAGTGTCAAGGCATTTTTATTTTAACTGAAAATTCAAGAGAACAGGTTAAAATAAATAAAAGAATGTGCTCACAATCTTTTAAATGATTAGGAAGCCATTGCAGCAAATTATCACAATGCTTATCTGGACAAAGTAAATAGCATTCAGGGAACAGTAAATTCATCAAGTGAGTTGTTCCTAAAGGGAGATAAGTACCCCAAGATTTCAGTGAAGATATATTTTTTCTCTGTCTACCCTTGTTTTTATACGAGAGCTAGTCTGTATTCCTTTCTTGTCACTGAAGTCAAGCAATCACAGTTGAGCACCATTGTGTCGCCATTAAATGTGAATTTGCTTAAAACAATCTGCCAACCTTTCCAGACAATGGGTCAAATGGTCTTAACTTTTGCCGACTCTTCAAGCAACGATATATGATGATCCAACGCTCGCTGATATTGAAAAATTTAGTGAGTTGCTTGAAGGGTAATGCATTTCAAGTGACAAAAAAATATTCCACTCACTTCAGATAATTATTCAGTTGCATGGGAGTCTCTGACTTCTCTGTTCCAAAATTCCAGAAAACTGACCACCTTATACATTAGTAGAATTCTAGATTTACCTGCAGTTAACTCCAATCATCATGAGTCTGTCTTACAATTCATAAATACATTTTTAGAAAGTGCCTACACCTTGGAGGGTTTAGATCAGTCTATCATTAAAAGCAACCCAATTCTGGTCATAATCTTACTGGAAAAGTTGGTTTTGCCACTACGCACAAAATTTGAAAGTTCTCACCCAGAAGAAACACCAGCTCCTTTCCAGAGGTGGATGAGCTAGTCAAATTCTTGCAGTTAGAAGCAGCTAGAATGGAGAGTGCCCATGATGTTGGGGTAAAAATTAGTTCTGATCCGGCCCGAAATCTCAGGTGAACCCACAACAAAACTGTTATACTATCGAGCTCTGTCAGCTCCGGCCAAATGTGTGTGTTGTCACCAGATATCCCATTCTATTTATCAATGTCTAGACTTTCTGGGTAAATCTCAAAATGAGAGGCAATAGACTTGTTTCAGTTGTCTCAGGTCTACTCATATGGTTGCTAATCATTCTTCACAGCATATGTCAGTCAGTGTGTGCAGGAATACCATTTGTTGCTACATGTGGATCAGATGTCTAATGAAAGGTCTTCAGAATCAGTTCCAAAGGCTTCCATTCACCAACAAATATTGCACCTGATACTCATGTCTCAGAAATTGGCCGAAATTTTGCCACTGAAAGTTTGGCTCGAAGATTGTGTCTGCCTCGTTCCCAGGGTATTGACCAAGTATTAGACTTGTCTCGGTGCTATGTTAAAGTCCATGGTGTTGTCACTACTATGATTGCACTGATTGCCACTCTCATCTTTAGTCACTCATACATTGCTAGTTTCAAAAATTACTCATTTACTGCCTCCTAGTGGAAACTGATATTCGGCAAAATGTTTGCTCTCTTCCACTTGTTGATTCAGCGTTCATCACCCTTGGAAGCGTTCAATACCCTGGAATGGTATATCTCATTTTGGGTGCATATGTTTTTTTCCAAGGTTCTTATGGGAGGCAAATTCAGTCTGGGAGAAGGTTTGCCAGTGGCTCTTGAAACTGAGTTTGGCTGGATTTTGATGGTTAAATGTCCAGAAGCAGCATCTCAGATGATGGGACAAAGGAACCCACCCACTGCCTTGTTGTGTGTTACCTCTGGATCTTCCTTCCGGGGTTTTCTCTGTGGGCTGCGGGGTATGTACTGGAGAGCTGGAGCTGGAGCTGGAGTTGCAAGACTTGTTCAAGCTGCGTAGGATGGAGAGTGCCTTCAGGCTTGGAGAGGGAGGTCTTGTGCACTGACCCAGGAGAGAGCCCCCCAACCTCTGGTCGGTGGGCCGAAGAACTGGCAAGAGCGTTTTGGGTCTCCTTGTATAGGCAAAATCTCAGCTTTGTGGCTATCACAGGGGTGCGGGGGTTGGTAGCCTTCCATCACTGGGGTAGAGTATCTCAGGGTAGTGGGCGGCGCAGTACATTTCTTATCCCCCTGGATGGAGGCTAATGACATTTACCGCTTCCTCTCGAGGCTCAGCGGCTATGAAGTCACTGGTCGCAGGGGTGCTGCCATCCTGCGGTGTCACTGTTAACTTGCTTATCTGCTCTGGCATGTCCATTACTTGGTGGGTAAAACAATCTTTGTTTTTCGGGTTGGCAACCGCATGCTAAAATCTGGGCGAGCAGTAAAATTCCATTTAAACACATTAATTATTTGCGTGTCTGTAGTTGCCCAATGTGTGTACACAACCCTTGATCCACTGAAATAATTGTCTTCTGCTTTAGACTTGTCCGAATGCTTTCTGCGCTTACTGTTGGGGTGAAGCCGTCAAGTAGAGTATGCAGGTGCGCTGCACAGTAATGTGGCGTGTCAACTCAATCATGTGGTGTTCTTGGAATTCAGTGGCATGTTACCAATGACACTTTCTCTTACCGTGTGTATAATATATTAGAAGTGAACTCTCAAGTGAGCTGTTCTGTCGTGCATTGTCAGAATATTCAATTTATTGGGGTGGCTCTCTCCTATTGTGATGTGGGCAAAGGCGTTCATGTAGTTATAGCTGCAAGAACTGGTTTGGGATAATCACTACCATCATTTGTTTGTCGGGAATGGCAACTGTTTTCCTCGACACACTCAGCTTTCCATACCTCTTTCCTTCGCCCATCCTATGGCTGTAGACTTGCAACTGAATAGTTTCTCACATGCATCCAAAAAGAGCTATTCAGTCATGGTGTACCTTTGTTCTGTCAGTGCAAGCAAACAAATTATGGTCAGTATAGTGATTGCCAAGACCAAACTTGCACCCCTGAAACTTCTCTCCACCCTGTCTTGAATTGTACGATGCCCACTTGTCAAAGGTTTTGTGTCATTGTCAGCAGCTTCTTGGGCAGGCCTATGAAAAATGATTGGTGAATGCATGGTCAGACTCAAGTGTAACACTTGTTTGAATTAAAAGTCCACCCCGCATCAAGACCTACGTTGCAGTAGTCACTCAGATTCAAGAATGGACATATCCAAACATGTGGTATCATGTATGCTCCACTGATAACCCTGCTTATTTTGCCTCACGAGGTTTGTTACCAAAACAGTTGACCCCCGAGAACCTGTGGTGGTCCGGACCCAGTTGGGTGGCACTTGAGATTTCTCATTGACCAGAACCCGAAATATCATCTCTATCGTTGCAGGACTTGCCAGGTGTTAAGTCACTCGATACAGTATCAATTATTACTGGTCCATATACTGTGTCAGTGTTAGAAATATTTTCTTCATGGTTGAAGCTACATTTACATGAATTATGAGATTCTTGTATCTAGGTAAAGGAGTTCGCCTTAAAGGTCATCAGACTCCTTCTGAAATCACCCAGGCCTTTTACAGAATTTTTTCGGTGATCCAGCAGATCACCCTTAAGAAGGAAATAAAGTTGCTGTGCAAAAAGAAATCCTGCTCACCTACATTCAGCATTTGGTGCCGTTTCTTGACTCGAGGGGGTTAATCAGGGCATGCATCTAGAAAACTCGTCCCTTCCTGATAGTTCTAAGCACTCTATCATACTCCCCCCATAATAACCAATGGGTCAAGCTGTTAGTCAACCATTACCACTTGGCATTTTTACATGCTGGCCCACAACTACTGTAGGTGATGTTAGCCCAGAAATTTTGGATTTTGTCTGCTAGAAATCTGGTTTGGTCTTTTGTCAATAAAATGTCTTCGATGCAAACCCAAAATTACTCCTCAGCTCATTGGTGATCTTCCCACGGCTCGTGTTATACCCAACCCTTCTTTTACTTGCACTGGAGTAGGTTTCTTTACCATTAGGCTCAGCAAATTGAGGAAAGCGCATTCTCAGAAGGCCTGTGTGTGTTCATTGTTTCTCAACCAAAGCAGTACATTTAGAGGATGTGACAGACTTGACTACTGAGACCTTCTTAGCAGCTCAGCCATTTTGTCACACATATTCGGTATCTGCTCAGATTTGTACAGTGATTGTGGTACTAATTTTGTGGGTGTACTTCTCAGTGCAAAAAATGTGGCAGAATTTTCCTAGAATCAATGACTTGCGTGATGCTATAAATGTTTTTCCCTGGCACATCACATCAACTTTAATTTTAACCTACCTGCGGCTCCACATCAAGGCGGTATTTGGGAGGCTGTTATGAAATCAGCACAGACTGTTTTAAGGAAAGTAATGGGAAATTGAATTTTGACCTTTGAATAGTTCACTACAGTCGCTTCCTGGGTGGAAGAAGTATTAAATTCACATCCATTGACTCTTCTAGCTAACGATACTACTGTATGGACCTCACCTCAGGACACTACCTGATTAGGAGACCTCACCTGGCGTTCCCAGAGGAAGACTATACACACAACAATATGAACCACCTCCAACAATGGAGATTAGTTCAAGTCATCAGCCAGCACTTCTGGAAGAGGAGGCACTGTGAGTACCTCCACACACTACAGTCATGGAAAATGGACCATCCTGCAGAAGAACCTGGCTCCCTGGTGTTCTTGTCCTTGCACAAAATGATAATGTTCCCCCATTATATTGGTGCATGGCTCAAGTGGTGGAAGTTCCTGGGTAGACAGCTTGGTTAAGGTTGCCAGATTCAAGACAGCGAATGGGGAATTGGTGCAATCTGTGAACAAGCTAAGTTTGCTCCCCCTGGAAACTGTGAACTAACATGTTGTTCTTCAAGTGTGTTAAATTTTTTGTAAAATAGTTATTTTAGGTGAGTGGGAAATGTGTGTGTTGGCGAAACCTGTTTTACTATTATTATTTTGTGTGGGGACCAATTTGTGATTGTTCTAAAATTTGCTGAGTGCAAAAAACAGTTTGTGTAAATGAAAATATCTACCACCATGCAGTGCTCTCAACAGTGTGCGACAAGATGGTGGCATGGTAAGTTTTTATATCTGGATGTCTTGGGATAAAACACTAGTCCTCCGATATTGAACTCATTTAATGTCTACCAAACAATAAATAACCACAAAATGTGAAACGTCGCTTACATTTTGTATTGACATGACATGCTTAACTACAAGTTATTATGAAGTGCTCTAGCCAAATACGGTTCAAGGTGATGTTTTAGATGCTATATTTGGAACAGCCGGTTCAGACCATGGGTGATTATGTAGTGAAAATAAGGAAGAAACCTGTGCAAACATTGCAGCAGTGAGAAAATGCAATACAGTATAGGGAAGTAACTTGGACTAATGGTGTTCCACCATATATCATGCTGCAGTGTGCAGAAATTCCCAAAAAAATTATTTTCACCTTTGTTGTGCAAATCCACAAACCTATTCAATTATATTGTTTACAGCTGCATAATGCATTTTAAATCTAGTGATCAGAAAATTAACAACCTGTTTTCACTACAAAGAAACCAGTTAAAAAAGGTCTTCTGTTCTTTATCACGTGCTTTGAAAGTGTATGAAAACAAATGAATAAAGGTATGATTGACTTGAACTACAGTATTTAGTGAGAAATAAATTTATGGAGAAACCTCTAGTGAAGTTGTTTTTAGTGACATGTTCCGGACATCGTAGTTACTGCTGTGGAGGTGTTTATTTATTGCAGCAAGTGTGTAATAAAGATTTGCGTCAAAGCAAATTTTGTGGGATTGTGTAAATTGTTTTGAATTTGATGGTTGTTTCATTAGTGCATAAAATGAATCTTTTTTTTTTTTAATTAAGTGTTTTTGCATCTTTTGTTATAACATGGGAAGAATCTTAGCTTTTCATTGACAGCTTATTTACAGTGTTCCCTCTGCTTTGGCATCTGCGACCATGGAAACACTGGGGAGCTGCAGAAAAGGGAGAGTACATATACCAAGACTGTCAGTATTCAGCTGTATTAAGTCATCCTCCGTTTCATGGTACTGCGGGAGTGCGTTTAAAGTTTGATATGTAAAAATAACTAAAACCTATGAAGTGTTTAACACAGTTGGTAAACCCAACCAGAGAAAAGTTTGCTAGTGAAAAAGCAGTTTCTATGTTGTGTAATTCATATGAGATTGTTAATATCAAGTTTTTTTGTCATCAACACACAGAATGTTCAAGAATTTGTGGTTGTAAATTGAATGGGTGGTAGATAATACAAAAGCAAGCTAATTGTGTCAAGGGACGTACCTAGGAATGTCATCCTGAAAAGGTGTAGATGTAAACAAAAAATTATGCTCATTTAAATTCTACGTGCACCGAAGCACCAACCCAATGCAGTGACTGAGAGGATAGACGGTTGCAGCGCAGTGAAGTATCACGTCCAGGGGAGAGGGGCGAAGAGCGAGTGTTGCTTTTTGCAGTTACACACACTAGAAACAGGCAGTCCCAGAGGATGGGTGGTTGTGATTTGTTTGTATTTGGCTTTGGACTATTAGTGCAGTGTTGACAGTTTTAGTGCGTACAGGTTTGTAATTACGGATTTGGCAAACAATGGTATGGTAGCATTTACATCCGCTTAGGTGGCCGATAATGCACTTGGTCTACTGGGAGGCAAGAGGAAATGTAACAGAAGCAGTAACAGTGTGCATTTCCGTAGGGTGCTATCCCAACAGATGTGTACCAGATATAGGACCTTCATACATCATACTGGGAGCCCGATTCCATGAAGAGTGGATGCCGGTGCCAGAACTCTCAGAACATCGTGTTTTGAGGAAGATGTCTTGGAGCACATGGCCAAATAGCCATCAACTAGCATTTGGGTGATAGCACACAATGTGGGCATTAGTAAACAGCACCATGTTGGAGGTTTTTGGGCCCAGCTGAATTCCTGCAAGGGTGGTGTTTAGCCAGTAGTTAATTGCATAACAAAGTCAAAACTCTCACTTCAGTGAAATAGTGTTTTCATGCGACAAGGCAATGTATACTCGTGACAGTGTTTTTTAACAGCCACATGTCATTCTCGTGCGACCGCCATTTCCTTCAACACATTCTCCCGGAGCTGTCGGATGTGCCATTACAGGGTGGCTACAGACAGGGAAAACAAGGAAAAGTTAAGGAATTTTCATACACATCAAAATGTTTAGATTACTTTTAATTCTCCTGTGCAAAAATAAAATTGATTCCTACATTTAGTGGCATTGTGAAAAAGACATTTGCTGAATGTTGGCTGGTGAGTTTGAGCATCAGTATCTGTGGTGTATTCAAACTGGAAACCAGTCTTTGAAAGGCTTCTTATGGGGTGCCACAGAAGTGTTACTTCATAAAACATGAAAATGTTTGCAGACTAGAGTAATCTGGTACGACTGGTTGGCTCGGCCACAAATTGCTTTACATGTAGCTAGGGATCCTCGTCTGTTCTTCCTTAGTGTGGCTGACTTTAGTACCTTCCTTTATGTCATACACCCATAGGAGTGGTGAAAAGTGACGAGCTAGGAAAGCAGCTACTGCCTCAGAGTCCAACCTAAGCTATAACCCAGCGCCAACTGCCCTCTGCATTCTAACCCTTGGGGAAGGAGCTGAAGCCACTTGACAACTGGAGAGGCCTCACCTCCCAGTCCCTCTGCGCTCCCTTATCCAGCCTCGCCACAAGACCACCTGGAGCCACATCCAGTCGTTGTCAACTTCTGTTGGGGACTCCCGTGTACCACTGGGTATAGCGAATCCCTTGTTCCAGCCCACCAGGACCAGCAGTCCTCTGCGGACTCCTACCAGCACTTTCAGCTGCAGCACCATGTTCGCCCAAGAACTGGGTACGAGTACAGCTGGCACCAGCATCAACAGCGGCTGAGTCAGGAGCTACCCCAGGCTACGCCCACTCTGGGTAAACCAGTGTTGTGGAGGACAGTTAAGTCGGTTGGTGGCCAGTTAGCAGCCAATAAAGTAAGCCCAGTCATATTGTCAGTCACCCAATGTCACGTCAGCATATTACACAACTTAAAATTCCTCTCATTAAATGGATAGCTGCAAGAGTGTAAGTTCATAAACACTTATATTAGTTTGTGTACAAGGCTTCAATTAGATAAAATTTACAAAAATTTGACTTTATTTCATTATTGTAGGTCAGGGAAAAAAAAATTTGACAGACAGGGAAAACCTGGAAAAGTCGGGGAATTTAGTTTTGTGTTTGGTGTAGCCACCCTGCACTAGCTGTGAGAATCAACCTGTGGTTTCTGCATGACTGTCCCAGCTCACTTCACACGTTGCTGTGTGGCAGCATTTCAACAACATGTTTCCTAGAAGGTGGGTGGGGCGTGGTGGATCAGTTGCTTTGCACCTCGTTCGCCGCACCTAACATTTCTGGACTTCTTTCTGTGGAGTCACATTAAGAACCAAGTCTGTGTGATACTGGTTGAGATGGAGGTGAAATTATACCAAAGCGTAACAGCAACTTACGAAAAGCTGTGTGATGCACCACAGATGTTCACAAGACACATGCTTTGGTACTGTTACCTGTAACGTCTGCGTTAAGGTTGGTGGTCTGCACTATAATACCATTGTGAAGGCGGCACACTGGGTTGGTTACGCACCAACCCAGTGTGCCGCAGTGTGCATGCAGAATTATGTTCGCATCTGCACCTTTGCATGGTGGCATGTCGAACACATATTCTTTGACACCATATGCTTGTTTTCGCATTCTCTACCACCCATTCAATTTACAACCACTAAATCCTGAACAATCTGTATAGTACTTTCCTCATTTTTAGGGAACATTAAAAAATAAATATTTTCAAGCCTAAGTTTATGCTTTTGTATTTTAATTATATCCTTATATACAACTTATATAAGAATATGTATATTATGACAATCACTAGCATGAAGTTTGTTCAATTTGAACAGTGGAGTGTTGATTTTTTTATAGAAGTAAACCTGCATTGCTTATCTCTTAATCCCAACTTCTCATGAAATTTGTAATGTTCAAGTTGTCATCCTATCTCACTTTAGATAGAATCAGTTGTCTAATAACATAATAGGAAAATGAATTAGAGATTTTGCTGCTGTTAGTAGAAATAAGTAAGTAAATCTTGTTTATATCCGTAAACATTAGTTAGCCAATTCTTTGTACCTTAGTTGTGATGAAAAACTTGCTATTTTTCATCTTTTTGAATGTGTGCGTTTATTGAATGAAATGTGTATTAAAACTTACTGGAGTAAATGAGAAGATTATGATGAACATAATGTTGTCAGTTCAAAATTTGTGGCTACTGGCTGATTACTTAATTAAAATTATCATTACTTTGCTTTCAGAATCAGAAGGGTACTGAAAATATGTGGTTGGAAGTCAAGCAAGTTATACAAAATACAGGAATCCCACTGCCCAGAAAAATTACGGAAATTGCACAGGATTTTAGTCAGATGTCAGGGAATTTTTTTCCCTTCCTCCTCTGAAAGTCTATGTCATGAAAGCCAAAAGGTTTGGTGGCGAAGCAGCCTCACTCTTGAATCTTTTCTATGCATCAACTGATATTTTACTGCTAACGTTGACTGAGCCTGTCATTCGCTACTGATAATGCACAGCAAAATAGGTGTGTGTGTGTCGGGCGAATGGACGCGCTCAATCTCAACTATGGCAGCTTGCAGTGGGCTGTCATGTTATGGCAGTCTGCATGCAATGGTATTTTGTAACGTACGGTAGTGACTGTTAAAGTGCGTTCATCTGGTAGCTACGTTCGTAATCTGTTCATGGTAAACCGACTATAATATTTGTGTAACGGGGTTTATACTACATTATATTCATTCTAAAGTATAAATGCTTGTAAACATTTAAGCAAACTTCAATAATTCGAAATGCCAGCAGCCGAAATTTGTTACTACGAATCGCGTAATTTTGAGTTTTAAAAAGTTTTTTATTAGTTTTTTTTGTTGGAACAGGTATTTTCCTCAGGAAACAGTTGTTGCATTGCACATTTGAAATATTAGTATACGCTGTATTTACCTACGCGCCTCTTGCAAATTTTTTCTCAAAAGTAAGGCCTCCAGAAAGGTGCTCTATGCACAAGCCACTAAAACTGGTGTGCAATCTTTCCGCCTGTAACTTGCCTCTGTGGCTTCGAGCTACGACTGTAATTTTATGGTGCAATAATAGACGCCCAGCCGCTACGACTTTAAAAACACCAGTTTTTACCATTCCCAGTTTCGAAAAAGAAATAACTTAAATCTCCGGACACGAAAAGTTTCATTAATGCCAGTCTAAATATATAATACAAAAAGAAATGTAGTAGTTTTAAAGTAAAATTGACTTCATGGAAACTTAGCACAAAATGGTGCTACTGGGGAAAAAAAATAATATAATGTAGACTTAAAGGTTTGGTGGTAAAATAAGAAAATTTTCGCCATGAGTTTTCCGTGTCTTACAAACATACTGAAAATAATCCCTGTGCAAGGCTGCTTCCCCCCCTTTTTTTTTCTCACCATTCCCCCCCCCCCCCCCCCTAGGCTTGGCTGCTGTCAAAGCCTTTTCCTCTTCCCCCATTTCTACATTTCCCTTCCTTCTTCAGACTATTGTTTGTCAGTCGACTGTGGGAGTACAGGGGAGTAAGACCGTACCATTCCAAGCCTGCACAAAAAAAGGGCAGCTTGGCAACTACCTGTTGGAACTACTACACAAAGTGTCCCTATGGGTAGTGGTAGTTACTCTCTTTCTCTGCTGCTGTTTCGAATGTTAGATACCTGTCCGGACGTTACAAAGTCATGTTATTCAACACAAAACCACTCAAAGGAAGTGTCTCCCAGGTCAAAATGTTTAGCATGGCGATTTTTCTTTAAATCCATGTCCTGGACATTATGACAATAACTTCTGTACAGTACCTTTCATTCTTTCATGTCTCCCATAAAACAAGGTCGGGTAAAAAGAAATATAAACTAATCAGGAGTTTGTATACGTAAAATGATTAGGGGAAGGTGGGTGACAGCCCTTGTTACATGCGGCCACCTGCCGACAAACTTGAAAGGTGGCAGTGTGTCTCGCCACATACAACCGACTGATGCGCCTACACAAAGTGACAGTTTGCTATGCGTGTTGTTTTGTTACATAACAGGAATATAATTACTGCCACATTAATAAATTATCAGAATTTGACATACAGTGTGTTATGAATGCGTAACAAGCCGATAGCATCTGAGCTGAACGAAAGAAATCCTAAATTACTTAATGACCAAATTATCAGTTCGAACTCGGCCTTAGTATGCAGTTTCAACACTTTGTTCAATTCCGAATTTTAAATACTTGCCAACTCCTGAATATTCACCACATTGAAGAACTAGTGCCACATGTATCACCCATATTTGCATACCTGTGTCTTGCTTGTGGCTGTGTAAAATGTAGCCTAGTATGAGAACCTTAAACAACATGCATTTTTACAAGTATATACAGTACAGAAAATTTAACTTTTTCTCTCTACTAAAAAATTATATATTATTAATAAAATATGATTTGTAAGACAGGGCAGCTTTGGATTTCACAAACGTGCACTTTATTAAATAAACTTTATTCTACCAGTACTGACTTATTAATTGCCCATCTTATATTGTCACAGACTGCATTAGATTTTGCAGTGGAAAAGGCAGACCATAAGTTTATTTTATGTGCAACATGTTAAAAATTGCAAACACAGGTATATAATGATTGTCAAGGATTTTGAAGTTGTTGGAAATTTTCAAATTGTAAACTATTCTAGCTACTTCTACAAATAAAAAAAAGTGATGTGTCAAATGGAAATATGGCATTAAAAATTTACCTGCCCATTATCCAACATGCTTGCCCGCTGTATCCACAATAGAAATTTCTGTCTTGCTCAAAAATGAAAAGGATTGTGTTAGAATTTTTATACAAATTATTTTACAATGTTCTTCATTTCAGTATAAATGATCACTAACATTTAATAATCACTTTCATGAAATTATTTTACAATGTTCTTCATTTCAGTATAAATGATCACTAACATTTAATAATCACTTTCATGTGACCCACTGTCACTTTCACTTTCACTGCACTTTTTCTGAGCATTATAATACTAAAGATTGATTACTGGCCCAGGATCAAACTCACTTTCACATCATGACTGCATCTGAACATGCATAAGTGAAGATGTATCATGTAGACGGTTTTGCCAATCTGTTTGATAGACTTCATTAGTGAAAATCCTCATTCACATTCTGCCCAGTGAGCTGAGCTGGCAGGGATAGTACATAATCTATGACTGACAATACATTGGATAGTCACTGTAATATTTTATGTTGATGTCACCCCACTAGTTGGCTTTACTTTACACACAGGATTATACTACTGCTACACTGTCATTTTTAGATCTGTCCTTTGTAGCTCAATCATCTTGCACTTCACCCCATTGTTTACATTACAAAAGGGGGGGGGGGGAGTATCAACGTAGTGAGTGATAGAACTATCACCTAATTACACAAATTTGATGAATGGACTAAATCACAGGTTTCACTTTGCTTGTCTCCAAGGTGAGGTTCCTAAAGTTTTCTATGTTTATATTTATAGCATTTTTTTTTTTATTTAAAGGAACACCTTTCAGCTGCTTACCTTTATCAATTCATTTATTACTAGCAAGGAGATGGAAGTCATCTTCGTCAGAGTGTTTCTGTAATATGCTGGTGATATTGCCTGGTGTTTCCTGTATTTCTGCAACTTACAAATTTACATGTTCTGGCAGTTGATGCTTCACATTTGATTACTTGCTTTATAGTTTCTGCAGTGAGAAGTGCAGGGACAATCTTGACCACATTTGTGTAGGCTCATTTGGCATGTGTTCTGAGCACTGCTTGCAGTATCCAAGGCTGATTTTCTTTGCGAAAACTTATGCAACCTTTAATGAAACAATTCTGTATTTTCCATACATTTTTGAGAACTGCAGTGCGTGGCACATGCATGGAATTGTATGTAATGGAACACAAAGTGAACAATCCTCCCACCCAACCTCAACAAGGGATTTCTTGTGATAAATCAATATTGCATCTCTAGCATTCGCTTTATTACGTGTCAAATTCCAAACGCATATTAGCCATTATTGTTTTCGTCTGATGTTTTGTTCGTGTGCAGTCATTAGCCATTAATTTAATTTTAGTTGTTTGGTGACAGTAAACATATAATGTAAAACATGTGGGCTGTTGAAATGCCAATAGCACCGGCTGTAGGTTATGTCGTAACTTTGATGCTGAAAACTTATCCAAGAGCGTCTCATAAACCTGTCCAGTGGACAGTTGACATGTTTTCTGCTTGCCTAGACGTGATTTTACCTTCCCCGGGCAGCCATTAAAATTGAACTCTTCTTTTAACCATGGTAGCATATGCCTTGTACTGAGGTAAATATTTCATACCACAGTTTCACTAATCTACCATAGTCTATAGCTGATCCACCTGCAAAATTTTTGCTTCAGTATCATATTTGTGTGTAAGAAACCAAGTGTATTCAATGGTTGCCAAATTGCTGACTTTAGAATTTACAATTCCTGTACCAAAACAAGCTTTGGATGTGTTTGTTGTCACTGTCTTTTTTACAATTAAAAATAATTGAATAAAAGCTACATGCGAAGAAACAAAAATCTTTGAAAAACAGGGTGGTTAGCATCAGAGAATTTTACATTTTTGGAAAAATCTGGGAAATGTCTGGGAAATTTGTGAGAGGTCAGGGAATTGAATAAATTAGTTTAAAATGTATTTTATAAGTTTTATAAGAGAGTGCATATTAGATTCTAGCACTTCTGCTACATGCCATCTTGTGAATTGTAATGTTACTTTAGTTTATTACATTTTCTTAGGGACAATTTTACTAAATATTTTAATTGCAACTATTATTATTGTTACATGGATGTCTGGGGGACATATCTGAGTTCATGAAGAATAGAGTTCATAATAAAAATAAAATAACTAAATTGGGTTTCAAATTTATTCACACATTATGTATTTACAGCATTAAATTATCTGTCTCCATTGTTACTCTTTATTTAACAGTGAGCACTATCATTAATTTCTATTTCAACCTGTAATATCCTTCTTAATTGTCTCTGATTACAGTCTAACTCATATTCATCGTTAACACATGTTCACCTATCTGTTGCCACCATTTGGAATTTATTTCATTCACGCATCTAGTCAAATAATCCTTCCTGCCAGCATTCTTCTTCACTGGTTTAAAACTCGCAGATTTTCCTTCCACTGGTCACTTTTCTCGCTAGTTCTCTTCTATCGCTCGGAACTCAGCCACTCATTCACTCATCCATTACTCAACTCGCAGCTCGGAGGCATGGTACAATATTTATATCATTTGCCTTGACCTTATGGAAGGTTCAACGCACCCAGAGTTGTGCTGAGAGAACGAGGTCACTAATCCAGAGCATTCTTCAGATAAATGCAGAAATCAATACAATTAGGGTCAGCGGCTTGCACTAAAAAAAGGATTATCATGTTAGCTCGCTTTTTGTAACAGATACACGGCCACTGACCTATCACTTATCTGTTCGTTCAAAACATCCTTTAACCTGTTGCCACCGTTATATATATAAACTGGTGTCCTTCCACTCTTGCGCAGGACCTAAAGCAGCGAGCATGTAGCGTTACACATATTTTCTATGCAGCAAGCATTGGTATTGTGGAAAATAACTTAATATCTTGCAAGTAAATATTTCTACAGTAAATAAATTATCCAGACACTTTCAGTGTTTCTCATTGAATTGATACATTTTATTGTCTCTTGTTTTTTGTGTTGTGACTTTTGTCTGGTTATGAGAATGCTAGTATTTAACCTTTGTCACCTTTTTCCATTCACCATCTTTGTACCTTTTTTTTTTTTTTATAAATATTTGTTTCTGCTTAGGGATAACCCATCACAGCGCAGATCCTACGGGCCGCCCTGAAGCCCCTAAACAATCTACACTCAGCTTACTGTAGAGCACATACTCAGAATGATTTAAGCAATCTCACCTGGCATATCGAGAGGAAATATCAGAATCTTTTAGCAGGTAACTGACACTTTGAAAAAGTTAGGAAAGATTTAAAAAACCCATTTATAAATAAATCGTCTTTACACAAAGATTGATTATAATAAAAATAGTTGTGACTATGAAATGAAAAGGAGTTCTAACATCTACTTAAATAAAAGAAATGGGTGTTAATCATCAATTTACTGAATTCAAATCTTTTCCAAAAAAGAAGATGGTACAGAAAAATATAGAAATGACTGGTCTCGTGAATCATTACAAAATTAATTAATTTAATACAATGCCAATGCAAATAAAGTCGTTCATTGAATTTAGCATAATTATAATAAAAATGCTGAAAGCGTATCATGATAAACTTCACCTGATTTCCCACTTTACCAAAACATTTATTCAGTTGAATTACTACTTGAAATGATGTCACAATTAATTTTGTTTACAAATTCAGCTTTCATCTGGCATGCAGTTCTGTGGATGGGGTAAAGAAGTCTTCAAACAACAGCAACATCTTGTCAAAATGTCTAATTCTCACAACAAAACTTCAGGCCCAGGCCCATATCCCTAGGGCTAATCTCACAACTGCCTCAAAATTAAACTTCAAATAAAACCTCTAAAATCCTCCACACCAAAGTCATAACTTAGTTTCAAAATCTCCAACTATCCAACTGCTTACACT
This sequence comes from Dryococelus australis, assembly GCA_029891345.1. Classification (NCBI taxonomy): domain Eukaryota; kingdom Metazoa; phylum Arthropoda; class Insecta; order Phasmatodea; family Phasmatidae; genus Dryococelus; species Dryococelus australis. Next base: position 133,110,225 of record CM056993.1, read on the forward strand.
TACATGTAGCCATAACTGGTCTTACTGTTATTACGTCAATTCTATCCCAAGATCTGTCAAATTTTTGTGAACTGCCAAAACTGTGACTTTAAACTCTCCTCAAACTTCTAAGGTCAAATGTAAATTACAGTGGATTCTCAAATACATATTTCAGTGGACCAAGAGAAAAAGACTTCTCATGCGGGAAAACAATGGATGCAAACTTATACCTTTAGATCTGAGAATATCATACATAACCTCAAAATGCATGTTTGATTGAACCAACAGCCTAAATACAGTAAAAACTTGTTAATTCAAAGTTGATTAATTGAAAATCGTACATAATTCAAAGTGTCTATTTGCCCCCAAAAGGAATAATATGATTTTTAATGCTCTTAAGTTTGGTTAATTAAAAATTTTCCTTTTATGTAATTCGAAGTTGGATTTCATCCAAAAGTGTATGTGAATTTCAGATCAATTAATCAAAGCAATAATAATTATGATGAATGTGCATAACGTATACTGTTGCGTGTGCGTGCACGTAAACCAGCAATTTATAAACTTTTAGCGATTATGAAACCTGAGCTGCCTGCCACAGAATGTTCCAGGTATGTTCAACCTATCATCTACTTGCGTTCGTATTGATCCAGTGATGCTGTTCTAATTAAATACCAGTGCCCCAACATCATAACGGCCATCTTGTGGAACCTGAACAGCATGCCTCAAGCTGTTCCAGTACTCTTGGTCGTTCTTTTTACTTGCCGGCGCTAGTGCAAATAATACATATTTTAAGTTTTTTATTTTATATTCCAGTGTTTTTGACTTCCCTTTGTCAGCTAAGCTATGCTCAATACAGCGTGGAATATTGCCACAATTAATTCAATGAAGACAATTCTCCAACCATTACTTGCTCAAAAATTTTAATACCTGTACAAAAGTAAATAAAAACCTGCAGCCAATTGCTTTCAATTTTAATAATGCTCATTAAAATATAGCCATGCCTTTCCAAATTCTATTGACGAGTATAAGATCAAATAATGCTCAATAGTCAATACATAGTTACAGATTGTTGGATTCAGTCTCATTTCCAACCCAAGGGTGTTATAAACTAAGAAGTAGTATGCGAGATGCTTTCTCGTTGTCAGCAACCTACAAGTGCAATAAACATGGAAGAAGAAAAAGATGAGTAGGATATAGAACATGAAAAACTTCTGTGGGATGTAAACAATACTATCAATTGCACCAGTTGTCGATTATCCGCAGTGTTTTGCATTCGTAAAGTGTTAAAAATTATTGATGTCCGCAAATCTGTGGCGAATGTACCATCTGTTTTGAACGGACGTTACGGAAAACAAAACTATCGGTGATCGTTGAAAGTGGTTAGTAAGTAGCATTGTTTATATAAGAATTTTGGCAGGACCAAAATTAATGAACGAGGAATATGGTAAAATGTGCGTAAAGGGAACGAATTTTTCGAGAATCCACTGTACTTAAATTTTGTGTCATACGGAAAGCTACCTTAACTTCACGGCCTAAAAGTTATTGCTTCATACTGGTTCTGCTTAAGATTATTGCATCGTACTGGAAGCTCTGAAACCAAAACTATTCTAGCTACTTCTACAAATAAAAAAAAGGTACTTATCTTTTTACTCCTACATGCTGATTTCCACAGCAGGCTCCTCCAGCCTTGCTCACCGGCTTCCAGTTCACAAAAATGTGTCTGCTCTCTACCATGGCTCTGGAACGACTGTCGCGACCTGCGTGACCCCAAACCACCATGTCGCTGTTGCCACACAGACGTCAACAAAAATTTTCTGTTAACATTTACCCCAATCTCACCCTGCTGTATTCCAGCTGCCTACTTTCCTACCCTCCGGGTCCCTTTAGATACACGGTCGTTCTTCAGCCGTGCGGCCTCAGTGAATTCACTTATAGCCACCGCTTGCCCCATCACCTTTGCCTTGCCCTTGCTCTGTCAGCCTCAGCACACATGAACACATCCGGTGCCAGACTGGCAAAACGAATACCCATCTCAGCACCAGCTCACGGCCGCGACACATGATCGCAAGGGCCCTGGGGATTTTACGTCCCCAATGAAAGCTATATGGCTATAAAGAGGGGTAGCTTTTTAAAATCTTTTTAAAATTTTGAAGAAGAAAAAAACTACAAGTTAATCTAACGAAAATAATAGCCAGAAAGGGTTCTACAGTAATAAATTAAAACACCTGAAAATTACTGAACTGTTTACAAAAAAAAAGGCCCATACCAGAACATAAAATGAGCAACCAACTATTTGGAACAATACACAAGCGAGAAAAAAAAGTGGTCTACATCGATCCTAACAAAAAAATTACCAAAAGGAAGATTCCCACAAATCAGGTGTTTTTCTCTTCCACTGAGGGAAAGAGCAGTATTGCAGATTTTCCTGTGTTTGTATGCAGCTGGGTAGGCAGTACATTACGTTAGTCGATCACCTGAGTGCACGTAACTTCTACCCTGCCACGGGATCCTGCCTCGAGCCCCATTCACTCGCCTTTGCGTTTACAATTAACATGGTCGAGTACACGTGCGGAATACACACAGGGTCCTCGTGTATGGTGTAGCTGAAGGTAATGGAAGAGCAGCTCGTCTGTATCAAGAGCTTTTATCCATAACATGCAACACCATTGCATACCCGTTTTGCCACAATTATGCAACTGCTTCGAGAACGAGGTACTTTCACTGCCGACAGGAGCGACTGTGGTGCTCCAAAGAGATGCTGCACTCCCGAATTAGAAGAGGCTGTACTACATCACGTTGAGCTCATGGATGAGTATGCAATCAGTTGCACGTGCAATGGGTGTTGCTCCCAGCATCGTCTGGGAGGTTCTGCATGACTAACAACTACATCCTTACTACCTCTAAGGGGTACTGTCTTTGCGCCCCGCTGATTTTGCACCATGTGTTAACTTCTGCGCATGGTTTCTGCACCGCTGCACCCCTTTGATTTGAAATGGTTGTAGCATGGAAACTGTACATTTCCGGACATGGGTTCTTATTCAAAAGATTGTCTACACAGTCTCATCCACAGGTCCTAGAAGTTTGTAAGGGGAATTTCCAAGTACCCTGAATTTGTGCTTTATCGATTTCGGTTTCTAATATATGCAAGTATTCATCTTTATAAATCTAATTGTAATTTATAATATTAAAATTCAAATTCATGACCGTATTGTAATGGAACAAGGGCTTGGCAAATGTGGAACTTGGTAATGCTCGCTGACGTGGAGTTGCCAAGGTCTGTTCCGCATATAGACAAGACTTGATTCAAACAAAATGTGTGTATGGCTAACAAGTGTAACATCCAAATGACAATTGGGCACATTAGCTTGGTTTACACGTAAGATACAGATCTGTGAACTTATACTCGAGTGTTCATTTTGTGATTGGACTTCTGCCCTGAATGCCCTGGAGGACTTTTTAACCAGTATAAAAAGGAATATGTTTTGTAACTGTATCATGTGCAACCCAATTTATAAAATAAATCTTTCCCCTGGTTGCAGCCAACAAGCAAACAACTGTGGCACAAACGTGTAAACAACAGAAAATTGAAGGATGATGCCAAAAGAAATAGTGAAATGTGCATACCTCAAATCGGTTGATGCTGAATGTTTGTGATCTGATTACTGCTAGTATGCTCTTGGGTCAGTTTTTGAAAGTTAAGAGGTTGTTACAGTATGTTTAGACCCAGGGTTTTATAATCACTGTTGTTGCACCTCTGCTGCATTTAGAATGTAATTCCTTTTAACATGCAACCACTCTCCTTGCCACCCCCTTTACCACCCCAAGGGACAACACAAAAAGTCATGATCCATGTAAGATAGGTTTCCTGCTTGGCGATCATTCTGAATGCTTGTTACTCTACTTTCTTGGCCCAGTACACACACAGCCTGTATCAATGATTAACACTGGAGAGAGGTATATTTTGGAGATGCAATTCAAGTATTTGCTAAAGGGCTTGAGCCATAGCTTAAATTACCAAACACTAAGATATTCAATTATGTGTCTTTATTTCTTAATGAGAACCAACTCACAATGCATTTAAACAGAAACATAATTAAATTGTTGCAAAATATAAACAATCACTTTATTACCAAGAAAATCATGCCAAATTTATATTTATACATGTGTATAACATACATACAATAATTAATATGTAGACAGTTTAGTGTGCAAACTACAAATCAATATGAAATTCTCCCAAACAGTAGTGCAATTTACTCAATTGTAAAAATTCCCTAAGAATAATTTATATGAGTATTAAAATACATAACCAGGTACTTCAGCATGAGCAAGGTTAAAATATTTCAACCAAAGCAAGCTTGCCCACAATAACCTCTAAAGTGGAAGTAAACTATCAAACTTAACCAAAGTATAATGGATTGCTCTAGGCAACCTCTTTTACCCACAGAACATTTTTGACTTAAGTTAAAATGCACCAATGCATAAAATCGGGTTCTTAACCAACCTCCTTTAAAATATCATTAATAAATTAACAAATTTAACCTAATGTGCACCATGAGAAAATTGCCATTCCAAAATATTAATAGTGGTGGTACGGAATCACTCTGCTCGTACTACTCAGCTAATTTTATTCTGCCCAAACAATTCCATGTAAAAACAATTTGACTCTCAGCAATTTGAAGTAGCAAGTCACACAATATTTTTAAAAACTATAATAATCACCAAAGCAAAAATGTTGCACATGCACTTACAGTAACACTCATCAGCAACTAATATCAGATTAAAAGTTGGGAACCACCAGCGACAAATAATTGCCCAATTAATGCCTTGACCTGTTAAAAGAGCATATTTAAAATCAACAGATAGGATCCTAAACAAAATACAAAAACTTCCTCTTTCCTATCAGGGTCGGACTGGGTCCTCCAACAAGGCGCAGACATTGGAATTTTTAGGGGGCGCAAACCAAAAATTAAATTCTAAAATTGAAAGACAAAATTATGCATTAACACTTAACATAATGTAAGGTTTTCAGTGTTATCACCATCCTGCCGGCTGCTGACAGACCAAGAGATGCTCACTTTACTCAAAAGCTTTTGAAGTAAAATGAAGGGAGCAACAAAACTTATCATAAACTTCTTCAAGTGGCTCAAAATATATTTGAATATCCTACATAACGGAGGGCCTCCCACCTTATCAATAATAAATGGATTTTTAGGAGGCCTAGTAAAGTTTACTTACTTAAACTAGAAACACATTTTTAATTTAAAAACACTCCTTATGAGTACCAAAATTTTATAGTTTCTACACTACCAAAAGGCGTCTCATTTCTTCATTTTATTAGCAGAGCTTGTCGATTACCATATCATTGTCCAATGTTGCAAGGTTGTCCCTTTCACACTGGATTATCAAAAATGTTTCCAAATTGTCATATTGGAGCGAAGCCTTGATTTTATAAGTTTAAGTTTAGAAAAAGCTCTCTCGTAGTTTGCGTGATTTAATGGTATTGTAATCAGATATTTGGAAACTTTACTTAGTTCAGTGTATAAAACTCAGTACATATTGTAATTGTATATCAATTTATATGCACAATTTATGCATCCCTTGCAAGGATCTTCCATTCTACAGGTTCTTACTTCTTTTGTACAATTTATTCTGATGTTTCACTTTCTGAATCAGATTCTGTGTCGGCATCCCTAGTATATTCTCAGTCAGTGACGAGGATATCTGAGGCCAGTCCTAAATAAACGATTCTAGCTCTTTGATTAACTTGCCTTTGTAAATTTTAGGTACAAAGTCATATATTTTGTCAAATGCATTTGATGTTAGACCTTTCTTAAGTTCAGAAAACCTCTTTTGATCAAAACATGATAGATCTTGGTATAGGTTTTTGTGATTAGCGTATCTGTTTGGCATACTGTGATTAAAATTGTCAATAATAACATTCAAAAGTTTTATTCTGTATTTATCCTCTTCAGTTACTGCTGTGTGTTCACCATCTGCCAACTCTCCTGGCATTTTCTTAAGCTTTCCAAGTCTCTGATGGTAGTTCCAACTCCAGATTAAATATTTTCTTCCTCCAGAGAATGATTGCCTTCAACATTCTCATCCAACAGTCTTGACATCACAGATGCAAACATTTTTGCAGCTGTAAACACCTGGTCGAATTGGGACCTGGCCTCCTCCAATTCATTTTGAGCTGTGGAAACAAGCCTCCAAGCCTTCGCATAGCCTAGTTTCTTTAGGAATTGTGATTTTGAATATTAACAGAAATACCATAGCCACCAGTATTGTTTCAAATGAAAGAAACTTTTGGAGAAGTGCATTAGCCTCATTGCGTACTTTTGGATTGAAGTCTTGAGAGTTGCCAATCGTATATAGAGTCACAACTACAGTTCTACGAACATAGTTCCTTGATAAGATGTGTTGTCAGTGTCTTCAGTGCCAACCCAGTAATCAAAGCGACCAAAAGTTTTTGTGGTTGCGACTCCGATCGCAAACAAAAGTACTCTTGGATTCTGATTTAAATACACATAAAATTGCTTCTGTGAGTACTTTAGAAAAACCTGCGTCTGCTGCAGTAATCCCAAAAATGACATGGTGGCTGGTAAACACAGAGTTGTATCCAACATTACAAGGTTCAAAACATGTGAATAACACCAAGTATGAATGTGATTGTGAACAAAGATTTTAGTCTGGCCGAGACACTACTATACTCGCTGTTTGTTTGTACCTTTCAAATGCATTTGCTATGCAGTTTTCTGGAGAAATTTCTACATTGTTCAAAATATCCAGAAATATTTCTAACGAAGATTTCCCTGTAGTGGACTGAACATACTTCAAACTTAGAACTCTTTCCTGCACTGTTCCCAACAGATACCGTAACACTATCACACACTGATCGTAGCTTGACACATCCATAGTTGTATCCATTAATACGGAAAAATTTCTTACTTTTGCGATTTCAGCACGTATTGTAAACTTTGTTCATTATTTTTGTAACAGTCGTCTTAGGAATGTGACCCGACTTCCTCTTCCAGTTTTTTTTTTTTTTTTTTTTTTTTTTTTTTTTTTTTTTTTTTTTTTTTTCTTCTTCTTCTTCTTCTTCTTCTTGCTGCATAGACTATATTGCTTTTCTCAGTCACATTTTACATGTCTAATTAAGTTATCATTATTAGAAAACAACAGAAATATTTCCAAAAAAATTCCATAATTGACAGGATCGTTCAAACTGTTGGCACTTCCTTCCCTCTATATGCCCTGCTTTCCAATCAGCTTGATCACCACACTAATACCAGACAAAACTTTTCTACATTCCATTATTTCTTTACTTCTTTTTCCAAGTTGTATTTCTAAAAGCAAAGTTTCTATTCTTTCCTGTTTGTGTGATTAATGACTTAACTGACTCTATGGGAGCATTTGATTTTTCATGTTCACCCATTGTTTGGCTCAGTTGCCTGTATCTGTTAAATCCTTGCCAAAATACTGAGGAACCATCAGTGAAAGCCAGGCAAACACTGCAGTGTAGCTTTTGGTTCTTTACATTAAAGCTTAGCCAGTTTCTTTTGAAACTTTGATCGTCATTATGTTTTACACAAAAAATTCTATCATCAAAAGGGAGGGGTTAGAGGGGTCTTGTGGTAGTTGTAGTCTTCTGTTTAGCTGGTTCGACTGGATGAAATTAAAAAATAGGTCCAAGTTGTTCCGCCCAGGCTTTTTGAAATGATAGCCAGGCCTACACTTTGAAAAGTTTACTCACCTGAGAGTGAACCATTTTCTTCTACACGAGTACTATGAATATTAACCACTGCTTGATTGAGAATTAAATCTTGACATTTCTCGAGTTCATGCAAATTTTGTTCCTATTCAATTTTATTTTGTGTAATATTATTTTCCACATTTACACATTTGTTTTCATTTTTTGAAAGCGATGACAATTCTGATTTAATACTATTTTCAGAGCTATTTTGCGATTTTACAAAACAAAGTTGTTAAATTTTGCAGATGACCATGCAACCTGTTCTCTTTGCCTAGCCTCTTTTGCTTTCCTGACTTCTATTTTTTCCTAGGTTCTTCCATTGTACCCTACAAAGTAAAAAAATCTGTTAAAGAAATAATTTAATGCAATTTTTATACTCAAAAGGATAGATACATACAAACGAACAAGCTAAATTTTCATTACAATTACACCTAAATACGACTATATTGGGCTGAACTATTAGCTTGCAAGTAAACCAAATTTATTTAACTTTATTAAAATTAGACTACTTATTAAGGGGTTGCGGTGTTTGGCACGTGTGCTCTATTTGACACTTGATTCAGATTTCCGAGTAACACAGGAAGGTCTACTTACACAAATCTAGAAATATAATTACTTACATTTTCATCCAAATGAAATTTTAGAATAAATGTATCCAAAATTTTATTATTTTTTCATGTGTTCCTATTGGATAATGGTCTAATGTACACGTCTCGAAATCAAATCTAGTCGTTTATGATATACATCCACAAGTTGGACTCGTTTCGTACACAAGTACATGGCGAGCATTAACCAATTCGTATGCTTGCTTACTTCCCCATTTCATTTTCAATACGAACAATTCTTGTGCAGTTTAGCCCAGCATTGCTAGATAGTGAGCACATGGGGGTCGGCAATTCATGGCCGAATTATATATAAAGGCCTTCTGGCAGATCAGTCTAAAAATGTTTGTTTTACACAGTGATGTCATTGGTCCAGCTGTATTTTTGCAAAGCACAACTTTATATCTGCATCATGAAGATTAACTTCGAATGCAGTGTTTTTTATATCTGGCAGCATACTGTCACACCAGTCAAGAGCACAGATATATTTTCTGTTAAAAATTTTAATTTTGGGCAAACTATGGTGGGGGGCATGGAAATTTATTTACTCAAGGTGAAAAAGGGCGCACTGGCTTGATGGCCGGAGGTCCAGTCCGAGTCTGCTTCTTATGGAAAAAAATTTACTGCGTATAACATCATACGGCATTCTGGTTTTAGCCAAATTAACTTAATTACTATTAACATTAAAAAAAACTTTTTTACTGTCCCAGCCCAGCGCCAATACAGTCATGAACCAACCTTCCACTTCCACACTGACAGCAATCTGTACTAAAAATGCTTTAACCAAAACAAGCACTACTACAAAGCCTTAAGGCGACACTAACAAGCCCTCAAAAGTATGCTATGCCCTAAAACATTTCTCAAACCGAGGTAATCCATTACGACTGTAGTGGTTTACCGGGAATGTATGCAAATAAAAAATACAGCTAGACAGCCCATGTAGCTAACGATGTTCCAGCGAATTATACAATCAACTTGCAGACGCAATCAAAACGATCCTCCATATCGACGGCGACACGAGAAAGGCGGCTCGAGCAATAGAGAACAAGCCAATGGGAATGGCCTGTAAGCTTGAAGAGGAGTGAAGGGGAAAGAGAGAAGGGAAGTTTGTAGAAGGCAGAGAGGGGGAAACTGCCAGCGAGACAAGTCATCAAATTGTCTCGGAGTTTTAACAGAGTTGCTGCCTTCCAATAAGTGCAGTTTTCAATTGCCAGTAAAATCAGTAACATTGGCTGATTTCAATACTAGGTACAGAGGTGAAAGATTTTTCGTAAACAAGGGACTGAACTACGAACTCATTTGTTACAATATTGATTTTTCTCAATTTTGACACACATTCTGTATAACCAGAGGGAGTCTTGCCAAAGCCCCAACGTGGTTCACCGGTGTCTTTTGAGTTCATAGTTTTCTTGTCTTGTTTGTACTGTAGTGTAGGGTCAACAGTTAGTTAGATGTTAGGGTTTATGCTCATAATGGTTTTTTTTTTTTTTTTTTTGCTAGAAAAAATAAGTGTCTAATATGGTGGTGGATGGTACCTTTTTAAGAATGCAGTATTAATTTTGTGTAAAATTACTTGAAATGTCCCTTTCGATGTCCAGACAGTTGTGTTAATTCTGCTTTGGTTAGTTTCTCCCAACCCCATGAAATCCACTGGCAATAAAATTAAAGCCCAGCAGTATGACTTTGCCATAACAAAAACAAGGTAGGGTGGAATGGTAACCTATATTGATCAATGTCATGCTATTTGTTTACACTCGTTGTTTTCTTCATAGACAGAGCAGCTGTGACACAAGGATACATTGTGACAGCGCTACGTTTCTAGAACTGTCAAAAATTTAGTGAACTTATGTTCGGTATTCTGAATGCAAGTACATATTTTGATTTTTTACTTGCTATATGTGTTGAAAACTGCTATTTCATATTAATTTTACTTTTTTTGTGCGTGTACAATTTATAAAAACGACAAGCGGTACCTATAATAATTTATCTTCGGGTAGCGGAAAAATTGCTGTTGTTTTTGATCTGGTGATAAACAATTCCCACATTTCCACCATCTGACTTAATCCTGAAAAAAATGTAATGCTTATTTTTCTAAATAAAAATTTATAAGCTTTCTTAGTTTGAAAATTGACATGAGTATTGCACATTTTTTATAACGAAGCTTTAAATGTCATAATTTTAAAATTTAAAACATTGCAAAATAGGGATTTTGTGTATTAGAAAGTGAATTTTAAATAGTGTTATGGTAAGTACATGAATTCTATAAATGTGAATATAAATAGGACATGGAAGTTATGTTAAATTAATGTATGTTACCCAAGGCAAGGAATATGTATATTTTTGCTTTGTATGTCTTACTAAGCAAACACATTTCCATGATGTATATGTCATCTCTGGGGGAAATCATAGTTTCTGGTCTGAAACACTGAAATGTTAGATTATATTCAATTTTCATTGTGAAATTATGAAAATTTTAGTACTTGAAATTAAGTGTGAATGTTAAGAAAATTAGTATAGTTAAAATTGTTGCGGGCATGTTACCCATTGTGTTTCAAACACCTAGGGAAAAGGTACATAGTTGTGATAAATAGATGTGATTTAAAATTAACTTTCATCAAAACTGTCCTTGGTTAAAACTTGTAAATTTCACGCATCCAATATTTGCAATCACATACACACCAGGCCAGCTTACCAGTTACGACGCAACCAAACCCTTTCACATGCATCGCTCAGGACACATGTTGCAGTATATTTTTCCTGCTATGGAAAAACAGATTATCACATCGTTACTTGCATAGGTGGGTTTAAAAAATCAATGTGTACAAACTTAATCTGCTTATTGCTTTGTTTTGCAACAGCAGCAAAATGCCACGTCATGTCACGATTCTGCCAACTTCACTAGGGTCTACGCACCACATTTTGCACTGTTAACAATGAAATATGTTTCCATAAGGGCTACGTAAATATTAAAATATTTGACTAGGCAACGTTTAATTTATGAATAGCAAAAGATATTGTTAAAACAATATTTTAATGAACTATTTCTTACTAGCCATTATCGAAACATCACTGCTCTCACTGTTTTTAATTTGTATTGAATTCGTAATAAATATTTCAAGGTATAGAATATACTATGGTAACTATTATTTATAAAAAATATACTTCTTTTTAATTTAAACAGTGTTACATGTGGTATAAAGGTTATTTAAAAAACAGGTTAACATATTACTCCTAAGATGATTTTTCAAAGGTTTGTTTCAAAACAATGGAAGAAACTTGGTATGGACTATGTTAATCAAGGCCATGTGAGGGTAAAGTTGTAATGTTTGTTGTTTGGACAATGGCTGTCTCAATTTAAAGAGTACTTTTCGCACGACCTGGCCAGTGCACTGCTTTGCACACACTTGGTCTGCAAAACAGACCACCACTCTCGTTTCTGTATGTCGTGCAAGACAGCTGATGCCAAAAGGCACAAAGTCATGTTAAGCTAAAAGCGCGGTCGTAGCTATTGGAAGTAATTTATATATATGTTAAAATAATACACATAATTATAGTAATCCGGGGATAATTGTTAAGGCATAAAATATAATTTACTTTAGTTAGCAAAGTGACAAAAAACAGAGTTTGTCAGAATGTATGTCTGTATATTTATAAAAACGTATTACAAAAGTTATTTCCTTGACTAAAACAGAATTTTTCACTGACAGGTAAAATGTGACTTTGTTTTGGCCCAGAAAACTGCAATCATCTTATTCAAATAGAAACAATGTAAAGAAATGGCACGTGGTCAGAGTGCGAGAGAGCGCCAGCAAGACCACAACTTCAGGCTCTTTGTGCGCTCACTCTTTCGCACTCTCTTCAATGGCATTGTGATGTTGCGAGAGAGCTCTATCTGGACCAGTTAAGACTCAGCCTGGTTTTCATGCAGAGTTCCGGGACAATAAATTGAATGTATACTTAATTGTTGGTTGGAAAGTGAGCTTCAATGATTCTATATTATTGAACAAGTGTCAGTTTTAGTATTTGCTGACACTACACCAGGAGGGCTGCCCCTGTTTGGGGTAGGATGAAAATTCTTTGTTATCTGTCATGAAAATGGATCAAGATGGCTGATAGTATAGAGCAACGTATTTTTCAATGTTGCGATAATTATTTCACGTTCAGCCAGCCTCATGATTTGCGCATACTTTTTCATCAGCATGGAATGGCAGACATTGATTTTTTGTTTCTACAGTGGAATTTGTTTACAGTTTATAATTCCATCGTAGCGTATTGAGTTGTCGACAGTTTTAAGGGCACTGCCTTCCGACTGGCAGCTACAAAATCTAAATAGGAAATTCCACTCAATGTGTTCAATTGAAAGATAGGCATTTCTAACTAAATGTATTCTACACGATTTTTTTTTTTTTTTTTAGAAGTTCCCATAAAATGTATAGTCTGTTCGCAAGAGATTTTAAAAACAATTTTTTTTACAGAAAAGTAAACACTGTCTATATGAAACTATATGGGCGTAGGGATCTTCTCGTAAGATAATTTAGTTTGAAACGCCGATCTTTTAAATTAATGAACCTAGGCGAAATTTCCTTAACATGGGATTTCCTATTTAATTTATCAGCTGCCAGCCGGTAGGCAGTGCCCTTACGGAATAATGTAAAGATAGGGGTATTGGCAAATGCACGAATACAAATGTGTAACGATAAGGCCTTTCTACAATGCATGGATGCGTAAGAAAATGGACTCTGAAAACGTAAATGGAACGAGCGTACGACTCGTGAATTTTTAGTCTACAATTCGAAAAAAAATATACAGTCCTACATCAAAAACAATAAGCCGTTGGCAATTACTAACATAGGTTTTATAAAGAAGCTAAGGAACGATACGGGACACCTAGTATCTCATCGGTCCTACGCGCATGGCGTGCAGTGTTTCCGTCGTAAAACTGTACTGTGTAAATTAGATCTGTAACAGTGGGACTTTATTACGCGTATGGAAAGCCCACAGATTAAACTACACACGTATATTTGTACTTTTCTCTAGCCGCGTAAGGAAACTGTATAGGCAAGCTTTAAACATTCGATAGTTGACCATTTTTATGGATTTTTTTCTCCAAGAAAATCTTGATATAAAAGTAAAAAAATAGGGGCGTGGATAATAGTTTTTAAAATCTTTCTTGCCAAAATTCTTATTTACTGAACACTTATTTACCGAGATACGCGTATTCCCGCAAACAACTATTTCACAGAAAATGTTTCAGTACATCCTCTCAATTAAAACAAATACTATGATATCCACGGCAAATGAATGCACTTGTGACAGTTGCCACGAAAACGAACATCGACAAACCAAATACTCAATTCCTATTAACTCCACGGACAGGGAAGAGTTAGGAGTTACCCAGTTTTTTTTTACGTGTTCCCGTAAATAATCCGCGTCCTCATGCGTCATATTGTAGATTGAACACGCGAGAGTGTTGGGTGATCCGCATTCGTGTCCTTATTCACGTCTAACGCCGATAGTTGCAGCCGTACTTGGTTCTTGTACAAGCTTCAAGCCCTGGTGCACGAGCCTGTATACCAGCCGCCATGGAAGATTCATATTACACAACCGCAGTTTGCATACTAGCATTTGGCACCCTCTGTGGGTGCGCATTGTGTGGTTTGTAGTAAATATGAACCCCATTTTCTAGAACTGCTACCAGTTACTAACTTGCGCAGGCCTATGAAAAAAAAAATTGCTAGCCTTAATATTGCTGTATTAATACTCACATTTTACATAAATTGATTACTTATTAGTACAGTTTGTCATTTTCTTGAAAATGACGAAGTCACTAGAGTACGAGTGCGTTATTTTTAATTTTGACGAAAATTACTGACCAGTTGTAAAAAAAATGCTTTTTTCCCTTGCGTGCCAGGATATTATCTGCATGTAAAAATTAATTATAGAAAGAATTGGATCCGGTAGAGTTTTAGACTCCCGCCCAAAAGTTACATACTACTCGCGGGCGCCGCGAATATACCACTGCTATACCAATTAACATGCTACAATATGAGTTTATATGTGTAGATATAGTTTTCTTTGAATTAATTTTTTATCATGTAGGCAGTGTTTGTTCAGAACGGTTTTAAACAGTAATTAAAAGTTATCATCGCCAATATTATTCGTCGTCGTATTTTAAATCTATTCGAAAGAGTTTTAACCTTACGGGTGTAAATTCAATATGGATGCGTCCTTTTCAGTTTCATCAACTCGTTTAAAGTAGTAGCCACGGGAGCGCCCTACGCTCTGAAACTGCAATGTGATTGGCCAGGTACGAGAGCCGGTATGGAACCTGCCACGGAATATAGGACAGGTCCAATTACCAAACCTGTGATGAAGTCTGGCAGTGCCAGGCGAAAAATGCCATGATGGGTGCCGTACAGGTCAGTACAACGGCAGCTATGGCAGACCTTGCACAAGCTTTTACGAAATCTGGTACCGTGTAATATTGCCTTAACGGACGAAAACGACTGAGGATGGGTTTACGATGGACTTAACAGAAACATAAAAAAAGAAGTGTTCTTAAAATATACACCAATATTTTCAAGGGTCTTGGTTTATGGCTACTGTGTGAGTCGTGTATGGTTCGTGTGCGTTCTTAAGTACAAGTCAAGACGAAGTATCCAATCAGAGCACATGACAGTTGGCGGGAAAACTATGTATAATATGTATTTGGTTATGTCGTATGCAAGTAATTATTTTCATCGATACAGTATCTTAATATAAATAAGGACGTTCATGTTTTTTTCTTGGAAGATGTTATTGAATTAGCTTTAATTGACCGTTATTGATTTAAATGCCCAATGTTGGCACCGACGTCGCCTTCTATAATGTAGCGCGAGATTTTCGAAACGATTACAAACCCAATCAGCGCACTGTTCTCGATGCGCGATGAAACACGCCATGAACGCGGAGGTGTAGACAAGTTGGGCGGTGAACGCTGTTCCGCGACCACGACAGGTGCTGGCTGGCTGGCCGGCCGCCCGCCTGCCAGCCGGTCACGTGACGCCGCGCGTGCGCAAGCCGCTAGCGCTCGCCTTCGTCTGGCCGAGCGAGCGCAACTTCAACTTCACCGTCCTCTACTTACGGCGATGTTGCACAATACCAGATTCCGTAAAAGCTCGTTCAAGGTCCGCTATAACGCCGGTACACGGACTAGTGTGGCACCCGTCATGGCATTTCCCGCCTTGTACGAGATTTCGTACCAGGTTTGGTGATTGGACACGTTCTATTTTTCGTGGCAGGTTCCACGCCGACTTCGTACCTGGCCAATCACATCGCAGTTTCAGAGTGTTGGGCGTTCCCCGTGGCTACTACTTGAAACGAGTTGACGAAACCGAAAAGGACGCCTCCATCTTAATTATACATCCGTGAGTGAGGTTGGAACTCTTCCAAATTAATTTAACATAAGACGACGAATATGGCCATAGCAACTTTTAATTACTGTATAAAACCGTTCAAAATACTTATAATATTACGTACTGTACGAAAACAATGAATTCAAAGAAAAATATATCTACGTATAAACTCATCTTGTAGCATGTTAATTTTTTAGTACAGTGGTAAAGTCGCGGCGCCCGCAAGTAGTGCGTAACTTTTGGGCACGAGTTCAAAACTCTGCAAGCCCCAAATTTTTTTATCGGTAAATTTTACATGCAGATAATATCGCGGTACAAGGAGAACCCCAATTCTTTAGCCCGTCAGTAATTTTCGTCAAAATTAAAAATAACACACTCGTACTCTAGTTCTAGTGACGTCATTTTCAAGAAAATGATTGAAACTTGTTATTACACCAATAAAGTGTGCTAAACGTAAATGTTGCTTTCTGTTGGCGAGATGTGAAAACGCTGCCAGGTTTTCTTGCAGAAGTGCGCACTCATTGGCTGGTACCGCTTCCAAGTTCTTTTGCGATAGCTCCTTGGGACAGAGGCGAGTTGATAGCTAGCCTTAAGGGGCTGCATCATTCACCATATTGAATATTTTTGTTTATTTCTTCCTGATTGAAATTTAGGTTTTGTTGAAAAAAACAAATAGTAGCATATGAACTGTTGATGGTTATTTATGTAACAATTAAATTAAATACATTTTATATATTAATTCAGTCTCGCCTTTTAATGGCAACCAGGGTCGCCTATTAACAATCAGATACAAACATTTTAACAGAACCATGAAATGTAATGCTTCTAAAATGAAACATTTTCAATAATGACCTTGACTTCTGTTAATAATTTCTTTATAGGGGCGACACAGTCTCTTAACTTGAGACAGGAAATCCCTTGTTTGCAGCTCATTTTACGAAATAGTTTACTGCATCTTGATTAAAACCGGGGTATAGTTTGAATTGTTGGTTGCGTATAATATTGGACGTTCGCCGCATGTTCAAAAAGCTGATTCACTTCGGCAATAAATCATTTTCAGCAGGGGCAGTGACACAAAATGGCGGGAAAGAATATGCGAAAAATGGGTTTTGCTGTGTTGAAGACACGGCCGTTTGCTTTGCGTGAATACTTCGTCTACGCCTTGGTGCTTTTTTTTTTTTTTCTTTTTTTTTTTCTTTCGTTTCCGGCACCGCTTCAGTTGATCATACGGGGGTTTTGTGGGTATCACTGTATTGCTTTTGAGAATATTTTTCCACCCGTATAAGATTTCTGTATTTCAACTTGGCTTTCTGACGAGTATAGGCCGAAATTGACTTCAGTTTTCTTAATTTTTACATTAAACTCGTACAGTTTCACCACAACCACGCTACACAAATGTTTTATTCACGCAATCGATTGATCTTGACGAGAGCTGCTGATTGAAACTTTAACGAGTGGCGTAACTCCTACTCAAAAGTTATACTACGCGGAAGTTTGAGACGCGCCTAAGCGAACTGAAAATTGCGCCCCCCCCCTCCCCCTTCTTAAGAGTTTGGAATGCTTCGCATTCCTCACTCAACGTAACATATTCTTTGATCCTTTGGCAATCGAGTGGTGTAATTGAATTTTTAATGTAGGCGATAGATTCGGAGCTGCAGTGACAAACTGTATCCTCCTATTTTATCATCGGGTTTTCTGGATTGCCTCCCACTGTAGTTCCGTATCTAAGGGTCCTATGACTGAAACGTTTTTTTTGTGAAATCATGGTTTGCGCGTAAACGCGTGTCTCTGTAAATAAAATTTAGGAAATATGACTTTTGTCAGAAAAGATAAACAATTATCTATGCCCTATATTTTTTTTTGTATTCTTGGAGAAAAAAATTCGTGGAAATGGTCAAATATCGCTTTTTTAAAACACTTGCCTATGCAGTTTCCTTAAGCGGCAGGAGAAAAGTACAAATATGCGGATAAAGTTTAATTTGTGGGCTTTCATCGTGTGTAATAAAACCCCTATGTTACAGATTTAATTTGTACAGATCGGCGTTACGACAGAAACACTGCACGGCTTGCGCGTAGAAGCGATGCGGCGCTAGGTTTGCGTGATAACTGTCACCCGTATCGCTCCTCCGCTTCTTGACCTTGGATGCGCAGCTACGTAGGACGTATTCACGTCAAAAGCAACGAATTTCAGCCGGCGATACTCAACAATCTGTTTTTTTTATATACTATTTTAAAAATCTTCGTAATCAAACTCAACGGCCGGACATTAAAAATCAAAGCTTTACATGACATAGAGGACCGAACTCCGTATTTTACAATGTGTGACAAAAAATATTAAAAATGGGGGCCTTTGATTACTATTACAGGTGTGAAAGTAATACTGGGATAGTACGAAGTTGGGTTTCGAAATAACTGTTGATGTTCTCTGGAATAATTTTTAATGCGAGGTTTAATAGAAAAAAAAATGAGTGAAAGGTATGTAGACGGGCATTGCTTTACGCAATATCAACAAATTAAAGTACACAGAGCATCGTGCGACAGTTACTCCGTCTTGCCTCCATCTCGGGGCTAAAATAGGATGCACGAGCATGTTGCAATGTGCATTACATTCTCGAGGAAGCACATGGCCAGCTACAGCGTGCAGATGGTTATGACATGCTTAAAGGAATTTGGGCACTGCATGTGGTATTAATATAAACAAACATAAGCCTTTGAATGCCGCAAGTTCACATTGCCGAGTATTCCACAGTCCTAAAAAATAATTAAAGTAAAAGAGGAGAACCAATATTTTAGTTTTAGACATGTAATTATGTAGAAAAAGTTATGATTTATTTTAAAATTTCGAAGCGATAACTTGAACTAGTTAAAGGGGACTGCGTAGTAAAATATTGTCTGTAAAATAAATGTTTCCTGTGTTCATGATACACATGTCTTTTTTATATTGCATATGCCATCTACGCCCAAATCCTTTAAAACTAAACGAAATTATAAAGAAAGTAGATGGCCAGCGGAACTGCTAAAAATGTCTCAACTGTTTTATATTCTAATTTGCAAAAAATCTAGCATTGCCTGGAATGCATATCGCACATTGAGGATATTGAAAAAAAAAATTTGCCCAGTGCAAATGTGCCAATGTCAAAACAAAAAATATGTTCACGGGTTGGCACTACTACACGTGGCCAGTTTAATATATTAGTGCATTTACTGTAACATTTCAATCCGTACTGGACTGAAGTAGGAGTGGAGTGAGATAATCCAGTTCAGTTGTCGAGGTGGACTGGAATGTAGAATCCGGATTGAAATTTTACTTTGAACACTAATTAGAACAAAGAATTGCCCGCCACAGTGACTCGTTATTTTGGTAAGAGGCGAGAATCATTCTGAGACTAGCAAAATAAGTGTTTTTTGGAAGTGAAGCGAAAAATAAATGGCCACGAAGGAACTGATAAATGTTTGGACGGAAGAATATGTGAAATTCGTTTTATATTGTGTTTGTTTTACAGTTCTGCCAGTCGCTAATAGAGTTCTTCTATCCTGTTTCAATGCGCATTGTCTTGTTTACACTTTAGGCCACGTTCGAAACTTCACCTTAAACACACAATTGTCGATACGAGTTCACTACAAGTTGATTCCAATCCTAGTTCAATCCAGTCAGAAATTTTACTCGAAAAGCACTATATGACATTTCAATAGTCTAATTCCACCCATTTTAATGAAAATGTGTTCAATATTCCCATCTACAATATGTAGAATTGCATCCAAAAATAAACCACCACTGTGAATTGTCAAGTGTCGGTACACAACGCCAAAACTCGGATTGGAATCAATTTGTAGCGAACTCTTGAGTGAACTCGTATCGACAATAAGTGTTGAAAGCTATTGGTGCATTAAAGCACTATATTTACATAATATGTGCCACATAATGTTTCACAGCTGATTTTTGAAAATTTCTAGCATCTCAAGACGTAAATGACAACGTTTAACACCTTACATTTTAGATATTCACTGCCGTCACTATTCTCGGAGCACTAATGGAAGAAAAAAATTGAATTTTAGATTTCTTATCTGCAATCAGTGCTCTGAGACGGCAGTGAGCAGTGAATATCTAACAACGTAAGGTGTTAAAAACTTGTTATTTACATCTTGAAATGCCAGGAATTTTGAAAAATCCGCTGTGAAACAAGTTACGGCAAATTATATAAATATACTGCTTTCATGGACCAATGGCCTTAAGGTAAGGTAAAGTTTCAAACGTGGACTAAAGTGTAAACAGGACTGAAAGCTGATCGAAACGGGTTAAAGCACACTATTGGCGACTGACAGAACTATACAGCGAACATGATATAAAATGAATTTCGCTTAACTTAAAAAAAAAAACCCTTATTTTGCTAGTCTCAGAATGATTCTCACCTCTTACTTATGAAACTAAAGTCAATATGGCGGGCACTTCTTCGTTCTAGTTTTAGTCCGATTAGTGTTTAAAGTAAAATATCAATCCGGATTCTGCAATCTAGTCTACCTCGACAAGTGGATTGGATTGGATTATCTCACTTCACTCCAGGTTCAATCCGGAAGAAAATGTTACCGTAAACGCACTTAACAAGCTCACGTGATCGACAATGCACGGCCGTACAAGAAACGCTCACATCACCACCAACATCGTAAAAAGAAATTTGGATTTATATACTTCAGTCTCTACAATTGAATCAATATAGCTTTATTTTCAATACCGTTGTAAAATATTCATAAACAGATAAGCAGTTTATTTACATTGTATTATATCAATAAGTTCAAATATTTTCCGCTTTTATATTGCCGATATTGCACTGGGCAATTTAACTGAATCCAATCGGAAAGAAATTAAGCGTTCCGTTTTCTCCTATCCGGTGTCTAGCAGTTGAATATCCCGCGGAAAATATACCCCTTTTCTCGCTTTTCTACTGATGTGGGCAGATGTCCTCGGCTATGTTCCCCTTCCCCTCGAGCTAGTCTCAAGGTAAAGCATTCAAACTAATGCCGATAAAGGCGAAGTTTGCTCGTGCCTGGACGAGGAGAGGGGCTCACGCCAGCCAATAGGCTACGTGGGGGAGGGGTCGAGGACCTGCTTAGCCTCGCGCCGGGAGCTCGGAAAATGTGTAGTCGACCCGAGCATGGCTTGCCCTCGACCATCCCTCTTTCTTCTCATCTGCCTTCTATCTACCTCTTCGTTCTGTAGCCCATGAACAGTGAATTTGTTTGTTTAATCTTAGCACAACGTTCATCTTGCACCTTTTTTTGCTTAAGGACAATGTCGGCTTCATAAACTGAAAAGCAGGGAGGTATTGCATAATGACGCGGAATTATCTTTTAACAAGTGCCGACTGCCCGTTATGTGCTTTGATTTCAAACCGTTACATCATTGTATGCATTTGTTGCAGGCGAAAAACGAAGAAGCCAAAAAGCAGAAAAAGGAAGAGAACGGGGAAGAAGACGATGATGTAGAAGATGAAGAGGACGTCGAAGGAGAGGAGGAAGATGAGGAGGAGGAACTTCCGGAAGGCGAGGAAGAACTCGACGAAGGAGAAGGTCGGGTTTCCCTTCTTGACATTGTGTGTAGTTGGTTTCACAATAGCGCGACGTTAGGCTACGCGACGCGAAGAGCTGAAGCCGAGTGCCGTCTATTAATGCATTTTATTTTTACACGCCAATGTTCAGCTCTTGTCCTGTTTGTACCTTTAAATGTAAAATTGTACAGTTATTATACTTAACCTAACAACGCAGAAATTTGCACACTTATACCGCAGTACCACATAATTTTTTTTATAAATCAGCAAGATAAGAGAATTACACTTAAACAGTAAATGTTAATTAGAAGGGTAATTATTGACAACACTTAATTTTATTTCTAGTATGACTTGGCGATGTCAGACGATAGAGATGGTGTAACATTGAAGACTTATTTTTGTACAAAAAGTTGTTACTGATATATTATTTTGTTTTATTTTATAATATAAATTAATACTTTTGAATGATGTTTGCACACCTCTTTCCCAGTTATTTGCTTATACAGTACTACGAAAATAAACTTGAGTTAGCCAAGATATTCGTGTAGTAATGCTTAAATGTAGGTATGGTGTTTTTTTTAATGCAGTTTTTTGCAATTTGAAATTTAAATCGAAGTTTGCTTGCCAGTAGTAAGGTATTTACTAGTAGACAAGTAAATGTCAGCACAATTTGAAATGTTGATCGCCTACGTGTTGTCGCTTGATTGTGGAACCAAATAGAATATTGTATTTGTGCCTCGAACATTGCGTCGATCATTTTATACAAGGACCCTGATGTGGTCAGGCTGCTCGTGCTGTCCCCCCCCCCCCCTGCTAGGTGAACTGGGTTTGATTCCTGGTGGTGTTGCTCTTGGAGTTTCCCACATGCGCATTGTGCTGGATGCTGTCGCTAGTCTGTAAGTTTTCTCTAAAATTTATAGTTTCCTCCGCCTTTGCATTCTGGTGCGGTGCCGTACTCAGTTCACTTCCCCCTCATAGGCTCTCAGGACCTCTATGTTAAGAGCTGCCTAAATCTCTACATTCCACTCCATTTTGTTTGACCAAGTCCAAAAGGAACTTTTTTCTCCCATTACACATTCTTGCCATCTTGGATTTACATACTATCTCATATAGATGGCAAGATTTTGACAGTCTGAGTGGCAATTTGACGTATACGAAATTAACAAAGTGCCGTTTACGAAATTGTGTATCAGCTGATGCATGAACGAACAAAAGTTGATGTTAAGTTGGCTATTCTGAGTACTGGCGACGCACGTCAGAGAAATACAAAATACACGATAAAGAGTTTCTTGATTAATTAGTATATTTTATTTTATGTGGTTGTAAGTGTCACAAATTAATCTTCGTGCTAAAGTAGTAATGTATAGGTGTTCAAAATGAAATGCACATAAGACGAGTCATAGCCGAATTAAACACAACTTCAAACCTAGAACTTTTCATTCCAACTATCCATCTATGCTTTCCATATGTGCTTGACAAATTCGTGTCATTTCGAGACTGTGATAGGAGAAAAGTCAAGTTTTAAAAAGCAGGATCTAGAGGCTGCAAACCTGCTGCTATCTGAAGATACCGTGCCCGGCTCTCACATTTTGTGCACGCTGTCCTCTTTCTCAAACCTAGCCAGCTATAAAGCTGAAATGAATATGATTTGTTTGTATAATAAATTTACAAACATAACATGCTATGTTTTTTTCCAGGAATACCATTTTCTGGTTTTTTGTGTAGCTTCCAATTAATGCACCAGCTGATGGCGAAAGGATACATAAACTGAAAGTAAACATTTGTTGAACTGTCAAAATTTTGCCATCTTGTGAGACAGGCAGTATATTCTTCCATTACTTAATTTTCAGATTCAGTATTTAAATTCCAGGCATGTCAAGGCACAGGGAATTTCTCAACAGTTACTTTATATCACGTCTTTTTGTAATGTGGTTCATTAACATCTGTAACCATACTCAGGTTTCCTCATTTCATGCAGGTAAATATTGAACTTTATATTGTGTCTTTTTGTAATGTGGTTCATTTACATCTGTAACCATAATCAGGTTTCCTCAGTTCATGCAGGTAAATATTGATACATCTCAGGGTGCACAATCTTGAAAAATTCTGTTAAGTAGTTCTCTGTGCTATGTCAAGCTTCGATTTGTAATGTCCGTTCATAAATTTTGCTAACAAATATTTGTAAGAAAAAATCTTAACATCAATGTAATTTACTCTCCCTTGATTTCACTAAACATTCTGTTTGATAGGCAAGTTCATAACTTCAGCGACAATTGTGTTATAAATTCCTTACATGAATATGTTTAATTTTGTAAGCATGATCAATTGGAGAAAGTATATGTAATGTTGCTGCACACCTACCCCATCATAAAATTGTTCCCTTCAATAGATGATACTGTAGTAATTTGGAAGAAGTTGAGTGGACATGGCTGGCACAAACTCAAATTCATAGAAACTATACTTGCGTTTGCAAATGCATAGCCCTTTCGTTAAGAGTGACATCACATTTTGAACTGTAAGGTTAATGTGTTTCTGTAAATAATAATAAAGTTAGTTGAAACAGTTTATAAAATGCAGATTACATATTTTGTGTTGGCTATAAGCAGCAGTCCATCCACAGGTTTGGGTATTAGTGTTCCGTACGATAGATTTTTGATACACTAACAGGAATTTTATACCTCTGAATTTTACTTTTTGTGTTATTTTGGTTGCATTCATGTTTATGTACAGCTGACATACAAAATGGTGCATCATTTTATGTTAGTGGTGTACAGTAATTGCATGTGCATAAATATTTACTCATTTGTTTAGCTGTAAATTTTCATAAATGTTGCAATTTGATGACTTTATTTTACAAGGAGAATTTTGCTAGAGGAACAAATGTATGTGAATAGTGGTAATGTTGTGAATGGCTTGACTATGGTTGGGATGTAATGATTTTGGCAAAAATGGAGTAGAGATCAAAGCACCATTTGTAGTGAGAGGAAATTGTGTTCCAAAATGTTTGGGAGGTAGAGTGGTTTGCTACGTTGGGGAAAAACTGGACAAGCTCATTCAGTAGCAGAATATAATATAAATTACTCTTGTAACAGTTAATTTATTTAGGCTGTGTGCCCTGTTATCCCATATCCACCAAATTATGAAGGTGATTTCCGGGGATCTAAAAACACTTATATTTAATGTATAAAACCACTAGAAAGCAATTCATACATGGAATGTTTCTTGCTGCCCACACACTACCATCATCAAACCCTGTGTGTTCAACCCTCTTCAGGGAAGGTCAGGCAGTTTGTGATCTACCTGTTGTAAACAATGTAACACGATTCCATGCCAACATGGTGGCTATTAAATGGTAATGAGCAAGTGACTTATGTTTTTGAGGATTAAGGTTGGTAAGGCCTGTCACTATAGCGGCTGAGTACTCGGGGCAGGCCTAACTCCTTCCCCCCCCCCCCCCCACTCTACAAATACAAGTCACTGTGGCCCTCAATTTAGTGTTACCATTGATGGCAATGTGGGTGTGAGAAGATGAAATATTATATTTAATAGTCTATTAACACGATACATGTTAGCCTAGTATCACAGTATGGCATTCAAGGAAAAGATAATGTTTCTTGTGTGAATTTTCAAATTAACCAACGTCTTCTGAAAAGCAGTTTCTACCTATATCAGCAATATAAATGAGGGGCAGTTTAGCTGCCCCCCTCCAGCTTGGGTGCCTGGAGCGACCACCCAGCTTGCCTACCCCTAGAAATGTTCCAGGTGGAAATGCAGTTCATTAAAATAAATTGAGAGGGAGCAAATGGAAATTAACTGTTACTTATCCTTTTCCAGAATCTCTGATAACTTTAGCTCTCCAGTAGAAGGTACAAAATGTGTGCATAGAAAATTACGTATGTGGTATTTTGCAAGTTGCTATTTGGTGCATTCCTCTCTTGGAGAATAAAAGTAGTCTTGAAAATATTTTGGATAAACTCATAATATTATAATTTGTGTTTTGTTCCCTTCTAATTTTTTAATTAATGTGTAAATATTGTAAGTAATGTTTGTTATGATAAAACTGTGTACAAATGTTAACTAATAACAATTTCATTCTTTGAAATGGTTTAAAGGTTTTTAGCTGTGTTTACAATTAATTTTGGGTGTTGCAAAGTAAACACGCATTGGTGAAAACGTTGAAATGAAAATCACACTTTTCAAGTAAGCACCGCTTTTTGCCCTTTAAAAACGACTACATTTTCCAGTCCCTAATTGCGGTGTCACCATTGTGTATTTACTATGTGGTTTTCGTGTATCATACAGTTTTAAGTTTGTTGGTTTCAGGAAACCTGTGCAGTGTTGATTTACTGAATGATTCTGCAAGTAAATGATTTAATGCTAGTGATGAATAGATGTGATTTTAGTGAAATAATCTTTCAAGGATTACCCCATTGAAAAACAGTGTTAGAGAGGTTGCAAATTTTACAAACATTAAAGTCTGTATGTTTTGTAAATAATATATTTGTAAACCGTTACTATAATTATTGAAATGAGCATGGTCTGCAAAAGCTACACTTTCAACACACTTGCAGTGTGTGAATACGAACAAAATTTTCACTGCTCCGTCAAAACAATATGGACCTCTAACTGGCACACACTCGTAAGAACATTGCCATCTTGCGGAACAAGTTAAACTAAAGCACCCAACCCATCAGTTTCTTTTCTCTCTCTCCCCCCCCCCCCCTTCCTCGTCCTCCTTCAAATATAATAAACAGAATCACAACTAAGTTAACTTGGCAATTACAAAAATAAAACAGGTTGGAATGCCAACCTAACAACTCTTCAACAGAGGGAATTTACAGCAGTGGCCACCCCAAAATTTAGGTGCTCTTAGGATTGAGAAAGTAAAATGTAATTAATTCAGTGAAGTGTATTACTAAATAAATTATTTGGATTATTTTATACTAGACATTATTTAATGTAAGAGAATCTGAATCGGATTGGATTCAAGAATGGAGCAAAGAATCTGTATCAGGATCTAGAATAACGGGACTCAATCCATCTCTACTTAAAAGCTCTTGAATTTTTTCTTTTTCCTATCACCAGTGGTTTCAGTTTATGCTGTCCAGTTACATTGGTGCACACAGTGATAGACAACCTCTCTTTGCTAACTGTAAAACCTGGAGCATGTGCTTCGTTCTGCATAGCCAAGCTTCTTGTTGGGAAAGTCCTTGCAATATCTGTCAGTTTCATCAGCATTATATATTTTCTGCTGTGAGAATCCGTGCTGAACAACAAAACTGAGGAACTGCGCAAAACTTGTAGGATGCTTCTTTGTTTGCACAGTTTGCACATATTTCTGTTTAAATCACGTAAGCCATCCTGAAAAAGCATTAAATTCACCCTTGATACCTAAATTGCCGTGGAATTTTTTAGTTTATGTTATACACAGATCCCAAGAAAGGAACACTTTCAGCTCTTTTCTGTTTGAACCAAAGGTAGAGTCTCGTCCAACTCCCTCTTAATGTCTTTATGGATTTGCACTTTCATGTCCCAGCTTTCATGCGGCAGACTAGACTTCAGCACTATACAAGTCCGTGTGCAACAGGGCTCCGGAAGTCATTCTTATTTCTTCTTTTGCGACATCTCAAGCACTGTTAAGTGCTGGGACCTCCAAAGATCTTCCAAGTCTTTAAGTGCGCTCCCAGCGGCTGCTTCCAACTACAATGACTTGTCATCCAACGAACCGCTAACTCTCTTTAACTTTACTTTGTCTCTTCTAGACACATGCTTTCTTTAGTACAGTTTGGTAGTAAAGTATTTTTCATGTCTAGAACAATTTTTCCCTTTTAACGTAGGACCAGGTCGCCTACACCCAGCTAATATAGGTAACCTTCAGCACGAGTCACGTGTTTATTGATTTTTCAATCATAATTTTTTTATTTGTGCTTACGCTCTTTCATTTACAGAATATTTAGTTATTTTGCCCGCTAGGAACAGTTCACACCATGCACTGCCAACAGAAACAGAGTATTTTCCTAAACCGAATTAACACACCCATTGGATGGCCGCCTGTTTCTTCCCATCCACCCGAGCACTGGTAGTGCTGGAGGGGAGGATCGGAGGAGCCATAACCATTAGGAGTACGTTCATCCAAGGAGGGGCAGCAAGCCCAGGTTATTCCCTTACTTCGAGCACTAATAGTGCTGAAGTGACCATAGCCTGAGTTGCCGTTCAACCTTGCCTGAAATCACATCCAGTAGAGGCATTGGTGGTCTAAATGGCTCCCCGTCTCTGATCAGCCCGCCATGCGTGGGGGATCAGTGGAGACTTTTACCGAGCTCATGCCAGCAAGCAGCTACTGGACTGACACTGTTAAATTGTTTCTCACAAAGGTGCACATGTGTGTTGTTCAAGCAGTAACATACTATGCCTTTCAAGGTAAGGCACTGCAAAGGGTGTATGGAGCAGAATCTAGCATTTCTTGCTGCCAAACAGTGGTCTGCACTTCCCTCTCCTACACAGGAAAGGCAGGCAGAACAGGACCGCGCCGCCGCACTGACGCCAAGCAATCACGACTGCTCCCGTGGTGTTCATATATTTTCCACTGCATATTGACACCAGCCAAGCGTAAGTTGAGACCAAGGGTCGAAACGTCAACTTCATCCGCATCACGGAGGTCATCTGAGTAAGTTGGTAGCTAACACTTCTCGGCAGCCACTACAAACCTGTATAAAACCACGCTATTGGTCTAGCATAAAAATCCTAGGTGATCGTGCCAAGCAGACCTTAGTTGGGCACGTGTCAAATCTATGGCCTAGTTATTATAAGTGGAATTTGAAATGTGGTTAGAGACTTGGCGGTATTTTGACGGACATTATTATTAGATATTAACAGCAGTGTGTTTTGTTAGAATTGTAATGGTTTGAAAAAGACTTGCCAAGTAATGGTCGGCAATAATTGTCGCAAATAAATCAGTTGCAGTAATTTTAACCGTGGTATTGAGAATGGCTAGGCCAAAGAAGGAACACGGAACGGAAATATTAATATGACAAAAATTAATTTCATTCAATTAAGAAAATTGATGTTTTTAATTTAACTGAAAGTTTTAATTGACATCTTTAGGCTGTTGGTTTAAACAAAAATGCATTTTGTGGTTATGTACCATATTTCTCTGGTCTAAAATCCAAGTTCTGCATGCTTTGTTTATTCTTGTTGGTCCACTGAGAAATGAATAGTCAAGAATCCACTGTAGATGTATGATTCCATATGTTGTCTAAAAGGTGACAGTAGTGTTAAAGATTAAAGATGTCCAGTAAAGTGTGTGTTGTGATATAAACATTTGGCATGCCAGCAAAAATGATATAAAAATCACTGCAATACTACCAAACACATCAGCAATACAAAATGCGCTGAAGAGAACAAAAAAAAAAATTGAGAATTATTCTATTAACTCTCAAATATTGACAATGTAGTCGTAAGAAGTGGGTGTGCACGCGCACACGTCTTTCCTAACGTAACATTACCTACCATTGAGTGTAGCTGATCAAAATGTGTCCCACATCGGATGTAGCAAAAAAAAACTACTGCAGCAGAACAACTTCCGCTATTGTCAAAGATCTCTTTAAATGCTGCAAGTGAAATTGTAACCCACCTGCAAACTGGCCTATTTCCTCTTTCTACCGATAGTAGTAAAGACTGATTCAAAGCTCTATGCTCTAGTAGTAACGTTTTTTGAACTGTCTGCCAAACATATGATAGCTTTTTCTTCTGACAATGCTACAGTTATGCTCGATTGTAAAAATGGTGTATTAGCTGTTCTGAAAAATGCCATTGTAATGTGATGTTTGTGCCACTGGGTTAATTTAGCTGCAGAAAAGGGTGCTAATAAACTGCCTGCTAAAATTGATGAAATTTAAATAGATTTATTACTTGGAAAAAGTTACAAAAGAAAAAAGGTTGGCAAAATTTCAAAATCTGCACAAAACAGACAGGTGGTTGTCGTTGGGCAAGAGTTCGCAAGGTTTGTTGACCAGTGGACACGGTTATTAAGTTTCTTCTAGGATGAAGTTAGTAAACAGAAACCACAGTTTTCCTTAGCATCTTATTGAATCTCATAGTAAAAGGGTTGCAGATTGGGAGAGAGTTTGGCTTAAATATTCGAAAAGCATCATGTCCTCAACTGCCACCAAAAGACAGTTTGTCATCAGTAGTAAAGTCAGATGTGCACAAATCATCACGTTCTCCCTCTTCTGGCATTGCAACTATTAAGAGCCGGTTTCACCAACTAACATTAACTTTTCATAATATTGAGATAATGTTCAGCATGTTTCACCATGTATTCTCTCAGTAAAGAATATCTCGTTAAAATTATCTCAATATTCTGACTTAATCGTAATTTTCTCTTGGTAAACATTAGAGATTTTACTTTAAAGCTGGTACAGAGCAATCATTTTGAGAAAGTATGGCAAGTCGAGAAGGCATTGTGGTCATAAGGAAACAGTGAAATCGAACTTTTTCATCCCATGAAAAACACATTTTGTTAGTATTAGTTACAGAACATTGAAAATAAACAAACTTATGTTTTGGCACAACAAAATTAAGTGAAACAGTGGTGAATGATTGCGAATAGTTTCAATTGTACATATCGTGATCACTACAGGACAGCAGACAACTTGAAGGCGGTGTGGGATAACCTAAAAATACATACGCGTAAAACCTATGTAGACAAACGTGTCCATGCTAAGGGGTCCAGTGTATTCTGCCCTCAAAATAGCCACCCAAGATCACTGTATACTGCCACCAGTATAGCCAGCGGAATGTCATTCCAGTAGAGACTTAGTTGTCATAATCACAGCTCAGATGAGTAATCTTGCAAATGCTCTCAAACAAAAAAAAACGTTGAAGTAAGTGCCTAGCATAAAGCAAAAATTGAGTTTACAAAAAGTTTGCAATTAAAGGCAATGAAAGAGATTCGTGACCTAAAATTACAATAGGAACAAGAAGAAATTAAACAGGAGAAGCTTCAAACATAGCTCTTGACTTTGCAGATTATAAAACGAAAAGACGGAACTAAGTTACTAATGTGTTATCTGTTGTTTAGTTTACATCATCTGTTTTTTTTTTGAGTTCCTATATTCAAAGTCAATTTGAATTACACTACTGGTGTTATTCACATTCTGTATTTGAATTAGCCCTACAAAAGTAACTTATTTTACCTTTATACATCATGTTAATGCAGAAGTTATCGTAAAGGAAAAAATATAAAACAATATAGTCTATCATGTGATTGACATAAGGCGAACGTAACCTCTTCATCATAAAGTTCAAAATAATGTACTCTTTCACGTAAACATTGAGGATGAACAATAAAATCATCACTTTCCTCTTCAAAAATTAAATTGTACATTGCCCGAGCCATTTTTTTTCATTATTCTCTATGTAACTTTGCCCACTCGTCACCTTCCCTAACTGTTTTACAGATTAATCCCGATAATGTGACTTACACCACCAAAATTGGCAGGTTAATATTTTATCGAGTTATTCAGATAAAATTGAGATTGTGTGTCGTGAAACATAAAGTACAAATAAACTATCATTATCTCGCATGGTGAAACTGGTTCTAAATAACTAGGTATGAAAGAATTTAAGGATAAAATTGGAAGCAAAAGCAAGGCGAGTGACTTTGGACCTTCCAAAAAGAAAGTGGCTTGTACATTGTCGTCATTTAAGAATAAACCAGAACACTGTTTGAATATCCAAGGGTCAAATTTGAGCCGTGAAAAAAAACTATTCATGGCTGTCCCATCACCTCTGAATAGAGTTCTCTATTTATGTTAAATGTCATGCCCATATTTGAGGAAGTGACCATAATGCTTCAGTAATCAGTACAGCAGATTCATATTTTGCAAGGTATGCTTTTTGACTTGTTAAAACAGCTGCTGTCAAGTTTAAGCTTATTACATCTTGTAAAGCATTAATTTACCACATCCAATCGGATATTCTGTAAAATATATTCTGTTTTTCAATGATTTGTTTGTGTTTTTGGACACTACGTGAATACCAAAAAACTCGGTTAATGGGCTAGTGCTATCGATAGTATTGTTTACACTCTGCAAGAATTTTTTTTTTTTTTTTTTTTTACTGCATTCGTATGTTAGCGAAGATTAGAAAGCAACCTGTATTTTATGCATTTTCTGTACTCATAGGTTGGTGGCAATGAAACCATTGTTGAGTGATAGCAGACAGTGTTAAAGGTCTGAATAAGACTGTGAAAGTAATAATTGGCAAAAATTGTCTCATATATCTGTTGTCATTTTAACCAAGGGATTGAGTATGGCTCGGCAGATGAAGGAATACTAAGCGAAAATATTAATATAATTTTAAAAAAGTGTCGCACAATTGTAAGTAAATATTTAATATTAATTGATTTCAATAATTTGTATTCAATGACGTCTGTAGGCTGTTCGTTTAAAAAAATGTGTATGTTGAGGTTACAATATTTTTCCAATCTTTATCCAAGTCTGTATCAGATTGCCTGAAGTTTTGAAGATATACTTTAATGAACTTGGTTTGTAATTAATTCTGTATTGTCTGGTAAAATTTTTCCTCGACTGTTAAGTTGCTTGTTTGCTCAGTTAAAGTGTGTGTCTTATCGTTTATTATTAAAATTAATATTGTATTTTATTTCTATGTTGTAGGCACATAATACAAAGTTTTTAAAGTGTTCATAAATCTGAATACTTAAATTTTAGTAGTAGAAAGTATTTCCAAATATTGGGAATTATGATTGTGCTCATCAAAACTGGTATCAGCGTCGATGTAATCTGCGGCATCGGTAGTTGAGAGTCTGTATCATTGGTATCGACAAAATGTGATATCGGCCCATCCCTAATATAAAAAGTTATTAATAATCAAAAACCATTAGTGATACTAAAAAAAGACTGAAAATGTGAAGTTAAACATTGGTGGCCTCTTCCACACTTTGGGCTGCAACCTGACGAAGTGATGCTGCAGGCAGACTGCACGTCAGTTCAGTGCATAGTTCAGGCAGACACCTACTGTACATACAAACAGGCAAGTTAAATAAAAGCTTTTAAAATATCTGAAAGTCCATAAATTTCTTACTTAGTCAATAACTCAGTGTGGAATTTCCCTAGTGTAAACAGAGAAGCAATTATAAAAATTATAAATGGAACTACTCAGCATACAATCAGTGAAGCAACTAATATGGAATAATCAAGCTTTAAATGTACCATACATTATTTTACACAGCAATTAAAGTTTAGTATTTTTGCTCTAAGGCAAACATTCTGTAATGTGCTCTCACATAATGACTAACTGTAAAATCAGTAACATTTAAGAATATTTATCTTTTGTTCATCGCAGACCTGCCAAATTTTACGGTTTTGCCTTAATTTTTACAGGAAATATCACGTTTTATGGTTGTGTGGCTATGGTGCTATTTTTTAGAGTTTTAGTTTTGCACTGTGTTACAGGAATCAATAGTCACGCATGCAGTAAATGTTGCCTGGACGATCCACAGACTCATGAGAAAATGACATGTGCAATAATTAACTGCACATTTATTTTATTTATTGGACCCACAAGTGCATGCATACAGTATTAACACTGTCTGTAAATTCTACATTTCAACTGTCGAATTCTTTGTTTACTGTTTAAAACTGTTCAAAGAATTGTCGTTTTTCAAAAACAATTGGGTACGAATGTTCACAATTTAGGCCCATAACCATATAAAGGTCTGCTATGACTTTGTAACAATGTCTATTGACTATGGTTGTTGGTTATTGTACATGTTAATAAAAATAGAATGCCTGATTTGGTGCAAAAAATAGTGAAAATCGGTGTTGAATTTCTGTGTTTAAAGATGAAAGCTGTTTTAAATTTCAGTATTTAAAAATGAAAGCATTTTCAATTTTAAAATGAAAGCAATGCTAAATTTCTGTTATTTGTTTAAAAATAAAATAAAAAAATTAATATCTTTGCATCTATATTAAAAAATAAACCTAATTTCTGTGTTTGCATATGAAAAAGTTAGGTAAATTAGAATCTTTTGAAAGAAAATTAATGCGCTTGTTCAGTGTCTGAATAAGAAATAGATTCCATCATATCAGGTACTGAAAGTCTGACGTTAGCTATCTTTCGTCCAGTAATTCATGTAGGATATTATAGTTAGGTTGGCAACCTGTTTAATTTTTGTAATTTGTTGGGGTTCTGTTCATTTTATTTTGAGAGGGAAAATGGAAACAGCAAGGGGGTGGTGAGGCTTTAGTTTGTCCTTTCTGAGACAGCATTGTTTCGTGGTATTTACGAAAGTGTTGCATTTTTGAGTTGCATATTGTTTTAATGGAGCAGTGGAAAATATTGCAAATAACATTTAAATTGTCTAAGTTCAATGGAAAAAAAACAAAACTATATATACGGTGATGTTCGTATTTGTGCAGATGCAGCAATACACACGCGCACACAAAGTTTGGCCGAAGTTAAACTACACTCGATGTTACGATATAGACAAATAAACAAATATTATTCACACACTACTTACATGTTGAAAGTGCAGCTTTTTCAGGCCATGTGCATTTCAATAATTATAGTAACTTTGCAAATGCATTATTTACAAAACACGCAAACTTACTGTTTGTAAAATTTGCAATCTCTTGAAATCTTTTTCTATTGTAATCCTTGCAAGCTTGTATTACTAAAATCACGTTTTTTTCGTCACTAGCATTAAATAATTTATTTGTAGAATCATTCAATAAAATCAAAACTTGCAAAATTTTGCATTTTGTAAGGAAAAAAAAAAAGTAGATTTTGCAAAAACTGTGAAATAACATTCAATTTTGTGTATTTCACAGTTCACCATTTTCTGGGGTCCCTAATTATAGTTGATTACCTCACATATTTGTTAATGTTGCAATTAGGCAGCTAGACTACCAAAAATAACTCTTGTACTCACAGTGTAGTACTTGTCTACGCGTGTGCGTGCACACACACGCAAAGAAAAGTGACACATTTTCACGCGGTTGCACAATCACAAAAATTTTGCTGACTAAGCCATCGTTATTGGGTGGCGAGTTGTGGGCACTGCAATATTGTGGAAGGGTGCTGTTGGTAGTAAACCTAGCAGCCATGTGGCAAACCAGGGTGGGGCAGGAAAATGGAAAATTTGCCAAACCACCCAATCGCCTCCAGTACTTCATAACATACCAATAAATCCCTTCCCTGCAATCTTGCCGCAAGTGCCAAATATATCTGCTCCACCAACCGTGATACAGTGTGAACAAATAGCCAGAGCATTCCTTGACAGGGACTACCCCAGGCACCTCGTCCACCAACAGATTGAGAAAGCCATCTCAATTACCGGAACACAAACCGTTGTCAACAAGTCTTGATATACTCCTGGTTGTCCCATATCATGAAGACCTGAGTAAACTCATAACCATTCTCCACTCTGGATACAAAATCTCACTTCCTCACCACAAACCCACGACTTGCTCTCCAAACCACCCAGGTTGGTCTTCAAAAGGCCACCTAACCTCTGCAAATAAACTGGTTCATTCAAAGCTGCAGCCTACCACAAATGCCAACCAAACTACAGAGGATCTGACCCCTGCAAATAGCTCGTGCTGTTGCTCCTGTGTCATCCACCAACCCTCAACTTCTTTCAATAGCGGACTCACTAGTCGTACATACCCCATCCAATGCAACTATAACTGTGGAACAGAAAATCTGATTCATCAGCTACAGCGCCAACACTAATGCAGAATATATCAGGCTCACAACCAGCACAATCAGGCAGAAAATGAGTGGCCACAGAGCAGACACCAAACAAGCCATAGCTGGTCACATCAATGAGACGAAATCAGTTTTTGTACATGCTGCATCACACAGTTAAGTTTTGATTTCAGCTACAGTAGCATCGATGTGAGGGCAATAGCTCAGAACCCAGATGCTGGGAATTTGCTCACCAATTTATAACAGAATCCAGGCAGCTGCAAGGCCTCAACATACAATAAATAACCACAGCTCCAAACCACACTCATCAGCTGTACCAGCAAATTTTCAATTTTCCTGCCACACCCTAGTTTGCCACCTGGCCATTAGGTTTACTATCAGCGTTCTTCCATAATACTGTAGGGCCCTACAACTCGCTGCCTGATGAAGCTGGGCTTAGCCAGCAAAACTTGACTATCTTGCAACTGCGTGAAGATGTGTTCTTTGTGTATGTTGACAAGTACTATACTGCGAGTACAGTACACTCCTGCTTATTAGTGCTTCGTTTAATCGGTTTTCGGCCTATCCTTAGGGGGTAAGGCGATGCTGTAAATTGTTTCATTTAACAAGCAGCGGTACTGTACGCTGTTTCGCCGTGCCGCGTGAGCTGGTGTTTCTTTATTTAAATAGTCAACCTGTGTAAGACATCCATATCAGTTCATTGACGCACATCTGACTGGCTCATCTCAGGCCGTGTCCAAAATGGCAAATTTTGTTGATAAAATGATAGCATGACCCGATTTTCTATACAGAAATGGAAACGTATTCAGAAATTTGGTATTTTATATGTAGCAGCGGATGTTAGCAAAAATACACAATGAATACATGCGCAAATGTTTTATAAAACAAATAATTGTTCATAAAATACAATAGACGTGTTTTAAAAAGCAAGTAACTGTTGTGCTTTTATATATTCTGCAACAATTTTAACGCATGTGCAACATTCCAGTGATTGTAGAAATATTTCATCTGTTTTAAGCATTAAATGTAGATAAAAATAATTTTCTCTGTTAATGTAAAAATATCACCCCTTGTGGTAAATAAGTGACTTGTCAACAACTTCTGAAGTGAAACATACAAAGTGACAAATTGCAAAATAGCAGATTTACCATTTCAGTTTCGGACATGGCCTCAGTAACCCCCCTCCACATCACGTCTTGCCAGTTTGTTGATTGTTGGCCCGGGTCATTGTTCACTGTTAGTGTAATTTTCACATCAACAAAGCGTAAAAAGACAGTTTAAACTGTCGCTGAAAAGTATAAGCTTTTGTATTGTAAGGGTTATCTTTGTAATGGGAACTGTACTATATTGTTTAAATGTCAGGTTGTCTCGTGTAAAGTTCTCTTATAGTCTAGTCTTTATTGCATTGCGATTAAATTTTCAACTATGCCATCTAGATGGGTCTGAGTGACGCACGTTGAAAAAGCGACACAAAACTATGGACCGCTTATCTGTCACTCAGTGTAGCATGCCAAATGTTCTTGATGCGCCGCGAATTACGCTACACTTGGTGCAACATAAATATCAGTTAAGTTTTGTAATTTGTGTTTGCTTTGAAATTAACGGGTACTGTTTTTTTTTTCCCCCCCCCCATGATTTTTGTAGCCAATATCACTTCCGTTAATAGTAAAAAAATGTGTAAATTTGACTATCCTGTTTTTAAATAAAAAATTTGCTTATTCACGTTTTCTCTGGCCCCGATTTTCACAGTTAATCAGGAGTTAATGTACTTAAATTTCTGCCCTTTTATACAATTGTCAATGAACTCACTCATTGACACATGCTCAGTTTGTCACCATCATTTGAAATGTCTTGCATTCACATGTCCATTTAAATAGTCCTGCCTGCCAGTCACTTTCTTCACTGCACCGATGCTCGCAGTTCACAGATTTTGCTCTTATTGGTTGGAGGCCTCTTGCAGCTTAAATAAATCTTGGCAGTCAAGATCTGAAACACTCCCAGCACAAGTCTCGCTAAGAGAGGCAAGGACGATAAAACAAAATTCTTTCAGATAAATGCAGAAATTAAATTAACTTGGTCAGGAGCATGTGTGTTCAAAAAGGCTTATTGCAGCATCTGGCCGTAGTAATTGCAACCTGGTGTTATTAAATAATTAACCAGAACATTCCTTACAAAAACTGCAGAAATACAATTCTCTAAAGGACAGGAGTGCACAAGATATGATAGGTTTTATTGCGGTTGCACGTGGCTGCTAGCCTCTGTAAATGTTGCTACTTTCTCAGTTTAGTACTCTCCCCTCTACGCATTCCTTCACTCACTTGCATGCATCAAGGGCAGAGATACAAAGCAGCAATTGCATAACATGTATTTATTTACACATGGTGGCTGAAAATAGAAATTAAGAAGTGCTTTGAAACTTCAAGAGAACTCACTTTGCTGTGATAATTGGCATCATTTTAGAATATATTTGCACATATTAAATATTCATGTGTGGATTTTGAGAGAGTAAAATAGAAGTGGGAAATCGAACCAAAGTGCAGATTACTGCATTTGTAATTGTTCACAGTGTTTTATCCTTTGGGAGAAAATCATAATTTATACTGGAAACAAAATACTTAAACTCTTTTCTATTAATGTTGGTTTTGGGATTGGGGTAAAGTTTTGAGAGGCTATAACTACTATGTATATTCAATTTTGGCCACATTAAATTTGACCCATCTCTGATATGTAACAAACTCAGTTTATTCGTGTGCAACTACTAAGATGATTTCTGTATTCAGTAACTTGAATGGAAATTAAGAAATAATACATATTTGAATGTTAGAAATTGGCTTATAGTTAGTAGTGTTATTATATGTGGTGCTTGTGACATTTTTGTGTTACTGTGTAGCATGTGTTTCATTGTTTTCTTGCAGAGGAGGAAGATGATGAGGGAGAAGGTGACGGGGAGGGTGAGGATGACGAAGATGATTCATAATGAGAAGTGTGTGTGTGTGTGACAAAGACTTGATACAAACTGCGAGAAAGTACGAGTGAAGGGGAGGCCCCTGCGGTCCAGCTTGGAACACATCTGATCAGACATATGCGTTACAGCAGTTTGTCTAACATGACAAAAAATACAGCACGTTGTTGTATGTAGCAGTTCAGTATGTAGGCAAAGGTAGATGAATGTTTATTACATAGTGTGGGTTGAATGTGTGTGTACGAGTTTAATTTTCTACTTGGCAAGCATAATTTGTGAGAGAAACCTTGTCTGCTAGTCTTCCAAGCTGTTGACCGCAGGTTAGTAATATTAAGTGGGGGGGGGGGGGGGAGTTAGGTTTCTAATCACATAATTTACATGAATTCTTCGAATTTAAATAAGTGATGAACAGTTTGTGTGTAAGTTAAGCATCTTGTGTTTCTCCTTGTGATTGGATGGATGGGCGTGTTTTATCGCCGCGCAGTTGAGGTTGCTGATTCCCCCCACTTATGCTGGCTGGGGCAATGGCATTGCGGCAATGCTGTGCACCAAATGGAAGGATGCCGAGATTCAGAGGGTAACGAGAGTTCTTAATAAAAAGTTGAATCTGTGCAAGCGTTCATAGACAAAAAGCGCATTTGATAAACTGTGTTTTTTTTATTTTAAAGATTGATATTTTGTAACAACACTGAAAATGAGATTTTTTTTTTCTTAATTTTATTTCTGTATGACTTCTGTGTTTTTAAGTGTTTGGAAAAAATGCTGGCATGTCCATTTTCTTTCATGTGACATTTGTAAACATAGATTAGTTGATTTTCCGTTTTTTATGTATTGTGTGCATTGAACCCCATTTTACTGTACAAAAAATTGGTATAAACTATAAAGCACCTTAATAGAATGCCTGAACCATATTAAAGTTGTGTTTACAATTTGTGTAAATTGTGAAAGAAAGTTGACAAGGCAGGCTAATATGTTTCAATAATGGCCCGAGTTGGTGAAGGAGGGCCGGCCAATGTGAGTCATATTTAGCAGTTACAATTCCAGCATAGTCCGTCTTCATGGTCAGTCATTGGTAACAAATTCCTCATCTGATTATATAGATTGTAATTTGTGTGTTCATAATAATACAGGCATGACCAATTTTAAAAAAAAATAGCAATGTTCTTTTTGAAGTGTAACTATTAAATATGAAATTTGGATGACCTAGGTCATTTCTTTTTGGCCATGTACAAAGTGTGAAGCTCTGCTCATTCCAACATTAAATATTTATTGTTGAACAATATTTAAAAAAAATACAGAATTTTTTTCATAGGTCATCTTTTTGTGGGAGTAGTGTTGATGTAAAACCATCTGGGATGTTGTAAACCATGCATAGGTCACTAAAAAAATCTAGAACATTAAAGTGCTGTTTTTATTCAAACAAGGTAGTATTGTGTTCTGACACCCAAATAAGTCACGTTTCAGTTAGCTGAGAACAGGCCATGCCTGCCACCTGGTGGTAGTGTGTATAAGCTGTTGAGGCCCTAAAGGCCAAGTTATTTGTACTGACAATCTTTTAATTAAGGAATATAATTTATTGATCTCACAAAATGTTTTATTTTCCTGTCACTTTATCTTTTCAAGTTCATTGATGTTCGTTAATGTTTTTACTGTAAATTGTGTATTAGTAACTTTCAAATAAACCTGCAGGAGGGGGGGTAGCATTTAAAATTTATTGATTCACAGCTTGTAAACTTTTCCTTGAGGATGTTTTTAGACCAGATTTTAAGAATAAGATTGTGATTGCTGTGTAATTAAATTGTGAGCCGTGAGTAGACAAGTAATGTTGATGTTACATGGTTCTTAGGGCCATTTAAAAGCCTATATGTATTTTAAGTGTGTGGTTTCAAGGCCTTGCAAAGTCTTTCAATTATGCTGTGCTTTGAGAAGTTTGTTTTTTCCATGTTACAACAATAGAAAATGTGATCTGGACTGCAGTCATCTCTCGCTGTATCGTTATTCAGTGGAGTGCCAAAACATGTCCATACATGTGGCATTTCAGTAGATGAGGGTTCTGACATGTATACCAACAAAATACAACTTCTAGCCTTAAAAAACTTTTATGTTAAGTACAGTTGAATTCCGTTGTAGCGAGCACGGTAACTGCAAGAACATGGGTATAATGATGTCATTTTGAGTAGTCAAGATATCGCAAAAAATATTCCATGAAAAAATGTAAGTTTACAAGTTGAAACATGTACGGTTAGATCGTGTGAAGTGCCCTTTTGTTATCTGTATGCTGTAACTACTCCCTCGTCAGACACCTCGTTTCCGTAAGTACCTTTTGCCACGCTCCCCAGGTGCATTGTTCTATAAAAAGAATCCCGTCCTTTCTACTTTGACACCGTTTTCATGAAGGAGTTCTGCTTTTCTGTAGTCATGAGCTGTCAACTGTTTGATTTCAAACAACTTGGCGTATGTGAGTTGAACGTTCTTGTTAAATGAAAACAAAATTCATTAAAACATAGTCCAAGCGATAGCTAGAATCGAATAGAGCTACATATTAAACAGATTTTTGCCGGTTTTTTTTCCCGTACCAATTAAAAATAGGGATACAACTACATTTTATCGCTCTGCTATAACAAACATAATTTTAATCCATTTTTATATTTTATAAAGTTTTCTTGAATTTTTGCTGGTTTTGAGTAAGTCTCGCATCATGAAGGTTTTGTTGGTTGAAAACTTATAATTTTCCAGTGACTACCATGTTTACTGGTATAATTCTTGCACTGGCAGAATTCACGCAGCATATTTCTCTGAACGGGGCATGTAATGCTAACGGGTCCACACTTTGACCGCCTCGATTGCTGACACCACACCGCGCCCTCGCTGCAAACGTGTAAAGAAAATAGGTCACTGAGTTTATTTGTATGCGGGTGGTTTTTTTTAATGCGAAAGGAATAGTTTATATTTATATTAATTTTTGTTTAGTATGAATGTATAATGGGTAAATATGCCAGTCAAACTGCTGCTTTAAACTTCAGGTAATTGTGTGTGCAGAGGAACGTGGTAATAGAGAAGCGCACCAAAAATTATTTGCTTCTGAGTTTAACGTGCATGTCACGTTTTCCCAAAACCGGGCCGCTGTTACTGAGTGGACCCGGCCGACAGCTGTCCTGCCCGAGAATCTAGGGCCGAGCGGTAGTGGCAAGCAGTTAAGCCTGGCCACGCTGCAAAGGATCTAGGCGCTCGCCCAGCTGCGTGCACACAGCAATATTTTCGCTGCTAGCCCCAGTGCACAAATGATTTAATTTTTAATATGTATCTTCATATCCATTATCAGTAAATGAAGTGCTGTATTTTAAATAAACTTATCCCCTGCGGTTGGCTACGGATTACCTACAGTAGACCCTGTTTTAATTTTTTGTGCACGTGTTTGGTGATTCTTTGCATAATTCACTCACCCTAATTTTTTGCACTAAAATCCTGTAAAATAGGTGCAGGAATTATGCTAGTAACTACAGGTATTTGGTTTGAGGCGGTCCTGTGGAGCTGACTGGCGAATTATCGCTTGCAGGGCAGAGCAGCTATTTTTAATCTGGGGCTGTCAGATTTTCCGCTCATTTCCGCGCAATTATTTTTCATATAACTGCATATTTTTACATTATGGTGATTTGAACACAATTTCAAAGCAAATTTAGGGCGTGTTTAAGTAGTAGGCCTTTCTGGAGATCAAAATCTTGTGTAATTCGGGAACAGCGAGGATCGAATCTGGAACCGTGACATCTCGCTATAACGAGACTCTACTGTATAGTAAGAGCTGTACATTATCTGTGAATACAGTTTAGCTAATAAACACAATAAAAATCTGAATGTTATGAAAACACTATTGTAAATAATACATTAAAACACATTTCACTTAAACTTGTTTAAATAAAGAAAATAACGTCTCAAAATACACCAAATGTATGCTGATCTAAAACTTTCAAATTCTCTGAAAATGACACCAAATTGCTAGTCAAATTTTGAATGCGTGGTGCGGACTCTATTGACTGAGAGGGCACGGAGAAGTTATTGATTGGTAGGCTCCCTGAAAAAATGGTAAATAAATACTACAAATATCTATGCTATAAACTTGTGTAAGCTGTGTAAAATATCAGTGCAAAAAACTTGAAGTTGTTTAAAAACTTCAAAATTATTAATAAAGTGGCAAAAAAAATTGTAACACTTTGCGCGTAGTGAATTTGTGAAACTAAGCAATTAAATGCAGGAAAATATAAAGATCGCCCTCCTTGCTTTGGTACACAATATGGGATGTTCCAGGTGAAATGTATACTGGGGTTCAAAGTATGTTATAATGAAAATTTTGGATAGATTTCGTCAATTTTTTGGCAGATTTCGATGAAGCTTTCATCAATTTTCAAAATATATAGCTGAAATTTGGCTGAGAAAATAATGGTTTGGTAGTAGCACAAAAAGAAAATTGCATATATTTGGTCAAAGAATGCAAGCACTCGCACATATTTCATATTGCAACTAACTTTGGCTACACAAAAATAAAGTAGCATACACTTAATCAGAAATTCTAAGTACTGTCATTAATTACTACCATATTGTTTGCCTTTTGGTTTGTTCTTTTGTCAGTCCTTATGTTCCCAGACACTGAAAACCTCTTTTCAGTGTCTACAATTCTGACTGGAATACATACCAGTGTCACCGATTTTAGTGTAGTTCATAAAAAATCTTAATGGTTTTCAACTTTTAAGGTGGAGTGCTAGTTACATTTTTGTTGGCTGATCTTGATGAAATTTCATACACTACTTTGCGAAGCAATTTTTGTTTATACCCGATTTTGTTACTTTTTTTTAAATATAATGGAGATATTTAATAAATTTCATTTATCTGTCGCTATATAGTACGAGACCTGTTGAAAATATATGTACGAGGTTGTGATCATATGAACATAAATCCTTCTACTTTGTTCTCAGAAATTTGATTTACGTAAGTAAAATATTTCTGTTATTAATATTTATTTGAACCTTTGCACAAGGTCAATGTGCAGACTTCATAGAAATA
Organism: Dryococelus australis; assembly: GCA_029891345.1. Classification (NCBI taxonomy): domain Eukaryota; kingdom Metazoa; phylum Arthropoda; class Insecta; order Phasmatodea; family Phasmatidae; genus Dryococelus; species Dryococelus australis. Next base: position 133,153,250 of record CM056993.1, read on the forward strand.
TCCACTATAGATTATACAATACATGGATACAGATAAGAATAGGACACCCTACATTCAAGTCATGCTAGCATTGTATGGCTAGAAAACACATTTACAACATCCGAGAAAGCCAAACTAGTGTACTTGAAGAGCATCAAATTTACGCTGGCAATGAGTGCAGTCTGGTAAAAAATTACTTCCCACTCAGCACATACACAATGCACCAAGGTAATAATTATTTGCATTCTGCAGAAGAAACAATAACCAACATTTTCATTGCTGCCACACGTCAGTACCATGTCCAAAAATGCCAAATTAATGGCCATTAGAAGCATAAAACTAGAGATGGGACGAACCCAGATTTTGGAACCAAACCAAACTAGATCTTCCAGAATATTTTTATCAAACCGAACTATGCTATAGTTCGTCGAACTTGAACCGAACTTTAAAATATATCATCCTCGCACATATGCCTTCATAGTTCAGTCCTAAATTGGTGTGTGTGTGTAACAAATATGTAGACCCACCTTAAAAATACAGTGGATTATGGATGCTAAACAGTAATCAGTATGTGCATATCTGCAAGTTAAGTACTTAAGATCTATTACAGTGATCCCGTGGATCATTTTAGCAGTGTTGCTCACTCAAGTAATGAGATTTTTGTTACTGGGCCTCTGGACTTTGCTACGGGTGCAAAGTTAAAACAACATACACACATACAACCGTCATAGTTCAGCCTCTATTTGTTCAAGTATAAAACACAAACAAAGACAATCACATTCACAATTTCATGTCTAATTTTTTTAACATTTGGGCCTAATATAAACAGTAAACACATTTTCGCCACTAATAGTTCCAAAATGTAATTTTTTCTAAAGTGGAAAAGTGGTACAAAATTAACATTATATTAACTTTTGGTTTTTTATAGATTTGGTTGTTATGATAATTTATCATAACTCTGGGAAATGCATATTTCTACTCGTTTTAGACATACTAGAAAACCACAAATAAGCAACACAAAAAATGTTCAAACAATAATGCTGTCAGCACTGCTACAGAAACAATAATTAAATATGACTTGTTCAGTAATTTTTGCTGTGTTGCATTGTTATTTTCAACTTCTTTCAAGTGAAGTACCTTATTTACGCATGTATAGTGCACACCAGGATCATCAAGTTCCAGGAAAGAACATTTTTTTAATTTTATTTATTTTTAACTAAAATTGCACCAGCAATTTGTGGGGCCTTGTTAGTAAGTATGCAACAAATTATTATTTTTTTATATTTTAAATTAATTTGTAGCTATTGTGATATATATTTTTGAAAATATTTTAACTAAATAACTTGTGGGGCTAAAAGCCAAAATATTGTAGCAGTCTGTAAGGTCCCGGTAACCTTATGGCCATTATAAGAAAACCGCCAACAACTGAGGTGGGTGGCTTGATTTTTTTTTGCAATCGTGGAATGTAACACACTACCCTTCTCGAACAAAATGTGTTGCCTCTTCCCATTTTTAGCCAGGTAGCAATCCTCTAGACTCTTCCCTTTTTCAGCCCGGTAGCAATCCTCTATAGTCTTCCACTACACTTCCCTTTACACATCAGGAGACAGTTTAGGAGTGGATAATTTAGGATTACCACTCAGAAATGTTTGTTTTCTTTTATTTCAGGGGGAAAGGGGCACACTGTACACCAGTAAATACTTAGTTCCTTTCAAAGTTTGTTAATGATATTCCTTTTTAGCACATTTTCGAACCCAACACGAACTCCTGTAAATTTTTCGAACCCAACCTGAATGTAACCTTAAAGTTCGGGTCCTGTTTGAAATTCGAACGTTCGACCCATCTCTACAAAACTGATCCTTTGAAGCGGCGGTCTCAAACTCGGACTATGAGAATGGCCGGTCTATGTTTTCGGAGGAAATGCAGGGGCCACATTAATATTATAGTATTTTTTTATTCAAGAAAAATTTGTTTACAATGCAGATGAGTCACTCTTGCTTGAACACGTCTGCAAAAATAAATTTTAAAATATCGGTAATACTTGTACATGAAATTGTAGAGATATTTTATTATTTTGCAGTTGATCTATTAATTAGATATTTTTCCAGATTGCTTGTAAATCGTAAAAAAGGTTAACTGCAATGATGATACTACACAGGGACAGGGTCTCTCTACCCGTCTACCTGGACACCGTTTAGAAAAGGTAACACTTTTTAACCAGAACTTTGAGCTCGCTTTTGTGTTACTAATGCATCAATGTTGGGAATAATGTCTTTCGAACATGCTACTTTCAATATTGAGGATAGGAGAGTGTCAAGATTTTACTTGGTTCATTCTTGAAAACAACTGTTCACACGAGCATGTCGATCTGAACATTGACAGAACTCGTGCAGTTAGGTTATGGATATTTACATACTTCCCCTTTGAAATAAAAAACTGAGGCAGATTACAAGAGTTGAGTTTACCTTGCAAGAAAGAACCACACTGAACGTCGATACATTCACGCTGCATTTTTTCAGGTGCATTTGCAGCATTATAGGAAAATGGTCAGTCGAATATTTCGAAGATGCCCTCCTAAAGCAAAGAAACCAGCTAGTAAAATTGTCTTAACAAAGCAATTTTCTCAGAAAACTCAGCAGATTTCACTTCTTTTTCTTCTGCAATTGAAGCTTTAAGAGTGGGAAAGTGCACAAGAATTTTCACCACTTAAGGGCTTAAGTTTTTTTTTAATGCATTAACATTATTAATCATTATCCGTTACTAGCTTGTTTTGGCATTGTGGTTTCATATTAAAGTCATTTAAATAGACTGCTATATTTGTCCAGATGCCAGCTCATGTAACAAATATGGATCATCAAAAAGTGAAATGTCTTGAGTTTTACTTTCAAGAAACACATTTATTTCATCTCAAACCACAAAAATGTTGCTACACCCGTCCACAGCTAAGTCACCTTACATGAGAGTGGTAGGTGTTCGTCGTCTCACCCAAATGTGTTTAAATCACACACAGTTTGCTGCTATTCTTAAACTACTGGAGCGAATGTAGTTGATGGTTTTTACCACAGGCTTCAGAACATTTTCAACTTTCAGTACACCATCCCGCAAAGCACATTGGTGAATAATGCAATGAAAATGTACAAATGGATTACTCATTCCTTCATAAGTCATTTTTTCTTTTATTTTTGCAACAACACCTTTGTTTAAACCAACCATTGCAGGTGCACCATCTATGACCAAACATGCCAATTTGACCAAGGTAAATTTTCCTTAAACATCTTTAATTTTATCAAAAATATCACCTTTGGTAGTATCATCCATGGGTATTTAAGCAGCTCTTCAGTTACATACAAATTTTCTTCGAGCCCACGAATAATAATCGCAAACTGAGCAATATCTGTTACATCGGTACTCTTGTCGATAGCAAGGGAGAAGTACACAAATTCTAACACTTTCCTAATAAACTGCTCATTTATAACTTCAGCTAGGTCATTGATTCTACTAGCTATCGTGTTTGGCGAAAGATTGATTTCTTTGAAGTCGTTCATTTTTTCAGGGCATATACATGGTGCAGTGGTAACTAAACATTCTTTTGTAAGCAAACCGTCAGTAAAAGCCTTAGATTTTTCTGCAATCAGGTTTGCTAAAATGTAACTTACCTTCACATTGTCAATTTTCTGTTTTACAACTCTCTGAAACACATTTTGTTGTGAAGTCAATTTTCAGTTTCTTGAGTTTTCCTTGCAGCGAGTCCTATTTCTCACCATGCACAGTTTGATAATGGCACTGTAAATTGTATTCCTATTTTGCTGCTAACACTTGTTTACAAATAAGGCACATCACATGGTTATTACTGTCGCAACAAAAGTAATGCAACTCCCACTTACTATTGAAAACTCTTGTGTTCTGTGGATCGTTTTTGTACTACAACTCTGTTCTTGTTCAGAAAGTGACGTGCTGAATTGAGAAACTACACACAAAACCAACTGTTTCAAGGATATAGGTACTGCACTAGATGTTCTAAAAGCAACACACACATAACTGACAATGCGAAGTGCATTGAAGCTAGTTGCACGGATGAATGATGGGTAGCACCATGGGTCAAGTCAAGCACTTGTTTTTGTTCCAGGATGATTGGGTAGATAGGGCGAGCGCACACATGCTTTGGTAACAAATGTTTTTACAGATGTAGCAGCAAGACAATGAAACGGCATCGGAATACGTGCAAGCATGTAGTTCACAGTTAAGCACTTAGTAGACTGCTGGCTCGTTATCTCGTGATCGTATATCTGTCTTTGAGTGAACATTTCTTAAAATGCTTCTGGTTTTTGCATTTGGCTGGTAGGCCAGCAGACTGACACGTGTGTTTCACTAGACTTGGATCTTTGGAATGAGTTTGCAGCACGATAAAGTACTACAGTAATTTTTTTATGGAATTGTACATTGCCCATTAGAAAGAGCTTAGGTATTTGTATTTTATGATTTTGAACTATAAGCTTTGAGGGAATGGTATTATTGGGTATTTTTTACACTGAGAAAAAGATTATGCAACCAATTATTTTGTTCGTTTTTGGCTGTTCCAAATACGTAACATTTTGTTAGTGCAAATGAAGATTATGGCTTCCATAAACTACAGTTGCGATCATAAATTTGAGATCTAACATACTAGGTTCAGAAACCTTATTCATTGCTGTTGAAATCTCTCTCTCTCGGCAACCCCGGCCATCGTAAATGTTTTGACAGTTCACTTATTTTTATTGTTATAGAAAGTTCACTACATGGCTTGCTTAAATTATTTTCTGTATTTTTTGGCATCAAGTAAAAACTACTGAGCGGATTTTCCAAAATTGCTGTTAGTGTGGTATTTCTTAATGTAAAGTTTTGCTTCCCAGTACGTATTTTTATGCACACTGTTTCGTTAATGGTTTAAAGGCAAACTGTAAGTAATCATGCAAAGTCAGAAATGAGCTCAGCTGTGTTAAACCACTATTGTTTTGGTTAATACCAGGTTGCTGTATATAACTAGCAATGTTAATCACAGTTATTCCGACAAGCGAAGCCATGGTTTATTGATTTATTTCCATTTTTAATTATTTTTTTTACTTCATTCTATTTATTTATTTACGTTATGCCATAAACAACAAAACAAATTCCTGTCAAACTTGGTTTTTGATAAAAGCTGTATTTAATTTCAATCTACCGGATTATTTGTCGACAAATCCAAATTCCAACAAAGTTGCGGGCAACAAATATATTTTCTGTCTTCCAAATGCCAACTATAGATACCTGATTTCTGCAGAGTTCCTGGCAGCCTTGGTTTATATAAGCTACGTGTACACTGAAGTTTCCTTTGGTTATTGACCACGTGTCGTTAAGAGAATATTTTGCGGAATGTGACATCCAATCTTAATTTGGTTACTCTGTTCCTAAACATCTCCTGTTTGCGGGCAGGTACCCAAGACATGGAACTGATGAAACCATCCAGTGGGGAACGTTCAGAGCTTATAAAAAGATTTCAAAATACGTAGGGCGGAAATTCTTTTTGCAACAATAGAGTGCCCCTACCAATATGAATGGCATATTCATTTTTGATGTGGGCGAAGTGGTGATGGACAAAGACTTTGTTTTATTCTGCACCACACTAATCCAATGGAAATTTTCAATTCCCAGAGCGCAAATCTATGGTTTTAACAACTGCCAATAAAATAACCATTTTCTACATTGTTCTGACTTGTAGGTTGTAGTCTTGAACTGCAAAGAGAGTTTTCTCAGTTTTTTCTTAAGCCTCGGTAGTAGTGGAATTTCCTTGACTGAAACTCCCACGAATACGTGGATGTACCTATTAGTATTGTATATGGGTTGTACACCTTCCCTGGTCAAAATTATACAAGTAGATTTTGCACCATGTAATTGCTTGATCATGATAGTTGGACTATTTTTTTGCATACTGATATATTATCGTCTATGTTTAATAGTGTTTTAATGTGTCATTTGATACATTTTTATTGAAAATGTAGGGAGTTGTCTTTCATGTCTGCTGTAATCTAAACATTTGAATGCGTGGGTTTGGTATAGGTCCCTCTGTATCTATTTATGTATAGTCCATTCCCGATTGGAAGCGACTTATGAAAATCAACCTTTGAAAAAACACTCCAGGCATAACATGTCAACCTGTTTTTTCAATAACTTGTATTTCACAAATATATAATACTGTGGTTAACTTTAGAGTACTGTATTATTGAATAAATGAAACTTTACCTTAATCTCTTCTATAACTTGTAATATTTATTTCTTTTTAAATATGAATTAACAACAGCGAGAGCAGTGACGTGTTGGCAATTGGCGGTAAGAAATGGTTCACAGTTAAAATATTATTTTAATCTGGTGTTTTAGTATACTATTTTTAAATTAAACTGTGCCGATTGAAATATTTAAATACTTAGGTAGCCCCAATGGCAACAGGTCTCATTTTACAGTTTAAAATAACAGAGGAAAATATGGTGAGTAGGCCGTAATGGTAAGGTGTTGTTTTATAGAACGAGGGCAACTTTGAAGCAACTGTCTGCTGAGCAAGGCTTGGCGCTCTCTCTTTCACACTCGGGAAGTTTCACTTCACTAGTATGTGGAAATGATTGTATATGTTTTCAATTGTAGCATATTTCATACTTAAGTACAGCAAAACAATGATTTTTGAATTTTTAATTTACAACTGAAAAGAGATTTTAATGTTTCAATACTTATTTTAATATGTTTAGATTTGTTGGCAGACATGGCGTGTTGCTGTTTTACAGAACGTAGTGTATATTATACTTACTCGGAAAAATACTTCAAATTACCACACCATGTTTGTAGACATGTGTATTAAACCTACGTAGGCAAGTTAACGATGTTTTGATAAATCTGTTTTTCTACGGCAGTAATAAATATACTGTAACGTGTGTGTCGTTAATCATTGCATCTGTGAAATTGCGTGCCTTTGTGCATCGTGGTCGATATGCTGGCCCTGTGTGTGCGTGATTTCAAATATTTGATAGTAACTATTTATACGTTGTAAATTTGAACTGTTTTTATGGTGAAGTTATTTATTTGCATCCACGTCTGTTTATTTATCACAACGTATCTTTGTCCTTGTGGGTGTTTGATGAAACAGTTGTGTAACGTGATTTACAACCAATCAACAAAGTAACCAAACCCAGCCCCACTAAATTTCAGTAAACCTAATACGCAGTAAGTAGCAATACATATAAATATGAGCTGAATAAAAGTTACGGTAGGCTTATTTGTGTGCATGTTTACTGCTATATTTTAAGTTTCTATAACAAAAAATGAGTGACACGAGTTGCGTGTTTGATTTTAATGTCGCTTTTTTGTTGGACTGGCTATTCCTTTGTAAGTTGAACTGAGGCAGCCCTTTTGAAGAAATATCGCAAGACATAGCAATAACAAAAAGTTATACAACAGTTCATTACCCCGCAGTTGTAACAGTGTTTAACTCAGTTGCGGCAAGATATTAACATGCATTGTGTGTAATGTGCTATGTCGTGGAAAACAAATAGGTTACTGTGACGTAACTGTAAGAACTATTGCTAATTCAGGCATTTTTAAAACGTAATAGGCCTAAACTGAGAATATTTGTACAAAATGGTTTTTGAAATAGACCTAAGACAGAATTCTTTGAAAAGCTGTAAACAACACATTTGACAGGTATATAAGAAGTCACATTTCAATGTTTATTTTTAGGTGTAGCGAAAGTATATGAACTGGTAAACACACACAATGGCATGTAAACATTGAGTTTGACAGATGCTACATGGCAGTGTTTGAATATACGAAAGGGCCCTGCAAGTAGATGTTTAGCAGGGCTCCAAGGAAGTTGCCTCCAATGGGGAGTGGACTATATGTATGTATGTGTGTGTATATATATATATATATTTGTATATATATATATATATATATATTGTATATATGTGTGTGTGTGTACACACAGGCTATTCATGGTAAAGTGAGCCCTTTTGTAAGCTCTATCATTTGGAATAATAGTCATTAAATATGTTTTACTTTAGCCTTAGAAGTTAACTTCTTAGTACTGTGTAAAATACTCACTATTTATTACTAAACTGCAATATTTATTATTTATTTTAGAAGGTGGGTAAATAATTAAACATTGCTGAAAGGAATGAGTAACTAGGGCCTATACATACATATACATATACAATTACAGCTTTAAACAGCGCTGAAACTTTTCCTTTAGTATGAAGCTAGATTTATTTACTACGAAACATGATCAAAGAATGTGTATTTGGTATAAATAATCTAGGATTACCATTAACAAAAACATAAAGAAACATTGTAGTAACAGGATACCTTTATGTATATGTAATCCTCTTTGTGATCTAAACCTGTATCACTGAAAACCAAGCACCTCCAAGAAAGGTTTTTCTTTCTATACAGAAAGCAATGTTTGGATATTTATATTGCATTAGCTTCATACTACTCGTTTATTTACAGTACGATTATGGAAATCAGTCTCAATTGTAATAAATTCAATGATTTGCAGATATTCGTGAAGAAAATGTTAGTAAATTACTCAATATCGAGTGTCCAATGGTAGAAAATTGTAGAGTCGTACATGTGGCAAGTAGATATATATTTAGAGTTCTCCAAATAATCACAGTTAATTATAATTCATCTATAATTAATGGGAATTTAGGCACTCTACTTCCTAGCTTACCAATTTATAATGTATTTCACAGTACTGTGTGTAACTTCAACTAAATCATGCAAAGGCATGTTGCAGTGGGATTAACCCATGTAGCAAGCAAAAATTCAAATTTCAAATACAACAAACTTTGAAAATGACAAAAAAAAACTTGTTAAACATGGCAGCAAAATCATCAAACGGCACAAACACAGTGACCATTACAACCCCGACGCGAGGTTCTAAAATCATGCATCGTCATCGACGGCGGCTAACAGAAGCAATTACTAATAATTTAGAACAGGAAAAAAAATACAAGGAATTACTTCATTCGTTAGCCATTATATGTTAAATAACTAACTACATTTTCAGTGTGTAGTTGAATAAGTTCAATTAAATCAACATGGCAGTAATCCTTAACCCCTTTTCTAGTGTGTTTATTGTTCTTTTAGAATCTGCAACAAACGCTGAGGAAGAGTCCGTATTGCTCTGCCGCTTCCTTTTCTATCACTGCCGAAACTCAGCAGGTGTAGTACAGGCCCTTGTTCACCCAGTGTTTGGGTCATTTTTACTAGCTGCAGGCTAAAGGAAGTTTCCCTCCCCGCCTACAGCTCACATACAATTGTAGTTGTGGTGCCTGCACACCGCAACTGCAACAAGTAATTCGCCAAGTTGCCTCGGCGAGCTGTAGCTCTCAATGTTAACCTCCGAGCCCCTTCCATTGGTGGGGGGGAGAAGAAGGTAGTAGCAAACTCCCACCAGGTTTTGCAGATAATTATTAAGACCGGAATTTGCAATATAGCAGAGCTTTTATGCTATCTTTGGTCCCTGAAGGGGATTAGAAATAGGTGGAAAATTAATCTGCGTATTTTAATTAGCCAAAAGAGGTTAGTAATATGACAATTAATTGCTTGACTCTAAACTGCGTTTTATGGTTCCGTGTGACAAGAAAAGGTGGTGAATGTAATGCGTATATATAATTTGAATACTTTAGATTTTGCTGTTTTGGAATTTATTAATTATTTAACATATGATCTGTCTTCTAAATTAAATTAATAGTATTACAATTAAAAAGTGCCAAAGGTAAATTGCTGGGATGCTTGGAGACGTATGGAGCGGGAGTAGTGTGAGCAGGGAGAGTATCGCTCAGTGTCTTGCTATGCTGGCCGGTTATCTTGTCATCTGACCACACTCGTTAATGACCACTGGGAGTGCGTCCAGAGCATAGGGCCCCTGCAGACATTGGCCCATAGCTGCTTCGACACTGCTGTTGCCTAGTGGTATGTGACTGAACTACTTGCAGCTAGATGTGTATATTTGTCAGTAACGTTCGCTGATCCTAACTAGTACTCCCATAGTGAAATTGTTTATTGTGTAATTCTTGCACCAGTACAAATAAAAGTCATATTTATCGCATATTGTTCTTTCTGCGACGTTACAACTTTTGAATAATAGTAATTTGAATGTTATTTCCGTTCAAACAAAATTTTCCTCTTCATCAAAACAACGAGCAGTTACGATTAATTTCTCGTAAGAAGAGGTGTAAAACGACCTCGTCTTGCGAAAGATGATAAATGTGGCGAGCTAAAGTTCTATGCCCCACCAATTAAATAAGCTGAGTTTCATCTAATATATTACTTGGTCTAAGAATTAATAAAACTGCACCAGCTACAATTCGTCCCCACATAACCTTGATAGTTTTAAAGACTTGTTTACGTGAAAAATGTAGCAAAAATAATTTTGTTATATTGCTATGGATCTATGGAGCGTACTGTGTGCCTTTGTCGCATAAGCGTGCGGCCAGCAATTAATGGTGACATTTTATTACCATTTTTTTAAGTAAGTATTCGGTAATTTTTCTATTTATCACATTTGTGTACTACCAACGAGGTTACATTGTTTATGGGGTGAAAAGGTAATTTTAGAAAGTCCTCGAGTTCAGTTTATTTCCGAAACAGCGATGTACCGTACAGATAGATGCTTGTTGGCGATAACGCTTTGGCAGTGTTACTTCGATACATAGATTGTGTCAACTTCCCGATCCTGACTACATATTGAAACGGTTTATCAAATTTTTCCGTAAACATTAGGATTCACAACACAAAAATTTGAGTGAAGTGTTTATGGTAATGACCCTGTTTTCAAAAACAACAGGCATTAAAACCAGATGGAATTTATATTAAACAAACAGGAAAGTGAAAATGTTCACGTTCCTAATTTCGTTCTGTTAAACTGTCTGGTTTTCTGTGGAAAGAGAAATCTCATGCAACTCTTAAAAATAATGATTGAAAATGTGATATTAGAGTAATTAATTATATTTTACTGCAAAGAAAGCTTATAATTTTTTGACAAAATTAATAAATAAGCTGATTATGATTGATTTATTCACTGTCTAATAATTAATCATTTAAAACCAAGACCTCTGATTTTCCCTATCATAAGTTACACTGCACTCTGCTCAGTGCTTACCTACCCATTGTTAGACAAAAAAGGTAGTTACTTTCATTTTGTCCATTTATTCAAAATATGGGTCTCTATTGAAATATATTTATATAAATCCTCAGATTTCCCTGCAGAAGTTGCTGAAAATGAATTTTACACCTATAATTTAAGTCGCTTAATGTTCAAACAATTTTTGATGACTAGGGGAATTCAAGTTTATGCTTCTGGGCATATAGTTTTATTCGCAAAAATGCTGCCCTTGAGTTGAATATATATTACTTTTAAAATAATGGTATTTGATGTCCTATACAATAAAACACCAACCTTGTGAGAAAAACACCTTTTTATCACAGAAAAATACGTTTTTTCATATAATCAATTTCTCGTTAAAATGTTTTGCAGGACATTTTCATGTGAAACCATTTTCTTTGAAATACAAGTAATGATTGGTGCAACTGTTTTGAGGGACACATAATCTGATAAAATTACGTTCACCAGGCACAGTTTATTTGCTCTGTTGCCGGCAGGCGGCATGTGGAAAGGAAGAGAATCGGGCGTGGCAGAGAGAGGATGTGCTTTATCTTTTGCTTGCACCGCAGAGCAGTTGGCAGCGCACTAGATGTATTTCACATCCAGTTACCAGATGTTTGCGTGAAGAATCAGCTTAAAAACATTAGTTGCTGGAAATATTAGATGGGGGGGACCCGAGTATACTTTGATCGATGCCCCATGCGATAAGTGGTTTATGTTGACCGCTGCCAAGAATTACGGATTTTCCGTAATTATTACTGAAAGTTCGTATATATTTACGGTAGTATGTATTGTCTGCTGTATGGTAAGTATCGTACTCTTACCAGAAGCTTGCATGCGACTTTAGGATTTCGATATTCTCTGCAAATAGCGAGATACATTATACAGTACGGTGTATTGTCTGCCGTATAGTAAAATCGTATTTTTACCAGAAACTTGCATGCCAGTCTAAAATTTCTGTATTCTTTGCAAACAGCATGATAAAGTCAGATCACGAGCTGTAAAAATCGCTGCAACACGAAAGAAAATGCTGTCTCGCGTTGTGTATCTACTCTGTGGTAGTCGTGTTTTATACCATTTAAGTTGGTCGGTTTCAGGAAATGATCACAGTGTTGATTTTAGTGAAATAAACTTTCAAGGATTACCCCATTGAAAAAGACGTGTTGGAGAGGCTGCGGATTTTAGGAACGGTAAGTTTTTGTGTTTTGTAAATAACATATTCGTAAACCGTTATTATAATTATTGAAATGTGCGTGGCCTGAAAATGTTGCACTTTTAACACACTTGTAGTGCGTGAATAATATTTATTTTTGTCTATATTGCAAATTCGAGTGTAAGTTTAACTTTTGTTGGCGAGAGAGAGTGTGTGTGTGTGTGTGTGTGTGTGTTTTATACATATATTTATTTATTTATTGCTGCATCTGTACGAATACGAACAGCGACGTCTATCACCATCACGTTTTGATTTTTCATTGAAGTTAAAGTTTTCAAAGTTACAATTGTTAAAATGTTATTTCCATACCAACAACATTTTCCACTGCTCCAGCAAAACATAACTCAATAAGGCAACACACCCTCAAAAACCTCAAAACAGTGCAGTCTCATGAAATATGTTAAAGTAAAACCCATTGTTTCCTTCTTTCCCTCGAAATAAAATGGAGAACCCCAACAAATTACAAAAGTAAAATAGGTTGGAATGCCAAACTGGCTATAATATCCTACATGAATTACTATGGAAGTAGGCTAACGTCAGACTTTCATTGCCTGCTATGACAGGAAATACAAGGAAGAGAAAAATGCAAGAGTGCTTTAAACATTTCTTTACAAATGTATATTTCTTTAATGACAAAAAGCTGTGGTGGAAGGATACATTATGGCCATGCTACTTTTCTAGAACTCGAAATTTACCCCACGTTTCTTAAATTAATGAATTGTGTTACTGCTGTTTCTTATTTTTAATAACTTATCTGTTTCGTATTCAGTCACTGAACATTGTGCATTAATTTTCTTTCAAAACATTCTGATTTACCAAATTTTTAAATTTTCAAACACCGAAATTTGGTTTGTTTTTTAATATGATTGCAAAGAAATTCGTTACTGCTTTTATTTTTAATGCAACTTACAGAAATTTAGCATCACTTTCATTTTAAATTCCAAAATTGACACTTTCATTTTTAAATGGTGAAATATAACACAATTTATAAATACTGAAATTTAACACCGTTTTCATGTTTAAACACAGTAAGTTATATCGATTTTCACTATTTTTTTTGCATCGATATCAGGCATTCTATTTTACCATTTTCTGGGTTCTATATTCATCTGCATTCACAATAAAACTAATCCCCTTTTTTAATATTACTTGCAGAGAGGACCAGATAGCCTCCTACCTGTCTGTGTGTTTAAAAATACTGTTACATACCATTGCAGAAATGGCTGATATCAATTGACATCTGATTCCTACTGCACTGAGAAACTACACATGACCCAAGCAACGCAACACTGTGTTATATAAGGAACTTGTAGAATATAAAGTAATAATTTCATTAATTTTAATATACCAGCTCGATTCTGCATAGTTTTGTGGTGAAAATGATAATTGCATCATCGTTGAAAGATGGTCTTCGATGCTGTTTCTGCAGTATGTCTCTTGTCTTGTCTAGAGTAAGTGCAACAAAAGCAGCTACTGATATTTAATTCTGAATATGACTGGACAAACCTGTAATGAATGTAGAATTTAATAAGTGCATTTTAGCTCAGTGTGATGATTAGCCAGTTCGTTTTGAAATGCTGCAGTTCCCTTTGTTTAGCCAAGTGGCAGACTCGTCATGACTGGGAAAAGCCAATTCTTGTTTGGCCAAAAAAAACATGTTGCTCTTATTAAATGGTTCACGATCTGCCTGATTTTCACCTTGTCGTGTTTTTCAATCCTAATCAGACACGGACTGCTTACTGCAAATTCAACGTGTCTACCAGTTTTGAAAGCACTCTCATTGGGAATAATAGTCATCTGATTGCGGTGTAATCTACACAATGTGTTTATAACTTACATGGCAATATTTATTTCAAACTGTGATTAAAGGATTAAAAATGGCTGAAATGAAAAATTAATTATGGCCCCAAAAGTGCTCACTTTACCATGAACAGCCTATACCTGAACATTCAGGGTGTGATTGCTGGAGTTCATGGTTCTTGCGTGGAAGCTGTTTTCACAGCAGTGGAACTTTTATGACCCAGCACAATATGTAGGTATATTTCGTGCGGGAATGCATGCACACACACAAGTTTAAAGTCTGTATTTGAAATATACAAGTGATATTAAGTTTGTCAACTGTTTTGAAGCATGGTGCTTTTTAATATCATTATTGCAATGTGACCAATAAACACAGTGTAAACCTTCACTGCTCCTGATCTTTAATTCCTGAGGATGCATCAAGATATATTTATTAGTGGGTAATGACTGTTTGGAGAGCATTAAAAAGTGCTCACTTTACAGTGAACGGTCTGCAGGGTGACCGCACAAGGAAAACCGGGAAAATACAGGGAATTCTTACCTAAGCTTGTCTCGCAACCATCCGTCGCTTCCGTCAGTGCGTCAATTTAAAGCGACTCGCAAGTCCGTTAATGAATGTAATAAATGTATTCACTTTTATAACGTAATTTATCAGTATTTCCTCCGAAAATCTACAATTCATATTCAGTTAAGTTCAAAGGTGAAAGGTAAAAAAAAAAAAAAGTAAGCAACCTCACTGCCTGGTGTATTTAAAGAGAAAATTGTTCAGACAACGAACATGTGACTTGTTTTCCGACAGCTATGTTCAAGGAACGATATTACAAGGCTGTGGCTGTCATCTGTCGAAAGTTAAAAGTTTGAGATATATTTGACGGATAGATAAAAGTTGCCCTGCGACTGACTGATCACGTGACGGACGGGCGTGCGTCTGATGGATGAAACGGATGGTTTTGAGTCCAGCTTTACAAGGAAATTGGCGGCAAGACTCCTTGCGATCTTACTTCCAACATAAAAAAAAAAGCACATCTCTCAGGTGCGGAAGCAAAAGTGCGAACTAAGAAATAAGTTGGGCCAAAATCGCTTGTGGGTAAAAAATACCTTGGAAATGGTATAATTCGACTACTATTTTTGCGGAAACAAAATATCATAGGAACGTTTTTATTACTAGGACTTCGTTCAGCAAGACATAAGTTAGTACAGATTGTATGAGTACTACTTTCATTGAGATATCCATACCGAACTAAACCCCTGTCAAGTAATTACGCGGAAAGTTATTAAAATGTGATTAGTTGGCAAGAAAAAGTGATTCATCTGCTTAAATTTGTTACATGTTAGAATGATTGTTCAGGGCATTTATTGACCCCCTCCCTTGTACAATTCATGCTTTCCGTGAGTTAACTCTCTCAAAGTATACTATTTAAAGATACGTGACTCCAAAATGAAGATATTTTTTTTAATGGTTATGGCAAGTTGTTCACGTCCATATTTGGCAAAATGTGATTTTTGCAAGACTATTCAGCTTGAGCAACATGGGCAAGTGAGCAGTTACTAGCCACATGTTTAGTAAGAAACACATTAGCTTTGTCAGTACTAGGAATAAATCTTTGGCGATGGTAATGTTTTTCAATAATTCAAATAATACATCTGGGGCAGATTGTGAAGTGAACTGAAAATGTTCAAAAATAAGTAGCCAGTACTTCTTCACAAGGTTCTGAAGTGCAAATTCATTCTCAAGATAGGTCTTAAACAGAAAAAAAACGAGCCAATTTCTTTTGAATGATTCTGTGGTTAAAATAGAAATTAAAGACTGCAGATATCAATGGATGAACCTCTTGTAAATTTTAAATTCATCCGTTATTTGAACGAAGAAATGGTCACAAGTGAAAATGTTCCTAGATTTCTGCACATAGGTAGTTGTGGCCTACACACATTACATTGTGACTTTAACGGGAGGCTCTGAGTGCGTAGCTTGTTCAAACCACCGCCTAGATGGTGCTGCTGTGTAAAGTGATGGTTTTGGGAGGGTAAAGGAAAGAAACGTTGCAGGCTCGGACGTATGGTGCCACGCCACTCGCGGAAAACTGTACGTTGTTGCCAAGTCAACATCTTATGTCCAACCACCCAGGTTCACCATCCTGTGCGTTGAACACTCGTGGAGCAGCGCGTTATCCGGAAGAACTGACGCAACCAATCCCTCAACTCGCTTGTCCGTGAAAACTATTAGTAAAAATTTCATGGAACTTTTACCACTAGCTCTACATATAATGGGGCATCGTATAAAATTGTCAATATTCAAGCACGTTCATTAGTTGATCTGTAAAAAAAAAAATAGTAATCGAATACATTTTTTCTTCTCAAAAACCTAATTTAACAAGGTCCACAAAAAAGTATGCTAAATCGTGGGTGTGGATCAAAAAGTAATATTGAAGCCTCGTAAACCGGAACAAATAAAATATAAAAATGCAATATTCTGTAAACAAAAGGTTTCTAGATTCAATACTTTTCGTGAGGCAGCATGAAATGTTTTAGGTATCGCACCGTTTAGTGGCTACGCATACTGACATTACAAATATAAAAAAAAGGCGTATAGATTTACAATCACACGTATCGTAGCCTTTATGAAAATTCTTTACCTGGCGAATACTAGGTAGTATTAATTCAGGAACCCAGTTTAAAGGTTTAAGCGTAGTTGCGCTTATCTGTTTTTTTTTTTTTTTTTTTTTTTTGAATCAATTTGCAACAAAATGCACCCATAATCAGCACATGTATAGGCCTGCTACATACTATATTCTATAGTCTACCATATTATAAGTAATGAAGTTTACGTATGTTCTTTTGAGTAATTATATCAATAAACATACTTTGTTTGGTTACCACAACACAGCGTTACTAAAACGATACATTACCATGCAAGACGTATTTTTATAGTGAATTGTAAAACGATAAATAAAGTTGACATGAACAATAAAGGAAAATGTTACATTCACACTGATTTACAATATGAATGGTCACATAATAATGCAATTTGTGGTTTTGGTAGTTCAGTCAACAAAAAGCAATGTGTGTATACTGTTTTCTTGCAGCCATATTGCTCTTCTGTCGGCCTATCTCTTCGTGCCAGATGTGTCTCCAACATTTTACTGCGAAAATCCGCACGTGTTTGCATGGACATGTTTGCAAGTCACGAAGTATGCATGTTACTTTAAATGCTAAATTGTAATAAGATAATGTACATCCTCTGGAGCAGAGAAGCGTGTGATGTATAATAGGAAACAGTCGAGTGCTACTGCAAATAGTGCATTGTCTTCGGACGAATTCCGTCAATATTATATCGGATAATCACCACACCTAACTGACGCAAGTAGAAAACGCAGCAAGATGGCGTAAGCTTGAGTTCCAAAAACAGACTGCTGGCAGTGAATCCATGACACGTGGAAAACAACAACAAAGAAACTAGGTAATGTCGATTAACGAAGTAAGTGTAAAATAGCAGACATAATGTAAGTTTTTACTGTAAATAAATACAAGATATTCGTAAGCGATGCGACAGGTTAGAGTATGTAAATTAAAACAGATAAACCAGCAAATGGTTTTCTAACATGCGATCTTGTCAAAATTGATTTTCTATAAATCTTTACTTCGCATCTACATTGCCGTACAATTTGCCACTGTATAGTAACTGCTGTGGTTGACACGTGAAGTCGCCCAAAACATAATTCCACATTGACAAAGAGCAATATTTAGTCAAATTAATACAATTGCTTAATAAAACAAAAAACAAATTCAATATAAAGTAATTTAGGTACGCAGCCACACAGTATACAGAACTACTCCACTTTAAACATGTTCAGCACTGCATGTGGTTACACTGGCCCCGAACGTGTTTCAATCGCAGTCGCTTCTTGTTCAAAGTAAACAGGAAGTACATCGAAACGACTCTTCTTCTGTACTGTGCTTTAATTAGATATTATGAAGTAATAGGCAGTATTATTAAAATGGCTGAAATTGGCGGGAATTTATGCATTCGTTTAAATATATTAGCCCGCTTAAAATAGTCTCTACTGTTACAATAAAAATAGGACAAGTTGTGTTAAAGTTAATAAAATACTCAACATTAATAGTGGTGGAAGCGATTTAAAATAAATATGGGAGCGTGTTTTCGGTGTTAGGATTTTCCTGTGTTTGCATTCAGTTATTGAGGTGTAACCATTGGAACTAGTTCAGTTTGTAAACATGTTCAAACATGGCTGCCGTACGAATTTACAGTAAATGCGGTTAGACCACTCGTGTGAACACGACCGTAACTATTTACAGTAAATAATAATAAACACATTTTAAATATACAAATGTCGCTGAAATGCCATGGTAGCAGAAAAATATATGTAACCCATTTAATAGTTAAG
Source organism: Dryococelus australis (assembly GCA_029891345.1). Classification (NCBI taxonomy): domain Eukaryota; kingdom Metazoa; phylum Arthropoda; class Insecta; order Phasmatodea; family Phasmatidae; genus Dryococelus; species Dryococelus australis. The sequence goes on from CM056993.1 coordinate 133,171,812, forward strand.
TAATTAAAAAAACAAATGTGAAAAAATAAATAACAGTGAACACCATATATGCAGCCTATTTGGTACAGAAAGTCAGACGTTGAAAACAAATCTCTCTTTCAAGTGGAATAAAAGTAAAATGCGTGAACAGTTTAAACGTTAAATAGTTTGAATCAAATATGGCATTCGTTTAAAAAATAAAAGAATGAAGTAGTATATATAACTGTCAGAAGAGAAATAGCATTAGTTTTACAAAATTTAAATACCACACTAAAGATATCGAACTTCAGCCAGTGGTAATATAAGCCTAAAAAATCTTTTAAGAGCAAATATCTCTAATAATTCCAGTTAACTGATGCAAGTGCACACACACAAACATTATTGTTATAATGACAATTATGTTACATTGTTCATGCAATCTCGAAAACTACGGAACTAGGACGTCAAAATATACGGAAACAACTAAGTGAATTCATGTTTCCTTATGATGCACACTCCCTATGCGGAACACATTACTACGTTTTTTTCGTTCTTTTTTAAGAATGACTTGATTTCTGTGCTGCAGTTATAAATTCAGATTCTTGAATCGTATGTCGTACTGGGAAAATAGGGTCCACGATTTCTGGCAACATGCAATACGTATAAAATGGTTCATGTTTCGGAGTCATTTCCTGCCTCCAAAATGTTTCATCCACTGATATTTTTCCGTATGAAGACTTTCCTGTTTGCCTGTCATTGCCACAAAATAGCAGAATTGGCGCCCAGTTATGTTCTGTGCTCCTTGTTCTTGATAAAAGTAGTAATGCATCTTATTGCGTTTTAAGATATTGTCGGACATCCTCTCCAAAAAGAAGTTCTTTTTTTTTTTTTTTTTTTTTTTCTAGCAGTCTCCATTAGGCCCAGTATCTTAGAAGAAGGAACGAATTTCACCTCGACAAGAGCACTTTCTTCTCTCACTAAACAACTTGGCCTAGTCCCCTGATAACAGCGTTCCAAATCCACAAATATGCCATACCTGTCGACATTCAATCATGTTTCTGTCTCGAAGAGCTTAATAGCAAAATATTTATTATGGATGCCATACTACATAACTGGCGTTAAAATATTAGGTTTGTACAGAAGTCGCTTAGCCAAATTACAGCAAGGCGTGGAATATTTCCGCCGGCAAACCACTCCAAAATTACTTGATGTTGAACGACCTTGTCTTTTATCATGCCTTACTTCACTTTTTCTTTGTGCAACCGTTTGCACTGAAATTCTGTCCCGCTTTTCTATAGTAACTTGCAGCAATGCAACCAAATAAGCTTGCATTTTTTTTTAGAGACTCAGACCCACTACCACCAGTTGTAAGCCAGTGATCTTGACCACCTTGACCCCATGACCTTGACAAATCACGGGAAAAATGCGTGACAGGAAGCATATGGCATTACAGACTACTACCGCCATATTTGATACAGGTAACCAGGACCTCACACCAATAACCTTGAACAACTTTGGAACCAAAACTCGAATAAATGTTTATAAAAGTCAGCAAGCATTTTTCATGTTACTGACTACTACTGTCATATTGGATTCAGGTTATGTTGACCGCATGACCTTGAATAGCAAAACTCGATAAAAATACATAAATGTCAGCGAGTATATTACATTACTGACTGCTACCACAATATTGGGTACAGGTGACTTTGACCCCATTAACTTTAATAACCTTGAAAACAAAACTCGAGAAAAATGCATACAAATAAGCATAACAGGTTATGGACTACTACCATTATATTGAAAACAGGTAACCTTTACCTTGACCTAGTGTGTCTTTGAAAACAAAAATTCGAAGAAAAATTACAACAAATTCACTAAATACCCTTGACATGTGACCCAATGACCCATGACCCATAAATTACCTATAATGACACCTAACAACCCATTAATGACACCTAATGACCCATTGACATCTAACGGCCTATAATGACCCATGATTGTGGTGCATGTGGTGATAATTGTGGTGTTGTGGTGCTGATGTGCATATAGTGTTGATCGTGGTGCTTGCAGTGCTGTTGGTGCATGTGGTGCTGCTTGTTGTATGTGTAGTGCACGTGGTCCTGAGTGCGATTATGATTGAGATTGTGTTTCTAATTGTGGTGTTGATTGCGATTGTGCTGCTGATTTGGTGCGAGCATGTGGGTCACAAGTTACAATAAATTCCCCATACTTTAAAATAAAACTATATAGTCCCACTTCCAAAGGCTGAAATATGAATATTTTAATTCATAATCTTGCTTTAAGAAGTATGTACCCACGTCCCTCGTATATTACATCGCTTACTGGGTAAACATTATTTGAAATTTGCAATGAAAGTGCCTAGAACTACAGCTGGCAACCACCGTGCTTCACCATTGGTCGATGCATAACTTAGACTTTGTACTGAACAATGCAGCACCACGGTAGGTCCCCACCATGCTTACTGCACTTGATGTGTGCCCATGTGACCCCTTCCCCCTTAGCCTGTTTACCTGCCGCACTAGGTTCCGCAATGCAGTGTGTGTGTGCGCGCTCTAAAAGCGCAAGTGCAGAGCAGTGTGGCAAGGAACGACACATGTGCAGAGCAGAGGAAGTGCGACCACATGTGTGTGTGTGTGTGTGTGTGTGGCGCAGGAATCCGGAAATAGACCCTGTGAAATTTCTGTTATTTAATTTGTGCAATAAAAGGGCAAGGTAAGTTCACGCAAGGGAACACAACTAATAAAGACACCTGCATTCGCAGTCCTAAAGCCCTCAGTGTCTTCGAAGTGTCTTTTTGTAATTTTATGTAATGTTCATTCACATGTCTTTCATCTCCACATCATCCACGAAGTGCAATGTTTTGGTATGAGTAATATTTACAGGGTTAATTTTAGGAGCAATATGTAACAACCGGTAGGCAGGGTACAGGTCCGACTTGCAAATGTTGGGTGCAAGGAAATAGTGCAGCGTGGGGTGGCAGCCCGCCAAGCCGGCCGGCACGCCGCGTTGAGAAAGTCAGTAGTCGTTCATCTTTGCGAGGGATGTGCCATGTCACATCGAAGCTCGTGTTTCGCGCACTCAAGCAGCCATCACCATGTTGGACTAATCATTTCACAGCAATATTTACTTTAGCATACCAGAACCTATTTCGTATTACAGCTGCCCGAGACTCCACCGCCCCTCGCACCAACCCAGTGCTTGCATCGCCTGGGTAAGCTAAAATCGAACTTAAATTATGTCATGTGACCCCGTGTCTTTTGCACAATATTACCCGAGCTGACGGGTTCGTATGCAGTACCCAATGTAAGCTTTTCCCGATGAGAATGTAATCATGTACTGAATAAATCGCAGCAGTACGAGTAACCACGTGTGGTTTGTTTCCAGTCGCCGCAAGGCATTTAAGGTACGGGCCTTCTCTAGCCAATTTTCACAAAGTGTAACTTACTGTGTAAGTATGATTGAAATGGTCACGAGTTGGTGTAATAAGTAACAGTGCTTCGTATGGGTGTTTGGGGAGCTCAGATACCCCACAGTGCAGCAAGTAAGGGAGTTATTCTGTCAGTATTAATTTTTTATTCAATGAGGAGAGAACAACTGCACTTGGAGTATTTGCCGTGGTCGTCGGCTGAACGACCCCGAGGAACGAGTTCACAGCCACTCTCTGACTTCACTACATTTTCAACCCGACAATATCTGGCGCGTTTAGTAATTATCTCCACCGACATTCCAAAACTATAGTCACCGTCCCTCACCTAACCAATATCTTTATTGGCCAACAGCTTGGCACTAGTTGCCATTCTCCTGCGCATTCACATCACACTCGTTCCGTTTTTGACATTAACTGTCTCATATTAATAACCTGTCGAATCGGTACCCATCGATACATCAAGAGGTATTGACAGTAACACTTCCTGAATCCCAGTAGACAAATGCTTGCAGATCTCGGTATGTTTTTTCAATCTATCGCCTCGCACAAACTGCATGGTACCAATGTCGTAATGCTTCATCGCGCGAAAAGGTCACTTCGTACAGGTCGTTCTCTCATACCGACCATCATTTTAGCCATAATCACAGAATCGGCACTAGAGACAATCAGGTGGCGATGATGGAGGTCACAGCTCCATGTTCATTGAGGTCAAAGGCAGGCCTTCATGATATGACGAGAGAGCACTTCCAAATCGATGTTAACCTTGTGGTGTCAGAATGTCAGCTATCAATTTATACTATATAAAAGCAGTAATATCTTTTACTGTAAAGAGCCTAGCTTGTGCTCATCAAAGAACTTCCACCATAAAATTTAAATGTAAAAAAAAAAATATGAGGGCACTCTGAGGAAACCCACATACTCGTTCGCCCCAGAAAAAAAAATTCTACCATAGATTTATTTTCAATTTACTTTATACATCATTATTTATAGCTATATATCAATATTTAAATATGAAAATTATCTTCAATTTATTTTACACCTAATTATGTACAGTTATATATAAATAAGTTAATATAGAATATTTTCAATTTATTTTGTACATAACATGTGTACTTTAAGGTTTACATAAATATGTACACGTGGGAATATAAAATTAACTTAATTGTATTTTCCATAATTATGTATAGGTATGTAAATATAAAATTAATTTTAATTTCAATATTTAGATATACATATGCCTACAGGCATACTTAAATAACACATTGTAATGTAAGTATAAGCATGGTTTTCTTTTGGGGCGAATCAGTGTGTGGATTTTCTCAGATTGCTCCCATATTAATTTTACTATGGGGGAATTTATTTTAACTTGTGACCCACATGCTCGTACCACAATCAGTACTACAATTGAAATCAGCTCCACAATCTGCACCACAATCAGCACCACATGTGCTACAATCAGCACCACACACACCCCACAATCAATTACATATACAACACAACCAGCCATATGTGCACCACAATCAGCACCACAGAAATCACAATCAGCACCACATGCACGACAATCTGCACCACAATCAGCACTGCATGCAGAGCAATCAGTACCATACACATAGCAATCAGCACTGCATGCCCCACAATCTGCACTACACGAACCACAGTCAGCACCATACACACCGCAATCAAGGGACATTTAGGGTTGATTTCGAGGTCATTTCGGGGAAGTTAGGAGTCAGTGGGTCAATGCATCAGTTTTGTGAGGGGTCGGTCTGACAACTGGAGTCAGTTGTCTGCTTTAAATGTGACCATGATTTATAGGTGAGCGAAGAACTTGTCTGGAAGAAACTGTTAAAGATATAACTGCATTGTAATGTGATCAAGGACCTAGCATCTAAAGCCTGTCTACCTGCCTGAATTTGAGGTCTCGTTTTTTAGGAATAGTTTTAGGAATGAGGAATGTTTATATAAATGAAAGGGCGAAAATCTGGAAGCATCCCTGCGGGGATTCGAACCTGTCTCTTCGTTTGGGGCGAAGAGTCTGCATGAAGAACGGGCTGGTGTTAAGGTGAACCTGAACCTTCTGTGCAAAAAAAGTTGTACAAAAGAAAGGATGCTGTGTGTGTACTCGTGATGGGAAACGGGAGCTCTAGCCGCCGCATAGCTGCGATCCCTCTATTTTGCATCATCGTGGAATATCTCATCGTTGCGAAATGGGCCTGGGATGCTGTTTATGATGGGAGTAGCATAAACATGATGAGCCCAAACCTTCATAATTTCGCAGATTGCTGTAGGCGTTCAGGCCTGACATATCACTCTTGCAGCCTGCTGCTTTTTTTTCATTTCGCTTGGGAAATAAACCTCATGTGTAAACATGAGTATTTTAAATATGTTTTGCTAATCTATTGCTTATGTACTCGCATAATACGAGAGTTAGTGTCTTCGTGGCATCACGATGGACTGATAGAGTGAAAGTTTGCTAGCAAGCATCAGAACTCTATCTGAGTATGATGGAAGTGCACAAAATTGGTCGCAAAATTGAACACCGATAATGGGTGATTTATCTATCGCTTCTGACTTTCTAAAATTTATTGTTTTTATATGTATGTGATACACTGCCATGTATGAGTTGAAACATATCAATTTGCATTTGTAACTCTGCAGGTTCATAATGAACTAGGGACTATTTTAGAATTGGTATTTAGTTCTGGCATTACCATGCGTACTCTGTAATTTTAGAAAAAATTATATTAGGGGACTAGACATTAATTTTTTCTAGTGATCAGATCCTTGGTGTGTAAACATTGTCATTTCTTATTAAAATACTAGGGATTTTTTTTCACCTCGGAATATCGCATCGATTCGGAAATGTAAATATTCAACACTGTTCGGGGCATGACGTGTATTATCTTAAGTTCGTTATTGGCCATTGTTTTTTCCTATTTTTGTAATGGGTGGCCTGTTTCCTCTTACCTTAATTTGGTTTCGTGTGTGTGTGTGTGTGTGTGTTTGACGTATGAGCAAATGGAGAATGTACTCATTTTTTTCTTATTCCTTAGTTTCGTGGTACCACAAAGTATGTTTGGCTTCACCGGAATTAATAAATAATTTTAAATTGAATTTTTATACGAAAAAATTAACAAGGGTTCCACAATTTATTTCCAAAAAATTCGTACATCGAATTAATTTTCTAGCATTCGGAAGGGATTTGCATAACTCTAAAAACTCGTGGTCTCCGTAATGCACTGGATGCAATGTTCTCTAATATTTTGCACTTGTGAAATCTTTAATAATATATCTTGACAAAGTTGAAGGGTGGTGAATGGGAGCTGTATGTGTCTTGTCTTTTTCTGGAATTCGTATTGTGGTATAAATCTGCATGGTGGACTAGCATATCGGGAATAAAATTGTTTTTAGTTCGCAGAATTCATAAATGGTGAATACTATTGTCAATTGCTGGATTAGGGGGCGCGCGCACACACACACACACACACACACAGATATATATATATATATATATATATATATATATATATATACACACACACACATACATACATACACACACACACATACATACACACACACACACACACACACACACACACGCGTGTTCACATGTTACTTTTTATTCGGCTAAAGTCGTGTAGCAGTATGGTTGGGCTCTGGAGGGGCGGGTGGGGGTGTTTTACCATGGATCAGATATAACTCTTAATGGAGCGAGTGCACGCAAATGTATGAAAGTACAAAAATTTTGTTTGCTGAATGTAACTGGTTTTTTATTGTTTTGTACTTGTGGTGTGTCTACCTTTGCGCCAGCATCTCCTCACTGTAGCTTATAACAGTTTTTTTCCCCGTAAAAATTACTATGCTTACATAATTTACATGTACAAGAAGTTTTTATATGCGGACACTGGGAGCTAGAAATTTCGTTATAAGTGGAGTAACCATGGATATTTTTTCCTGCTGACTTAACTTCCTAATATGATGATTTTAAACTTGCAAGGGACTGCTATTTTTTTTCGTCGTTGGTCCTACATTTTTTCACCATTGGCCCTGAAATTTTTGCATCTTTTTTGGGCCTAGTACTTCTATACCTATGCGGAGCATTCGTAGGAGGAGGCAGAGGCAGAGGTGGACCATTTATGCAATTCTTTTGTGTATTTGTGTGGAGGAGTTTCTTCTGTGTGTTAATATATCTCAGCGTTGGTGGAATGTATTCTTCTGTATCTGTGAGAAGTTTTTTCTGTAATTATTAGTATTGTATTGTCATTGCTCCTGAACATTTTTCATTGTAGTTGGGCTATGAACATCTGTACGTGTGCGGAGCAGGTGGAGATGGAGGTGGAGCATGTGGAGTGTAGGGGGTGTTTTTTCTTTTCTGTATTTATTAGTATTTTTCCTTTTTATGGGCTTCGAATGGTACATCTTTCATTTACGTATGTATGGTTCTGTGCCTGTGTGAACATTTATTTATTTAAATTTTTCTTTGCTGGTCCTGTCATCGCTGGTTTTTCCATCGCTGGTGGGTTGTACACTTCTGCATCTTCCGACATTTTTTCTTTATTTGTTCGTCATTGGCCCTGCAATTTGTTCATTGTTGGTGAGGTGTAGACTTCTGAATAGTTTCGATCGTTTGTTGTACATTCTTTCGATGGTGGGGTGTGTATTTCTGTTAATTTTTTCGTCATTGGTTTAATTCTGTGTTAATTTTTTCATAAATGAGTATAGTAATGAAGATATTGTTTTCGTCATACTGTATAATTTTTCTCGTCCATTTGTCTTCCCAGTATTGTACTGTGTATAATCTTTTTCTCATTGGTATTGTTACATGCGACGAAATGCCGGCGGGGCGTATCTGAGTTTGTAAGGGATAAATAGTAAAAAAATTAAATTTAATGAATTTAATTTCTAATTTATTCACTCTGCTACTATGTACAACATCAATTTGCTTTCTTTACTTTTACTTTTTCCTAATTAACAGTGAACGCAATATTTAATGTTTATTTCAACGTTAATTAATGCCCTTCTTAATGCCTCTCTTGATTACAGTCAATTAACTCATATCCACTACTAGCATGTGTTCAGTCTTTTTCCGTAAGCTATAAGGTCTTTCACTCACGCACTTAGTCCAATAGTCCCGCTGCCAGCCGCACACACTACCGCTCGATATACACTGTCGCAGACTCTCCTTCCGCTGGACCACTGGTTCTCCCGTCGCTCGTTCTTCTACCGCTCAGCCATTCATCAGCTCCAACTCAAAACTGTAGGCTCGGACGGCCTGTCACACTTAAATAGCGTCGGTCCTGACCATCTCGAAGGTTTCATCACACCCCGAGTTGTGCTGAGGGACGAGGTCAGTAATCCAGGGCATTTTTCAGATATCGGCGAAAAACAATACTGCCAGGGCAAGCAGCGTGCATGAAAAGGAGACCTAAAAATGCTACACGCTTTAAGGTATCTGATATGCCAAAACTGATCTGTCGCATGCCACGGAACAGTGCGTTCTCTGTTTGTCCCATCGGTATAGTAGCGTATGTTTTGTTCTGCCTGTAGCCTATAATTTATTTCATACTTGTTGTACCATATTTTTCTTACCAGTACTGTACCTTGTACAGATTCCTCTCGTTGTTGCTGTACAATTTTGCATAAGTATTGTACAGTGTTGAAATTGTATGTCTCCACCAGTATAATTTTCTTTGTTAGTGTATTGTGTGTGAACCAAGGCTCGAGTGTGGTCCTTACTTATTCTCGACTTGGGCGAAGGTTCCTCGGCGTATGATATGGTAAATGAATATGCCGTCGCTGTCTGTTGGGATTCTAGACATTAAGTGAGAAATACTCAAGCCTTGATAGCTGTCTTTGGAACACAGTTCTCTCTCCGGTGGCCCGCGCGTCAGGTGGCTGGCCGCTGCGGTTCGCACGTGCGCTTCCGGTCAGGTGTTCTGCGAAAAATGCCTATGTTGCGAATATCTCCTGCCGTCCAAACCTAGAGACGACAATTACGGCAGCCTGCCTTGAGGTGCACATGCTTCCTTTGTTTTATAAATTTAATTACATTCGTGCACGTAATATGCATGATTGTGGTGTCTAGAGTCTCTTGTTTACTTTGCACTGTATCTCCACTAACTTTACCGACAATGTGTTTTATAAACATAGATATGAAACTTTTTAAAATGCTTTTTTTAAACCAAGAGTGTTTTTTAATCACTGATTTAAAACATTTTTATTACCAACAGCGCTGTCCCACTTGATATAATTCTATCCACTGAGCCACTGCGGCCCCACTTGAGAGTGCTCTAGCCACTGAGCCACTATGGCCCCACTAGGGATCGCTCTAACAACTCCGCCACTGCGTCCCCACTCGATATATTTCTATCCACTAAGCCACTGCGGCCCCACTTGGAATCGCTATAGCCACTCGGCGTTCTGTGGCCCCTGTAGTTTTGGTAGAGCATATTTAGAAAGCAACCAAGTATCTAATTTTTTCCGACTTGGTTCACAGAATTTTTGAACCTCTCAAGGACTTTTTTTTTTAAATTCAACAAAGCCTATGCCCATCTGAGATAAGTAGCTTTCTAACGATGAAAGAGTCATAACAATCGGCCCTGCAGTTGTGGTAGAGGTTCCTTAGAAAGCAGCTAAGTGACTTTTTTTTCCCCCAAATTTTGAAATTTCTCAATGATTAAAAAAAATAATTAAACGTAGCTTATTTCCATAGGGAATAATTATAAGAATAACATTAGTAGTTCCAGAGATTACCTTTATCAAACAAACAAACCTTTCCTCTTTATATAATAGTATAGATGAATGAAAAAAAACAAACAAATGATCGCTTACCAAGATTGCTGCCAGACTAAGATGGTGCTAGCCTACCAAGATGGTGGAATGGGTATGTGTGAGGGGTGATCTCCAGAAAGTTAAGTTTTAAAAAATTATTTTTTAACGATTTTTTAAAATAATTAGAATGATTTTAATAATAAATTTTAACAAACTTCGAAACAAATGAGCTTACCAATATGACGTAGAATGCTCCTACCAATATGGTGGCCTTCAGTAATCTATAAACAAATGAGGAACGAAAAAATCAAGATAATGGACTGAATATATTTGTGGGGCGTGGAGGCAAGGGAGTCAAGTCGTCTGATGGGAGTCTAACTAAAGTTAGCACTTGATGGACTGAACATGACGGTGAGGGGATGGAGCGGATTCGACTAATTACCCCCCGGAAATGTAAGTTTATTTAAGTTAACATTTTTACACATTTTTAAAACGATTTTTAAACAATTATTAATAATATTTTTTTAAAACCATTTCTAATTTATTTTTACAATTTTTAATCAGACTTTTTAAATAAATTTTTATAACAATTTTTTCTATAATTTTTACAGATATATTCGGAATTTTTATATTAAATATATAATAAAAATTAGTTAAAAGATTTAAAATATTTTTTTTTTACGATTTTTATTTGTATATTTTCCCATTTTTTTTTATTTTGGTAGACTTTTTTCAGAATATTGAGGGTTTTTGGGGTTAAAGGTCACAAGGTCAAGGTCAATGGTCATGGGTCAAAGATGGCGGACGGGTGACAACGATATGGCGTCCGGCAGAATCCGAATCAGGTCCCCGATCCCGTTGTGCATCAATCGCCATTTCGCTACTACTTGTTTGATATGTAGCTGTTTCCACTTGCTTGGCTATGGGCGTTGGTGCTTGGCTGTGGGGTTTACTTATTGAGGACAATCTCGCGCATACACATGATATTATTTTTATGCATAATGTTACATAATTTGTTTGAAATTAGTAAAACATGCGGAATTTTTTTTGCAGGAACCTCGAAAGTTGTATAATTCGTTTCATTTTCATGCTTTTTTTTAGTTGTTTACCGAGCTCTACTCCCCACCCCCTCTTTTTGTCCTTTTAGGCTCAAACATTAATGTGGACATTTGTCAAAAACTGAAAGTTGTATGCAGTATCGCGTGTTACCAAACTCATTAAACTATTTGTCGCTTAGTGAAAAACATCCGTACGGAATAAATGAGTATGAAACCTCTTTACCCCTTCTGCCAATTCGGACTTTCCTATGGATCCGTATGATTAAGTCTACCCTAGTACCTAATTGCATGCATACATCATAGTTTGTTTTTATTTTCTTGCAGATTGTACTCACAGTACATGTATTTGTTTTATTACACAGAAAATTTAACATCACTACTCGTACAGTACATCAACAAAGAAGGCCTGCTCGTTCTTTGTTCCATATATGGTAACTATAACTGCGCTGGCTGTCGCAGTACACCTGACTCGTGGTAAAACCCACAGCAGCTGTTTCGCATTTCTTTATCTAAATACATTACAACCTTATTTGTCCGGTGCATACCTAACTGTCAAACTCAGCTTCACGCAGTTTACTTTTTACAGGCATCCTTTTGCTACATTTTACTTTTCCCATTGTGTATCGTTTGTCTGATAAACGCACGTGGCACTACAACACTCGCGCGAGGCCGTCAATGTCTTGGAGCGCAGCTGGGATTACAGACGTACCCAAGCATAATTGCTCAAGGCCGCTCGGTTGGAACTGTGATAGACGCAACTACGCCAGTCCGCCCTACTCCCCTGCGTCTCGCTCGGTGCGCGCGCGCCATCCAACACATCGCCCATTTCTTCGCGAATATTTCGTTTACGTCCTGATGTATTAAGTCCTTCCTATAAGAAATACAGTTATGTCACCACTGAGTTTTTTCATTGTTTCATAGTAACGGAGTTCGCTACACGATTTTTAAACCATTAAACTGCATAGCCTGTAACGTGCAGTGGATTTAATATTGTTTTCGTCTTGCAGCGCATTCGTCGTTTTCAAAATGTGTATTATGGTTTTTGATTTAATGCTTAATCATGTAAACTGACTGTGTAATGTCACCTACAATTTTGCATTGAAATCCCTATCTCTCGCATACTGTTACTGTCGATCGAGCCGGCTCTTAAAGCTGCAATAAAGGCCACTGACTGTAAAATTGTAGTTTTTGTAGAGTTTCTTCGTGCTCTCTACGACTTATTTAAAAATGTACCTGCAAGAAGAGTTGATTATATTAAATTTTCGGATTCTTCATATTTTCCAAAGAAATTTTGTGCGGTACATTGGCTGGAAAATTCAGATGTATAAGGCCGTTCACGGTACAGTGAGCACTTTTGAGTCCCTAGTTACTTTTTTCTTTCAGTCATATTTTATCCTATAACCACCTTTTTAAATAAATATGACCATGTAAGTAATAAACACATTGTGTATGTTCCACCACACTCGGAAGTTAAGATCTAAGGCTAAAATAAAATATATTTATTAACTATTATTCCAAACAAGAGCGCTTTCAAAAATGCTCACTTAACTGTGCTTAGCCTATAGCAGAGCGTGCTGCATAGATAGTTCCTTACTTGTCAGTTTATATAGAGAAGACTGCTGCAATGACAAATCCCCCATCTTGCCAGAGTCTTTGTGTTGTTTCAAAAGCAATAGAAGATAAACTTTTGATACCGAAGCGAATTTTTTTTCCAAACTGTAGCTTTGGAAATTGAACCATTTTTGCAGAGATTTCGGTCTGTTGATCCACTTGCTCCACTCCTTTATGAGTGCCTAAATAATTTGCTTGGAAAGGTTTATGTTGAGATTTGTATTAAAAAAAAAAAAAAAAAAGTGTGTTCTGGTGAAATGTACAGCTATAAAAAATATTCGGGGTCACTGAAAGTGAAACTTAGTTATGGCAAAATATGTGGATGTTGGTTATGCTACAAGAAATGCTTTACAGAAGGTGAAATATGCAACAGAAAAAGAAATATTACTTTTCAAGAATGATTGTTTTAAGTGTTTTCAGGTACTTTGTCAGAAGATGTTAGATAGGACTCCTCTGAAATTTCCTTTGACAAAGGGAATTTCATGCCTGAATCCTTCTGTTGTTGTTTCTAAAGTTCGTGATGTACGTCTTTCCACAACATTGAGGCTGTTTGCGGGAAGTAAGTGACTGTCTAGTACAACTGCTGATACTACAAAAGTGTGTGCAAGTCAGCAGAATTTTATGACAAAATGAAAAACTTTTTATCTGGAAGTTTATCACTTTATCAGTTGTGGCTGGGTGTAATTCCAGAAAGTGGTGACTATCAAACACTCGTCAACTTTTTTTTGAAGATGGTTTTGTGTCTGTCTCATGGGAACTCCAATTTTGAGATAGTGTTCTCTGTTAACAGATAATGCTTAGTGGAGAATCTACAAGAATCGTCTATAGTGGCACAAAGACAAGTTTATGATGCAGTTTCAAAACTTGGGGGAGTTAAAAATGTGGTAATAACAAAAAATCTTGTGAGTTCATTTCGCAGTGCTCGTTTGTGGTATTCTGGTGCTCTCAAGGACTAGAAAGAAATAATAACAGCACTTCACCATGTGGAACTTCAGAAGAAAAGATCAGCTTCACTAGTCAGGGACTTAGAAGAAAAAAGAAGGAAAGTGATGGAAGATGCCATGAAGCAGTCTGCTCTGATAGAAGGGGGAATAAAAGCAATTTCAATATAATAAGTTTGTTCGAATGCAGATATTCAAAGGAACATTAATTAATTTTATTATTCATTTTCTGTTCAAGTAATGTGTTTTTTTGTGATTTTTAGTTTTTGCAAAACAGATTAGTTTCATTGCAGGAACCATGTTTGGCACAAGTGTCATATTTTTAGAAGTTGGGCATATATTCTAAGATGATGTGAAGATTTTTAAATAAATTTTGTATGTGTATTCTTGTATGGTGATTATTTTTTAAACAAATTTTCTATAACAGTTTTGTCAAACATTGTAATATGTGGGTAACAAATTTAGCATTGCTAATGCTTTATTTGTGGGATGTAGTTACTTTATTTTGCAACTCTGTTACCACATGTATTACAGAGTTTTTATTAGTACTTATTTTATTGGGTATACGTATGAGTCAACTTCTCGAATCTAATAATTAAATATTCGTATTCAATTTGATGTTGTATATAAATACTTCCAATTTTCGTATATTCGATTTTTTTCGAGGTGTGAATGTTGATATTTAGAAACAGTAGTTTCGGATGCAAAAGAACATTATGTACGGTATTTACCGGAAATGAAGACGAAGTTTTTTGACAGTAAAGGAATATAAAAGTGAGGGGTCGTCTATAATTCAGGAATAGTCTTGAATGCAAAACCTTGGCGATTTCGACAAAGGCTTTTCATGCTTAAATGCCATGTATCCTATGGTTGTACGTATTTTTGTAGTGCTGAGACTGTACCTGTCAACTTTGACAAGAGTCCCCTTATCTGATGTGCCCAGCCCTAAAGAGGAAGTGCTTGCCGGGAAGCAAAATGGCTCAAGTCACGAATATAACACCCGCAAAAGTTTTACAGTGTAAGAAAGATGCTGCTACCATACAGCCAGGTTAGACACACCTATTTCATTGTGATAAGTTTTTTTAAAAGTAAATAAAATATATCATTTTATTCAAACAATAACATTTATTCTTGAAGTTTTGTCATAAATTAATGCAAAAAATACTTGAATCTAAATAATTTTTCTTAGCACTTCACAGGTGTAGCCTTGAATTCAGGTTTAAATATTTTTCCCTCAAAAATATTTTTTTTAGGAGGGGGTCATCTTCCTTTCAGGGAAATGCGGTATTATTATTCCCAGTAGTCAAAGCATTTGCAGTAAATTCTTGTGAAGTATTCAATAACGTTTCGCAGTACAAAACACTTCTTCCATGTAAAGGACTACAGAAATACAATTTACACTTGGATGTTTTTCAGTATACATACTGGGAAGTATTAAAACATTTTATAATTCAAATTTAATTTATTTCAAATTACAGTATTTGTGATATAAAAAGAAAATTACCCATTACAGTCATTGTAAAGTAATAAATAGTTTGTGACTTAATGGCTTTAAAAGAATTCTTGGCTATAAAATTGAAAAATCATTCAATTTTTAAGGAATAGCAAAAAATGTCGAGTATTACATTAGAACTGCAGACGTCCTGCTCTTTTTCTGTATCATTCGTTTTTATTGGTGTGCACTTTGGAAATGTACAATTTTTCTCGGAACTAAGGTAATCGAGAATTCGAGCTTCTTAAGAGTAATAATCGAGAAAAAAACATTAATCATCCCATATCTAAGAGAGAGTGTGTGAAGGTGCGAGAGGGTGAGGGTGAGTGTGTGTCAGAGTGTTATGGTAAGTGTGTGTGAGAGTGAGTGTGTGAGAGTGAGTGTGTGAGAGAGTGTGTGAGAGTGAGTGAGTGTGTGAGTGGGAGAGTGTGAGTGGGAGGGTGAGAGTGAGATTGTGAGTGTGTATGAGAGTGAGTGAGTGTGAATGCGAGAGGTAGTGAGTGTGAGTGCGATAGGGAGTGAGTGTGAGTGCAAGAGTGAGTGCGTGAGAGCGAGCGTGAGAGTGTGAGTGAGTGAGTGAGTGTGTTTCAGGTAAGTTAAAAATATGTGTATTTTTTTTACAGACCTTCGTGTTTGAAAAAGATAATATTTCATTCCTTTAATATTGTGTTGACTGACAATTGGTACGTACGTACCTATATAAAAGTTTCGTTGAAGTGTTAGTTTTGTTTTAACTATGAATTTTTCTGTGCTATAAATAGGCTGTGGTTAAATTAATAGAAATAATAGGTACTTTGGCGGATTTCTTTTGTGTTGCAGTTAGTACCAGAAATTCCTTCAGGGAAAAAAACCTAGAAATTTCTGGAAAACAGGGAAAAAACAGGGAATTTTATTAAAAGAAAAAAAAAAAAAGTGGCCACGCTGATAAAATAAAATACAATGTGGCTTTTTTACATTACTAGACGCTGCAGGCGAGGTAGCTTTCAGCCTAGGGAATTCGGCCCGTCCGCCCATTCAGTTAATTTTGTGTCGATAAGAGTGAGACACCAGTCTGTTGGAGCTAAAGAGGTAACATTTTAAGGGTCTGTATTATCACTGTCTGATATAAGTGCTGAATAACTATCAGCTGACAAGACTATCAGTAGTGTGTTGCCAGTTTCTGTGTATTACAACCACCTGATAGCACGTGAATAGCTATCAGCAAGTTCTCAGGAAGTTTGGACAGTACCTGGTTTTTTTTTTTCCGTTGGCAATAGACGTCAATATTAGGAATCGAAATATTGGCACAGTTGGGTTAGTTGCATTGGCAAGATTGACTCTGTTGTAGTGTTCTATGGATAAAAATTATTTACATGTGCTTTTTCTTTTAAAATGTATTGAGAGGTTACTGGGAAGACACAATGTAAAAGACAGATTGCCAGCAAAAATGAGTGGGGTCTGTGAATTACAACATTGAAGACTGTTTGCATGTTTTATAAATAATGTTTTGTTAAATTATTGTTATAATATTTTTAATATATGTGGATGTTACGGTAACCTTGTTTTACCCTAATTATAGTATTGCATTTTAACGATTTTTATGTTGAAAGTTAAATTTGTTGGAATTGTTTACATTATGCATTTTGTACATCGGTTTAACCAGTGAATTATTTATTGTGTTTTGTTCTTGCAGGAGGTTTTAAAATGTACATGGCCTAAATAAAAGCTATTTTATACTTGCCAACTTTTACGATTTTTCCGTAAAGTGTACGGAAACCATACCCTTTTTACGATTTTACAAAAATGACTTGATTTTTTTCCAAATTCCGATACTGGGAAAAAAATTTTCAGGGAATATTTATTATGGACGTGACATTCGATTCTTCGATATCTCGATATCGGGACGTATCGAAATTATCGAATATCGCGACGTGTATATCGATACATTCGTTCGAGGCGAGAAGTATTATATTATCGACACATTAATGGTTTCTTCCGCCATTTTCCCAATTGTCACAAAGGAACAGTGTTTTCATTCTGCTGTTGAGTTTACTAACTTCGGAATGCCAGTGAAATTTCGTATTTATTTAATGATTCAGCTAATTATTTTGTATCGATGGCAGAGAAACGCGTAGTAAGGATTGTAACAGAACATGTATTTTCAGATGTGGCAAATAGGAATTACAAACAGTAAGTCAGTGTATTATAAATAACATAATGAAGCAGTTATTAAAATATTTAACATGTACGTGGTGTAGAAAACCCATTATTTCAACTCTGCTTTGCAGTGTAAAACAACACGTTTATTGTATGGAAAACTGACTTTGCCAAAAATATTTACGTCTTAAGCGTGTTTAATATTTGAATTGGTACTAACACATTTTCTTTCGGTAAGGTTAAAACTTGACAGATTATATGATAATTTGAGGCAGTATCCGAATTGGCAGATTTTGTTTACAAAATAATCACGTGATTTGATTTTGTATAAAAAAATTGTAACGTAATTGGCATTTCATAATTTGTATCTAGCGGATGTTATCTAAAATACAAAATGACAAAATCAGTGCCATGTTTGTTTTTACTTAAAAACATTCGAATGTGTGAATGAAATTATAAAAAAAAAACCTATACATAAAATATGCTAGGCACGTTTTAAAATGTGAGTGAGTGTCGTGATTTGTTTATATATTCCGCAACACAATTTTCTTTTAAAGTTGTTATTGCATAATTTATTTTGTTATTTATTAACATATTCTTAGCATTCCAGTGACAATTGCATAAATACTACGTCTGTTTTAAGCAATAAATTTAGTTAAAAATATTTTTCTCTGTTAATGTAATAATGCATTGCCGCGAGTGCTAAACAAGTGAATTTGACATCACAATTGATACCTACAAAATCATAAGCAAATGTTCGACTTCCATTAAAACAATATGTAATTAAAATTGATAGTCTCATAAGAAGAGGTGTAAAATAACGCACTCTCATGAAAGGCGTTGAATTACAGTCTCTCCCAACAACGTCTAATCTGCTGTCAATAAATTAAAACGAGCAGTATGACTTTGCAATAACAAAATAAGGTAGGTTGGAATAGTAACCTACATTGATCACATCATTTGTTAGCAATCATTGTTTTCTTCATAGACAGAGCAGCTGTTTAACAGGGATACTTTGTGGCCGCACTACGTTTCTAAAACTGTCAAAATTTCGCGATCCTAAAATCTGTATTCTGAATGCAATACATATTTAGATAATTTACGTGCAATGTGTGTTCACAACCGGTATTTTATTTTTACTTTTCATGTTTCGTGTATGTGTGAAATCTGTAAAAACGACCAACACAAAACAACAAACAGAATTATAAATTTGCCTTACTTCAGGTAGTGGTAGAATTGCTATTGTTTCTCATCCGGCAATAAACAATTCCTACATTTCCTCTATCCAACTTAATCTAGAAAAAGAATTAAGATTGTATGTTTTTCTAAACAAAACTGCGTCATCTTTCTTAATTTGAAAATCGACATGTGGGTATATGCACATTTTTGATATATAAGTTTTTTAATATTTTTAAATTTAAATCATTCCAGAATAGAGATTTTGTATAATACATAAGGACGTCTGAGTCTATTCTTCGATACCTCGATACCCTCGATTATTACAAGTATCGAAGAATCGAGAATCAAATGGTTAATTGTTGAAAATCTTCGTCCACTTTCATATAATTTTTTGAGGTTATGTTGTACAGCAACAGATCTTTGGTTTTCCAAATAGGCTGAACCTGTACCAAACTCGTATGCATTGACTGGAATTGACAATTCAATGATGGTTCGACCATGGAAGAATTAAGATAATACAGTAGAACTTTGATTATCGGCGATAATGCAGGAGAAGAGATAGTCGGATAATCGAAACTCGTGGTAAAGGAGTCTTTTTTATCTTTATGTCTGCCATGTGGCAGACGACTATTATCAGTAGGCCTATTTGGCTGCCTCACTTCACTCCGTCACTCTGTGTGCTGAGTGGCACAGCTTTAATAGGAAAACTACACTCGTTTTATTTTTAGTGCACTTTCTGACATGATTCATTACTACGCGTATACTGTTACAAGAATGCTACAAATTGCACATGTAAATCTACAGCACAATATCTAATCCTGTAAAAGTCCGCGTAGACGAAACACTAAAACAAACTGTTAGTCACTGATGAAAGACCACCGTCTACACGCCGATACTGTTGGAGATAGCATTTTGTTGCGTGCAAGTGTTACGATCGTGTAGGAAGTCGGCATCTGTCTGCAACCAGATGTGGTTTGTAGATAAGAACCCTCGCTAGCGCAAGTTCCTAGAGTTCCGGGTCGCTGACGCGGAACATGCATTGGCTTTTAGTCTGTTGCGCGATAGTTATTAGTAGTGAGGTCGAAAGGATCCTGGACCAGGATCCTTAATAATACCAGGATTCCTGGTATTATTTTGCAGAGTTTTATTTTGTTTACTTATTATTTAACGGTATATTAGATAAAGAAAAGGTACATTTTTCGTACCATACATTTTTCCTGTTCGTGACATTTTCGTCATTGTCGAAATTGAAAGCAATTTTTATTTTGTGTTTACCTTTACCAAAAATATCTGTCCCTTTTTTTTTTCTTCTAAAAGTAGGTAGTGTTAAAGTTTTCAATGTACTGAGGATTTTATTTACATAGACATGAAGAAATGTCCACCTATGTGTGGAATTATTTTTCAGTTGACGTAAATGATGCAAATTACTCATTTTACAGTTTGTGTTCGGCAAAAATTTCACGAGGTGGGGTTAGTCGCACAACTAGTAACATGAGAAAACACTTATGTAAACACGACGAGCACAAGAAAATTGCCAATAATTATGATTCAGAAAATCTTTTGGGCAAATATCCAGTGTCATCCAGTGGCCTTGCAACTTAAAATGTCTTGTAGAAGCATTTCAATTTAGCTATGCTAAATGAAAGGTTACTTGTATCTCAGTTTCATTACTGAATAGCATAAATGTTTGTCTACATATTGGTTAGTTTTATAAGTTGACCTAAAATATTGCATTGAGAAGTCGAGAACTTTTGTTTAAGTTTTTCGTGTAATACTGTGTCTGTATTAATTTCAAATAAATAATATATTCATCAAAAATACTGACATGAACTTGTTAGACCTTATTAGATAAGTCTGAATGTTACATAAATATAGAAAATTAACTTCACTTAGCAGACCAGAAAGTCTTTCCTGTAATTTTCTTCATATTTGTGTCTGTCAAATTTGACCTATAAAACAAAATTTCAAAAGGATACATACAAAAGGATACACATGTTGATAAACACTATATCTTAATTTATGGTATCGGAATCGAGGTGAAACCGAGTGAAAGGTTTTACAGTAGGAATCGAGCATCGGAATCGAGAAAAATTGATATTTTGACATCCCTATACAATGTGAATTTTTAATACTTTTATGGTAAGCTTATTGGTACTATAAATGTGAAAATAAATTCGTCATAGAAGTTATCTTAACTTAATGTATACTTCAGCCAAGGCAAGGAATAAATATATGTTTGCTTTGCATGTCAAACTAAGCAAACACATTTCGATGACGTATAAGTCTTCTCTAGGAGAAATCACAGTTTATAGTCTAAAATCACTGAAAAGTTTTAAAATTAACTTACATTAAATTTTCATTGTGAAATGATGGAAATTTTGTTGCTTGAAATTACATGTGAATGTTAAGAAAATTAGTGTATGTGAAATTGCATTTATGCATTTGATGTGTGTTTTAATAGTTCTTATCCTTTTTCTGATTGGAAACATTTAAAGTTGGCAGGACTGCTTTTAGTGTAGTGCATTACATAAAAAGTTCAATGCTATTCATGTGTCGAATATTTCTCGCATTGGTACGAAGAGCAGTACATTTATGGTATTCAGTTCTTCCGATGAATTTAAAACTTTTGAGTTGTAATAAATCGAATGCTATTTCTGTACAATTAAACTTTTCCCACTGTTTCATCACAATAATGCGAGTTCTAATCGCCACTCTCATAAGAAGTGCTAAACAATCACATTGGACGAAATATGCCAGTGTCAATTCATTTTACTTAGCCACTGTTCTAAAAAGGACCTACGACGATCTACAATTAATGAAATATAAAAATACAAAAATAATGAACTGTATATATACTATTCCGATACCACCTGCAACAAATTCTCGCATATACATAAATTTTGATGGAAGAGAACTCAATTGCAATGGCATTTCATTGGACTAGTTAAATTAATTCGGTCATAAAAGAAGATTATAGAAAATAAAAAAGTAGATGTAATTACACGGATGGAAAAGGTGACTATTTGAAACATGTGTCGCCTTTGCTTTTCTAGCGCAGCGAAATATTTCGTCCAGAACATCATCGGAATCGCTGTCAAATACAATTCGTCTCCTACCAGGTGCCGCCATGTTGTTCAAGCACACAATTTGACAATCAGCAGGACGAAGTACCTAATAGCTTTATCAGCTGTTAGTCTGCCAAATAGGCAGTATCAGTGAGCCATAGTACACATTTTGGTCTATTTAGCTAGTGGTTTCGTACTTGGCTGAAAACAATGAATTTTAATACATTCTGTATTTACGAAAACTATTATTTATATCTACATATGACTCGCCTTCGCCACTGGTTAATCGATAGTGACAAAATACTTGACAGCTTCTAGTCCTTCTAAGATTTTTTGTATTTATTCCGAAGTTTAAGTTGTAAGCTTTTATGTAAAAGTTTTTTATTTGGATAACACAATTCTTGTGTAGTTACTTGAGTGAAAAGTGTGAGTACTGTATTTATAAGATTACAGTAGATTTAATTTAGATAAATTATTCCTCAAAATTTTACAGTTTTGTATTTGGAAGGTTTAAAAAAATTCTTGAGTTAAGTTCCATTCAAAATGTCTTTGAGAACTCTGATGCCAAAGAATGTTTTTCAAAGATAGCCATCTTGTGAGTACTTCTTGTGTTTGTCTCTTTATTTTGTGCTAAGCGGAGAATGTACTATGGAGGTCATCTTTTGCTCATGGTTTGTCCTGCAAAAAAAAATGTTTGTGGACAGAGCTTAACATGATGCACATAAAGGACTATCACAAAACTAAGTTTTAGAGAAGAAATAGTGTAGTTTTCTAAACAATAAAACAGGTAACATGTTGTTTAACTGTGTAAGGGTTCCATACATGAACTATTAACTAGGGATGGGCAGATACCAGTGATACCAATTACAGCGATGCCAATACCAGTTTTTATGAGAACGATTATAATTTCCAATCTTTGGTAATACTTATATTACTTAAGTCTACAGTTTTGTGAACACTGTAAGCACATTTTATTAGCTGTCTTACAGCATTCAAATTAAATAAATCGCTAATTTTATGAATAAATAATAAGATGGAAAATTTAACTGGGAAAATAAAGTGACTTACAGTCGAGCAAATACTAATACTAAGAGACAACCTTCAAATCTTCAGGCAATCTGAAGCAGACTTAGATATTAGACCTGAGAAATATCATACATAACCTAAAAATACACATTCATTTAAACCAACAGTCTAGCGATTTCACTCTAAAGAACTTATTGAAATCAGTTTAATATTAAATATTCATTTAAAATTGAGTGAAATTTAATTTATATTTATAATAGGTAGAGACATGCATTTATCGCATTTCCAATCAGATAAATTTTTACCCAAATTCCCGCATTTGTCAACACACAAAACAAATTTTCCACTTTTTGAAAAATACAGTGAATTCGCTTCCAGACACGGAGAATGCAGCGGAATGAAAATTTAATCAACACACTATAATCAGTTTATCGAAAAAGCAATTGTCGATTTTCGAGTGCCTCTAGGAAAAATCGATTATATGTATTTTCATACAATTAGAACAGCTAGAGGTCCGGCTACAATCACAGTAAGAAATAACAATAAAAATTGAATCCATGTTTGTATATGGGACCATCTACAACACTACATGATAGACCAAGATGGCGGCCTGCTCGCAGTTGCTGGCATAAGAGGATTGAATATTTTCGATTCTCTTACGTTGAGTTCTATGCCAGCCAATCACGAGACAACATTTCCAACCACGAGAGTCAGTGTACTGCAAGCTTATAACAAGAACATAGTTATTAAATTAACCTTGCGCTACAGTTCAGATTTCCATTTATTTAAATAGCCAACACAATTATTAACATATATACCACACTTGAAATATCTCGAATAACGATTCCCGCGAATTTTTTTTCCACCACAAGTAGATAAACAAAAGTTAATATCAGGTTAGTCAACATACAGTTTGAAAATATCCGCGATATTTGTCCAGCCTGTCCTTTTTTTTGTGTTTGTTTCTCATTAGCCGTATAACTGTTTTATTACTGCGGCTGTAGCCAGTTTATTTTCATACTTCCATGGTAACGTCACTGTTATTTTATCATGGGAATGCTATGGTGATTGTAGTCTAGGCTTAACACAGCAGGTTATAGAGTGGTATTAATCGTGATATTGTTCTAATGTAATGTATATTTATTTTGCATGTAAAATGATGTCGAAACCCCACATTACATCCAAACACTGTGTATTATAGTTCTCTAATCACAGACTTAATGCAAGTTATGAAAACACTTTTTTTTGCAGCAGCAGCACTGAAATATGCCAGTTGAGAAAGAAAAGGTGCATGCACCATACATGTTAACAGCGATAAACACAAACATCTGGCAGAGCAACAAGCTGGAAGTGCAGCCAAACTACAATCATCCATTTTAATATTTTTGTGAAGCAAAAAAGATAGTGGGGTTGAATTTATT
Organism: Dryococelus australis; assembly: GCA_029891345.1. Classification (NCBI taxonomy): domain Eukaryota; kingdom Metazoa; phylum Arthropoda; class Insecta; order Phasmatodea; family Phasmatidae; genus Dryococelus; species Dryococelus australis. The sequence continues at coordinate 133,195,921 of CM056993.1, forward strand.
AAAGACACAACAGCAGTTTTTGTGAAGGTAAACATACCGTTAGAAAAGGTTAACGATCCAAACATACGTGAATGGATGAATAAATACATAGAAGCTGTGCAGAACTGAAATATACGAAACACCATTTTACATTTTAAAAATGTTTTCTGGGGCAGCACTGATTCATGTTTGTAAATTTTCCGCCATCTTGTGTGACGCGAAGATATGACAGTACACTTTTAAAACTGTTAAAATGGATTTACAGAATCATGGCTTTATCATTATTTACAGTAGTTACGTATCACCTGCATATTTTTTCTCAGAAAAAAATTTGAAAATAAGGGAAGCAGATTCTACATGGAGTTAACCACAGCGTTTGTTTAATTAAAGGAAAAGATGATAGTAGGGTGGCAGCCGGCTTGGTGGACAAGCAGTCCACATTCAAAGTTATGTTGTTAAAATTGTACATAGTTTCCATAGCCAAGTAACTTTTTAAACAGCAAACCTAGTTGCAATTTAAAAAAATGACGTGTTTCCTTTAATTTTGCAAATTTGCGGCAAATGTATAAAATAAGTGGTCCTTTTGTGTTTAAAAAGGGCTCGTACGGTCCTTAGAAGACCTTAAAATGTCCTTAATTGCTATACTAGTTTTGAGGGCCGTTAAAAGTCCTTATTTTCATGCATGGCCCTTAAAAGTCCTTATTTTAAGGCCTTTCGATAATCATTATAAAGATATTAGTTCAACAAATTATCAGATTCTTGGCAGTGCGAAAAATTGTAAATACTCGCGTAATTTCTCATAAATGAACGTAAAACTAACTCTTGTGTGCTTGTGAAAACGACTTTGTTTGGAGAAATCGATTGTGGTATTTGCAACTAAATCGATTTTGGAAAACCGAGCTTCGAGAGTATCGAATTATACGTCTAGCGAGAGTCGAGACATGAAAATGGTTTGTATTTGTTGTTCACTGCCCGTTTGCTAACCAATTGATTTAAAATGGAGTTGTTAATTCTTATAGGTCACCAAAATTCACTACCAAGACTTGAATGCGACTTATAACATGTGATGTGCGAGATACTTTTTTAGGATATGAAATTGAAATTAAATTGTGCGTTGCCTAAGCCCACAAAATGCCGAAAATCTTGTCAATTAAAAATTGTGAAAGGGAGTATAAAAGTGATGGATTTTACATTTTTGATAGAAAACACGAAATAATGATGTGTAGGTTTTGCAATGTGTGCGTGGACTGGTGGCTTAATAACACGTACACAAAACATGTGTCCAATGATAAACACAAACAAAACAAGGATCATCAATCTACATCGTCTACGAACCAAGTTTCTTGTGGTGAATCGCTTCAAAACGTAACCATTTTACAGAAAAAACAAACAAAAATTTGGTTGATTTTGTGGGAATGATGGTAGCATCCAGCATTCCCCATGGAAAAAGCCGACAATCCCAGCATGAAAATTTGGCTAGAAATGTTCAAGCTGAGTTTAGCATAATATTCCATGCACGTTTTCCACGGCAGTAAATATTGTGCTTTTCAGTGTAGTAGCCCTTGTGAATAAAGATACATTGAGCATAATATCAAATAGCAGCATCGAACCTAGCAGCTTTGATATTTTTCTTTGTTATTTGGTTTTGAGACCTACGTTGTACAACACCTCTGTTTTCCACTACTTGTGTAACATGACTGGGGCTGAGTAGTAATTATTTGCAAGATACATTTAGGCCTACATAATACAGCAAGAATATAATTATTTCCTAAGGGAAAGAGAAAAATAAAACCATTGAGGGAGGGGTAGTAAAAATAATTACATTATTTCAAATAATAAATGAGTTGTGTAAGATTGATACTAGTTTTTAGTGTTTGCCAAGTTGCTTAATTTTAACTTTTTTTTTTTTTTTTTTTTTTTTTTTTTTTTTTTTTTTTTTTTTTTTTTTTTTTTTTTTTTTTTGGGTCTACTTTCATGTCTATGCACCTAAATTTTACACAGATTTTTTGAACCGCTTAACTTTAGCTTAATTTCAAGTGAATAGTATTTCGACGTGTATAAGCAGCACATGTTTACAAAAAAAAATGACTACAAATAGTGGGGTGCAGCTTATATACGAGATATTGGAATAAAAAAATTTTAGGGCATTTTTTTCCAAAACAAGTTTAGAAATTTGTCCACATACAGTGCATTTTAATGTTTTAACTCTCAATGTTCGGAAGGACGAAGGGAAGGGGAAGAATTAACAAAAAAAATACGGTTGTACAGTTACTTGTTTACTCAAATTCATAAACAAGATATACCCCAACCATGGAGTTAGGAATATACAGGAGATAACATGTTGTGACGAGTTGAAGCTGCTGGAGTTAGGCGGCTCTACTATGGACTCTAGCCGCCATCTTGACTGTAGACAAAAACATTGAGTTTACTTTAGAATGACATTGAGAGAAAGGTTACGTTCGAAGTATTTCATGTGGAACGAAGAAGACGATGAATAAATAAATACAAATATATTACAATTCATGTGTGAGGTTTTACTAATTTATTATTGGCTTGTGTTAGTTGTGCAATCAGATAATTTCATCGTAAAACTACCGATTGTGAGTGTATGTACCGTGGACCAGTATAGGGTTATGTGCGACAATAAGCACGTGTTCTAAATATAGTGCTCATACATCAGGATTAGTGGAAAACTATTTTTTGAATAAATGATTAAATAAAGTACAACAAGCGTGCTACCATTGTCGTGTAATGTTTTGCTGGTTGCGTATCAGTAATGAGTGCATCAAAACAGTGACCAGCAGCATTGCTGAATTTCTGTATGGCAAAGTTCACATGTTCCTGATCCACGAATAAATAATTATTTGCTGCCATGTATATTTAAATTCCTAACACTGACAATGACTCGAGAGGTTTATTTCCAATATGACCACATATCTTTTATACGTATTTAATGTCAATATAGTAAATGGTTTCTAGTAAATATATTCAAATCCTGTTTAGTTATTCACCCTCTTTACATTACATTAGTTCTCTGTTATGATACCGTTTTATACTTATTTATCCCTTATTTAGGGCACAATTTGGTTTTTTACATCGACAATGTTGGGCAGGGTTATGTTAACATTTCTACATAACTAAAACACAGAAATTAAAACTTTTACTGAATTATCCGCAATGGACAATAAAGTAGTTTAGAAATTTTTCAGAAGAAAAAAAGGGAGGAGGGACAGGATACATTTCTGGATAATTTTATTCGCTATATCTACAAAAATTGTGTTAAATCTTTCTTCAAAAGTGCAATTTAGTACCAAGGGCTTAGTCATTCAGTAGCCACAATTTTAATTCAGTCTAACATGTTAAAAAATTTCACATTGGTAGAGAAAACTACAATAGGATATTATTTCTATAAATACTCTTTAAGGGATAGTAAAGAAACTACCCTATGGTTAGGTTGAAATGTATGAAAACTTATTCGCCAGCATTTTAGGTTACTTTGGGTAGTTTAATTAGATTAGGATACATTGTTGAACTACAATGGGTGAAAGATGCATGCACCGCAATGATATCGATAACAAGCACACTGTACTAACCACTGTCAAAGTGGTCCACAGACACACTTTTGACAAAATTTATTTGTGGTTACCTACCAACTTGTGCAATTATTATTTTTAGTGTGAAATTCTCCTCTGAATTACATTAAAAACTATTCAGTTTAAATATTTCAGAACCACGCTGCAGAAACTTGACAAACAAACACTCCTTTAAGAAAAAGCATTATCGCTGAAGAAATGAGGTTCCTCTCCTCCCTTCTCATGCTGCAGTGGGCCTAGTGGTGGGATGCTTGCCTTCCACCAATGTGATCCATGTTGGATTCCCTGTGAGGTTAATCATAGATTTTCACATATAGGAATTGTGCTAATTGATGCTGCTGGCTGGCGTGTTTTCTCAAGGTTTTCCTGTTTTCCCCACCCGTCTATTTCAATGCTGCTCCATATCTACCATATTTCACCCTAATTGGCTCTCAATGCCTTGGTTGTTACAAACCACCAAATCTCTCTCAACTCCTCCAGTCTTAAGATAATGGAGGCTGTGGTGGTTTGGCGGCTAGAATATTCGAAGTGCACTTTTTTTTTGCATCCGATATACATCCAATACACTTTGGAAAGGACTTGTCTATTATTATTTTTTTCTTAATATTTGTTATACAATATGGATATTTACACACTTATAAAAATATGTAACAGACAAATAATATAATTAACACACTTCTTAATTCTAGCAGCTCTACAAACATGTTAAAACTACATTTGGTTGCAGTACAAGTTGTTACAATTCATGTACAGATAGATATTAAAGTATAAATATGTAAAGTCTACATTTGATTGAAACATAAGGCATTATGTTATTCTCCTTATATCAGTCTCGTTTTGCATTATAGAAATTCATATTTATTTAAAGTAATCTTCTATGGAATAGAAGGCCGTATTTAAAAATTATAATTTGACAGCTCTTTTTAATTTTTGATAAACTATTTATTTACTTCAAATGACTGGGAAGATTATTTATTAGTTTTACCTCAGCATAGTATGGATTTGATGTAAATTTTGAGGTTCTGTAGGAGAATAGGTGAAGATGATTAGCTTGTCTGGTGTAGTAATGGTGTAAATCACTATTTTTAACTTTTTAAATGTTTTCCTTGTATAAAAAGAATGCTGCAGGAAGCGTGCTGGGTCCTTTGTTATTTACCATAATGGTAAATGACATGGGTTTGGGGATTAGTGGAAAAATCAGATTGTTTGCAGACAATTGTGTTGTGTATGCTGAAGTTTGTCGAGAGGGGGGTGGGGTGGAAAGTTGCAGGCGGACATTGATAAGATATGGTTGTGGACCAGGAAAAATGTAATGAAGATAAATGTAAGAAAAACTAAGGTAGTGAGGTTCACAAGGAAGAAGATGATAAGCAGGGACTTGTACAGATGGGAGGGACAAAAGATAGAAGAAGCAGTAGAATATAAGTATCTAGGGATTGTACTGAAGGGAGACCTCAGATGGAAAAAACAGGTAGAGAGGGTGGTTGCAAAGGGAAGAAGGGCTCTGGGTATGCTGGGAAGGGTGCTGAATGGAGTCAGCTGTGAGGTGAAGGAGAAGGCGTATGGCACATGGTACAGCCAATGTTAGAATATGCTGCAGCAGTATGGGATCCGTATGTGGAGGTGCGAGAACTGTAAAAGGTGCAGAGAAGGGCAACAAGATGGGTGAAGGGTAGGTGGAGAAGGCAGGGGCAAGATGGCGAGGAAGAAGGGAACTATAGGCCATCAGCGATGATGAAAGAAATGGAGTGGAGCTCATTAAGGGACAGGAGGAAAGTTGAATGGCTATTCAGGATGTACAGGATGGTGAATGAAGAGGGAAGATGGGGAGGGCTACACTGCAAGCTAAGTAAGGGGGTGTTTAGAGGAAGAGGAAACAACAGTGAGAAGCTTCAGAGGTTGTGGAGGAGAACGGAGTGGGGTAGGCAGTCCATGCTTGTGAGGTCTGTGAGGGAGTGGAATGTGCTAAGGGAGGAATTGGTATCTGTCAGAGGGGTTGGTAAATTCAGTAAGGGAGTGGAAAAGGAGTTGGTTGGGTGAAGGAGAGTTGAGAGAGCTCGCCACTGGGCAGTAGCCGAATTGCGAGTGTATGTAAATGTACATAAAAAAATGTACATTTCACAAGAAAAAAGTTTCTTGGTCCTCTAACCTTTTTTGCTGTTGCATGTCTCCTACTGCATCCCTTTCTACTGTCTCCAACTCCTCTATCCTCCTTAATATTACCACCTCTATCTCTGCCTCCCCCCTTTTCTGCCTTTCCTCCTGCAGATTGGCTTTATCTAAGTTTTCTTTACTTTGACTACTTTTGGAAAACAATAAAATGTATAAACATGAAATTTACTGTAATGATTACAGCCTACCGTTAAATACATAACCATCTAAACACACAAGTAAATTTTATTTATTTAACTTAACATTTTGTCGACAGCAGATTCATTAGAGAATGCTAAACCAAGAACACAATGAAGGGAATACAAGGAAGAAATTGTCTTTATTATGGAGTTACCTCAGAAATTGCATGGAGTGAGTTCGAGAAACCATGGAAATTTCAAATCATGAAGGTTACATTCAGTATTTATTATGAGAACTGATTTGGTTGTAGGCCTATATTTTGGTATTGATAAACAGCTGATTTCTTGTTTGTCACTGCAACTCTGCTGACTTGGGGAGAAAAAAATGGTTAGAGTGGAGTTTTTATAGGGTGTAGCCTTATATTGGTTTACGAGATGATTTGCCATTACCAACAAATTAATTCCATTAACTCCTACACTGAAATAGCAAATCGGCATTTAGTAAAATACGTATCTGCAGTTTTACAAAAGTGCCTCTGCCTCTAACGAGTCCGCAACTTACAGGTTAGACCTTAAATTTACGGCACGTTAGCAATCGCAATCACACTTGCAAAAATTAAACACCCTGTAATTGTTAATTTACAAACTTACGCAGATAAAAATATCCATATTCACACAATGATTGTGCGATATCTTTCCCGAATGTATCCATGGTGTATATGAATACACCAAACATTGCAATCGCGTGGCCCGGCTCGTACGCATTTTCATACATTAACATTACTTTTCGTTGGTCACCGAATAAATAAAAAATAAATTATAGTTTTAAGTCGTGTTGCTAAATTCACATTTCACAAACTCAAGAATAACACAAATTTAGAGAAACTTCAGAACAACTATTAAGTTCATATAGCAATCGCAAGGCTGTTCAATTTCAATGTAAACAAATGTTGCCTCTCTCCCACATGGCTGCTTCACTTGTAACGCACTAGAAGACGATTTCAATAGCGTACTATATTCGATTTTAGTATGGTTAAAGTTTTTTCATAACTTTTAAAAGCTCCTATAGTCGTGAGAAAATTATTTCCTGAAATATTTCCAAGGAAAATATACAGGGAATGGGAAGCAAATCAACCAAAACACCATATGCAACACTTCCATTTAAATGTAAATAATTCATAACTCTATATATTTAGCGGCGAAATATATATCTAGTTATCTGAGACAAACACACTCACGCTTTGTGTATATTATCGTTTAAGTCAAAAACGGTTATATATTAATTTATGTCGATTCTAAAACTCATCGAAATACACGTTCAAGATAGGCTGATACAATGTTTCGATCTACTGCTGATCACGTGACCTTTTTTTACCGGAAAACAACCATCTATACCCAAGTTATAAATTGGCTTCACCTTTAAACCCTGCAAGGTATAGGACATAGCCACATCCTTTAACAAGTAAAATCTAAACTTGTTGGAGCTCGCCCATTGATGTCATACATGAGAAAATAATTTTTTTATTGGTCAGAGAAAAATATCTTACTAGTTTGCACGCCTACCATGGCTCTACAAATACACTGTGATAAGACATTATTTTATGCAATATTGTGCTGTGTTTGTGCTTTCTGAAGTCACGTTATAATCTGTATAATAGTATTTGTGTGATGTATAGCTCGAGCACACCCCCGCTCTAAGCTTCGGCAATGATAGAAAAGGCGGCATAATACAATATCATAATTCTACGATTGGTTTTGTATTTAACATTTTGTCGGAGTGGGGTGGGGGGAGCTTCACTCCCCCACCGATAACATTAACATGTAAAATCACATAATAATAGGCACTAAAACAAAAAATGTGGGCCCGGTGCCCCAGACTTACACTGACACGGCCCCCGCCCGCGGACCCAATGATTGGTCCAAGCTATCACGACACACCTGTCATTCTGATGGCATATGAGGGTCGGCGGCGGCTCAGATTTGAACTCCAAGTCATTAATGAACTCAAATTGTAATGAATGCTGTATGCTTCGGTAACAGTTTATGCTTGACTCTTACATCACTTATTTGCCCAGTTAGATTATCTTATAATTTATTATTAAAATTAGTGTTGAATTTCATTTCTATGCTGTACACACCCAATACAAAGTGCTTATGTGTTCACAAAACTGAAGACTTAAATTTGAGTAATAAAAAAGTGGCGGTATAGAGAGGGGTGATACTGGGTTAATTGTGGGTTATAAAGGAGGTGAACAATTTGGAAGGAAATTGGTTTGTAAATGATTACCCGGTAGGAACCAGACGTCGCCGGGGCGGTGTCGATTATGATGCAGTAGAGCTGAGATCTTCCTGGTGCTCTCGGAGTGCTGTGGGCCGATCACCCGGCCAAACATTCCCGCGATGATCTTGCTGTTGTTCACCTGGTACGTTTGCTAAATGAGGGGCTCTTCGGGCGGCCTAATCAACGTATGGTATTGCATATTATTGAAAATACTTGACCGGCACAATCAGACTCGCTACGCGTGGATTGTCAGGGCCAAACCACACACCCATAAATGCTGAACACAACACTTTTAAATGAAAATAAAATAATTACACTTGAAAATTCATGTAACACATGCATTGAAAATGGCGGTTTTTAAGGGGCCCCGTGCCCTGAAATGTCTCCAGGAGGATAACTGACAAGGTTGATTGCTTTTGTCCTGCGGTAAAGGCTACACTGAGAAAGATCTTTTATGCTATATGGTAATTATGTGTGCTGTTGAAATTACAAACTCCCCGGGTGATGCGATTACTGGGGTGGCTTGGGGGAGTGTCCAAGATGGCTGAAATTGAAAAGGTTCTAGAAAATTACATTATTGCAGAGAAGTTACTGGTGATGATGTTGAGACTACCCGGGCGGGAAAAGCATGAGCGCTATTTCACACGAACCTCCCCCTCTAGATGCAGCTTGCTGACTGACTTCCCGCTGTGGTATGAGGGCTGGCTAGTGCGGGCCCATGTGCCGCGGAGGGATCTACTTGCACATGCGGATGAACTCTGCTGTTACACGATAGAAAAGAATACTTAAAAACTTGCAGAATGATATAAAATGAACACAATCATAGACCTACATCTTTAACAAGGTGAAATGAAGTGGGCAAAACACTGGTGGCAGTGAAAATAAACATTTACGAAAACAAAAACACTAATAAAACAATTTGTCGTATGAGCATTTTTATGCTTACAATTCTCAATTCCTCCACACGTGTCCTTTCCCCATGCCCAGAACTACAATTATAATGTTACAAAAACTTTTGTATGCATACTGCATGTGATAGTATCATTCCTCCCTTGCTCCGGGCTGCTTAGCGCACGTGGCAGTGCACCACTCACACTTTCCTGCATCTGCACTAGCGTGCACGGCTCCTGCACCACATGTCACTAAACACACAATCGTAGCTGATCAGACATGACAAATGGCCTAAAGTGGGGAATGAGACATGTCAACCCTACCCCCCTTTTCTGAGGCGATTTGTGGGCTGTTGCCGAGAACTGCAACACTCTGGTTTTCTCGGGGTCCTCCGAGGGTGCAAGAAGAAGAAGTAGCCCTTTCCCTGCTGAGCCACTTCTCCTCCCAATGCGGTGTTCTTGCAGCGAGCCTTGCTGCGGGTGGCTGAGAAGCACCCACACTGGCGGCATTGCTGAGGCGGGTGAATCCACCTTGTCGTCCTGCAGTGACGAAGTAAGGCAATGGACCTGGCCTTCACTCCCGCCGTCGCTGCTGCCGCTACTTTTCATCTCCTCGCCTGCTCCTGCTGTTCTTCTTCCTTCTGTTATTCTTCTTCTTCCTGCTGTTTTCCTGCAGTCCTGTATCCTGCTGCGATTTCCAGGTGCGACCCGAACAAAATTCCTCCTCCTGTCTTCCGCCATAGTTTTCTCCTGCTCCTTCGTTTCCTGCTGAATTTTCTGCCACACTTGCTGGCATGCTTGCTGCTGGCAGCCCTTCCTGAGGTACTGATACAGGAATGGGTGCCGTATCATTAGCGACAGCGCTTGCACTTGCTTCGCTGTCCAAGACACTTGGAGATGTGCTCCATCGCTCCCTGTCGGGTCCACACCTGACGCCAGGCAATGGCGGGTCTTCTACCCCCTCTACTTCATTTCCTGCCAGAGGTACAGGAGTCCTTTCTTTCCCTTACTCTCTCTTGCTCGGGAATCTCGTACTCCAAAAGGCCTTCATGCGGCTCACCAGGTGGTTTCTCCAGATGTGTAGTTTGTTCCAGAGCTGAAGCTGCCCCTTCTTCCTGAAGTGTTGTTGCTCCTCCCTCCTCTTTTACTGCTTCGGCGAGCTCGGCAGCCCCATACTGAGGCTGGGGGGCGCCAGGACCAATTTTATTGTGAATGATAGCCGGTGTGAGCGAGATGTCGTCTCGATGCACCCTCATCCTTCTCCTGCCGATGTGGACAATGTAGGCGGTATGTCCTAACCGCTGCAACCCTCAGTGTGGCCTGCTCCACTTAGCTGCTAAGCCCGTGCAAAAATCCTTGAATGCTGCGAGCTGCAAATGTGTCTTGACATATAGTTCTTGGCCGATTTGCAGCACCAGTGGCAGGATTGTTGTGGTAGGCAGCCACTTAATTGCGTAGCATGCATGTTATTCGAACACCTGCTGTTCACACTCCATGTGTGCTCGTCCGTTGGTAGTACTGCTGGGTGCATCACTGCTGTCTGACCGTTGACAGTTACTCTCTCTTGGCAGATGCAGATTCCTACCCATCAACACCTCGGCGGGTGTTCTGCCGGTGGCGGTGTTGACACGTCGGTGGAGTGTATACAGCACGGCGGCAAGATGTTCTGGCCATTTTGCATAGTGTTCGTCCACATGGTGGCACAACTGAACTTTCAGTTCTTGGTTTCGCCTCTCCGTGGGGTTGGCCCTGGGGTGGTACACCACCATGGTCATGTGTTTCACTCCCCACTTCGTACACAGCTGTATGTTTCCCAGTAAACTGCATTCCATTGTCAGTGAGCAAGTTCTTGGGAAAACCCTAGCATGGGAAAAAATCTTCATTTAGCACTCGCACAATGTTACTCGTACGTGCACTGTTGACAGCGTAGTTCTCAACCCACTTCAAAATTATCGGTAACTACAAATAATCTTTTTACATTTGCTGATCGATGGTAGGGTCGCATCAAGTCGAGACACACAGTTTCGGCAGGTGTGGCTGTTCTTGTTGCCTGCCATCAGTCCTGCGGCTTTTGAACATATTGAACTTATTGCATTTTTGCACCAAATGCTGTGTTTGTTTGGTTAGTCCTGGCCAAAAGAAATGTTCCATAATATTCTGAACGATCTGGTCCACATCAGGGTGTTCTACTACATTGCCACAGTGCGCATGGGTGAATACCAGATCCCGCGCACATGAAGGGACAAACACCCTCCATTTCCCTAGATTTCCCAGCGAGCATTTTTCTAAGCGGCCGTTCATAACACACCATTTGTCAACCACACCTTGCTCACATTGCTAGAGTTTGTCCTGCGAGGATTGGCAACCCTACTGCGCTCGCTTCACCTACTCTGAAAGACCCCACATCGGCACGTCATTTTCTACTGCGCTCACTTGCTGTACGTGAATTTCAGAAGCAGTTCCATCGTCACCTGGTGGAAGGATTTCTTCCTATTCAGCCTCATCTTGCAAAATAGCTTGCTCATTTGGCAGGTGCGACAAAGTTCGGCCAACTGATTTTCTTTGCCAGGTACATGTTCTACACAGAAATCAAATGCTTGCAAATGCAGTGCCCAGCGAGTTAATTTACTTCTTGCGTCGCGCATGTTATGTAGCCACAAACATCTGTTATTGGTTCACAAGGTTAAACATTGATACTCCATATACGCCTGATATTTCTTAATCGCCCATGTCACAGCGAGGCACTCGCGCTCATTAACGCTGTAGCACCACTCGGTAGGGCCTAGCTTGACGCTAGCAAAGTCAATCACATTCCTCTCCCTGCTGTAAGCTAGTTGGTATAGTACTGTGCCTACTTCTTCCTGGCTCGCATCCGTTTCTAAATACAAATGTCTGCCCGTGTCGTATCTCGCCAGTGTCGGACATGCGCGGAACTTTATTTTGATTGCTTGGAATGACTTTTCTGCCTCGTCTGGCCACTGGAAATGGTTCTGCGATGAAAACAAACTTGTTAATGCTGCTGTGATTATTGAAAAATTTTGAATATTTTCTATAAGCTAGTTTTTACTCCAAAAATTTGCGCGACTGTTTTCTTGTTTTATGCCTTGGATACTCTGTAATTAGATTAAGCTGTTCTGGGTTTGGCTAGTTTCCTTCTGTGCCGATTACATGTCTCAAAAAGTCAAAACTAATTTTCCCGATATGACACTTCTCTAGCACACATGTCAACCCGTTGATTGCTAATCGTTCTAACACAACTGATAGGTGAATGAAATGCTCCTCACATCGTTCAGGTAAGGCCATGGTGTACTCGCCTATTAATGTGTTCATCATTTGCACCATCATAGATTGGAACATTGCAGTCTTCAATTTTTACAGGTACTTGCCAGTAGCCATTTTTTAAATCAAGAGATTTAATAATTTTTTCTTGACCTAGCGAACTTAGACCGTCTTTCACACTAATAAATGGTGGCAATGAATTTTTAGTTATTTGGTTGAGCGGCCTGAAATCAGTGTAAAAGTGCCATGTCCCATCCTTTTTAGGTACGAGCGTGTTTGTGGAATTATACGTGCTGTCTGTTGGTTCTATCACGCCATCGTTTAACACTTCCTGGATCTGTTGTTTTATTATTTTTTCCTGATGGGGTAAATAACTACGTGGTGGCATACAAACAGGTTCTGAATCTAACGGGATTTCATGTTCCGCTACTGTAGTCCGGCGTTGAGCATCACGTGTACCAAATACATCTCTGCGCTCATTCAACAATTACTGTAAGGCGGCCTGATGTTCGGGCGGTATGTCATAGTCAAGGTCACCTGGCATAACAATCGGTAAATTATCGTCTAGCTTCTTATCCAAGTTGTACACAGTGTGTCTTTCTTTTTCTCCGAAATGGATTCTGATTGCTGCCAGTTCTACAATTGTATTTTGCTCGGATAGCCATGTCCTCCCGGATTTCCGGCGTGACGATGGCTGTTGTAACGGTACTGATGTCTCTAATACTGACAATAATCTTAGCTTGGCCTAATGCAGTACTGTTTTTATTTTTAGTGGCTAATCTGGTAACAAAATTTACGGACTGTACTTCTTGAGATTGTACAAATTCTGGGTGTATTAAATTGTGTGAGGCTCCGGTATCGACTAAGGCTTGACACGTATGACCATTCATGCTCACAAGAATCCGCATAAACTGCTGCTCACCATTACTGACCTGTTGCAATAATGCCTGTTGTGGTGTCCTGTCTGGTGGTCTGTTTGGTGGGCCAGGGGTACGAGATACGCCCGGCCTCTTCGCCCCTGCATCCTGTTTCCCTGTTTCTTGTTTGCTGCTCCCTGAATATTTTGCAAGTGCGGGTTGTTGGGACATTTGTAATGCCAATGATATACTGATGTGGGACAATACCGACATGGGTGTCGTGGCAATTGATTTGGGTCCCATGCATATGGCTGCATTACTGCACTGTAAGTTGCACTTTGCACTTCCTGTCTTCTTACGTGAAACAGTTGCCTGTTCACTTGTGGAGGTCGGAAAAATTTTTGTTTGTGTTGGTCGAATGCTTTCGTATTTGTTGGCTGTAACGGTTGTGGGGTTGTGTGTCCCCGTGTGTACTTTGGCTTGCGGCACCATCTAACTGTTCCCAAATCGCGACGTGGTTGTTCGCGCTTGGGTTCCAGCAGTATTGCGGCGTGCATGATGCCCTAGACAGTTCCGTTCAGTAATGGAATTAATGCAGCTCTAAATTCTGGTCTTGCTGTTTCTGCAATTATTTATAGGATTTTCCGCTCTGTCAGCTGCGGGTGAATCCGGCGAATCAGGTGAGTCTTGCAATTAATGAATGCGGTTAAGAGTTTGTTTCGTTGTTGCCTTTCTAGGGTAAGGCGACTTTGTGCTTGTATAGAGCTAAACATGCCTCGAAAGCGGCTTTGAAAAGTGTGGTGAAACCCCTGCCACTGCAGCCCATCGTGGCTTAAAGAGTGCCACCAGGACCGTGCATCTCCTTGAAGCTGCACACCAATACAACTAGCCCATTCCTCCTGACTGACACCATATCTAGTGAGCCTGCTAGTGCAGTCCTCTAGAAAAGCAGTGGGGTCCTCCGACGATGTTCACGCGAATGTGGGCAATATCTGAAAATGACTAGGTGTCATCGCATGTGCTTGTCCTGGCTGTGTTAAGCTGTGATTAGGCTTTGTGGTTCTCATCTCTCTTGCCAGCTCTATTGTTGTTGTTGTTCTTACTGTTGCCATCACTCCTTCTGCATGCATTCCCATGTAGGGCATGGCGTATTGTACTGTCAGGTATGGTGTGGGTAATGATGGTAGTATGGGCGGGTACAAGGCTGGCTGATATATTGTAGGCATTGTGGGATATATGCGCTGACTGGTAAGTATGGTAAAGGAGTTGCATTAGGATTGGGTGGTGCTAGCATTGCTGACTCTAGCGTTTGATGTATCCCTCCGCTCACCACGTGTGTGCGGTTTGTATGTGGGTGTTGCTCTCTCTCACTTGGCATTTCCTATTCACACTCCGTCGTAGCATCTCACCAGTGGTTGAAGCTTCTCTTGTGGCCGCATGCGTGGCTCTTGTTGTTGTCGAGGTTGAGCTCTGGGCGCACGTGGTAGAGAACTGTCGACACTTGTTTTCCTACGAATGCACATGTCCGGAGATTGTAAACATTGGAGTGTTGTTCTGCCGGTCCATGTGGTCGTGAAACATCGTACCCTTTCTTCCTGCTGTTGTAATGTTTGTGGCTGCTGCTCTGCTATGGGCGCACGTGGTCCCAGAAGGTCAACATTGGCATGTTGTTGGTGTTCTGCTGGCCCATGTGGCTGTAGTTCCCGCTTGGTCTGCGGTGATGTGCGGGCTGTGGTTGTCCCAGGGGTATGGTCGCAGGCTACCATGTGGCGTACCGTTGATTTCTCGGATGTTTCACATCGTGGGGAGGGGACGAGAGTTCCCCTGCTCCCGACTCGTCGCTGCTGCTGTCCTCTGCATTGTGCGGGCGGCATCTGCTTGCCTGCCAGGCAGGTTGCTGATGTCCCAGGGGCACCTTTACCTCTTGCATGCCCTGACTATCTGTTGTTGTCACGTCGTGTTTCATGTCCCTTGGTGGCATTGTGGCGACATGAGTAACTGTTTCCCCTGTGAACGAAATCTCGTCAGGTGTGGCAGCCCTCGGTGGGCTTGATGGAGAGGCAAACAATCTTCCGACACTTGTAACCTCTGCTAGTGGTGCTGTAGCTCTTTCACTCTCTTCCAGACTATTTTGTTGTGGTGTGTCATTGGTTTGCGTACTTGTTAGCCTGAGGGAGTCGCAGTGAAATACTACCTTTCTCCTCATGCTCAAACACACCACATAACACATATCTCCCAGTTACTTTGAGATGATGTGTGGCCCGCTCCACTTCTCTGCGAACCCTGCACAGAACCAGTTCTGCCCTGCAGATAGGTGATGCGCCTTGACTTATACATACTGACCCGGTTGGAGTTGTGGTGGGGGTCGGGAACGAGACTGGCTTCATTGCATAATGTAGTGCTGTTGGTTTTCCCTCGCTTCTCTCACTGTTCATGCACGCCTCTCCTCTCTTGCTTTGCCTCCTTCCGTGCAGCTGGCACTATCTCTTGCTCGGCCCTCGAACCCGCCTGGGAGAATCAGGTCACTACCCTGTAACAGCTGGGCTGGCGTCATCCCCGTGGCCTGATTTACTCATATTCTGAGAGTGAAGAGGTCAGCAGGGAGTTGTTCCGCCCACAAGGCATGGTTTTCACATATGCACAAACGCAGTTGGGTCTTCAATTCCTGATTGCATCTTTCAGTCAGGTTTGCACGGGCTGATAAGCAGCTGTTGTTATATGGCGCACACCCCATCTTTCGGACATATTTCTTCTCATACGACTGGTAAATTGAGTGCCGTTGTCATGCAATACTGTGTGTAGGTATCCCCAATGTGCGAAAAACTCATTCTCTACCATTTCGCCTAATGTGTGTGTGCGGGCACTGGACACAGGATATGCCTCAACCCAACTGGAAAACAAGTCTGATACCACGACAATGAACCATTTGCCTGTCGAGGTGTGAGGATACTGACCCATTAAATCCAATGCTACCATCTCGAACGGCTCTTTCGGAGTGCGGGGTTGCTGTTGCTGGGCACCGTCTGTGCGTTGGCTCGTGAATCAATCGCAGGCTGTACAGTCGCATACAAAGGTGCAGACGTCAACTGAAACTCCTGGCCAGTGAAAGTGCTTCAAAATATTCCGGTGGGTTTGTTCAGCGCCGGGATGTCCTGCAAGATTGTTGGAATGTGAGTATTGTAACACAATGTTACAGGCAGCAAGCGGCATGTACATTCTCAAGATGTCAGTGTAATTGTTGGCATATGACTCCTGGATACCATTCAACAAGTGCTACTGGTCGTTGACTCGGTCGCATTCCAAAGTTCACTTACGTGCGACGGGGCATTCATCTTGTTTGTTTACCACATGAGTTTTCACTGTGATAAAGGAGGGTACTTGTGGTAGCATGATGACATCCGCACATTGCACGCGTGATGTGGCTTGTGTTCAGGTGGAGGGGTGGGAAGGGGGGTCAAGACATTCTCCCATGCTTCCTCGTCCTGTGCAATCTCTTCTCCTGGCCTTCGAGACAGGTGGTCTGCGAGTTGGTTTTCTACGCCTGCCATGTGCTGCACTTTGAAATCATACACTTGCATCAAAAGAGCCCAGAGTCTCAATTTACTTAGACACTCCTTCATACTGTGTAATCACAGTAGGCAGCGGTTGTTGGTCCACAGTGTGAAGCGTTTGTATTCCAGCAGTGCTCAGTACTTCTTCAAACTCCACATCATGGTCAGACACACATTCATTCATATCGTACCTCCGCTCTACTGGGCCGAACTTGGCACTTCCGAAGTCAACAATTCGCAGCTCGTTGTCGTCTGACAGTTGTAAAATTACCACACCTAGTCCTTTCTCACTTGTGTCCATCTGGACGTATAAGTGTCGGCTGGGGTCGTATCTCGACAGTGCTTGGCATTCGCGTAGACTCCGTTTCACTTCCTCGAGGCTTAACTGCTGTGCGGGTTGCATTTGAAATGTACACTTGGTGACATTAACTCAGTCAGCGGCACAGTGATGATTGGAAAGTGTTCGAATTGGTCTCGGAGCCATTTAATTAATCCAAAGAATTTTCTTAGCTGTTTCCTTGTTGTGGGCACCAGATACTCCTCAATGAGGTTCAGTTGTTCTGGCACTGGTTTTCTCCCGTTCTCGCTGATGAGGTGACCTAGGAACTGGATATTCTCTTTGCCATTACGACACTGTTTGTTGGCACATGCAAGACCATTTATCGCCAAGTGCTCGAACATGAGTGACAGGTGGTGTAGATGTTCCGGCCATGATTCACTCCAGACGATCACATCGCCGAGGCATGCCAGTGCACAGGTGCCAATCAAACCATCCAGGACGCGAATCATCATTTCCTGGAAAGTTTACGGGGCACTTTTAAGTCCTAATGGCATGGCGCAGAATTGAAAACGACGTCTGTCGGGTACGGCGAATGCCGTTTTGTGCCGATCTGTGGGTTTTACCGGGACTTGCATATACCCACTGCAGAGATCAATTGTTGTCTGTACTTTTGCTTTCCCCAGCATATTCAGAGCATATTGGATGTGGATATACGATGGTGGAGCACTGCACGTAATTAGATTAAGGCGGCAGAAGTCCATCCAAAAACGCCAAGTGCCATCCTTTTTTGGTGCTAAGGTGATTGCCGAATTAAATGCGCTTTCTGACAGTTCGATAACCCCTTCAGTTAACATTTCGGCAATTTGCTCTTGAATTATTTTTTGTTGATGAGGGTAATAGCGACGTGGGCTGTCGTACAATGGTGTGTCGGTGGTTGATGGAATAGCATGTTCCCAATGGAGGTTCTGTGTAGCGGGTCGGCAATGGTAAATACATCCTTCTGTTCATTCAGCAGTGGTTTTACAGCCTCGCGATACTCCGGGGGAACTGCATGGTCGAGGACATCCAGGGCGATAGCAGGTGTGTCGTCTGCATCTCGAAGTTTCAGGTTGTAAACAGTCCGACGTTCTTTGCGGCCAAAATGTATCCGTCGAGTGGTAGGTTCAATGACTGCCTTTTGTTCCACTAACCAGGGAATACCTATAATGACATCTTCCTTGTTGTCGTGAGTGACAAAGGCTGTTGTTGTTGTAATTTCCCATATTTATACAGTCACTTTCACTTCGCCAATAACCTCGCCTGTGTGTTGACGTGTTGCCTATTGGATTGCTTGTTTATTTTTATTGATTTCTGCCGGTTCGTTGTAACTAGCATGAACTAAATTATGAGAGGTTGCTGTGTCTACTAATGCTCTGCAAGGAATATCAACAACTTGGATTGGGATGTGTATGAAATTGTCAGTTTCAAGCGTAATCTGGCATAATGATTTGCGGGTTGCATTCTGTTGTTGCTGTAGTGGCCTGGGGTGGATGACATCAGGCTGCCCTACCCCTGCAGTCCGTTTCCTGGCGGTGGTCTGTGTTATTGTGTTGTTGATCCACGTGGAAAATCTGCCCTTGTCGGACACTTGCCGCAGTGTGGTCCATTACACCACCTCTCAGGGCACAGAGTCGGTCAGTTGTTGTTTGTGAATCTCGGGGCAGTTGTGTTGTGTCGATTCAACTTGTTCACCCTAGGCTGAGAAGTGGGTTTTCTTTTTGGTTGGGGAAGCCGCCGTTTCAGAAACTCGTTTTACCGTTTTTCCCGCGGGTGGGTATCTCTGTTTGTTTACGCTTGTGTCTCACCACGGCTGTGGTTGATCGTGGACGTTACCCGGTCTTGTGGAACTGTTTGCATCCAATAGAAGTACAGTTTGAAGAAATTATTGCTCTGTCGTGTGTATGGCGGAGACTATCTCCTACGCGTCTCGTTGCGAAAGTTCAGGACGATATGTACATATTTAAATTGATTTTGTTGGTGGCGAAGTCGTAGAGCGTCTCGTCAGTTTGTTCCTTCATGATAGTCTAGTTGCGTGCATGTAGCGATGTGATCGTTGTGGCAAATCTTCATTTAAAGTTCCTCCGGAATTCTTCCAACATTAACCAGTAGCGAACTATACCACTCCACCAGGTCTTTGTGTCTCCTGAAAATATTTTGTTTGTACAGTGCCGCCAATCTTCCTGATCAATGTTATATCTACTTAAGTGCCGTTCACAGTCCTGAATGAAAACTCTGGGGTCTTCACTTGCTGTACCTGCATAAGTTGGTAGTGACTGGAACCGGGCTTGTTTTTGTTGGATAAGGTTGGCAACATTGGTGCTTTTTTTACATACTCCATTACGAGTGGCGGGGCTGTGTAACGGGCTCCCGTTGATGCAGTTTGAAGGGCGGTGTGGAATGATGTGGCAGATGAGGCCATACCAACTATGGTGTGTGGAGCATGGAATCGTCCACAACATTGCACGGTACTTCACGTCGATTTTTTTGATGTTATTGCATCGGTGTCAGATACGTCTGGCCAGGGTTCTCCTCAACTAACAGATGTGTTCTCGGGGCCGGTTGTGGACTCTGTTGTTCAAGTACACAGCAGGTGCAATCCATGTCATGCGCATTCCTCCTCGTTGTCTGTTCCTACTGTGTGATACAACCTTCATGGTAGACGCATTTGCAACTGACACATGCCAGTTTGGAAGTTCCGTTTCCGTCAGACCAGTTGTAGAGGGCACACTTCTGCAGCGTTTTCCTCAGTTGCGATGCCACTGGTTCCGTCAGATGGGCAGTAGCGGACATGTACACAATGATGACGGGCACAACTGATTGACAAAACCATTGGCTCGTTGAGGTTTCAAGCAATGATTACACATCTTCTCAGTTTTCCCCCATGCTGATGTGGCCTAGCACACTGTTGTAAAGTTCATAATTCGCCTTCTCGATTCTTTGTCGCATGTGCTGCATGGCGTCGGGAATTTGACAGATACAGGCATTATTGTTCTCCCATCCGAACGAGAACAAATCTAGTGGTACAGTCTTTTGTAAACACCGGGTGCATAGGGAAGCTGGTTTACCATTAGTGCTCCAGAGATCAAAACGTCCTTGGTCGGGCACGCAACGTGTTTGATGGCGGTGACAGCATCTTGGTTCTCCTGCCAGACCACGTTTCTACAGCCTGCGGCTGACACTGGCGTGCGTAGCGTGGTAGGGGTGGTTCCTGCCAGCATGACGTGGTGCAGATGAAGGGGTGGAAGGCAGGTGGTCACTTCCCCTTGTTGATGCAGTGTTCCAAAATGGCCGACCTACATCACCAAGCTGGTTGTGCGGTAATGAGGTGGGTTTCAAGATGACGGATGGCAAAGGCTGTTTTGGCGCACTTTTCCATTTTGCTTCCCTGGCTTCTCCGCATAAATTTTCCATGTTACATTGAACCCTTCTTCTTGTTGCATGGAAGATAACTCTGCCGGTAGCGGTAATGGTGAGCAAAGCTCCAAGGAAAATGAGATGTGTATGCCCATGTTGTCGCACGTAGTGTACGAGGCTGTGATTCAGAATGCATGTTACCATGAGTGGTATACAAGGTTGATAAATGGATAAAATCGAAGTAGGCGGGTGTTGGGATGGTTGGCGGGAAAGGTTAGGCCACTAGTTGTGGCGCAACTTGACGTGCGGTGAACTGGACCATGAGATGAGTGAGGTATGGTGGAAAGGAAATGCTACTTGCCAGGGTTATGGGTGCCAGCTCGCGGTGCGAGCACGAAGTTATACTTGCTAAATACTCTTCCTTTCGGGTCGTGATGGCCGATGACTGTTGGACTGCCCACATGTTCATGTCTTGACGGATGTTATCAGTTGAAATTACATTTCTGCCAGCTGTAAACTGAACTCCAAATCGCCTCGCTAGACAGGGATGTTGCACCCCTGATACGCCAGCTCACTCCCGAAGGGTTATTTTGTCTACCCAATGCCATTATTAAAAAACAAATGGTCAATGTAAAGTTACGAGAAAAGGTTAAGTAACCGATAAGCGGTTAATCATAATAAAACATTAGTATCTCACTAGTACGTATTTATTACAAGTTCTTCCCCATCGGAGCACTGAAGTTTACATACCACAATTTTAACCAGGCTCAATAATGTGAAGCGTAAAACACCGTAGCAGCACTTCGCATGCTAAATGTGTCCTAAAATATCTAGTAATAACTTTAGTGCAACCTTGAATATATAGTTTATAGTACAAAGACATTTCATATATATTAAAATCTGTAAGCTTATTAAGTACTTTCAGGGTGGTGCAGTATAAACTATTCATTAACAGTCTTCGTAATGAAGTATGCTGAAAAATATATAGGACATAGTGCGTAATAGACACTGTGGTTGTAAACACTACATGAATTATATTGGTAGAGCAAGCTTGGAAAGAACGTGTTCGCTTTATTTAATTCCGTTATGTATGGAACGATTGTGGAACGCATTAATATTTTGCCAAATGAACGAAATCGCAAACTTCGTTACATTTTTCAATGAACTGGAACAATATTTTGTGTTCCTGTTCAAGTTTACGAAAATATTCGCTTACAAAATAAAAATATATATTTAACTAACTTATTTACCGCAAGAGCTGAGCGAAATGTTTGTAATGTGAGAAAAACCTAAACTTGTTAATTTGGCAGCTTTGACTTGTTTACAGTTTGTGAGATGTAATCTTGCAAGTTTTCCGTTAAGAAAGACTATTGTGATCACTTTCCTGACTGTGTGTGTCTCTGTGCATGCCCTCCTCCCCCTCCCGCTCTCTTTAACCAACAATTTTTGAACGTGTGAACCGGATTTAACCAAACTCGGGTCACATATAGTACTGATAAGTAAGGACACCTAACTTTTATTGTTTTTGACCACAATGGGCACCTACTTTCAGAATTGCAGCCATTTTAAAATTTAGGGCGATATGTCATTTCTCGGAAACTATCCAACTGATTTTAATTAAATTTTTTACGCTGACAGTGCAAATTGTAAGCATTAAATTCAGAGGTGAATATTGTTGTCGGCGCGCCATTTTGGAAGATAGCGTCACATTAAAGTATAAAACTTTTACGTTATATCTCTAAAACTGCTCAACCTATTTTCGCCAAATTTGACACGTAATTAATACTATAATTGACCAGTTAAACGTCAGTAATTTAACTTAATTGGACACCTATTTTCAAAGTGGTGGCCATACAAATATTTTTAGTTTTATTTAGTATTATAACCATACTGTTTGGCCAATTTCAACCAAATCTTGTACGCTGACAGTATGTGCTACAAGCACCATATATGCCAAATATCAACAGATAGCACCACATTAAAAAATAAAACTTTTATGTTATATCCCGAAAACTACCCAACTAATATTATTCGAATTTGGCAATTAAGAAATACTATGATAGGCCAGGTAAATATGAGTAATCAACATTTATTAGTCACCTATTTTCGAAATGAAGGCCATATCAATATTTTAGATTTATATGGTATCACTACCATACCATTTAACCAATTTTAACCAAATTTTGTACACTGAGAGTATCTATTATAATCATCAAATAAGAAAAGCAAAACATTTGTCTGCCATTTTGTAAGATAGAGCTACATGAATGAATCAAGTTTTAGTGTAATATCTCGGGAAACAATTGACAATTCCTACTGAATTTGACAATCAAGTAGTATTGCCGCAGTTGATATATACAAATATGTTTAAAGTGTGCCAAACACTTATTTTCAAAATGGCGTCCGTATAGATAGATTAACATATAATGCTGTATCTTCGAAAACATTTAATCAATTTCAATTGAACTTTGCATGCTGTGAGTGTATATAACAAACATAAAGTGTGTCAATACAGAGCCCCTTTTGTCCTCCATTTTTTAAGAAAGTGACATTCGAATAAATAATGTTTCAATGTAATATCTGGGGAAACAATTGGCCGAGTCCTACCAAATATACAAACAAGTAGTACCACGGTAGGTAATGTTAACTTTGTATTCTTGCTGTATATATTACAGCAATCAAATGTGTACACACAAAATCTTATTTGTCCGCCACTTTGTAAAATAGTATCACTCGACAAATTGAAATTATGTGATCTCCGAAAGAACAACCGATTTCTACCAAATTTAACAAACAATTAGCACAATGCCAGGCTATGTAAACAGATAAATTTTGAGTGTGTCAGACATTCATATTTTCAAAATTGTGACCATAAAAATATTTTAATTCCGTTTTTTTTTATCTACGAAAGCAAAACTAATTTCAACTTAACTTTGTATGCTGACAGTATTAGTTGTATCCATCAAAATTGTCTATGCAAAGCCTCATTCCTCCACGATTTTGTAAGATAGCCCCACATGAAGTAATATAGTTTTTATGCCTTATCTCGGGGAACAATTAATTGATTTCTTTCAAATTGGGCTAAAAGTTGTACTGTGGTAGGCTATACTAATTTATATGTTTCAAGTATGTAAGTGTATTATTTTCTGAATGTTACATAAACAAACATTTTAACTTTTGCTACATCTACGAAACTATGTAACAGATTAAAATGTCACCTTGTATATTTTATTTATGACAATAATCGAATGTGCTAAAATATGCCATTTTTGCTCTCCATTTTTGAAGATCATCACACGATCATTGGAGGTGTTATGCCATATATCGAGGTCCAATCAACCGATGCTTATATAGAGATCCTCCTTTGCCGTTTTTTTTGCAAAGTAGTGTCATGTGAGTAAACTGTACATTTTGTCATATGTGCGGAAAAATGCCACTAATTTCCACAAAATTTTGCATGCCTACAGAAGGCCATGTATAGTTACATTATTAAAATGGGGTCAGGTAATGATTTAAAAAGCCGAGCCGAGAGGAGTTTATGAGAGTCGGGAGTCTGGGCGATTGTGCGACGAGCTAGAAGAACAACGAGTAGCGCCGGGAGATATCTGCGTGAGGAAAATCTGCGACTGCGAGCATCAGAGAAGTGAGGAGTGCAACTAGCAGGTTGGACTATTGGACTGGATTCGTAAAATAATGGCAACAGACTGATTGAACGTGTGTTAATGTTGAGTATGAGTTAATTGACTATGACCTAACAGAGACATTGAGAATGACGTCAATTATAGTTTAAATATACTTTAAGCATTGCGTTCACTGAGAAATAAAGAGTAATAGTGGAGATAGATAATTTAATACTGCAAATAATAGCAGTGTGGATAAATTAAAAATCAAATTTAGTTCTTTTATTTTTATTATGACCTGCATCCCTCACGAAATCAGTTACGTCCCTCAGGCGTCTTGTAACAATACTTGCCAACCTTGGCTTTTTCAGTGTTAATCGTTTACAAATGTCTTTGTTTTGGTTCGGTTGTGTTTGAGTGCCACGTACATTGAGTTAAACATTATTGTTGTTACAGTTACCTAATAAGTATAAAACGTTCTTCCAAACTGATTCTATTACTTACCAATATACCTAGGCGTATTTAATGGGCTGGTCGCCTTAATTTTCCAGTGCCATACATGAGGTGTGAAATAGTATGAACGACATTTGCATAATATCGGTTTGTTTACGCTGGCAGTTTGGGTGGTAGGGGAATGTAGGTTTTTTCTGTGATTAGCAGAGGGCGTACTAACCCATTGAACATGTCTGGGACAAAACGAAACAGCAGTTTATAATCGTCCACAACTTCTAGAAACACTTCTAGATCTCATAAGAGCTGCTCAGATGGAATGGGACCTTCATCTGGAATATGACATCAGTATTTTAATAAGAAACTGTCAGGGACCTGTACAATGCACATGGAGCCCATACACGGTACTAAGCTGCAGTGGGAAGAAAGAAGCCCTCCGTAGTGTGACACCATTACGCTAATCTTGTTCTTATTTACTGTTTATTTGCCTGTGGTATTAGAAAATAGTTTTTGTTAGATATTCTTTGAATTTAACGTTTTGTATCGGTACTGTTGGTATCGTCTAATTGCTATGCTTTCTTTTGTGTAGGCATATGCCATACCTTTTTCATTACTTCATGTGTATTCCAAACGTTTTCTGAGGTTATTTACACGAGGCGGAAATATATAAAAAGCTGAAAATACAAATTCAGCAGGACGTTCAAGAGTGCTCACTTTGCCGATAATAACATATAATTGCCATCCAAATCGTTCAACTCTCAAAATAAAAACCTTTTTCTCCTGGCTTGCCAGCAGGCGACCATGTCGAGAAAGAGATAGTATTGTATTCGAATAAGACAACAGAAAATATGCATGTGATCGATCAAGTTTAGTTACTTTGTTAAGTTATTAAACATGAACATTCTGACATGTCCTCGTAAAATACATTATCGAACATAAAACTAAGAAACTGGAAATTAAATTGAATAATTAAAATACCAGATTAATTTTTACGAATTGTATTATATTCATGTTTAAGTATTTTATTAGCTGCTATACCAACCCGCAATTTTGTTTCACACAAATAACATTTTATTGTTTTTATTTATTCCAATAAATGTGGCGAATTTAAGTTTCCCATAATTTTACCCACGATGTATTGGCCTTTAATAGAGACCGTTTATGCTTCCGTCGCGTAGTACGAGAAATAGCATTGATTACAGTGGGTGTACTGACTTAAAATGGCCATGATAAATTAACTCAAATAGATCCAACTATACTTCTTCAAGGGACGAGTCAAGCAAGAGAATTTACTATGGAGTCTCTTGAACCGAGATAGAACTGGCCATGCCAGAAGTAAGGCATCACTAACAAATGGGAAATGGGCAACAGCCTTTGATGATAGCGTAGATCCAGATATTCACTATTTCTTGCAATAAAGGACTGTCCACCTAAGAGATACAAAGGCATGGTTATAAAATGAAAATATATACGTATGATTTGTGACCTATGCTAACTTTGCACTTTTCATGAGACGTTGAAACATTACACTTTTTCCTTGACTCGCTGTCATTATTACTGTACGAAATAAATTTAGCATTTATTCTGAAATATAAAAGAACTAAAGTAACATCGTGCCAGCAGCAACAAAATAACTGCAATACTTTCCATGCACAAATATACGTATATGTATTTTCTTTTCGATAACTGTTATCTCAGATTTGCATATATATAACCATCTTTTTCAGAGTTATATTTGGTGTTTTCCAGGCTAACCACTGGAGGAAAGCCCCCCATGAAGAATAGCAGTACTTGAAAAGTTGTGCTGTTTCCAATGTATACTGCAGTATTCGACTGCCTACAATTACACCCGATTTGTGACGATTCCCGACAACTTTAAGTTTCTTTGCCGTAATTTGGGTAGTTAAAAGCAATATACATAATACTTTTACTTTCAATAAAAACAGGAGAATTGATTTGTTCGGAAAGAAACAGCTGAACGTCGTCTTATGCAATTCGAAGGGTTATCATGGAAATCGCTAAACGAGTCACAATGAAGAATAATAGACGCAATAAATAAAAATTTAAATACTTAAAAATGAATTGTATTGAAGTGGAGTCAGAAGCACTGCTTCCACACTTAATGTCGCTAAGTTATTTAAGGTGTAATGGAAGAAAAGTTATTTTTTCTAGTGAAGAGTGATGTAGTTTATGTGACTCTTAATAATGGGGGCTTGAGAGCCGGTGAGGGTGAAGCGAGGTGAGTATGAATCAGCGCCTGAATATAAGGGTGGTGGAGCGGGAGATCCCTGAGAAAACCCACCGACGAGCGACATCATCTGGCACGATGCCCGCGTGTGAAAATCTGGGAGCGGTCTCACCGGGAATCGAGCCCGGCTCGCCTTGATGGGAAGCGAGGAGCTTCACCACGAAACCATGACGGCCCCCCTTTATTCGAATGATTAAAAACAGTTAAATACAGTACCAAAAATCTTTGGAAATATACAATTTACTACCGTAAATACATTTCTCATGGGAATAAATAATTTTTATAATATTATAAGCTGGTTATAAAATTTCATTTTTAGCCTACTTTCGGATGGAAAAATAGGCTTACGAAATCACCCGAATGTCTTGTCTGAAATGTATGTCCCCTCCTAATAACTTTTAAACCCGACAACCAAATTTCACCAAACTAGGCCCATGTATATTATTTAGTAATGCGACGGGGATTTATAGTTTTCAATCACTCCGGGTGCCTGTTTTCTAAATGGTGGCAATTTGTAAACATTATGGCACTATGTTATAAATCGGGAATCAATTACGTGATTTAAACCAAATTTGTTACATTATCAGAGCATGACATAAGCATTTAATTTAGAAACGGCGTGCCCCAAACCAACCAATGTATATTATTTCTTTATTTTTCACATAATTCAGGTGGATATAATTTAATAAGTTATGCAGCTGGTCAGAGAAATTTAAACTCCTTGAAGAACTGTAAGTATGAAAACATCGTGGAAACAGTTATACAGGACTAAATTAATCGTTATTAAGCAAGGATGAGCTGCAGGGCAAGTTATTTTAACAAATGGTGACAGAGCAACAGCGCACTGATGTAAAATAAAAAAATTGTGATATCACTGTGTTGGGGACATGACCGTTTGTTTTGCGTGAATACCTCTACGTTGACGAGCTCGGACGCCTTGATGTTTTTTTTACGTTCCCGGCACAGCTCCACTCGAACATATGAAGTTTTATGGGTATCACTGAATTACTTTTGAGATGCTCTTTCCAACTGTGTACGATTTCTGTATTTCGACTTGGCTTTGTGATGAATATAAACCGAAATTCTGTAAAGTTGTTTAATTTTTTAAATTTAACTCATACAATTTTACCATAACCACGCCACACAAATTCTTTTATACACACGATCGATTGATCTGGACGAGAGATGTCGATTAAAACTTAAACGAGCGTCGTAGCTTCTTCTATTCAAAAGTTATACTACGCGGAAGTTATGAGACGCGGCGAAATGAACTCATTGCCCCCCCCCCCCCCCCCCAACTCTCACTCCCATGTAACAAGCAATGCTTCGCAGTCCTCACTTAAAGTAACATATTCTTTGATCCTTTGGCAATCAAGTGATGTAATTAAATTTTTGATGTAAACCATAGATTCGGAGCTGCAATGCCAAACTGTATCCCCCGATTTTGTTATCATAGGATTTTCTGGATTGCCTCCCGCAATGGTCGTAAATTTAAATACGTATTCACGTCAAAATAATTGGCAATGCAGGCGGCCACTGGACGTTGCATAGAGTAAAAAAGAGCTCGAGGAGTATTGTCCTACAGTGTATTACACCGCACCGAAGGTGTTCCTGAAGTTCGTGGGAAGGTCACGCGTGCTGGAGGAGGCACCACATGCTTTTCAATTGGCGATATGTCCAGAGATCTAGCAGACTAGGGTATGACGTCTAGATCATAGTGTCCATACATCTCACAGGCTGGGGCATGGTGTCCGTACATCTAGCAGGCTGGGGTATGATGTCCGTACATATCACAGGCTGGAGCATGGTGTCCATGTATCTCACAGGCTGGGGCATGTTGTCCATAAATCTCGCAGGCTGGGGCATAGTGTCCGTACATCTTACAGGCTGGAGCATGGTATTCGTATATCTCGCAGATTGGAGCATGATGTCCGTACATCTCACAGGTTGGGATATGATGTCCGTAGATCTCATAGGCTGGGGCAGTGTTTCCATAAATCGCACAGGCTGGGGCATGGTGTCCGTACATCTCGCAGGCGGGGATATGGTATCCGTACATCTTACAGGCTGGAGCATGGTGTCGTTACATCTTGCAGGTTGGGGAATGGTGTGCATATATATCGCAGGCTGAGGTATGGTATCCATACATCTTGCAGGCTAGAGCATGGCGTCGTTACATCTCGCAGGCTGGGGCATGGTGTGCATATACCTCGCAGGCTGGGGTATGGTGTCCATACTTTTCGCAGACTGGGGCATAGTGTCCGTACATCGTACAGGCTGGGCTAAGATGTCCGTATATCTCACAGGCAGCGGTATGGTGTCCATATATCTCGCAGACTGGGGCATGGTGTCCGTGCATCTTACAGGCTGGTGCATGGTGTCCGTATATCTTGCAGGCTGGGGTAAGATGTCCGTACTTCTTACAGGCTGGGTGTATGTTGTCAATACATCTCGCGGGTTGGGACATGATGTCCGTACATCTCGCAGGCTAAGGTAAGATGTCCGTAGATTTCACAGTCTAGACTAAGGTATTCGTAAATCTCCATGGTTGGGAAATGGTGTCAATACATTTTATAGACTGGATATGGTGTTTGTACATCTCACAGGCTGGGGTATGGCGTCTGTACATCTCACAGGCTGGAATATGGTGTCCATACATCTTACTGTCTGGATCATGATTTCTTATATCTCGCAGGCTGGTGTAACACGTCCGTACATTTCACAGGTTAGGGTATGTTGTCCATACATCTCGCAGCCTGGGGCATTGTGTCCGTACAGCTTACAGGCTGGATCATGGTGTCTGGAAATCTCGCAGGCTGGGGTATGATGTCCGTACATTCACAAGCTGGGGTATTGTGTACATACATCTCGCAGGCTGGGAAATGGTGTCCATATATCTCACAGCCTGCGGTATGGTGTCCATACGTCCCACAGGCTGCGGTATGGTGTCTATACATCTCGCAGGCTGGTATATAGTATCCATACATCTCGCAGACAGGGGCTTGGTGTGCGTACATCTCACAGGCTGAGGCATGGTGTCCATACATCTTGCAGGCTGGGGTAGGATGTCCGTACATCTCACAGGCTGGGGATATGATGCCCATACATCTCGTTGGCTGGGGTATGTTTTTCATGCAACTTGCAAGCTGGGGCATGGTGTCCATATAACTTACAGGTTGGAGCATGGTGTCCGTACTTATCGCAGGCTGGGGTATGACGTATCTCGAAGTCAGGGGCTTGGTAACCGCAAATCTCACAGGTTGGATCATGGTTCCCGTACATCGTACAGACTGGGATAGGGTATTTCTGTTCATTTACAGCCTGGAGCATGGTGTCCCTATATCTCACAGGCTGGGGTATAATGTCCATGCATCCCACATGTTGGGGTATGTTGTTCTACATCTCGCAGGCTAGGGCATGGTGTGCATATACATCGCATACTGGGTTTATGGTGTGCATATATCTCGCAGGCTGGGGTATGGTGTCCATACTTTTCGAAGACTGGGGCATAGTGTCCGTAATTCTTATAGGCTGGGGTAAGATATTCGAAGATCTCATAGGCTAGGGTATGGTGTCCATATATCTCGCAGACTGGGGCATGGAGTCCGTATATCTTACAGGCTGGTGCATCGTGTCCGTATATCTTGTAGGCTGGGGTAAGATGTCCGTACTTCTCACAGGCTGGGGTATAGTGTCCATATATCACGCAGGCTGGGGCATGGTGTGCATATCTCTCGCAAGCTGAGGAATGGTGTCCGTACATCTTTCAGGCTAGAGCATGGTGTCCGTAAATCTCGAAGTTTGGGATAAGATGTCCGTACATATCACAGGCTGGGGTATGTTGTCCGTACATCTCGCAGGCTGGGACATAGTGTCCGTAAATTTACAGGCTGGGACATAGTGTCCGTAAATTTACAGGCTGGGACATAGTGTCCGTAAATTTACGGGCTGGAGCATAATATTCTTATGTCTCGCAGGTTGGGATTTGGTATCCGTACATCTCACAGACTGGGTTTATGTTGTACATACATCTCGCATTCTGGGGCATTGTGTGTATATATTTCGCAGGCTGGGGCATGGTTTCCGTACATCTTACAGGCTAGATAATGGTGTCAGTACATCTCGCAGGCTGGGGTATATTGTCCATACATCTCTCAGGTTGGGGCATGGTGTCTATACATGTCACAGGCTGGGGTATTTTTTCCGTACATCCTACATGCTGGGGAAGGGTGTCTGTATATCTCGCAGGCTGGAGTATGTCAGTACTTGTCACAAGCTGGGTTAACGTGTCCATACATCTTGCAGGCTGGGGTATGGTGTACATATATCTCGCAGTCTGTGGTACGGTGTCAGTTTATCTTAGTCTAGAGAATGGTGTCCGTAAATCTCTCATTATGGGGTAAGATGTCCGTACATCTCACAGGCTGGGGTATGTTGTCCGTACATCTCGCAGGCTGGTGCATGGCGTTTCCGTTCATTTACAGGCTGGAGCATGGTGTCCCTATATCTCGCAGGCTGTTGTATAATGTCCATACATCTCACAGGTTGGATATGTTGTCCATACATCTCGCAGGGTGGGGCATGGTTTCCGTACATCTTACAGGCTAGAGCATAGTATCGGTACATCTCGCAGGCTGGGGCATGGTGTCCATGTATCTCGCAGGCTGGGGCATGGTGTACATATATTTCGCAAGCTATGGTATCGTGTCTATACATCTTTCAGAATAGAGCATGAATCTCGAAGTTTGGAAAAGATGACCGTACATCTCACAGGCTGGTGTATAGTGTCCGTAAAACTCGCAGGCTGGGGCATGGTGTGCATATATCTCACAAGCTGGGTTTTGGTGTCCATACATTTTGCAGACTGGGGCATGGTGTCCGTAAATCGTACAGCCTGGGATAAGATGTCCGTGCATTTCTCAGACTAGGGTTTGTTGTCCGTACATCTCGAAGGCTGGGTCTTGGTGTCCGTATATTTACAGGCTGGAGCCTGTTGCTCCTATATCTCGTATGCTGGCGTATAATGTCAATACATCTTACAGTCTGGGGGAATGTTGTCCGTATATCTTGTAGGCTTGGGCATGGTGTGCATATATCTCGCAAGCTGGGGCGTGGTTTTCGTACATCTTATATGCTAGAGCATGGTATCCGTCAATTTCGAAGTTGTGGGTAATATGTCCGTACACCTCACAGGCTGTGGTATGGTGTCCATACATCTCGCAGGCTGGGGCAGGTTTTCCGTACATCTTACAGGCTAGAGTATGGTGTCCGTACATCTCGCAGGCTGGTGCATGTTGTGCATATATCTCACCGACTGGGGCATGGTGTCCATACATCCTACAGGATGGGGTAAGATGTCCTTACATTTCACAGTTTGGAGTATGTTGTCCGTAGATCTTGCTGGCTGGGACATGGTGTCTGTACATTTACAGGCTGTAGCATGGTGTCCCTATATCTCTCAGGCTGGGGTGTAATGTCCGTAGATCTCACAGGCTGGGGTATGTTGTCCATACATCTCGCAGGCTGCGGCATTTTGTGCATATATCTCGCAGGTTGGGGCATGGTTTCCGTACAGCTTACAGGCTAGGGCATGGTGTCGGTACATCTCGCAGGCTGGGGCATGCTGTGCATATATCGCACAGGTTAGGGTATGGTGTGCATATATATATCACAGGCTGGGGTATTGTGTCCATATTTTTGTAGAATGGGAAATGGTTTCCGTACATTTTACAGTTTGTGGTAAGATGTCCGTAGATCTCATAGGCTGGGATATGGTGTCCATACATCTTGCAGGCTAGGGCATGGTGTCCGTACATATCACAGGCTGGAACATGGAGTCAGTATATCTTGCAGGCTGGGGTATGATGTCCGTACATCTCACAGGCTGGGGTATGGTGTCCATATATCGTGCACACGGGGGCATGATGCGCATATATATTTCACAGGCTGGGTATGGTTTCCATACTTTTCGCAGACTGGGGCATGGTGTCCGTACATCTTACAGTCTGGGGTAAGATGTCCGTAGATCTCACAGGCTAAGGTAAGGTGTCCATACATCTCGCGGGTTGGGTTATGTTGTCCGTACATCTTACAGGCTGGACTAACATGTCCGTATATCTCGCAGGCTGGTGTATGATGTGCGTATATCTCACAGACTCGGGTATGTTGTCCTTACATCTTGCAGGCTGGGGCATGTTGTGCATATATCTCACAAGCTGGGGAAAATTGTCCATACATCTTACAGGCTAGAGCATGGTGTCCGTAAATCTGAAAGGTTGGGTTAAGATGTCCGTACATCTCACAGGCCGGGGTATGCTGTCCGTACATCTCACAGGCTGCGATATGTTGTCCGTTCCGTAGATCTCGCTGGCTGTGGTATTATGTTCGTACATCCCGCAGGCTGGGGTATGATGTCCGCACATCTCACAGACTGGGGTATGATGTCCGTACATCTCACAGGCTGGGGTATGATCTCCGTAAATTTCACAGGCTCGGGCATGGTGTCCATACATCTCTCAAGCTGGGGTATTGTGTCCGTACATCTCACTGGCTGGGGTTTGGTGTCCGTACATCTCACACACTATATTATGGTGACCATTCATCTCGCAGGCTGTGCATGGTGTCCATTACATCGCACAGGCTGGGGCATGGTGTCCATACGTAGTGCAGGCTGGGGTGTGGTGTTCGTACATCTCATATGCTAGATTATGATGTCCATACATCTTGCAGGCTGGGGTAAGTTTCTGTACATCTCGCTGGCTGGGGCATTGTTTCCGTACATCTCGCAGGCTGGAATATTGTGTCCTTACATCGGGCAGACTAGGGTATGGTATCTATACATCGTAGGGTGCGCTGGCCGCGGTATGCTTACGCGATTTACAGCGTTGTTGAATGCTGTCAGTTGTACGCCGTGAAAATGGCGAGAAATGGGAGCGTACGGCTTCGCAATGGATCGGCGGCCAGACATCGGACCGTTTATAAATAACGTGATTTGTTAATGTAGTTGTAACTATTAGCAACCCGTACAATAACTTCAGTTGTAGAAGTATAGAGTGGATTGAAGTGAATATGCACCTGATATTGATTCTTATCTTCGCGTCGTCAGGTCCGTATACGATCATCGTCAACACTCAAGTTAAGCGTGATTCACGAGGAAGACAATGCGACACCATTAGGGCATCGTCTCCCGACTTTCAGAGAACAACTGTTGCAGATTTGCTGCACGCGGGGCATGACCTGTTTTCCGAATCCAACCCAGCACAACCAACATCCTCTGGACTACAGGCCTGCTTTCAAGTTCGTGATGGTATCAGGAGTCGTCTTTCTCCTGATGCTCTAAGTCTTCAATACGCAATGCTGCAGTCACTTCCTGCTGTATTTTATATTTGAATTTCTATCATTAACTTTATAATTAACTTTTGCGGAATTGCTAATCCACTTTGCGTTAAATTTAAATATCTGTAGCGATTAGAATTTACAAATAGTAGGCAAAAAATACTTTAATTAGAGCTTCATTTTTTATACCTAGTGATCTCTTGATATTGCTTCTGGTCAGCTGAAAATCATAAAAACGCTATTAGCTTACAGACTAAATTAAAGCTGACAATAATGTTTAAAATGTCAATTTGATATACATTAGTATCTGAGATACATTTTCATTGTTTTTGGTAAGAAGTTGAATATAATCTTTGCTTAACTTATTGGCTTACAAAATTTCACATTTGATGATGTTATGTAGCTATAAGATTCACATTTAAATATGCCATAGTTTATTTTCAATTGGTATAGGCACAGCTATTTACAACGAGACAACTAAGGAGGGAGGCCACCCAACTTGGTAATATTCAGACAAAAGTAAACCAAATTAATTTCTCCGATGAATCGTAAATATTTTTTTTGTTCAATATTTTTAGGGCATGACAAATGCATTTTATGCCCCAAACCATTTTGCACATAATTTTTACAGTGATTATTTATATTATATCATGTTAATTAAGAGACTCGTTCGCCGTGGATTCGATTTTTCAGTGAGTGAATATTTTGAAAATTTCACTTCACTCCTTTTTCATAAAACTTGACTAATGAAGTGCCTCAATTCAGTATATACTCTCACTCTACGACAATTTTAATGCACATATCCTGATAAACCGCAATGATCGTAATTAATAAATAATTAATCTTAGGGGCGGAGTCAACCATTAATTTATCCGGGTGTTACTTATCAACGCCCTCGTTTTATATTGGGAGGCAGAGTCAAGAATCGGGGTTTACAGTAAACTAAAGCTATTTCTAAACAAGTAAACGACACACCAATTCATGCCTTCACCAGGATTCGAATCTGGAACTCCTTGCATCGTAGGTTTATGCCATCTGAATAATGGCGTTCTGGAGATCGTCTGTCAATCAATTGTGGTGTAGACCTCGCATAACACTTAAGAGAACAAACGTTACTCACCAATATGCTTACAATTTGTAAGAAAAGTCAACAAAATCAACTACTACCATTATGGCAACTTCTGTATATTTAGTACCTGGCTAATTAAATTTAATTTTAACAGGTTTGCGTGACATCACAGGGAAATGAACATACGGAATGAGTGTATATAAATGTATATACATACAAGTACATACATATGTGTATACATACAAGTACATACATATGTGTATACATATACATACAACTACACCCCTACACATATGTATATACATTCAAGTATACACATACACATATGTAAATATGTACATACAAGCACACACATACACATATGTATATGCATATAAATCCACACATAAACATATGTATATACATACAATTACACACAAACATATGTATATACATACAAGTACATGCATACGCATATGTATATACATACAAGTACACACATATGCATATGTATATACATACAAGTACACACATAATCATATATATGCATACAAGTCCACACATAAACATATGTATATACATACAATTACACACAAACATATGTATATACATACAAGTACATTCATACGTATATGTATTTACATACGCGTACGCACATACACATATGTATATACATACAAGCACACCCATACACTTATACACATACATACAAGTAAGCACATACGCATATGTATATACATACAAGTACATATAAACTATTTACACATATTTATTTATATTTACACTTCATTTATTTTTTACACTTTATTTATATTTATACTTACTATTTACACATATTTATAAACATATACATAATGCATACTTATTCGCTCATTAAAATATATATTCGTACATACACATGCAGACATATATAGATACAAAATATTTTCTGATTTTTCTCTTGCAAATAAAACCTAGTTGATTTTTTCCGGGCCGAAAATTGGAATAAGAATAAAAATTGACAAATTAACCATAACATGCTGAATAACCTTCAATAAATTCGATATTATAAAGAAAGGCAAGTAATCGACTGGCATTTGCATTCACCTGGTTGTCTACCTGGGATATATGTCCACCCTTATAACTTTTAAACCCGACAATCGAATTTAACCAACTAGATGCACATTTAGTTTTTAACAAGGACATAAGACTTATAGTTTTCAATCACGTAGGGTACATATTTTAAAAATGACGGTGATTTTGAAATAAAGGCCACGGTGTTATATTTTGGGAATCAATTATTCAATTTAAACCAAATTTGGAACATTGACAGTGTATTATATAAGCATAGCATTTAGAAAGTGGCAATGAAAAAATTACGCTTTTTCATTATACCTCGAGAACCATTTAACCAATGTAAACCAAATTTGTTACGTTAACAGTGCATTATATAGATGAATATTGATAATGCTATTAATCGGCCATTTTGGAAGATAGCGTAAGAATAAATACAAAGCTTTTATGTTATATCTCGTTAACTATGCAACCGATTCCTGCCAAATTTAGCATATAAGACCAGGTTCGTAGAAGCAATTTTAATGTGTAAGGCACTTATTTTTTAAATGGTGGCTTTATAAATATCGCATGCTGGCAGTATATATTACAATCATAAAATTTGTCTACCCAGAGCCTGTTTTGTTCCTTATTTTTAAGATAGTACCACACGAATAAGTAAAGTTTGCTCCTATTTTTTCGGCAAACAATCAACCAATTCCTTCCAAATTTGGCAAGCAAGTAATACTGTGTGGTAAGCCGTATAAATTGGTAGGCTATGTTTTAAGTAGATCAGGTGCTTATTTTTAGAATAGCACCCTTGTAAACATTTTAGCATAACATGCTATATCTACGAAACAATGTCACCAATTTTAACCTAACTGTTTATGCTGACAGTATCTATGCAATCATAAAACGAGTGAGTACATAAACTCATGTAGTCCCCATTTTGGAAGATAGCACCATATGAAAAACAAACTTTTCGTGCCGTATCTCGGAAACTATTAACTGATATCCACCGAATTCAGGCGACAAGTTATACTTCTGTAGTCCATCTAAATTTATATGACTTAAGGAGGTAGTCACATATTTTGAAGACCACAGCAATGTAAATATATTATATCAGTACATCACATGGCACAAGCAATTTAAACCGACTTAATATGTTACAGTGTCTATGAATATAATATGGCAATAAATTTCCGTTTTATTCTCCAGTTATGAAGATACCACAACATGAGAAAATTGAGACTTTTTTTTTCATATGTCCAAGACTAATCAACAGATTCCCTCCGAACTTTTAATGATATTAGCGCTACAGTGGGTCATGTTTAAAGTGTGTCTAGCTTTATTTGTATTATGGCTGCATCATAGGTATATATATATATATATATATATATATATATATATATATATATATATATATATATATATATATATATATAATCTAAATAAGTTGATCATTTATATTAAACCATTCAACTAATTTCAATTTAACTTTGTATAGGATTACTGAGAATACCCATTAGAGGCATCAAATATGCTCATAGAGATCATCGCATTTCTGTAAGAAAGAGCCAGATAATAAAAATTATAATTTCTGGCATATCTTGGAAACCAATCATCTAATAATCACCAAATTATTCATACTAGAAGTACTAGAGTGGGCCTGTAAACTTACATTATTCATGTTGGTAAATTATCATTTCTGACATATCTTGGAAACCAATCATCTAACACACACCAAATTATTCATACTAGTAGTACTAGAGTGGGCCTGTAAACTTACATAATTCAAGTTGGTAATTTATCATTTCTGACATATCGTGGAAACCAATCATCTAATAATCACCAAATTATTCATACTAGTAGTACTAGAGTGGGCCTGTAAACTTACATATTTCAAGTCGGTAATTTATCATTTCTGACATATCTTGGAAACCAATCATCTAATAATCACCAAATTATTCATACTAGTAGTACTAGATTGGGCCTGTAAACTTACATAATTCAAGTTGGTAATTTATCATTTCTGACATATCTTGGAAATCAATCATTTAATAATCACAAAATTATTCATACTAGTATTACTAGAGTGGGCCTGTAAACTTACATAATTCAAGTTGGTAATTTATCATTTCTGACATCTTGGAAACCAATCATCTAATAATCACATATTATTCATACATGTAGTACTAGAGTGGGCCTGTAAACTTACATAATTCAAGTTTGTAATTTATCATTTCTGACATGTCTTGGAAACCAATCATCTAAAAATAACCAAATTATTCATACTAGAAGTACAAGAGGGGGCCTGTAAACTTACATAATTCAAGTTGGTAATTTATCATTTAT
The DNA here is from genome assembly GCA_029891345.1 of Dryococelus australis. Taxonomy (NCBI): domain Eukaryota; kingdom Metazoa; phylum Arthropoda; class Insecta; order Phasmatodea; family Phasmatidae; genus Dryococelus; species Dryococelus australis. Next base: position 133,234,403 of record CM056993.1, read on the forward strand.
GACATATCTTGGAATCCAATCTTTAATAATCACCAAATTATTCATACTAGTTGTACTAGAATGGGTCTGAAAACCTACATAATTCAAGTTGGTAATTTATCATTTCTGACATATCTTGGAAACCAATCATCTAACACACACCAAATTATTCATACTAGTAGTACTAGAGTGGGGCTGTAAACTTACATAATTCAAGTTGGTAATTTATCATTTCTGACATATCTTGGAAACCAATCATCTAATACACAACAAATTATTCATACTAGTAGTACTAGAGTGTGCCTGTAAACTTACATAATTCAAGTTGGTAATTTATAATTTCTGACATATCTTGGAAACCAATCATCTAATAATCACGATATTATTCATACTAGTAGTACAAGAGTGGGCCTGTAATCTTACATAATTCAAGTTGGTAATTTATCATTTCTGACATATATTGGAATCCAATCATCTAATAATCACAAAATTATTCATACTAGTAGTACTAGAGTGGGCCTGTAAACTTACATAATTCAAGTGGGTAATTTATCATTTCTGACATATCTTGGAAACCAATCATTTAATAATAACCAAATTATTCTTACTAGTAGTACTAGAGTGGGCCTGAAAACTTACATAATTCAAGTTGGTAATTTATCATTTCTGACATATCTTGGAAATCAATAATCTAATAATCACAAAATTATTCATACTAGTAGTACTAGGGTGGACTGTAAACTTAAATAATTCAAGTTGGTAATTTATCAATTCTGACATATCTTGGAAACCAATCATCCAATACAACCCAATTATTCATACTAGTAGTACTAGAGTGGGCCTGTAAACATACATAATTCAAGTTGGTAATTTATCATTTCTGACATATCTTGGAAACCAATCATCTAATAATCACGAAATTATTCATACTAGTAGTACTAGAGTGGGGCTGTAAACTTACATATTTCAAGTTGATAATTTTTCATTTCTGACAATTCTTGGAAACCAATCATCCAATACAACCCAATTATTCATACTAGTAGTACTAGAGTGGGCCTGTAAACTAACATAATTCAAGTTGGTAATTTATCATTTCTGACATATCTTGGAAACCAAACATCTAACAATCACCAAATTATTCATACTTGTAGTACTAGATGGGCCTGTAACTTACATAATTCAAGTTGGTAATTTATCATTTCCGACATATCTTGGTAACCAATCATCAAATACACACCAAATTATTCATACTAGTAGTACTAGAGTGGGCCTGTAAACTTACATAATTTAAGTTGGTAATTTATCTTTTCTGACGTATCTTGGAAACCAATCAAGTAATACACGCAAAATTATTCATACTATATTACTGGAGACGCCCTGTAAACTTACATAATTCAAGTTGGTAATTTATCATTTCTGTCATAGCTTGGTAACCAATAATCAAATACACACCAAATTATTCATACTAGTAGTACTAGAGTGGGCCTGTAAACTTACATCATTCAAGTTGGAAATTTATCATTTCTGACATATCTTGGAAACCAATCATCTAATGAGCACCAAATTATTCATACTATTAGTACAAGAGTGGGCCTGTTATCTTACACAATTCAAGTTGGTAATTTATCATTTATGACATATCTTTAAATCCAATCATTTAATAATCACCAAAATATTCATACCAGTTGTACTAGAGTGGGCCTGTAAACTTACATAATTCAAGTTGGTAATTTATGATTTCTGACATATCTTGGAAACCAATCATCTAATATTCACCATATTATTCATACTTGTAGTACTAGAGTGGGCCTGTAAACATACATATTTCAAGATGGTAATTTATCATTTCTGACATATCTTGGAAACCAATCATCTAATAATCACCAAATTATTCATACTAGTAGTATTAGAGTGGGCCTGTAAACTTACATAATTCAAGTTGGTAATTTATCATTTCTGACATATCTTGGAAACCAATCATCTAATACACAACAAATTATTCATACTAGTAGTACTAGAGTGGGCCTGTAAACTTACATAATTCAAGTTGGTAATTTATAATTTCTGATATATCTTGGAAACCAATCATCTAATAATCACGAATATATTCATACTAGTAGTACAAGAGTGGGCCTGTAATCTTACATAATTCAAGTTGGTAATTGATCATTTCTGACATATATTGGAATCCAATCATCTAATAATCACAAAATTATTCATACTAGTAGTACTAGAGTGGGCCTGTAAACTTACATAATTCAAGGGGGTAATTTATCATTTCTGACATATCTTGGAAACCAATCATTTAATAATAACCAAATTATTCTTACTAGTAGTACTAGAGTGGGCCTGTAAACTTACATAATTCAAGTCGGTAATTTTCATTTCTGACATATCATGGAAACCAATCATCTAATACACACCAAATTATTTATACTAGTTGTACTAGAGTGGGCCTGTAAATTTACATAATTCAAGTTGGTAATTTATTATTTCTGACATATCTTGGAAATCAATCATCTAATACACACAAAATTATTCATACTAGTAGTACTAGAGTGGGCCTGTAAACTTACATAAATCAAGTTGGTAATTTGTCATTTCAACATATCTAGGAGTGCAATCATCTAATAATCACCAAATTATTCATATTTTTAGTACTAGATTGGCCTGTAAATTTACATAATTCAAGTTGGTTTTTTACTCATTTCTGACATATCCTGAAACTAATCATCTAATAATCACCAAATTATTCATATTAGTAGTACTAGATTGGGCCTGTAAATTTACATAATTCAAGTTGGTAATTTACTCATTTCTGACATATCCTGAAACCAATCATCTAATAATCACCAAATTATTCATAGTAGTAGTACTAGAGTGGACTGGAAAACTTACATAATTCAAAATGGAAATGTCTCATTTCTGACATATCTTGGAAACCAATCATCTAATAATCACCAAAGTATTCATACTAGTAGTACTATAGTGGGCCTGTAAACTTACATAATTCAAGTTGGTAATTTATCATTTCTGACATATCTTGGAAACTAATCATTTAATAATCACCAAATTATTCATACTAGTAGTACTAGAATGGGCCTGCAAACTTACATAATTCAAGTTGGTAATTTATCATTTCTGACATATCTTGGAAACCAATCATCTAATACACATTAAAATATTATTCATACTAATAGTACTATAGTGGGCCTATAATCTTACATAATTCAAGTTGGTAATTTATCGTTTCAGTCATATCTTGGAAACCAATCATCTAATAATCACCAATATATTCATATTAGTAGTACTAGATTGGGCTTGTAAACTTACATAATTCAAGTTGGTAATTTATCATTTCTGACATATCTTGGAAACCAATCATCTAATACAACCCAATTATTCATACTAGTTGTACTAGAGTGGGCTTGTAAAGTTACATAATTGAAGTTGGTAATTTATCATTTATGACATATCTTGGAAACCAATCATTTAATAATCACCAAATTATTCATACTTGTTGAACTAGAGTGGGCCTGTAAACTTACATAATTCAAGTTGGTAATTTATCATTTCTGACATATCTTGGAAACCAATCTTCTAATACACACCCAACTATTCATACTAGTAGTACAAGAGTGGGCCTGTAAACTAACATAATTCAAGTTGGTAATTTATCATTTCTGACATATCTTGGAAACCAATCAATTAATAATCATCAAATTATTCATACTAGTAGTACTAGAGTGGGCATGTAAACTTACATAATTCAAGTTGGCAATTTATCATTTTTGACATATCTTGGTAACCAATCATCTAAAAATCACCAAATTATTCATACTATTGGTACTAGAGTGGGCCTGTAAACATACATACCTGATGTTGGTAATTTATCATTTATTACATATCTTGGAAACCAATCATTTAATAAACACCAAATTATTCATACTAGTTGAACTAGAGTGGGCCTGTAAACTTACATAATTCAAGTTGATAATTTTTCATTTCTGACATATCTTGAAACCAATCATCTAATAATCACCAAATTATTAATACTAGTAGTACTAGAGTGGGCCTGTAAACTTACATAATTCAAGTTGGGAATTTATCATTTCTGACATATCGTGGATACCATGCATCTAATAATCACCAAATTATTCCTACTAGTAGTACTAGAGTCGGCTTCTAAACTTACATAATTCAAGTTGGTAATTTATCATTTCTGACATATCGTGGATACCAAACATCTAATAATCACCAAATTATTCTATGTAGTACAATGGCCTGTAAACTTACATAATTCAAGTTGGTAAATTATCATTTCTGACATATCTTGGAAACCAATCATCTAATAATCCATATTATTATATTGTACTAGATGGCCTGTAAACTAACATAATTCAAGTGTAATTTATATTTATGACATATCTTGGAAACAATCATTAATAATCACAAATTATTCATACTAGTGTACTAGATGGGCCTGTAAACTACATAATTCAAGTTGGTAATTTATATTTTGACATATCTTGGAAACAATCATTAATAATCACAAATTATTCATACTAGTACAGAGTGGGCCTGTAAACTTACATAATTCAAGTTGGTAATTTATCATTTTGACATATCTTGGAAACCAATCATTAATAATCACCAAATTATTCCTACTAGTAGTACAAGTGGCCTGTAAACTTACATAATTCAAGTTGGTAATTTATCATTTTGACATATCTTGGAAACCAATCATCTAATAATCACAAATTATTCATATAGTATGTACTAGAGTGGGCCTGTAAACTTACATAATTCAAGTTGGTAATTTATCATTTCTGACATATCTTGGAAACAATCATCTAATAATCACCAAATTATTCATACTAGTAGTACTAGAGTGGGCCTGTAAACTACATAATTCAAGTTGGTAATTTATTATTTTGACATATCTTGGAAACCAATCATTAATAATCACCAAATTATTCATACTAGTAGTACTAGAGTGGGCCTGTAAACTTACATAATTCAAGTTGGTAATTTATCATTTCTGACATATCTTGGAAACCAATCATCTAATAATCACCAAATTATTCATACTAGTAGTACTAGAGTGGGCCTGTAAACTTACATAATTCAAGTTGGTAATTTATCATTTCATGACATATCTTGGAAACCAATCATAATATATCACCAAATTATTCATACTAGTAGTACTAGAGTGGGCCTGTAAACTTACATAATTCAAGTTGGTAATTTATCATTTCTGACATATCTTGGAAACCAATCATCTAATTAATCACCAAATTATTCATACTAGTAGTACTAGAGTGGGCTGTAAACTTACATAATTCAAGTTGGTAATTTATAATTTCTGACATATCTTGGAAACCAATCATCTAATACACCAAATTATACATACTATAGTACTAGAGTGGGCTGTAAACTTACATAATCAAGTTGGTAATTTATCATTTCTGACATATCTTGGAAACCAATCATCTAATAATCACCAAATTATTCATACTAGTAGTACTAGAGTGGGCCTGTAAACTTACATAATTCAAGTTGGTAATTTATCATTCTGACATATCTTGGAAACCAATCATCTAATAATCACCAAATTATTCATACTAGTAGTACTAGAAGTGGGCCTGTAAACTTACATAATTCAAGTTGGTAATTTATCATTCTGACATATCTTGGAAACCAATCATCTAATAATCACAATTTATTCATACTAGTAGTACTAGAGTGGGCCTGTAAACTTACATAATCAAGTTGGTAATTTATCATTTCTGACATATCTTGGAAACCAATCATCTAATAACACCAAATTACATTCTAATAGTACTAGAGAGGGCTGTAAACTTACATAATTCAAGTTGGTAATTTATCATTTCTGACATATCTTGGAAACCAATCATCTAATAATCACCAAATTATTCATACTAGTAGATACTAGAGTGGGCCTGTAAACTTACAATAATTCAAGTTGTTAATTTATCATTTCTGACATATCTTGAAACCAATCATCTAATAATCACCAAATTATTTAATACTAGTAGTACTAGAGTGGGCCTGTAAACTTACATAATTCAAGTTGGTAATTTATCATTTGACATATCTTGGATAACCATCATCTAATAATCACCAAATTATTCATACTAGTAGTACTAGAGTGGCTTGTAAACTTACATAATTCAAGTTGGTAATTTATCATTTTGACATATCTTGGAAACCAATCATTAATAATCACAAATTATTCATATATTGTAGTACTAGAGTGGGCCTGTAAACTTACATAATTCAAGTTGGTAATTTATCATTTCTGACATATCTTGAAACCTAATCATCTAATAATCACCAAATTATTCATACTAGTAGTACTAGAGTGGGCCTGTAAACTTACATAATTCAAGTTGTAATTTATCATTTATGACATATCTTGGAAACCAATCATTAATAACACCAAATTTTCATACTAGTAGTACTAGAGTGGGCCTGTAAACTTACATAATTCAAGTTGGTAATTTATCATTTCTGACATATCTTGAAACCTATCATCTAATAATCACCAAATTATTCATACTAGTAGTACTAGAGTGGCCTGTAAACTTACATAATTAAGTTGGTAATTTATATTTACAATTTTAACAATTCATATAATAATCATCAAATTTTCATACTAGTAGTACTAAGTGGGCCTGTAAATTCATAATTCAAGTTGGTAATTTATCATTTTGACATATCTTGAAACCAATCATCTAATAATACAAATTATTCATACTAGTATACTAGAGTGGGCCTGTAAACTTACATAATTACAAGTTGGTAATTTTTATAATTCATACATATCTTTGAAAGCCAATCACTCTTAATAATCACAAATTATTCATACTAGTTATACTAGTTGGGCCTGTACAACTTAATAATTCAAGTTTGATAATTGATATTTTGACATATCTTGAAACCATCATTAATAATCACCAAATTTTCATACTAGTAGTACTAGAATGGCCTGTTAAACTTACTAATTCGTTGGTAATTATTTTTCATATCTTGAAAATTAATCATCTAATTACTACAAATATTATACTGATACTAAATGGCAAACTCTAATTCGTTGGTATTATACATTTTGAATATCTGGAAACCATTCATCTATATCTAATTTCATACTAGTAGTACTAGAGTGGGCCTGCAAACTTACATAATTCAAGTTGGTAATTTTTTTTTATGTTGCAATACAAATTATTTATATAAGTTAGTAATATCTCTTTAATAATTTGACATATTTCATTAATTGTTTGATACATCAGTTATCCCTATACATAGCCCGTTTTATTATGTTTTGTTCGATAGCACAAAATGAGGAACTAAAGCTTTAATGCCATGTCTCGGGAACCGGACAATCTATTTCTACCAAATTCTGCACACAAGTTGTGTTACGGTAATCCATTTAAACTTAGTTTTTTTTAGTGACTCACGCACTTGTTTTCAAAAGGATGCCCTCTGTAATAATTGGAAGTTGATAATCCTAGCCTACCAAAATTTCAGACTGATTATAATGGAAGTTGATGTTCTGTATACTACCTCCGTGATGTAATTGATGTTCTGAACACCACCTCCGTGATTTAGTTGGTTGTGTGCCAGCTTACGGTACGAGTCCCAGGTAAGGCGCGTGTGTATTTGTAATTGCCTCACTAGTATTGCATTTGTTTCTGGTCGCATCTCTAATGTTATCGCTATCAACGCGACGTCAAAACCCACCTACCATCTAACCATTCAAATGTCAGATTTCAACTCAAAATCGTTATCCTTCTTTGGACCTGGTTGTAACTCGTATGATAGTTTAACATAAAATAAAATTACGCTGTCGAAATCCTGTGGAAGATCCGCCACGGAAATGACTAGCGCAAAAAACAGAGAATTAAACAATACCAAACTAATAGTAAAATTGATATAATGAACAATGAAATATTAAACTGTAGCGTACGACCAGGTATCCTGGCGTGTAGAAAATATTATGACAAAATAATCTCATAAACATAAAACCTGAGGAATGAAAACAACTATTTTCAAAACCAAACATATATTGACATTTAAAAATGCGTACAAATTAAAAATATGCAACGCACGTAAATGTTATAGGAGATTTTATTACTGTAAACGTTTGCACGCTATATTCATATTACATTTTTAACGGACCCACCACGGTATCGATTAAAGTTTTTTGTTTAATAACGGAAGTATACGAAGCGCGACTATGTAAGAAACTTGAAGAATGTTTCATTTTTTTTTATCACGGCTATATTCCGTTTTATGTAGTATTGTAACTTCATCGAAGTTGACAACTGTAAATGCTTGATTAAAATGAACTGAATAATTAGTTTTTATACCTACTGGTATTTTGGTTCTAGCAGTCTTAGGTGGGTTTAATAATGATTAAAACTATGTACGCATTGTCAGGGTCTAATAAAAATATACCTACATAACGCGTTTTTGAAACTATTTCATTAACGTACCCTTAAATGTAAACCTGTTCATTATTCGAAATCGTATCTTACTTAAATGTAATATGTTCGCCACACATTGATATTCTGTTTACGTAAATCTTTAGCTCCTGACATCTTACACGCAGTAGCACGTAAACCTAGCAGGCATCACTTATATTTTCGTGCGGTCGTTTTCTGCCGTTTCGAGAGAGAAAACAAAACAAAGAGGACTTCAGAGTTTCAGAGTTTGCATGTAGCTTCATGTGTGAAAATATTTTCGACTTTCGGCCTTATTCACTCGTCGGGGCTATAAAAATTTACTCAGAGCTAATAGTATGTAACAAACCAGTAGATTGTATTGCAGTCATTCAGTTCTGCAGCTGTCGCACCAGAGACGAGGGAGTAAACACCATCTGGACTCCGGCAGGGAGCGGCTAGGACCAGTCTTGTTGACGTCACACGCCACCCTCTGTTTTGAGAGCAGGCCTTAAGTTCAGAGTGTGTTGGCATAACCCGCGCTAACATTAACATTTCCACCATACTACAGTATGACCTAAAACTATCTAACCACAAGCAACCTAATCTAAACTAACCCAATGCAACCCAATACGAACCAACCCAACCGGTTTACTTGCAGCTCGATGTCAATGAACCAAACCAATTTATTCAGATTAACCAGTTAGTAGACTAGTGTGGACTGAAAGTAGTGGCGACACTTTCCGATTTGGAATGAAGAGGTCCTGTGTGAAAGAACTATGATGCACTTTCTCTCTCTCCCTTCTAGCAGTGGGCCTATTTCGCCAGCAAAAACCACCGTTCGTACTTTACTGTCTAAAACGCTGCATTACCATCAGGCGTCCAGTGGAAGTTGTTTTGTGACGCGATGCAACCTGTTTTGGAGATGAAGCATAGTCTTTAATTCCAGTGTAGCTCGAGCACAGATAATTTGAAAATTTCTTTATTGTTCAGAACAAAACTCGCATGGACGTTCAGTATTTGTTCAGCTAGTGTTTAACATGACCTCACAAGAACACGACAGCGCAGTAACAACGATATTGCTAATGATAGAATACCTTTTTTTTATAGCCACTCAAAGGGTCTTGATCGATTCTAAATCCTTTTATACGATAAAGAACATTGATTTGATTTGGTCAGTATCAGCTCGGCACTTGATTGGTTGATGACCGGCCTATAATGAACGCTGTGTAGTGCACGGTGTATGGAGCAATAAGACGATAGTGAGATCTAAAACACCAACACAACCAGTTTTCGTGCAGTAGTGGATATAATTTATCTCAAGTGCCAGTAAATGTGTGCAGACCTCAATGTGTTAAAATGCAGCTCTTAGCGTCGAGTCAACAGCAGCATTAAACTCAAGGAACTCATCATTTTTTAAAAGATTTCATTAAAATTTGGTTCTCTTACTACTCCTTCATTTGACAGCATATTCTTCAGAAAAGTCTAGAGAGAAGGTATTTGGGTGGTTCTTAACACTGAGGTCTTGAGAGCCGATGAGGGTGAAGCGAGGTGAGTGTGGAATAGCATCGGAAGGAAAGGGTGAGGGAAACGGGACATCCCCGAGAAAACAGCGACATCGTCCGGCACGATTCCCACATGCAAAAATCCTGGAGTGATCCAGCCGGAAATGAACCCTGTTCGGCTAGGTGGGAGGCAGTAGTCTAACCACTACACCACCACAGCCCCATTCTTCGGAAAACAATAACCCATCTTTATGTAGTATGATTTAAACGCGTTTGTTATCCAGATTACATACAATAATTCCAGAAATATAAGAGAAATTTTCAGAATTGAAAATAAATTCCGTACATATAACTAGATTAAATACAAAAATTCGGAACCCCAAGGGTAATAGAGTTTATTATTACTGGAAAATTATTATATGGCTTTAAATGTTATTTCGCATTTACTAAACACTTAGAGAATCCCCGATACATCAGGCTTGATGCTGGATAATTTCTCTGTCAGAGTAAATAAACCTCGTAGAAGTGAAAGGACACTTGATACGTGGGCCATTGTTGCCCTAGTCGCTTATTTACTTGCTATTCGACCGTTCAAAATATCCCCAGTATATTTCTTAAATGCCTCTAAATATAATTTTTGTATAATCAATTCCTATGCTATAGTTTTTCTCACAGTTAATTGAGTGTTTTGAAAGCCTTGTTTCCTTCTTCGTTCTGCCCACTGCGTGCACTTAATTTAAACGTTAACACTGGCGTCTACGTATACCGCGCGTCAGGTATCTGCGCGCTTGAGCCACATCACAATGAATGGAGACATCACTGAAGATGCCTAAAATCCATTTAAAAAGAGCGCAAGGGGCGGGAGTGTAACAGAACATATTAGAGTCTACGGCGTAGTTTAACGAAAAACAGAAAACATGGTCCACGTTGAATACTTTTCGCGCATACCCCTTCATGTTTTCAAATCCATCCACTACTGTCAACGAGTACGCCACGATTGCATCTGTTTTCACTATAAATGACTGCATATATTTACTACTATCCCATTGGTACTTTGAACTTGGAAAACTCATTTACCTTCGCAGCGCTAAACTTACTGGAGTTAATATCTTCCGATCAATTGGTAGGAAGACTTCCGCGCTATGTTCTGAGGTTACATACTCCTCCTCAATAACCCCTCCAAAGAGATAGTGGACGAGAGCAGGGCTGTTTTTAACCGCAGTACTCTCTGTTTCAGATATCTTGTTTACATTGTAAACGTTCGCTAAACGTTTATATAGTTTTGTTACAAAAAAGAATAAACAAAATGTCTAATAAACTAGACATTTAGGTACATTATCCCCGTGCGGAACGATGCTTTTTGCAAAAATAAATAAAACAAGGGGGACATGTGTGAGGTTGGGTTTAAAGGTGTTACATGCAAGCTGTCGTAAATCACACGTCATGGCTAGCCTTTCTGCGTTGGCTGCAGTTGAATGCTCTATTTGTTCCCAGAGAGCCCATTTTATTCAGAGTAGTAGACGTAGTAATTCTTTCCATAATTCGCTGCCATACATAACTGTTGAAATGGATAATTACTTATGTGCCACTGAAATGTTCACTGTATCTTATTTAAAATTCCAATTAGTTCGTAGTTGTAGTATATTATGTGTAAAGTATGGGTGCTAGAGATCCAATAGAATGAACAATCTGATTTTGAATAAATATGAAGGAACTCAATAGTGTGGGTGTAAAAGCAAACTTTGAAATGATCTACCTTAGCTTTACACACTCTGGAATTCACATTACACTCACAAGGTGGCACATGAAAACCCTCTGAGAGTGGTTAAAAATAAATCTACTGTCGAAACTACCAGCCAATAACACATCAACTGGCGGGGTAGTATTTAATCATTACCAAAAAAAAAATTGCCGTGTAAAACATAAATATTCAAGGTTCAGACACAAGAAATTATGCAGCGTAATTTTACTCCTAAACTCTGAGGAGAAAGTTAATAAGTTGGTTGAAATCTGGCAGCATAATAATGTGCTTTAAAAAACTGAATGGGTAATTTTAATTCTGTATCTACTGAAAAAAAGTCTCTCACACTTCAACTCAGTTCACATTATTAATATTTTTGCCTCGGCTTAGATCAGTTCAAAATTTTACCCGTTAGATCCACTATACATCTGCTTCTGAAGGATGTGGTGGCAAAATTTCAAGAAAATTTCAATAGAAGACAAGTTAATCAAAGTCAATAAAAAACATATCTGGAAGCAAGAATGAAATAAATGTTACTGCAATCGGCACGTGAAAGGAGTCGTTACTTAGCTGGCACGCTGCCTAGCAGCTATTCTGGAACAGGTGCATCTCATACACAAACACGCACGATAATAAACAGATATTTACACCAGGATACGCGCATGCAGCGTAACTAATAAATATCGGCATTTGCCAGCATACCTGTCACGACGTAAAAGAATATATACATATTTGAAATTCCCATGAATGAAAGTGTGTAGTGAAAATGACATAATGTGTGTGCGAACAACATCATTACCATACGTCATACTGCACATCAGTTAGTGGGTGTTTTTCTGCATTGGATGCAGTGAAATTCTTGGAGTATATTCAGTGAGCCCAAGCTGTTAATGATCTCCTCAGGGTAATGTACTGCATCATCCATTTTCTACCCCTTCGATAAATTAAGCTAATTATGGTATGATTTGTCGCATTGTTCACTTTACTCAATTATCGAAACATCTTTATTAGCAATATATTTTTAAGAATTTGTTGATTCACTTTAAAAAGATTGGTGAAACGATTTTTTGTCTTCTGAGCATATCTAGTATTCCCTTCACTGGAATATTATGAACAAAAGCTCCAAGGAATAAAATAACTAGAAAGGAGAGAGTTGCTACTACAAAATATCTACTTATCCTTAGCTCCCACCCTCCCTCGACACACCGACCAAGACAATACCCTGGCATGTCCCTTTCTCTGGATAGGACTTAGTCTTGTCCAGCGAATAACCCGATGACGACCTTGGCAGATGGAAACGGAACGAGAGCAAGGATGATGGTCAAACTACGGAATGGAAAGGACAGGACCACAATGAGGTCACCAGAAGAACGAATTGAATGGATGTGTGTATGTGTGAATGAGAATCGTAACGAAAGACTGCAGTGTGGTATGATTACGCCCTTTGCGCTCGTAGGCAAGGTGGCGGGAATGACTCTAGTTACCGATCATTCCCCAAAACTAATCCTTGCACAGTCGAATGCACTGGGCCGCGAAAGCAGTAAATGGGGTACCGTCATGCTTAATTTAATGTGAAAGAAGAAGCGCGGACGTAGTAGTTAGTTGTGTGAGTGAGTAGTTTACTGTACATTCTTTTTATTATTTCGGACAGCATGACGGTTTCAAAATTGCAAAGTCCCCGGTGTACCCTGAACACCAAAGAGCCTATTTAGCTTTTGCTCTGCGGAGTCACGATATCATTCACGTTAGTTACATCTTGTAATTGACTAGGGCCTCCCTCGCCAATAGCCTATATTTACTGTAACTCCATTCGATGACATCTCTAGCACAGTTCTTGTAGTTCCGGAGTGTCGTGTAGATCGCAGCAGTGAACAGAGCTATCTTTACGGTAAGTAATATGATTGCCACAGCCATGTCGTTGTTGGCGTAGTGTTTAATAGCATGGCTAAATATTCGTTACCGGCCACACATGTAAAGAATTTGTCAGCTGTTGTTTTTTCTATAAACATGGCAGAATGCCACAAGGGGTTCAATATCTAACTATACGAAAATTAACATACGAAAAAACTCATTTGAATGATGTAGTCTGCGGAAAATTAAAAGTTGCCACATACAGAGACAATTAAAATTATTTAGGTAACTGACTGTTACAACTTCCTACGAACAAAACGTTTGTGTCTTGGCTTCTGAACCCAGGACATTTTTGCGTAAAAAAAAAAAAATCTTAAATATTCAAAAATGTAATTGTTTCTAATTTTTAAAATGATTTTTCCACTAAATAATTTGACCTTGTCTGTAATATTACCAACGCAAATCCGCGGAAACAGAACTCGGCACATATCTAACACTCACCCTAAAGCGACTTTTCGTACACGACTGGAATACCCTCTGCTCTTGATCTTCCATGAGCTTGGTTCACTGCGGTATGCATCTTAAAATTAGTGAGATAAATCTTGTCACACTGCTATGGCTGGACCCTAGTTTTTTTAGATACGCTTTATTAAACTGTGAGCTACAAGCAGTTGTGTGACCGAGTCATGAACGACGACACAGTGCAAGGGCTTCGCGATAGAAGCTCGTGTTGTCTAGAAGACTGCCAAGAGTTAACCTGCTGCCAAAGTATTCCGCGAAATACTCGGCGGCTCAACGTATTGTTACGAAAGACTCCGTCATGCACATGTCTACACAACGAGCTGGTATCGAGGCCACAGCCGAGTTCACCAAACATCGAATCAAAACACAGAGTCGAAACTGCAATCTGTAAACTATCAAAAAATGCGCCGAGGACGACTGAAAATGTGGGGTCCGGCAAACCTAAGTACATACATTTCAGAGTAAGTAAAACAGTATTGTGGCAAACTCTACCCACAGTGCACGACGGAGACCAATCACAGTGAATTACGTTAACACACACGTTGTGGGGGCGAGAAGTGTGGACTGTGCCACGAGGTCCAGGGAGGACATAGTCGGCGGCTTGACAGCAGGCGGCGCGAACAGGGGTCCTGGCAGCAGCATGTGCAGGTGCGAGACCTGGTGAGTCCCGTGTATCATGATCTTACATAACTATCTCTGAACTACCTCTTACCATCATCCCTTCTATCCACTTGGTCATATTTATTGTAATATCAGTAAGTGTAATGAATTAATTATGCAGTAAAAAGCTCTAGCCATTCCTAAGGTAATTAGTCCTCCCTTTTAACTCAACCTATTTGTAATTCCCAACCTTCTATCCTTCTCGCACATGCTCAAACTTGACTTCATAGCAATATGAAGAACGAGAGCTCTTAGAATAATTTGCTAAATCGCACTCAGCGCGGAAGACTGGAATTCTTGGCGCATATGTAATTCTCTCTCTCAATTACACATTTGTGTACGTAAGATTCAATGCCAACATTTTTTTGTCCTAACATATTTGGGGAAATTCGTTTATTTATTTGGGGTCACTTCTTATGTACTATCGACACCTTACAAATTATATGTAAATTTTTGTGTGTATGTGTTATCTATGTTTGTAAGCATGTTGAAGATTTAAAGGGAAACTGCTAAAACCATAGGATATGGCTAACATATGGAACATACAGCAGTTAGTTATGTTAAGGTGGCCGCCTGGTTGAAGGAATTTTGCATATCTCAGGCCTAAAAGCATGGGAGACATGCGTTTCATCTCTCTCATCGCCTCTACACGTAAAGCACTGAACTTGCGTGCAGTCTTGCCGTCTATAACGCACCTCTATGAGACTTTCAGCGGAGACCCTACCATTCTATGATGTAATAATACAAATAATGGTTTGATGAGCTTCCCTATTCCTTTTTTAATGTTTTGTACCAATGTTCATGCTTAAAAAGACCTCGAAAACACCCGTTCGAGCCATTTTCACTACCACAAAAACATGCTTTAGAGAGAAATAGAGGAACTGAAGAACGTGTGCAGACGCGTAACGTTTCTTGAATGTTATTCGTAAACAGACCTCACTCAGACACGATGGGCGGTTTTTTAATAAAACTATTTCTGGTGGAGCTCTGCACATCGTCTGGTTTCCTACTCAGGCAGCCATCTTACCTTTTACCATAAAGACACTACGTATTCATACTACAGAAACGTTGTTTCGGGGTGTGTTACATTCACGTTTCCAAGCACTGATTTTACGGATGAAGAGAGCCTACAAATAGTTTATATTACTTTTTTATTTATAATACGTAAAGCTAGCGATTTTTTGCGAAAAAAATATGCGTGTACGGTAGACTTCAATACTATATGCACCCCCCAGCAGTTTGTCCATTGCCACTGGTTGTTATCTGCTTGAGAAGGCATTTTCACATTTTACCGGGCCACTCAGAATTCGACAACATCGGCGCGTCTCCTACGTGCGATCCGTGTGCAGACAGTCCCTGCAGTGTTTTGAAATGTAACTTATCTTGAGATTTTTTTTGCGAAATATCACTGCTCCTAATAATATGTTAGGAAGGATCTGATAAGACAGTGACTCGCGTGTATTAAAGCCAATTTGATTAGTAATATATATATATATATATAAAGCATCAATCTTGTGTTAGTGAACAGTGAAAAATGCAGTTATGTAATTGCAATGAATGTACGTACGTGCATATGTATCTGGGTTAACTTCAGAACCCTCGAACATCGTAAAAGTATGAAAAGTGCTCATGGCGTGGCAATATATTGACTCTCCCATCGGCAGTACAACTGTCAAAGCCACATGGTCAACAGTGATTTTAACATACCTACAATTCTGTATGAATAAAATACATCGACAAACGTGAATATATTCCAGTTGCATTATAACCTGGTTACATGACATGTGCAAAGTTCTCAAAACACCAACAAATTCCCCACCAAGGGGAACCTTGTACTTCGAGAGGTGTTACTATTAGTGATCGTGGAGCACCAGACCATACCATCACGGAAAACATAGGCAAAGAAAAAGTACAGTTGTGTTTATTGGGATTCTGAAAACGAGGAGGAGGAAGATGAGAATGAAAAAGGGTAGAGTGGAGAAGAACATACAACAAAATGGAGAAAAGCAGAAATGGGAGGCAATAAATTCCAGGAAAACACAAGTACCGAAGACAAAGAAGAATATGTCAAAAGTATATCAGATGAGGACAATGAAAAAATATCCCATTCAAGTCGGCCGTAACTACCAGGATTTAGTGATCTGTTCATTGCATTGGCCTAGTTCTCTTAGTGTGAGTGAGTCCTTTAAAAGAGGCCCCGTGTCTGTATTTCCTCATTACCTCGCTCCGTTACACACATGTCCCACGGGGCCCCTGTTAAAGGACTCAACCTGTATAAGAGAACAACTGATCTTTTTCTGTACAAATAGAAATTCCGGGATAAATTTCCCTGTAAATTATCCAGGCCAGAATTTTTCTCTGCATTATTTTATTTGCAAATTGGAAAACGGAGAGGAAGCTAAATACATTGGCTAATTTATCCCATTTATTCAGACAGCGTTTTCTGTTTTCGTTGCAAACTGTTTTGTAAGAAAACCCCATCTAAGCTGGCCTCAGGTGAATACAAAGGTTGGAGGCACTTAGGTGTGCGACTGAAAGAGCTGGCCTCAGGTGAATACAAAGGTTGGAGGCACTTAGGGGTGCGACTGAAAGAGCTGGCCTCAGGTGAATACAAAGGTTGGAGGCACTTAGGTGTGCGACTGAAAGAGCTGGCCTCAGGTGAATACAAAGGTTGGAGGCACTTAGGGGTGCGACTGAAAGAGCTGGCCTCAGGTGAATACAAAGGTTGGAGGCACTTAGGTGTGCGACTGAAAGAGCTGGCCTCAGGTGAATACAAAGGTTGGAGGCACTTAGGTGTGCGACTGAAAGAGCAAGAATGGTCATCAGAGTACTTAAGATATTTCGTGATTAGGAAGAAGCAGTAATAAGCCTGAAGACAGACAAGCCAACTGATGCTTTTCACCAGTAACTTATAAATCGAGAAATAAGTAACTGGAAATGTGTTTTAGAGATACCAATAATGGCCATATTTTTGTTTCTGGCCGAACACAACTTGCATTTAGAGGAAAATTTGAAAAACTGTTTTCTCCAAACAATGAAAAATTTCTCGGCTCCACTGAATTGCTGGGAATGTTTGATTAAGTTATGATAGAGAAGAGCCTCAGACCGTTATGCCAGCAAGATGATCCAAAAGAAGCTCATAAATATGTTTGCCAAATAAGTACCCAACACAATCATTTCAGACGTAAAGAAAGCTCGATATTTTTCTGTTATTGTAAATAGTACCCCTGATGTTAGCCGCTCTGAAAAAAAAAAATCCATCATTTTAGGGTTTGCTGATATTTCATCAAACTTTATTTGTGAAAAGGAACATTTCATTGGCTTCAAGAAAGCTATGAGTACTACTGGTGAAGACCTCTCACAGACAGAGCATGACCAAACATTGGATGATATGCATGTGTAAGGCTACCACAATACAACGAATATGGAAGGGTTGAACACGAGTGTTCAGGTTGTCAACTCAAGTGGTACATCTGTCCCGTGTGGCTGACGGTAATTAAATCCGGTAGAAACAAGAGCAGTCATTACACTGTCTGGAGTTCTCAATAGAATTTATATTCTGTTTGCTGCTTCTTTTCAATATTGTAGCGTTCTGCGAAAGCATGGTTCAAAGTTCACCGTTACACCACTCAGTGAAACCAGTGTTAGAACTGTCAGATTTTAATCAAAAGGAATTAGGTAAACTTTGGAAGAAATTTCAGAAACGACTGCAGATAATTCTGGTTTGCACCATGAAGCCTTGTCTGGTTGAAATTATATTGGATTTTAAATGTCTCAACTAGCTCTGAGTCTGGTATGATATTATTTCTAGGATACAGCACTGCAAAGCAGAATGCAGAGGATGTGGCACAAATTCTGGACACTTAACCAGTATTCTTAGAGAACAGGTGAGTTGTAAGAAAGAAGAAAATGCTTGAATATTAGGTGCCTGTTGAGGGAATGCAACAAATTGCAGAAGACATATATCGGATTTTCTCTGCCCAACTATACATAAAATCCTAGCTTCAGTTAAAGAATGCTTCCAGCACTTCAGTGATTATAAAGTTGTAGGGGGATTTATTTACAATTTAGAAAATCTACCTCTACATCTTCATCTTCATGAAGCTCTGCCGGAGGGTGACAATGCTGCAATGCTGCAATGCTGACATAACCGAGCAGAGTTGGAGGACTAATTGTTAAACTTTAAGTTTGCCATTCCTTCAGGACAACTTTCACCTATGCAGTTTTTTAGTTCATAATTGGCAACGATCTCCACGACATCTTCTCCTATATGTGAATCGCTCTTAGAATGTTTTGACAATCCCTATAAATGTGACGATCGCCGAAAGGAGCTTTTCAAAATTGAAACCATTCAAGATGTACTAGCTAATCTTCGTATAGAAAATTCCATCACCCACACATTAAAATATTCATAATTATTTCAAAAATTTGTTGAGGCAAAGGATCACAAGGTAGCATTCTGTTGAGATACATAAATATTACATTTCTTGTTATGTTACTTATGCAAGTGGAGCTTTAATTTGACTGTATTTGAATGCTGTGTTACATTTATTCGTTTTGCTTGTGGAGTAAATGTTTTTCCATGATTACTATTTATTCAGAGTGAATTTTATTAAAAAAAAAAAAATGGTACATGAAGTTAATGTAATGTGTGTAAGTGGCTTCAGCTTACGACTTTACACTTCTGTTAATATTGATTTTGTAACTGGACGTTAAGTAACTCCTTAATTCTTTTTAATTTTTAAAACATTGTTGGATAGCAAGTTTTAATGCCTCTTTTTATTCGTTAACCGAAATGAATGTGACCTTTGAGGATAGTTTTGTGTTTCAGTAAGAGAAAATAATACTGGATCACGGAAATAAATAAGTTAAGAACCAATATTCGAAAGTAGAAAAGGAATATTCGAAAAAAAAAATCAGTGAAATTGGTACATTTTCCATTTTGTTCGTATTACTAGTTATTTCCAGGAGTAAAACATGAACTTAAAATTTCACGAAGTAACATTTTAAAAATTAGTCAGAATGCCGAGTGTCCTTTGCTTCGTAATATTTAACATCACGTTCGCCCATCTTTCACACTTTAAGAAGACTGTGTTTGGGAGGGGAGGGAGGAGAGGCGCGCGCCACTTCACCTAAAAGCGGCCATGATAACCATGTTTAAACAACGCCATTATTGTAAATCACACCCGTGCGAAGCCGGGATGAGCCGCTAGTTAATCTGTAAAACAACGTGGACACCGCCCTTTTGATTGCTAAAAAAAATTTGATTAAGGTCATGCAGAGGTATAGTTTTAGTTTCGAAATACGCGTCCCGAAACAACTTAAATAAGATAAAAACTAGCAATTCCAACATGTCGTGTGATGCCGAGCCTTAAGGGGAATGGTCCACGAAAACAGCATATTAACGCGAATTTCGATAAATGTCGTTTTTCAAGGGGTTTAACGAAATTTTTTGTTCGGCAAGACGTAAATAATAATTTTCAACATATTTTTACGTTGTTAGATAATCACTGCCTTCATTATTTTTGGAGCACTGATGGAAGAAAATAAATATTTTTTTCCATATCTTCAATCAATGCTCCGAGAATAACGAACACGTTGAATTTGTAGCAATCTAAGGTGTTCAAAATTATTATTTACGTCTTGCCGAGCAAAAATTTTCGTATAATCCTCTGTAAAAAAAAGATGTGACAAAAGTTATATAAATATAGGGTTTTCATGCAACATTCCCCTTAAGACACCGGCCTGCATAGCACTTTCCTCCGCGCTTGAGACCAAGAAGCGTGGAAGCGATAACGGCGACACTACCTCGAACATCAGGTGCGTCATCGCCTCTAAGCGCAAGGCTCTCAACTGGCATGCAGTGTTCTCGTCGCACTGCGAGTACCTATGGGACTTTCAGCGGTGACCATGTTATTTTATTGGTGGAAAGTGTGTTTGAAGGTTTAGTGCAGGGCCCTTGTGCAGTTTCGTATGTATCTAAACGATATAGTTAAAAAGGCAGCGCTTCGGAGAAGTCTTTCTTAGCCATTAAAGACTGCTCACGATAAAGTGAGCACTTTAGAAATGAACCTTAGAATAAAGTCACTGCCCCTGCCTGCATTTATTTTAACGGGCGCACTGAGTGACATGCGCCCAGTAAAGTTGGTAACAATGAATGGAAAATAGTTCCATATTTTAACATCCAACAAAAAGTGTTAGATAACCATTTTTGATAACTTAAAATATTTTCTTTAGCTTTCTGTTTTTTTTTTTATGCACCGAAGTGTAAAATTAAAGTTTTGTTAAGTATTTACCTTCTTAATAATTTCACAATTTCACTTGACCGACGCATGAATAAGTGATGAAGCCCATGGCAATGTTAATTTTTCATACGGTGGAGGAATACACAACGTGCATACAAGTATATCATAAGGCAGGGCTATCAAAATTGCTCGTTTTAACGTGAACAGCATATAGTGTGCGTGACGTCTCTAAAACGCTCAAAAGCCCTCGTGTGAAGTGTGCGTTCTTTTCTTATAACAGCGCATTAGAAGCATATTTAATAGTTACGTAAGAAAATAAGAGGGCACACTGCAGCGCAGTTCGAGTGTCAGGCAGGCGAGAGCCTCAGTACACGGAGGACACCGTCGTGGGGATGAACACATCCAGACGTCAGGAGAAAACAACAACTGTTAGAGGTGTAACCATTCGACCGAATTTATTAAGAACAATGCTACTACTACTACTACTACTACTACTACTACTACTACTGCACAGTTTAGTGGCGGACACATGCTGGTAAGAGCGGGTGGAGGCGGCCAGTGGACGGGAAGACGCGGCTTGGGGGCGGGATCTAGTGCGACATCCCCGTCCGGCGCCTGAGGACTTTCTGCTGCTGCAGCCTCTCCTTGCGCTCCTTGAAGAGACGCTCGAGCCGCCGCAAGCTCTTCGTCACCTCCCTCTCGCGCTCCGCCGTGTCCTCGACGAGCTGCCGCAGCTCGCGGTGCCGCTGTACCACGTGGTGGCCGTCGAAGTCGATGGTGGCCTGGAGCAGCGCCAGCCGCTCGCGCAGGTCGGTGTACATCCCCACGTAGACGCAGGCGGCGTGGTCGGCGGACTCCGCCATCGTGGGCACGTACAACTTGTCGAGCGGGTCGGGCAGCTCGTAGGGCAGCAGGCCGGCGAAGTCGGGGGCGACGCGCGTCGTCGTCTTCCACAGCGGAGGGGCCGGAGGTCGCGGCTCTCTGGCACCAACGCAGGGGGCGCTCTTCCTCTGCGGGGGGAGCTTCCTCGCCAGCTTGGACGCCGAGTCCAGCGTCGAGGTGGTGGTTGTCGTCTGCGACCCGCTCACCGCGTTGCTCGAGCTCTGCAGACATACGTCGGCGTTCGTCATATACGTGTCACCTTAAACGTGAGGGGAAAAAGATGGATTGTTACACCAGGGTTGTGGAGTGGAGAGATGCGATACGGGCGACGATATCCTGCGCGTAGTTCTTATACTGCCGTGCTTTCCCGTGCCAAACGAGAACTTTATTACACGCTATGAAAGCCCACAGATTAAACTAAGACCGCACAGAATGTACACTATATCTCATAATACCGGGGTCGTGAAAGTCGATGAGGGTGAAGAGAGGTGAGCACGGAGCAGCGCCAGAATACAAGGTGGACGGAGTAGGGGAGATCACCGAGAAAACCCGCCGACCAGCGGCATCGTCCGGCAAGATTCTCACGTCCGAAAATTTTGGGAAGCGGCGCCGCCGGGAATCGAACCCGGTTCGCCTTGGTGAGAGGCGAGTAGCCTGGCCGTTACTCTACCGTGGACCCGGGTAGAAACGGGAAAGCTGCGAAGTAAAATATATGTCTCATTTTGTTTGGTCACAGCGGACCTATTAATCTAGCATTTGATCGTGTGTGGATCGCCACTACCATTACATAAACAAGTTGTTCAACTCTAAACGACGGCGCAACGACGCACAATGCTGCTCGCGTGTGAGATCACCTTCACAACTTCCCTGCTAGGTGGATAGGACTTGGTGGCCGTTTGTCGCAACCTGCACGATCGCCAGACCTCAGTCACTTAGACTTTTTGTTTGCTTTGCTATGTTTTAATGTATCAAGACGTGGTGTGTCGCATTCACAATCGTAAACCAGAAGGGACGCCCAGACCAAACAGTTGGCCATAATACAAAATCGGCCGTAAGTTTTTATTTCTCTACGCTACTCAGGTGTTACAATCAACCTTTTTTTTTCCACAGTGTTTACTTCAGTTATTTACGACAGCATTGGAAAAATAAAGAGAGGAGGAGAGAGGGAATGTGAGAGAGAGAGAGAGAGAGACAGGCAAAGACAGAGAGAAACAGACACAGAGAGACATACAGAGATATGGAGAGAGTGAATACCTAATATGAACATCATAATGTTTAACCTACTAATATTAGAAACACAATTTTGCTATCAGAACTTTCTCACAGACAGTTTTACATGCTATGGATAAATTACAATTTGCAAAAGTAAAAAAAAAAAAACAATACTTCTTACGGTTTTCTTTGATCTAGCAGCGGATCATTCCAAAGTTGGCAGGCTATTTAAGTGTATGATTTTTTTGAAAATAGCACTAGGCTACCGTGAACAGGGGATCTTAGATAGATTGTTTCTGTACATGTGGATTGTCCGTGGCTGTGTTGATTTATTAAGAAGATATTTTAGTTGCAATAATCAGTGGAAGTGTATCGAACGAGATGGTCTGTAAACTTATTCTAGTGATGCCAAAGGGCCAGTGAAGCATACAGTGCCAAGAAGCATACAGGGACAGAGTTGCAGCTCAACAGTGTAAGGAAAGAACCTCGTCTTATCCATTTGTTGCCGATGTAGGTTCGACGGTACTGCCAACTTTAGAACACAGGGTAAACCACAAAGCTCACGTTGTTATGTTAGCAGACAAGGCGCATAATGTTGCCAGTCTGTATTTTATCTCTATTTTTTACTAGCCAGAGATGTTTTGGGCTATATTATTGATTATGTCGTTTATATGCAGTTATTTGATACCTCACGTGCATTCGATAAAATAAGACTTGTAATAATGGAGATGAAAGACTGTTTTATAGACAGTTCTATGAGAATATTCATGAAAATATACACGTGGTATGATATAACGGACCTGAAAGTCGTATACTGTAAACAAAGAATGTCCCGCTGAAGATCTACTTGCATGGACGTTGTGTATTATTCTGCCTTATGCAAGATTAACATTGCCATATGCCTCATTACTTTACTCATGCATCAATCAAGTGAACCTGTGAAATTATTATAAAAGTAAATATTGTACAAATGCGCTACTTTTTTACACTCCGATGCATAAAAAAACACAAAGCGAAAGAAATAATTTAAGTTATCACAAATGGTTACCTAACACTTTTTATTCGACTTCCCCTCCATCGTTACCAACTTCACCGAGTGAATGTCACTCAGCGCCCGTTAAAATATATGCAAGCAGGAGCAGTGACATTTTTTAAAGTTCAATTTCAAAAGTGCTCACTTTATCGTAAACAGTCTTTCCTGCATATGGGGAACACCGTCTGGCAGGTGCCCAGTGAGCGGAGAGGAAAGTAGATCCGTGTCTTAGCATCAAATGTAAAGTGTTAGATAAACATTTGCGAATACTCGAAACTATTTATTTTGCTGTATGTATTTTTAAAACATATTAGGTGTATGAATGAGCACATTCGTGAAGTATTTTTTCCTAACAATTTCAAAGCTTCACTTGACTGACACATGAATAAGGTGATCAGGCCCATAACAATGTTAATTTCGTAAGTATTGGAAGAATATAGTCGATTCGCAGTATCTTCACACACTTTTTTGTAGAGAAACCATTGAAAAATCACTCTATGCACGACGTGTTTGTTAGTTTGCTAAATACGCCATGTATCACAATCATTTTAACATTAAAGTATCTTATTTTTAATAAGTTGAACTTTTAATTATATTCTATCCAAAATGTTATTATTTCATTTGTAATTTCCTAATATGAATAAAAACAGAGACAAAATAAGCGTGTTAATGCCTACTAGTAAGAAATAGTTCCCTTGCAAAATACTATTAACCTGGGTGCGCACGAGTACGGTGCATTGTCCCACTGGTGTAATTTTCTACACTTTGTTAAGCTTCGTTTGCGTGGGGCGCAGGAATAACCTGAAAGAAGAACTTAAGCAGGGATTCGGAAAAGTTAGAAGTAACCGTAAATTCACTATACACAAGGTGCAGATCTTTCAAAAGTGTTCAGTTTACAGTGAACATCCAATATCGTCAGGAAGGATTCGCTTTCCCTGCTCTACTTACCGAGTGAGTTATTGAAGAGATTTGAGCGGCTCAACGCAGAGGCCGTGAGAGCCGATGAGGGCGAAGAGAGCTGGGTATGAAGCAGCGCCGGAATGAAAGGGTTTGGGAAAACGGGAGACCCGCGAGAAAACCCGCCGACCAGCGGCATTGTCCGGCACGATTCCAACTTGCGAAAATCCGGTAGTGTCCCGCCGGCCGGGTATTGAACCCGGTTTGCCTTGTCGGGAGGCGAGCGGTCTAACCGGTGAGCAACCCTCGACTTACCATGGTCTGTTGGCTGTGCGGCAGCGGGTCGGCGTCGCGTGTTGGCGTCAGGTCCCCCGAGTCCAGCGTCGACGGCAGCGTCTCGTCCAGCGAAGACGAGTTGCAGAGCGACGTGCTCCATTCCGTAGTCGCCTCGGCGAGAATACGCATCGCTTTCATTTTCAAGTGAGAAGGTTTAAATAAACTACACGGCGAATTTGGAAGAGGATGGGAAAGTTTTGTTCCGGGATGTGAAACAAATGAAAGTCGAATATTAACAATAGCTCCGAAGACCAAAGATGAGGTAGACGGAGTATCGTCACCTGCGCATGCACATAACACTGACATATCCCCCACCAAGACAACTTTCAAAGTCACGTGGTCAACACTAATGAATAAGCCCATGAATAACAACATACTTTTTAACAATTCGAATTTAATCTATTTGCATCAATAATTGGCTAGATGAAGTACAAAATCATCTGAAAGCACTTGTTTACATAAATAGATCTTACCGACGCATTAAAAAAACAAACAAACCGTGTTCTAACCTCAAATCCTATGCATATCGTTTATGACAGTCGTGTTGGCAGGCGAGTAGTCTAAGTTAGACACGCAGTGGTAACTGCGCATCATCGGCGTGCGCTCTCCCCCGTTTTCCCCTCTGAGAGTAATTCAGGCTGCATAGAATAATACACCTTACAGTAAGACTCACGCTTTTCGTTATTTTTGAACAAAGAGGAAAGAAAAATGGAAAGGCTAGAGAAACAAAATTATGAATTTATATACGCAGTTATACAAATCCTGAAACCATAAAGTTTCGAAAATCATAAAATTGTACTTTTAGCTGAAAAGCAACAACAAATTTTTAGTTTCGCATTAGTAGAATCGAAATAATTTCCCCACAAATTCGGTTTAGTTCTGTACAGCTGAATTAAATTTTTTTATTTATTTTTGTTCGCCCAAAAATAGTTTTATACTATTTAATTTACGGCACACCCAAATATTGTGAGGAAATTTTTATTATTGATGTAATTTTGTACAAATAAGGTATAGATTTATTGCGGAAAACTAAAACGGTTAATTATTATCTTAATATATCATGACATCATTTGAAAATAATGATAAGGGTTTTATATGATGGCGCTATATTCTACGCCAATCCTTGTTGCTCGAAATTTAAGATTAGCCAGATGCTGTATGAATTAATTAAAGAGCTTTGCTGGGTTGCCTCTCTTTATCTCAGCTTGGATCATCAATGAATATTCGCTTAGTTTCATCTACTGAGGCACTAATTGGCTACCTGAACATCGCTCTTCTAGGAGAGCAGTACAAATTTTTAACAATGATGGCAACATACTCTAGTAGCAGTGTGTTATAAATAAATGGAATAAGGTAATTTATTCATAAACTAGCGGGTTTAGAGGTCGTAGCTATAGATGGGAGAGCTTATCTGGGGTTAATAGGGGTTTTATTCACGATATCTGACATAGACAATACAACACTGTAAGAGTTACTTTAATGTGGAGCTACTCTAATTAAAATGAAGTAATTATTACATTTTGCATTATGAGCACCGCACACCTTATTTCTTTATATCTTTGTTGGACAGTCCCCACCTGAAACACTATGCTGGAGGCTGTTTCTAGTTGTACGGATGACGTCGGACGGACATACTCATGGCTGCGATCTTCCCTGTAATCCAGCCGGTCGTGGAAAGATGAGGCGGCGCGCCTTGCGTCGGCCTATATCGGTGCGTTGTTTTACATTTTGACATAGCTGACCTCTTTCCCTGGTTAGTGGAGGGGGTTATCCTTGTCGCACTGCTTCGACGCAATCCCTGCCGTCCTGGTTTTACTCTAAAGTTGTGTTGGCGGGTTCATGTGTGGATTCCTAGTTAGGGCTCTTCTATACGATCATAACAAGTGCCTGTTACATTAACAATAAGAGAAAAACGTTCTACAAGTAAGAAAAAAATGTCCACTTGAACCTATCATCCAGAAGGTCTACCTAAGGTAACATAGTCAAAACATACATAATATACACACATACAGTATCATAATAGATTTCTTCTTCACATAGTTATACTGGTTAACTATTATTATGAAATGCATAGGGTCATTGGGATCACAGATCTTGACATGATGCAATAAATTGGTCCATAAAAATTCCTCTGCTCTTTTCTTGAAGGAGGCGATTGTTCTGCTAGTTATTAAATTATGTGGCAGTTCATTGAAAACTTTGCTGGCTCTAGATATGAAGCTATTTAACCCATTGTGTGGTATTGAAATTATTTTGTTCAAATTTCCCTTTGTTCTTATGTTGTATTCATGTATCATGTTGGAATTGACAATGTGTATTCTATCTGCAACGATGTTGTTTTTTTACTTTAAACAGGTACATAACTATGAAAGCTTTGAAACTATCTCAGTCCTGGTAAAGAGATCTTCGGTGTGTTTACAAAGGGGCAGATTTAAAATTAGCTTTAATACACGATTCTGTAGGGTTTCTAGTGCGTGGATTATGTACTGTGCACCGTTTCCCCATATTACATCTAGATATGTTAAGTGGGAATATATAAGTGCATAATGTATCCCCTTTAAGCGGTGAATATCTACTAATGCCTTTATCTCGTAGTCTCGATAGTGCGTCAATAACAGGGACACTTTTATTTTTTAGGTAATATACATGATCCGACCACAGTAAAGGATTATCTAGTGTGATCCCTAGGTACATACAAGTGTAACTATTCGCTCTATACATTTTTTGCCTTGCATTAATTTCAATTGTAATTATGATTTGTGCGACTTATGCAACAGCATCCATTTCGTTTTATTTACATTAAGTGTCAGTTATTTTTTGTTTAAACCATGAGTTTAGGATGTCAATGTCATGTTGTATACTTCGTATTATTAAATATTCAGTCTCCAGTGTATTGTATGAGGAAATCATCAGCAAAAAGTAATAATGTACCTGCTACATTAAATTTACCTATGTCATTCATATACATTAAAAATTGAATGGGTCCAAACAATGATCCTTGTGGTACACCAATGGTAATGTGTAAAGTGCTACTATTTTGACCATTGACCATGACATACTGTGTTCTGTTCTCCAAATATGATCTAAACCATCTCAAGGCTACCCCCCCCCCCTAATTTCTATATCATATAGGTTTTATACTAAGATGTCGTGATTTACAATGTCAAAGGCCTTTTTTAGATCTACTCCTGGTAGTTAATTTTTTACTAATGCCGATTGTATGTTTTTAATATTTTAAGTTGGGTAACATTGAAATTTGAAAATACCACATTGTAATTAAAATTATTCATAAAACATGGGTCTTGTGCTTTGCATCAGCGAAAATTCTGTTGTCTACCACCAAACCTGCAACCACAGAGTTTAAGCAACCAATTTTAAACGAAATCCTTCGCGATGCATCAGTTTTTAAGATAACACTTTCGATCAAAAAGTGCTTTACGTGACATTTCTTAAGGAATACTGACGCGTTTAGAAATATTGCGATTTTCATGTTCAATATATCTTCTTTAATTAGGCATAACAATGCAAGGAATTTCTTTAAATTTCTTAACGTGGCAGTTTTATCTGAGAAAAATGGATGAAATATTTTTTTGAAGCAGTTATTTTTAAAACTAATGCACTGAGGAAGAAGGTTATTAATATTTGTTCGCCATTTAAACTCCATATAGGCTGTTCATACTAAAATGAGCACTTTCGAAAGCTCTGGTACACGTTGTGTATTCCTCCCCTTACGTAAAATTAGCATTGCCTCATCACTTTATTCATGCGTCGGTCAAATGAAATTGTGAAATTAATAATAAGATAAATGCTTTACATAGTGATATAGTGATATATTTCTTTTATTTTACCACGCAGCATATTAGAGGAAGGAATGTAAGGAATGTTGTAGTTTATTTTCGCTTCTTTACTAAATTCAGATTTTATTTATCAGTTATATTTTTGCACAATGAAATTTAATGCCTCTTATTTCCTCATATATGTGTAATATTTACTTAAAATAGCAATCAAGCCCAGACAGCTTGTATATTAATTAATTCTCTTCATAACCTACGTCATTTCTTGGAATTGTTCGTTATTTTAAAGCTTTCTGACTTCCATTTTTGCCGTGCATGATTCTGATTGGCCGAGACTGTCAAAAACTAAAAAAAAAAAAAAAAATATAACTGGTCCAATCTTCAAATGTTTGATGGAAACCGAAACCATCCAACTTTCTCAGCCAAATATGGTGGCGTTTATGACATTTCGATGACATAATAACTGCCCAAATTTATTTTAAAAAATTTATTGGTAGCAGTTTTGCGGCAAATTTAACAGTTGACAGGGGATTTAAAGCAGCATCTGCATTTCATCGCAAGTTGTTTACTTTGAAGTAATCTGTGTTCTGTGATTTGAAGCACATATAAGCAGTCGTTTTGCGTGTTTTTTTATTTTCTCTAGTGGCAACCCCCTCCCCCCCTTCTCAAAAATATATTTGTCGTAAAATACACCATGCTCTTACTACAATGACAACAATGAGCAAAGCAATATAGAAGTTGGAATGATTTTATTAGTCCTGTGTTCAGCCATAATCAGGCGGACATTTTTCAAAATTTAGAAGTTACTACGAGAAGCGTTAACTCTGTCTGCCATGCAGTATGAAAATAATGCTTAGAAATATTATTTCGTAACAGTACAGCGTTGTAGCTAATTGGAATACTGTCCACACTTGACTTAATCACAGAATATTTAATGTTACGCCTGTTTCTTAGGTTTGACGCAAATAGCTTCACACACACAGCAATGCATCTGTAAAGAAAAATATAAATTTCGTCCAGGCAAATTGACTGATATTTACATACATATAAAACATTTTCTTTAGCGCGAACACGTTTTTACCAACTGAATTCCTACCTGTAATTTCATTTGCAGTTAACATGGGTTGGTATAATTTCATTAATACTGGTACAATTTTTATCATAGCGGAGATTTTTGAGTAGATGACCACCAGCATATACAGATTAATTATAAAGTCTATGAAACATTAAAAAATATTAGTACATGTAAATGGTTCAGAAATATTTATTAACTGACACATTGTGTGAAAGGCAAACTCTCCAAATTTTTTTAACGTGGCACCGGCAGGGTAGTTGTAAAAACCGCAGATAGGGGCGCCAGTAACCGTAGTTGCTGTAACGGCGGCGAACAGGTAGAGAAAGCACTTAGTGTGCAAGAATTTGCTTGTTGCTGATTGGTAGTGCGCGTGCAAAGAGCTTTCCGTGCCAAGTACCACAAGACACCGACAGTTTACAACAGCATTGCCAAGTGGTACAAGAAATTCGAGGAGGATGGTTGTTTGTGCGATGCAAAACGTTCTGACCAGCCTGATGCGTCGGAACAGACGTTGGACCGTGTGAGGGACGCGATACAAACGTAGTCCCAGAAAGTCAAACCTACCGAGAATAGTGTGGAATACAGTGTGGAAAATCCTTCGTAAACGGTTAAGAGTGAAACCGTACAAATTGCAGCTGCTGCAAGCTATAAGCCACGACGACAAATTGCTCCGACTGCAGTTCTGCATTGATATGCAGATGACGACTTCCGACTACGCTGACTAAACTATAAGAGAGACACCAAATGAATGTACTACAGAATTGCAAATCTCAAAACGGTTCTACAAAAAAGTCCGTGACAGCATATGTTTTTCTTTTATGGATGACCCACACTAACCATGTTTAAACAACGCCGTATGTGTAAATCGCGCCCGCTCGAAGCCGGGGCAGGTCGCTAATATTAAAATAAAACAAAAATTACAGATATAATTGATTAATTATCATGCTTCCCTTTATGATTATATAGTCAAGCAATAAATTTTGATGAAATTCTCAAAGGGCTTAGGTAGTAGGAAAATTGTTTTAAAATTAGATTCAGCAGAAGGAATTTTCAACGAAATTTGATGGCAATAGGTATGGCATTACATGAATTATTTTGTTTAAACAAAAATATTAGGTGGCGCAGTAAAATAATGAGAACGCCAACTATTTTAGGTTTCTCGCTGTATTACAATTAGCATTAAATGTTTTGGGACTCGGTTGTAAAGTTACTGAGATATAATATTTATTGTAAATTGGTTTTAACGTCGTTTTATTCAAAAATTATGAACTGAAGAGTTCACTAATAAGCGTATTTAGTGCTTATAAAATGTACTACCAACATATAAATATAATTCCAAGTCGATTTCTTGGTTCCAGAAACAGGACGTGTAAAACAAAGCATTTCGAGGTCGCCGTTTCTGAAATAAAAGTATAAGTATTTTTAATTTTCTTAGTTAATGTTAACTGCACAGCACTATTTGTATGACAAATTTATTCGTGTTGGTTTTGGTAGTCCCTGATGTGCTGTATAAATTCTCTATTTTTCAGTTGGTACTCTGTTACAAATAAATATAATGCTCGTAATGCCAGAGTACTAAGTTAGGATAAAACAGTTATAATGGTTTCGACAGCATGAAACACCAAACTAGAATATTTACAAGGGAATCATTCTGAAAGTTTCTGATGTTGATCTATTAAAAATAATGCAAATCTACCCGGCTCTCCGTAGAAATACAGGCTTAACAAATTTGGTTTGAACCGGCTCAGTACTTCCTTAGATTTGATATAAAAGCTTTACTTTCATATTGTGATGTATACCAAAAAGAGGCCGTATATAAAATTTAACATTTCACAAATATTAAAAAGTCCCGAAGAAAATCACAAAAAATCGCAATTTGAAAAAAAAAAAAAAAAAAAAAAAAAAAAAGTCAGAAAACTGTAAAAGTCTGGTGTCTTTACTAACTAGTAATAGTATATAAATTTTGGTAAATTTCGGTGCATGGGTTAAAGGTTTTTAGGCTTGGGGGTTACACTCTCGGACTCACACGGATAAACTCACAGGAAGGTGATATCCTATGGTTATTTTTCCATTGAAAAGGAGGCTATAATCTATTCACTTCTACTTCCAAATTTTCTGAAGCCCTACTAAAGTTGCACTTCCACAATATTCCTTCGCCTCATTTAACCGAGTCTAGAAAATTACAGCAAAGGGCAACGCACACTATTCGTCCGCACTCAGTTTAATAATATTTCGCATAAGAACTATTTCATACTAAGCAATACCAACACAACTACTTTCTGTCAATTTGTATTCGTATCAATTATAAATGAAATTTATATATACAATATAAGTAAAAGTTCAAATTACCCCACAGTAATATACTTTTATGTTAAGACAAGTACAGGACGCTTGTGGTGCATGGAATATTTAGGAAACCGCATACACGCCATACATGATGTGATTTTTCAAAGGGTCGACACAGAAGTTTGAAGAAACTGAGAATATATTATAGCAAATCCTTTACTCACGATAGAAAGAGGTGGCAACAGAGAAACATGGCGCAAAATTTTTGATGTAAATAAATTTGTTAAGCAACAACAATTATCTAAAGGGAGTCACTTGTTGAAATATGTCATTAGTCCAATTATTATGTATTTCTGAGAACTAAGGACCCTGTATGACGTATATTACGCTGAAAATTAATATTGCGTTAAGTAACTGATGTGCCTTAAGGTACATTAGAAAACTTCCAGAGGAGCAACGCATCAGACTGCACAACATTCACAGGTCATAAAAAAGTATTACAGACATTATCAAAAATGTAATTTGCATATGAAAGAAGAATGCACGAATTCTGTAACACAGAAAAATATCTTGATACAATTTACTTACTTGAATGTTAAAACAATCAATTAATAACATTATATTAGTGATTAAAGTTTAAGGGTATATTTCCATTCTGGAAACTTTACAAAGCACATTTAGCAAACTGCCCACCCCCCCTCCCCCGCCCACAGCCAAGCAAGATTATCATATTATTACTTGAATTGTATGTAATAAGAATTGGTGAAACAGTTTAATAAAAGAATTTTAATAATTAGTCCGTTTCAGGCACAAAAAGTATGGTTTTCATAACTGAAATTGTTACTTATAAAAATAATGACATATACTAGGTATTGGAAGTATATGTGTACTATTTGTCCACAGGTCAGCTGACGGTGACAGGTATAAGTCGAGAGGTGAAGTGAGTGTGTGTGGATGGTGGTACGAGGAGAAATATAACGGGATATGTGAGGCGGATAAAGGATGGTACAGCGACAGCGGTCGTGCCCTTGAGACTCGTGGGCGTGCAAGACAATGACCGAGCGAGCGGTGCTTCACTCCCGGGACCATTAGTCCCACGAGGCGTCTCTCTTGATCACTGTTACTGCGGTGAGCGGCTACTGGTCCAGTCGCAGGCGCCGTGGAGCCCTCGTCTTCCTCTGCCGTACGTAAACAGCTTTCCCGCGTCCACACTCCCCCCTCAATCCTCAGATTACACGCCGTTCACGGGTTAATTGAAAACTTTTGTAAACCCTGGTTCAGGTTATTCTTTCGAACCAGTAGGCAGCCTTCCCCCGCAGCTTTCGTCGACATTTCCGCTGTATTAATGGTAGTTCGTAACAGCGTTGTAAAACTGTTAATGATGTCAGTGACCTAAATGTGTTCTACTATAGACTAATGGTGACGTAGACCGATTTTAGTCTTGTACGCTGTAAGGTCTCATTCACAAGCGAAGTCGGTAGTCAACTGTCAACAGTCGGCAGTCTGCAGTTGGTAGTCGAAGCCACACTCACCATAAGTAGTTTATAGCTTGTCAGACAGCCATTTTTAAGGAATACTCTTAGGTTATTGTTATTTGCAGATGTATTTTACATTGTGTGTATGTTATCGATTCTAAATTAAAAACGTTATTAATAAAAAACGATCAAATGTAGGAAATTATTTCATATACACATCTAAAAATAAATAGGCTACGTATTTACAAATAAATGCTGGAACCACTAAAAATTCACGATCTGTCCAAAATTAAATCAAGTAAACCGCATAGGCAAATTTTTTCCTATAAAACCATTATAATGTTGACGTAAAGGCAACTTTAACGCTTTCTTCAAAAGACAACCGAATCTTCTGATCTGATATTCATTTCCTTGATTATAATTACTGTCTCACGAAAACTCGCTTATTGACTGCGTTAGCAGAGCACGTGCCTTTTATTAAATTTTTACTTCTATTCACACTTACAAAAATGAGAATGAATTATCATATGTTTTATAGAACGATAGTTAAATATCTTACGAGCTGGAGTGGCTACCTTACGGCTAAATGGCTTCATAATGTATTCCCTTAGTGGAAATGCGCCATCCGACACTAGCACATACCACACATTTTTTTCCCAGCGACAGTTTCTCTCCTTCGGCAATTTCAGACTCCCATCTTCTAGTTTTTTCGACAAGTCTGAAACCTCAAAGACACCTCCATCAGACACCCGACCGTTCGTTCCAAAACTGAAGTACAGTAATTCATAATTCGCATTTACTGTACCTAGTAGAACTTGGCTGTGAAAGATTTTGTAATTATAAAAGTACGATCCAGATCCTGGAGGCGGCGTGATGGCTACATGCTTCCCATCAACGGCTCCGATGCAATTCGGAAAGTTCCAGCGATGTTCAAATTCCCTCGCAACGTTTTCCCATTCCTCCTCCGTTGTTGGACACTGCAATAAGACAAGAAAAGGGATATCGAGGGACTGTTTAGCACGTGCACAGCAGAACAGAGACAAATATTTAGGGAGGGTAGGGAAGACACCATTTAGTAGTGTTCTGACGTTTCTTCAAGTCATATAAATGAAATTATCTTTCTTTTTCATGTAATGCCGAGACTAAACATATTCGGTTTTTACAACCGTAGGTGTAACAAGCTGTAGTATATTTAGTGGAAGCAAATTCAGTACTTACGTGCAGGGAATATCACGAAACATGTCAATAAACATTCGTGATAGTCAAGGCATATTGCCAATATTGTTTACAATGTCTTCCTTTTTGTACGCCTTTGTCCTGAAAGGTTCTGTGCTAATGTATGTTAAACACATAGCGACTAAATATTTGTTTAACCTAGTTACAAGTAGTTTAACATTTGAGATGAATTAATGATACGTGTTTACGTTTTTAATAAACATATACACACGTACAAATGTAATTCAGTTTATTTTCTTACCTTGCAATAATTCCTCAGTGTATTATCTTCCCCAACGTTTTTGGAGCTATGCGACAAGAGAATTTCAAATCTTCAAGTGTTCTCCCAGTTGCTAAATAGCGTGGTGTCACCATTAATCTTTCATTTGGTGTTATGGCTTATCTCATACAAGTATGTATATATATACACACACACACATATATATATATAATTTATAATATATATATATATTACGAAAGGAGTAACCATGCTTAAAAGTTTCAGGTAAGTTGGTTCGTCCATGCGCAGGTAGTTAGTCCAGTCTTTTGGGTAACACCTCTGTTACGTAAGCAAGTTGACATGTGTATAATGATTCTTTCTTTGGAACCATTGTTTTGTCCATATCTTGCGTTTACGTTTTCTTCTGTTCTGCAGTGCGCATGCAATAGTTGCAGTGGCGTGTGGTGAACTGTTGCAAGGTAATCTGGCGTTATCTTAGTGCTGTACCCGTTTGCTTGCTAGTTCACACTTCCACCAGTAAAACGTAGCTTGGCAGCTGACGTCACAGGACGTGAGTAATGGGTCCCTTGCTGCTCGCTTGCGAGTGGTTGGAATGCATTCAGTATCCCTAAGCTGCACGGTGGTTACTGGCTCCTGCTGCGTGCACCGAGAATGTACAGCAGTGAGCAAGCACCAGCTTACCTTGCTACACTTCACCACACGCCGCTGAATAGTTGCATATGCTACAAGTTCATCGACTGTCGACATGGATTTACTGAGCAACTAAACTCTTCCAGTACTCGCACGACACTGAACAATGTAACGACATCCCTCGGCCTACCGGCCGGCCTAACTGCGAGTGTGTGGGGAGTGCTCGTGACAAGCCAATCTGCGACAGTTCTGCCTGTTAGGCCGATCGGAAGGCAG
Organism: Dryococelus australis; assembly: GCA_029891345.1. Lineage (NCBI taxonomy): Eukaryota > Metazoa > Arthropoda > Insecta > Phasmatodea > Phasmatidae > Dryococelus > Dryococelus australis. Next base: position 133,270,723 of record CM056993.1, read on the forward strand.
AACTGTGCGTGTATGGTGGTTAGTTTCATATGTAATTTATTAATGTTATCAGCAAAGCACAACAAAGCCTTCATAAGCTCCGTTACATGAATTTTACCTTTATTTAGCTCAGAGAAATTCTTGGTGAGCAGAAGCACTTTAATGAGTAAATTTACAAAATGTATACAGGACCACTGGGGTAAGTCAGGCAACGGCGTAGAATCAATGATTTTTGACTCACGTGAAGCTTCTGTTCCGTAACAAAGCAAAATCACTAGAGAAAGTCTTGGAACCAGCTATGACGTTCCGTCGAAGACCAGTAACTACTACTAGAAAACTCATGAGCATGGGGGGGGGGGGGGGACGGAAGTTACGTGTGTTGACACAAACTAGAATGCCCTTGTCCTCGAAAGCTGTACAACATACATAATTCCCGGGAGTGAGGCACTTTCCATCACTAAGAACGTGCCCCCTATCCGCACTGAAGCGACTAACAGACTAAAGTACGACTTGTGGTCCAAAGAGCTAAAATACGTTTCTTGTGAGACGTGATATCGGCATGTCGTTACAGCGCATTCATCGAACGGTGGAAATATCCGTAACTTCTATCAAAAACACGTGTTCAAACAATGAAGTCCCGTTCGTTTACATTTAGTTTCACAACCACCTACGCTTTTACAGACGGGGGAAAAGTGTGCCGGGGGGGGGGGGGGGGGGAATTGCGTGAATTGTTTGTATGGTTACAGTTTTGTTAAAAGCAGTGAACTAGTGAACTGGGATATGAAAACATTAATTTGTGGTAACAGTGCATTTACCTTAGACGAAGCTACGTGGATGTGAGGATAACACAAATATTGTTTCTTGTGTATAGATGGTGATACATGCATGCTGAGTAGGATATTATTGGTGGATAACAATAAAGCGTTTATGTTCGTTTCTAATTTTAAATGTGCTGTCATTTGCAGTATTCTACAATTAACAAATAATAATGACAAATAGAGAAAAGAATATGATAAATTATTTTTGCATCATTACTATTTAATGCAAATTATAATGATCACAATATTCTAAAAATCGTGGTAAAGATGGCAATTCAAAATTACATTAATTCTGACATTAAACCAGGTAGCAATATATATGATAAATTTGAGTATATACGGCAAGGATTTAAAACGAGGAAGAGTACAATTATATTATAATTTATTTAGTATGTACATAAGCAGATTTTTGGGATGTATTTTTGGAAATCAATTTAGATGTATGACTCACGAAATTAAAACCACCTCCCGGGAAAAGATTTCATTTCAAGTCGTTAAGTAACATTATTCCCAATTACTATCTTTAGAATTATTTCATATTGTAAACTGTCAAATACACTATGTTTCTACCCAATAATGCAGGGCAGTTACGATTTACACCTAAGAAATTAATGCAAATCTGCTGGAAAATGTATTTGGTTTCTGGTGAGTAGTCTAACCACTACACCGCCTCAGCCCCTCCGGATGTGTGATTTATGATATATCAGAATATGACACGTGCCGCTTGGGTTTCTAGTTAGAACCATTCAGTTGCTCTGACGTCGGCCAAGTATTTCTAGTTTCATAAATGTACCTTCATGGCCAGCTTGCTATGTACATGCGGCTTAAGCTACAGACTTCCTTACCTGAATATACTAGATTATCACTTGGTAGGTGCTTTGAAGGTTCTAGCGCGCGCACCAGAAAATGCAAATAAGGATGCACTTTATATCAACGCGTCGTTGATATGGGCTATTCACGGTAAAGTGAGCACTTTTGAAAGCCCTCTCATTTGGAATAATATTCAAGAAATAAATTTTGTTTTAGCGTTAGGCGTTTACTTCCGAGTGTGGCGGAATATACACATTCTGTTTACTTGCATTACAAAGTTTATTTTTAAAAAGGTGGTTAAAGAATAAAACACAGTTGGAAGGAAAAAGTAACTAGAGCCTCAAAAATGCTCACTTTACCCTGAACAGCTATACCTGTGAAATCATTACCATCTTTCTTGGGAGCTTGAAGTATGCTAAATTCTGTGACTCAACGGGCCGATGACGACATCGAGGCAGGCGGGTTACATTTAGTTATTATTTGTATTTATCGTAAGTATATAATTACAGTAATAATTTAATTTTAAGAGCTTGGTTATGATCTTAAAGTAACAGGTGAGATAGTCCATTCATGACCAACAGTGATGGACGGGGTTGTTTATAGTTCAAATTTTCAACAGACATACCCTTTTATACGAATAACATACTCTGATCAATTTGAATATAATGTAGTTGCATCAAAACCAGTTAAAGGCTGTTCACGATAAAGTGAGCACTTTTGAAATTAACCCTAGAATAAAGTCATTGTCCTTGCCTGCATATTTTTTAATGGGTATATCGAGTGTCATTCGCCCAACAAAGTTGGTAACGATGGATGGAAAGTAGTTCCATATCTTAACGTCGAATATAGTTTATTGACAATAACTTCGGCATTTTCTGAAGCACTGCTTCATTTATACTTTTGGTTACTGATTACGTATCTTTCCGCTACACGTAAACATAAGCACTGCCATGTGACTTCTACTTTTATAACTATCAAATGTGTTGGTTGCTGTTTACAGCTGTTCAATGAATTATGTCATATTGCAGATACCAATTTTTTACGAATGTTCACAATTTAGGCCTATAACAATATTTACATGAACTTTATAACTATTTGTTACACACGATATAGCAAGTTACTCATAATACACAATATTTTGCAACGACGGTGTTTGTTACAACTGTGGCGGAAACAACAGTAGTATTTCACTTGTTATTAATATGTGTTTGGAATAAAAATTAAAACGAAGGACAACCAGTCCAACGAAACGACACAGTAAATTCAAGAACGGAACTCGGATCGCTTATTTATTGTACGTAGCATCGACAAAAGTAAAAGATAGTGGTGACCATGCAAACACATAGGCCTACCGTAACATTTATTCCGCTAATACTTACATGCTTTGGTACTTGCTGGTATGTAGGTTAATTTTATTATTTATTTTAATTTATCTGGCTGGGCTTAGTATGTTATTGGGATTGTGGCAGACATTCAAATCACAGAAACGTAAGCTCGTTACACACCTGTGTTTCAAACACCTAACGCAAAGGTACAACATTGTGATAAACAGACGTGAATTTAAATAATTAACTTCGTCATTACATCAGTTCATGGTTAAAACTTATAAATTTTGCACATATTTGAAATCCACACACACCTGGCCTGCGGTACGATTACAACGCAGCCACTACGCCCTTTCACACGCAGCGATCACAACACATTTAACCCTGCCGGGGAAACACATATTCATCACAACATTGTAACTTGTCTGGGATGTTTAAAATACACGAGTATGATATTGATGCTTCATTCAGAAACACACCGTGTATTGTCATGTCGCCACATCACTGCCAGTCGTAGGGCACTAAAAAGACTGGGTATAATCGCCCGTCATATAGGGACAAGCGCATGGCTAAGGGAAAGCTAATCAAATTCTAGATTCTCCTTTCCACACCACGTCTGCCAACCTGCTGGATTCGTAAGCATCACGCCATCGCATCTAAATAACATATACTAGGTATTTAAACAATAAAACCTCGTTTTAGCTGTAAATTACAGTTTCAAACATTATTATTGTTGCTGTAATTAGTATGAAATGTGCTGAAATTAGAAATAACAAAATGTATACCTTTCCTGCTACACAGGTGGTACGAACATCCCGAGAGAAAGAGAGAGAGAGAGAGAGAGAGAGAGAGAGAGAGAGAGAGAGAGCGAGAGAGAGAGCGACACGCTCTGCTTTGCGTATTGAACCTTTCTTCTGGACGAAAAAAAAAACATAGTGTCACTAGAGCCTACGTAAATTAATTTGCGTTGATATTTTTAACTGCAGCAGTGCAATGTGTTTCCGTCAGTGCTACCTTACAATACAAATATATCAATTGGCAATGTTTAATTTATAAATAGTATACATAAAAACTAGGTTTAAAAATATTGTAACTGTGGACTATTTCTTACCGGCCATTGCCAACACGTCGCTTCTCTCGCTGTTGTTAATTCGAATTTATTACGAAATGAATATTACATGCTATAGAAGATACTAAGTAGATTATTAATCTTTTCAAGAACACAGTACTTTAACGTTAATCACATGGTTATATAACTGTGGAATACAAGAGATTGAACAAAAAAGGTTGACAGGATTTGCCTAGGGTGATTTTTCAAAGGTTCGATTCCAAAAGGCCGAAGAAAACGTGAATGGACTGTAAAAAGTGCTAGGTGCTTTGTGAAAACTTAAATTATTTCGTTTGCTTTATTTTTTTTAATGCAACAAAGTATAAAAATGAGCAGATTTATAAAATATTTACTTTCCTAATAATTGCACAGTTTCATTTGACCGACGCATGAATAAAGTGATGAGGCCCATGGTGATCTTAATTTTACACATGGCGGAAGGTTGAACAACGTGCACACAAGATCTCTATCATGGCTTTCAAAAGTGCTCATTTTACCGTGAACAGCCTATACTTAGTAAACCGTATTCTAACCTAAATCTCTATCCACGTTGTTTCTAAGATAGAGATATTGGAATACAAGCAGCCCAGTGTTGGTGCACAGTGAATGGGTACACTTGGAACTCTTCCAGATTATCAGAGTTCATCACCACCTACGCACGTGCTCTGTTGCCGACGAAACGCTGTGGCAAAGTGTCTGGCTACGATTTTGTCCAAATACGAAGTTGACGCTTCAGGTGTGTTGTTGCACGACGAAAGAAGCTCAAGCACAGAGTAGATAAATAAACACGGAATGAAATAGCGTGGTGCTTCCTTTTATGGTTCATCTTACCTTAACAGGGATATAGTGACGTAGCTAGTTATTGCAAATTGTTATTGAATGAAAAATATATAAAAGGGGTTTATTTAACATTAAGGTCTTACAATATTATTTCAATATAAACCTTATGAAGTAGGCTATGTGACGTGGAGGGGGGATGAGTATACAATTATACTGAAGTATTGATTTATATTAAATTATTAAGCTTTAACCAGCTAAATTTAGAGTATTAACCAGCCACATTATGAGTAAAGTCTAACTGTAGAGTCCTCACCTTGTTCATGATTCTGGAAGTTGATTAAGATGGCGGAAGTCGACGACAGGACATACCCATCTTCAGCAGTCTTCTCGTTTCAATGGCCCGACGACAAAAGGCACCGCCCACGTTGCTACACTGCCATATATCGGCTGCGTTGTCCCCGTTTACTGGCCGGTGGAGGGGGCTTCTGTGGCTTGCGATTTCATAACAAATTTTAGCTTTCACGGCCCGTGCTCTGGATAAATATGTGAAGGTGTGATCAGGCAGGCCGCTCAGCTAAGGCCTGATCACAATGCTCGTAACAGTGCCCATTCTCTGATCAACTAAGCGAGGCTTTGAGAACGGGCCTTGAGTCTGATTGGCTATTGTGTGCTGCGAAAGATTGCCTATTGGTTGGGTTGTCTGCTGGTGAGCAGATCACATATGCTGACTGGCGAAAGACGTTCTTGCGTGTTGCTGGCCAGTGACGTCATTTTGCTGGCATGTGCGTCGTAACAAGTGGCCGTTTCTCATCCGTATTCTTAATTAAAGGCTGTCCACGAAAAAGTGAGCACTTTAGAAATGAACCTTAGAAAATAGTCACTGCGTCTGCATGCATATACTTTAACGGGCACACGGCGTGACATTCACCCAGTTAAGTTAGTAACGATGGATGGAAATTAGTTCCATATCCTAACGTGGAATATTAGCGTTACGTACCCATTTGTGATAACTTAAATTATTTATTTAATTTTCTGTATTTTTAATGCATGAAAGTGTAAAGATAGGATATTAGTAAAATACTTATTTTCCTAATAATTTCAAAGTTTCAATTGACTGAAGCATGAATAAAGTGATGTGGCCCATTACATTGTTAATTTGACATAAGGTGGATGAATACACTATGTTCATACACGTATATCTTAAGCAGAGCTTTCAAAAGTGCTCATTTTACCGTGAACAGCCTATAACCGGTGGTTCAGTTATGCTGCACTCTGCTTTAGTTGTTAATCCCGTCAGTGCGAAACGCAGCAGGCGTTATTACCAACTTATAACTTTTTTGACACATACAAATTTGTTTGCAGAACTTACTGCGTGACTTGCTGACTTCAAGTTGCAGATCACCAACGTTGCGGAATATTCCACGTGGCCAAAACAACCGACGAAAAGAGTAGCAGCAGTGTGCTGATCTGCTTAAATGTGATACGAAGTCTTCGTTTCGAACTGACGTGTCCAATTAACATACGCAAACTGCAGAATGATGTTACGAGTAGTGATCAGGCCTTAGCTGAGCGGCCTGCCTGATCACACCTTCACATATACTTATCCAGGACATGGGCCGTGATTGCTGAAATTAGTTATGAAATCGCAAACCACAGAAACTCTCTCCAACAGACAGTAAACGGAGACAACGTAGCCAATATAGGCCAACGTAACACTGGGAGTGGCGTCTTGTCATTAAATGACTGAATGACTACATGATAAATGGATAAATGGCCGTCCATTATAAAAAATATGGGCACATACTAAAAGTTAGCAGGCGGTACTGTCAACCGCTACAAATATACACTAAAAAAATTTACTAAATATACTGTGATGATAACCATCATTGCTGGCAGTAGATATTGCAAACATTAACTTTATATACACCGAGAAACTTTTTTCCGCCATTTTGTATGAAAGAGCCACGCAAATAAATAATGTTTTCATCTAATTTCTCAGGAAACAATTGACCAATTCCTATAACATTTGGCAAACAAGTACTAAAGCAGGTGATCTAAGGTGGTACGTTTAAAGTATGTCAGACACTTATTTTCAAAATGGTGGTCACATAGCTATTTAAGCTAAGAATGTTATATATCGTCGAAATTATATCATCAATTCCATCTTAACTTTGTATGCTGACAGTAGGTATTACAACTATCAACTGTATCTGCATGAAACAAATGTTGTCCCCCATCTTATAAGATAGCAACACGCGAATAAATAATGTTTTAGGCCATATATTCGGGAAACAATAGGCAGATTCCTACCAAATATGGCGAATAAATATTACTGCAGCAGGTGGTGTAAACTGGTATCTTCTAAGTAGTTCAGGCACCTACTTTCAAAATTATGGCTATATAAATATTTTAGCTCAGTATATTTTATCAACGAAACAAATTCCAACTAAAGTTTGTATTCTGTAATGCCTATTTCAACCATAAAATATATTTACGAAGAGCCTCATTTATCAGCCATTTTGTATGATAATAATAAATAAAATAAATAAAATAAAAATAAATATTTTATCTCAAGTTTCGGGAAACAATCAATACATTCTTACAAAATTTGGTGAAGATGTTCTACTGTGGTAGACCATATTAATATTAGTATTTTTTTTTAAAGTATGAGAGTTATTTTCAGAATGGCGGCTATAACATTATTTTATTTTTCTGTGCTATATCTACGAAGTTATGTAATCTATTTTAACGTAACTATGTATATTGGCAGTATATAATTATTGAATATACTACTACACTACCTTTGTGTCCATTTACGAAGATAGCCGTATGGAAATTATGAACATTTTATGCTATATATCGAAGACCAATCAACTGATTCCCAATAAATGTTACACTGGCACACTAATTTATACCAAGTTCTGCACATTATAATCTGTACAGAAGTCCATGTAAACTTTCATGATTAAAATGGGCCAGACAACGATGTTAAAACTGGCGGTATCATAAATAATTCAGGTAATATGTCACATATACTAAACAATTTAACCATTTTCAACCAAATTGTATATGTAGACGTTATACACTAGAAGCACAATATATACATCCTTTTTTTTGTTAATTTGTCTACTATAGCATCAAACCAGAAAATAATGCTTTTTATGGCATACCTCACGGACCAAACAACAGATTTATACCAAATTTCTCACACAAGTAGTGCTATGGTAGACCATGTAAACTTACATGTTTAGGGTGGCCCAGTCACTTATTTTCAAAATGACGGCCATCTAAGAATTCCAGTTTAGTAAACCCTATAATTCGAAACATTATACTGATTAAATCCTAAGGTAATGCTCCGAATCCGACCTCCATAATGCAGTGCATTGCACGTTAGCAAATTGTACGAAGTTTTCTGGGTTCAAGTCCCTGGTAAGGCAGGTATGTATTTGTAATTGTCTCGCTAATGTTTCATACGTGTCTGGTTTCATTTCTAATGCTATTGCTTTTAAGTTAAGACAAATCCTATCTACCCACTCAGCTTTTAAGAACTTATTTAAAGATTTGTTGCACCCATGTTGAATAAAGTAGTGTTATTAGTTATATCAATACATCTTGGGTTAAATTGAAATTGAAGTTATCAAAACAGCGCCGAGAGTCTGCATCTTTACATACTTGCGAGCACAGCAAGTCGCATACCACGAAGGCGAACGGAACTGGCGCGCCATGCGGGAAATATAATGCAAACACTTCTGCCAGCCTTTACTGCTTAATTGCTAATCTCCCATTGGTCATGTAGTATGACACACGTGTACTAACAAGCAACCACTAGCGGCACCCGCGTACCTCGAGTTTATGGGGGCCGCGGTGGTGCAGGTGTTAGACTACCCGCCTCCCACCAAGGTGAACTGGGCTCGATCCCCAGCGCGGTCGCTCTCGGATTTCCGCATGTGAGAATCGTGCAGGACGATGCCGCTGGTCGGTCGGTTTTCTCGGGATCCCCCCTTCTCCCGTCCTTGCATTCCGGCACTGCTCCATACTCACCTCGCCTCACCCCTCGTCGGCTCTCAATACCTCGACGTCAAGAGCCGTCCAGATACCTTCACTGACTCGAGTGTATAGTGTCCTGTGTGGAGGCGCTCTTCGTATACCGCTCCAGTCCCGTTCGCTTTCGTGATGTGCAAGTTGTGCACACATGACTTATGGCTCTGTTTTGCTTTCTTCAAGTTAAAGTTTAAAAACTAATCGAATTTCTATAGCAGCAAGATGTTCGGGAAATAGGATTTATTACTTATGTGTGTGTGTGTGTGTGTGTGTGTGTGTGAGAGAGAGAGAGAGAGAGAGATATAGAGAGAGAGAGAGAGAGAGCGTGTGTGTGTATACTGAAAATTGCAGGTATTTATTTATTCCTTGTAAGGAAATGTCATTTACATCAAAATTCTCTAATTGTATACATCTTCACATACTACTATAAAAATATATATTGGTTGCGTTGAGAATAGATCCTTCAACTCGCATTTGCAACGTCACAGATGACATTCTTACGTGAGATACTACACTGTTTTTCTCTCAGCACCGCAGTCACAAACTGAAGGGTGGTGTTGCATACATCATGCTAATGTGCAATATTAACTACTGCGATTCGGTAGTTAGGCTACTCTTGTTATCTTCTCGCCAGTTAACATCAACAAACAAATTCATTCATTCATTCTAGGCGTTAACAGAAATCTGGTGTATGCATGATAGTAGTTGAGCCACAAACATTTTATTCCTGCGTGAAATCGCGAAAGTAATAATATGCGGCAATCATAAGCATTACAACTGCTTAGACAAAGTCATTAATTTCGGTAAGGTCATATCGGGTGTAGGCGAGAAATTATAATAAAGACCAGAGTGGGTAGATGAGAACAAATGGAGTATATTTCGTCCAGTAACAAATTGTCTATCGTCCATAGTTAAAACCACAATGGCAGTGGCAATGTGCAACCACAATTATGCACCAGGCAGTGCAATTAAAGGACAATTTACTTACACATTTGGGCAGAAGGTATGGCGATCACAGTGTCTGTTCAAAGTGTCGGCAACTATTGGCCACACACAGTGCAGCACTGAAGCATGTTGCGACGCACATTGCAAAGGTAGTGTAGTGGTAGTGGTAGTGGTAGTGTCAAACTGCTCTCCGTATCTGCGTCATAATCTCATCCCTCGTGTCAAGTGATGTGGCACATACCATCTGTTTGATGTGGCCTCGCAGCCAGAAGTTAGGTGGTGTGCTGTCAGGTTAGCGTGGTGGCTATACTGTGGCCTCCACTACCTAAGTATCTACCTGTTAAGAGAGTGCACGCGGAGGTGCCAGCGAACAGCAATGGCGAAATGAGATGGGGCTCTATCCCACTGCAACCACATCACCTCACGAGCACCTAAAGGAACATCCTCCACGTATTCCAGTAACAAGTTCTCAGGAACTGGAGATACGTGGCATCACTGAGACTGAGACCATGTGGTACTGAGCGATGTTATCAGGCGCGCAGAATTGCGCACAGGCTGGTTACAATGCAAAGTAAACAAAGTTGCATACCCGCTCCTGCACATTGCCACTGCTGTTAGCGGGTTAACTATGGACGTTAGACAATTCGTTCCTAAATGAAATATGCTCCATCTGTTCTCATATACCCCAATCTAGTGTTTATAATCATTTGTTCGAGTAAACCCAGCGTGTGTGTATATATATATATATGCGTATATATATACACACATGGTTACAATTGCTTACATAGATTTTTATGTAGCTAATGACGCATGCCCGCAGTATTCTGACACGTTTAGTTATGTAATGCAGTTCTATGTGTTATTATGTTATCAGACCACAGTGTTAACCTATGCTAAAAATAAAAAAATTCCATTCTAATTTTGAACATTCTAATGTACGAACAAGCGTAATAATACCACATTTATGTTTACAGTTATTTAACATTAGCGCCTCAAAGATATAGGCACAATGGACATTGAGTCTATGCCAGTTGTGATATTTTCTTGGTGCGAAATGAAGCGCACCGTGTTAAACTAAGCAGGAATTTCGGAAATTAGTCGAGGTTTATGTCTCACTTCCGTTGCATTATGACAGATTAGCGTAGCTGAACTTTCGGTCCCAATTTTTCAGATCGTACATAGGACGAGTTAACCTTCGCCTTGGATGAACTGCTGTGAAACACGAAGGTGTGACGGTTGACGGGAAAGGAATGGGTACCCAGCAAACTGTAATACTGTGAGTGCTGACGCGGGATACGACGTCCCACTCGAAATGACGTAATGTCCTTCCTACGTGTTCTCCGCTCCCCGCCCCCGCTCCAAACTGATGGCTAGAAACGTAAGACGGAAACGATAAACATACTGAGGGGGAATTACACCCGACAATCAGGCTCGCAAAAAATAATCCGAAGCACATTAATTAGTTTATTTGAGGGTGCTCCAGAGACTATAATTATTTTATAAATTTTTGCGATATCTCATAATTTTTTTATTAAGGCATAACACAATAGTATAAAAATTACTTCTCAAAAATAAATTAAAGGAAATACATAAATTGTTAATTTAAATATGCTTTAGCATAAATCACAAATTCTGAATAAAACTGGTATGTTGGGCCACAGCTCAAAATAATTGTCCATGTCATTAAAATGTCATCAAGAATGTCTTCTTGGAAATGTATGTGGTTCCTCCGTATTTCAATTTTAGTCTTTTCAGGTTAAGTTGAAATATTTGGAAGTTGAACTCATGCCGCAGGTCGACTAAGTACAGGAGTTCAAAGAAACTGCGAAATGTCATTCCTGGGACTTCAAGAAACTATATAAAACCGAAGTTCGTGTAAGAATAACTTTTTGGTGTTTGCACGAGTAAATATTTCAAGTTAAAATGTTCTTATTTATGCAAAAAATTAATTATGAATATTATTTGTCAACTGAATTGGTATTCTTATAGATTTTTCACTAACATCATGTCACGAAGCCATAAACTATAGTCGTAGTCTAGAAAAAATATCTCTAACAGGTTGTCATAACAAAACATGGAGAGCTAAAGTTCCCCAAATGTGGCAAATGTTACATTTATGGATAATTTAATCCGACTTTTACTTACTGAAAGTTGACTATCATACTCATAGCTAGGGCATACGGTAGCTGAGTGGTTAGACTGCTCACCTCCTACCAAGGCGAACCGGGTTCAATCCCCTGCCGGGTCACTCCCGGATTTTCGAAAGTGGGAATATTGCCCGGCGATGTTGCTGGTCGGCGGGTTTTCTCGGGGATCTCCCGCTTCCCCCGCCCTTGAATCCCGGCGCTGCTATATGCCCACCTCATTTGACCCTCACCGGCGCTCAAGACCTCGTTGTTAAGAGCCGCCAAAATCACTCAAATCAACTCTAATTCACTACAGACTGCAAAAATGAAATTGTGTCATTTATCTTGAAGTCCATCACTTTACTCGTACAAGCATACGGATTTTATAAGTTTAATTTTTTTTTTTACGAACTATTTGAAAATTATTTAAACAAATTTTATACACAGCGATAGAGGAGTAAAATGGCAGATACCGCTATTATCACTTATTTGATTTTTAAAAATATATATATTATTAACACACTTTCCATTTCACTAAATATTGATGTTTGGTAATAATATTTAAATAGTCAACCAGTGGTGTAGAGAAGTACCTCATGCGCAAAATTATTTTTGACTCTAATTGATTGTCTAGGTAACCAGTAAAGAAACTGAATTTTTATTTAGTTTATGATTAGTTTTAAGGGAAGATGTGCGAGATATCGCTTCTCCGATTCGTGCAGAAACCAAATCAAAAATAATTATATTATTAATTTTCATTTTGGAAGGAAATATTTAAAAAAATATCTCATGAGAACTTTATGTCCTGGGAGAGCCAGAGCGCGTAACTTACTGTATCGTCATGTTCACATATTGAGACGCATACACACATATGCGCACGCACGCTCGCCCATATTGATTAACTACAAAAAGTGTAATTATTGTTAATAAAAGCAAGAAATTTAAGGTCCTGTAATGTAAAACAGAAAACTTTTAGCAGTTTAAACGGGAATTTCAACCTTTGCTTGCCTAAACGTGAGCACATTTACTTTTTATCCTTGCAACTCTCGAGTGAAGGAATACTATCCCCAGTGGATCACAAATGCTGATGGTAGACCGTAATGATGCGAGTGCACCCATCCTCGCACATAGAAAATGTGGGTATAAATAATATATATTTTATATATATAAACTACTATTGCCGGACTGGGGTGTATTAAAAATACCTTACAAAATATGGAACTAGAATTTCCTAATAATTTTGTAACACCAGTCTTGCTGTAAGTACGTATTCCCCTAGCGACAGCTGTGTATGTTTCCGTATCAATAAGAAACGTCAAAAAGTTTAAACATTTATACATGTAGGTATCCATTGGGAGGTTGGCAGATTATTAGTAAATTGTCAGCCTTTTCCTAGATTGGACTGAATTGGAATTGGCACGATTTTCAAGGTTATAAGAGGTGCATGTACACCCTATGTCTCTCTCCTAAAAGGCCCCTGGAGCAAGTTTCACTTAACGATGTGTACTGGATGAGAAAAATGGGACTGAAACATGCCGCTTATCAATATGATGTAACTTTGTAAAACATGTTTTAAGTAAAATGGATCGACTTGGTATCGAACCCGGGACCCTGTGTATTCGAACAAGTGTTGCAGAAGAAACTTTAAATTAAATTATAGAAATGTATTGTAGTTTTAAAAAAAGAAAAAAGATGTCGCCGCTCGCGCCTCCCGGAGGTCGACAGTGTCTCACGCCTGAGGTTCACAGCGTCCTCAGGATGCTGTGAGCCTCTGGCGGGAGCGATGTTTCGGGTAGCGCTGACCACGACCACATGACCAAGGTGACATCCGTGATTTACTCATGCACACAAGTATTTAACTGTAACAATGTCGGCACTGCATTATTTAGGTAGCGGCTGGTGTCTTTGTTTACACTAGTAGCTAACAGATGGCGGAGAAAACTCTGGTATTGTTACAAAATAACTCACGCCAACGTTCGTTAATGTCACTGGAATGTTCTTAATAATAAAAGGCCAGTTTTGATCTACTGTAAAATCCTTTTTCTTTGACCGCAAGAGGCGCCCTTACTACTAAAAAACATAAAAACACATTTAAGTAACAAACAAAAATATTTTAACTGGACAATTGCTTTTGTTTTATTCTGTTTATGTTAATTTGATTTTTTATATTTATAATTGCTTTTAACATTTGTCTAATATAACTTTGTTCCCTAATCTTTTTTTATTGAAATCTGATACGTTACAGGCCAGGCCACAAAGTATGATACATTTTTTTTCTTGTGAACCATAAAAAGGCAAAACCAATGTAGGATGTTTTTGCGTTTCTTGTTTCATTAATAAAATTAACCCAGCGCTTTGTCAGTTCAAATAAGTGAAACAAAAAATGGTACCTATTCTAAAGAGTGTCTTTTAAGCTCGAGAGTGTGGAAAACTTGGTGAAATAGCAAAAGCAATTTGATATTGCTACGTGTCGAAAGATGTAATGGGAGACTTTGCGGAAGCTACAATTTAAGGAGGTTGTACGTACAGAAAAGTGATACAACTCTACAGATGTTTCTTTATCAGCATCATGACTAACTATGAGTTACTTTTCTACGGAAAATATCTGGGAAAAGATTTTATTAGTGAGCTAACAAGATTATGGTTATCATCTGCACCGTCATCGGGCAAGTTTTTGAAGTACGTACACTAATGAAAGGATGATGATTTCGGGACTCGTTTGAAGTATTTCGCGAGATAAACAACTAGATTTATGGTCAAACAAAAACGAATTTATTGTAACAGAACCATTTTACTTTGCTCGGTGTTTACTTTGTTTTCAGCTATGTATGTAAGTCTGTTCGAGTGGAAAGATCTTACTATAAATATAATTACCTAACTGATGCATCTCAAGGAAATGAAACTATAAAAAATGAATGATAGTGAAATTTCATATGTCGATAGAATGTGGTTTTCAACAAAAAAACCATAAAGTGCATAAAATGTAATAAAAATATAATTTGAAAAATTTTGCTTGGGGTAATTGGGGGGGGGGGGGGATTTGCATGAAACTGCGCTCTGGCAGCGAGTGGAACTTATAACACATAACTGTGTCAGAAAATGGCTCGAGCGAATCAGACAAGAAGCAGATAGAGTTAAATTTCTATGCGAATTTGGTATCATTCCAGCCACGAAAGCGCTGAATGCATATACCGAACGCTTCTCTAAAATGTTTAAAATTAATAAACCCTACCAGGATGGAGAGTAAAATAACGTCAATTGTGCACTGTGTGGATGGAAAACTGCAAAAAGATCGGATTTCTTATGTGATACTGTGGGCCAGTCGCCGCAGCTCCAGGGTCACAACTCAAACTATCTGAAATCAAAGGAACCAGGTTAACTGACACGTGGAAGTGAAGGATGGTGTATTTGTTGATAACTTAGCTGTCGACCTTGTTCACGCACTCTTTTTTTGGAGAGGGGAACTACTACTACTACAACAATAAAAACCATGGAATTCCTGCTCGATAACATTTACTTGGACTCCAAATATAGTACAATGTTCTTCTCCATCTATATTTGCCAA
Organism: Dryococelus australis; assembly: GCA_029891345.1. Taxonomy (NCBI): domain Eukaryota; kingdom Metazoa; phylum Arthropoda; class Insecta; order Phasmatodea; family Phasmatidae; genus Dryococelus; species Dryococelus australis. The sequence goes on from CM056993.1 coordinate 133,286,220, forward strand.
TAGCATACTTTCCCTTCACAGCCACCTTTAAAACTCCTTAAAAATGTCCTTCCAATATCTTGGGCATTTCTTTTTACACAACAACCTTTTCAAATTTCTACAATCACTTTAAAAAAGCAAAACTCTGATTAAAATACTATCGACCTGCCTTAAAATTGCAGTTTTTGAAACCATGATTTTTAAACCCTCTTGAAAACAACCTAAACCAATTTAACATACCACACATTAAATAAATAACTAAAAATATGAGCACCTTGAAGGTGCTGACACCAACGGATAATTTGAAATGCTTACACGCATGTAAAAACTCCAAAACCATTTACTTTTACCGTAATCGCCGTTTGTCAGGATTTCTCTCGATATACTTTCATTAAAGGTAACCACATGTACCATTCAATGGCCCCTTTTTACAATTCTCTCTCAACCTTTACTAACATTTAAAAACAACTCTTTTTTAAAACCTTTCCTTTCGGGTACTCCTACAAGCCCACATGACTGCTACCCAGAGGGATACTATTGAAATTGCAGAATATACCTTTACGTTCGCTTACTTCACCACGCAGGGTGATTACACTAAACATTTCAATTAACACAAACTCCTTTAAAATATAATGGAAAAAGGCATTACTGAGGTACCGGTCTCTTTGTTTCTGCTTTCGATACTCTTTTCGCCCTTAAAACACTCGGGAACAAACCCATGAAATTTCCCACCCAATATCCCACAACATTCTCCACAATTACCAACCACACGATTCGTCAGGCTGGGGATTCTCTCCCCACCGCACACTTGCGTGGCGTCTTGCCCGTGAACCCACATCCACACCCTCACCACACAACCAAGCAGGCCAAGGATATTGTCCCCACCGACAATTTCGTGAAGGCTGCCAACTTCAGCACTAACTACTCTCCACACACACCATCCATCAACCATTCACTCTCCCTCCCCAAAAGTTCCAGTGCTTTCATTGACTATATCTCTTCACAAAAATAATATTTCCAAAACTTTACCAACTATACTGCCTAAACAACGCCCTCTTTATTGAAAATATTTTCAGAGTAGTGCCAATTCGAACAGGCAATGATTGCTCAGAGCGCGCTTTTGCAAGGAGCGCCTGTATGCCTACAACCCGCTACACACAACAGTCATGCAGGTCGTTGCTCACTCCTCTGCAGGCGTTCATACTTATCTAAAGATAGACCTTTTCTGAGCACTTTTTCCACCCTTATTACACTTGTGACAAACATTCCGTGACAATACGTACCAGAATAGGCGATGTTGCTGGCGAATCCCATTGTAATTTTGGTTTGGATTTTATGGAAATGAGGTAACGATTTTGGTGCAAATGGGGTACATGTCTTCAAACGTGTTAACATACTTATGCGTGATTTAGTTCGAGATAATCCCAGCAGAAGTATGAGCGGTATCAGAAGCGAACACGGCGTATGTATGGCTTCAGATATTGTATCAACAACACAAAAAAAACCAAAATATTCTTTCCACAGCAAGGAACCATATGGACAATCCAAATATTTATGCTAAGAAACAAGTTTTATTAACAAAATTCCTGGAAAATATCTCATCTGACAGGATGTACGTAGGTCTGATTACTTTAAAGGTATATTAGTGAGTGGATCACGATATTTCTTATGCTCCAGAGATCATTTGAAGATCATGAAGCAGTTTCGGTCGGCAGACGTTCAAAACACTGAGTAGTAAAGCAGTTATCAGGCAATAAATTTCTCAGAGATACGAAAAATGATTGAGAAGTCAGGAATTAATTTCGAATGACTGTGCCATAAACACACAAACAAATCGTGATGTCTGAAGTTTAAAACTAGAACCCTGTTTTAAAGTTGTCATTCTATATTTAATAAAAAAGAAGTTTGTCAGCTAAAATTTGCATAAAAGACGGAACACCGTTCACTTCTATCGAGAACTTATTTTGAACAGATTTTGCCTATTAAATAGTTGAAGTTAAGATCCCATTTTGTATGGTAGTTATAGAAATGTTTGAAACAGGATTTAGAAAAGACAAATGAAATGAGAATTTTATCAAATGTTCTCTTGTTAGATACTACGGAAGAAAATATAGCTTCCAATTGTATTATATAGTATCTTAATTACCAGCTGATCAAGCGGCAGCAGTTACATAACGAACTTAGTAGGAAATATGTACCAGTGTCTGCTTTAATCTAACTTATATAATTGAAAGATGATGAAAACTAGGTGAAAGTAACTATGATTGAAAACGGATTATGGAAAACCACTAATTCTCCAACCGATAGTAAAATAAAAAGTTCTGTGATTAGTGAATTTGAATGAATGCACGTTAGATAACGTTATTCTTCAAATTTATATTTCTACGATTGTTATATATACCAAATGGTGTAACTGACTACGACGAAACAGTTGGTTAACTTATTATATGTTACACATAAAACAGGTAGAAAAAATATGTTAAACAGCCAAAATATTTTGTTTATGCAGCAGGTCGTATTTTCAAGTTGTAAGAAAGCTTGAATAAAAACTAACGTGCTGGAATACGCAGTGAGTGAAAAACATGTTTGCGTTACGTGTAAAAATGCAGTATTATAAGCAACTTAGAATGTCACAAGAGTTCGAAAAACGCAGAGGTTCGTTGTTTGATGTTTTACGCATAAGCAATCAACTCCGGGAATGTATGCCCTATAACATAATCAAAATAACGGGCAATTATATTTTGGCGAAGTGTTGAAATTTTGAATAAACTAGCTATACAGTCCGCTTTTGGCAGCTGGCAGTCGAAAAAGTATTGTTCGCAACGATCAGTTGACTAAATATTGGTGTAAATAAAACTGATGCTGCTTTGAAAAAAAAAAATTTGTAAATATAGTTCTCAAAAAACCAACACTATCTAAAACGGAATGGGAATTTTAACGTTCTTGAAAAATGTATTCACTTACAGAAGTGTTTAAATGAAAAAGGCAAGTCCATTTAAATATTGCATTAAACTTTAAAATGGAAGGAACACTTATGTTAAATGTTTTTACAGGTTATTTGTCTATGGTTGTATTTTGTCGGTTGTAATATTTAAATGTTGTTTGGTATGGTGTCAAAATAAGCCCCAGTTTGTTGGTGTTATTTAGGTACAGCCATATGCATATTTTACACACATTTAACAGAAGTACACACATACATCCTATAAAAACGTATACATACACATACGTAAATGAAATATACATTGCAACCATAAACATCCTATTTACATATAAACATGCATGCACAACCTTATTGAGCCTGGAGGCCAGCCATCAGAGGCACCATTACGGTGTAGAAACAGCATGGTGCACTGGCGTGTTGATACAGCAGTGGCTGGACGTTGCTTTCCTCGGTATGAAGATACTCTGACATCTCTTCCAAAAAGACTCGATCTGGCACGTGACCAAACCCGGTACCAAATTATCTGGTAGAAACGTTCATGGTTTACGTTAGTCTGTCAGTTACTTAACATATTATAGAACGGCCACTTACTAGATTAAACATTTGGAATAATTACATAAATGTTTAAATTTGCCAGCGCAGTGTGAATAAAAAATTGCAAAATTGTCGGCTAACAATTGCACTCCTGTTAACTACGTGTTAAGCTCTTTATTCATATATCTAAAACAGCACTCTTCTTATTTAATTATAAAAGAATTACCAAGATACTTACACAGATATTTATTTAAAGAAGTCCTACTTCTAAGAATAAAATTCAAATTATCTGAACGCAATTTACAACAGGCTATGTTATGAATTTCTCCGGTAATATTTGAGGGGAATGAAAATTTTCCATTTCGCCAGCTACGTGCCTAAGAAGTCTTGCACGTCGGGGTGGATATGACGATCGTCTCTATCTGTAGTAGGTCTGGAAGGACCAGTGCCTTCTTTTAGGTTATGTACGACCTGAACGTATTCACGCCTGCTCACATCGTGTCACAGAGGTGATCGCATGGACAAGCTGAATGGCTATACGACGGCCTATCCATCCGGCTTCGTGCTTACGACCCTGTTTAAATGGGTCTCGGTTATGATATACTTCGCGAGTACAACGCCGTGACATACTGATGTGCCTCTTAACACGCATAGTTATACCTTTATAGCATATTGTGTAGCTCTTTTAAGCACTGGCTGTTTGTCAAATGCGCCCCTGCGTCACATTCTGCATTGATGTCCCTGCAACTCCACTTTAACAATATGCATTGCGCAAATGGTACTACAAGTGGTCTTGATTTTACGACAGATGGACGACACCTTAACGGGTGTAGTGATTTACATGTTCAACAGTGTACTCCCTGAGCTATTACAGATTATATTTTCACCACTTATAGACAGTTAATTAGGAGATACTCTGAGAACTTGCGAAACTTTGAAACATGATCGTGAATGCAAAATGTCATATACTGCTGTAACTGGTCGGTTACTACAGTTGAAACTGGTTGACACAGATAATGAGCCCCAACAGTAGCGATGTTGCAGTGTTAGAAGAGAAGATGCTAAACGTGGCACCACATCCAGAGGGATCCTGCAATCTGTGGGGCCTGCACTGAATTTAGCAGTTTCAATAAGAAACATTAGTCTCCGTCTGAATGAGGTGGCCCACATGCACGGCGTCCGCTGCGCCTTTTGCCTTTGGCCACTCAACATTGTGCGGCACGCCATCAATGGTGCCAGGAACGTCAACATTGGACAGAGAAATGGCGACACATTGTGATCTGCGATGAGCACCGCTTGTCTTAAAACAAGTGATCGTCGCAGCATGGTTTAGCCTCGCAGTGGGCAACGCAACGATCCTGCTGTTATTTGTGAACGCAATATATCCTGGAGTGTGCGGTGCCATTAATTATGACTCCTTGTCATATCTCATGAATGTAGAAGACAAATCGAGACAGCGCAGCTATACGTAAATTAGGTTGTTCGGCTTCCATTTTCTACCATTTTTGCCAAGCATACCCAATGATATAATGCCGCAAGATAATGCTATTTCCCACACAGCTTGCTTCGTCAAACATGCCCTACAAATTGTGGACACCATTCCTTGGCCAGCCAGGACTTCAGATTTGTCGCCTATTGAATACGCATAAGATACATCAACACAAATGGGGTAACACCAGTACGCTCTTGCTTTGAGATGTTATAAGCAAAGGTCGCTAATGGCAATTACACATCCCAGTTCCTCGGCGACGAAGCCACATACTGTGACATCATGGAGGTCATGGTGGCATGGAGTCTTTCCTCAGTGACATTGCACTGCGGACGATACCCTGATGTGATGGACCCTTGGATAACTAGTAGGCAAGCAATTTCTTTACTACAGCGGAACTAAACATCTTACTCCTATCTTTCAGAATTTTACTGGGCGTTGAATGCCTGCAGGTACGCAGGCATCTCTAACAAGAACTGAGCGAACTCAGATGCTGTCCCAGTTGGTACAGCCTTGGTTACAGTCCACCTGGTCCCTTGGTCTCAGGAAATAATTAAAGGTGGTTCACTGTTACTTGAGTACTTTTTGAAATCAACCTTTGAAAAATACCACTACCCCTTACCTGCAAATATTCTAGCAGGCATGCGCTCAGCGAAGTTGGTAATGAGAGAGGGAAAGTAGTTTCATGTCTTAATGTTGTATTATAACTGTTAGGTAAACATTCGTGAGTACTGAGATTATTTATACTGTTTTACAATTATTTAATGCTTACAAACATATGAATTAGCAGATTTGTAAAATGTTTGTTTTAGTAATAATTTCACAGTTTCACTTCACCTCTGCGTGAATAAACTGATCAGTCCCATGGCAATGTTAATTTTACATATGACGGAAGAATACACACTGTGCATACAAGTAGATCTTAAGCAGGACTTCCACACGTGTTCACTTTAAAGTGAACAGCCTTTACATACTTGTAAGGCTGCACAGTCCTAGGGAAGGGCTTTACCAGGTCAATCCCCAGGCAATCAAATGATTCTCCCCCTTGGATCGTTTTCAACAACCCTGCTGGCTACTGACAAGTCCCCTTCTTCATCTGACAAGTTATGCAAGTGCGAATATAGGTCTGCACATATTAATTCATCACTTTCCAATAATACCTACATCTAATTTTATCTAGGGTTTGCACCAAGCCTAGGTGACCGCCCACCAAAGTGTTGACGTGACACCTACTCACAATTTCCGCCCTCGAGGACTGAGGTACTGCTAGCATCTTTGATTGACCTTCAAGTCTAGAACTGCTTTTATACACAATTTTGTTCTTCATAAATTTAGTTTGAGTGCTGAATTTTCTAATTTCCCTATTATAGGGACCAATTCTTGATCATATTGTGGCACCGTGGCCATATCGAAACCTGGTAAGGAAAACACTTGTAGATCTAACGATTTCTTCTCGCCCTTGCCTGTACACTTTTCTACCACATTCTTGATTAGGCTATATGTATGGACATGGCTCTTACTAATCGAATACTTTATGTCAAACGAATTCTCTGTAACATTTTCAAAGCTCAATTTGTGAGCCTGCCTGAACTATGGGCATTCATTTTCAGCTTATCCACGTAACAGCGGTGATGATCTTTAACTACTGTGAAAGGTTTCGGATAAATATAAGTCCTGGACTAGACTAAAGCATACATAAGAGCTAGACATTCTAGATGTGTGATTGGATATATACTTTCCGCCGGGGGCATGGTCCTAGTAGCATATGCTACTGGATGTAACTTTCCTTCTCTCATTTGCTTTAGTTTGGCCCCAATACCTTGACTACTTGCGTCTGTGTGAATTTCATCTGGGTCTTTTTCCTGAACATGAACCAAATCAAGGGAGGTATTACATTTAATTTCAAAGTGTTGAAAATGTTTTTCTGTACCTCGCCCCTCGCTTGATTTTTTTAAAAGTAATGTTGACAAAGGTTTAGCTAACTGTGAAAAATTTTGTACAAATTTCCTATAAAATGAGGCTTGATCTAAGAAACACCTTAAACTTTTCTGATCCTCTGGAGTTGGAAATTCCTAAACTGATTTGATTTTATTATGAATGGCACTGAATCCCTTCTCTGTTTACTAATTGTCCTAACACTTCAGTCTCTTCATAGCCAAAAGAACATTTTGTCATCTTCAGAGTGAGGTTAGCTTTTTTAGAAATCATTAGTACCTGTTCTAACTTATCCAAATAGGGTTCAAAATTATTTCCATCAACCAGAAAATCATCTAGATGAACTAAAAAAGAGCTTCATTTCAAACCAATTATAGTCTTATCCATGTAACGCTGGAAAATAATGGAAGCTGTTTTTAATCCGAGAGGTAAAGTCTTCAAACAAAAAGTTCCCTCAGGGGTCACAGAAGTGGTTCTCTCTTGATCTTTATCAGCCACCCTTGGCTGATGATAGCCAGCATTCATCTCCAATCTACTAAAAAAGTTATCTCCTGTCATGTAACTTAAAAGTCATCAATTCTTGTTAGTGGATACTTTTCATCCTTGAGAATTTCTTTCATTTTTCGAAAATCAACACATAAGCGACGTATGCCATCTTTCTCTCACACCAAACATCTGGGGAAGACCAACTAGTTTTACAAAGCTACACTATGCCATTCGTAATATGTTCATATACTATGTCTCGTATTACCTCTCCTTCACCTAGTGACACACTATAACGAACAGAAGAAATAGGGGAATGATCACATGTATCAGGTTTAACTACCTTGTCTTCAGTTCTACCGATCTGATCAGTTTGCCAACTAAAACAATTACTATACTTATACAAGAGGTCACACAAGTTTGTTTTCTGTTCCGAGGGCATGTTAGGAATAATGTCTAGCTTTGACTCATTGAATTTATTCTTCTCAGTAGTCTGAAGCACAGATACAGGCTCTCAGCTAGCTTCTGAATTACTTAATGTGTCACATAATCAAACTGATACAATGATCCCAGCTTCATCTTTATATATAAAATCCATTGTGCGTGACTAAACCGCATCATCACTGATAAACCACTGGACCAATTGAGATCGTATTAACACAATATGTTATTGAGATGGCGAGTAAGGTTTTTAGTTATGTTTCATTCCGATAGGTGGTGTTGGAGTCTAACTTCTATATTTACGGGCCGATTTCGCTCATATTTGCAGGAAATACTGTTTGATCTATTGAGACTAAATTCGCACTATATGTTATTGAGATGGCGAGTAAGGTTTTTAGTTATGTTTCATTCCGATAGGTGGTGCTGGAGTCTAACTTAAAAAAATGGACCAATTTTGCTCATACTTGCAGGAAACGTTTGTTGATCTAATGAGACCATATTCACACCATATGTTATTGAGATGGCGAGTAAGATTTTTAGTTATGTTTCATTCCGATAGGTGGCGCTGGAATCTAACTTATATATATGGGCCGATTTTTCTCATACTTGCAAGAAATGTTTGTTGATATAAAAAAAATAGTTTTATTATGCTTAGTCATTCGGCAGTATTATGGATTTAAAATATATAAAAAAAGCTGAACAATGTTTGCCAGGAACAGCTAGTATTTCTATACAATGTAACTTGATAATTGAATGTATTAGTTTCCCACAGCCTATTCTGATTTTCAGATGGCAAAACACTGCAAGGAACCAACACAGAATGTTTATCGAACACTTTCTCATGAGGATCTAACGTGACCACCCTAACATCGTTCGGTGAGTGAGTGAGTGAAGAGATTTCGGCAACTCTTAACAGCGAGGTCTTGAGAGGCGATGAGGGTTGATTGAGGTGAGAATGGAGCAGCGTCGGAATGAAAAGGCAGGGGGAATGGGAGATTCCCGAGAAAACCCACCATTCAGCGACATCGTCCGGCACGATCCCCACATGTGAAAATCCGGAAGTGACCCAGCCAAGGTTTGGGAGGCGAGCAGGCTAACCGCACAACCACCATGGCCACAACATAGTTTTGATAAATTTTTTGTTTGCATGTCCACCTCAATCAGCTGATCCATACACAGAGCAAGCCAAACATGTTATTTCACTGTCACATAACCTAAAAACGGCTCTATATCCTCACTTGGTACCTCATGTATTACGTGGGCCGCGGGTAGCATGACGCGAACCTGCAAGTCCGACGAAAATCCGGCTCGCAGATCGTCAACATTTTTGCCCCGACAAAAATAACTGCACAATTCTGGTTCGATAAGTACTCAGGAAACCGACTGGCAGCAAATCTGGAAATGCACGTCGTTATCAAAAGTCACGGTGTACCACAACACTTTCAGCGCACCAACGTCCTGCAATTATTATCGTGACTTTCGCAGCTAACATCATACGAGTGAACTGACGATCTCAAACAAGTCTCGGGTAATGACAAAACCCAGCACGACTTTAAATCGCAACGGGAAAAGTTAATTTCTGTCCAGCTCCGTGCCCTTGCTAGTGTTGCGCAAAACATTAATATTACGTTTATGTTTTATACCACAATTCCCGGGGCGTGTCACACCTCGCGCAACATTTAACACAAGGGAAAGTTTGATCGCTTGCGGACCCATTTCACAGTTTCGGGTCGCACTCGACACCGCGCTAGTTCAAGCAAACATTTTGTCGGAGTCCGACGAGACACTATCGGCGCATAACCTAGCCTTACGAAAACAATCCAGTTTGCGCATCATTCAGACACCGTTATTTCTCTCCAACAAGACACTGGCCATTTCCGCTAACGCGACGGAAACTCGCGATACACTCGTGCAGTCCGACAAACTGAGTCCGTTACCTCACTAGCCCGACACTGGCCTGCGACACACATACTCGACCCGTCGTTGTGGCGGTTTTCGCGTCGACACACTGCTACAGCTCACAGCTGACTCCCGACTCACTGCCAACTACCAACTCACAACTGGCTCGCGCAAGTGCCACCAGGCGCCTACCCTTACTGACGTCACACGCACCGCGCCAGTCCCGAAACCTCGTCGTCGCTCGTTACATTAAGGCGGCGAATACGTGAAACTGTGTATATAATAAAACGCGATAATCTTAGATTATTAATATCGCATAAAAGAAATAATTGAAATTATTCATATTGTCTACATCACGAAATGGAGATAGGCAAGTCCGGCCGTCGTTAACAGCCTCCTATAATCAGTCTCCGGCAACATGAACAAGACGAGAGCTTTCCAATTAGCTCATAAAAATAGTGGCATGCAGTAATAAAACTCATCATAATTAATTAGCATCTTGGTATTACATTTAAGCGCCCCCTATCAATAGTCACGTAAATAGTTATTGTATAATGCCTATATTCAGTAAATCCCATCTTATACTGCAGTGCTCTACATAATTATGACACATTATTTAGCTATGCCCACAGCTCCTTTCAGGTATGAACTGACTTAAAAGCTAATTGGTATAGGCCGTTCACGGTAAAGTGAGCACTTTTTGAAGCTGTTTCATCAGACATAATAACCAATAAATACATTTTATTGTGGCCTCGGACTTTTGGTTTTGGGTATGGTGAATGTATACAATGTGTTTATTACTCACATGGCAGGGTTTACATTAACAAGTGGGGGAAAAATATAAATTGGCTGAAGGAAAAAAGTAACTAGGACCTCAAAAGTGCTCACTTTAGCGTGAACGGCCTATAACAATTCTTAAACTTTGCTTGTTTCGTCGTGCGCACAGCACACCTGAACCATCAGTGACACACTCGGACAGCATCGACGTCCGTGGCATAATTTGCTGAAATGACTTGGCCACAACGAGGACAGTAAATCGAGTGCTGCAGTAATTAACAATGTATATGCACCAATTTAACTCATGTAAAAAAAATCGAAGTTCGAAATAGGCAATAAAACTTGTTTGCGTGGGAAACTGTCTGGTGCAACGATTGTTCACATGTATGGTTGCGGTCAAATATAGACTATTCACGGTAAAGAGAGCACTTTAGAAAGCCCTTTCATTTGAATAACAGCCAACAAATATAATTTATTTTAGTTTCAGACACTAACTTCAGAGTTTTTGTTAACACAAAAAAAGTTGGTAGAAAGGATAAAAGATTGACTGAAAGGGAAAAGTAACTAGGGCCTCAAAAGTGCTCGCTGTGTCGAGAACAACCTTTAGTAATGAATAAAAAATGAATATTCACCCAGTCTTCTAAAGCCGCCGCTGTCGCCGTCGATCTCTCATATTCCCCCGGAGGCGGTGCTGTCACAAGACCAAGAACCGAGGATCTCACAGCTCGTTTGAATGGGTTTACAAATTAATTTGCAGCCCGACATAGGCTACTTGGTTGAAATCACTGAACCGGCGGCGTGCCGCTGCACCTTTTTCCTTCTGAGCTTAAAGTTATTAACCACTGTTACTGTCTTAATAATTCTCGTGTAGCTTGTGACGGTGTTTGCCAACACAAACAGGACGAGATCTTTGTCTCAACTGCTTCCTAAATGTAGGTGGCTTAAGTTGGAAAACAGCTGAGAGCCCCCCCAATGATGTCAAAAAAGGGATTTGGGTTCGTTCCTGTGAAAAGGTTTGAAAATATTCGCTGCCTTGCGTTTTTATATCAAAATATAACCATTTACATAGTTTTCCCCAAAATTTTACAATCAATAAACGTTATATAAAAATATAGTTTTCCCACTGATTGCATTTAGTATAACAAAGGTATCGAAAATAATTCTATTTAAATCTTCCCCCAAAATATACATTTTTACAAGTTTACATCTCTTTCCAGCTATGTGCAGGGTACATATAATTATTTTGCTTTAAAACATACGTAACTAAAACGGTAGCAAGCAACCCCCCCCCCCCTTCTTAAAAAGTTGACAGAACAGCAGTTCCTGCCCAAGTGAAAACCCTGTGCTGTCTCCTTGAATCTGAGTGAGACACCTGTATTTATATTTTATTTGAATACATCTAGAACATTACAAAATAATCTTCACTCCGTCGATATCCAGAAGTCCTGGAAGGGTACCCTTGTGGTACGTAACTGGCTGGCGTCATGTGGTCAAGGAGTCGTACGAGGGAGGGGAAGGCAGTCATAGTTTTCGTGGGCGGTGCCCATACTTGCAGACCAGCAGGCCCGCCCAGCGGACGTGAGGCGTGGAGCTCGTCAAACACACCCCCGTCACAGCGAAGGTAAGCCGTCCGAAACGGCCAACATTTTCTCAACTTCATGTGGCACCGTCGGTTTTGACTTTCGATCGATGTGCAGGGATAGCCATCACAAGATATGTCGGCAGGGCTGTGAAGTTTCCCACCAGTCGCGTGTAGTATGTGGGTGGGTTCCCTATAACCCGAGCAGACGCTTCTCGTCAAACCCGCAGCCTTGCGGCACCACACGCCTTAGGCTCGCCCTCGCACTTTATATCAATCAGGTCGTTTGATCGTATGTGGTTTATGAAGAGACGTAGCATGTGATTTGTGCACTTTACTGGCGCTCTATATGTCTAGACTGCTACCAGGCTTGGTTAGAGCTGTGGTTTACTAGTGTTGTATAAGCTGTTCACGGTAAAGTGAGAACTTTTGAAGCCCTAGTTACTTGTTCCTTTCAGCCACGTTCTTATTCTTTAACCACCTTTTTAAATAAAATAGCAATGTAAGTAATAAATGCAGTTTGTATATTCCACCGCACTCGGAAATTTACGTCTGAGGTTAAAATAAAAATAAATTTCTTTACTGTTATTTCAAATTAGATAGATTTCAAAAGTGCTTACTTTACCGTGAATAGCCTATAGACAGACGTACATCAGCCGCCCGAAGGACATCATATGTAGTCGTTCTTCCTCGCCCTCGAAAGTTTTTGCGTCATTTTCAAATCACCCATACCCGCCGATGTTTCCACCTCCCCTACTCCGGTATGGCCCAGCGTGTCACGAGCACTTCACTGGTGTACGCATGCCTTCTTTTTTTTTCGGAGGAGGCCATCGAAAGTGCAGGGGAATTATTTCCAAGGGCCAGGAAGAGAATTATTATTAAAAAATCAAATTAAAAATCGTTCGAAATAATAAAAAAAATTGTTAAAAAAAATTTTTATACAATTTTATTTTTAAAAAATATAATTATAAAGTCTTAACCCCGGTGGCCATTTATGCCTTTTTTCCCCTAGAAATTTCCCTTTTTCCCTTAAAATTTTCCCTTGAAAAATTTACAGAAAATTTAATTTAAAAACATGCATTTCCTGAGGTCTCCCCCTCTCCCCCCCCCCCTTTTCTGTACCAATTACTCACCACTGTTCGAATACAGCAGACGACTGTATCCCTCGCACCCCCCCTCACTTATACTCATTCCGCCATGTTGATTGTTTCGTTCGCCATTTGTTTACATGCTACTGAAGGCCACCATATTAGTTTTTTTCGTTCATAATTTGTTTATACATTACTGCAGGCCGCAATCTTGGTAGACGACCACCATCTTGGTAGGCATCCCCATCCGCCATATTGAAAGCCAATGACAATCACCTTGGACCTATAAACTTGAATGACCTTGAAAACAAAAACTCGAGAAACAATACATAAAAATCAGCAAGTATAATACATTAAAGTCTACCACCAACATATTAGATGCAGACTAACTCGATGTTGACCCCATGACCTTGAATTACCTTGATAATAAAAACTCGAGAAATAATCCATAAACGTCAACAAGCATAATACATTACAAACTACCACCAACATATTAGATGGTGACTACCTCGACCTTGACCCCATGACCTCGAAATAAAAAGCTTAGAAAAAATACATAAAAGTCAACAAATATAATACATTACAGACTACCACCACCATATTAGATGCTGACTACCTCGACCTTGACCCCATAACCTTGAATGACCTAAAAAATAAAAAACTCTAGTAATAATACATAAAAGTAAACAAGCATAATACATTACAGACTATAACCATCATATTAGACGCAGGCTGCCTTGACCTTAACACCATGACCTTGAATGACCTAAAACCAGAACTCGAGAAAAAATCTATGTGCTGGCGAACCTTTCGAAAGTGAGGGTTTTGGGATAACCCCGTGTCTGTACCCTGGCACATAGTACAAAACGTAACATATGGTGAAATCGTGAAATGGGCCTCATCAGCGCACACCACAGTGGATACAAATTTCCTTAATACGTCGCATTGTTGCAGCTACCAATGTAAGAAATCCACCCTTGGAGTGTAGTCATTAGAATAAAGTGTTCGTACCGTCCTTGCAACGAAGGGGTGCATTTAATGACACTTGTATCAGGTGCTCGGTTGTTGTACCCCCATAGTACATGGACTATATTTCAAACAGCTCTTCGCAAACGCAAAGTACTTAGATATTTATGAAAACGCGACGTTCGCAATCGGGATGTAGGTAGGTTTTAACATATTGTCGACGGCAGGGCAATCAGAGACAGAACAAATTCATAGTTCGGATAAGCAGGAACGCGGGAGGAACAATCCCAGCACTCTTTTGAAGTGATTTTGAAAACAATCATGGAAGACAGAGTTCAGTACGGTCGGACCGGGAATCAGACCCGTGTTGTCTCGAATGTGAATTCAACGTATTACCACTGCGCCAACTAGAAAGTGCCATCCAAATGAGAACAGAATACGCAGAAGCTCAAAACCGAAATGGCGAGTCCATTCCTCTAAAAGCGAAGCTTGGGGTAGATAAGTCGTTGTGCTTCTTCGCTCGAGCAAGGACACTCGGTTGGCTCCTGCGAATATACATTGACTAGAACAAAAATGTCGGCAAGTGATGTGTGGAGTAACCATCGGAAACTATAGACTATATTTTCAGCTGGTGATGTATCCGCGTAGACGCCCTGCGGGGTTGATGTCACCCAGTATACAAACTCAGTGAAACTCTTCAGCTGCTATCGTATTACCATCAGTTTCTCCGTGCACAGGTTGCATTTGCATATCATCCCACAAGCTGTAAGGCTTACAGTGTTCTCGATCTCGTGACGATAACAACCCACTTGTGTTGCTTCAGTTATAGGGTGCTGTGTAGCTATCATGATAGGCGTGTGTTTTCTAACTGCAATCTGACATCTTCAAGCCAGAATCAGAAACTAGGATAGGTTTCCAAACAGAGTTCCTCATATCAATACACTCCTATGGTATCGATCTACAACTTCTCCGTGTATAGCGTATGGATGTTATCTTTATTTTATAATCTGTGAAAGCTGTCTTAGAGTATACCAAAATGACATCCCATGTGTAGCGTGGCGAGAGCACGCCACCTTTTCGTCATGCGGTGACCAAGATAATCCAATATGTTTATGATTGAGGGATCTGTGACAGAATTTTGATCACGCTCAGAGCGAGTATGCTCTGGTGCTTTTCCTTATCAGGCAGGTTCTGTTCGACTGTGAACTGTTCGTGATGACGCAGCACATTCCTTTGTTTCTGGCTGTACGAGTTTTTTGGGGGCTGGCTTATAGCATGGTAGGAATTGGGGGTAGCTGCCTGTTGACAGGCACATAGGTTATGACAGGAAAGAGATATGAGAGATTTGCACAAGTTTTCGGCATGGTTTTGTGGCGACGATATCAACAGTAATCAAGAAATACTGACCGCAAACAACGCACTAGGCAGTGTTCTGTGCTCTGTATTTCCAAAAAAAACATCATACAAAACTGCATTTACAGAGTATGGCAAACATTCCATAAATCCAAAATAGCGGGTGGGAATCTGCCGTAAATGAAGACTGCAAGAGTGCATATCGAATATTGCAGTCTAGCCTCCACGTAAAACTTTGCGCGAAAACAGGTGGCCTTAGTGAATAGTATTCGACTGATGAATATCGCTAATCGGGCTTGTGGAGCGTAGAAAGTGGGGAGGCTGACGGTGAATGGGAGAAGGCGGGGGCGCGCGAACTGAATATGAAGTTTAGGGTGGACGGCCGGGGACGCAGCCAATGGGCGCGAGCCGTCACGTGTGCGCATGCGCGCCCCGTCATGCACGCGGGCAGCCGCGTCGCCGGGTTACGCGCGTCGCGAGGCACGACCGCCCCACAACTTCCCCCCCCTGCACCCGAGAGAGTTCGCCTCCGCCATCGTCGTCGTCGCGCGACACCTAGAATAGGTCCGCCGCCTATGGGAGCTCGTCATTTATAGGTAGAGATACGAACATTTCGCGAGTTCATTCCAGGACAAGACAGACGTCAAACACGTGTACACTGAAGTTGACTTTACAATTGGATCGCACTTTATTAGACACGCCCTGGAAGACTCTATGCCAATAGCAGACCTGCAAGGAAACAAGTAGCGAGAGTCATATTGCCAGTTGTGAAGTAACACTGGCTACTGGCATCGGCAAATGAATAAACAACTGAGGCTCGAGTATACACATGACTGTGGAGTTTAGCCTACAGGTCATTGAACTGGCGAATTTTTCCTATCACTATTTATAGGTAGGGATAGGAAAATTCGCGTTACTATTTGGGGACACAATAATCGTTAAACACTTGTATCTTTGCTATACGTTCGTCACTGGACCATACTCAATGTTACACGCCCTGGGTAACTCTGCGCCAATAGATGAACACTTCACAATTGTGTGGCCCAATCACGTGGCGTTCAGTCAAAAACGGAGCGACTTCACATCCATGCAGCCGCCAATGGAGAAACGACGCTGTCTCCTTTACGTACAGTACTGTGCAGTATAGCCTGATGTTAAATTATTACGTGCATTCTGCAGGTCCATTAGTATAGAAAGGGATAGAAAAATTTCGCCAGTATCTGTGGGCTAGACTCCACAATTCTTTGTACAGCCAATCCTCAGATGTTTTTTCCATCGGCTGCTGGCCCAGTGTTACCTCATACCTGGCAGTATGGGATTCGCATATATTTCCCTTGCAAGTCTGCTATTGGCTCAGAGTCGTCTAGGGCGTGCATAATAAACTCTGATCCAATAGCAAAAATGACTTCAGTGTACACGCGTTTGAAATCTATCTTGTCCTGAAGTGAGTTCGCGAAATTTTTCTATACCTATTTATAGACTAGTCACAGTAAAGTGAGAACTTTTGAAAACCCTCTAATTTGGAATACTAGTCAATATATCTAGTTTATTATTGCCTTTGACGTTAAC
Organism: Dryococelus australis; assembly: GCA_029891345.1. Lineage (NCBI taxonomy): Eukaryota > Metazoa > Arthropoda > Insecta > Phasmatodea > Phasmatidae > Dryococelus > Dryococelus australis. Next base: position 133,303,253 of record CM056993.1, read on the forward strand.
TTCCGAGTGCAGTGGAACATATACAATACGATTATGGCTTACATAGCAATATTTATTTTAAAAATTAGTTAATGGATAAAAAATTGCTAAAAGGAAAAAGGAACTAGGTCCTCAAAAGTGCTCACTTTACCGCGAACAGCCTATAGCTGGCTACTCGCTGAGAAAAAAAAAATACAATTCACACGTAATTCAGACCCAACATTCACATCCGTCTCGATCACGCACGTGTAGGTAATTTTCTATCTGTACTGCACACTGCAAAACTCTATGACCAATAATTTTACCAGTGGGTAAATGATTCACAAACCATCTTACTGGTCTAGGCCAGTGGTTCAAATTAATGTAGCCGAACATATATCCTACAACTCATTGGCTGCGATGACAAAACAAGTGTGGTGTCGACTTAAGTACAGCACACATCCTAATATTCTTTTTACTACACCTGAAACCGTAAATTAAAGTGGGCCTGGAAGGGTTAAGGGGCCTGCCTAGTTGTCATATGGCTCTCATTATAAGCAGTTGGGTCTATTGTAGTTGTTAAAAAAATCTAGAATATTTAAATGTAAATATTTTTTTCAGGACAGAAATGAGAGTCGCTACTCGTTGCCAATTCTTATACTTGGTTATAGAAACATAAATGTGCTAGTTAAAAAGTGTCAAAATCATAAAAAGTAAGAACAAGAGAAAATCTAAACTGGCGACAGGAAAAGGCTGTCTCTAAATTACTGCAGAGAAATAAGGATGCCTTATTGTGTGGACCAAATTACCTTGGAAAGACTCACGTGACCTGCCACCACATTAATACAGAAGATGGCAAGTCCTTAAAGCAGTCACCAAGATGGCGGCCATTAGCTTCGTATGAAACAATTGAGGGAATTCGGAATAAAATGAAGGAGTCTGTAGTCTTCCCCCATTGTACTTGTTAAGATTGTTTAAAAAAATATATGGCTCTCTAAGGTTTTGTGTGGATTATCGCCAGCTTACCAATTGGACAAACAAAGACTCTTATGCTTTGTCAAGGATACACGACACACTGAACAACCTAGCAGGTTCGCAATGGTTTTCTACTTTGGAGATATAGCGTGGATACTGGCAGTGCGAGGTGGCTCCTGAGGACCAAGAGAAGACGGCATTTTGTGTCCAAGGTAAAGGAACCTAGCAGTTTAAAGTTACGCCTATTGATCATTGTAATGCACTTGCCACCTTCGAACGACTGATGGAAAAAGTCCTGCCTTTAGATATCTATCAGGTTTACCTAGATGACATCATTGTAACAGAGATGACATTTGAAGAGCTCTTATCAGGCTTACTCCTGTATTCCAGAAAGCAGCCGCAGCCAACTGGAAAGAATCTCCTAAGAAATGCCACATATTCAAAAAGAAAATAGATTTCTCGGGACATATAGGGCCTTCCCACGTAATTGAAACAGACACCGAGAAGACAAAAGCCATAAGAAATTGACGAAAACCATCTGACAAAACCGAAGTGCGGAGTTATCTCAGCTTATGTGCCCACTACCTACGATTTGTACCTGGGTTCGTTACAATCGCCAAGTCATTACATGAACTGATTGGGGCAGAAAGGAAATTTCATTTGACTACTGAGTCTGAAGTTCATTTTAGTAAGCTAACGGAAGTTATAATATCTCACGTAGTTCTGGGATTCCCGAAAAGTGAGGACACATGAATTTTGGATATTGGTGCTAGTGATGTAGGCATTAAAGCTGTGATGTCTCTAATTCAGGATTGCAAGCACAGACCACTGGAATACTTCAGTAAGGCAGTGCACAAGTCCCACAGAAATTACTGTGTCTCACACAGCGAGCTTCTCGCCATGGTGAAAGTAATTCTACACTTTCACCCCTACCTTTATGACAGATATCTAATTCGAAGAACCGAACATGCTTAATTACACTGGATACTTGACTTCAAGAACCCCGAAGCTCATATAGCCTGTTGGATATAGCATCTTCAAGAATATGCAGATGCATTTTACAGGAGGCCATGCGAACCATTCTGCCTTAATTGCGAATGTTAAGAAGAAATGAGTGGTGAATCGCTGAAGGTATGGAGGATAAAAATTCAAGCTCCTGTGTCTTGTGTAGGGTCATTTACACGGAGTGATGAGTGTATTAGGAAATATCAGCCAAATAATCCCACTTTGCATTCATTGCTACAGTGGAAATAAACTGGCTGTCGGCCAAAATGGGAAGAGATATCCAGCATGGGCACAGCTGTCAAGCATACTGAGTACAATGGAATTACCTCGTACTGAAGAATGACACCTTTTACAGGAACTGAGAAAGTAATAATGGAAACCATACACACTTACAGTTGGTCCTCTCAGAATTCAGGTTTCCTGAAGTCTTAAATAAACTGCATACTATGGCAACTAGTGGGCACTTTGGTGTTAATAAGACCCTCGACACAGAATGAGATTATTTTGGCTTCCTTTTCGGGAAGATGCTGAGAAGTGGTGCCGTATGTGCGACACTTGCACTACGAGGAAGGGACCAAGGACATGGGGATATGGTCACCTCCAGAAATACTACGTCAGAGCCCCATTCGAAAGGATGGCAGTAGGTATTCCGGGCCTCTGGCCTGTTACAGAGGGATGTGCCAACTGTGTACACTGTTAAAAATCTTCTGGTAAACTTCTTAAACTGTAATGGAAGTTTTTAACCTATACACTGTATGGTAATAATACCACACATCAAGCTGAAGATATAGGAATATTTATTGTCCTTACTATACAAAATTGGCAATTTCCCTACGCATCTGACTGTTTCCTGAGCAAAATTTTGAATGCTACAATGAATGCATGGAGAAAAATTACCATTCCTGCTTATCACTAAGTGTATACACTGGTATGGTAAATTTACGAATCATTTCTTAGAGTGTACCTGCTGCAGATCCTAGCCCGGAGGTTATAAATGAGTTCGAAAAGGAAGATAAAGACTTGGAAGCTTCCATTTGAGCTTTAAGATCCGAGCGAGAAACCTCGACTTGTACACCACCGATTGTGTCTATTTCCTCCTTGCCGTAACCTGGGTTTCATTTCATACATTAGGCTAATCAATTCAGAGTATTAATTGAAGAGTTACGAACTTGCCGATGTCAGGAATCGGTATACTCGATATTATTTTCTGAAAAGATTCGTAAAATATATGCAGGTGGGAATAATAGTGGATTGCAAGCCATTATCTTATTGGACCTTGCTCTCCACGACAGTGCCTTCCACTAGTGGAAAATCAAAGAGATACAATATTAGTTCATACGCCAATTTCAGACCATCATTCGAGCAAATGTTCTGGAACAGAAAGGTACAGGGATTACTTTATGCTCAGCTTAATTGCGAAAAGTTTTAACCCAGTAAAAAAAAGTTGCTTGAGGAGCACATAATATCGTTATATGAGCACACGTGGTTTTTGAATCCTCCTATGGTGGTCGAGGAGTTTATAAGTTTGGTGATAACTCAGCTCCCATTTAGATATCAACTACGTTTGTCGGGTTATATCAGATGATGTGATGAACTGCTTTCTTCTGAAAGTATAAATACAATATAATAATAAATTATTATTATAAAATATATGTTTTTTTTTCGTTATTTTTTGTGTCGTATCCTTTTATCACTCACAACTTTAAAGTGGTGCTATGAGCACTAGCTTATAAAAGTTAAGGTATATAAATAGAATGATAATAAAGACTTTAGTACAAGAATTCACGGATAGCTGATTGCATGCACAAACATTAATTTTGCCGACATGTACAAATTTTGGAGACAGTAGGTGAAGCATTTTTTTCATATATATATATATATATATATATATATATATATATATATATATGGATAGAGGTAGCCGACATGCCCATGGATTGGTGTAAAGATTGTGAAAGATTGGGTGGATTTTGGTGAGGATTGGTGAGGATGATTGGTGAATGATTGGGTGGATTGGTGAGGATTTGTGAGGATGATTGGGTGGATTGGAGGTTGGATTGGTGAATGAATGGGTGGATTGGTGAATGGATAATTGAATGATGTGGTGGATTTGTTAATGATTGGGTGTATTCGCATATGATTGGGTGTTGGGTGCATTGGGGAATGATTGGGGGATTGGTGGGTGGACTGGTGTGGATGGTGTCTGAGAAGAGCACGAATTATTATCATGCTAGCTGCCCTGTACATTCCAAGTCTCTGGAGCATGGGAGTAATAAAATCTAAATGAATGCCAATTAAGCCTATATAAATGCTGATTCATACCATGATTATAACATACTCGGGCATGTGGTTGCTATTAGTATGATGGCCCTGATTAGTCACATAATCTTACAATGTCAAGGTCACCGGAATATAATATGGTGGTAGTTATCTGTAATGTAATATGTTTGCTGACTTTTATGAATTTTTTCTCAAACTTTCGTTTTCGAGGTCATTCAAGGTCATGGAGTCAAGGTTATGGTAGTCTGCATCTAATATAGCTGTGGTAGTCTGTAATGTAATATGTTTGCTGACTTCTATGTATTTTTCCAGGCTGTCGTTTTCAAGGTCATTAAAGGTCATTGTAGTCTGCATCTAACATGGCGGTGGTAGTCTGTAATGTATTATGCTTGTTGACTTTTATTCATTTTTCTCGAGTTTTTATTTTCAAGGTAATTCAAGGTCATGGGGTTAAGGTCGAGTTAGTCTGCATCTAATATGGCGGATGGGTGATGTCTACCAAGATGGCATAAAGGGTATGGTCTAGGGGTGATCTCTGGAAAATTTAAGTATTTAAAAATACTTTTCAATAATTTTAATAATACATTTTTTATAAATTTTAATAATAGCATTTTAGATTTTTAAAAATTGTTTTAATTTCCATCTTTAGGGATAAAGGTCAATGTCAAAGGTCCTGACTGGTCAGCTTTTTTCCTGACTCCAAGGTCACTTGGGTCTGGCCCTTAGTGGCTAATCCCTCTTGCCTGCCCTGCGGAAATTTAGAAATTTCTGGGAATCATTTTTAATACTATTTAATACATTTTGATAGATTTTATTAATAACTCTTTTTCTTAAAAATTTTTTAGAATGTTTGGAATTTTTTGGGACATTTTGGGTTATTTTAGGGTTTGTTGGGGTTTTGGGGTCAAAGGTCATGGGCCAGGCATAAAATGTCAATGATATCCAAAATAGCGGTCGGTAATGTAACAACATGGCGGTTCCCCGGCCCCTGCGCTCCTATCACAGATCCCATTGCAAGTCAATCGGCTATTTCCTACTACTTACAACTCCTGCTGCAAAAAAAAAGCAGATTTAATATAGAATACAAAACAGAAGGTGAAGATAATCATGGAGAGAGCATAAGAGAGAATTGATGAAAATAAATATGAAGACAGTGATAGTGCTGAAGAAGATGATCACGATTTTCCCAACACATGACACACACCTCCAACATATTTCCTGCAACAAACGACATGATGAAGGCAGATGACGCAGAGAATACTGTCTACCTACTTGCCGAAGACCCGAATGAACTTGTTGATAGACTCAGATATTTAATTGACCTTAAAAACCATGGGGATCTCACGCACATCAACGAGATATCTTCAATCATGAGTAAACTGGAGGATCAGGGATATATCGCATGACGTAATGAACTTTAAAGTGGTGCTATGAGCACTCAACTATTAACGGAAAGATCTGTAAATATATTAATAAAGACTTTAGTATAAAAATGGACTGATAGTTGACTGCATACAAAAATAATTCTGTCTACATGTACAAATTTGGAGAAAAGTTGGCGAACGAATGTAATTTATTTACATATAGGTTGGGGGCAAACTCAAGGATTGATCGAGGGATTAGGATTAAAGTTCAAGGTCACCGACATCCAACATGGCTGTTATAGTGGCCGACAGATCCAAGTTGGCTGACGATTGGCTCCTGCTTCGATCCCGGATCCCGCGAATATATTTGGCATACCCTATGCCTATAAAACCACTGCTCTGGCCTCGAGAAACGAGCCTCCACAATCGTTCCGATGGATCGAAAAGTGCCTTTCTGCAGCTCGTTTTAGCAACTGCTGGTATTGGTGCTTTTTGAAGGAAAAACGGGAAAGTTTGAAGGAAAAATGGCTGTCGGGGGATCAGAATGACAGAGTATGAACAGCTCTACGCTCCGGTGGCCCGTCCCCATGTGCCCGACTTCCCTTTTTCCTTCTTCTTACGTGTATACAAGATCTTAAGCAGGGCCTTCAAAAATGCTCATTATACCGTGAACAGCCTATAGTCTGTCTCATTTAAGGTTTCTAGAATTTGACAGCTACTGCTGCCAACGTATTTAAAGTGTAATACAGTAGCATCGTATTTGAAATAATGAATGTCAGCTGATCATCATGTGAAGCAATGGTAGTATCCCTGAATAACACGTGTTCTTTCTTACATCGGCGAAAAAGAAAATAGGGCACAGGAGAAATAAAAAAACAAGTAAGCATTTCGGAATAAACGTACATAATATTGCATTGTAGAATTCTGTATAAGGTTATTAAACGTATTTATAGTTTCAAATTTGTTAAATTGCATAACAGAAATAATGAAAAAAGAGGGCTGTTTATTATCACCAACCAACGACTGGACGCCATGTTGTTATTGTGAGATGCAATTTTTGTGTGAGAGCGTATCAGTTTAGAAGTTCTAAAACGAATTAATGAATGTTGTGTGAATAGCTATTTAAAATGCAGCGACTTAAAAATCCTTCATGCAATCGCCAACGACATCAAGACATCGTACGTGTTGCCAAATGAGTCGAAGACATGTTACTAATGGGAGAACTCGAAAGTCATCCAGTGGTATTAAAAAAATAGAAACGACCGGCCGATTGCTTGGAATTTCATCAAAAACCGTCGCAAAGTAGACAGCGATAAATAATGTACGTGAATATTTGGAGTGTACTGTGTTTTGATGGGGAAATGTAAACATTTAAATGTTCAGCATTAATTTCATTTTTTAGAAAGTATGTTAATGTTACAGTTGAATTTATTTTTGTTTAGTCAATAAACAACAACTAGTACTTACTGACTTCACCATAACATTGAGGTTACGTTGCTCGCCTGTGTGTAGACGAAAACCACGAATGCAGTTGTAATTAAATACTTATTATTTAGGCCTAATTACGTTAAAACTGAGAGATATAATGTTTAGTTTGTCCAGAAAGACTATGTAAAGTACATTTTCTTCCGTGGTAAATTTTTTAGCTATGGTAATAAATACTAATCATATAGGACAATACATTGTATTGAATTTTTTTGGGAGGATGGGCATGTATATTAAATATCCACGTTACTGTAATTGCCACTAGTTTTCATTACTTAATGATCACAGGCCTACCCGTCTTCACCACTTGTGAGGAATGTTTTTGTACATGCTTATTTTATTGTAATTGCTACAAATAGGTTCCATAATTATTGATTGTAGAAGACTTTTACAGTTCTAATTAACTATTTCTGTGTATGATTTGACAGGCCTAACTCTTATTATGTTTGTTCACTGCCTAAATGTAATTTTCTTAAGGTAGGCCTAATGGTGAGATTGTCTTTACACAGAACTCCAGCAGACTTTTGTTTTCTCGTAGTTCATTTTACTGCTCAGTTGTGAATTAATGATTTTTTTTATGATTCTCTCATCAGTGAGACTCACATTCGTTTTTTAATGAATTCGTTAAATTTTTCAAGAGGCGTACAAAGAAGGCAATTCTGATCATACTTAGGGCCAGATATAATGTACGTATATTATATACAATACGTATATAAAGTTTTGTATTCTCCATTAAATTGTTTAACATGTGTGATTTAATTTTGATTACAGTGTTAATTGTAACCAACATCAATGTCTTTCTATCTTGCCTCAAAATTTTTCCTGTTGTGAGAGTTGCAAACTTGCAAGTCCAATGAAATTTATTGATTTAATTTTTTTTTGTTTGTGATTATTGATTTGATAGTAATTAATATCTGTTTAATTAATTGTAAGAATATGAGTATATTTTATTTGATAGTATTTTGATAACACAATGTAGATGTTACTACCAGAATTTTAAAAAAAAATCTGTGTAATAACATATTTTCCTCAATTAGGCCTATAGTTAGCATGTTTGAATTGTCAAGCAAAAATTCACATGATGTTGACATGTTTTGACAAGTCACATGGAAAGCACATGGTGGCGGAAGGATATGTATTCTGTTTGTTTACAGGGTACTACTTTCATTCACTCTGTCAAAATCTGGAAACCTTACACGAAACAGACTACATAATGTATTTCTACGTGCTCTCTTGTAGCATGATTCTCCTCTTCAAAGAGAAACAAGTGTTGTTTGATTGAAAGCGATGTCGTGGACGATAACTGAGACACGCCTCAAATCATTAAAAACCCTATCCTTTCGCTCGGTCGGTGCAGCGTTATAGGCAGTGCCCCTAAGGCAGATGTATACAAAACGGTAAATGCAAACTATAATGAGATATTGGGTGCTGAAATCAATTAAGAACGCGTCTACTTTCATCATTTTATATCAATATTGTTTCGTAAATTGAAATATGATATTAGCTAACGTATCTTCTGGTTGATACTTCGTGTTAAATATTAAAGTCTATTCGCTGTTTCTTCAAACTTTTTAAATCAAACCTTTGAAAAAATCACCCCATATATGACGTGTTTGGCTGGTTCCTAAATATGCCGTATATCACAAGCGTTTTATGTTTGTGTTCACATAAAAGCACCCTATTTTTTGTCAAATTGTTTATTATAATTCATCTATAATCATACATTAAAAAAATAATTATTGAGAATAAAGCAGAGAGAAAATAGATGTGTTGGTAATGACTAAAGGCTGTTAACACTAAAGTGAGCACTTTTGAGGCCCTAGTTATTTTTTTCTTTCAGTCATTTTATCCTTTAACCACATTTTCAAATAAATATTGCCATGTAAGTAATAATCCCAGTGTGTATATCCCACCGCACTTAGAAGTTAACGTCTAAGGCTAATATAAAATATATTTATTGGCTACTATTCCCAATGAGAGGGCTTTCAAAAGTGCTCACATTACCGTGAATAGCCTATAGTAAGAAATAGTTCTCGTGCAAAATGTTATTACACAGTATGCGCACGAATTTGGTACGTTGCCCATTTGGTGTAAGTTTCTAGGTTCAGTTAAGCTTTGGTTGTTTGAGGCGGAGGAATATCCTGAAAGTAGAACTTTAGCAGGGTTTCAGAATAGTTGAACGTGACTGTGAATGGATTATATAGACATCGATTCTTAATTAGGTAAAAATGACTTGAAAAGAACGTCTTGATATTTCATGCTAGTCATAATCAGTGAACAATTTCAGCAAAATTCTTCACAGTTTACAGTTTTATATCAGCCAAGTATAATGAATAAGTAACACGCACCAAAATAACATTACAAAGCTGGAATGCATTATGATGAGAAGTACTGAACTTCCATCAGATATCCAATAAGTTATCTGCCCGCACGCGAACTCTTGAAACTCACATTTGTTTGTAAATAAAATGACAACTTGGCTGTACTGCCCTCTTCGATAACCCAAACCAACGATTATATTGTTTGCCACGTGTTATTTTATACAATGAAAGCCGTATAATACTGGATTATTTTATATTTACTAGTACTGACAGTATTATGAGATGTTACTCTTATTCATTAATTGGATTTGTATTCACGTAACCACAATGCTGTGATGTGGTACTCTAAAATGAAAACTAGGCGTTATTAACATTAACTGGACATTACGAGAGGTGAATATCAGTTAGAACTGACTTGCAGTAAGATGAACAGTAAACATTTAGTTAGTATGAAAAATACAAACAAGAAGCAATGAAATATGATTTGCGAGCTGCGAAGTAAAACAGAAGTTTCGATATCTTATATTAGTACAGGGAGGAAAGATTCCATTCACCAACCACAAATCTGGTTTACAATAATGGGATATACACTTGTAAAGAAAATTCGAGGTCCTTTTTTATATTTTTTATGGTTTTAGGTAGAAGGTCCTGCTAGAAGTGGTGCCTGGAACTACATCATGTTCGGACACAGCTTTTGCCAAATGATTTTGATTTCGATGCTGTGGAATCAGCTCTAAAACCAATTACTATTCATTGTGGGCGATTATATTCAGGCAATAAAATTACCTCGCAAAAACAGAGACTCTGTTATGATACAGATGTGAGAAAAGATGGCTTTAAAGGGCCCAAAGAATTTGAAAACCTGATCACAAACCAGAAGATCGACGCTGAGGAAAACATAATAAATTGACTCACGATTCAAAATAAAACAAACTATTTATGAGTAATTTCGTCATCCCGCATGAAATTATGTCTGATGTGTTTATAAGACCATACAGGCCCGGCCCTAGGGCGGGGCGAGCGGGGCAATCGCCCCGGGCGCCAAGATGAAGGGGGCGCCAAAATCCGACGAGAAAATTTTTTTTTGTCCTGCAATCATAGAGGACATTTACTACGCACAAAGGTATTTAAACACGTGTACTGCTGATTATGTCGGCTGTCCAAGATTAGCATACAAATGGCACAAAATCTAGAAGACTTTACGAATGTGATGTAGTTGTAAATAATGTGCTGCACTCTGTTGATGAAATTGACTAATTGGGTGAGCTACTGAAGAGATGAGGCTTAACACGTAGTGAGCTTAGTGCCTTGTAGTACAAAATACGTGATGTAGTTACCGGTTGGAGACGGGCAACATTCTCATCGAGTGCGCTTTGTCTTAAGTGTTTATCTGCATTCTGAGAACAGTTGGTGATTAACCGTATTTAAAGATGGATATTGTGACCTCAGACAATATTTGCGATTGTTAATCTTAACCAAGAATGGGGTTTCATTACTTGTTATCTAATACAGTAGGTAAGTGAAATTAATTATTCACTTTTTGTGAACGTACTTAAGTTTTGTTTATAGCCTAAGTGTCCACGGTAAAGTGAGCACTTATTGATACCCTGCTCAGATCTTATTTTCAACCAATTTTTGCCGTTTTGCAACTTTTCAATATAAAAAGTGCTGTCCAAGGTGTGACTAACTGTCTAATAAACACTATTAACATTCCACTGCTCTCAAAAATTAACTTCTTAGGCCACCATAAACTATATGTATTTGTTATGTTTATGAGAATGATATAGGCCTATTACCCTGTCACATGACGAGATTATCACTGCACCCACTAATTATAAACCGAAATATTCGAATAGTTGTGGGGTCCTTACAAGATAAACCAATATAAATTATTACCAATTACAATTATCCCAGTTAATAATATTTTACAACATATACAATCATGCTAAAAAGTATTTTTGTATAGGCACGTGTGTTTCGAATTCTCAAATATTAACAAAAATGTTCAAAATTTTAATTTTTTTTAATGGTTCCTCTCATAAAGTATTATAATATTATCTAAACATGTCTTAACACAAACTACATGAATGCTTTATATTATTTGCACATATAATTGTAACTCAGTTATCAATAATTAGAGACCATGCCATTTTGAGTTATAAAAGAACAATCTCGCTCGACTTCACAATCCTGTGCATCCTAGAGTGGTACAGTAGAGGTCGTTCAGTAACTGGCTGTGGCCACATTCGGACCTCACTCTCCTGTTCGACTTAGTCTCGCAGAGTTAGGTCAGTCGAGGGCTAACTTTTTGCTGTTGGTTAAAAGTTCTTAGAGGCTTGTCGGACTACTAAAGGTCCGATGACGTACGTGATAACAGCATAAACTTTAATGAAGCGTAGCTTGCTTCTGAATTATTTCGAGAAATGACAGGGTCTTTATCAACAATATTTTTTCTCCTGTTATTATGCATATAAAATAGTTTTTATTTCTAGGCAAGATATGCGATAGGTATAAAGAAATTCGGGCAGAAGAAATTATATATCTGGGTGTAGTTGGTGTAGTTAAAATAGATTAACATATTTTGGGATTTCGAAATGACAGTAATTATACAGAAGAAGGCTTATCAGAACTCTTGTTAAGAACTTTAACTGATAATGGACCAAGATTAGAAGACTGCCGTGGCTAGGGATACGACAATGGTGGCAATGTGAGAGTTAAAAGCAAAAGTGTCCAAGCAAAAATTCTTAAAATAAATAAGAGCTTCATTTTTGCATTGTGAATGTCATTCATTGATTTTAGTGGTTCCATATGCACCTTTATCATCAACTATTTCTATCACACTGTTTGATGTTCTGCAGAAAACATGTGTTGTTCTCAGCTTCTGTTCAATGTTGGGAAACTTTGAAGAACCATGTTGCCAGCTTCACTGCGAAACCACTAAGTGATACAAGCTGGGAAAGTAGAATTGATAGTGTAAAGTCTATTAGATATCCGGTGAAGAATGCGTATGATCCTTAAATTGCAGTGTTTGAATCTAGTTTGGCAGATGCTGGTTTGAGATACGAAGAACACTCTTTAGCAGACCAGTTAGTGAAATTTGAATTTTTGAGTTCTCCTGTTGTATGGTACGATATTTTGTATCAAGTAAAGATTGTGAGCAAATCAATGCAAAACCCAATGATGTATATTTGTAATGTCGCCGCTTTAATCAAGAGTTGTATGGAGTATGTAACTTCTACTGAAAAATGCAATTATAACTGCAAAAGAGCTAGCAGGTACATTAGGAGCTGATGTTTCTATTGGAGATTCCACTGATACACGAAGAAAGAAGAGGCAGTTTGAATATGAAGGCCTTGACGAGTCGGCAAATTATAATCCAGAAGCACATTTTAAACGGAATTTTTTCTGTGTCACATTTGATGTTACACAAACATCACTGAAACAACTGTTTGAGCAACTCGGAGAACACGAAAATATTTGGGGATTTTTGTATGACTTGTTTCAATCCCCAAAACTATTAGACAATGCTCAAGAAGCTGACAAGGCTTTATTGGACATGTGTATGGCATTACAAATAGCTCTAACAAACATCGATGGAAGTCATACGGATATTAATGTCTTTGGGAAGAATTTAAACACTTCCAGTGTTTTCTACCACCATCTGTGAAGAGTTCTCCTAAGAAAGTTTTACAATATATAGAATAAGAAAGAACATTAGCAATTCATTTCCTAATACCTGGGTGTCGCGTCGCTTCGAGTATTGCTGACTTTACCAGTGATATTAGCTAGCTGTGAATGCAGTTTTTGAAAGTTAAAATTGATCAAGACTTATCTTAGATATACTATCAGCGACGAATGGCTCTCATCGTTGGCGATATTGTCCACAGAGAATGACATAGCCCGCAAAATTGACCTTTCTTAATCTATAATCAAATATGTCCAGGCCAAGGCGAGAAAAGTCCCATTTTATAGGGCAATGAAGTGTGCATAAATGTGCAGTTTGATTTGTATATTAACATTATATATTTAATGATAGATCTCAGTTACTCTTCTTCATTAATGTTACAGTTATAGCAAGAAAGTTACAGGTCTTATTTTCTAAAAACTGAAAGAAAAAAACATCCATTGACTGTTCCTAATATATAGTCCATTACCGATTGGAAGTGACTTATGAAAATCAACCTTTGAAAAAATACTCTAGCCATAACATGTCAACCTGTTTTTTCAGTAACCTACATTCCACAAATATATAACACTGTGGTTAACTATAGAGTATTGCATTATTGAATAAATGAAACTTTACCTTAATATATTCTATAGCTTGTCATATTTATTTCCTTTTAAATATGAATTAACAACAGCGAGAGCAGCGACGTGTTGGCAACGTCCGGTAAGAAATAGTTCACAGTTAAAATATTATTTTAACCTAGGTTTTTAGTATACTGTTTGTAAATTAAATGGGGCCTATTGAAATATGTAAATATTTAGACAGCCCCGATGGCAACATATCTAATTTTTACAGTTTAAAATAACAGTGGAAAATATCGTGAGTAGGCCGTAATAGTACAGTGTTGTTTTATCAAGCGAGAAAGCAAGTGTGTTGAGCGAAGCTTGTTGCTCTCTCTCTTACTTTTTGTCTATTTCACACTCGGGAAGTTTCACTTCGCTAGTAAGCAGTTATATTATACATGTTTTCAATTGTAGCATATTTCATTCTTATTACAGAAAAATAATGATTTTTTAAATCTGTAATTTACATCTGAAAAGAGATTTTAATGTTTGAATATTAATTTTAATATATTTAGATAAGATGGCGGGTCAGAAACAAACTGAAGTTGGCAGACGCGGTGAGCCATGACATGTCGTGTTGCTTTGTTACGAAGCGAAGAGTAAATCATATTCACTCCGAAAAATACTTCAAATTACCACATCACGTTTGTAGACGTTGTGTTTTTTAAACCTACCTGAGCAAGTTACGATGTTGTGATAAATCTGCGTTTCCGCGGCAGTGATAAATATACTGTTACGGTGTTTCGTTAACCGCTGCGTGTGAAATAGCGTGACGTGGCTACGTAGTGATCGTTATGCTGAATCTGTGTGTGTGCGATTTAAAATATTTGATGTGAACTATTTATACGTTATAAATGTTAACTGTTTTTATGACGAAGTTATTTATTTACTTCCACGTATGTTTAATTATCACAACGTTGTACCTTTGCCCTGGGTGTTTGAAACACAAGTCGTGTAACGTGATTTACCACCAATCCCAACAAAATAACTAAGTCCAGCCCCAATAAATTTCAGTAAACCTAATACACAGTAAGTAGCAATACATATAAATATGAGCGTAATAAAAGTCACGGTAGGCTTATTTGTGTGCATGTTCACCACTAAATTTTTTAAGTTTGTAAGACAAAAAATGAGCTACACTAGTTGCGTGCTTGATTTTAATGTATTTTTCGTTGGACTGAATATTTCTTCGTTATTAGAATTGAGGTCGTCCGTTTAAAGAAATAACCCAACACATATCAATAACAAAAAGTTAAATACTATAGTTCATTACCCCGCAGTTGTAACAGTGTTAAACACAGTCGTGGCAAAATACTAACGTGCACTACATGTAATATGCTATGTCGTAGAAAACAGATATGTTAATGCAAAATAAACCGTAAGAACTGTCGTCAATTCAGGCATTTTTAAAACGTCATAAAGCTGACCTAAATAATGTTAGATGCCTAAACTGTGAATATTCATACGGAATGGTTTTCGAAATATGACAGAATTCTTTGAAAAGCTGTAAACATTAAACAAAACATTTGACAGGTATAAAAGTAGAAGTCACATTTTAATGTTTATGTTTAGGTGTAGCGAAAGTATACGAACATATGTACACATGCAATGGCATGTAAACATTGATTTTGACAAATGCTGCATGGCATTCACATGGCAATGTTTGTTTACATTCAGAGGAAGAATACGAAACGGGCCTGCAAGTAGATATTTAGCAGGGCTCTGAGTAAGTCGCTTCCAGTGAGGAATGGACTATACGTTCATTTTCCCGTTGCATAGTAGCTGTGTGTGTAAGAACTATTATGGAGCCTTAGTTCTGTACTAACAAAGTTTGGTGACAGCGACAAGATATACGGCGAATCAGGCAAGGGCGTGACAGTAAATATAACACATTATGGGGATTACATAAATGTGAAATTCCTTTTGTATATCAACGTTGCATAGTAAATGCTAGTGACGTGCAAATTTTATTTGCCAATTTCTTAAACGGAACTGCATTTGTATTTTAATAATTTTAATTGTAAACGATAAAAATTTGGGGGCGGATTAATTGCCCTTCGCCCCGGGCGCGAGTGATCTAAGGCCGGCCCTGCTCTCAATATGAATGAATTGGCGATGCCATAGACGGCCTTGAAAATGGTGCTTATTCACCATATGTGCAAATGTTTTGTAAGATCAGTGTAGTAAATGTAGGCGTGCACTATACTGTATTTACAAATGACCATTAGTACTTTCTCATCTGTAGCTATAAAATACACATTTTGTAGTTTTGTACACTATGGGCTACTAAGTACGCAAACGATAATGAAATATTGCTTAGTTAAATATGGTCAACAACTTTAATGAAACTATTATGAGAGTGAAATATAAAGGATTTTTAATTGTAGGTTAAAATTGATGTTACAACTATGCAAATATGTCTAGTTCTTTATCAAGATGTATATATTTTTTTTAAGTTAGAGATAATGTTCAGGTGTTTTTTCTCTGATCTCATTTGACAGCGGTTAGTTATCTTAATATAAGCAATCCAGCTATCTACATACACAATAATCTATGATTAATGTCAGTACATATAAAATTCAAAAGTACATACAAAGGAAAATAAAAATGAAGTAATCTCACCTACAAACTTTTATTTCATTACATCAATAAATACACTACGCACATATGTTAAATATTTATAAACAAGCGACCACTAACGCGATCAACTACATATCAGTTGCATAAGTGCCAGAATGTCATTTGATTGAATTATTTTCTTTGAGTGTACCTTGTAACTCGTTGCTGTCAGCCACGTAGGGCTTTCCTCGCTGGTAAATAAAAAATTAATGTAATAAATATTTGAATATTATTTGCAACTGAAATCCAAGAAACATGTTATCTTACAAAATTACATTTATTTTAGGCATATGACAGTATGAGTTGCAATAGGAAACGAAAATATAACAAAATTTTTAAAGCTTAAGGGATTTCAATCGTAATATTTTGCAAGTTACTTTTGACATCTAACATAAGATTATCTGTGAAATAAATAGTTCAAGACCGGGAAGAACATTATAAGTTTACGTGGTATATAAATTATCTTAGTGGCACTGGAAGTTTTTTCTACACTACTTCGTAACTACACATTAAAAACTAAAACCTCTGGGGTGCAATTTCGGTGGATAAAGTTAAAATATTCTTTAAGACAGCACTTTCAAGCTCACACCATAACAACTTTTTCCAACGTCGTTAGTCTTGTAGGGACGATGTTTAGCAGTCTGGTTGAATATAACGATCATGGGCACTTAATATTCATGTTCACTTAGACTTCCTGCTAGTTCAGTTTTAAATTAATAGAGAACGCGCCAGTCTTAAGACAGTTAGGATCACGGCATATGATTTCTTTTTCATGTTACGAACGTTGCTCCGAGTGTGTTTGATCAAGCACTAGCGTGTCTGTCGCATTCGGAAAGTCATGAGTTCGAACAAGGTTAACTGCACTAACGTTGGCTATTGATAAAGCGGATTTTCCACCCCCATTACAGAAGAATTTAGGCCTTTATGTGACTTTTTCCATTTCCTCTCCATCGCCCAGTTTATGATTCCTATTTACCCTGGGTGCGTAAACTGAAATAAAGGTCTTCATTACGACTTTCGCAACTAGGAATTCGGTACACAATCCACTTTAGAGAAATGTTCTATGCTACCTCGTTATTTTTACAGCGAAAAGCTTCGTCGGAAAGGTAGCAAACTTGTACACTATTAAATTCTTGGCAAATATCATTAGATACAACGTTCAAATTTGTTCTTGATATTTAGTTATTTTTACAACTTATACCCCAGTATCTTTAAATCAGACATTTATTTTGTGAAATAAAGGCACAGTGTAAAAGTGGCACATATTAAAACACAGTGGAGTGCATTTCCTGTAATGAAGTTACCACCACAGTTTACTGCAAATAATTATGTTTGGTACCAAGTCACCTTAAACGTGATATATGTTCCCGGGTATTTCGGAGCAAGAAACCCACTTTGTTGCAACTTTCACATCTGTCACTTGATACTGGAGAAATAAGTAAAAATGCGCCTTTCATATGTGGCTTTCATAGTTCATTTATGACTCAGTGTATCACGATTGCTGCTGCGACAGAAAACAACCGAGAGAAGCTGCCGTACATTCGCAGCACACAGAGAGAACACATGCCACCGAAACTCGATCTGAACAGAATCGCCAGGGATCAGCAAAGTTTATAGTGTCTTGCTCACTCTCTAATTTTGAATCAGTGATTTGGATCGGTGGAAGTCATTCTTACTGAAATTCAAGTTGATGATCCGTTAGCTACTGGCACATCAGTGGATATTTACTGAAGTTTTATTTTCGTGTCAGGTCAGTGTAATTCACTACGCGTCAGTAGAATCATTGTTTCCGGTGGATCAGTTCGAACAGATCTGCAGTCAAATTCACATATTCGGAGCAGTTTGAAAAGATTTTATTCCAGAGTTCACGGCGGTGGCAGTGTGTCGGCGAGGCTGGGACCACTATTGGAGCCCCTGGGAAGTCACTCGCCGCCGAGCAACGACGAGAGCGAGCTGGTGGTTGTCTTGCCTCCGGCGCCCGCCCCCAGGTCGTTGTCCGCCCGTATGGGGATGCCGTGGTAGCTGGCGTGCTTCTTCACCGAGCCGTACGTCTTCACCTTGGAGTGGCCCTGTATGATGAGGTACATGGGCCCGCGCAGCGGCTCGGCTGGCTGCTTGTAGTGCGAGAAGAGCGGGTCTGTGGTGAGGGTTGAGGCAGCGGTGGTGGGGGTGACTGTGACAGTGACGCGGCTGCTGGGCTGCGCCGAGGTGGCGAGCTGCGTGAGGCCCTCGTGCCACGGGCCGGACGAGTGCAGGGCCAGCTCGACCTTCTGCACCTCGACGGCGGTAGTGGCGTCGCTGGGGGTGGGCGGCGCCGGGGGCGGCACCAGCACCGTGTGCAGGTGCTGTATCACCTGCGGCTCGGGCGGCGAGACCGACGTCTCGTACTGCGGTTTGTAGTAGTAGGATGGCGGCGGCGGCTGGTACTGCTGCTGGTGTGGCGGCCGCCCGAACTTGGGCCCGTCGATGAACTTAAGGAACGGGTCGAAGGCGTCCTTCCGGGAGGCCGGAGGCGGAGAGGCGGGCGTCCGTCTCTCTAGGGTCTCCGGCGGCGGGTGCGTCCTGCATGAACAGTCATGCCGTTACCACTGTGCCGACCCCTCGAACACAGCTGGCTAGATATGCACATGACTATGGCAATTTGATTACTATTAGAATTATATTATATTTATGTTATAATATTAGATTACTATTACAATTAGATTAAACTAATCATAATTTGACGATACATACACCCAGAAGGCCAGTAACTAGAAGAAAGTTGGACTTGAAAAGTACAAAAAATAGTTTGAACTATTGTGCGATTACGCAGTCTTTTTAGTAGGAGTTAGTAAAATTTGTATATAATTAATTGGTATAGTATATTCGCGGTTTCTTCACACTTTTTGAATAAAACATTTGAAAAATCACCCTATGTACGTCGTGTTTAAATGTTTCTTAAATATGCCGTGTATCACAAGCTTTTTATACCTCTGTCAATATGAAATTATCTTATTTTCGTTACATTGAAGTTTTATCTCTATTTTATTTATAAGTTATAATATTCTGATTTCAATTAATATAAATAAAACGGCGAGAAAACGTGTGTGTTGGTAGCACCTAGTAATAAATTGTTCTCATGCAAAATATTATTACAACTGAGTGTGCACGAATTCGGTGTGCTGTCCTTTGGTGTAATTTTCTAGGCTTAGTTAAGAAGGGTTTGTACAAGGCGAAGGAATATCCCGGAAGTAGAGCTTTATCAGAACTTCAAAAAAGTGTGAAGTAACCGTGAATGGATTATAGCACGTTATATGTAAAGATTACAATCGTGTCTGTTGACAATATGGCAGACGTTGACGATAATGTCCCTTTTAGAAGCGAGGGGGACGAAGTAATTTGACGTAAAGAGGCAAAGGCTGTTCACGATAAATTGAGCACTTTAGAAATGAATCTTAGAAAAAAGTCACTGCCCTGCATACATATATTTTAATGGGAGCACTGAGTGACATTCTCCCAGCAAAGTTGGTAACGATAGTTGAAAAGAAGTTCCACATCTTAACGTCGAATAAAAAGTGTTAGGTAACCACTCGTGATAACTTAAAATTGTGTATTTTGTTTCATGTTTTTTTAATTGCATCGAAGTGTAAAAATGAGCGGATTTACAAACTATTTACTTTCTTAATAATTCTACAGTTTTAGTTGACCGACGCATGAATAAAGTGATGAGGCCCATGGTAATGCTAATTTTACATAAGGCGGAAGAATACACAACGTACATACAAGTAGATCTTAAAGCAGGGCTTTCAAAAATGCTCATTTTATCGCGAACAGCGTATAGTAGTGTGTACAGTAGAGTTAGCGCTTCGGAATACAACATAATGATCATAATGTGTATTTCACTGTTCTATCGAAGCAGAATATTGTGATGTTGATTCAGGGTGGGTACATGATCAAGCAGAAGTAAGACGCATTTTTAAGCTTACACATAGTGCAGTTACCATGATATGTAAAGGGTACAGGGATACCAACGGTGTGGTGGACAGACGGAGGGATGTGTTGCGATAAAGTACAGTGCTAAGTCAGAACCAGTGTATTTACACAACAGCGATAAGGAGAACAAGGTCGACTACTCGAGGTTGAAGAGACCGCCTACCGAGGGGATCGAAATTCCACGCACAGTTAAAGAAATCGTCTGAATGGTGGCAAGCTGTGCCAATCTAGGCTGATAGATCTGCTCCACTCGATCGTCAATATCGAGCGTGGAAGGGAAGGTAGGTTGCACAAAATCTAAATTTAGGATTACGTGTATGGCGTAAAGTGATGTTTCCAGATGAAACGAGGATAGCACTTCGCCCACATTCTCCACGAACACTTCCACATATCATACGAACTGGCCAGATGGAATGGAAACTCCTTCCTGAATGTCAACACACTGCTCACAAGATTGCCAGAATGTATTTAGGGGCCTATATAATGCCATTGGCTGCAATATACGACAACAATGAACAATGAGAGAGAAGGAAGCCTTATATGGTCAGAAACACTAGTACTACCATTTTGTTAATTTTGTTTGTGATATTGAAAAAGAAATTATATTCTTAGTTAGAAACCATGTGTCTGTATACCTACGTATTAAATAAAGTTGTGAACTATTAATTTCAATGACTTTCTGTTATGTAGGTATATAATGAACTGTTATTTCATGTGTGTGTTTACTTCATAACGGCTTATCTAAATCATTACAGTTAAACATGGAAATGATGTAGAAAATGACACTTCCAAGTTTTAAAGTGGGCTCCGAACCACTTCGGTATCAACTCGGTGTTCATAAAGTGAGTAATATCGAAGCTTGTGTACAGACCATGGTCGGTCAGGCCTCATCACCCCAGAGGCCACGGTGGTGTAGTGGTTAGACTACTCAACTCCCAACTAGGCGAACTGGGTTCGATTTCCGGCGGTCGCTCCCGGATTTTCTCATGTAGGAATCGTCGGCGGGTTTTCTCGGGGATCTCTAGTTTCCCCCCGGCCCTTGCATTCTTTCGCTGCTCCACACTCGCCTCACTTCACACCTCATCGGCCCCCAAGGACCTCGATGTTAGGAGCCGCCCAAGCCTCTCTCCACTCCACGCCTCTTAAACACATGGCGTGGCCATCGGAGGACTCTCTGAGACGAAGCCGCTTACCTGGAGGAGGAGGGATCGACCCAGTAATGGACCCTCTCCAGCACAGGAGGGACGTAGTCGTAGGTCGGGTCGTTCTTGAGGGGATCTCCTCGGCCTAGAGGCGTCCACTCGTCGTAGTCCACCCGCGGAGAGAACATTCCCCTCGCCGCCTTGGACGGGCCCGCCACTGCTGTTTCTTTACCTGCGAACACAAGACGATGCACGTCAGCCACACTTTGTTGCGGCTGAACCCTTTCAAAAATCTGGGCAGTTTTTTTATTCCGTTCATCATGGCGCTGACGGTGCATGACTCCATAGACTAAAGATGAAGTAGACTGCTTATTCGTCTTCTGCGCATGTACCCAACGTTTACCTACACCTTAAAAAAATTTCTGGTAAACTTCCTAAACTGTTATGGAAGCTTTTAACCCATACAGTGTATACATGTACGTATTAGGCTGATAATATGAGAATGTTAAGTATCGCTACTATACAAAGTTGGAAACCTCCCTACGCATTCGACTCTTTCCAGAGCAACTGTAGGTAAGTTACCATGCATGTATGGGAAAATAGTTTACTATTCGCACTTTGTCACTGTACGTATCACTGGTATGGTAAATTTACAAATAATTCCTTAGGGTGTACCCCAATCCCACACAACTGTCAAAATTACATGGTCAACAGTGACGAATGTGTTCGTTTATATATTAATTTTTAAATTACAAGCACTAATGTATTAATAAAAGACTTTTACCAATTTGAATTTAGTCAAACTGCGTTACAAATTGGTTACAGGAAACATAAAAACGTATCTGAGCATTTGCTAAAAATCAGTTTCCTAACCCAAAATCCAAACCATGCCGTTTTCGCTAGACGTATTGGCAGAAAAGCATTTCAATGTTGGGACACGGAGATTGGTTATAAAAAACAAACAAAATCAGTGAGAAAAATCTGTGTTGGTAGCGCCTGGTAATAAATCATTCTCATGCTGGATAATATTACAACTGAGTTCACATGAAAGCGGTGCGTTGTCCTCTAGTGTAATTTTCCATACTTAGTTAAGTTTAGCTTGCACGAGGCGGAGGAATATACTGGAAGTAGAACTTTAGCACGGCTTCAGAAAAGTGTCAGTAACAGGGAATGGATTATAACATGCCACTTAGTACGTTAATGTGCATAAAAAAACACCAAATTTATTTGCCATTCATTTAAACATCACTTTCCTAATACCACGACTAGACTTGCGAATTTATTAAGTGCTTATGATAGTATAAAGGTTTAATTGCGGAATTAAATATCAGAATGCACGTTTAGTATTTGATTCGAAGTATTTTGCATAAATAGGAAAATGTACTTGCAATGTTAGTCGAGAGGCGAGAAAAAAAAATGTTCGACGATCGTTTCAGTTTCTTCAAAATAAATAATAGACTGTTTTTCGGTAGGAAAACTACTGCGATTGTCACTGTTTCGTACTGTGGCTGTCAACCATGTTTGTTATTCTAAACAAGACTGTGACAAACAAGGACTGTACTTATTTTCGAAGTAACAGAATCAGATTTCCTACAACGCTACGCACTTGTACATCGGGATGATAAAAAGCAAGTCATGTCACTTAAATTAAGTAGTGGATTTTCATTGATGGTTTTAATAGCTGCCGGCGGTAGAGGAAGAACTTACATAAGTTTAAATTCAGAATTAAGTAATGTCAAATACCTTTACATCACAATACAGGGCACTCGATAGGCGTATTATAAACCACTTCGAATTTGCGAACCTCGCGGCATTTGCATTTGTGAGAAACTGCATCTACTTCGAGCATTTTCCTTTCATTGTAATACAATGAAGAAATGTTTGTAATATTAGTACCACATAATTATAAAAAGAACAGGTGAGGGCAAGATAAAGAGAAGTAAGGAGTAATAATTCCATCCATGTTTTCACATAGTTCACCTTAGAATGCTCAATGCGTAATTGGTTTCCAAGTTTCGCCATGCTAAATAGTGTGTCCGGTATTGTGATTTAAAGTCTTTGGTTGTGTGCGCTATAGGCTGTTGACGGTAAAATGAGCACTTTTGAAAGCCCGTCTTAAGATATACTTGTACGCACGTCGTGTATTCCTCCGCCTGTTGTAAAATTATAATTACCATGGGCCTCACAACGTTATTCATGCGTCGGTCAAGTGAAACTGTAAAATTATTAGGAAAATAAATACTTTACAAATCTACTCATTTTTAAACTTTAATGCATGAAAAAAAAAACAGAAAGCTAAAGAAATGATTTAAAATTATCCCAAATTGCTACCTAACACTTTTTATTCGACGTTAAGATATGAAACTACTATTCATCCATCGTTACCAACTTTACTGCACGAATACTACTCAGTGCACCCATTAGAATATATGCATGCAGGGGCAGTGACTTTTTTATAAGGTTAATTTCTTAAGTGCTCGCTTTATCGTGAACAGCCTTTAAGCAGGAAGCACCACAGTTTCAGTAGACATTGAGCGAGATCCTCAGTGCAGGATCGCATCGAACTGTTTCAGGAAAATTTTCAGCGTTGCAGTTGCCCGCACTGCTAATGTAGGACCCTGAAGATGTATACCACAATATCTAGCTAAACATTGTAACTTTCGGATAACATACTTTGACTATAGCTCGGAATCAATGAAAATAGCTCTACTGACTTTATTCACAAAACATTAACTCATAATGCAAGACTTTTGAGTAAAGAATTCAACTTTAATAACGTGAATTTCTAACTTGATAAACTGCAAAGGAAGATATGTAAATCTGTAGCAGAACTGATCATTTAAAAAAAATTCCCGAAATTTTTCTCTATCGTTTTACACCAACTTACCAATATGTATTATTGTCCTTTCGTGTTTAAGAAAAAATAATGTAGTACAGTAATACCTTTGTTTACAAAACAGTGCAGTTTTCGTAGTTTATACGCACTGCAGGCACCAATCACTGTACATAAGCTCGCTGGAAAATACTATTCAAATTTAGACTATTTGAGTTTCGTGTTCAAAGCTTGTAAGCAACTGTCGAGGAAGAACAAAACCCACAAAATTCTGAATCTGCCCATTCTTTTCCTTTTGCGCAAGTTCTATTTTTCAATTATTTTCAAAATGTAGGTCTCGACGCAGAATAAATAATGTCGTCCAGTAAATTTATTAAAGCGTTACGTATTCAACGTACAGTGCCGGACAATAAAAATGACGCACCGCAGATAAACAATGCAACAATCACGAAACGATGTAAATAGCGATAGTACGGGCTTGTATAGGCTGTTCACGGTAAAGTGAGCACTTTTGAACGCCCTCTCATTTTGAATAATAGTCAATAAATATATTTTATTGTAGCCTTAGGCGTTCAATTCAGAGTGCAGTGGAATACACACACTACGTTTATTACTTAAATGGCAATATTTATTTAAAAAGCTTGTAATAGAATAAATAATGGCTGAAAGGGAAAAAACTGTTCACGATAAAGTGAGCACTCTTGAAATCAACCTTAGAAAAATGTCTCTGCTCCTACCTGCATATTTTTTAACGGGCGCACTGAGTTACATGTGCCCAGTAAAGTTTGTAATGGTGGAGGGAAAGTAGTTCCACATGTTAACGTCGAATAAAAAGTGTGAGCTAACCATTTGTGATAACTTAAATTATTTCTTTCGCTTTCGGTTTTTCTCAATGCATCGAAGTGCAAACTTGACCAGATTTGTAATATGTTTACTTTCCCAATAATTACACATTTTCACCTGACCGACGCATGAATAAAGTGACGAGGTCCATAACAATGTTAATTTAACATGAGACGTAACAATACACAACGTACATACAAGCAGAACTTAAGCCGGGCTTTCAAAAGTGCTCATTTTTTCGTGAACAATCTGTACCTATATTTATTCATAAACATTTCACAGTTTCAATTGACTGATACATGAATAAAGTGATCGGACCCATGGTGGTGTTAATGTTATGTATGGTGGAAGGATACAATACGAGGAGAAAAGCAGATCTTCAGCCGGGTTTTCACAAGTGCTCAATTAATTGCGAACAGTCTAATAATTTTCATAACCCGCTATCAACATGACAGTAAGCACTGCACCCTGTGTCTACAATACATTCACGGTATCTCCACATTTGTTGAAGAAATCCTTTGAAAAATCACCCCATGTAGGAGGTGTTTGGTTGTTGTCCTAAATATGAAGTGCATGACAAGAGTTTATACTTCTGTTGACGTAAAAGTATTTAATTTCTTGTTAAACTGAACTCTCGCGTGCATTTTATTTATAAATTATAACGATCCATTTTAATTAATAAGGAATAAAAACAGACAGGATATAGGTGTTTTGGTAATGCCTGGTAAGAAACAGTTCTCATGCCAAATATTATTAAACTGAGTGTAAATAAAATTTGCGCGCACCGAATTTTATGTGGTGCGTTGTTTCATTGGTGTAATTTTCTAGAACTAGTTTAGGTTTGTTTGCCTAACGGCAGACCTTTCAACAGGACTTCAGAATAGTTCGAAGTAACCAAGAATGATCTATGTAGTGCTGAAGTTATACTTCCAGGATATTCCTCCACCCACGCAAGAAAAGCTCAACCAAGTCTAGAAAATTGCATCATAGGGACTACGCACCGCATTCATGGGCATAATAATATTATCGATAAGAACTATTTCTTACTAGGTATCACCAACACACCTATTTTACCTTGTTTTTATGCATATGTATGGTATTATGAATTAAATATTATAATTTATTGAAAAATGTAAATAAAAGTTTAATTTATCCAACGATGCGGTACTTTTATGGTAACACAAATATAACACCCTTGTGATACATGACGTATCAGGAAACAACGAAGCGCATCATGCATGGGGTGATTTTCAAAGGTTTGATTCAAAAAGAGTGAATGAACCGGGGATCGACTATAGTTGAAACATGCGGAATAAGGGAAGAGATATAAAGGGTGATTCGCAATTAGACCGACAAACTTCGGGAGGTGATTCTTCATGAAAAAGTAAAAGGAAAACATGTGTGACACTTTATACCTAAACCGAATATTAAGGGAGGTATGAGCCTATAAAAAACGGGGTTTTAAACCGTATTTGTGCAAAATATCGGCAAAGAAGTAAAATACAATGACAACTCTCGGAACATTATTGTATGTTATCGGGATTTTCAACGTAAGAGCTACAAGGAGCAACCAATTATAAAATGTTATTATGTCAGTAGCACCCAATAGCATTATCCAGGGAAAGGCAATTCCCGTATTGGCGATAGTTTCTGACTTTACTAAGCACTGACCATGCTTACACCTATGCGCTGTTCACGATAAACTGAGCACTTATGAAATCCCTGCTTAAGATCTACTCGTAAGCACGTTGTGTATTCTTCCGCCTTATGCAATATTAACATTGTCATAGGCCTCATCACCTTATTCATGCCTCGGTCGAGTGAACATGTGAAATAATAAGAAAAATAAATAATTTATAAATTTGCTTATCATTTCATTTTCGTGCATTAAAAATATGAAACAAGAGGATTAATTTATGTATTTAAAAATTTTTCCTTAACACTTTTAATTCAACGTTAAGACATGGAACTACTTTTCCTCAGTATTACCAGCCTCACGGACCGCATTCCACCAAATGCCCCCGTTAAAATATGTGCACATAGGGGCAGTGAAAATTTCCAGATGTTAATTGTATTCTGAACATGCCAAAAATGAACGAGTATAATCGATATAGTACATTAAGCGGTTAATAAATTCGGTTTTATCTGTGTATAGTCGATTCGCGGTTACTTGCAATTATTTTTAAGTCCTGCTAAAGTTCTACTTACAGGATATCACTCCGCCTCGTGCAAACAAAGCTTAGGAAGTTACTCCAGAGGGCCAACGCACCGCATTAGTGCGCACTCAGTTTGATTATAGGTATTTTGCATAAGAACTATTTCTTACTACGCATTACCAACACACCTATTGTCTCTGTATTTATTCATGTTAGTTAGAAATGAAATTTTGTAATTTACAAATAAATATGTATATGAAAGTTCAATTTAACCATATGATAATTTTATGTTAATACAAGTATAAATTGGTTATAATACATTACATATTTAGGAAGTAACCACACAGGTCGTACATGCGGTGTTTTTTCAAACGTTTGATAAAAAAAGTGTGAATAAACCGCGAATTGACTATACCGTTACTAGTACAATTTATGTAATCACTTGCAAGAAATCGTATATTGTTTCTTCCTGGCAATCACTAGTCAAAAACTAATGACGCCATAACATTTTAACAAAACTTCAGAAGCTATATCATTTATGCTCCAGCGTGCGAAAAATTTTGTTAGATCTTTCAAAATGCAGCCCGTGGAAAAAAAAAATCGATAAACCCAAGATGGTAGGTACTGATTCCCTTTAACACTTCGAGTGCTGCAGACGTATTATAACGTAGCTTTGAATTTAACGGCATTGCATGGAGTTTGTCGTAACATTCGCCAGCAACACTCAAAGTGTAAATTACTCAAATGAACAGACTGAACTATGTATTATTCTACGTGGAAAAGAGTATTTTAATGGGACAGTTTTAACTCGGCATTGTATTGGCAGAGAGCCGGCCAGTTATGAACACTGCGCAGTACATAGCAAGCGAGTCTGGAGTTGTGTCAACCAATAGAGCGGTTGTAAATGGATAGAGATCTGCAGAATTCGCGTTATTATTTGGGGACGCGTTCAACTTCAAACACATGTACCTTTGCAATAAGTTCGTCAATGGACCATACTTTATCTGGCACGCCTTGGGTAACTCTGCTCCAGTAAATGAACACTTCACAATTGCGTAGTCCAGTCACGTGCAGTTCAGTCAAAAGAGGAGTGACTTCACGTATAGATGTGCGGTCAATGGAAAACAGACTCCGGCACGAGTATATAGAGCGCTGGGAATTTTAGCTTGAGGCAAAAAAATAACGCGAATTTTGCAGGTCTCTACTGATGGTACTACAGTGGTGAATAAAGGCGATTCACTTCTATCTTGTCTTAATTGTCGGCAAATTTGGACAGCTCTCAACGTTTTAACACGTTCTCCGCGCTCTGCCTCGACACAAAGGTAAACGCACCCGCAAAAACATTAAAACTGCATAAAAATTCTAAAGGATATGTCTCGCGCCATTTAAACAGAATGTAGGCTGTTCACGGTTAATAGAGGACTTTTGAAACCAACCTTTGGAAAATGTCACTGCATATCATTTGAACGGGTTCACTGCCTGGCATACGCCCAGTAATGGGGGCAAAGTAGTTCCGAATCTTAACGTTGAATTAAAAGTGCTATAGGCGTTTCACGGTAAAATGGGCACTTTTGAAAGCCCTGCTTAAAATCTACTTGTATGCACGTTGTGTATTCCTCCGTATTGTGTAAAATTAACTTTGCCATGGGCCTCATCACTTTATTCTCGTGTCGATCATTTGAAACTGTAAAATTGTTACAAACGAAAATGTTTTGCAAATCTGCTAATTTTTATATTTTCGTGTATTAAAAACAGAAATTAAAATTAATAATTTAAGTTATCATAAACGGTTACTTGGCACTTTTTATTTGACGTTTATATATGGAACTACATTCAATTTATCGTTACCAACTTTACTGGGCGCATGTCACTCATTTCGCGCGTTTAAATATATGCAGGTGGAGACAGTGAATTTTTTCTAAGGTTGATTTCAAACGTGCTCACTGTATAATGAACAGCCTTTATATTATTTTTCACGCATAAAGGTAAGAATTCGAGTAATAGTTAGAGCCACGAGTATTTCGCGAATTCATTCGGAGGCGAGGTAGACTCCAAACACTTGTTCTTTTCTCTACTGTTGTGATTAGACGACAATTCTTTAGACACGCACCTTTTAACCGCGAAACAGTCATAAGAAGCTGGGAGCATTAGCGTTAGTGAGTGTTTAACAGTCCTGTACAGAGGTCTCGCTTGATCACAACAAGCAATAAACAAACGATAAAATCTCGAGAGTATGGGGGGCTTGCTGCCAGCTCTATCCGCGAAATACTAGTGGCTATAGTAATAGTATATTAATTCATTACCACTTCACAATTTCGTTTGACCTACGCATGAATAAAAAGCTCCGACCCATGACAATGTGAATGCGATGTATGGCGGAAGGATCCAAAATGAAGAGAAAAGCATATCCTGAGCATGGTTATAGAAGTGCTGAATTAATCCCGAACAGCTTAATAATCTTCATAATCCGCTGCCAACATGACATTAAGCACTACAATTTACGCTCTAAATTCGAATTAGTGGAAAACCAGTGATTCACAGTGAAATTGAACTACTCATATCAGTGAAAATGGCTCCACTTAGAATCAGTGGAAAACCACTGATTGTTTCAGTGAAAAAATCTCACTTATTGAATTAGTGACGTGAAACCATTTCACTTATTGAATTAGTGACGTGAAACAATTTCACTGATTGGGTAAGTGACGGCCGACAGCAGTGACGAATTAAATACTGTTTTTACTGAATGTAGCCAAAAATTACGTGAAATAAACATATTTACGGTAGTTAACTATTTATATTGCGTAATTTACCGTAAATAAAAATGTAAATAAACTATCGGATATGATAAAGATTGAGCTCACACACACTTTCTTCTTCGATTTTACGTCGTTACCTTACCATCTGCGCTACCAGACAACTTAAAGAAGTAAGAGGAAAATATGTCTCATTTTTACTAACGAAATTGTGAATATCTAAATTGCATGCCCTTATTTTTCATATGTGGTTTAATTGGTACCGTTAGGATTGTTAAAACGAATAGAATATGCGAGCGCACTCTCTTCATCGCATTATATGCAGTTTATCCTTCGAACAGAGCGCTGTGACGAATACATGAAACGAAATGAAAGACGTAAAAGTGGAATGAAAGGCTAAATGTTCATGTTACCTCGTAAAATGGTGTTTGAAAGACGAAACACATTTTAGAAAGTATTTTGTATTGGCTGAATTAGTTTGTTCGTTGTTATTTCACTTGATACACGTTGTTTAAGGCCATTTTTAAACGTTGTTTGACGGCCATTTTTACACGCTGTTTACCTGATCCATTAGTAAGAAACAAACCATTGAAAAATAGAGAAAAAATGACTGACGAATATGTGGAAAAAGTCACTGAATCAATAAATGAAGGAAATCGGGCATTCTTTCACTGATACGTCAGTTAAATTAACTGAAGTGACTGCTGAATCAGTCAGGTACTGCTGACTGATTGAAACAGTGACATTCTCACTGATTCAGATTTAGTGTGTGTGTGTCTGAAGTATATTCACTGTATTCACAATTGTTGAATCAAACCTTTGAAAAATAACCTCACGCATGACTAGTTTTTTTTTTTTTTTTTTCCAGCGGCCGACATCTGTCGAGCATCAATCCTTTCATCGACAGATTGGCGCATGAGCTGCGACACAGCACTTGGGCCGGATCATGCAGGCGTGCTACTGCACTGCACCAGAACAGAGTTTCGTCGCCTGGTCATCTGGCACGTTATCTGAGCATGTGCTGCGTTGGTTGAGTGCATCTCCTACCTGTACTCTTGGGGGGCCCCGTGCCAGGTTTTAGCCTCTGGAGGCGATATTACACGGTATCAGATTCCGTAAAAGTGTGTGCAATATCTGCCATAGCGGCCGGTATATGGGCTAGTGTGCCACCCGTCATGGCATTTCCCGCCTTGTACGGCCA
The DNA here is from genome assembly GCA_029891345.1 of Dryococelus australis. NCBI lineage: Eukaryota > Metazoa > Arthropoda > Insecta > Phasmatodea > Phasmatidae > Dryococelus > Dryococelus australis. Next base: position 133,334,450 of record CM056993.1, read on the forward strand.
GATTTCGAGGTTTGGTAATTGGACACGTCCTATTTTTCGTGGCAGGTTCCATACCAGGTTTCGTACCTGGCCAATCATATCGCAGTTTCAGAGCGTAGGGCGTTCCTCGTGGCTACTATTTGAAACGAGTTGATGAAGAAACCGAAAAGGACGTCTCCATATTGATTATACACCTGTGAAGTTAAAACTCACTCAAATATATTTAAAATACGACAAAGACGAATAATATTGGCGATGACAACTTTTAATTACTGTTTAGAACCGTTCTAAATACTTAAAACATTATCTACAAAAGGAAAAAATAAATTCGAAGTGTTTCGGGTATCTACAGCATATAAATTCACCAGCTCGTTTGTGATCTGATAGTACAGTGGTAGCTGCGGCTCCTGCTAATAAGCTGTAACGCTTGGGCGTGAGTTCGAAACTCCGTTGGGCTCAAATTCTTCTTATTGTTAAATTTTACATGGGGATAATATCCCGGTACGTAATGAAAAAACTATATTTTGCAACCGGTCAGTAATTTTCGTCAAAATTAGTACGCGAACTGCTGTCGTGTTATATCAATCTACCATGGCGGCTCGTATAACGGTTGGTATACCAACTCGTGTACGAGGGCTTGTAGTAGCTTGTACGTACAAGAACCGAGTACAGCTGCAGGTATCATGTAATATCGGCTTAAGGGAACGATATACTGGCACGGAAATCTCGTGTTTCCTGGACAGATGTTAGCTTCGGTATTCAGGCATGCCATCGTTGCAAGTCACAACACAATCGTAAGCTTCACTTGCCACTTTCAAAACGCAAAATACAGTATGTGATCATGCGTGACCATTTTTTTTTTTTTTACGAAAGAGTGCAAGTGAAAAATAAATAAACCAAAAGAATGATTTTTTTGTACTTAGCTTTATGGTTGGTATGGCCCATTCAAAATAAATATACATTATCCGGGCTCCAGATATTAATGACGAATTCGAAACGTCTGCTGCAAAATACTAACAACGAAGTTATAAGTCCCGCGATCATGCACAGAAACGGGACAGTTGATTTATTATTATGATCTTAGGGTAGATTTGGTAAAGGTTGTTCACTGTAAAATGTCGCTTTTGAAATCAACCTTAGAAAAATGTCACTGTCTCTGCTTGCATGTATCTTAACGGGCGCACTGAGTGGCATGCGCTCTGTAAAGTTGGTAACGGTGGAGAGAAAAGTTCCATACCTTAACATTGAATTAAAATTGTTACGAAAATATTAGAGAATACTGAAATTATTTGTTCCACTTTCTGTATTTTTAATACATTTAATTGTAAGAATTAGCAAAATTGCCAAATATTTACTTCTATAATAATTTCACATTTTTACTTTGACCAACGTATGAACAACGTGACCAAGCCCGTGATAATGTTAATTTTACATAAGGCGTAAGTATACGGAATGTGCATACAATTAGATCTTTAGCAGGGCTTTATCGGCTCGAAGACCATAAACTGAATCTTAACGGAAGTCGAATGCAAACAATTGTCGGTTCGATCTCGTAGTCGCGTGATAATGACGACTCGACGTGCATATCCACCAAAATATTGTCCAGCCGGAAAGCGCAAGGAGTACTGCGAACGACGATGTGTAAGCTTATGTTCAGTTCTTCGTAGCGGTATGAAGGTGAAATGACAACACAGCTCCCAGTTAACACATTGAGGTCCGCACACATTTACTCGCACTTAAGACAAATTAGAAGTGTCACCTATATCCCCTACTGCAAGAACACCGGTTCTGTTGGTCTCTGTGTTAGAACTCACCATCGTCCTATTGGCCAATGCCACACCGGACACTACCTTGTTCCTTACAGCATTCATTATTGGCCGGTCATCAACCAATGGAGAGCCGAGTCGTTAGAAATATCATTGTTACTGCATTGTCGTGTTCTTGCGAGGTCGTATTAAACACTAGCCCTTGTAAGAACTGCACACCCATGCGAGTTTTATTCCGAACAGCAAAGAAATGTTCAAATTAGCTTTGCTCGAGCTACACTCGAGCATAGCCTGAAAAGTGTTAAGGGAGGGAATTTCCCGCATGTAAAAAACCTGACCCTGTCGAGAAATGAATCCGTGGCACCTGTTCCACAAATAAAGTGTACAGAGGGCAGTAACAAGGACCAAACATAAACTTGGATTCAACACCGAATAGTTACATAGGAGGTGACACGTACAGGCGGGGGCTATGCTATAAATTTAGCAGTAAATTTACACAACTTTTTATTTCAAAGTAGCTCAATAACGGAGAGAAAATGGCGGAGAGGTTATGAGAAATTTTCTTACAAAAATATTTATAGAACTTAACGTTAAGATTCAGTGACACGCCGTGAAACGTTTTGTACATGCCGTTCACAAAAAAAGTAGTAAACAGTGCCTTTTTAACACGTATTTTATATTATTTAGAATAGAATAAACTAATATTAACACATACCGGCACCCAACTCTATAGATAAAGACTGTTTACGGTAATCTGAGCACTTTTTAGAAATCTGCTTAAGATCTACTTGTATGCACGTTGTGTATTCATCCACCGTATGTTAAATTAACATTGCCGTCAGCCTGATCACTTTAATCCTGCATCCGCCAAGGGAAACTGCAAAATTATTAGAAAATTATAGTTTCTGAAAAATTGCCTAATTCATACACTTAACGTATATGCATTAAAATCAGAAAGGGAAATAAATAATTTCTGTATTCACAACTATTTAAACGACACTTTTAATTCGACGTTAAAACAGTGACATAAGGGCTGATTTCAAAATGCTCACTTTACCGTGAACAGCCTACAATAGCTATAAATTTGAATATTTATATATCCAGTCCATCCAATTGCAGTCCACATAATCATGAAGCAGAAAAATTTCAATTATGTTTCAATTTTCTGGCCTTAGTTAAAATAACAATTTTAAAACCTAAAAAATAAGAGTACTCAAACAAGGTCGAAATTAAATGTCGTTGTGTAGCACTTATTCCCCTTTCCCACAAATGAGCGCGCCTTCATAAAGCGGGGTCGTTAATTAGTCCAATAAATCTTGAACGAATAATTAGGGATAGGAAAAATTCGCGACTTCATTTCAGGACAAGATGTACTTCAAACGCGTGCACACTGAAGTCACCCTTTTAATTGGGTCAGAGTTTATTTGGCACGCCCTGGACGACTCCACGTCCATAGCTGACTTACAAAGTAACACGAAGCGAATCCCGTACTGTCAAATGTGGGGTGACACTGGGGCAACAGCCAACGAACAAACATCTGAGGTTAGACTGTACAAAGTATTGTGGAGTCTAGCTTATAGGTCATTGAACTCGCTAAATTTTCCTATCCCTACGAATAATTATAGGCTGTTCACGGTAACGTGAGCACTTTTTAAGGCCCTTATAACTTTTTCTTTCATCCAATCCCCATATTCCTGCTGCTTTTTAATTTTACTTACATCAAAATTTAATGCCTGATGCGGCAATAAGATATGTTTAATAGTGGTTAATGCCTGTTGGGAGGGCCTTAAAAAGTTCTCACTTTATCGTGAACAGCCTATAACTGCGTGAAGGCGAGCGCGCTTCTTCTGTCGGGCGGGACGGGGGAGGCGTCGTGTCGCTTCCTGGCGTCTAGACGCCGAGTGACCGTCCTTGAGAAAGCGCGCTCCTGATTGGCCGACACCGCCCGCGCTCTCGCGGGGGGGTCAGTGTGTCAGTGTGACAGTGTGACAGTCCCGTAGCCACGCACCGCACATACGTAATGCGTCGCCGCGCACGCATACGCGTACACATCAACTTCCGCCGCCTCCGCCGACGTTCTGGGACATAGAGTGAGGATGATGCATAGGCTGTTTGCGATCAAGTGAGCACTTTTCAAATCAACCTTATAAAAATCACTGCTCCTACCTGCATACATGTTAAAGGGCGCACTGAGTGACATGTGTCCAGTAAAGTTAGTAACGATGGGTGGAAAGTAGTTCCATATATTATAGTCGAATAAGCAGTGTTGGGTAACCATTTGTGACGTCTTAAATTATTTATTTCGCTTTCTGTTTTTTAAATGTATCACAGTGTAAAAATGAGCAGATTTGAAAAATATTTACTTTTCTAATAATTTCACAATTTCACTGGAATGTATGAATAAAGTGATGAGGCCCATGGCAATGGTAATTTTACATAAAGCTTAAGACTACACAACGTGCATACAAGTAGATCTTAAGCAGGGCTTTCAAAGTGCTCATTATACCGTGAACATGCTATATATGGTCTATTCACACTTCACATTCTTTGAATCGAAATTTTTAAAAATCACCCCATGTATGAGTAGCTTGGTTGCTTCCTAAATATGGCTTGTATAACACGCGTAAAAGTACCTAATTTTTGGTTAAATTAATATTATAATTATATTTTATTTATAAATCAAAATATTTAATTTGTAATTAGTACGAATAAAATAGGCAGAAAATAGGCGTATTAGTAATGCCTAGTAATAAATAGTTCTTATGCATAATACTATTGCACTGAGCGCGCACGATTGCAGTGCGTTGGCCTACTGGTGCAATTTTCTCTAAGCTTTGCATGAGGCGGAGTAATATCCTGGAAGTGTAATTTAAGCAGGGCTTCAGAAAATTTGGAAGTAACCATGAATGGACTATAGACAGATTTTCTTCTCCTGCACGACATCTCCCGTACAGAACTATCAAAAAATGTGCGAGATCTTACAGTAAACTTCGCCCTTTAAAATTCCGCCAGAGGGAGTGCAATAAGTTCGCAGAACATGAATTTGACTAAAAAAAAAAACAGTTCAAACCACGCAGTTTCGAAAGTCCTGTTGAAGAAATAGTCATTCGGTTTTGGGAGTCAGAAACTTGATACTGTGCATCTGTAATGCGCACTCTGCCATGCATCTCCATACTTTGACTCCGTTTTCTTGGTTCCTGACTAATTTATCTCACGCGTTCGGTACGTGTTTCTTGTCCCGCCTGTCGCATCCGATACCATCGTGTACAGTCGCCACCAAAAAACAACGTGGTTCTCAGAGAGAAAACTGCCGTCCATCAGGAGTTGCAACTGAAACACTGTGGATTGTACGGATGAATCAGAGACTTCAATAAGCTAAACGTAACTCAGTGTAAATCCAGATTAGCTGGGCCGTGCCTAAATGAACACTTTTAAAATCTGCATCGAAAAAGAAGTACCAATCCACAAATGCGCATACACTCATTGACATAAAAAAAATACGTACCCTGTTTAAATGTGAGTGAGTGAAGAGAGTTGGGCGGCTCTTAACAGCGAGGTCTTGAGAGCCGACCCGGTTTAAATGATTCGACAACTGTGCAAAACGGTAAATACACAGACGAATTAGTCTTATGTTGGTGCGCATCCACATACCTCACATGAGAACGCTGTAGCTGCCCTTAGTGTGGCGAATATAAACAGTTGTCAGAACAGCACCAGCGATGCGACATGCACAATGCTTGCCTGGCATAAGAAACCTGCCACGAATACGTGCGAGACAAACGTGGAAATGACAGTTGTTTGAGAGTGACAGGGTTATGGGGCTGCGGGAGGTAGGTGGGGTTGCTCGCTGGATTCACCGTCTTTTGGGCCATTCAGACATTGTAGTCAGATTGCGTTTGAAGCAGTGGACACGAGATGGTACCCATTAATGACATTCCGGTTCTGAACGATCCCGGCTTGCAAAAATAAGTGAGAAACGTTTAATTGCTAGACAGAAACGAACAGAGCCAATGGCTCCCTTGTTCGCCATTTAGCGAGATGCGACAGCTTCACTAGAGTGCCATGTGTCTATCAGAAGCTTTTACAGATTCTGGGCAGAGACGAATATTCTATTCCGACGACTACCATGTTTTCCTTCATTAGCATCTCGGCAGTGTTGTCAGCAGAAATCAAAGCGGGATGTTAACAGACTGGTGACGTACTGAGTGAGTGAAGAGATTTGGGCGGCTCTTAACATCGAGGTCTTGACAGCCGATGAGGGTGATTGATATGAGTACGGAGCAGCACCGAAATGAAAGGGCGGGGGAAACGGGAGATCCCCGAGAAATCCCGCCGACCAACGGCATCGTCCGGCACGATTCCCTCATGCGAACATCCGGAGTGACCCAGCCGGGGATTCAACACGGATCGCCTTGGTGGGAGGCGCGCAGGCTAACCGCTCAGCCACTGTGGTCCCTGGTGACGTACTGTCTTTACCTACGAATGAATATTGCTTTTCGTTGGAAACGGATAACAACAATGGCAGATTCTGTAGGATCGCAGAAGAGCGCTACAATCCTTGCTTCACACAGCGGCACACATCACTAGACTAAAGCGGGAGTCACAATAGCTCGACGAAGAAGACACAACAGACCAACACGTCAGAGCCCGACGGAATTTCATACTATATTTTATTCTGTGCTCACAATACTACGACAAAATCTGCCAGACAAGTGTGTTAGTTGGCTGTTGGAAAATCCTAAAACGACAATTTATCCTTATAACATCCAATATTTCCTTTTTGAAACTCACAATAAAGAGAATGATTATTTTGCTTTTGACAATATTTGAATTTATACGAGAGAAAAAAAAGTATTTAAAAACAAACCGGAAGGTCATTTTGGAGGAAAGTTATTTGATTATTTACTGCTGTAGGGAAATACGCAAGAAATCTAGTTTTGTAATGTTGTATTTGCTTTCTTTGCGCACCCCGACGAGCCCGACGCGACGGGAAGAAGAGATAGAACCTATTTTTGTAGGACTGACGTAACAGTGACCCTGATTTTCATTGGCTGCTACTCATATTTCGTCGTGTCGGGGTTGTGACGGGTACGTCGTGGGATTGTGATTCCAGCATGAATATGAAGTAGACTGATTTAACTCTTTTGAGCATGTACACCCATCATCAACTCCCCGTGGCCAATACAACTGTCAAGTCACGTGGTCAACCGTTTGTTTACTGTTATAATATTCGACAGACCCACCTGTTTATATAAATAAAATACTTCTGACTAATTTGATGTATTCTATTGGTATTAAAGCTAGGCTAGAGTATGTGTGCAGGTATCTCAAAGCACTTACACGTAAACAATGCTCTAACCTCAAATCTGGTCTATAGTACATTTATGGTTTCTTTGAACGTTTTAAACAAACCTTTGAGAAATCACCCCATGAATTACGTATTTAGTTGTTTCCTAAATATGCCATGTATCGAGCGTTTTATACCTCTGTACACACAGGCGTGACTTATTTTTCGTTAAATTGAAGTTTTACATACATTTTATTTATACATTATAATATTTATTTTATAATAAACACGAATAAAAACAGTGAGAAAAACATGTGTATTGGTAACTCATAGTAATAAATAGTTATCATACAAAATAATACTAAAACTGAGCGCGCAGGAAAGTGGTGCGTTGTGTTCTGGTGTAATTTTCCATACTTAGTTAATCTTAGCGTGCACGAGGCGGAGAAATATCCTGGAATTAGAACTTTAGCAGGGCTTCAGAAAAGTGTGAAGTAACGCTGAACCAATTGCGTGGTGGTCTGCAGAGCCATCGCATCTGGTAGTGATACGAGGGCGTATGAATGTAGGGAGAGGGGGGTACATGTGGACAGTTTGACTTTCCCGTCACATAACTAACCAGTTTAGTTAAAACTTTTTTGGCAGGACAGTGCTAGTGTAGTGCCTCTTCCAATCAAAATATGGATTTGCTCAGTCACATGGCGCTGAAGGTAAGAATATTTTTCTGTTTTTTGGGGTCAAAAGCAAAAATTTTATGTCCACTTTATCTTAATTTACTATTTTACAATATGTTTCCTTATATAAAATTGGAATGTATCTAAAGAGTATTATCTAAGCTACATTTCAATGGGTAGAACACTACAAATAACTTAACCTCATTTTAATCAGATAACAAACACACAGGTTACTTTTATAACTTCATTTTACAAACAATTTTTTCTTGGCCCAATCGTTTTCGTAACTCTGAGAAAAGTCAAACTGAGCCTATGCAAATTTTAGCCATAGTCAATGATTAAGCAATTTTTATTTTTGTTTTAAGTAGCAAAAACTTAAGCCGGAATTACAATTTTTTTTGTAGTGTGAAGATGGTCAGAACAACCATAAGAATAACTGAGAGGGCTGACATTTCCGAGGATGCTGTAAGGTAAGCCATTGAGGACGTCACGAATGGGAATCATTCAATCCGTGCAGCCGCAGCGTTCCACGGAATCTATAAATCTATGCTTCACAAGAAACTTCAGAAACTACCGAACAAAGACGATGTGGATGTCCCCATGCAGACTGTTACCAACTCTATACAGTTCAAGACAAATCTTCACACGAGTACAGGAAGATATGATGGTAGGTAATCTAATACAAGCTATTCAAATGCGATATGGCTTAACTTACAGGCAGGTAAGGGAATTTGCCTATTGTCGTGCTAAAAAGCTGGGCCATGAAATTCCAAACAAGTGAGAGGATGTAAAGCTTGCAAACATTGAATGGTTAAAATATTTCATGCGTCGTCATAAATCTAAACTAACTCTAAAGAAGCCAGAGAACACTAGCCTTGCTATAAATATAAATTTCAATAGACAGAATGTTGATTCATATTTTAATAACTTGAAGAAAGTCTATGACAAACATAACTTTACCAGTGACACATTAATAAATATTGATGAATCTGCTGTCACTACAGTTTTACAGGCTCCAAAGGTTGTAACTCCGACTGAAGTTACGCAGGTGGGTCAAAATGTTTCAGCAGAACGAGGAGAGCTTGTGACATTTTGTGAAATTATAAAAGCTTCTGGTAACACAATTCCACCTGATTATGTGTTTCCTGGAGTACGCTCTAAGGATACTTTCCTTGTTGGGGCTATAAGGATACTTTCCTTGTCTGGTAGTGTTGGTTTCTCGACTCTGTCTGGTTGGATGTCGCAAGAAGTGTTTTTTGAAATAATCTAGAATGCTCAAAAGCACACTGCATCTTCAAAAGACAATCCAATCCCAATTCTGATGGATAAACACGAAACACGTATAAGCTTAGATATCATAATGTTTTGCCGAGAGAATGGGATAGTGTTCCTCACACCAGCCACCGCCAGCAACCTCATGACATAGCAGTGTTCGGGCCTTTTAAGAGCCACTGCAAGACAGCATTTAACAAGTGGCTGTCACAAAATCCTGGAACGACAATAGCAAATAACTTATCTAACTGCAAAAGCTTACGATGAAGCATTTTCAAGGAAGAACATTACTTCTGGGTTTTTAAAAACAGGAATATTTCCTCTTGAACCTTCTGTATTCAGCGACGCTGACTTTCTTAGCAGTTTGCCAATAGAATAACCCGTACAGGAAATAATGCATGCAGGTCCAAGGCCTAATCCAGATGAGCCTGTGGCACGTACTAGTAGGCCTAGTGCCCAGACTGGTGTAGGTCTACAGGAAGAAATAATACCTGACCAACACCAAGAGAAAACTAATGATTCAGAAATATACATTAATCCCTATAGCCCACTCATTCCGACTCTGTGTCGGAGGCGTGAAGAGCTTGCGCTTGTTAGTTGTTCGAGTAAGAATTTGTACGAAAGAAACGTCTTTGTATTTTCTTTTAATGTCGCAGATTTTTTTTTTTTTGGTTGAACTACGGATACATCTTACCAAGTCCGAGGTAGTGCTGATTTTTTTTACAAATAGCGGGCGAATATACAATGGACAAAGCGAATATATCCAGCAATATAATCCGCATGTTATCGTGGAACTGATTTCTGTTACCCACTCTGGCCATTTCCCCCACCCCCTTGCTATTTAACAATCCGTTCCTTTCAAATTGCGTGTAAAATTACTATAATTTGAAGGAATTATGTGTAGAAAATTAAAATTAATTATGACAGACTTACGTCGGAACTGTTGTCGAATGCGTCACGAGCGGTGCGCTCTTAATACAACCACAATACAAATAAATGCACTACAATACACTAATTGCCATTAAAATTTTGCACGTTGTGTGTTATTTTGTCCTATATAAAATAAACATTGCCACCGGCCTCATCAATTTATTCATGCGTCGGTCAAGTGAAACAGTAAAATTATTAGAAACGTAAATATTTTACAAATCTGCTCATTTTTACACTTCGATGAATTAAAAAATACATAAAGTGAAAGAAATAATTTAAGTTATCCCAAATGATTACCTAACACTTTTTAATCGACATTATATATGGAACTACTTTCCATCCTTCGTTACCAACTTTACTGGACGCATATCACTCAGTGCGCCCATTAAAATATACCTACATAGGCAGGGACAGTGACTTTTTTCTAAGGTTTATTTCAGAAGTGCTCACTTTATCGTGAACAATCTTCACACGTTTTAGGTGTCTGCCCACGAATCATGGGCATTCCGTGTCGGAGTTACCTAATTGTGATTGGCCCAGTCAGATAAGAAAACTGTCTCCCGGCAAAGACACGTGGCCAACAACCACAGGAAGACTGCACATAGTCCATAGAACATTGGAGTCTAGCATTCACGTAAATCTTTTCGTGAAAACCAGGTGGCCCTATTCATGATGCCTTCTCACAAAGAATTGCGGTCGGTAACTAATGGAAAACTGCAGATGTGTGCGTAGGATATTGAAGTATAACCTATGTGGAACACTTTTTCAACTGTACATGACTTGTGAATTAATTTTCTCATAGTAAAGAAAGACAAAGTTTGTTACAAAGTTTGTTACAGAGCAAGGGAATTAACAGCTTTTGTGACACCCAGCCGCCTGGATTGTAACCTTGCGACATCTGGAATTGATTCATTCACGGCAACAAGACACTCTCGCAAGCTTGCCAGCAGTGCAAGGGTAAAGTTACCATTTAGACACCTGAAGAATTCGCGGATTCATTTTGGGACAAGCTGGAAATTAAAACACGTGCGTTTATATAACTTTGACCACTGCCCCATACTCTGTTTGACACCTCCTAGAGAACGGTGTCCAATTGTCGCCCTCCAATGTGACAGCAGACAACCAATGCGTAGTTGATATCGGCATATTTATACATAAGACTGTAGAGTCTAGCCTGCAGGTCTTTGAAACCGCACATTTTTCAGGTTTCTAGAGATAAGAAAATAAAAGTGTTCGATACCTGTGGAACTTCCTTGCGACGACACAGCCAGCAGGACGAGGAAGACGACCATCCTGCACACACAGCTCACTGGCAACTTCATGTCCTGTAACAATGAGCAGTGTTTAGTCAAGCAAGGAGTTCAGCCGCAAGGAAACTGACATTTCTAAAGTCTGTTCACGGTAAAATGAGCACTTTCGAAAGCCCTGCTTACGATTTACTTGTGTGCACGTGGTGTATTCTTCCGCCTTATGTAAATTTAACATTGCCATTGCCCTCATCACTTTATTCATACGTCGGTCAAGAAAAACATGTGAAATTATTGGGAAAATAAATATTTTTCATTTGCTAATTTTACACTTTGATGTTAAAAAAAAAACAGAACGAGAAAGAAATAATTTAAGTTATCACAGATGGTTGACTAGCCCTTTATATTCGACGTTAATATATGGAATGACGTTCCATCCCTCGTTACCAACTTTACTCGGCAAATGTCACTCGGTGGGTCCATTAAAATATATGCAGGCAGGGGCAGTGACTTTTTTCCAAGGTTCATTTTAAAAGTGCTCACTTTATTGTGGACAGTCTTTATTCACTGTGGTGTTGAGTACTAGCCAACAGACTTACAGCCATATCAGCTTCCACCTAAGTACAAATTCATACAAAATACTATAAACATGTAAAAAAATACGCCAAGTTTGGTTTTAACTTTAAACGGCAATGCACCGAGAACAAACATGGCATGGCCTTCATATTATTGTAGGTTAAAAACCACTTAATATACAATTCAGGACTAAAAAATGTTTGAGCCACGTTGGAGGCTGAATTTTAACCATCACCCGTCCGTCCACAGGATGTACATATAATTACAGAATTTTCAGGCGAATGACTATGACAATTAATGATAATGGTTTATCGTGACAAAATCTGACAGCTTCTTATATCTAGACGTGCTTCTTATATGTCGAAAAAAATTTCTTTCGTTATTGGTTTGTTGCGTGATTGAAGTTACGTACCCTTTCACCGGACCAATGACAATTCTGATACTCTGACACTGAATGTCTCTTACTGGTCTGGAGGCCACGGTGGCTGAGTGGTTAGCCTGCTCGCCTCCCACCAAGGCGATCAGGGTTCAATCCCCGGTTGGTCCACTCCCGGATTTTCCGCAAGAGGGAATCGTGCCGGATGATACCGCTTTTTGGCTGGTTCTCCCGGGGGCTCTTCGGTTTCCCCCGGCCTTGAATTCCGGCGCTGCTCCATTCTCACCTCATTTCACCCTCGTCGGCTCTCAAGAGCCGCCCAAATATCTCAACACAAGAAAGGCATCTTTCTTGAACGTGACATCCCTTCATACATTTTAAGGCCGTCGTTTGGGAAATCGTCTCCATTGCAACGCGTCCCTTTGTCGCCACCGAAGTCATCTCGCGCTATAAAACTTAGAATTACGTCATCGCTGAATCATACAAACAACACATATTTAACCGGAATCTGTGTAAGCGAGTATGCTTGATCATGTGACTCGCGTTTTGGGGGTCATTGTTCTGATCCCAGAAATTGTTTTACCGTCTCCATTCTAGACGAATGCCGGCACAGTTGCTTAACTACTCCTCTTTTTTAACACTTCATATCAACATTCTGGTTACCTTTGGTCTATCGAAGAAGACGAATCTTAGATTTTTAACTAAAGACAGCCAACTGGGAACTTCAGTGATTCAGGTTCACTGAATAACTAGCGAATTCCGCCAATTTCCACACGATAAATATACCACTGTTCCAAGCACTGATCGCTAGGATTTTGTTGTCATGTCTGTCGTAAAACATAATAATTAACTAATTCACCCAGCAGAGCGCGAGTTGATTTAACACAGCGTACAACCCTTTGCATTTCTAGAGATTCAGTTGACTTGGGTTAACCAGCTAGATACTCTTGGCCATCGAAAATGCCGCTACCATGAGCTTTTGCTCACTAAAGCCGGATCCACGATATCAGTCACACGAGCACTACTCACTATCCGTTCATATACAGGAGTTGATTAACGCTTATAATCCATTCACGGTTACTTCACACTTTTCTGAAGCCCTCCTAAAGTTCTACTTCCAGGATATTACTCCACCTCATGCAACCGAAGCTTAACCGAGACTATGAAATTACAAGGCACTGAATTCGTGCGCAACCAGTTGTAATAAGATTTTGCATGAGAACTATTTCTTACTAGGTGCTACCAACACACATGTCTTCTCACTGTATTTATTCGTGTTTATTATACATGAAACATTATAATTTATAAAAAAAAAATATATAGTAAAACTTCAATTTACACACATACTCAGATATATATGTGTGTGTGTATATATATATATATATATATATATATATATACACACACACACACACATACACACACACACCTTTATGTTAACAGAGGTGTAAGATGCTTGTGACGTGTAGCATATTTTGGATATAACTAACCACGTGATACATTAGGTGATTTTTCAAAGACTCGATTTTAAAACTGAAGAAACCGCGAATAGACTAAAATAAATACTTTTAAAAATCAGTATGTTTCATATATTCCTGCTCCAGTTGCATGTAATTTGACATAAATGTTGACAAAGGAATACGAAAAACGTAATATTTAGTGTATTGTCAAACGTAATAATTTATTGGAAATCCGTAAGTGAAATAGATTCATTTTTGTTTCATGCACTCGCGAGTACAAGAAGTAGTAACATTTGTAAATGTACGTTTCCCGTAACTTTACAGTAAGGACTGGGAAAATTCGAGAATTCATTTTAGGACGAGCTAGATTGCAAACGCATGTGCATTTATCTCATGGTTGCAATTTGATGACAGTTTATTAGAGACGCCCAGGTGAACTCTGATCCAATAAAAAACCTGCACGTACACCAGCACCGAATCCCTTGTCACCTGATCTGACTACACATTCGGACAGCAGCCAATGAACAAAAATCTGAGGCTCGAGAATACACAGGACAATGGAGTCTAACCCGCAGGTCGTTCAAAACGCGAAATTTGGCTGTCCTTATTTAAAAGCTATTTACCCTACATACGAATAGTACAGGACGTTCACGGTAAAATGAGCACTTTTGAAAGCCCTGCTTAATATCTAGTTGTATACACGTTGTGCATTCTTCCGCCTTCTGTAACATTAACACTGTCATAGGCTTCATCACTTTGTTCATGCGTCGGTCAAGTGAAACTGTGAAATTGTTACAGAGTTACTATTTTGCAAATCTGCTCATTTTTACACTTCAATGCATAACAAAATAAACAGAAAGCAAAATAAATCATTTTAAGTTATCAAAAATGATTACCTTACACTTTTTATTCTACGTTAAGATATGGAACCACTTAACCCTCCATCGTTACCAACTTTACTGGGTGCATGTCACTCTCTGAGCCCGTTAAAATATATGCAGGTTGAGGCAGCGACTTATTTGTAAGGTTGATTTCTAAAGTGCTCACTTTATCGTGGACAGCCTTTACCTACCTGAATCACTTTTACGCTAGTGAATTTAATGTCACTGCAATAATCAGTTGGCTACTGATGATCTAAGAAAGACGCAGTTTACGCTATAGACTAAAGATGAGGTAGGCTGATCTCGCTGGCTGCGCACAACCAATATCCGAGTCCTAACATAGAACTGCTTTTCTGCAAACACGTATAGCAAAAACGGCATGGATTGGATTTAAAATTAGAAAACTGATTTGTAAAAAAATGCTTTGCGATGTATGTATACTTCGGCTAACAGTAATGCAATTTAATAAATTCAAATTGGTAAAAGCATCTTATTCGTATAGTAGTGCTTGACATTAAAAAAAAAAAGTGTATATATATATATATATATATATATATATATATATATATATATATATATATATATATATATATATATATAACACGCTCATTACTTTAGACCACGTGACTTTGACAGTTGTGTATGACTGGAGTAGGTCAATCTAGGGTACGTGCGCAGAAGACGAATAAGCCGTCTACCTGATATTTAGTCTACGGTTTACACTGGTATTTGTAGGAAGGAGAATTCAGAACGGCGCACGACTTACCACTTCGTCCAGAGGCCCCTTGTTCGGAGTACGATCCACCTCATACTGCCCGTGCGGGACAGTACCGGATCTGCTTCGTCGTCCAACGCGCCGACCTCTCATTGGGTTATGTCGGTGTGGGAGAGAGAGGGGGGCGTGTGCAGTAGGGGGAGCGAAAGGAAAAAGCGAGCAGGGGTGAAACCGTCCACCTGCCCAAACTCGTCCTCTGCTGCGCTCGACGTCAGCACGGCCCTGACCGCCCGACTACCCGAGAAACTTTACAACACTCCCCACTTGGAACAGGAAGTAGCTGCTGGCTACCGAGGGGCGGCCCTCGTTGGCCTTACACGCAGAAGATACAAGCTCACGTGGCGGAGAAAAGATCGATGACGGTTCGTGTCCAAACTCTGCCACGATTCTGTTAGTAAACAACGAATTATGCCGGAATCACAAAGCCCCGACAAGCACGACACGACAGCCCCGACACGACACTTAATACTAAACAGTCAAGATAGATCTGATGTAAGTCCGATAAATTCTGTCGTACGACCAGCTATTTTGGAATAGAAATTATTTATATTTTAGTCGTGTCGTGCGGCACGACGCTCAGAGTGTACAACCTAGCAAAACGAAATTGTATTGCAAGCTTTCCCTACAGAGACAAATGCGAAGCTTAAATATAAAAAAAAAAAAAAAAAAATTTTAATTACTGTTTTCCACTCTAAAAATAATTATTTTACCTTTGTATGCATTAGAGATAACTAGGGACATGCAAAATTCGCGTTATTTGGCATCAGGCTGAACTTCACAGTACTGTATGCACTAGAGCCGACGTTGTTTCTCCATTGGCTGCTACATAGATGTGAAGACACTCCCGCTCTGACTGAACTACACGTGATTGTGGCACACAATAGTGAAGTGTTACTTTATTGGTGCAGAGTCACCCTTGGTGTATCATGTCAAGTATGGCCAAATAGAAAACGTGTTGCAAAGGTACATGTGTTTCAAGTTTAACATGTCCCCAAATAATAACGCGAATTTTGCACGCCTCTAGCGATAACACTTTGTCACCATCATGTATTCAAAATTCCCCTCTTATCCACCGCCTTTGAAACTAGCAGAGCCTATCAGCGCCTTCTAGATAGTTAGGTAAAATGCCGAGAACTGCGTGTCGGTTCTGTCGTGTTGTGATGTAATTCAAGTAACCACAGTGAAACTTTAATTGTGTCGTTGCTGCTGTTTTCGTCGTGTCGTGTCGGATTTGTCTAAGCTATGTGAGTCCTGCTTTACAGGCTA
Organism: Dryococelus australis; assembly: GCA_029891345.1. NCBI lineage: Eukaryota > Metazoa > Arthropoda > Insecta > Phasmatodea > Phasmatidae > Dryococelus > Dryococelus australis. The sequence goes on from CM056993.1 coordinate 133,350,939, forward strand.
TTCACGGTAAAGTGAACACTTCCAAACATTACCTTTGAAAAATGTCTTTGCCCCTACGTGCGACGGGCACACTGATTGGCGTGCGCCCGGTAAGGCTGGTAACGACTAAGAGAAAGTAGTTCAATTTCTCAACGTTAAATTAAAGGTTTTACGTAATGTGATAACTGAAGTGATTTATTTTACTTTCATTTTTGAATGCATGCAAGGGTAACAACTAGCAGAATTATGAAATATTTACTGTTCTAATAATTTTGCAGTTTCACTAAACCGACGCATGCATAAAGCGATCAGAACCATGGCAATGTTAATTTTACATATGGCGGAGAATTACACAATGTGTATGCAAGGAGATCTTAAACAGGGCTTCCAAAAGCACTCAGTTTACTGTAAATAGCCTTTGGTTGCTAGTAAATTGCGCATGTGTTGTGGGCGAGCCACTGAATAATTAATTACGTCTTCTATATCAATTAATTACGGTTATGCGGAAATTATGAACGAAGAGACCATTTTGAATTGTTTGATTCCACATCGTTATCACTGGCTAATATTGCATTATAAATTAATTTCAAAACCCATATTATGTAATAACATTAACTGCAATGTATATTTTACGTTACACTATCCTTACATTTATTTTACGTAAAGTTGTCACTGTGTGGACATGACGTAACGATGCTAGTAAAACAACTAATTGTGTCCAGCTGACTTATTGAGAGCAATACGAGAATAAATTATAATAACAAATGTATGCTATGAAGCTATACAAGTTTTAAATTTTATCTCGGTAAGCCGAGGACATCGAGATAATTTTCGTGCTGAAACTAATGACAGATAATCGAGATAATTTAGTGCTTAAACTAAATAAAATGTTAAAAATTATCTCGTGTTATGTAACTGGTCCTAATGATACAACGGAAAGACTCCTAAAGCGGATATTGCACGATACCTGCTGCCGTACTTGGTTCTCGTACAAGTTTCTATAAGCCCTGATGCACGAGCCGGTGTACCAGCCGCTATATGAGCCGCCATAGAAGATTCATATTACACAACAGTAGTTCGCTAGCATTTGACACCCTTGGTGGGTACGCAGTGTGTGGTTTGTAGTAAATATGAACCTCATTCGCAGAACAGCTACCAGTAAGTCACTTTCATAGGCCTATAAAATTACTAGCAAGCACATTTTAATATTGTTATATTACTGCTCGCGTTTTACATAAATTATTTGCTTACTAGTATAGTCTCATTCATTTTCTTGAAAACGACGTGCAGTCACTAGAGTGCGAGTGTGTTATTTATAATTTTGACGAAAATTACTAAGCTGTTGCAAAATAGAGTTTTCCTGTATGTACTGGGATATTATCCGCATGTAAATTTGATGGTAAAGACTATTTGGTTACGACGGAGTTTCGAACTCGTGCCCAAAAGTAACATACTTGTCGCAGGCACCGCAACTTTACAACTGTACCACAAGTTCATATATCAGGTAGGGAGTTTATGTACTGTAGATAAGGTACATTTTAAAATTAAGTTTTTTATGCAGAAGGTAATGTTTTAAGTATTTAGAACGGTTTTAAACAGTAATTAAAAGTTGTCATCGCCAATATCATTCGTCGTTGTCGTATTTTAAATCTATTTGACAGAGTTTCAACCTCACGGATGTAAATTCAAGATGGAGGTGTCCTTTTCAGTTTCTTCATCAACTTGTTTCAAGTAGTAGCCACGGAAACGCCCTTCGCTCTAAAACTGCAATGTGATTGGCCGGGTACGAGAGCCGGTATGGAACATGCCACGGAAAAGAGGACAGGTCCAATTACCAAACCTGTGATGAAATCTGGCAGCGCCAGGCGAAAAATGCCATGTCGGGTGCCGTACAGGCCGGTATAACAGCAGCTATGGCAGACCTTGCACACGCTTTTACGAGCTCTGGTACCGTGTAATACGGCCTTCAGTCATACTTTTTGTTCGGTTGTGTGGTAGTACATATAACTTCTGTAGACAAATAGTGAGTTTTAAAACTAGTAGGCAATGGTCCCGCGGACTTACATCTCTTCCTTTTTCGTTTAGGTACTTATAAAATTCGACAACATCTATTCGGCATCATATGTTGGTGAATACTGACAGTGAATATGGTATCATAGTCCGTAAGTTTGCGGACTATCTGGCACCCCGAGTATATATGTATATAGACACACACATACACACATTTGCCGCACGTTTAAAAAATGGCGATCTAGGACCAGCCATCTTCGCGACTAAAAATGCAGTAGGCGAGAAAAGAGGTGGATGAATATAAGTGATAATATACATATTCTTATAAAAAATTAAAAAGGGTTACCTAGATGGTCATAGCGGAAACTTCTGCCCGAAAATATAATGGAAAATGCTGTATGACCAATCGTTCTAAAGATATTTACAATAATCAAAAGTAAAAAATATAAACAAAATGTTGGAAAACTGAGTTAGAGATCTATCAGTTGGACAATGGCATAGAATTTGACACTTACATAATCAATAAAAAATAATCTAATAACCGAAAACTAATATTTTTGTTTTCCAATTCACGTAGGTAATGAAAAACCAACAGAAAATTTCTTATAAAAATGAAACGTGAATCGCATATAAGTTTCGAGTAAAAAACCAGAAAGTAACGCATCAGTGAGAACATATGAGCAGATTTCGTTATGATGGGTGTTAAGCCTGACGATCTGTTCGAATACTCAAAGGATTGTCTGTTGCAATATGATAGCTACCTGAAAATATGATATCTGAAAGGAAATTTTTCACCCTTGAAACTTCTCGGGCGAGATTCGAACTTGGGGCTTTAAGCACATCAGACAGGTACACAGATTACTAAAAATAATCATGCAACATAAGTAGCATAATGCTACTTTGCTAAGCATTTGTTAGGGAACATTTTTTACAATTATTTACAGTTAAACTATTCCCAACTGTAATTATTAAAAATTATGGTTGGTAATTTTAAAATTATCCACCAATAATAATTTTAAAATATATTTTAAAAAAATGTGTTTATTAACATAATGTTATGCCAGATGGTTAAGTGGAAAGAAGGGTGGAACAGCTAACAAACCCAACGGCCAAACGAACCTAAACTGAAATATAAAAACAGCACACGCATCGACGGCCCAATCGTAATTGGTATTCCAATTTTCGTGGCCTGGAAGTGATGCGTTGGCAACAAAGACCACAGAGAGAACTTATTTACTATAATAATACAAAATTTAAATACCTGCAAAAGAGTATAATATTATATTACAATAATTACTACAACAAATTACACGAATAATAGTTATAGTTAAGTTTACTTATTTTACGAGCATTAAAAAGTATTTAGACGTACTTAATCGAATCTTCAATACGTGAGCGAGCATTATGTTTAGAAGAAACATGCGCCTTGCTTTATATGCAATGTGTGTAACTTTCCAGCTGAGCGGGTCAGTCTAACAGAGGAGCAGCAGGCGTTAAGAATACCAACTCAAGAGGTAATCATTGAAACGACTGTTGAGGTACAAAAGAGGAGTTTGCTCATTTCTCGAATTAGGAAAAAGCTATAAAAACTTTGTGAACTTTCCTATGCAATAACGCATTTTGAAAAATATGCATGCCTCGGATTTACACAATAAATTATCTGTCACAGTTTATTTTCCCGCAGCGTTATTTTCTGTTCTTGTTCATTATAATCAACACTCTGCATATGCTCATATAGTTTAGCGAAGATAAAATATGTCATGCAAAAAGTTCAGACCACACAAATGCCACGGAAATTCGTCGATAATTTTACCCGTGAAACTTTGATAGTAATATTGTCTACTTCCATTAAGAAAAACCGGTGTTAACAAGTTTTTAGCTACCAAACTTTTAGAAACCTTGGGATATTTAAAAAATATTAATGGTTGACATTAATTATCATGCTTAAATTATTGCGAAATATGGTTACGTTGGTGCAACATTCTCAGGTGAGAGTTTTTGAGAAATCAGTTAAGAGGTTTTAGTTGATACGGTTCTTTGCCTTCCAGCTGTGTAACAAACCGGGAAACGTTTTATTTTATTAATAAAAGATAATTATATTATAACCTGAATTTCTAGCAAATGCCAGTTTCAAATGCAAGAATTCATTATTATATTCACAAATTTGTTGTTACTTCACATGTAGTATATAGTTTGATAGTAATTTCAAAATATTTCTATTTCGACGGACACACATTTTCCTAACTACTCATTCTAGTTCGTAAGTTGTGCGTTGATTTCCTTCTCATTTTCTACAGTAAATCACTTTACAGCGTACTGCATGTAGCTGAGAATGAGACTGTATACTAAATACTGCACCGAACCTCGAACCTCAACACGAAAAATATGCCAGCCTCTTAAAATCTGGTAGAAAATTTGCTCAATTATTTATTTACAGGTTTAGAAAAGGTTATCTTATTTTCTGTGTACTGTGTTGGTAATATCGTAACAAATAATGTGATATAATTTTACAAAATTTTTACGATTTTCAGTGCTCAATATGGGAATCGTTTATTATTTCAAAACAGAGATATTTGTGTTGCCCCTTCCCCACTGAGACTAAAAAAATTACATTATTTAGTCAGTTGTGGCCAAACATAGTCACCAGCACATTGCCGTATAAATTCATGTAGGTGCAACTTGTTTTGTGGAGTTCGCTCTGTAGTTTTTATTGTAATACTGGGCAGTAGAATCACTTTTGTGACGTCGAGAATCGTAGATCGTACACCTAATTTAACGTTCTTGTTTAGTCCTTTCCAGGTCGGCGATGCCATAAGACATAATTTTATTTGACAAATGGTGTCTCTTTGAGAGATTCCCACAGCTACCAAACAGCATCTTGAATATATTCTATAGAAAGTTCACAGATTTTGTTGGCTGCTGGTTTGCCTAGCAGTTTTAGTTCTTATCTTTCAATTATGACTGTTTCCTTACATATTACTGTAAAATATCCTGCGCTGAGATTTTATCCCAAAAAAAATTTTGACACTCGGAGGTTTAAAACATTTTTGTAAGTACACTTATGGTAGATACAAACAAAATAAGAATTTATGCCTGCTATGTTTTGCTTTATTTTCTTTACTGGTGAGCTCTAAAGGGAGTTAAAATGTTATTCCTTAATAGCTAATGATGTAATGAGAGCGTAAGTGGTAAATTCTGTTAAAAGTTGAATGATGGCCTTATCTTCACGTGGTTACGCACACGGGATGAAGACGACAAGAGCTCTTGATTATAGTGTGAAGTGGGCTCCAAACCACTCGCTTCCCGACAAACTGCTCAGAAAATTTTGAATCACACATATATCGGGTTGGAAAAGTTGCTAGAGTGTGACGCCGTAGGGCTTCTTCACAATCGACGTGGTTTCACACAACACAACATAAGCAGCATGGAGATGAAGTCAGCCGTTCACAATAAGCGTTAAGTCTCGGCTACACCCGTTTTGCAGAAATTTCCCGTTTCCGTATCATAATTTCAGTTCCAGAGGGGTTATTGAAAATGTTTGATTTTATAACATTTATAATTTACTAGTTGTTTAATACTTTTGTATCCAATTTGGACTGAGTGTTATCCCCTACTTGCAAAAAGCAGGAACTTACTGATAAAATACAATTATACTATCGACTTTTCATAACTAGAAGATAACACACACATTAAAATTCAGCACAAAATATTAAAAAACTCGTGAAATGTGAACTTCCTCTACAATCGTACACTGTCAGTATTTACTATGAATTCGAAATTAAGACGCGAGAACGAAGGATTTTTGCAAAAGGGTCTCAAGCCGTTCTATACGATAAACGAGAACAGTTTTGTCTGACCAATCAGAGCAAAGTATATAAATAGGAAATTATTATTTCAGTTGTGGAAATTCCGACATCTTTGGAATGCCTGCATTGACTTCCGACGTTTTGATTTTTTCACTTACACAGGCTATGGAAAACACGAAACGCAAGCGAAGTGTTTGATAATATTTGATGACATGGAATTGTTGGACCTATTCTCATACCTCCACGTGATGAAGGAAAGCCTCACAAAAAATTATGTTGATGGCGAGAAAATACATTTGGGGTACAGTTGGTGTGAATCCTCAATCTTTGTTTACGTATTCCGACCTCAGTTGACGACACTGTTTCCTATGAAGTACTTCCTCGTGGAGGTGGGCGTTAAAATATTTCCTTAAGAAGATGAGCCAAGCAACGTCAAGTTATGCCGGTTATGCCATGTCACAAGTTGGTCTTTAAAACACACGCATTCACTTCCTTGTGCGACACATTACGTTAACCTCATTTCGATTGTGGATAAGTCTTTAGCGATCACGGCTGCAGAGGATGCAAAGAATGCTGTACATTGATAAACAGAGAAGAGCGCTATGCTTTAGTAACACGTAAAGGTGAGGCATTCCCCAGGAAGAGGGAATAACACTCACTGGAACGATTTTTCAGTTGGTTCCGTAGCCTGCTGTCATCCTTGAAAGAAATGGCGTGAAATGAGCCCCTATGTTGAAGTGACGGTAGGTAGTGGTGAGGGAAACGGGAGTAGCCGGGGAGAATTTCCCCAGCCATCGGGAAGTTACTCTTTAAGATGTTGCCAAAATATGAGCTGCAATGAAATGTGGCACCCAACCTCCTTCCCCTTTCCGCAAATTTCTAGGTAAACCGTAACAAAACATTGATTTTTCAGACTGGAAAGGAACAATTTAAAATGTTGTCAATGGCATTAATAGTAACCAAACTATTATTCAAAATAGGGTGCCATGTATTTAGTGCAGAGGTACAAAGCGATACAGTACATGAATATAAGAGTTTGATTTTTAAATTTCTACAATTCTGGTATCCTGGAATTTGTTGTTGGAAGTACTGAGGAATTAATATAAAATAATAGCATCACTGCTTCAAAATACTGTTTTCACGAGAGTCTGCAAGCCAAAATCACTTTGCAGTACACACAAAAACACTTTGAGCGCTCCATTTGTAGTCTACTGTTACAATTTCTCTTTCGAAATTCAGTGGGCTAAGCCTAGTTCGTTAAGGGATGGAGGTCTTAATTAAATAAAAGTGATAATGATATCTTTATAATTAAATTTATATTAACTACAAACGATATTCGGTCGGCTCATCTCATACTGTATTGGTATCACTTAAGTACTGTATACAATTAAGGACTTCAATGAATACAATTTATAATTACCCGAAATAAAATAATTAAATAAAATAATTAAAAGCAGGCTCAATATACATTACATCAAAACCAATTGAATTGTTTTGTAAGTTATGTGTCCATATTTGACAGTTCCAATATTTACAATAAAATCCTTATCACATGTTCATTCAGTCCCATCTCAGTTAAGTCAATGTCCAGCCAGTCCGCAATGTTCTATAGCTCTCCGAGTGCCTCGAGCACAGTAGGCTTCACTCGTCCATCCATACCACAAAAACCTCGTCCGCCGCCGCCTCGTAATCTCCCGTCATCGTCTGTCCACTTCACCGATGTCCCGGTTACCGCACTCAGCCCTAAGGCTTCTACCAAGACTGCTGGCCACCGGACCGCTGCAGCATTTATAGGGTCGTAAGCCGTCATCCAGAAATTTCGCTAATTCCCTAGTTGCACTGAGTTTCCCAATCCCCAGAATATTCTTGCGCCTCTTGTATGTTCGTTGTCTCCTCAGCAGGGGAGGAGGAGGGGTCATGACGCGAGCCAGGTCTCGCAGCTGTCAATCATTCCCGGTATTCTCCAGGAGGGAGGGGGCGGAAACGAGGCGGCAAGCGCGTCAACCTATTGAGGGGAGGATCGAGATAGGTCACCCCCGAACCACGCATAACGGGAGCTGGCCGCCGGTGCCAGCTGCAGTCCGTAGCAATACTTTCCTCGGAAAGAGACTAATACGACCAGTTGACTGAATGTATGTCTATCTGTCCCCATAATAACTTTTTTAATACCTAACAGATTGTCATCAAGTTTTGAAAGACTACGACACCAATAATGTTCGTCACGACGTAGCCATGCGTTTAAGAACCTATTCTGTATCTGTGGAACTCTTAAAGCAGAAACTTCTCAGTGCGCGAGCGTAAGAGCCAATCATAACACTACTCACTAATCCACATGTATTACATTTATGGCAGTGTGACGTGTGGTAATTATCCACATTTAGGTAATAATAACTTATCCCAATTCACACTATATGGTGAATTTTCACTACTACTGCACGCACTGTTAGCAGCAGTGTTTGAAATATATAAGTCCATACAAACAAAACATCTATAGATTGCTGTGATTAAAAAAATATATATATTCTTCCTTTACTGTGTGGCAGTACACATATAAACTAGAGAGAAATACCTGACATCTCATGCATTTCTACGGGAAAGCCTGGCAGTGCTGTGTGTCTTGCCATTCTCTGTTCAGTAATAAGTTATAGTTTTGTGAACATTACGACAACATAAAGCACTCAGATGTCAAATGATTAGGTTAGTTAATTTTTGGAACGATTACCGAAGTGTAATTAAGATATAAAAAATTACACGTAAAAAAAAGTATGCAAAGTGGTAAAAACAAGAGATAAAGGCGTATGTACAAGTGATGATTTCCCGTGGATAATTGGGAGCTTTCGAAATTCCTGTTCAATTTCTAATTTTCATCTGTGTGTATTCTCCCACTGCACGTAGTAAAATAAATACTTGATAGAGACCTTATGATTTTCAAGCAACACTGTGAAATCATAAACACAAATATACAACAATTATGCCAATTCTTATAGCAATGTGTGTGCAAAAAATAATACCAAATCCAGTTCTCACTAAACCTGATCACAGAACTGATTCTCACACAATCATGTACAGTAAACTTACACCGACATGAAAAGCAACAAACACATCAGCATAAGCACATCCGAAGGTATCAACATATATTTTCCCACCAACACACTCAAAAAAGTCTATTGAAAAGACCACATGACATCGGACCTGACCAATGTCACTCTACAAATATGGAATAATGTTGCGAAAATTGTCAATATGACATGTAATTCTGAATAGTGACAAATACAACAGGCTTACATGCTGAGAAAAATAATACTGAGCCATTCGCGAAGGTATAGATTCGTATTACTACACTGAGCCTGCCGGAGATTGGGATGGCTTGTGGAGGTACTATAGGCCCTAAAATGCGATTTTGAGAGCGTCCACAGCATGCACGACAAGTATGTGATAGAAGGACCTGGTCGGTCAGCTAAAAAAGACTTTCCACACTTCCCATGCAGTCTTCCATCAATGCAGACTGATGTTAACATACGTTTGTTAGGAAATAGGGACCCATTGCGCCCCTGAAAAGCCTGATGTGCTATTGGAGATCTGTAGGTAGGTAAGCAGTTCGGATTACCGCATCAATCCACCGACTCGAGGTTGCTTGCCTGGCCGCCGAGGTCACTCGAGTGAGTGGATGAAGAGACTTGGGATGCTCTTGACTTCGAGGTCTTGAGAGCCTATGAGGGTGAAGCGAGGTGAGTATGGAGCAGCACCGAAATGATAGTGAACCTTATGGACTGAAACATGTAATTTCAAACAACATATTATACAAGTGAAAGGCAGTTGCATTATTAAAATATTGCCTTGTGGTATGTGGGACTGCGAAGTTTGGAAGTGCAATGTTTGTGGTTGTAAATTCGACATAACAAAGTTGTCATTGAAGAACTAATTTTACTACAAACTGGAAGAACATCTGACTATATAAAGAGAGAGAATCGTACACCAGAGCTTCAGTTACGATGAAGAGGTTTGACTAAGCACTTCCTTATGCCAGTGTTACTCCAGGATACAGGCGAGTGTGGTTTCGAATTCAAGATAAAGACAGTCCACTACAGATACAAATGTGCAATGGAGATGAACATTGACGTTTCTTGTTAAACAGTCCTGATTATACTTTAAAAGTTTTCGATGTATGCTATGGGAGAAATACTTGTCCTTTATAGAATTTACGTCCTGACAGCAAGCTACTTTGCAATGAGTCAACTAGAATTTGAAGCTCAAAGTGGGTACATCACAAAATGGAAGTCATACAAGAAAATCAAATACATCATGCAGAAGAAATGTAGTTACTATTCTCTTAGCACAGTTTGGACAGAACAATGTAACAACAAGCAACATTTTACATACATCAGTGACCAAGAATTAACTACTCCCTGTGGCATGTGGAATTGTAAAGTTTGGCTCAGCAAGAACAGATAAAAATGAGAAAAAGTGGTGTTACAAAAGCTATATAAAGGAGAGCATTCAGTATTAAATCATCAGTCATGGCTATGATCTTAGACCCTACAGACATATATGGGGTCCTGCAAATTGGCTACAGAAGAGTTTTCTTTAAACCATATAATGGAATTTTACAAGTTCATGTCTGCAACAATATAGAACATTGGTGCTACACTTTCGACAACAGTCTCAACTTCATTTTGTTGAAGGAATAGCATGAAACGATTGTGCTGTGAGATATTTTCACCCCAACAGTGACTTAACATCAACATTAGAAGATTTGATGATCACCAGTCTTACTGAGGAGCTTGAAGAGGAGAGCAGAAAAGGAGAAATCACCTACCAACTCACCAGACCTCATTAGAGAACCACCATTCGTTGGAAGGAGACCTGCGATGGTGACATCCACAACTTTATTTTCGAACAAGGAGGATTAGAATCCCATCCATGTGTAATTTATGTGTGTGAAGTGGCTAATACAGAATAATGTTCTTGCTTAAATACAAGTATGCATTTTAAAATAAAGGTTTGTATTCTGTAACTTATAGCTTAGCATATTCACATTTTGTTGTAAAGGAAATGCGTGAGTCGGACATTCATTTCAAATGTATGTATTTCTCTAAAGTTTTGACACCACCTAGTAAACCAACTAGTTATGATTCCACTTTAACTAACTGCAATAGTTCTAAATGTCTTGTAAACCAGTACAGACCTTGTATAGTAGATCGAAAGTGTAAGCTTAAGGGCAAAGGTATTGTAACATCATATTGTGAAGAAGAAAAATGTTGAAACCTCTTGTCTATAATACATATAATGATTTTCCATATCAGTATTTCAAAGAATGTGGTAATAATCTTAATACTTTATATCATTATAGCAAAAAAAAAAAAAAAACAAGTTTGGTTACACAGCTCATACTGGGTGTGATTCATAAAAATGTTAAATGTATCAAGCAATAAAATTAGCAAAAATTAAGTTTTACCCTCAAACATGTTTCAATTTGCAAATTTAGGGAATGAATGAATTTATCAATATACATACATTGTTCCTTGCTAATTCTTCTCAGTCGAGTATTGGATGTCATAGTAGTAACATTATGTATTTTCATCCTGGAAACTATTATGTCAGTCTCAAAGACTGAAAGCATAATATAACTTACAAGCTATGGTGTAACAGGATTCTGTGCTAATTTACAGGGACTTGTGGCAGTATCTTTCATTTTAAAGTAATTTATTTTCTGCTAGGAGATGAAAAGAGCCACAGATTAATTCAATAGAGTGATAACAAGAAATGTCCAGTGTTTTATATGACTGCAACCACACCTCTTCCATCTAGTATATATTGAAGATGTGCACTCACATTATGTTGAATCATATCTAACTTGGTTGAAAGCATTGTTTTACATGCCTGTAATTGTAAAGACATTTGGGTACAGACAAGGTAAACCAGGACATAAGAAACACTCCCTCCTTGAAAGCAGAATTCAAGAAGGGGATCTGGATCCAATATTAAGAAAATGTATGGAAACGTTCACAGATGTTGCTAACAATTTATAAATATACTTGTTTTTAAAGAAAAATGTTGTATGTTTTTAAATCAACTTGTACTTGATAGGATTAAAATGATTTGTTCAATGAATTGTGACATCCTGTACTTGTTTATGTGTTTTGAATCAACCTGTATTTTTTAAAATGTTGTATATAAATTATGGAGCAACATATATTTGTTTGCTGCTATATGTGATAATGTTTTTGGACATCCTATACCTACTTCTGTATGTTTTGCAACAAACTATAGTAGCTTATGTGTTTTGAAACTTGGTATATTTAGTTTTGTCGAAATAATAAAATGTTTTTATATATATATTTGGAATTTATCTTGTAAAATGAATTCCTTTTCGTATGTTTATTTAACCTATTCCTTTTTAGTAAAAAGTGAACTTGTTTTCCTATGAACTGAAAAAAATATTTTCTCAACAGAGAGATTATTTAAAAAATGTCTGGTTTCTTACCAACTATGTTCTAACGTACACGAAATACTGTTTTAATGAAAAAAAACATAACAAACAAGCAAACTATTAGTTTACCAAAACTAGTTTTCAACTAAAGATATATTTGAACTTGTCTCTTGACAAAGATGTCTGTTGAAAAACCTTGATAATATTTTACAAAACACCTTAAATACATAAAATAACTTGTTATATTTCGCCAGCCTCCATAGAGTAATCAGTTTATGCAAGGAGGTTCTGGGTTCGAGTCCTAGAGGAGGCTTTGTTAATATAAGTTAATTTCTGGGTTCGAATCCCAGGTGAGCTATGATTGTAATAGTTAGTTTCTGGGTTCGAGTCCCGGGTGAGCTATGATTGACACCTTATTAACATAAAAGTAATAATGAATTAATCACATAATTGAAATATATAATTAATGGTTAATAAACAGGAATTTGAATGTAAAATTTTACTAACATAGATGAATAATAGTATTTAATTCTTATTACAAACATCTTGTATAGTGAAAAGTTCGTATTGGAATTACAATTGGTTGTGTATGAAATCATTAAATAAGACCATAATTGAAATCTAATCACCTAAAACCGAATAAATACATTTTTAATTCCAACATACATGCTAAATTAAAAACAAATTGCATAAAATCCTTTTAATTTGCATTAAATTTACTTAAAATTTACAAAAAAAAAGTATTTAAAACAAAATATGTTTGTTTTATGTATTTTGAAAGTTAATTACGAAATATAAATTTTTCGACAAGTGAGAGTGGTGGGTTATAGATAGGGCTGCCCACCCCCCAGCACATCATTTGCTTCTCTGACTTCATGGCATCAACACCTCCTCCTCTAGTGTGCGGACACCCTGTGAGCGAGCGAGTCCGCACTGTTAGGAGCTGCTGATTGGCTTTGATTTATTCAAGGATACCAGCTACCTGCCGCTAGTCTACCTCTGCCGGAATCTGATGCAACGGGGTAGGGTGAAGCAATCCTTTGCACATTGCTTCCAACCTTCAGACTTGCTGCCAATTTACCGCTTGCTGGGGAATTTGGCTGACCACGTCCCAGACCCCGGCGCTCCCCTTGTGGAGCGGGCTACCACACAGCCTGTCTAACCTTGGGTACATGTCTTGTTATGCTACTAAACTTTATGTAAGGGAATAGTTTTAAAAATTTTGGCCTTTTCAATTCTTTTATGGTATTTTGTTAAAACATTTGTTAAAACTTTTTTGTAAGATTTGGTTCATCTCTTAGTAACTTTCACCACTTTTTCAGAAAATTTACTTAAAATCATCACAACTCATTGCAATTTTATAAATTTTGTTAAACTTTATAAACAAGTCTTTAGAATTTGAATGAAATGTTATAAAATTCGTTAAACTATTTCTAAAAATTGTTAAACATTTTAAATAAGTCTTTAGAATTTGAATGAAATGTTATTAAAATCATTAAACTTTCTTAACAAATCGTTAAAACTTTTAACAAAATAAATGAAATTTTCTTAAAATCATTGCAACTCTTTACAATTTTATAAATTTCGTTAAACTTTTGAAACAAGTCTTTAATCATTAAAATATTTAACAATGTGAATAAAATTTTCTTAAAATCATACCAACTTTTAACAATTTTATAAATTTTGTTAATTTCTTTTTCAAAGTTGTTGGGTAACTGTGAGTGTGACAGAGAGAGATAGAGAGTTGAGTAGATTTTTAATCAAATTTGAGTAAATTTTATTTTTAAAATGTCTATAATGTATATTTTTAAGAGTGTTTGTTTAGTTAGTATAATTAATATAGTGTTGCTCCCTTGCTAAAATGTTTAGTCAAAATTATTTATTTTACAGTTTAAAATTAATATTTTATGATATAAAGAATTTTTACGCTGTAAAATTCATACATTTTTTATGGTGTACACTACTTTGACAGTGTCGAGTAACTCGCAGTATTAGAAAAAGTGCATTTTAAAATGTAAAGTTTTTCCCTATTCAAAACTGGGCTTAAACTGCATTAGTTTAAATTTCAATGTTATAATCCAAATGAATTCTGATTGCTTCTAATTTAAAACTTGTGAAAAACATATGAGGCAAGGCAAGTCCCGGGCTATGGAGAATTGTATAGTGGTGGAGGTGGAGGGGAAGTAACAACTCTCCCTCCTGCTGGAGCGCATGCGCCCATGTGACCCCCAGACTCTGCCAATGAGTGCTAGTGGGGGGAAGGGGAGGATGTCAGGTGAGGCAGGGAAAGGGGAGTATGTCTGGATAGTGATGCGAACTGCGACAGTTTACTGTACCATTTTTCATTCTCTCACCTGCTCTGTGCATGGCCAAACTCCCATCCTGCTTGCAGTCTAAACTTTTGTTCGCTGCTCTGGTTCCATGAGTCACCCTCATCAGCTATTGATATCCTCCCTTTGCTCGCTCTCCCAAGCCCTTAACCACCTGCTTCCTGGCTTTGACCATGAGGCTTTAGAAACCATTGTCTTTATATATTTAGTAAAGACACATAGGTGAAATCGACTGCCTTTCCCAAATAAACAGAACTTCCCTCAAAAAAATGTATTTATTTATATTAAACAGAACAATGTTTTATGGTAGTATTAATTATAACTATGTCGAGATGAGGGAATAAAGAGGGCAAGTTTTTTTCTTCTGTTTTTAGAACGAGGGGGCACTTCAGATTAATTTATTGTGGTGTTGTAACTGTTATATCAGGGAAACAAAATAAACATTTAGTTAGTTAAAATGGGTGAGTGTAAATGGCAAAGTATTAAAAGTTTGCTTGAAGATCTTTATGTAAGCGATTCAGATTCTGAATTGCAAACACAAAGACAGTCTACAACAAGCTGTCGAGACAGTGTCTCTTCGCCTAAGCAGACACGAATTAATCAATTGGAGGATGATTTTTACTTAAGTGATTCGAGCAAGAATTTACTTACGCAGAGATTGTTTACACCAAAAGGTCAAAATTTGTCTGCTTCCCCCAAACTTGGCAAGTTGATCTTTTGAAGGATGACTTATTTCTATCAGACTCTGAAGATTCTTGTGATTTGGACAGTACACTATCCATTTCACAGCTGACTATCGAGTCGATTAGAGATATTTTGCCAAGGGAGCTGGAAAATAATTCGTTTTCCAACTCACCAGCTTCAGTGAAAGCTTTGCTAGACCTAACATACGAGCTCATGGCTATGGCATTTGCAGGGAGGCTAATGATGTGCAGATAGTTAATGATAGGCTTAACATTGATGTGGACTTTTCTCGTTTTTTTGAGAGGTGTAAGGTTCCTTTATTATGCTTAATAATGTCATCACACCGACCAGTTAGACTTTCAGTTACTGTAGCGGGTAAGTAATTGAAAAACCTCACTGTGGAGGAAGGCGCTACGGAAACTGTCTATTTATTAAGCAAAGCCTTACCTGTCCTGCACTCATCCAATGTGGGTTTAATCTATGATGATGAAATCGTCCCTTATCCCATAAACAGGCTTGAGGAGTCTAGTATATGTGATTCTGGCTGGAGTCCCTAAATATTACCATACATGGATTTACATGTGTTTTAATATCAGCCATTCACCGTCGGTGCTGCGCACACTAAATTACCAAAGTTTATTTCCTATTGTCTTGCTTGTGTCGACATAAACTTCCCCTGAGGGAATGTGTTTCTACTATGCCATCATAGCATCTTTGTATCCTGCCACACAAAATGTCATTCATTCCTCTTCATAGCCAAAACCTCATGAGATTTCGAATACTGAAGGTCTGTAAACACCTGTAATCATACAGGATATATGTAAGTTCGAGGAGAACAATTCTATATCTAACAATGTCTACTGTGTGATGGACAAAGATAGCAATATAATTGACGAAACTGGTGAAAAAGGTGGGGTTGTAGTACCTATGTGTATTTCTCTTGTACATCATGACAAACATGTCACTATTTTGGCAATTTGCGCTAGTGGAAATGAAACTTATTTGCATTTTGTCTGTATTAGAAATTTGTCCTGGCTGGTTGGTAGTCAGCTGAGTAAGCGAGCCAACAAGAAGTTTGTTTGCGATCATTGTCTCCAATAGTTTCCAAACTGTTCACTGTACGTTCCCTGCAGGGAACAACAAGTACCTGGAATTTAAAGATTACAGTAAACAGCAGAGATTGAGTTTCGTTGCCTATTGGGATTTTGAAAGTTGCCTGAAACCCATTCCACTTGCTTGTCTAATGATGCAATTAGTAATATGACTACCTTCATCCAACATGTTCCATATGCTTGTAGCATTTTATTGGTCTACTCATACAATCCAAGTTTATCTAACTATTTTGAGTTTGTGGGTGCTGATTGTATGTACCAATTAGTTGATAAATTAGTTGAACTTACAAAGTAGGTTGCAGGAATTTACAATGCGATCGTTCTGATGAAGCTAGGTTGGCGACTCAAATATGTTGTCACATGTGTAATGAACTGTTTGGTACAGATCCTTTTGTGGTCGATCATGACCATCTGATGGTTAAAATCAGATGTTGCACATATAATAAGTGCAACTTGAATTTCAGACTGCCAAAAAGACAACTTGTCACTGTTTTTATAACCTGCAGAAATATGATGCCCACTTCCTCATAAAGCCATTGGCTGAATGTCATCTACCACAACCCGATGGAACCACGGTAATCGAAAACCCAGGTAAAATTCAAGTGATTGGAATGTGACTTGAAAAATTCAAATATACTATCATACCAATTCCCAATGGGATTGATTTCAATGGAAAGGCAGAATATTTCAAGTTATGATTTATTGATTCATTCCAATTCATGAATGCCTCTCTGGAAACTTTGGCAGGTAATTTACTACCTGCGCAATTGAGTATCACCTGCTCAATATTTCCAGACAACACCCAATTCAAATTGGCAAACCAGAAGGGAGTTTTTCCTTATGACTTTGATAAGTCGCCAGACAGTCTGATGTGCAAGTCACTCCCACCCAAAGGATGCATTTCATAATTGATGAGAGGCAAAGGCATTAGCGATGAGGATTATGCTCATGCCCAAGCCACATGGGATGCATTCAACTGCATAAACTTGCTGCAGTATGCCATTCTCTACTTATGTGTGAACACTGGTTTGCTGGCAGATGTTTTTGAAAATTTCAGGACCATATGTTTGCCTCATTGCGGTCTTGACCCCACCGTGTATCTCACAGCTCCGTCTCTTTCATGGGACGCTTTATTGTCAATGACATGTGCTTGGACTGACCCAGACATGTATCTTTTTGTAGAATACAGAGTTAGGCGCGGCATTACCTAGGTTTCAAAAAGATGTGCGGAAGCCAACAATATTTTCATGGGTGAGGACTACGACCCCAGTGTGGCATCGAAGTATATATGCTATTTCGACGTCAACAGGCTTTACTGTCATGCGATGCGATCCAAGCTTCTGATCGGCAATTTTGAGTCTATTGAGGCTGATGTGTTTTCAACATGGGATTGTTCAAACACTGTGAATGACGGAGACACTTGTTTTTTCACGGAAGTTGATCTGTCTTTTCCAGACGAATGTCTTGATACACTATCTGATCTGCCTATGGCCCCAGAAAAAGCCATACCCCTGAACGGCTTGCATGAGAGGCTTCTTATAACACTCATGCCACAGATGAAATATGTTATACACTGGGAAATACTGAAGCACTATTTGATGTACAGGGTCAAACTTGACTCTGTGCATTGCATTTTGCGCTTTGAGCAGAAGGCATGGATGAAACTGTACATCGGATCTAATATTGAGAAACATGCTCAGGCTGTGAATGAATTTAAAAAATTGTTTTTAGTTAATAAATAATTCCATTTATGGGAAAACCTTGCAGAATGTCCACTGGGAAAGAGACGTCAGAGTCGTTTCGAGGTATGACACAATCTATGGGGCTGCAGAGCTGATAGGATGTCCTACATTCCAAGCAAGACTGATTACAGATGAAAACTTGGTCCTTATCGAGATGTCAAAGAGTTCTGCTGCGTTCAACAAACCTTTGTAGAATGGTGTTGCCATTCTTGATCTTTTAAAAATAACACTCTACGAATTTCATTATCAATAAATTTGTAAAAAAAAACTCTTCCTTTATACACCTCCTTTATTGTGACACTGGTTCCTTGGCATATTCTGTTACTTGTGAGTACATCTATAAAGTAATTAACCCAGTTTTAAAGGCGCTGTTTGATACATCTAACTATGTGCTCGATAACCCGCAAGGATTCCCTCACAAGAACAAAGGCTGTACTGGGGTGATGAAAGATGAATGTGCTGGGTGCGTCATTACACACTTTGCGGGTTTACGTCCTAAGCTCTATGCATACAATGTTGGGAATGAGCAGTGTATACGTAAGGCGAAGTGTGTAAAACATAACATGTTACAGTCACAAGGGTTTTGGGGACCCAATATCAGTTCCGTTCGTGTGCTAATGAAGTCTACACCGAACACGTAACCAAGATAGTGTTGTGAGGTATGGATAATAAGCGCTACATTGAGTCAGATGGAGCATCAACCTTGCCTTGGTGGCACTACAGAACACCTAAGTAATTTTTTTATATTTTCTCCCTACAATATTTATAACACCACAATAAATACAGCCCGCCCATGATACCACAACTACCAACACCACACCACCAATGTCGTCCATCTACCGCCACCACACGCACCTCCTATTCCACGACCAACTTCACATCTATCTACAGATGTCTACAACATCTACAAATATCTACAACTGTTGGCAACACCTGTTGGATCACCATTAATTCTGCTGCTCCCTGTTTGCCCAACAGTAACAAGAATACAATGGTCTTCGATATGTTATACGAAATAATAATAAGAAGAAGAAATTCACAGTCTGACAAAACATGTACTGGAAACTCAGTGCATGTGAGTGTGTTACACCCTGTCATTGGCATATGTGAGTGATTGAAAAATATCTTGGTTGTGTCAATGAATGTCTTAAATGTGCATCATTATGTAAACAGTCACTGCAAATAGATAAGGAAAGGACATCCACCACAACAATGTAGTCTATTTGTAAATATTTTGTTAGTAATTTTTGAGTATAAATTTTTTGTTCTTGTTATTTATTATGTTATCTATTTTAGAATATTTTGGAATGTAGTAGTAGTAGTTATTGTTGTTGCAGTAGACAGAAAAGCATTTTTAAGATGTACAGGGTCAAACTTGACTTGACAAATTTATGTTGATATAATAGCTAATTTTGTTTGTTCATAAAATATCTTGTTAAATTGCCATTGAAAAAAAAGTTTGGTAAATTAGTTCATAAGATCAGATCAATACCGTATATTTGATTATCTTGTTATGTTTGTTTTAAAGTATGTGAAAAAATGGTTTTTGTATATATTTGTTTTATTTGGTAAAACATAGTGTGATTGAAAATGTATTTTAGTGTGTCAATGCTTGTTGCAAAGTAATTGTAAACATTTATTTTTAAGGATGATTTTTGAAAAAAAAAAAAAAAAAAAAAAAAAAAAAAAAAAAAAAAAAAAAAAAAAATTGAATAAAATTTTTCTATGTTAAATGGAATACTGCGATTTGTTATTTACCAGCTTGAAAATTCCTTGTCTCATTATATATATCTTGTTATGTGAATGACTGGAGATAGGATGTGTCTGAAGATGTACTTGTATATGACTGGATATTAAATGTTCAAATGAAAATGTTTGGTAAACTTGAGATGAGTAGGTGAGGTTTTAATTTAAAATCAGGTAACTGGATAGCAGTTTGCTCACTTTGACGAAAAAAAAATACAAGTTGCTTGCTTTCTTCTTGATGAGGGAGAAAAATACTATACATTAAAAAACTATCATTTAAATTTAATAAAACAAACTTTGAAGGGGGAAATTACAAAAAAAAATGTTGGAGAAAATCGAACATGTCTGGCCGAATTTGAAATGAATCGAGGGGGAAGAGACTACTATTTTCAGAAAACCTCTGTAGACCCTCTGGTCGAGTTTAAGAACCCTGATGACATAATAAACCCAGAGTCAAGTTACACAAATACCTCTTAGGAGCCAGGTAGGAAGAGCTCTTAACGACTCACAATATTTCCTGTTGACCTGAGTTTCTGCAGCTGTGAGAGTCCAGTGAACTTTTAAATAAAAAAATATTTTCTCATGGCAGCCAGATTACTACCATAGCTGCTGAAGATTCAACACAATGATGTCTGGTGGTAAAAACACACTCATACTTTATAAACTGAAAATAAAATTAAACTATTTCATAAACATTCATTCATCTTGTTACAATAGTGAAATTTAATTCTCCCAGGGAAGTGAGACTTTTGTTAAAAATATTGCTATGTTATTTTTTAATTATTGTGTTTTTGTATGTTGAAGGACGAATAGCGTATTCAGAGTTTTTTTTCATAAATTTCAACTCAATCGCCTATCAGCCGCTCTCCACATATATAACAGCTTGTAAGCCAGCACACACCATACAATCAAGTCATTCATTCACCAGTCTCCCAGGCAGATAGATATGTTTTTGGAGACGTGCAATTTCATTATGAGTTTTAATTCGTTTAGTGATTGTCATGTATTTGTGTTCGTTAGCCATTTCATTTATTTGGAAATATTCATTTTGTATTTTCATTCATTTCTGAGTTTTGTAACTAAGTCTATAATCAAACATAGGCCAACGAATGTTATGTTTGCTGTCAATACCTCGCTCAGCTTAAAAGTCAATGTAAGTGGTATATCCAAGTCAGTGCTGCAGCGACCTACCAAGCGAATGGACGTATATTAAACATTTTCTTTCTTTTTACGCATGTTAGTATATTAATTTTTTTTAATGTGTGGATTCCATATCAGAAGTTCCTCACCAGTCTCATAGGCAGACAGACGTGTTTTTAAATCATGTAATGTATGTGTGAGAGGCATCAAGTAGTGTCACTTGTATGTGTTTTCATATATCTTGTGTTTAGTCACTATAAGACACCTGGCGAGTCACGTAAATGTGATAATTTTTTTCAGTTAGAACTTGTCGACACCAGCATATGTACTTGTGTTCGTTTGAAATTTGCGATTCGATGAGTCCTTCATGTAATCTATTCATATGTTGAAACTGTGTAAACACTCTGAAATTTTTTCTCTGGTGTGTAACGTTTAAATGCATTCGGAAACAGTCGTCGTCTATTTAATCGTTTGTCATTACTAACATACAGCACATAAATTGCATCTTTCAAAGTCGCCTATCTCCTACCACCGTCTACAAGTTATAGGACTAATAAAATTTACACTTATACCACTCTTGCACAAAACTCACCACATATATACCCTGTCCCCAACATGCCACACCTCAATCGAGTGCCAGAGCTCGAAGGGTGAGGATGTACCAGAGCTGCTCCACAAAAAGCAAAAAGAAAGAAAGAAAATTGGCCCTTAGTACAATCTTGCACCAAACTATACACTTATCAATAAATAAAGATTTATTGGATTAAAGATGGACCATTTCAATACATCTAACCATTTCAATACATTTAATCCTTTCAATTTGATTAACCCCTTCAATCAATTTGGTTAACCCTTTCAATCAATTTGATTAACACTGTCAATTAATTTAACCCATTGATATAAAAAAGGTGGCATCCCTTTGTGTGTGAAACCATCGCTCCCTACGACTCTTGTGAGCACGTGTTTGCTCAGTTTGGAGAAATTCGATTCACGAGTTCAAAGGTTTTTAGGGTGACACAAGTAGTAGGGTTAGGCCGAAGTGGGGACAAGAGCAGGGGGGTCTGGTATCATCTGCCATGATGTCACAGGTGCGTTCGGCGGCCTTGTTCCTCTCCCCTCTTGCCAATCCCAACCCATGGTCGGCCATTCCAATGGCCTGTAACCCTAGAAATGGTTTTAATATAAAATTAAAAAGGATCGCCCCGTCAACTTGGTTTTTAAATAATTATGTCGGTCTAGAGTGTCGCCGCATATGTTAATTCCATTAAATAAATCCTAGAAATGATTTTAATAAAATTTAAATATATTGGGCCGCCTCTTAGGGGACCAAAACAAATATATTAACTATAAAAATGTGTAAAACATAAATAAATGTGGCTCAATACCTCGGATTTTTATTGATTTTCCTAGAAAAAAAACCTCCATTTGCATAGAAATTCCCACTTGCACAACCCCTGCTAGAGTGAGCAAAATTGCTAGTGTATATATTTATTTAGAAATTTAAATATGTAATTTACTATACATGAGAAGTTATATAAAATTACTTTAAAAAACTTCGAATTATTCCATTTTTAATCATTTTTCACAAAATCAAACAAACAGTAGGCCGGACCCAAAACTGATATTCAACTTATAAAATATAATTTTTAATTTAAATTAGTTGACTACATTCCAGGTAGAACCCTGCAAAAAATATTCTAATTTTATTACATTGTTTTTCAAAAATAAAAATAAAATCGAATTTTTTATAATTACTTAATTTTATTTGTTCTTTCTGTTTTATGGAAAAAAAAAGAATTTAATTAAAAAAAATAAACCCATCTAACCTTGTAACCACGCTTGCACTAACAAGTGCACAAGATATACACACATCAGAACAAGTGTGTGCAGAAGGTGATGTCCTTAATGGACCAAAGGGGAAAGGCAGGAAGTGTTGTTGAACTCCGAGACAAGTGTGCATTAACTGGTCTTGATCGCACATGTGAGACTTGCATCAATGTGCAAAAATAAATTGATAAAACATGTTATAACCGACTGTATTCAAGGTTAGGATCAGAGGTATTCATCACTGATTTCATGGAGAGGGGGGAGGGTATTTTTTGGAATTTTCACAGTTCTGCACCTGCACAGCTTCAGGTAACTGCACACATGCATTCATGCATGTTTTTAAGTCGTTTTCGCACCTGCACAGTGTCGGATGATCACAAGGTCTGCACCTGCACTGTGTCAGGTAACTGCACATGGTCATGCATACATGCTTCAGCATGCAGGTGCAAGGAATGGTGCACGAAGCACTCAGTATCCCTCTCCTAACCACCCAAAACTTCCTCACCATGCAATACCCTCCTTCCCTTTACCGTGCCCTCACTGCCCCTACTCCCCCTTCAAAGTAAAAAATACTGCTGCACAGAAATATTTCAATAAAATGGAAACACTATCTTGCTCTTCACCCAAACTCGACATTTGCCCCCTTCCTTTCCCACCTCCCCCCTTCGTCACATAAAATAACTGCTTCCATGCGCCGAACTATTTCCCTATATAGCATTCTGCTACTCGTTCACGAATATAATTCTACCATTTATTCTGCCACTCGCATGAAGCCTGAGGATGTCGATGATGACTCCCTGCTTCGGTTTGTTTATGATATTCCGACGAGGGACTTGCGCAAGCCTAAAGCCAAGATCATTGACCTGGTGTGCATCTCCAAACAGCATGACATTTTATACAAAGGCTTCTGTCACAACTGGTTGGCAGAATTGTACAAGGTGGTTTGCATATGACATTGGTACCCGCACATGTATTTCCTGGAGGACCTTAGAGGCAAACCCACAGTCGGAGGCTTTTACACAAAAGAGATCCAGCATACGAAGTTTCCCGATGTTTATTTAGTGGGAAAGGTGCTGAAACGATGTAATGGACATGTGTATGTGAGGTCGCTAGGACATTCGAAGCATGACGATTCCTGGGTTGATGAGAAAGACATTATGACATAGGAACTACGAATATTTTAAAGTAATATTATGTACAGGTATTGTTTTTTTAAATAAAAACACGCTTTACCTTAATTAACATTCATTTTGTTCTTGCTTGTCTTTATATGGAGTATTATGGGATTGGAGATATCTCTGTGACAAAAAAGTTAACACTGCTCTTCCCACACATTTTGACTTCACGGTTACCCAACACTAAGAAGGTGTGGAAACGACTTGGAAGCATGTGTGCAGTTATCTGACACCATACAGGTGCAGACCACATGGTCATCTGACACCATGCAGGTGCGAAAACGACTTAAAAGCACATATGCATTAACGTGTGTAGTTACCTGATGCCCCACAGGTTCAGACCTGTTAAAATGGTAACATTGCACTCACCCCTTTCCCTCTTTCCGCGAAATCAGCAGCGAACACCTGTGGCCCTGATCTTGAATATGATCACATTTGCGATCAAGGTCAGTTCACGATCACTTGTTTTGGAGCTCAACAACACTTACCCCCTTTACCCCATGGTGCCTGCCACATGCACCTGTTCTGATGTGTGTATATTTAGTGTGCCTGTCGGTGCATGCGTGGTTACAAGGCTAGACAGCTTAATTTTTTAAATTAAATGCTTTTATCTTGTAAAACAGTAAGAAAAATTTGAATAAAGTAAATATCAAAAAACCGATTAATTTATTAAAAAAAAAAACAAAGTATTAAAATTCGAACATTTTTACAGGGTTCTAGTTGGAATGTACAGTCAACTCATTTTAAATTTAAAAAAATCTATTTTATACGTTGAAAGTCTGATTGGGGTGTTGCCTACAGTACATTTAATTTCATGAGAAATTATTAAGATTGGAAGAATTCAAAGTTTTTTAAAATATATTTCTATATACCATCTCATGTATGGAAAATTACATATTTAAATTCGTAAATAAATATACACACTGGTGATTTGCACACTTGAGCAAGGGTCATGCAAGTGGGTGTTTCTATGCATACTAAGTTTTTTCTAGGAAAATTAATAAAAATCCGAGTTAGTGAGCTATATTTATTTCAGTTTTACAAATTTGTTATAATTAAAAAAATATATTTTTTTTGGTACAGGTTTTTTTGAGGGAGGACTGGGAGCCACATGTCCCCCAAAGTGGCGGGCCGATATATTTAATTTTAATGAAAATAGTTTCTAGGGTTTATTTAATGGAATTGCAATATTTAATTTCATTTTAAAATCGTTTCTAGGATTATGGGTCGGTGGAACGGCCAACCTTTGTTTGAGAGTGTTGAGGAGTTGCTGGGGCGGAGGAGGGCGGAGTTGGGGTTGTTAGAGTGATGAACAAGGCCGCCGGTCGTACCTGTGACATCTTTGTAGACGGCACCACAGCCGCCAGCCCTTGTCCCTGCTTCGGCCTAACCCTACTACTTACATACAACACATACACTCATATACACAGATATTGACATACAAAGAGGGAAGTGATCTCATAAGCTTATCTTCACTTCGGAAAGTAAGCTAAATGTGCCAATACACAAAAAATCAAATAAGTCAACAACACAGTATTGGACATAAACCATTTACAGGCTTTCCGTGGTTATCTTAGCACTTTTGAAAGCTCTGCGTAGGAAAGAATATGTAAAGCCAAATGTTAAAGTTTTTTATTGTGTACGGGCCTTAACAACTTACTGGTGTCAAGTGCGGTAAAGGCGCATGCATGCGCTGTGAGGTCGGCGGCTCGTGGGCATGGGGATCGAAAAGGGGGAGGAGGGGGCGGTGCCACGGACGTGACAAAGCGGTCGTGACCGGCGGTAAACAAGGAACGGGCGAGGCGGAAACAAAAGCCCGCTTGTGGGCAGTGGTGGAGGCGGGGACTTGTGGACCCGGTGGGCGAGGCGCAGGCGACACGCACCTTCACAACACATCTCTCTCGCACGAGACAGAGGGAGAGGGAGATGAAGAGTCGCCGTGAATTAGTCGAGGCGGACCCCGCGAGGCTTAGCTCACGTCATGAGCTCGCGCCGCGTGTGGTCCTCTGTGATGGAAACGCCTTCACAGAACGTTGAGGGGATAATCCTGGCAAAAAATTTTTTAATCGCCTCAATGTCACGCCCTGACATAAACAAGCATGAGACGGCGATCGAAAATAGCATAAACTTGTGATGGAAAAATCGCCTGTAAAATGATCGATTATTCGATTATTTTATTACGATCGATTCATCGATTATTTTTAAACAATTCAGTTATTAACGATCTTCGGCTATTTATTCTTATGGGCTGAAGTAAAGCATCTGCCTATGGAGCACTGCACATGATTACATATACAATGTGAAGAACTCATAAAAAAGTAATACAGACACCATAAAAATTGTCACAAAAGTGCGATTTATGCTGTATATGAAAGAAGAATGTATATATTGCAACACTGTAAAATATTTTACTAAAATGTGCTTTTAAATTGAAAAAAAAAAATCTATTAAAATAGACGGTGTTTTGAACCAAATTTAAGCGCATTTCCATTCTGGAAGTTTCGGAAAGCAGAATTTGCAAGAAATTCTTTGTAAAGGCTGTTCATGATAAAGTGGGCATTTTTAAAATGAACCTTAGAAAAAAGTCACTGCTCCTACTTGCGTATATGTTAACTGGCGCAGTGAGTGTCATTCGCCCAGTAAAGATGGTAACGATGTATGGAAAGTAGTTCCATATCTGAACGCCCAATAAGAAGTGTTATGTAACTATTTGTGGTATCTTTAATTATTTATTACGCTTTCTTTTTTTCTAATGCAGCAAAATATCAAAATGAGCAAATTTGTAAAATATTTACTTTCCTAATAATTTCACAGTTTCACTTGACTGACGCATAACTAAAGTGATAAGACCCTTGCCAATGTTAATTTTACATATGGCGGAAGAATACACTACGTGAATACCAGTAGATATTAAGCAGGACTTTCAAAAGTGCTCATTTTACCGTGAATAGCCTATAATGGAATATCGTCATAATGTTTACTATGATTATGTGTAAGAAAATTGAAATAATAATTTAGGAAATAATATTTATAATTATTTTTATGTGCGTTCATTTATCACAAAAAAAATATGAATTAACCTGACGTAAATAAAGTTAATTACAAAAATGATATGCTATACATTATTACTATGATTTTATTACACATGATCACAGTAAATATTATGACGATCTTTCTTGAAGAAGATTTTATTGTAAACTTTGCTTTCCGAAGCATCCAGAATGGAAATGCGCTTAAATTTTTTTAAAAATACACACTATTATAATCGATTATTTTTTTAAAAATTGTAAAGTATATTTTAAAATAATATTTCATAATGTTGCAAAATATATACATTCACCTTTCATGTACAGCATAATTAGCAATTTCGCGACAATTTTTAGGGTGTCTGTACTACTTTTTTAGTGTTCTTCACATTGTATAGTCGGGTACAGGCAGGCTTTACTTCAACCTTACACGAAATAAAACATTGCATATACCTACATGTTTCCCATTTATTAAAAATACCTATAAAGTATCATCTTGATACAACAAATTTCAAAATAGCAGATATAATTTAAAAAATCAACAGAAAAACTTTTAGTGGGAATAGTTTTTAACTAATTTATAGAAATATACAGTATTTGCGATTAATTTTTATGTGCGGCAATCGATTATTTGTACCGATTAATGATTCGCTTAAAATAATCGTTATCGATTCATTCGAATTACAAAATTACGCTATCATCCCCTCATTAGCATAAACAAGGTTCGCGCGAGTTCGGTTTTCTCGAAATTTTAGGGACGTGGTTTAATACAGCCGTCGTTCAGAATTGATACGGCACTGTCGCTATATTTTAAAACATGGTTTCACAAAAGAATAAATATCGTAAATAATAGGTTACGTACAGCGATTTTTTGGTGACTTTTAGACTTTACATTCCCCACGTGTATGTTTTAATAACCAAATCTATGAATAGGTGGAAAATTGTCTACTTGCATTTCTGTCTCAAAAAAAATTATTTATAAGCAGTTCTTGGTAAAATGAGCACTTTTGAAAGCCCTGCTTAAGATCTACTTGTATACATGTTGTGTATTCTTCCGCCTTATTTAAAATTACATTTCCGTGGGCCTCATCACTTTATTCATGCGTCGATCACGCGAAACTCGGAATTATTAGAAAAGTAATTATTATACAAAGCTGATCATTTGTACACTTCCATGCATTAAAAATAAAACGGAAAGCGAAAGAAATAATATAAGACATCACAAATGGTTACCTGACACTTTTTATTCGACCTTAATATGTAGAACTATTTTCCATCCATCGTTACCATCTTTACTAGACGCATGTAGGCCGGGCCAGTGACTTTTTTCAAAGGTTGATTTTAATAGTGTTCACTTTATCGTGAACAGCCTTTACTTTGAAATATTATATGGTTTTGTTAGAAATTAGAATAGAAACAATTACTTACAACGAGAATCATATAAAAACTATAACCCATTCACAGTTACTTCACATTTTTCTGAAGAGCTGCTAAAGTTCTACTTATATGATATTCCTCCGCCATATTTAAACAAAGCTTGACTAAGTCTAGGGAACTACACCAAACAGACAGCGCACCGTATTCGTGCGCACAAAGTGTAATACAATTTTGGCTAAGTACTATTTCTTACTAGGCATTACTAATAGACCTATTTTCTCCCTGTTTTCCCATTTAAATTATAAATTAAATATTACAATTTATAAATAATATATAAATATAGATTCTTCTCAACTAACAATACGGTAATTTTATATTAACACAAATATAAAACGTTCGTGACAAACTAGGAAACAGCCAAACACACATACATGGGATGATTTTTCAAAGTTTCGATTCAGAAAGTGTGAAGAAATCGCGAATAGACTATAGGCAGGCCCTTTAACTTCACAGCTGGGTTCATGGCTGTTCCAACACGTTTCAAAGCCATTCTTAGGTTCTCCTTCCTTCTCATCGCGTATTCTTCCGCCGCACGTAAAAAGTTAATATGCAGGGTGATGCTGAACTTGTGAGACGATTCGCTATGGAAAATTACGCAGAAAACATAATGTGACCCCTGATCTAACGCGTTTATTAATGGTAAGACAAATTTGAAAATTGGCGATCGAAATAAGTTGTTTGCAAAAACTCAGAAAATAAGTCAAATGAAAGAACAAATTCGTGAATACTTTTGGCCTGATTTTATATCCCTCATATGTGGATGTTTGGAGGGTAATAAACATTGCTTGTCATTAAGAAACTAAAGGAGACCGTGCTATTAACCACTGAAGTGTGTTACGCGTGGGTGTTTATATAGACTGTTGTGAAGTAATAATTATGTGAATATTAAAGGAAACATAGTAAACATCACAGCAAAGAAAACCATTTCATGGAGGTTATTTTGTTTACAGTAAATCAATGTTGTTGTAATTCAATGAGAAGGTTACAGAAGAATTGGTTTGCTGTAAATAAATGTTTCCTTTATATGTTATTTTTATCGCACACATTATCTTTCTTGATGTCAAAAAATAAACATTCTTTGAGCTGATTTTATTCCCAATAAAGAAATATTACTTCGTGCCAAAGGTACCGACTGTCGTTTACTGTAGTTTTCAGCATAGTATCTTTTGTTCCGACACAGACATTAATAAACCAATATATTCTGCATTCACTAAACTGCTGCTGACCAAATGCGCAGTCCACCAGCAGACTTTT
Organism: Dryococelus australis; assembly: GCA_029891345.1. Taxonomy (NCBI): domain Eukaryota; kingdom Metazoa; phylum Arthropoda; class Insecta; order Phasmatodea; family Phasmatidae; genus Dryococelus; species Dryococelus australis. The sequence goes on from CM056993.1 coordinate 133,380,637, forward strand.
AATGTCAGTCTGTAGTGCAGTGATTCTCCAAATCCCTTACCCCAGTTCCTCCCAAGTGGCGACATTATATTCTGGCCCACTTTACTATGCATAGGCTGTTCACGGTAAAATGAGCACTTTTCAGAGACCTGCTTAGGATCTACTTGTATGCACGTTGTGTATTCTTCCGTCTTATGTAAAATTAACACTGCTAGAGCCTAAAATTAACACTGCTAGGGCCTCATAACTTTATTCATGCGTCGGTCAAGTGAAACTGTGAAATTATTAGAAAAGTATACATTTTTCAAAATTTGCTCATTTTTACACTTCGATGCATTAAAAAAATTTAAGCAAAAGAAATAATATAAGTTATCACAAATGGTTACCTAACACTTTTTATTCGACGTTAAGATATGGAACTACTTCCCCACCATGCATCGTAGCCAACTTTACTGGGCGCATGTTATTCAGTGCGCCTGTTAAAATATATGCAAGTAGGGGCAGTGAATTTTTCTAAGGTTGATTTCAAAAGTGCTCTCTTTATCGTGAACAGACTTCATCAAAAAAAAAGTCGCACCATAATAAGGTCTGTTCTCGAGACCTCGATGTGAAGAGGACGCTACGATAGTTAACAGTCACGACAGTTATTTTTTAAGTTTCCGCAAGGAATTCTCGTGAAGGTGTCCTGATTTATTTCCGAGCTTTTAATCGCTTCACGCACGCTCCCCGCACTGGACCTTCAGCGTGTAAAAATTTGTCTCTGGCCTCCCGCGAGTGTTCGGCACTCATGTTCCGAGGTTAACAAAACAATATGTACAGGCCTTTAGAATGCCTGCACCCCCAATTCCCGTCGATCTTCTCTCTCTCTCTCTCTCTTTCTCTCTCTCTGCCCCATCCCGGCGACCACAACTATAGACTGTTCACGATAAAGTGAGCACTTTTTAAGGTCCTCCCAACACACATTAACTGCTAATAAATATATCTTACTGCAGTCTCAGGCATTAGATTTTGACGGTGGTGAAATATATACACTGTGTCCATTGGTCACATTGCAATGTTTATATTAAAAAGCGGCAGGAAGATGGAAATTTTGATGAAAGGAAAAAATTTATAAGGGCCTTAAAAAGTCCTCACTTTGCCGTGAACAGCCTACCTCCTCGCCCCTCGGATTGACCCGAAGATACCCGACGGGAATCCTCTCGGAGCCAACCAGAGAAGCGGACACTCTAAGCCCCGCCTATACCGTTTGTGATCCTTACCGCGGGCACAAATTAATTTCATAAAATAATATTACATATTCTTCTCTGAGGAATGACTCTAAACAACTAATTAACATCATCACTCAAAATACCATAACTTTATAAATAATAATTATACCATAGTGGTTTCACCATTTACGATTGTCACTCCCGTTTTCCCCACCCTTGCACACTACTGCTGCTCCATCTTCAAATCACTTCACCTTCGCCGGTATCCAAGAGTTCGATGTTTAGCTCCCACCGAGAGCTCTCAAACGCAGCTCAACTCTCCACACCAACACAGGGCAAACTCCACGAATGACAGCATTAATAGGAAGGATGCAGTCAATATGATGGCATTCTGCGGGCGTTCTCCTGGCATAAACTAACCCGGCAGTTTTAAATAATGTAAATGCAAGTTCGTCCTTCCTGTACTCCTTGCAGTTGTGTCCAGTTTTTGTGCTATCGGCGCCACTACCGTTATCTCAAGAGCATTACGCGGTGTCACTACAGGTTTTGGTATAGCCGTTATACCATGATTTTTCGCATACGTCTTATAATCGTTTACGTACGTTGTATAACATTTAAGAACACAGTAACAGTAAAACCTCTATGCCATTAAACTTTTCTATTTTGTCGCAGCGCTCTTAGCCCTAAAGCCTTACCGCGTTTCGGCGGGGAAGAGGAATCACGCCCTCTCACCGCAAGGAGACCAGGATTAATGCGACTGTTGGCCAGATCCTAAGCCCAAACCTGGCACGTCCGCACATTCCTGCCCCCTCTTCCACAGAGGTTCTGAGACCCTCGCATTCACAAACCAAAGACGTGGTCTGGCCGGGGTTCTGTCCATACCCCTAGTGCCTCTCCAGGGTACAACCGGAGTGTGTTATCGTTCACCGCCCGATCTCTCCACAAGAGTGGGAATCTCTCCAGACCTCCTCCAGCATACGGAGCCCGTATACCTTGATCTACGTATGCCGAGAAGCGCGGGAGCGATAAGGTTGACCCTACCACGCGGATCAAGCGCGCCATCGCTTCTACACGTAAGGCTCTGAAATGGCGTCCAGTGTTCTCGTTGTACTGCGTATACCTGTTGTAGACTACTTTCAGATGTGACCTTACCATTTTATTTGTGACAAATCTGTAGCAAAGTTCAATGCATAGCTCTAAACTGTTTTCACAGAATATTTTAGCTATAGAAGTTCTGAAAATGTCTTTTTTTTTTGGCAATGTTAAAGACCAAAATAGTGTTCGCAGTAAGCGTCATCTGCTGAAAGTTGCATGTATTCCGCCCTAGTCTGAAGTTTTATTTCTTTTCGTGTTGTAACACTTCCCTTCCTCCAGTCTACTCTCTGACCACTGAACCAAGTTATTTAATTAAAGTATTTCCAATACAAGGTAAGGGGAGATCGTAGTTATGAGAATGGGGCTTATGAAATCATTAACTAACCGGGGTTCATAAAACATTTTATTAGCATGAATATATATAAATTCAATTAGGATTGATACAATATGTTACAATGAATATGAAATACACAATGTTCAATTAACACTTACGCAAAAGCTGTTCGGTGCCGTTAAGTAGCAATACAGGAATAATCTCAAGTTCCTAGCCTTGCCAATTATTAATTATTATTCTTAAGGGGGATTGAAGGGGTCTCGAAGGATGAATTGCGCCCTAACCGCTAGCACGAGGTATGCTCACCAATATCACAGAAGAGGACCTGGAAGCTCCTCCAAGCCTCGATGTCTTGATGCTCACATTCTGATGTCGGCGTGAGACTAGAGCGTTCCTGGTCTTATATACGCTGCGCCCTCAGTAGGTCAGCGTGATGTTTCACAAGCACTCAAAATTCATAGTACGTCGTACCTTAACATGTAATTTCGTGTGCGGCTCTCCTCTGGCCGCTACAGTGTGCAAACAGACTGCGCATACGTGAAACAGTTTGTATTAAAAACGTGTATTACAAAAACAGTGCAACCCAGTTCGCGAGCAAGTTATTACCATTGGGTAAAGATATACACTAGAGTGGCCCTGGGAAAGGAAAAAGTCTGACCAGTTTTATGTGTTAGTTCCGCTATTGATCCAGAGGAGCGCTAGTGTTCTCGATGACGTCATCCGCGCGGTGTTACCAATTGGGCAGCCGCTAACCGCGCCCTTGTCTCGGCTCACCCACGTGTTCGTTCAAGTTCTGCCAGAGGCGAGCCTGTCACACGCGAGTTACCAGCATTCGCTGCAGCTGTGAATACCCAACTCATGATTTACTAGTGGTGACCATGGTATGAGTTTCGTTTATGTCGTAGAATTATGTGTTTGCGGAAATTTGCAGCGATATCAACTACTGTTTGGTTTTATTTACCTCTGCGAAAATGAATTATCATTAATATATAACGGTCATTGTTTTTAGTTATAATACACGCTGAAAAAAATATTTTTGTGGCGGCCACAAAATTATTTTGTGGTTTACACAAAAAATTTTGTAGCTGCCACAAAAAAAGTTATTAGTGGCCACTAAACTTTGTAGCCACTAAAAACTTATTTTGTGGCAGCTACAGAATTTTTTGTGTACGCCACAAAAAATTTGGCAGGGTGAATACCAACAAAATAATTTTGTGGCCGCCACAAAATATTTTTTTCGGTGTATTATTTTACTATAGTTTTGGTGTTCATGATAAAATCCGAGATTGTTATCACTTACAATTTCAAACTTCATATTAATCATGAATGATATCATACATCATAGTAAATTTTTCATTCCGTGCTTATGTGAAAGGAAATAGACAGAAAATATCTACCCAATAGTGGAGAAATATACGTTATACGCACGATGGTCTACAATTAAACGCAATTTTTTGGGGTTGTGATCTACTACAAAGGTCACTGTCCGTACAAATAATCAGTACGTTCAATATGTCGATTCAAGTGTCATCAAGGATGTGTCCGAACCTAGGAATGCACTTAGTAAGTTTACTACACTCGGCTCGATACGTGATACATTCCGACAGGCATGCTTATTTGCATCCGTTCCAGCAATTAGTTAGCTGATAAGATTCTGAATAAGCATTTTGACGGAAAACACATACTGAGTATGTGCTGGAACGTAGGCGCATACATTTAGAATTATCAACCCACTAGGCGCTGTAGCTGGAAAGCGCATGACGATGAAAGTGTTCCTATTAACCAATCATATGCATTTTTACAAGAAAGGAATGAATATCTATTTGTGTCAGTAAACTCAGTTATCGTTAATGTATCATTAAAACTTGTAACAACTAGAGGTAAATTTCCTTTTAACACTAATATTGGTATGGATAACAATTAAATGTCGCATTTTGATATAACGTTTGCACTCATCTATGCCTTGCCTTGTAAAAATATTGGAAGTGTTCTCACTGCTCTGCATATTAACCATAAATTCAATACCACGCCCGGTTTACAACAAATCACGAAGAAAACTGGTTATGTTTATCCCGGCTCTTCGCGATCATTAATGGTTAAAGAGTATACATTGTTAAGAACTTTGTTCAGTGGCATTTCTAGAAAGGCAATGTCTCCATTCCGCTCTTTATAAAAACAAATGTTAGGAATAACAGACGAATGTGAAAGCTGTATGAGCGTTCATCTCATTAAGCAGAAAACATTATGCACAATGCGGGAAAAGGACATTAATGATCACGTATAAGGCTCAACTCTAACATATGTTTGTTTTAAAGCGACAATACAACTGTTGTCGCTGTAAGATCCAAGTTTACAATAATGATGTGCATTAGTGGATATTGACTGAAAAATTGGCAGCTGCGTGTATTTACATTTACACGGGTGTAACGCAGTACACCAATGTATATTCTACACTGAAACCTCGGACTCATAACAGTGCGAAAAACGTTGACACTGAAGCGTTTATCAGTAATGTTAACACTAACGAACGCATGGAAACTAGACATAACAAAGAGAATCGCAATATTATACTTCAGACAAGGTACACAACAAAATATAACTATTTCTACAATAAACCTTGATTGTATGCAATGACTCGGTGCCAATCACTAATAGTCAACAAGCTAAGGCCGTGCCCGAAAGGACAAATTCGTTATTTTGTAATTTGTCATTTCGTAGGTTTCAATTCGGACGTTGTCGATAGTCACTTTTTAGCACTCGCGGCACCACATTTTTACATTAACAGTTAAAATTCGTTTTATATCAATGAAGTGCTTAAAATGGACGTAACATTTCTACAATCATCAGTGGAATGCCGCGAATACGTTAATAAACAAGAAAATAATATAATATCCAATAACGACTTAAAATAAAACATGTTTTGCGAAATATTTAAACAAAACACAACACTTACTTGTTTTTTAAAACATGTCTAGTGTATTTTACGAACAGCTATTTGCTTTAAAAGACTTTCTAAGTGTGCATTCGCGCATGTGTTTTGAATGTCAAAACCAACATGGCACTGATTTTGCCATTTTGTATTTTTGCTAACATCCGCTATACACAAGATACGAAATATCAATTCAACAAATACGTCACAATGTTTGTATACAAAATCGGGTCTCGTGATCATTTTGTCAACACAATCTGTCATTTCGGACACGGCCGCGGGCTGGGCTACGATAGGTGAAGCAGGTAACTGTATTAATTAGTATTTATGGTGCAATGTCGTCTGGGAACTTCAGCACTGCTCGCTCTCACCTATCGGCGCTCGCTCGCACATCCCGACATGCAGTAGCAATTATGCTAGAAGTAAGACTTAATACTTAAAACTGAAGACTTAAAACATAAGACTTAAGACGTAAGACCTAAGGCGTAAGGCCTACGAAGGGCCTAAGTGCCCCTGGGGAGAGGGCGGGGAACGGAAAGGCAAGCCTTCCCCAAATGTGAAGAAAATCGGTCGAAAAATGCGCCTTCCAGTCCGAATACAGCCAAAGAAAAGAGGAATGGGCAATTAACCCCCCGCCCCCCCAAGGAGGGCTATCCCACACTGGCTTCATCATAAAGAGGCTCAAAAAGGTGAAATATGGGACGCACCACACGCCCACAAAATGGAAAACATACCCCCCTTGTCATTCTCTACCTCCTCCCTGACGAGAGAGGTGGTCACTTCGAGTGGGGGGGGGGGGGGAGGAGGTTCAAAGACGAAGGATGGGAGATCAGTGAGGGGGTTTGGCTTCCCCTCGCTCCCTTCCGTTGCCCACAGCGGCCCTCTAAAAACATTGTTTTTTGCAAAAACTTCCGTTCTTGATTATTCTTAATTCCAGCGAATGGGAACAAGCAGTAAGCCTGTCATGTTAATTTTTGTTCCTAACATAACCTCGTATAAAATAACCATATTGAAGCAGATCATACTTCAAAACCGACATTTGCTATCAGAAAAGCTTATTATTTGTGAACAAATATGATCGTCAACATGTGCGCACACACACACACACATACACACACGCCTTTGTCATATTGTTTTATACTTACATTACTCTAAATAACAGTTTCCCGCCATCAACATCGACTGCTTGGTCGTAGCATATAAATTATTTCTAAAAATATAAAATACAACTATTTCTTTCAATGCTTAAGGAAATCCCACCAACGTACACGACCTGATAAGTTCCGCAGGGAACCAAAGCATAAGAGAACACACGTTTCTTCTGCACACATCTTAACACATAATATAATGCTTAAATATTTATATTGTAAATCCAGCTTTATTTCAGACGTCGCAGCTTACGCTGCACTAGGTGTGCAGGTGTGTTTAAACGCAGTTGAATCAATACATTTCTCTGTTCATAGTGCACTGTTGTTACCAAGAATAACAGAAATATTATTAAATATCTTGACTGTGTCAAAAGTTTTTCGTGTATTCTGGAATGTTTGTCGTCTCCTAGCCTACAAATGGATAATGACAGCAATTTACGAACACTATGTAAAAATTGGAATGATTTGTGACAGTAGGGCATTCTTGTGTGTTAACTTTATGGCATATTTACATAATTATAATTTACTTTTCCTAAAAGTAGCTATGTTCTGTGTGCTCCATGTTTTGTTTAATGAATAAATACTTTTTTTCGTTAACTACCACTCATTTCATTTACACGATTATACTATACTAACGAAATATATTTGATAACATGTACGATCATCTTCATAACAAGGAGTGATACAGAAAGTGTAGATTCGATTCGTTTATTTAAACAAAGGCATAGCTAGGAATGCTCTCCGGGGGGGGGGGGAGAGGGGAAGATTTTATATTTATATTTTTGAACTGTAACAGCTAGTTTCAATTTAAAGAAATAAACTTTAAAACTGTTTACTTCAACAAATATGCTAATCTAAACAGTTGCTCCAGCTAGCTTCGTATTTCTATCATCAGCTGTCACACAGTTAATATTAAATAGTCTTATAAGATTAGTTTTTCTTTTAATAAAATTATTAACTTCAAAAGATGTTAATGGTTTATAAATTAAGTGCTGCTCTGATGAATATTTTAAAAATTTCAAAATTTCAAAATAAAATGTCAATGTTAATGATGAAAAATTCTGCATCAAACAATTCTAGCTTTCATCCATAAATTATTAGTATTGGAGCGAAAAACAATATTATAAGGATGACTTCAATAAAATTAGCTCAACTTAGTCGCTGATCCAGTTTTAGTGTTTAGTAAGGTTGCATAGGACTTATCTGACACTGCAACTTTAAGAATGGCAAACGATTTGTAGACTCTCTCTCTCTCTCTCTCTCTCTCTCTCTCTCTCTCTCTCCCCTCTCTCTCTCTCTCTATCCGGCTTGATGGAACCTCGCGAAGTACGTCGTCGCTGCTCTCGGGTGTGCGGGTGTCGAGCTTAGCCGTCGATCCGCCGAAGAATAACCCCGGCTGTACAGCAGCTCACCAGTTGACTCTGGAATCCTCGATGAGATGGGACTTTCTGCCATCAGAAATATCTTCTTTACAATCTTTCATATCGTTGAATACTATGCAGAATCTTGTTCCAAATATATCTGCAAGCTAGATCATCTTGCGAATTTCACGTATTTATAATCAACTTCTTCTTGTGGAAATAAAATGTTTGTTTATACGTGACAGTAATTAATTATAATTTTCCTTTTCAAAATAATTTAACTTTTATACAACGAAACATCACTTCAATATTCTTGCAGAACTTTCCTTTTACGAACCTTTTTACTCCTGTTCTATATTTTATTCCAAACAAACTTTCTTTTTAGACAGTCACGTTATTCACCCCTATCAACCAGTGTTTATTAATCCCGCGAGCAAGGTGTATGCTCAGTCGTAGACAAATACAGTAACAAAACATTAAATCATCTCCAGGGAATATTATAATACTTTTAAAACCTATCTGCATATCATAAATTAACATAGTGCAAAAAGAAAGAAAATATTAAAATTAAAATTAAATCATACCTTAACACAGATCAAAGAAAATCCAGTTGTTACAGAACAAAATAGAAAACCTGTATTATTACAAATTTACAGTTACATAATTATTTATAATCAATGGGTTCATGTACAGATATGAAACCACAAAATGCTATAAAAATTCTTCATGTTCAAGGAAGATCACATAATCCTTGAATTAAAATAAAATAAATTTTGTAATTTTGTTTTCAACGTTTATTTTCATTTCGGTGGAGGGATTTGTCGCAATATATCACTTCCCATCCCGGCTATGCGCCTGTTTTTAAATGTATATCTTTAATGAGCATAATAATAAATCTTGTGCTCTTGGTAATTAAACACGCTTTTACGGTTATACGGCCAACAGAAGACAGAAATCTTATCATTAATAAACTTAACGTTTTCATATGTGCCTGTTAACATTCCTCACTCTATACAGCTTAAATTCTCTACTTTAAAAACCAATCGATGTGATTAGCAAACAACCACTGCTAGTCGATTGTACTGCGCTGATACTTGAGTATTATTACTCGTAGACAAAGATATTCTGGAAATAAACATTTTTTAACAATAAAATAAGTTATAAACAGCCATAATGTGTCACATAAAAATTTCGTTACTCGTTGAAGATTTGAACTCTACAACCTACAATTATGTGGCGCAGACCTGCGCACGAACTCATTGTTTTTACCTTCATTTGACGTTGTCGTGACATTTTTGGCGTTGACGAAGCTCTAGTGAGACCGACTTGTTGACGAACTCCCAGTGCGACAGTCGAGCTGAGCATCTGCCACGTCGGAGGCGCCGGGACGCGAGCCCGCAGTCCTCCGTCTGCAGGTCGGCCGCCTTACCCCTGAGCTACGAGGGCAGGGCTTCTCACTGAGTTACACAAACTATTTATTACAGACACGTGTGATAAGGTAAATATAGAACATAAATCCAGTTATCACGTTTTTTTTAAAGTGGTGTTTACTCTTTTATTATGACCGTGTGAGTGATATGCAACATTTCCCGTTACTTATGCGTACATTAAGTTTCATTTTGTTCATACATATTGTATTATTTTCGTAAACGGATATATTCGAATTGAGATAGGCACTTGGGTGTCCGCCATCTTGTCTGTCCTAGTTTGTAGGTAAGCAGACATTCAGCACACGTTCTACTGTTGCAGAGTTGGGACTGGGAGTGACAGAGATGGAGTATGAGTGAGAGAGAGGGCAGATGTCAGTGTGGCAATACCGCCGACATTCCCCACGCTCACGCCACGAGAATGGACTAGCGCGACATAGTGTTCATCCCTCGAACTACAGCTGGAGTGGTCAGAAAATTTAACATGGGGAAGTCCACTCTAGGTAACTCTAGGTATATCTTTACTCAATGGTATTACCACATCGCTCTTTACACCACCCGCAAAGTAGGCTGTTTTCGCGACTCACCCCACAGCGCGGATCATTCCAACTATATTGTCTCTTTGGGAGTCAGTGAGGTGAATAACGATGGTGTTTGATTGACCGCATGTTCATATACAATCAGTATGACTGCTGTCACTAGGGGCACCACAGACTTCCGTGATAGTTGGCATGGCTGTACTGCAAGGACGAAGTAAGGCAAATTTTCATACGGGTGTTCATATTATATTGTCTACTACTGTTTTTGTGGTTTCCAGCACCTGGCCGATAAATATATGTATTACATTTGTCCACAACACAAATATTTCGTATTTCTTTTTCTTCGCCCCAAAAATATGTAATTCGACTCCACGATCAACACTTTATCGTGAAATTACGGGGAATGGGTAACAAGAAGCGTAAGCGTTTCGAACAAAATGCAAAATGAATTGGTAGAAAAATACCTTGAAAAATGTATATTAAGCACACTTTTAAAGGTAAATTTAGTATAATAATTGTTAGGTGACCGACATTTATATACAAGAATGATGAAGTGTTTCGTAAAGTTGCTACTGTACCGATTTACATTCAAAATTTCCTCGCAAGTTCCTGATTAATATTTAAAAAATAATAATATGTTATAAACAGCACCTAAGAGTTCAACAACATTTTCATTGATATTGTAATTACTATATTTTTTTTTTGTAAATTATTAGCTCTGCAATGATAATTTTATAATATACTAACTAAACAATTAAACAAATTTGAACTCAATCCCTGAAAAAATATTCTTGCTAGCAACCCTTGATGTTATGTCGTAAACACTGACTGAAATATACAATAGTTTCGGCAGAAAATTAGGAAAACCAGCGCTGCATATCAACATCTGCAATGTGTAAATTGTTGCGTTTAAATACAATTGTACATTTAAAAGTTAATAAAGGCTGTTTACGGCAAAGTGAACACATCTGAAATAAGTCTCTGAGTAATATCACTACTAGTTAAGTACGCTCACGCATACAAACACACACACACACACACACACACACACACACACACACACACACACACACATATATATATATATATATATATATATATATATATATATATATATATATATATAGCACTGAGTGCACTGGTGTGCAGGCTCCCACTCAAGTTGGCAACGAATAAAAAGAAATAGTTCCGATACTTGACGTTGTATTGCGAGTAGTAATGCTTGAATTTACGGTCACTGAAGTTAGTATTTCTTATTTTATACACATTAGAGTACAAATTTGCGTGTTAGTTACGCATAAACATTCCTATCACGGTTTCACTTGACTGGCATATGAATAAAGTGAGAAGGCCCATGACAATGTTAATTTTACACGTAGTGGAAGGAAACAAAATGAGAGCAAAAGTACTCCCTAAGCATGGCTTTCGAAAGTGCTCAGTTAATCATGAACAGCTTGATGCAATTCTTATATTTCAATTGATGGCCAATTGGAACAGTTCCCTTTCTTTAGTAATTGTGGTATGAACCGGCGTAATATCATATTTATGTTTTTAATAGTTCCACAAATTTTTTTATCTATGGGTTAGGTCAAATACTACTTCCTACAGCCATGGAAGTGCTTATTTTAAATGTGGCGGAAGGGTACATAATTGGTAAAAAGGAGTTACTAAGTCGTGAACGAACAATACCACATTTGATAAACAGCAAGTTACACCCTGCACAGTTAAATCGGCCCTTGCTTATTACGATAAAGCCAAACTATGGCCGATGAGGCCCACGAATGTTACCAATACACCAATGCCTTTAACTTATCTTTATTTTGTCATCCTCTTCTCCTGAAGCCAGTTAAACATACCCGGACAGCTGGGTCCCAGATATTTTATCCTTGAGTAAGCTTCCGTGTACCTATAGGTTGTATACAACTCAGGCAGCCGATAGATAGTTACCAGTTTGTTAAATAACTTTATTTAAAAATATGGCTACTTTGTTAAAATAACAATAATATGATTGGTTGGAAGCGAAGGTGTATTTGCTGTCCAGAAACGGTATTTTCCCCAATAATTCTCCTTCCCTTTGTTCAAACACTGTGCTGAAACAAATGTAATCCACGGTCTGTAAATGCTTATTGAAAGATCGTTGCCATAAAAATCGTGAAATTTTTTTATGCAAGTCGCGATGTGTAATAAACGTAAAATATGACTCAGGCAAGCTAAATTAACGAGGATGCTATTAATTAAACTGTGCATACTCGAACGAAGCCTTTATGATTGGAAATTTTTATAAATTTCATTTCCGAAACGGCTTTATTTTGTAAAACAACCAGTGCGGTCAGACCGCAGTGTGGCGAAGTTGCATAATGTTTCTTCACGCATAGTTTCCCAATTCTTAGCAAGGAAATGCCGCTATTAATCTAGCCGAGTCCAAACACGTATTGTTACGTATTAGCTTTCATTTCAATTCATACCTGAAAAGGGCTATGGACATAGCTAATTAATGAGTCATGATTAGGTAGAGCACAACATTAAGTATAAGATGGAGTTTATTGTACATACTGTAACGGCTGTGAATTTGTCACCTAATTTATGCTCCGAAAGAACGGAAAATTTAACATGACAGTTCACATACAAGCATACGATATTTATTTTCTAATTGACATAAAATATTTTACTGTGTTTTACTAATTTGCATCTATTTCAGGATTTGTGCAACTATTCGTTTGCAAGAGTTAATTATTTTCTACTTATGATTATCACTGTTTCCGATACCTTATATGTGGATTTATGTTTTGGATAGCCCTGTCAGTGAAGGCTGCAGACTAGTTGCCATGGGCAACATAGTTTGTTGATTTTGAACGAGGTAGCCATTCTGTGATTGGCCGAAGTTTAAGCATCGCCTTAAGCTTTAGGAAGCTTAGCGTGGCCATGTTGAGTCTGATCCTACGTCTAGGTGGGGCGTGACACCAGTCACGAACCCAGTAGGGTTTTATTAATTGCAGATAGGGAAAGAGACGCGAGTGCCGCAATCACATAACAGACCACCAAGAAGCACACTGGGAAGTTCGTCAAACAAAGAAGAGGGTCTGTTGAGGCTGTATAATTAATATTTAGATTAACTTAGTTTGCCTACCGCGAACAACCGTGTGGTAGGCCTACTTATTGAACTGCCTGATTCGTTGTACCCAGGCCCGTTAGCCTAAAGTCAAGGAAGCCCAGGAAGTAAATTGTCTCGCACGTCACTAGCTGCCGCTTTTCGACGTACTTCAACATAATTTATCAACGTGTGAGTTCATAAGATTTCTACTGCAACAAATAACGTAATTTTTGAGATGGCCACCGATTTAATTTTTATTGCATATTGCTACAGATGCCATGTTCATGGACCGACGCCAAGTGAACTTTGCTAACAGTACAACCTACAACCCCTTAGTATAAAAAGCCCCGCTCCCAATCAGATTGGCACGAGCTTTAATTGATTTGAGGAAGTAATTGTTATTATTTTTAAAAGTGCTGTACATATATACCCACATATAATATTCTTACAGGGCGTATATCACAGGGCTAATACTTCGATTACGGCCACTTCATGTATCTTACGTGTAATTATTATTAAATATTTTATTATTGCAAATAATACTTAAGTTAGTATAATATTTGATAAACATAATTAATTACAGTATGATTATTTGAAATAAATAATTTTCATTTGAGAGTTACCTGGATAGTGTCATTCCTAGTGTTAAACCTCAGTTGTGTTAGTCTTAAGAAGAGAGCATTGGGTAATGTTTTGTTTTAGCTGTCTCCAGGCTGTTTCGCTTTGTCCTTTATGGTGAGTGCAGTATTTCGAGAAGATACAATTATCTATCCTTAGTGTGTGATAATTATGAGCTCCGGCAGTGGTCCAGCATTTAAGGGTTTGATGTCACATGCCTTCCTATTAATCAGTTCACTCAAAAGCACATTCCGCTCACACCAATCGCGCCCTATACTCTAACTATACTTTTTAGTACTCTCACACACCTGAAACATCACCATAAGGATTATACAATTACTGTTTATGCGACTGTTGATCGTGATAGCTTAAATGGAATACCGATATGCTAATTATTTATAATATGTTGTATTACAGCAGGCCACTGCTATTACAATCTAATTGGGAAGCCCCCACCTTTTTCATGTTGCCGGAGGCTGATTCTAGGAGATGGTTAACGCCAGCCGGAGATGCCCATCTCAAGTCTTCTTGGTCCGCTGCCCCGATGACAAAAGACGCTTGCCTATATCGGGCGCGTTGTTTAATATTTTCGGTCCCGTTTACTGGCCAGTGGAGAGAGTTTCTGCAACTGTCCTTCGCAAAAAGTTATTGCAATCACGCTTGTGCCCTGGTTCAATGTTTAAATGTATGATCAGACAGGCCAATCAGCTTAGTCCTGATCACTTCATATAAGTATAATTACGTGTTTGTAAACTTGCACCTCTGCGCGTTTCACATTCGCCCGTGTTAAAATTCGAATCTGTGTACTTGTCTATTTCCGCGGTAGGAATACTGGTGATATTGTAACATAATATACTTAAGAAGGAAATAATGTGAGCTGTGGAGTAACAGACACTATATTTAAATTGATAACCCACGTAGTGATATAGCTGAAATAAGCAGCACATGCCAATAACACAGTATTGTTATGAACGAGACTTTGGTGTGAGTATTTGGCCATTTTGACAAAGAAACTTACACATTTAATATTCCACAATTTATGTTAACATAAGCAACTTAAGAAATAAAAATTAATCTTTGAATTACTGTGAAAATTTTTGTTGTTTTGGCACTTGCCTTGTAAGCGAGAGGCGATTTTTTCCTCTTCCCAGCCAACAAACTTCCCATTTGCTGACACGACAGTTTTATGACAGTCCGCTTTCGTTGATAATATTTTTACATTGGATATCTGTGTAGGTTTGACGGTTATATATACATGTTTAAGAGCAGTGTTCTAGGGCGGTAATTTAATTAATTACTGGTTGCATGCGATAAATTTAGAGTTATTAAGGGAACAAATACCGCTATTAAGAATTGTAGTACACGATGTTGAATTTCAAGTGTAGCCTGACACTCAGATTTCAAAAGGCTTCTTAGAAGTGTCACATTGCCACAAGAACATATATTTGCGTACTTTACTCGCGATTCGGGGAGACCAAATACATGACTGATGATGGTACTCCCGTGTGAAGAATTCGGACTCGACTTTATTACAAATGCCACTTCTCTCCCAGATTCACTAGGAAACAGCTCACTGTATACGAGTGTGTGTAGCACGCATTAAAGAAAGATTTTATTAGTTTCAGTTAACAGTCAATTATGTATAGGCTGTTCACGGTAAAATGATCACTTACGAAAGCACTGCTTAAAATGTACTTGTATGCACGTTGTGTATTCTTCCACCTTATATAAGATTAACATTGTCGTGGGCTTCATCACTTTATTCATGCGTCGGTCAAGTGAACCTGGGAAATTATTTGAAAAGTAAAAATCTAATAAATCTACTCGTTTTTACACTTCCGTGCATTAAAAAAATAAACAAAAAACCCAAGGAAGTAATCATTTAAGGTATCAGAAGTGGTTACCTAACACTTCTTATTCTACTATAAAATACGGAACTACTTCCCATCCATCGTTACCAACTTTACTCTGCACATGTCACTCAGGGTAGCGTTGAAATATATGCAGGTAAGAGCAATGAATTTTCTCTAAGGTTGACTTCAAAAATGCTCACTTTATCGTGAACAGCCTTTACCTTTGAGTGCCCTGGTTTATTTCTTTTTTTTATACCAAATGGATATCCTTCCGTTTAAATGTAAAAAAAGTTATGAATGCATGGACGTAAAGACTGGTATTCTTGCGCCCGTGCAAAGAAAATGCGTAGTTATTCATAAAAGTGTTAAGGTGGTTAATAATGCAATATGTTTAAAACAATCTACTTAAGTTCCCAAGGAGTTTCATCATCGCTGCTAACGCAGCTGCGTGATTCAGCATACCTTACCTGAGGTTGTTGCACTTAAGGTTATATATATATTTATATTTATATTTATTTATTTATTTATTTAATTTGGTTATCTGAGAGATGTTTAGAAGAGTCCCCCAAATTCCGACACAAGAGTGGTATAGGCAGGTTCAAAGTGTTGACTTAGAGTCTAAGCGCGGCATACTGCATTTGTGTTACAAGCTATGAAAGGTACAAAAACAACTTTTACTCTATAGTTTGTGGTTAAAACTATGTATTAAATTAATGTTAATAGTTTCGCTTGAATAAACAAAAAGTCTGACCTCTATTTACAACAAAATTCAGAGTGCCAATACTCGCTCACCTGTTTATAAATCGCTCTCATACTGAATCAGTATGTTCTGCACACCATATAGATTGCATTAAATGTAATGGTACTGGAAAAAAAAATATCTAGGAGAAAAGCCTAGTATGCTACAGAATTCGGGAAATTAAGCATTTTGAGTGTTACATTTTGAAAACTATAGTGATTTGAAAACCAATAACTGCATTAAGGGAGGCACTTTTCGAAAGTTCGTTTAGATAACCAAATAAAAAGAAATGTTAAATATCGCCTTAAATGTACCTAGCTGTTGAACATTGCCAGATGTCAAACGGAACAGAGATGTTTCTACTTGGCAATGAAGCTTTCTCGTTCCACGAATATTTAACGATGCAGTTTACCAAAAGAGAATAAAATTGAACTGCGGACTGTTCCATGCTCGAAAACAGTCTTAGGAATTCGTAAAAAAAGTTTGAAATTTTACATCTGTGCATAAAAACTAGTTAAACCAGATATCACTGTTAAATGTATCTGTGTAATGCGTGCTTTTATTGAAAAATAACAGCTCGCAGACAAATTCTGTTCCTGCCGTATCAATAGGCTCCTCCACAAATTCCTTCTTTTAAATTGCAAGTTTGTATCTGACCCAAAGTTGTGCTTTAGAATTTTAAAAAAGCTACTCACGTAACGGAAACCTCGTGGCCTGCTTTCACCAATTTCTTACCAGTGGCGTGTAGTGAGTTTTTTTTTACAGGGTAAGCAATTTCTACTAACAAACGTAACTTCCAACTTTGCTTACCCTCCACGTGTATTTAACTTTTTATAACACAAAACATTAGTTGTAAAAACGGAAATTAAATTAATGTAATAATAAAATAAATATTATTTATAGAGCATATTGCATATTATAGAAAACTCCAGTTTTCCCGAACACTTCCATCTGCTTTCCAAGGGAAAATGTAGGACTGGAGGATGCAAACAGAATGACTGCTTACCCTGCAGAAGGAACGTGGTTGGTGACGGAGGAGCTCGAGCGTGGGGCGTGTTGTTGCTTGCGAGTTCGATTCGTTGCTAGTCGCTCCCATTTGTGGAAATAAATACTAGATAGCAGCACTATGAGTGTAAAGTACGGGAGTTACGAAAACTCTGTTTCTCGAATCGGAAACGGGAAACTCAGAATTTAATTTGTTTAAAGTTAAGGAGAAAACTGTAAAGGGTCAAACATTTCCAATACGTATCGGATAATTATTGCTTACCTTGCGTCTATGGAATCAAGGTCACTGTTTCTTACCTTTTCGGGTATAGGACATTTTTTTAAATAACTCTTTCCGCGTAGGTTTGTTGATAAGTGCGTGAGCGTGGTAATGTGACATTGGTTTGCAACTGGGAGTGATGAATGCCTCGGTGTGACCTATCACAACTCAGATTGTGAATAACAGTCAGGAACTTCACATAAAAAAACACGGTACGGGTGATAGATGAATCGTGCCCAACCCCTTGGTACAGCTCATGGTGTTCACTATAATCATGATAATCAAAACACGTCTTGCCCTCTCATACTTACACCTGCGACGTAAGAAAAAAAATTCAAAAATTTTTTGGACGTGTTTTGATTATCATGATTATAGTGAACACCATGACCTGTACCAAGGGGTTGGGCACGATTCATCATATATATATATATATAAAGCAACTAAGGCCTCAAAAGGTCTCACTGTATCGTGAACACTGTATGTAGATGTAGATTCCACCGCATATGGAAGTTAACGTCTAAGGTAAAAATATATAATATACTTTTTTACTATTATTTCAAACGAGAGGACTTTCGAATGTGATCACTTTACCGTGAATAGCCTATACATTTTTTTTCAGACTGAAGTTAAGGACGCCGTCTAGCTGAAGGTATTTTGCGTGGCCGAGGTCTTGAAAAGCAGGAGCGCCAAGGGCCACCTAGGAGCACGCATTGCATGTAAGGTCGCCCTTGCACGCAGGGCGCTGAACTGGCGTGCATTACTTCTCTCGTCGACTCGCATGTACGTACCGTATTATGGGCTATTCACGGTAACGTGGACACTTTGGAACGCCCTCTCGTTTGGAATAATAGTCAAGAAATATATTTAATTTTAGCTTTAGACGTTAAATTCCGAGTGCTGTGGAATATACACACTGTATTTATTACTAGCATGGCAATATTTATTTTAAAATATTGTTAAAGTATTAAATATGGCTGAAAAAAAGTAACTAGGACGTCAAAAGTGCTCACTTTACCATGAACAACCTATAGGACTTTCAGTGGTAACCCTACCATTTTACGGTACATACAATAATAAAGACAATTATGTACTGCATGCCCCTATGCTATGTTAAGTATACAGTAAATTAATTTACATTTCTAAAATAATGGTGAAATACTCGTATTTGACTTTTTTCACTCAAGAAAAATTACACGTAGAAGACAAGTTTGGAAACGGAAACTAGTAATCAGACATAAAAAATTTATTAAATGCTGTTCGTGAGCAGACACCTCAAAAATATTCAACCGTTTTTAAATGTCAACTATATGGCTGAAGCTCTGCGCTGTGTTTGGAGACGTAGGCAGATGGCGCCTAAGTTTGAACTCGTGCAAACGCTCCCATCTCCCCCTCTCACGTCTCTTGGCCTACCAGCAGACAACGTAGAAAAAAAAGTTTTTTATCAGTTATGATAACGACTAGTGGGAGGTCAGTGATTGCAAATGCGCATAATCACTGGTTTGAGATGTCTTTCGAGACTCTGATTTCAGAGAACCGTAGAGACGATATAAGGTAGAATACACATGTCAGCTGCGCAGTAACTACTCTTGCCAAAAGAAACGCGTATAGCATTTGAGGTTATAAAACTTTACTGAACGCAAGCAAGTGATTAGAAACGTTTTCCCAATTCCTTTGACCTAGTTTTGTTGCAAATATAATATACTTAAGTTAGTCAATATCTTTTACTAATGTAAAAAAAATGGGTTTGTTAAAAAAATCAAATGTAAACCGACACCTCCATGCTGACCTCCCGTTGTTACAAAATACACCTTCTAGCCGTACTTGTAATTAAGGGCTAGGGGGATTTATGGTTGAGATACATAATGGGGGCTGTAGCAGAGGTAGAGCTAATGGGCAGATTGACGGAAGATTATCTGGAATAAAGTCGGGTTATTATTGTGTTAACAGAACACTACAATTCTAAGAAGCTATGCTATCTGCGAAGCACTTCGTATATATTTATGATAACCTAATGAGGGCTTAACAGTAACTGGGCTTGTGCCACCTTGTGTTGAGTCGCGAGGCTGTCGTGCATGAAGCTGGTTTACGGCGAACGGCATGGCAAGCTCCTGGGGTCCTCCATTCTGGCCGGCGTCACGACGGAGAAAGACGCCGCCTGCCACACAGTAATGCCAGATATTCGCGTCGCATGTTGCAATCCACCCTGCTTCTTGGTTGGTAGTGGGAGTCCTCGCTTACCAGCGTTTGACGAGGCTCGCCCCGTTTGCAGCAACCACCTTCCTGGTTTGTACTTAAGTGATAGGGCGGGCTCAGGCGGAGATGTATTTGAAGGCGCTTTCACGCCAACATAACACCGTGGCGCAGTTGGTTGGTGCGCCGCCGGTGTGGGGTGCGGGAGGTTCTGGGTTCGAATCCTAGGTAAGACGTGGGTGTTAGTTTAAGTTAGATTATAAGTTAGTTTGTGAGCCGTCCCCTAATAAGCCTTCAGGAATACTACCAGGGGAATTTAATAAACTCTTTCCAATCAAATCCAACCGACACGTCCATAACTGTCGACCATGTGGTTTTAGAAAGTTCTATTTGCGATGGGGAAGACACGTCCAATCAGCGCAGGCATGCAGACAGGCACGTAGATGACCATACACAGCCCCTCCAAGACTCGTGCTGTGGCGAGGAGAAAGAGGCAGGACCCTGAGCAGAGGCGGTGTCCTGGGAGGGTCCTGGGACGTTGTTTGCCGAGGACCGTCCCTGTGGACCCACGCCGCGTCGGCTCCATTAGCGAGCCACTCGTCTCCGGAGTGCTTGACCGGGATAGAGACGCACACGTGCCACCACGTGCCAAGATACGTCTTCCCGAGCCGCTGTTCTCTCAGGTCACAGTCGCATTGCCCACGCCAAAAGGGGTCGCGGTGGTCTAGTGGTTAGACTACTCGCCTCCCGCCCATGCGTAATGAGTTCGATTCCCAGAGGGGTCACTCCTGGATTTTCGCACGTAGGGATCGCGCCCGGACGATGCCGCTGGCCGGCGGGTTTTCTCGGGGATCTCCCGCTTCCTCCCGTCCTTGCATTCTGGCGCTGCTTCGTACTTACCTCGCTCCATCCTCATCGGCTCTTAAGACCTCTATGTTGAGGGCCACCCAAAGCTCTCCATTTCACTCCACCAACACCAATAATAAATTTTAAAAATTACAAACTTTGGAACGACAAAAATACCTTTACTCAGTTTATTATAGGCCGTTGATTGTAAAGTGAGCACTTTTTAAGGCCCTTCTCAATTTTTCTTTCCCTCCAATTTCCATCTTCCTACTGCTTTTTAATATAAACATTGCAATAAAAACAGTGCGTACATTTCACCACCCTGAAAATGTAATGCCTCAGTCTCCAATAAGATATATTTATTAGTGGTTAATGCCTTCTGGGAGAGCCTTAAAAAGTGCTCACTTTACCCTGAACAGCCTATACTTCGAGTGGTCAAAAAAATAATTTCACTTGTAACATACAGAAGGACGTTTAAAATGCAAAGGGTTTTGGAAAATAAAGAGTCTCCAGTCTTTAATTCCTAATTTTAGGAAGTATTGGAATTCAATACCTAACATAATGTATACCAGTTGCCCACTGGATGAACTGCAGGAGATAACTTCAAAGAAAAATCACCTTGACAACGTTTAACTTGGCGAAGTATGGTTCCTCGGATTCTTTAAAGTTCGTGTCATCAGGGTAGCCAATAACTGAATACACATATTTTCTTTTTACTGATTTGCTTTGGTCAATGTGTTTGTGTTGGCAATAAGAGAAGCGCGGTTACAATTTTTCAGCTCAATATAAGAGAATGTGTGCGCAGTTGCTCTGTGGCACGTGCCAATGGCCTGCGTCCTAGCTCCGAGGTGATTCAATTGAGTCGGTGCCCAGGTTGTTCGGACCACACTACCATCGCGGAGCTCCCGTCGTCTTCAGCTTGCGCGACTCAGAGGGTGCGCGGCCATAAATTAACGCCGAACACATTATCTGAAGTACACAGGTTTTTCGGAAGCCAATACACAACAAGAAGTCATCGATAAAACTAATGAGCTTACTTTCCTCTATATGGTTGCAAGCAGTTTTGGTGAAATTTTTAAGAAAGTTGGATGGTAGGTGGGTCTTGACATCTCGTTTATAGCGATAAAGGCTGTTCACGGTAAAATGAGCACTTTTGAAAGCCTTGCTCAAGATCTACTTGTGTGCACGTTGTGTATTCTTCCGCCTTATGTAAAATTAACACTGCCATAGACCTCATGACTTTATTAGTGCGTCGGTCAAGTGAAACTAGGGAGATTATTAGAAAAATAAATATTTTATAAATCTGCTTATTTTTAAGCTTCGGGCATTAAAAAACACAAAACGAAGGAAATAATTTTAGCTATCAAAAATGGTTACCTAACACTTTTAATTTGACGTTAAGACATGGAACTATTTTCCATCCATCGTTACCAACTGTATTAGGCGTAAAACACTCAGTGCGCCCTTTATAATATGTGCAGGCAAGGGAAGTGACTTTTTTCTAAGGGTGATTTCAAAAGTGCTCACTTAAACGTGAACAGCCTTTATCAATCGAGATGCAACCAGAAACAAATGCAATACTAGTGAGACAGTTACAAACGCACATGTGCCCTACCTGGGACTCGACCACAGATCTCCTCGTACAGTAAGATGGCGTGCAGTCGACTATATTAGAGAGTCAGAGATGGATTCCGAAGCATCAACTTCGGTAGTACCTAATCACTCTATAAAGTTTTGGTAGCCTGGGTTTAGCAACTTCGAATTTATACAGGCTCATCATTTCGAAAACAAGTGTGTGAATCACTTAAATAATGTGAGTTTACATGGCTTACAGTATCATTAGTTGTATGCAGAATTTTGTTGGAATAGGTTCACTGGTTGAGTTATGGCATAAGCTTTAGTTCTCATTAGACGATATCGTACAAAAATGCCTACAAACAGATCCCATATAGGTGTATGCAATGCGTCTAATAGATAATGTCAATATAAAATGTTTGATTAAAATTTGTCAAATCATTTCAAATATGCACCGTTTTTAAAGAAAAAAAATCTCATCCACTTAAATTATGTAAGCTTACATGGTCCACTGTAGTACTACTTGTGTACAAAAATTTGTTGAGAATTCCATTATTGGTTACTTACATATGGCATAAATGTGGCATTTCGTCACCTCGCATTATCTTACAATTTGGCTAACTATGATCTCTATAAGCATATTTGATGCTTCTAATAACTACTACCTGCTTACTATGATTAATTGAAAGCTCTGAAATTGTTTAATAGATATGACCAACTTACCTAATTGAGTTATATGACTCCCATACTGCAAATTAAGCCAGACACACTTAAAGCATGACCTACTGTATCACTACTTATGTGAAAAGTTCGGTGAGAACCTTTCGGTTGGTCCCGGACATATTAAATAAAAGCTCCAGTTTCTGATGATGTGCCATTTTCATTACTGTATTGGAACGATCTATTGTTATCATAGGTACTGCTACACACTAAAGTTAGTTGAAATTGTTTGGGATATATAGCTTACTAACTTAAAATATTTACATATTTGTAATTTTGAAAATAATTGACAACCTCTTTAAATCATATAAATTTAGATGGACTACAAAAGTATAACTTGAAGCCTGAATTTTGTGTGTATCAGTTAATTGTTTCCCAAGGTAATACACATAAGTCTAATCTTTCATGTCGGGCTATCTTCCAAAATGGCTGACAAATGAGTTTATATATTAGCTTATTGATGCTTGCAGAGATGCTACGGGCGTACAAATTAAAATTGGAATTGGTTACATATTTGAATAGATATAGCACAGTAATCTATGATGTTTATGTGACCGTCATTTTGAAAATAATAGCGTGACACACTAAAAATATGCCAGTCTAGATGACGTACTCTAGTATTACTTGAATGTCAAATTTAGATGGAATCGGTATTGATTGTTTCCCACAATATGACATTAAAACTTTATTCTAACGCTATGTTACAACATGGCGGACAAAAGAGGCAATGTTTTGATACAATTGATGCTTGTAAAAAATACTTTTAGTATAACAATTCTGGTCGAAACTGGTCAAACGGTGTTGTAATGAACTTAAAATACCTATATTGCCACAATTTTGAAAACAATTATCTAATCCATTTAAATTGGATATATGTACATGGCCTATAATAGAAAATATTACATATATACAAAATATGACAATGATCGGATGTGAAATTATCGAGATATAATAACTACCTTACAAAATGATGGATTAATAGCATTACCACTTTCTAAATTCAATTATCACATCATGCACTGTCAAAGTACTAAATTTGGTTTAAATCTGTTGAATAGTTACTCAGTATAATTGGAAAGATTTATTTTTCCAAGTGGTCGAAATCGGTTAAATGTTTCCCTAAATATAACATAGTAACCACTAATTTTTAAAATTTCCGCCATTTTGAAAATAAGTACTCCGCGTGATTGAAAACTATAAAAGTTCGAAGTCATTACTAAATACTATTTATTCGTGGATGTTTTAAATAAAATTCGGTTGTCGGGATTAAAAGTTATTAGGAGGGGACGTACAATCCAGACAGACATCCGAGTGATTGCATAAGCCTATCTTTCCTTCAGAAAGCAGGCTAATAAGAATGAAGGAAGCGCAATCCTAGATAAATGTTTTTGCTGAGTTTACAAGCAAAAGTTTTGCCACATTTGTGCAGCCATTTGGCATAGTATTTTGGGTCGCAATGGTATAACAAATTGCGGCGTAAGAAATAGCTCGTCGAAAATACATTTCTCTTGTCAGATTTATTCTCAAAAATATTAATAAAAATTGTTAAGTGTACTGAGAGGAATGTTTGTTTCAACCAACAAAAAACTTGCTACTGTCAGGTTATAGTTTCCCCAAGAAAATACTTTGTTGAGTAAATAAAACTTGAAAAGCAACAAAATTAATTTTGTTCATCTAACAAAACACACGCTTTAACTAACAAAACCTCTGTGTCGGGCCAGAAACTATTATACTGCCAACAAAATATTTAGTTGAATCAACTCAATGTATTTGTTTGGCCACTCATTTGATTGCCTTTGCTCGAAAATACAGTTAGAAAGTTTGTTTGCAGTTTTTGTGACAATTAGGATAGTAACAGTGCTTGTTAATACATATGAAATATTTAGTTCCGCACGTTGTCCAGTATTTGAACTGTATGTATTTATAAACATTCATGTTTAATCAGTAATCACTTAAGTTGACGTTGCTAGGGCGTAGCGATCGAGCGCAAACGATTTGGGTTCGAATCCCGGTCAGGCTTTAGTTTATTATATCGACCGAAACTGTTTACTGTATATTGTTGCACCAACCAAAACTCACAGTTTGGGGCAACCGCATGACAACAAAATATTTCATTGCCCCTATACAATAAATTAATTTAGTTGCGCCAAACGGACTTTGAATCAACAAAGATTTTTTATCAGTGAAGGATTTGCGTTTCTTGGCGTTTTTCTATATTTGCTTTCATTCACGTTCCATACACACATATAAACAAATATTTGTTAACGTTGCAACGAGGAAGTAATTTTTTTTCTCGATACTGTACGGGTATACTCCTTACACTCGGTCATATACCAAAACCAATAAAAAATTTGTTTGCGCGTTATGTAACTGGCAGCAGCTATACGTGACACTATAGTCTATTCGCAGTTTCTTTTTTGAATCAAACCTTTGAAAAAACACCCCATGTATGACATGTTTTGTTGTTTAACGCGTGTTGACATAAAAGTACATTATTTTTGGTTAGATCTAACTTAAACTTTAGCTATAAATTGTAATATTTCATTTATAATTAATATGAATAAGGACACAGAGAAAAAAAGTGGGTTGGTAATTTCTAGTAAGGAATAATTCATATGCAAAACATTATTACACTGAGCACGCACGGATGCGGGGCGTTGTCTCACTGGTGTAATTTTATATATTTGGTTCAGCTTTATTTGTATGAGGCGGAGGAATACCCTGGAAGTAGAACTTTAGAAGGGTTTAGAATAGTTGGAAGTAACCACGAATGTACTATATGTAATATTGTCTCGACAATGAATGAGATCTCCCGCGTGTGAGGAACTTTCAGTATTGGACGCTTATTCCTGCTTCGTACAGTGTAGACCAATAAACCCACTTCCTATGCAATGCCCCGTTTATCAGAGACAGCGAACGATTAACCCTCTTCTCTGCCAGCTCCCCGAGGTGTTGTCCTGAGGCACTACCATAGACTGAAGATGAAGACGAGGTATAA
This sequence comes from Dryococelus australis, assembly GCA_029891345.1. Taxonomy (NCBI): domain Eukaryota; kingdom Metazoa; phylum Arthropoda; class Insecta; order Phasmatodea; family Phasmatidae; genus Dryococelus; species Dryococelus australis. The sequence continues at coordinate 133,406,551 of CM056993.1, forward strand.
TCCATTCACGGCTACTTCGCACTTTTCTGAAGCCTTACTAAAGTTCTACGTTTAGCGCATTCCCCCACGTCAGGGTAACAAAGCCTGCCCAGGTCTAGAAAATTACACCAGAGGACAACGTACCGCATTCGTGCGCACTCAGTTTAACAATCATTTGCGTGAGAATTATTTAATTACATGCAGTACCAAAACACGCCTATTTTCTCTCTGTTTTTATTATAAATGAAATTTTATAATGTGAACAGAAGATATAAGTAACAGTCGAATTTAATAAAATATCAGATACTTTGATGTCAACAGAAGTTTAAAACGCTTGCGATACATGTCATATTCAGGAAACGAACCAACAAGTGATACGTGGGGTGATTTTTCACAGGTTTGATTCAAAAAGTGCGAATATACCGCGAATAGACTATATAATATTATTAAGTGGATTTTCAGCGAATATCATTTCACTATAGGCTGTTCACGGTAAAATGAGCACTTTTGACAGCCCTGTTTGCGCTCTACTTGTTTGCTCTTTGTGTATTTTACGCATTGTGTAAAATTAACATTGTCACGGGCCTCGTCGCTTTATTCATGCGTCGGTCAGGTGAAACTGTGGAATGAAGTAAATATATTACAAATCTGGTCAATTTTACACTTTGATGCGTTAGCAAAAAACAGAAAGCGAAATAAATAATTTAGGTTATCACAAATGGTTACCTCACACTTTTTATTCGACGTTAAGATATGGAACTACTTTCCATCCATCAATACCAACTTTACTGGGCGCATGTTACCCAGTGCACCCGTTAAAATATACGCAGGCAGGGGCAGTGACTTTTTTCTAAGGTTGATTTCTAAAGTGCTCACTTTATCGTGAACAGCCTTTATCTCAGCTCACTGACTGAGCATCAATGTTTTCCCAGTCTGGTTAAAAGTTGCAATTCTGCCTTCCACGTTGCACGGATATGTACCGCTGAAGACGACAGGAGTTTCAAGATCACACTGGCCTCCGAAACACTCGGTAACTGACCCAGTGTTCACAAACTGAATTATGTCGGATGTTTAACACTGCCCATCACCGAGCCGGCCTCCCCGACTCGCAAGCATGACGTCTTGAAAGTGCACCGCCACCGAGGAACCACGGCCCGCATAGCATGTTAGCTTCCGCAAGCTTGCCATTTAACTTGAACTTGCCTTGCTGAGGAAGATTGTCCTATCACGAGTGATTCAAGCATGATCCAAGCCTAATTTCTCACGACTGGCACATACTTGCTAATGGAAAGCTTGCAGATGGCTCGAACTAAAATTGCAGCCGAACTCGAAGCAAATGTAACTATAGAGTCCCAACAGGCATTAACCACTAATAAATAGAGCTACGAGTACTTCGCGAATCCATTCGGAGGCGAGGTAGACTCCAAACACTTGTTCTTTTCTCCTACTGTTGTGATTAGACGACAATTCTTCAGACACGCCTCGTTTTACTGTGAGCCAGTGAGAAGCAGGAAGCAGTAATGTGAGTGAGTGTTTAACAGTCCTGTATAGAGGCCTCACTTCATCACAGCAACCAATAAAAAAACGATAATGTCTCGAGTGTATAGAGGGTTGTCCAGCATAGCTTGCTGAAAACTCAGTCCGCGAAATACTCGGGGCTCTACTAATAAATATATCACATTGCAGCCTCAGGCATTAAATTTAGTGGGTGATGAAATATATACACTGTGTTTATTGGTCACGTTGCAATGTTCATACAGAAAAGCTGCAGGAAAATGTAAATTGGATGAAAGTAAAAATTTATAAGGGCCTTAAGAAGTGCTCACTTCACCGCGAACAGCCTATAACCAAATTTGCTACAAGCTTGACGCATGGAGACTGATTAACTTGAGTCAAGTTTACTAGGTTGCACAACAAGGTTGTTGCAAGTCCACATGTTTGCTATGACAACCTTGAGTCAGGCTTGCGTTAAGCTTACTATGCTACCAGGGCGGTAGACGTGGCGCAGTCGTAGAACTATAACGTGGGAGGAACGGGATGCCCACGTGAAAACACCACTTCTGGGTTGCGACGTATAGCACATGCCCCAGAGACAAGCGTTGCCGTACGAAAAGTTCCACAGCTCGCCGGGAACTACGGTCCAACCATATTTTCCAGATGTGGGTGAATCGTGCCTCAACGAGCCAGCCGCCGCAACGGGTAAGCAGAACCAGAGTCTGAAATGAAGTGCATGTTGTAGGCAATATCTTACTGTGTATGGAAAATATTCATTATGTCAGTGGCATCACCCGCATGGAGTTAGTATAGTGAGGGAGTGAGTGAAGAGATTTGGGCGGCTCTGAACTTCGAGGTCTTGAGAGCCGATGAGGGTGAGTGCAAAATGCAAAGGCGAGGGAGACGAGATATCCCCGAAAAAACCCGCCGACCGGTGGGCACGATTCCCACATGCGAAAATCCAGGAGCGATCCCGCCGGGAATCGGACCCGGTTCGCCCAGCTGGGAGGCGAGTAGCCTAACTACTATACCACCGCGGCACCAATGTTACTTTGCACTTGGTGAGAGTGAAGTGGACGTAGGGTAGGTGTCCTTCATGCTTCCTGAGTAAACAATCCTAGTTCCTTCCACCTGTCCATCGCGTATCCTCCAGCCACATGGAATTCTGGCACTATCATTTTGGAATTTGGAATTTTTCTCTTTGACATGAGTGTACGTATTTCATATCTCGTTTTAGTAAACGACGAATTATAGGTTATTGCCAAGCACAGTTAATGAAGTCAGTATCTTTTGAATACTGTTGCTGGTATCACCTGCATAAATAGCTGAACTAAAAAATTACTTTTTCTTGTCGTCAGTAACAGTTCACAAAATAACCAAGGCAGTAAACGTATAACAAGTTATGACATTTTACACTCTAAACTTGAATGAGTGAGAATTGAGCAACTGAAAAGCAGTGCTAATTAATAGAGACACCCGAATTTCGCGAAAAGATTTACTCACATGGTAGATTTCAATAGCCTCTGGGCGTACCAACAGCCTTCTTTAACTTATTGGCGGCGTGTCTTTGAGAGAATACATTTTCCTACTTGTCTCGTCAATCAAAGTTAGAGAAATTTAATATTTTACGTCTAGGATTCGCGCGCAGACACCTAAGACGTGTAACACGAAAATCATCCAATCACGACAGTGGAACTGAGCTAAAGTGTTATGAAATACAACTGGTAGAGAAATCTTTTCGGGAAATAAAGGTTTCCCTAAGCAATAATATGGTGGTTGAATTTCAATGGTTTATTTGTGATTTCTTAGTGAATGTCACGAAAGTCACTTGTTCCCAGTTAATTTGATTGATTCGCCGGTCAGCATATCAATTGGCTTTCAGTGAAAAATCTTTCACTTATTGATTTCACTGGTTCGGAGTTAGAGTGTAGGACGTTGCTTATTAATCTGTGACATGATGAAAAATCCGAAACAACTTCAAAAAAAGTTGTGGCCAAAATTATAAATTAAGAGGGAGAAATATATTGACCCTTTCGTTCCCTCGTTAATTAATGGTTTCCAGTGTTACAATTGAGACTTTTTTTGACGCGTGCTGTACATAAGATGGCAAAAAAAAAAAATGTGTTTCTTCATCACAACCTGCTGTGGGATTTGTGTTTCGAAATAGGGATATGAACCAGGCATAACGAATCACTTATCCACAGGGAAGGTCATTGACATGAGTGAAAAGATTTGGGCAGCTAACATCGAGGTCTTGAGAGCCGATAGGGGTGAAGCGAGGTGAGTATGGAGCAGCGCCGGAATGAAAGGGCGGGGAAAACGGGAGATCCCCGAGAAAAATCCGCCGACCAGCTGTATCATCCGGCTGAATTCCCACATGCGAAAATTCGGAATCTACCCCGCCGGGGAATCGAACCTGGTTCACCTAGGTGGGAGACGAGTAGTCTAACTAACCACTGCATCACCGCGGCCCCAAGGTCACTGGGCACTGGATTTCACAGTGTACAGAAGCGGTCACATATTACGTTCCTGTGCAGCATCAGGCAATTGTCTACACTGGATAGGAAATGTAGGGTGAATGTGGGGGTAGTGTGTGTTCACGCTAATGTGTAAAACCAATCTCCGTGTCTCAACAGTGAACAGCTTTTCTGCCAATACGACTATCATAAAACTACATGGATATGATTTTATATTATAAAACTGTTTATGTAAACTAGTACTTTGAAATGTTTGTATATTTCCCCCAACCAATTTATTATGCAATTTGATTAACTTTAAATTGGTAAAATTATTTTATTCGTATTAAATGGCTTGTCTTTCGAAAATTAAGATATAAAAAAAACACGTTCATCACCACTGACCACGTGACTTCATCTGGGATAGGTTTATGTTGGGTGCATGCACAGAAAATAAAAAAGCGGCCTACTTCATCTTCAATTTAAGATAAAATAGCTTTTGACTAGTGTCCTTATTTTCAACTGATAAGTGTGAAATTGATACAAACATTGTATTTTTCCAATTGTGTTATACTACTTCACCATTTATGAATATAGTTTAAATTGTGCATTATTGGTAAGATATAAAACTACTTTTCACAACTAGCAATATTGTAAGTATTCAAGACAGCAAGGCAAAATATAAACAGTTACTTGCAGGAACGTTTTTCAGGCTGATTTCAAAGTACTCATTTACCTGTGAATCAGCCATATGTCTATGTAATAACTTACAAGAAATACCCTGTTTCTCTGTAGGATGCAAAACAATTATTTATCACTTAGATAGACTGAGCACTGAAGAAAAAATTCCATACAGTTAGTAACGTTATCAAAGGACTTCGCCGTACATTATTAAAAATCAGTAATTATCGATATATAAGGCAATCTAACAAATATATCAATTTTATATAATACATGCACGTATCCACTCGCCTTTTTGTATTGTGTTTTCACCCCGTGGTCCTTCACATGCAGTAGTTTAACTCACTTCCTTCGATCACATATCTGTTTTCCTCTACTCAGTCTACCCTCTCATGCTTAATTCATCTCTATCTGCGGTAATCTTCAGTTCTTCGTCATTTTTCTGATATCAATACTACATCAATCTTTTTCCTTTAATTTTTTCGGGGATATATAGTCTGTATATGTTTTCTGTGTGATCGCCTCTACATTTCAATTTATGAAGCTAATAATCCCTCTTATCTTTCTCCTACTAACATGCTCCGCGTTTCCACACCATGTAACTGTTAAATTAAGCTTTGTATGAAACTTTCTTTACTCTAGTAGTGATTTTACTTCTCCATAGTATCGGAATAACATCCCTATTCCTCTGATTCCTTGGTTTAACCGCACGTTTCTTTTTTCCTGCACCGGTGAGCTTAGAAGATTAGAATGGTTCAATTTCCTTATATTGCTACCTTCAAATGCATGTCCTGTGATCTCATGCGCCCTGTGCCTTGCGACTGCCATTTTTAGTTCCCATTTTTCGCCTTATTCACTTAAATTTCCTGCGTGGAATAGCAGCATAGCTCTTGCTCTGTTATGCGGTAGCACACATGACTCGTCTTGTGTAGGTCGAGGGTTCGATACCGACCGACTGAAAGTATTGCTGGTTTTCCTTAACTGGTCTCTCCTCCCCCAAACCAGACACACGCCGTTGCGGTTCCTTAATAGGAACGTCTCCAATTCTTCATCCGTTTGGATTAGGAACTTGATAGGCTTCTGCGTATAAAGGCAGGCGCAGGCTGTTCGCGGTAAAATGAGCACTTCTAAAACAACCTTTGAAAAATGTCACTGCCATACCTGCGTATTTTTAATGGGCAGACTGACTGGCATGCGCCCAGTACAGTTGGCAACGAACGAGGGAAAGTAGTACCCGCATGTTAACATTGAATTAAAAGTATGAGGCAAACATTAGTGAATACTGAAACTTTTTTTTTTTTTTTTTTTTTTTTTTTTTTTTTCAGATGAGTGTAAGAAATAGCAAATTTTTTAAATATTTACTTCGTTAATAATTTCACATTTTCACTGGACCGACGCATGAATAAAGTGTTCAGGCCCATGGCAATGTTTACTGTACATATGGTGGCAGAATACATAATGTACATATAAATAGATCCTAAGCGGGGCTTTCAAAAGTGCTCACTTTACCATGAACAGCCTACACAGGCCGCGCGGCCTAGGAACGGATTTGGGATGCGCAGCGCTGGGGCCCCCACTCCTGGGCAATTCAAGGGCACTGTTAGAAAAATGTCCGTAGAATTATTGGAAAAACCGGTTGCAAATTATTCAGACATCTGCTTTGAATTACGGACTTTTTTTTTTTTTTTTCCCCCCAGTAATGCTCTCCGTAAGTTTCACATAAATCTCCGAGCGAGAATTCACTGAACATATCCACAAACTTGCAAGGTTTTTTTAATCCGCTCTTTATAAAAATAGGTAACAATAGAAAGTTTTACTTTAGCTATGCGGGCGATTCACTGCGTATAAAAATGACGGCGGGATTTGAACTCGGGAAAAAATTGCAACAGTCCAACCCCTTAACAACTTACCTACCACGCTTTTACAACAACTTTTGTTCCAAATACGGGCTTTATAAAGAATTATGCATATACCACTTAGTTTCTAGTCATGCTACAGTGCTTGTAATTTTTTATTTGAGGTTTACAAACAGGGGTAAGAAAAAGAGTTTTTCATTTTTCATAATGCATTTCACTATGTATAGCAGAAAAAAAAATGCAAATATTTTGTCCTGTAGTAGAATTTGAACACCAATCGAAAAATTAACAATCAATAAACTCGAACCACCCACACCACACCTTTACACGAAGTACTTCGTAAGTATGGATTGTATATTGAAAGTGACGAACACCCCTGTCTTAGTTTCAAGTCATGTTAGAGCGCTTGCCATAGGTCTATTTTTGGTTTATGAAACGAGTTTACGAAAAAAAAATAGGTTTTACTTTCGTTATGCGAGTGTTTCTCTGTGTATACAGACGTTTTTGTCCTGCAGCGGAATTTGAACAAGAATCAACGAAGTGGCGCCACACGAGTGGTTCGCCACTCACCTACTATTATTTTACACGAAGTAGTATTGTGAAGATGGGATTGCATGCGCTTCGCGTATCATCTGCATTGTTCGTGTCTCAAAATCGTAGCCATAAGAATACGAAGAGCTTCCGTATTTTATATTCACGGAGTTCATTTACGTTATTCGTCATTACGGAGAGCCTTTCCGTAAATTAACTTCACGTCTCCGTAAAATTTCCCGTAGGTCTGCAGAAATTTCTAGCAATGAGGTGCGTATCCGCTCATTGGTTTTGACCGCAAAGCAGTACGCGTATGCCTTCAGATGAAACAAGGGTTTCGGTAACCTGGGCTTTGGAAAGCAGAGTTTGTATGCTGTGTAAACACCGCAAAAGTAAGGTTCCGCCGTATCTAGAAACTCAGGTTCGTAATTCAAGGGCTTAAATGCGTAATTGACCATGTCAGGAAGGTCTTATGGCTTAAATGACCTTAGCACCTTGATGCATATCGGGTACGATGCCTATGTTATGAATTTGATCACTATAACTTCAACGGTTCGGAAATTATGACTACATTTTACAAAAGGGCTGAACACAAATTAAACTTTTGCCAGAAAGGGTTTAGGGCCTCAATGACCTTATAATTATGTTGTATGTCGGGTACGGTGTCCATGTTATGTGTGGAGCTAAGTGAGAAGCAGATTGTGGAGCAGATTTAGGTGCTAGGTTAATCTAATGGGACTATATCAAATCTGAAACCAGTGCGTCCCTACTCCTGGCATCTTAAAAAACGTTACGGAATACCATACTTCATTTTGATTATTTTGTAAAATAGTAGTGTATGTGATTTTAAAAAAATTTTTGGTCACATTTATGATTTTTCTGCATATGAAATTCCTTTTCCTATCAGCACAACAGAAATAAATAAAAAAAAATTATTATTTAGATACTAGTGATTTCCGGCATAAAATAGCCCACGAAACACAAATTTTCTAACCTAAGTTTCATGTGATGGTATAAATACTTCATTAAAACCTTAGTTTAGAAAGTTGGGTTTCCGAAACTCAGGTTTCGACTGACTCTATAAACATACTGGTCACTTTCCGCCTGCCATGATTACGGTTGAGAAGTATTGTGCATGAATACATCTGCCTTTCTCGTTCCACGTGCGTGTCATATTACTAATTGGCGGTTTCTGAGATAAGTCAGGATAAGTCGAAATCTGTACGCGCATATCGTAAAAAAAATTTGAAGTTGAAATCAAAACACATGGAAGAGCAATTTATACCGCTGTAGAACAAGTAATAACTAACCCAAGTGAAGTTAGCTGTGCTTCTGGTGACAGTGATAGCTGCAATGGCAACTGTCATCTCTCTGAAACAAATAACGAGGTGTATGAAATTGAATTACAATGGGCAAACATGATGTAAGGCATGCAATTTTAGTATGGTGACACTGTGTACCGTAAATTTGAGATGTTGATTTGTTTCAACACTCCCTCCCTTCTCCCATCCCCCCCCCCCAGTATGGTGAGGACATGCTCAATAAACTATTTTCTACGTGCGATATATCACAACGCGTGCGCTCTAGGTAGGTTGGGGTAAGGTTACTTAGGCTGTTCACAGTAAAATGAGCATTTTTGAAAGCCCTGCTTGAGATCTTTATATACACGTTGTAGGGGTAGGGTTGTGTGACTCTTGGGTGAGGCACTCCTGAGGATTTATCCCCGGGTAGTAGTAGCCTGGGAGGAAGGTCCTTGGCATTAGAGGTGGCATGGCAGTACCATGCTATAGTAGCCAAGCCAAGTTGCACCGCACACGACTCGTTCAGGGTGGATGAAGCGTCTCTTATAGCCTCTCTTCACTCAAGGCGACCCAAGACTTCTCGTGCCAACCCTGATTCCGCAAATTGGGCTACGCCGCTCGTTCTCTATGGGTTGCCAGTTTTCTCGCGACTGGCCATGGGTATCTGCCGTGATGGTTGGACCGATAGATGGTACCAAGGCTCAACCATTTGGCGGGGTGTTTAACCACTTAGCACTCAGGCCGTTGGGGCCCAGGGTCTTTATTTCAACGAAGAAGTACAAAGGCATGGCATGGAGTGTGGCCGACGCCCCCCCCCCCCCGTACAAGGTAATTGGTCACGTAACACCTCGGTGGTCGAGGGAGCAATGGCTTGGTTGCAGTGACGAAACTATGGAGAATATATGACTATATATGATATAAACTCTCCAATTTCAGATTAAGGGCTGCTATCCCTAGCGAGCCGCGACACCAGGGAGGAGTCCAGACTGCTCTCTTGTGCCCGGCCGCCGGGGTGATGGCCATTCTAGGTCCTAGCAATTCCCCGCCATAAAGGATGTGGCTCCCAGGTAGTGTAGTGTGACTGGCCCTTCATTGGGTGTATAGCTATGCCCGGTGAGGTCTTCTCAACCACTTTGTGGAAGGGAATTCCTCTTGCCACTCCATTCGAGGGATAATGTCGGCCATGAATAACCCACAAGTGCCATGGAAATTAAGTAGTAGCATGGGGCGATCGGTTGGCCCCACCATGAGGTTCTCTCTGGTGTCCGATCATAGGGTTGGACTCGTGCTGACAGTGGTTTACTCCGCATGCTGGAGGAGGTCTGGAGAGATTCCCACTCTCTTTGACAGACCGGGCGATGAGCGGCAACCTGCTCCGGTTATGCCCTGGAAAGACACTAGGTGTATGGATAGAAACCCGGCCAGACCACACGCTTGGTTTCTGAGGGCGAGGATCTCAGAACCTCTGTGGTAGAGGGGGCAGGGATGTGCGGACGTGCCAGGTTTGGGCTTAGGATCTGGCCAACGGTCGCATTAATCGTGGCCTGCTTGCGTTGAGAGGACGTGATTCCTCTTCCCTGCCTATTGGGAGGCCGAAGCGTGGAAAGGCCGCAAGGCTAAGAGCGCTGCGTTAAAATTCAAAAGACAAAGACCGAGAGGTCCATTTGTCTGTATACAAGTTGTGCGTTCTTCCGCTTTACGTAAAATTAACATTGCTATGGGCCTAATCACTTTATTCATGCGTCAGTCAAGTGAAACTGCGAAAATAGTAGGAAACTAGATATGCCACAAATCTGTTCATTTCTACACTTCGATGCATTAAAAAAAAAACATAAAGCGAGAGAAATAACTTAAGTTATCACAAATTGTTACCTAACACTTTTTGTTCAACGTTAATATATGGAACTACTTTCCCCTCCATCGTTGCCAACTTTACTGGACACATGTCACTCATTGTACCCATTAAAATATATGCAGGTAGGGGCAGTGACATTTCTGAGCTTGATTTCAAAAGTGTTCACTTTATCGTGAACAGCCTTTACAGATTGGGAAGATCAATGTTAAAAGTTTTTCAAAGAGAAAATTTTCGCCACTAGGTAAGCGCTAGCGTCGGAAAGGTACAATAATTTTCTATGTTTTCTACTTTGAAACACAGGATAATTGCCGTAATCATACCAAATACAAAATAACTTAGTAACTTTGTAAAATTTTTCGCTTTTCTTATTCATGTAGCTTAAAATTTTAATTAAATGTTTCCTTATGGAATACTGCGCACCTAGCGACAGAAATTTTCCTTCTACCAAACTCTCCCATTAGAAATCTCGTTTTGTTCCTAACCTGAGTAGAATAAACATTAGTTGGGCTTATCGCCTCGCCGACAAAGAGGTCATTAGAGACGAAGTCGAGTTGCTCGGAGAAACTAGAACGGGGAAGAAATCGGTCACCGGGGATGGAATCGGTCACCGGGAAAGGAATCGGTCACCAACCCAAGCATTCGCTTGGAGTGGATTCGGGAAGTCAGTATGGCCGCAGACCAGAAATCGAACCTGGGCCCTCCCGAACGCGAGACCAGCGTGTTTACCGCTTTGCCACCCTCGCGTATGAAGATCAGGGCTATTATACGACAGGATGCGAAGCTGAGACAGAAAGAGAAACGGGGCGCGGTTGCTCGAAGGTTCGCCGGCGCCGCACAGGCCGTGCATTACAGGCGGTGCATGTGGGCGGGAATTTATTGGACACGACATCGACTTGCGAGGCTGGCTGGCGCCCACGGACCATCTTTATGTCATCTGTCGTCGCGGGGGGAAGAAGGGTCATTGACACACGCTCCTTCCCCCTGGTGTGCGTCCTCGGCTAGCACACGCATCGTCGCAGAGCTTTATGAGAGCTTATATAGCTGTCCGGCGCGGCGTTGGCCCTACATTCATTAGACAATATGTCCAATGGACAGGGCCATGTGTTTGTGGTTCGCGCCGTTACGCAGTGCCCCCCCCCCCCTTTTTTTTCCCCACGATACCACCATTCCATTTCACGGACCATCTTACAGTCGGATCGACCTTCGTTCGACTGCGATGGGCGAGAATTAGTTGACGGGCAGGTTGCCTCCGCCATCACGTTCGTCTCGACTGATAAGCCTAGATCGACTCTGAAGACCTCGCTGTTAAGGGGAATGGTGTACGAAAACCATATATTTACATATTTTTTTCGCAACTTGTTTCACAGAGGATTTTTCGAGATTTTTGGTTTCGACAAGACGTAAATAACTGTTTTGAACACTTTCTTACATTAATAGCGAATTCTCTACGTTCGTTATTCTCGGAGCACTGATTGGAGATAAGAAAAAAAATTATCTCTTTTCTTTCATCAGTGCTCCGAGAATAAAGAAGGCAGTAAATATATAACAACGTAAAAATGAATTTAAAATTATTATTTACGTCTTGTCGAGCCAAAAGTTTCGATTATCCCTTTGGAAAAGACTTATATCGTGTAAATATACTGCTTTCATGCACCATTCCCCTTAAGAGCCGCCCAAATCTCTACTTCACTTCCAGGCCTACAAGCGCTTTGAAATACACGTTTTCCCGATTAAACTATTAAACGTGCGTCTAATGTATTGTTCTGAGAAAAGAACACACACTTCAGACGAGAGCTGTCGAGTACTTTCAAAATGTCACGCACATTAGAAACACCATTTCAAAGTACTACAAAACGGCCTCTTCAAAGCACTGTAGCTAAAAATACACGTGTCAGATACATGCAAAACTACTCAAGGATCCTGCACTGAAGCTTCCAACAGACTTTCCACCAATAAAGTAACAGGGTAGCTGCTGAAAGTCCGACAGGTACACGCAGTGCGACTAGAACACTGTACGCCAGTTCAGAGCATTGCGCTTAGGGGCGATGGTGCGCTTGATGCGCTTGGCAGTGTCGTCCTTATCGCACCCGCGCTTCTCGGCCTCAAATGCGGAAAAAAGTTCCTGGTACACGAGAGCCTTTTTAATAAAATCTTTTTAACGCGTCATGTTCACATCCGGCCATAAGGATGAATTGTGACAGCGATGGAAAAGACGATAGGCCTAAACATGCTTCGCGTGCATTCTGTTCCTTAGAAACTTAACCGGCGATTATAGTCCTTTCACGATTACTTCCAACTTTCCTGAAGCCCTGCTGAAGTCCTACTTTTAGGATATTCCTCCGCCTGGTGCAAGCAAAGCTCACAAAATTACACCAGAAGGCCAACGCACCGCATTCGTGCGCACTCAATGTAATAATAGTTTGCAAATTAACAATTTCTTACCAGGCATTACCAACATACCTATTTTCTGCCTGCATCTATTCATATTAAATTATAAATAAAATATTATAATTTACGGATAAATTATATATGTAAATATTAAATTTAACTAATATAAAGTACTTTTATGTTAACACAAGAATAAAACGCTTGTGATACACCACATATAAAAAAGCAACCAAACACGTCATACAGTATAAAGGATGTTTTCAAAGGTTTGATTCGAAAAGTGTGAAGAAACTGCGAATAGAAAGGTTTTAATTAAGTAATATTTTCAGAAAATGTACAGCATTGTCGTTGTAGTTTGGGAAAAAAAAAAAATTCTTTTGCTGAAGAATAAACATCCTAAGCTGAGAGCTACTTGCAGAAATTTTCGCTGTGTCTGACACTTTTCAACGACTACGTTTATGTTTTAGTAACCATAATTATGAATTGACAACCAAATATAGACTTTCGTTTGGGTTCTGAAAAAATATCCACATTAGAATAAGCACAGCAGCTTACAATGAGATTCGTATGACAACTAGCGAGGGCGCCAGAACTTATTATAAAGTAGTGCACTCGGTAGCAAAATTGTCTGAAAAGTATACGTATTATGCTATATATCTCTTTCAGGCCCACTTTAATGAACGGTTTCAAATGTTGGAAAAAAAAAATATTATGAGGCGCGCTGAACTAAAGCCGGAATCAAAACCATCCGTCGCATCCGTCAGTCGCCCGTCCGTCAGGCGGTCACGTGATCTTCGACCAATCGCAGGGCAACTTTAACTTTCGACGGACTGACGGATGGGCCACAGCCTTCTGACGACATTCCGTAGACGCGAATACTCACTTTGGAATAAAATACAAGGCTGTGGATATGTGTTTATTTATCTTGGTGGCAAATTCAGGAATTTAAAATGGGGGGAAAAAAAAATTCAGTAAAAATTTTTATCACACAAAAAAAAATTATTTCCCCAAAAAGTTTTTCTCTTGAAAATGTATTTCCGACCAAAATATACCTTCTACGAAAGAAAGATCGCGATGTTAAGTTGTCACGCTGAAATTTTGCCGGGCAGAAGAATCTACGGACGGATGAAAAAACAGACGGATAACTGACTGACGGACTGGCGACTGACGAGTTCGACGGATTGTTGTCGACACCACACTTGTTTCGTTGCCGCAGCCAATGAACTGTAGGCTATATGTTCGGATACAGTTATATGAACTAATTATGTCCTAGGCCAGTAGGACGGTTTACAAATACTTAACCTACAGCTAAAATCATTGATCTTTGAGCTCCTCAATGTGCAGTACAGACCAAAAATTACCCACACGTGCGTAATGTACACAGTTTTTTACATTGTGTCTGAATGGGTTAAGAAAGATTAATGCATTTATTTTATATCATTGTAAAATATTTCGCTACAATTTACCTATTTAAATGTTTTTAAAATTCGCGTATTAAAACAGTTTATTTGTATTCAAAATTTAAGTGTATTTCCATTTTTTATGCTTCAGAAAGGAGACTTTTGCAAAGACAGCTTCGTCAAGCAAGACCATAGTAATGACTACTCTGGTTATATGCAACGAAAAATGAGTGCGACATAGGCGACATGCACAGTTATTCTTAACACATTCGCTTCTTAGAGTATTAAATAGCCATTTATTGAAAACCGTGGCTTTTCTTTTTGCTAAGTTAACCGTACTGCATATCTCAGGAGTTAAATCCTCACAAATACTGAAGGGTCACATTTTTTCATGCTCAAATCGGGTGTCAACCCTTATTTTCTCATGGACGGGGTCGATATCGGCAAACAAATTCATCATGGATTGCACATCTTTGTTTGATAACACATTGTACCGAGACTCTGAGATTAAGCTCAGATACTGCATATTTCATTGGCAATAAACATAGGTTTTACCTCCACTTTTAATGCAGTGTACACCCTTGATTAATTTATATGTATGCACACACACTCCACACACACCCGCACACACACGCAAGGTGTTTTTGAATAAAATGTCCAAATTTCAACATCGTTAGACTAATATAAACAAAAAACCCTTGTATCAAATTTTTGGAAATGTCACCCAGTATTTTTTAATGTAAGTTGAAGATAGATAAAACAACGCCAGGAGTCCGTAGCTATACGTACGTACATGAGCAACAAGCTGCATACAACGAAGGCGAACAGAATTGGCGCGCCATACGGGAAATAGAATGCAGACACTTCTGGCACCCTTTACTACTCAATTGCTAATCTTTTGGGATAGGAAAATTTCGCGGATTCACTGTAGGGTAAGCTATACTTCGAACAGCCGTATATTTCTGTTCTGTTTGCAACTGCATCAGAGTTTATTAGACACGCCCATGTGGAGTGTGAGAGAATAGCAATACTGCAGGGACACAAGCATCGAATCCCGTATCACCTGGTCTGAGTTAAACTGGCAAAGCACTGGAGCAGCAGCTAATAAAGACAAATATGAGGCTCGAAAATGCGTATGTTTAAAACGCGAAATATTCCTGTCCCTACTAATCTTCCACTGTTTGACACACGTGTACTAACAACCTTAAGTTTATGGTGCCGTGTGTGTATGCGCTCTTCGCATGGCGCGCCAATAGCGCCTTTGTGGTCCGCAACTCGCTGTACGCCCAGGTACGTATAGCTGCTGTCTCCCTGCGTTGTTTTGCCTAACTTCAACTTGCATAAAAAAGTACTGGATGACCTTTCCAAAAATGTTGTTACAAGGATATTTGGTTTATATTAGTCTATCATAGATGCTGTGGTTTGAATTTATACGTGCTATTCAAAAACACCTTGTTTGTATGTATGTATGTATATGTATATGTGTGTGTGTGTATGTGTGTGTGTGACCGACGTCGAGATTCATTGTTGGGACATATGGATTAATTCCACGAAAACGGCGGCATTAAGCTTAAAAATCACAAGATGGGAGTTTTGTTCAACGTGTACGGTAGATTACAAATCCACAGATCACAACAAACAAAGCGGAACAGTTACTGTTTTATTTGCACTAATGTGCCGCCAACTCCTCACTTTTCATGGCTGGGAGTTGATATGGGAGACCATATGTTTGTGTTTTGTACTACTTCGTCGAGTATTGCAGTATCCAGAAACCCAGACATTTATCGTTCATTCTAGCTGTGTTATTGGCAAAAATCCCATCTGCTTCAACTACACATTCAAGGGCGGTTTTCACCCCTTCAGAATAGACTAAGGCTATATGTTGTGTATATATCGTTGACATATTTTTTGGTTAAGAATCACTTGCCGAAGTGGGGCCACGGTGGCTGAGCGGTTAGCCTGCTCGCCTCCCACCTGGGAGATCTGGGTTCATTCCCCGGCCGGGTCACTCCGGATTTTCGCATGTGGGAATCGTGCCGGTCGATGCCGTTGGTCGGCGGGTTTTCTCGGGGTTCTCCCGTTTACCCAGCCCCTTCATTCCGGCGCCGCTCTATATTCACCTCGATCACCCTCATCGGCTCTCAAGACCTCGATGTTAAGAGCCGTCCAAATCTCTTCACTCGCTTGCCGAAGTTTGTCGGTAGAATTCATATCCACACGTCCTAATTTTTGCAAGGTATCACCTCCCGAAGTGTGTCTATGATTCATAGTAACAAGTTGCGTATCCGTTCAAAGGTTACCATCTGCACTCTTTTGCTCCAGTACCTTACTCGCAACAGCCTCATCCTCCTCGTGTGTTTGAAACATAAGAAGATCTACTGTTCACTCATACCGCAATATCTGAGCCTTCATTAGATAGGCTGTTGGACTGGCTTGACATAAAAGGATTTATAATTCCGTAGTTGAAGAAAGTTAAGATATAATGTAATTATTTCTTACGAAATGTTACAACATTTTTATCAATTTCGTTATTGTTTGAATTATGGATTAAAGAGTAAATCTTCAATGAATTTAAGCAAAAGTTCTCATTTTTCTTCAACTATTGCATAAGTATTTGTCAAGTAGACATTGGATAGAAATTTAGCGGTGAATATGAATGACTGTCGAAGAACGTTTAACACATGTGAAATGCACAGTAAAAAATGTTAACAGTATTAAAAATAATTCTGTTTCTTATCAAAGTTAATATTATAATTTCCACCATTATTTTAATAGTATTGTAAAAGACAAGGTAAAAGAGGAAGTATGTGAGCTATTTTCAACCTAAATGCGAGTGAATATAAATTTAAAGGGAAAATCTTTATATCAATATGTAAAGACCTGCAAAATTCGCGTTATTATTTGTCGTCAGGCTAAACTTCACAGTGCTTTGTATACTCGAACCAGCGTCGGTTTTCCATCGGCCGCACATCTATACGTGGAGTCACTCCTCTTTTGACTGGACTTCACGTGACTGGACTACGCAATTGTGAAGTGTTCATTTACTGGAGCAGAGTTACCCAAGGCGTGCCAGATAAAGTATGGTCCATTGACGAACTTATTGCAAAGGTACATGTGTTTGAAGTTGAACGCGTCCCCAAATAATAACGCGAATTCTGCAGATCTCTATCGGTACGCTGTCATTTTTCGAGCAATTCACCGCCACCAGGCTTATCTGGTTAGTATGGACCAACAAAAACACACACAACTCTCGCGGTGAACGTTATATTCAAATAACAAACCCAGAAATTATAAAAAAAACTCTCCCGGTGCATGGTGAGCATCGCCTGCAACTGTGTAACAGCACGAATTGACCCCGATTTACACGGTAATTAGAAAAGGAAACCTGAAAGGAGAAAAACCGCTACGAAAAGGTTAGAAACGCTGTATTTAGCAGAAATGTTTGTAATTTACTCAGCTAAGACCTACAATTCTCGAGGAAAAATGACTATTATAACATAATCTCTGCCACTAAAAGAGTTAACACTAGTGGAAAATATGGATTTTTTTTTTTATTACACTACAATTAAACTTACGCGATGAACATTTCTACTCATGCAGAAACACAACTCGCAATAACCTGCGCCATCTAAAACAAGGATCGGCATACGTATGGATAGCATCTGTAGTTGCCATAGTATCATGCTGCTTGTATGGGGCTCTCGTCATTACAGTGCGCCATTCCACTACCACAGTATTAATATTATTGTAATTAACAGCTACAAAACGCTTTTTCTAACATTTTTATCGTCATTCCTTTTGGATATAACGTTTTCCTTGGTAAAATATTACATTAAATATGTTGGTACCAGTTAATATGTATTTGTGGACATAAACTTTATGAACAATTGCCTGAGACAAACGACTTGCCTTTTATATGGTATTACATATTATTTTTTGTATTATTGGTATCTTATTATTTCTCGTAACTCGAATTCAATAGTATGGCCAAAACTCTCCACCTAGTCTTTAAAAAAAAGTAAAGCTTCTCATCTTTTGAAGTTATCGATGTAAACAGTGAAATTATCAAAACATATTATTTTTCTTGTTAATTTCATGAGTCCGCATCCTACGCTTATTTTGTTTCCGCCACTACCTTCTACGGAATATTACTGAATTAAAAACTACACACATGCTGCAAGATTACAAATAACAGAAAAAAAGGATAGCGATGATTTGGGCTGACTTAGCAGTTATGATTCATTATGATTACCCATAATGATTCATAATAAAGGCGAATGATTCATTATGATATCCATTATGATTTTCACAAAGTAACAAATAAATATTACAATAGAAAATTACTTCTTCGCTGTTCTAGATGGTCGAAATTTTATCGCGCAGATGTACTTTTTTCTTTTATACAATGATTACCAACGTGCTACCTGTATGCTGATGGGTTAACCGGGATGAAGGTGGAACGCTAAATTGAATGTAAACTTACACAGAGGAAAAGAAATATTAGAGGGGGAAAAAATTTGTTTGGGGCAAACATATCTTAAGTTCGTGTATGGCGAAACAAATATTCTGTTGATGGAACAAAATAAATCGTTTCGACGTATGTGTCTACAATAACCAAATCGCACATATTTCCGTGAAACATTGTTGTGTAATTAAAGTGAAATTTCATATTAATGCTAAAGAATTTTTATTTCATTCAACCGAAGATTAAAGTAATTTTTTTGTGGTTTTAATATAACAATACTCTCGATTTTCGCTATCATCGTGTTATATTGAGGCATAATAAGTCACTTGATAAAAATTAAAATCCACCGATTGTACAACCTGTATCCGAACCCGACGTATATTTGAAAGTCTGGCGCCCTACCTACCGACCTACCATACGCTAACAAGTTGTTGAAAAGAATGTGATATGTATTTGTAACTTGTATATACGTTTGGTTTTACTTGAAATGTTTTGCGGAAAGAGTGCCTGATTTTAAACATTCTCTCTTTTCATCTCGCTTAATACCTTGAAAACTTTCATTCAGAAAAATTTCCTACGTCTATGTTCTACGAGTTGTGATTGTTTACTGGCTATCAATGTCAGTCTTTTATTTATCTAGGGTCTCACGTGTACTTACGTTTATTTATTTACGACGTGTTTGTTGTAGCTTACGGAAGGGTTACTATGTTATAATTTGGGAAACAATCGCAAGTGTGAACCCGCTATTTTTCCCTAATGCACGGCAACTCGCAACGCCCTAAACTGGAAGAAAGAAATTATGTTACGGAACACTTTTTCATAAACCATTATGTAAAATAATAACAACTTTCGTTATGCTGGCTTTGAGTCCCAGTACAGTAGAAAATACTAACCGTCTGCGACACATTCGGGATTTTCAACTAAAGTAGAGTGGTTTCCCTATTGTTTATCATATGGGACACGAGGTTTCAATGGTTTTAATGCTCCCTGAGTATAGGCTGTTCAAGGTACAGTGAGCACTTTTGAGGCCTTTGTTACTTTTTCTTTCAGCTATTTTTTATCCTGTAACCATCTTTAAAAGTAAATATTGCCATGAAGGTAATAAACACAGCGTATATATTCCACTGCACTCGGAAGTTAACGTCTAAGTTTAATACAAGATATATTTTTATAATATTATTCCAAATGAGAGGACTTACAAAAGTGCTCACTTTACCGTGAACAGCCTGTATACAGATGATCACAGTGGCTTTTGTTATTATCTGCATTAGAGGAGCATACAAATATTACATCAAAATACCATTTTAAATTTTCAATGAATAAAGATCGATTTATTGGAGTGACAGGCGAATATAAGCGTATTTGTGCGTTTTGGAAGCTTCGGAAAGCAGAATTTACAAGAAAATCTTCTTCAAGAAAGATCGTCATAATATTTACTGTGATAATGTGTAATAAAATCATGGCAATAATGTATCATATAAATTTTATAATTAACTTTATTTACGTCAGTTTCAGCCATAAATGTTTGTGACAAACGGATGCACATAATATCAGTTATAAAAATTATGTCATACATTATTATTAGAATTTTTTTTACATACAATCAGAGTAAATAAACATTATGACGATATTCCATGACGAAGATTTTTTTTGCACTATTATGCTTTCTAAAGCATCCAGAATGGAAAAAATGCTTAAATTTTGTTAAAATTTCAGACCATTTTAATCGATTATTTTTTACATTTAAAAAATATATTTTAGTCAAATATTTTACAATTTTGCAAAATATATACATTCTTCTTTCATATACAGCATAAATCGCACTTTTCTGGCAGTTTTTATAGCGTCTGTACTACTTTTTTTCACGAGTTATTCACGTTGTATAGTCGGGTGCAGTGCTCCATAGGCGTTTGCTTTACTTCAACCTTAAGCAATAAATACCAGAGAGTAAAAGCTACAAATGTAAAGCATAATTAATAATATTCACGTTAAACATTAATTTGAATTTATTTGGCGGACATACAAAAATTATTCGCAGTAAATATGATCTTGTATCAGCAATAAATTGCGTTCAAATTATACACAGTCTTTAATATCTAGCCCTTGTTATAAGATTTTTTTTTTAACAATGCTGTTTCGAAATGCGTAAACTGTCATACATGCAAATACGATTTTAAACATTTCCTGAAAAATGGTACAACAATTTTATTAAGGCAAAACTGAAACCACACAAACATGAGTGAAGCTGTTGCCACAAGGAAGATGATATTAATAAAGATATACTTGTCCAGAAATGTTGAGTGGAATACGTCTCCCAAAAGAGTGAATTGTTTTACATAATAAGACGCCTCAAAGGACGCAACTTGAAAACATGCATATTATGTTACACATCACTCCAAACACGAGTAAAAATTTTAATGTTCACTTTTGATCAAATTAACGTCATTTAAAACATGCCGTTTTCCAAGATCTGAGACTCCTAAAATTGTACCATACGTTTTTCACAGTTTTTGACAGTTGCAGATTTTGCTATCACTGCAACTGTCATCATGTCAACTACCGCTTTCACTGTCAACATCGCTGTCATCACCCACACTTATAACAAGTTGTTCTATCTATTTTTCCATGCAACGATATTTTTCCAGTATTCTAACATATGGACTTATTTAGTAAATATTTCTGAAATATGGCCAAAAATGGTGCTAATAAAAATGAATAGGGGAAACCACAGTGTTTAAATTTCCTAATTAATTACCATTTTTCCTACACTTGAAGGAGAATCATCGTTTTTCTCTCGGTCATTGGAAATTTCCCTCAATCTGGCAACACTGTTGCACGCAACGCTTTTATTTAAAGCCGAAACGATTATTGTCTTTTGCGCATTTGCCTAATATCGGCCTACTCCACACCAGTACAACAATCAAAGTCACATGGTCAACACTGACGAACGTGTTTCTTTATAATACATCAATCTTCAAAAGACAAAAATTTCTATTTCAATAAAATATTTTTACTAATTCAAATGTAATATAACTGCACTCAAAATAGGTTAGAGGAAGTATACAAACATCTCAAAGCACTTGTTTTCATAAACAGTTTTATGACCCTAAATACTATTCATGTCGTTTACAATAATCGTTTCGGCACTAAAGCAGTCCGACGTTGGGACGCAGCGAGTGGCACCTGCGCACATAGCGCGCGCAATCTACGTATTCCATCTTCCCTGTGCGATTGAAAGTACTTATGGGATAATCGCTTTTAAAATAATCGATTATTCGATTATTTCATTATAATCGAATCATGGATTATTTTATAACAATTCAATTATTTACCATTTTCAGCTGTTTAAACCTAAACAAACCAAAACATTGTAGATACAAACATTTTTCGCATGCATTAATACAATAAAATATAATTTTTTAATTAATTTTTAAATTTCCAAGTACGTAATGTAAATACAATGTAAACTTGCAGTACTTATTACGAGAATAACATGAAACTACGAAACAATTTGGCCATGTAAGTAAAAGGTTATCAGAAATAAACACAAATCTTTAAAACTACATACTAGAAATGTTTTTGAAACGTTTCGGACTCATTTTATTTGTGGAACGCCTCTCAATTTTTACAATAGTTATTAAAAATAAACAGGAAATTTCTCGTGAGAATAGTTTTAAACAAATTTATAGAAATGTACAGTATTTACTGTCAGTTTTTATTTGTGGATTACAACAAGACAATAGATTATTTTTATCGATTACTTATTCGATTTAAAAAAATAATCGTAATCTATTCATTCGAATTACAAAATCAAACGGTTATCCCATCACTAATAATTGAAAGCGCGGAGGGAGGTGGCCGGGTTGCGTAGCGGCGCTGACGCAACGAGCGCGCGGCGCGCGGCGCGGCCGAAAGTGATAATTGTCCCGGGTTGCCGCGGGGCAGCGCGCGCGTCGCCCTGCCCGGGTAACTGGGGCACGCACACCAGGCGCGTCCCGCGGGCACGTGACCTCGTATCGCGCGCGCGAGGCGAACACGAGGTGCGGGCCGATGCTTCAGCCCGCGTCCGCAGCTTCCTCTGTCTCGCTCAGGTTTATAGGTTGACAACCTCGCTACTTTTAGTTTGACAAACTAAACATTTTCGCCGCCAGCTTTCACTGGTGTCGCATGTGTACAGGATTCTCCTTTCTACTTCGTATGCATACTCTGTTCGCGGTATATTCCATATACTAAAGATGAGGTTTAGTTGATTCACGGTAACTTCGGCCTTTTCTGAAGCCCTGATAAAGTTCTACTTCCAGGATATTCCTCCGCCTCGTGCAAACTAAGCCTACCTAAGTCTGGAAGAATACACCAGAGGGACAACGCATCGGATTCGCCCGCACTCACATGCTTTCTCACTGTTTTGATTCAAATTATTTATAAATGAAGCATTATAATTTATAGATAAAATACGAATAATATTTCAATTTAACAGAAAAAAAGTAACTTTTATATTAACGCAAGTATAAAACGCATGTGATATATGGCGTATGTTGGAAACAACCAAGCACGTCATATATGGGGAGATTTTTTTAAAGGTTTGATTCAAAAAGGCCGAAGAAACCATGAATGGACAGCTTATTCGTCTTCTGCGCATATACCTAACATTTACTTAACCCAAAGGAACAGAACTGTCAAAGTCACATGGTCAACAGTGATGAAAGTGTTCGTTTGTATCTTAATTTTTAAGTGACAAGCAATATTACATGAATATAACACTTTTGCCAATTTAAATTTAATCAAACTGGATTACAAAATCGTTAGATGAAGTACAAAAAACATCTCAGAACATTTGTTTACAAATCAGTTTTCTAACCTAACATCCAAATCATGCCGTTTTTCGCTAGACGTGTTGGCAGTAAAGCAGTTCAAATTTGGGACACGGATATTGGACGTACGCAGCCAGCGAGATCGGTCTACCTCATCTTTAGTCTATGCTAAATTCACGACTATGTACTATAGTCGTGAAACTTTTCTGAAACCCTACTGAAGTTCTACTTTGAGGATATACCTCTACCTAATGCAAGAAAAGCTTAGCCGAGTCTAGAAAATTACACCAAAGGGACAGTGCACAGCATTCGTGCACACTCGATGTAATAACATTTTGCACAAGAACTATTTCGTACTAGGCGTTACCAACACACCTATTTTCTGTCTTTCTTTATATTAGTTATAAATTTAGGAAACAACAAAACACGTCATACATGGGGTATTTTTTCAAAAGTTTAATTAAAAAAGTGTGAAGAAACCGCGAATAGACTATAGCCTACAACGTGTTTGGTTATTTCATAAATATGTCACGTATTACAAACATTTTATAAGTGTACTAAAACAAAAGTATCTTATTTCTTTAGTAAGAATTAACTTTTATTTATAGTCTATAAATATTATAATATTTAATTTATAGTTAATATGAGTAAAACAGGGAGAAAGTAGGTGTGTTGGTAATGCCTGGCACAAAATATTTCATATGCAAATTACTATTACACTCAGTGCGCACGAATCCGGTGCTCTGCCCCTTTGGTGTAATTTTCTAGACTTGGTTAAAATTTGTTTGTTAGTTGACGCGGAGGAATATCGTGGAAATAGAACTTGAGAAGAGTTTCGGAAAAGCTGGGAGTAACCATGAACAGTCTATAAGCATGTAAATGAAATAATCACAGATTTCATTCAATTGATATAATTGCGTAAAATCATCCGATTTTTATTCTGTTAGAAGCTAAACAAGAAATAAAACTTGTTCCTCGCACTAGAGTGGAATTATGATCAAATAAGTTCACATGCTATTTATATTCAGTTGTAAAATGGATCGTCATAACGTTGACTTACACACTGACTGCATTTTAAATTGATTATGACACCTGAATACAAAAAAAAGTGGAATGGTTAAAATTTAATTTTAAGGTTTTCTTGCGCATTCCCTTATGGCAACCTAGAAAGGTACAAAGTTCCTTTTGATGATGGCTATATGTATTTCGCACTTAAATTTGTAATGTTTTTCCATCGAAATAAACTTTCTTATGAACGCCCAATGCCAAACACGGTTGTATTTTCACAGTTTACTCTTGTAAACACCATTGAAAGAAGAGGATAATAAGTTACGAAATAACGTTAATGCTTAGAATTTTGTTTGGGGTAAGTATTTATCAGAACTCGAGCCGAAAACCAACTTCTACACACAAATAAACATAATTCCTCTATTTACCGCGAGCTTAAAAGCGAGCTTTTTAGAAAACCAGCGCACTTCGCTTCTAATATTTTCCTTTCGACAAACTCTTCCATAATAATTCTCGTTTTGTTCCTAACCTGAGCGCAATAAACCTTACTCTCACTCAAGACTCATTCAGGTCCTCTAACTCGAATAGGGAAAACGAAATCTTGCCGAATTACTAGAAGTAGAGGTTCTACGAGCTTACGACTTCAATAATTAAAAAATATTATTGCATATTTAAGCACAGTACATGCAATGTTCATGTAGCGTAAGTATGTGATAAACAATCTCGTGGTTTCAGGTATTGTTTAAAAGCGGCCTTCACATCTGTTATTTGTGTCATGTAATATTTGTTTCATCTTCATGGTTATAGTTTAGGTATATTAGCACAGATATATTTGTGGTACGAAATAACTCTGAATAGGCAACAGACCAATAATATAAACATCATACTTAAACAAATAAATTATTAGGATAAGGCTCTCCCGTTATACTGTTCAGTTACAACTCTATATTCTCTCTGGGCCCATTCACCTTTCAGTTTCTCTCAAGACCTCACTGTTAAGAGCCGCTCAAATCTCTTCACTCACATTGCTGTTAAAATGGGGCTCGTTATTTTACCTTTGCATTGGCACAGAACATAGGAACATTAACACGGCCAGAGATCTTGTGCGAAATTGATTCACAACTGAATTATTATGTTTTATTTTCAGCCAAAGAAATTTGGCAACAAACCTGACGCCAGTTGGCAGCGTTGGCTGTCTTTACACGTATAAAATGAATTTTAATAACATATTGTGATAATGTATTTAAAATTGACAGTGATATAATATAGCTGGCACTTTCGCTTCTTGCTTTTACGATCGTAAATATGTGTAAAACGTTCAACATTTTCTGCTAGTACACTATCACATATTCATTCTTCTAAGTTTATATATTGCAAAAGTTCTTCGTTTTTGCGGCATAACTGTTCCTCCATTTTAAATAAACACCTTCGTCGAACATTTTATACTCTGCTTTGATTTGCTGTCCCCCCGTGCGCTTGCTTGCATAAGAAACTAACTACGGCAATTTCTAGAGGCACCTGTTTTTCCGCGAAAATATTTCAGGGCAAGTTGTGTTCCAACGGACTTTATTTCAGTACCCCCCCCCCCCCCCTTCGTGATTGGATTACGGCTTATCTGTCTATTAACGGATCACGAACGTTCAATATCGGAGAAACGTAATTCTGTCTGGCTCACTCGTGCAACAGACTGTCTTCACACAAAGACGCGAGGCCAACCGTCACATGAAGACTGCAAGTGTGCTCATATAGAACATTGTAGTCTAGCCTCCGCGTAAATATTTTCATGGAAAATAGGTGGCCCTAGCAATTCCCTTTAAATTCACTATATCAGGACGTCTCATACACACGACCTGTTTTGAGCAGTTGTGAATCGAAATGTTAGAATACATGGTGGTCAATAATTGTGAACCGAACTTCACTCTGCAAACTCACTGCATCATACCATCGTTCACTTTCTTGTGATACCTTCAGTGCCTAAAATTCCTCACATTCCTGTGATATCTTCGTGACCAAATTCGGCATAGTTCCTCACACAGATCTTCGTTTTGCAATTTGTAACGTATATACGAAACAAGAAATTAATTAGTTGTAAGCTTTTCCTTATGTTGCTTCGGTTAGTTTACGAACAACAGTGTCCTACAAATGCCGGTAGAAGATGCAGCAGTGTTATAAACAATTGAAAAACAAAACTTACAGTGTGGAGCATGTGTACCGGAAGTCGCTCGCGCCCTTGGCTGAAAGGGACATTCAAGGGTGCATCCGTGCTCTTACTACGACTTCGGACAGCGACAGTATGACGTCACTGCCTCGATCCGCTTTTCTAGGGCACGAAGCCAGTTAAGGCTCTCGCCTACCTCGTGCTTGAACTGCGTTGCAGATTGTTTGAAATACACATCTTTCTACGAAACTATTAAACATGCGTCCAATGTGCTGATGTAGGAAAGGAAAACACACTTCAGACGAGGGCCATTGAGTACTTTCAAAATGTCACGCGCATTAGTAACACCATTTCAGAGTACTCCAAAACGGCATTTTAAAAGCGCTGAATCTCAAAATATCAGATACATACAAAACTACTCAAGGGCCCTTGCACTGAAACTTCCCACCAATAAAATAATAGGGTCACCGCTGAAAGTACCATAGGTACATGCAGTGTGACTAGAACACTGCATGCCAGTTCAGAGCCTTGCACTTAGCAGTGATGGCACACTTTATGTGCGTGAGAGAGTCGCCCTTATCGCTCCTGCGCTTCTCGGCCTCAACCATGGAAAAAAAGTTCCAGGCAGGTGGGAGCCTTAAGGGCCCTAGGCTGGTGAATTCGGACACAGCCTTTGTGTCCGATTTTTAAAAATAAAGCCTACTTGAATTCAGGAATGAAAGGTAAGCTTTACCCACCATTTTAGATTATTGGCCTTTCTTGCTTATTTACATTTTTTTACATGAAATTTCTAAAAGTACATCTATAGCGAACTATCTGTTGACTTTACACTGCAGTACACATATAAAAACTAAACCACGAACCCATAAATATTTCACAGTATCGATTCTACCACAATTTGGCATCATCGATATTGTAACATACTTATGAATTCGTACTTCAATTTTTATGTGTGTGCTGCAGGGTAGCGTCTTTAGCAAGTGCGCTATAGACGAATTTCTCAAAGTTTTATGTTTAAAAATGTAAATAACAAATAAAAACCAAGAATCCAAAATGGCGGGTGCCATTAAGAAAGGCTCGTATTTGATAAGCTTTATTCAGTACTACAGGCTGTCCAAAGTTATTGGGGTCCTTTAGAAATCAACCTTTGAAATATATCACTGCTCCTATCTGCGTATATCTTAACCTGCACACTCACTGGCATGCGACCAGTACAGTTGGTAACAACAAAGGGAAAGTATGTATTTTAATGTTGTAATGTAGTATTAAAAGTGTCAGGCAAACGTTTGTAAATTACATACTATAGTCAATTCACAGTTTTTTCCAACTTCTCCGAAGCGCTGCTAAAGTTATACTTCTAGGGTATTTATCCGCCTCAGGCAAACAAAGCTTAGAAAGGTACACCAGAAGACCATCATATCATATTTGTACGTGCTAAGTGTAATAATATTTTGCATAAGAACTATTTATTAGTAGCCATTACCAACACACCTATTTACTCTCTGTATTTGTTAATATTATTTATAAATTAAATACAATTTGTAAACAAAATATTAGTAAAAGTTCAATTTAACCAACGACAAGGTAGAAGTATGAGATGCTTCTGATAAACAACATATTTAGGAAGCAACCGAACATGTCATACATGGGGTGTTTTTCGAAGATTTGATTCAAAAAGTATAATGAACTGCTAACAGAATATCAAATTATTTCTGTCGGTTTCTATTTTCTAATGCACACAAGGGCAAGAATTAGAAAATTTGTAATTTACTTACTCTCCTAATAATTTCACAGCTTCATTTGGCGGATGCGTGAAAAAAAGCTACCAGGCTTGCTGTAACGTTAATTTTATCACTGTAACGACGCTCTCTTTGCTACAAACATAATTTGTTACCGCAAAGAAAAATTTGTTTAAATACGAACCACTGGAAAGTAGGCTTGCACAAACATAATTTTTGTTTGATCTCTATAGTAATGAGTATGATAACCTCACACTGTCGTTACAGTAGTTAACCAGACACTTTTGTGGTAATATCATTTACACTGTAAAGAAAATTTGCGCTCTGACAAACAAACACAATTTGTAAATAGGATGGAAGTAACAAATAAAAAGAATACTAAAAAAATGTGGCTCCAATATTCTAACCCACACACCTTGTGTTATCAGAGCATAATTCCCTACACCACACGACCACTTTGTCTTTCTTGTGTTCGAATTGCTTTTGATAGACATGTTGTTTGAAGCAGTTACATGGGCCAGAATACAATGGTACTTCTTGAGAAGAATTGAGATTAGTTGTGTGGAGAATCGCCGAACTTCAGAATGACATTAGACATCAGTTTAGAAACTGCAGAATATACTTACTGGTTTATTAACGTTTGTGTTGGGGCAACAGTTAAGTACTGAGAACTGCAATTAAAGATAGAAAACCTTTAAACCGCTACCTTTGGTACAAAGCAAAAACAGCTCAAATAATGTTTATTTCTTTCCTATAGAGAAATTTAATATTCCCGTAAAACAAAATCGGTATAAAGAAAACATTTATTAGGAACTAACATATATCTATGAAACCTTCTCTATCAATTAAAGCTTCATTGTGTTAATGTAAACAAAGAAGTCTCAAGGAAGTAGTTTTCTTTGTCGTACAGAAAACTATATAAGGATATTTTTTAGAGTGTACATGGGACAGAAGAATATTCAATGTGCATACAAGTAGATCTTTAACTGGGCTTCAAAAATGCTTGGTTTACCGTGAACAGCCCATACCAAACATGCGGTATCTGGGATCATAAAAAAGGCTAGTGTATACATGTGTATATTCGCAATTTAACGTACGTATGAACAGTTGTTAATAATTCTCTCTATGCATCAGTTATAACCTCGGAAATGTTCGTGAACTCTTGGCGTTCTTCGCGTCGTCGTATCGTGATCAGGTCCTACGGCAATGTTAACTTTACACGCGGTGCAAGGGTACAATGTAATCAGGAAGTAGATGCAGGTCCTACGGCAATGTTAACTTTACACGCGGTGCAAGGGTACAATGTAATCAGGAAGTAGATGCAGGTCCTACGGCAATGTTAACTTTACACGCGGTGCAAGGGTACAATGTAATCAGGAAGTAGATGCAGGTCCTACGGCAATGTTAACTTTACACGCGGTGCAAGGGTACAATGTAATCAGGAAGTAGATGCAGGTCCTACGGCAATGTTAACTTTACACGCGGTGCAAGGGTACAATGTAATCAGGAAGTAGATGTTAAGCAGGACTTTAAAGACTGCTCGCTTTCTGCGAACAGTGTGTTCCGTATGATAATATGGTGTTTCTGCCAGCTTTACGTAATTTTAATTTTATTTCTACTGCAAATTTATTGTTTATGTTTATTATTTGCATGATAGTACTACTAGCAGCATTTTTTGTTATTTAGTTACTCTGTGAGCTTGTAAAGTTTTGCAAATGTTTGATTATTTTATTGCTTACATCTTTAATTGCAGTTTTAGATTTGAGTATAATCACAAATGGAAATATTTTCAGGATTGTTAAATTAATTTACTGTTTTATTGCAGCTCTTTGTTAAGATAGTATGGGTAATAGAAATCTATTCAAATGTAAATATTGATCGATAGTTGCCAGTATAGTGCAATATGTAATATTTAGCAAGAGATTTTTTGGAAGTGCGTCGTCTATTGTACAATGGTAATTTTAAAAAGACTGTGTTGAAAAATTATATTTGTTCTGGTACCATTAATTTGACATGTTGGGTCCTGAAGAACGTCGGAAATCTACTGAAATATTGTTACGCGAAGTAGATCCTAAAGACATTATTTTACCCCGCCGGTGTGTGAAGGGCGTAAAAATAGGAATGCTCAGCTAATAAAATTGTCGATAATGTCTACCTGAGTTAGTGCTTATCCTGGATTATAGCGATTGAATAGCTATAATTAACAACGAGAACTTCTGGCTTCCGAAGAACAACTATAACAGCTAAGTAAGACCTGATATAAGTTGCAAGTGGCAACAGCTCGATTCAATATGGTTTTCTTAACTTAGTTTTCAAGAACCCTACATAACTCGTTCTACAAAGTTTTCCGTATTGCATTTGCCTACACTACCTTCAGAAGTAGGGGTATTACGCTTCTACCTAATATTTCTATAAATATGGGCAGCCGAGTCAAGAAGAGATACTTGCTAACTAATGGAGTATAACCAAGCGAGGTAGTTTAATTTATCGGGCATTGAATAATAATTTTTCCTTAGAGTAAAAATACTATCTTACGCTGCAAAATGTCAACTTAATTAAACATTTATTCTGAGTTGAGCGTTTTTGGGAATTGAGCTGCTTTTATTTTATATATGAAAATTTGTTGATTGTGTTTCTTCACCAAAATTTCGAATGCAATAATTAAACGCTCCTCAGTAATTGAAAGGCTTTATTGTTTGCTAGTTAGTTCTGTAGTGGTATATTTTTGGTATTATAATTATAGTGTTGATGATGACTGATCTCTTGTTAATGTCGTCTCTCCAATATATCAGTTAACGGTATGGCAACATGGTCAGTTAACATCTACTCCCGAATAATCGCATATACCCCAAATACAACACACAATTACCCGTAACAACCCAATCCATTTCAGTGGTGCCGTACGCGTGGCCGTTCAATACACACAAAAAAAATATTTATTTCAAGTGTATATATAAACATAAAATGTTATTATTGTAAAGGAACCGCCGCGCTATCGGACTTACCTGGAGATATTTCAACGCAGAGCATTGATCGAAGTGCTGAATATATGGCGAAAGCGAACTTCGAGATATAACCTAGTTTATGGGCCTAATGCTTATACAATAATATGTAGTAAACAACTCCAAAATCTAACCTATACGCCGTTCACGATAAAGTGAGCACTTATGAAGCCCTACTTAGTTTTTTCTTTCAACCAGTTTACATCCTTCCACCACTTGTTAATATAAACCCTACCACGTGAGTAATAATCATAGTGTATGCATTCACCATACCCTAACTCAAAAGTCTGAGGTTGCAATGAAATGTATTTACTGGTTTTTATGTCTGACGAAACAACTTCGAAAACTGCTCACTTTACTGTGAACGGCCTATAGACATAAATACTGACGTTAACAACTTTACATCTAACGGAAATAAACTCTTGCCACCTTCAGG
Source organism: Dryococelus australis (assembly GCA_029891345.1). Classification (NCBI taxonomy): domain Eukaryota; kingdom Metazoa; phylum Arthropoda; class Insecta; order Phasmatodea; family Phasmatidae; genus Dryococelus; species Dryococelus australis. The sequence goes on from CM056993.1 coordinate 133,438,111, forward strand.
AGCGTACTGAAGCCGGAACGCCGTTCTAGCACTGCTTCGTGAGATATTTTTTATGCTGTCCAAGCATTACTTATTTCAAGTTGATGACGATTATTCTTGTTTTAAAAATGAATCTATAAAAACAGAACCACAACGGCCGGCAATGTTTGAAGTTTAAATGGCGTATGTGCTTTCTTTATAAGCAAGGAATAACAAACTATTTTATAGACGGGCGGGATGAATTTTTTTAGCTAAAACGCTAGGATGATAAGCTATCATCATTACGTAACTTCCAATGCAATTAACTCATTTCCCTATATGTCTGCAATTGGCAACTTTGTAGTCCTCCTCTACGACATCCATCCTGTACTCTGTTTCAGCGCCTGGTTGCCTACAAAAAACAAGGTCACGTTGCCTTCATTTGTTCGTTTGCTGTTCATTTGCTTGGCTATTAAAGGAAAATTAATCCTCTGTATGTTAATAATGTAAATTCATTTACAGGAGATAAGAGTGTTGCAATATATTTATCACATTATTTCATTGCCCACTTGAATTACAAAATAAGTGCAGGTACTCCTCCCTTTTCCCCCATTCCAAAGAATTGCTGAGGTCCAAAGCTCCTGTCAATTGTCAAATGTTCCCGTCAATTTGCTTCCAGTAAGTTTGGTCAAATAAAGTTGAAAAGCTATGACGTCAACTAAACGTCATAAACGCCGCCATCTTTTGTCTGAGAACGTTGGATGGCTTAAGTTTCCATCAAACATTTGAAAGTTGGACAGGTTCTAAATTTTATTTGGTGTTTGATGGTCTCAGCCAATCAGAATCATGCACGAAAAAAATGGACGTCAAGAAATGTAAAATAACGAACAATTGCTGGAAACGAAGTAGGTTATGAAGATAATTAATTTATGTAGAAGCTGTCTGGACTTGAATGCTATTTCAAGTGAATATTGTACTTAATATTACGAACTCAGAGGCATTAATTTCATTGTGCAGGAAACAGAAGTATAAATAAATATTATTATTTTAATACCAACAATATGTAAAAGTCAAATAAAAAAAAGGTGTTTTTATATTGACACAAGAATAAAATGTTTGCGATACATGACGTATTTAGGTAACAACCAAGCACATCATGCATGAGGTGATTTTTCAAAGGTTTAATTGGAAAAGTGTGAAGAAACTGTGAATAGAACATACGCCCCCGGCCAGAGGGTGGCTATGTCCTATACCGTGAAGTGTTAACAAGTCAAGCCAATTGATATCGTGGAGTTAGGCGGTTGTTTTCCGGTAAAATGTTCACGTGATCAATATTAGCCAAAAACATTGTATCAACTGATCTTTCACTTGTATTTTGAAGTGTATTAAAATCGACATAAATTAACATACAACCCTTTTAGATCTTAATGATAGTATACATAAAGCGTGTGTGTGTTTGTCTCAGGTGACGAACTATAAATTTCTCCGTTAAATAAGTAAAGTTATAAATTATTTGCATTTAAATGGAAGTTTTGTATACGGCGTTTTGGTTGATTTGCTTCCCATTACCTATGTATTTGCCTTGAAAATATGCCACGAAATAACGTTCTGACGACTATAGGAGCTTTTAAAAGTTATTATAAAACTTGAACCGTACTAAACTCGAATATAATATGCTGTTGAAGTCGTCTGCGAGTGCGTTACAAGTGAAGCAACGATACTGGAGACGAGAGACAACTTTTGTTTACATTGAATAGCCTTGCAAGTTGTTCTGAATTTTCTCTAAATTTGTGTTATTCTTGCTTTTGTGAAATGTGAATTTGGCATGCAAACACACCTTAAAACTACTACCTATGTTTGATTTATTCGGCGACGAACGAAAACTAATATTAATGGATGAAAATGCGTACGAGTTGGGTCATTCGAGTTCAGTGTATATTCCCGAAAGTAACAGTGTTTAGTGTATTCGTATATACCGTGGATGCATACGTGAAATATATCGCACAATTATGATGTGTATAGTGATATGTTATCTGCGTAAGTTTATAAATTAACAATTGCTGTGTGTTTAATTTTTGCAAGTATGGTTGCGATTACTAACCTACCGTGTATTTATGGTCTAGCCTGTAAGTTGCGGACTCGTTAGAGGTACAGGCACTTATATGCCGATTTGCTATTCCAGTGTAGGCGTTTAAGGGATTAATATATTAGTAGCTCAGGCTGCGAAAGTTTAGAGTGAATATAAACAAAAACATGAATAACTGATCCAAGCATGTTCCAAACTTAACCTTTAGCTTTCCTCTTTATAAAATAGCTGTTTGCCGGCATTAATGGGAAATCCCATCGTAAACCAACACAAGCCTATACTTTATAAAAAAAGTCACACTTATAAATGTTTTCTCCCCAAGACAGCAGAGTTGCAGTGACAAACAAGAAATCAGCTGTTTATCAATACAAGAATATACAACCAAATCAGTTCTCATATTTGTAATAGCTATTGAATGTAGCCTTCCTGATTTGCAATTTCCATGGTTTCTCGAACTCACTCCATGCAATTTCTGAGGTGACTCATCAATAAAGGTAATGACCAATTCCTTCCTTGTATTCCCTTCATTGTGTTCTTGGTTTGCCATTCTCTAATGAACTTACTGTCAACAAGATATTAAGGTAAATAAATAAAGTTTACTTGTGTGTTTAGATGGCAGTGTATTTAACGGTAGGCTGTAATCATTACAGTACATGAAAAATCCTTACATTTTATTGTATTCAAAAGGTAGTTAAAATAAAGAAAACTGAGATAAAGCCAATCTTTTCCTGTAACTACGCCATCTGCCAAATTGAAAAATCTTCGAGTGATTTTCTTTAAACACTATTTCACCCTTCTGAAGGATTTTTTAAATTCTAATTTTGAGGGCAACTAATTGGACATAAACTTATTTTAATTTTGATAATGATTCATGGGTATTTAGAATGAAGTGTGCTTCGTGAAACAGTGAGTACTCTAACTACTACACCATCATGGCCTCCAGTCATCTTAAGAAGCTAGGAGTTGAGAGAGGTTTGGGTGGTTTGTAACAACCAAGGTGCTGAGAGCCAATGAGGGTGAAATATGGCGGATATGGAGCAGCAGTGAACTGCAAGAGTGGAGAAAACAGGAAAACCTCAAGAAATATGCCAGCCAGCAGCATCAATTAGCACAATTCCTACATGTGAAAATCTGAATAACCTAACAGGGAAACAAAGATAGATCACATTGAGGGAAGGCAAGAGTCCTACCGGATCACATTGGGGGAAGGCAAGAGTCCTACCATTAAGCCTACCGCAGCCACCCCCCCCCCCCTTCCCCCAGCCCACACCAAGGAAGGTCGGTGAGGAACCTCATTTCTTCAATGGGTAAAGTCAATTACATAGTTGAATTTTTAAAAAAGATTGTAACCATTAATATAATCCTTTACCAGCTTATCATAGATCTGGTTTCTAAATGGGCGGGACAGTATTTTGCACATCTGCATTTTATTTTTATATAATCATACTTGTTTCTTTCTTAGGTACCAGTACATACTGGAAGTTATCAAATATAGTAAATAGATTGCAATTTATCAACATACATGTATGCATACAGCATTAATAGATGGAATTTACGGACAAAAACAAAGAAAATAAAATAAATTTAAAGAAAATTATAGAGAAATACTGTATTCCTGGAAGTGGCATTTGAAAACTTGCGCAGTAGACCTACTCAATTTCAAAACGTTGGTAAATATTTTGACAAGTTGATGATAATGTTTACAATAGTGACATCATCACATCATCGCCCACAGTTGAGACAGTTCGCCAGGTCTGCATTAGTGACATATGAAACAAATAATTAATTGGTTTCGATATACACTGTTGTAGCAGAGTTTATGTTACAGAAAAATAGAATTACACCTACAAACGCACACAACCAAACAGGAATAGTTGTCAACAGGTACACGAACACGCAAAATTCTGCAGAACGAATAGTTTAGTTGCAAGTAGACCACTGTGTTTGTCTTTTTTTGTTTCTGTCCATCATTAGTTTTTTGTTTCTGTATTTTGCCGCTTACTAACGGAATTCCTTCTACAGATTTCTCTGTGTTCTTCACATAGGCCTACCTATTGGCAACTATTATTGGTTGGTTTTCTGTGTATGTAATTTCATATGTGTAATTCTAGTTTCCTGCGACATAAGCATTGCTGCAAAGGCAAGTGTCAAACACAATTTTCTATTTAATATATAATATTCATACAGGCCTGCATGAATTATAAAGCGTAAGAAATTTTAGCTCAAGGGAAATCTGTTTACAAGAATATTGCTGATTCAGCTGAATAAACTGCTGCTAGCGACAATGCTTTTTCTAAGAGGGGTGTTTGTTTGTCAAGTTTCTGGAGCGTGGTTCTGAGATACTGAAACTGAATATATTAATGTATCCTGAGGAGAATTTCACACTAAAAATAATAATTGCGCAAGTTGGTAGGTAACAACAATGAAATTTTGTCACAAGTGTGTCCGTGGACCACTTTGGCAGTGGTTAGTACATGTGCGCTTGTTATCAATATCATTGCGTTGCATGCGTCTTTCACCCATTGTAGTTCATCAATGCATCCTAATCTAATTAAACTACCCAAAGTAACCTAAAATGCTGGTGAATAAGTTTTCATACAGTTCAACCTAACCATAGGGTGGTTACTTTACTATCCCTTAAAGAGTATTTATAGAAATAATATCCTTTTGTAGTTTTCCCTCCCAATGTGAATTTTTTTAGCATGTTGGGCTGAATTAGAATTGTGGCTACTGACTGACTAAGGTCTTTGTACTAAATTACACTTTTGGAGAAAGATGAAACACAATTTTTGTAGATATAGGGTATTAAATTATCCAGAAATGTTTCCTGTCACCCGCCTCCCTTTTTTTTTCTTATGAAAAGTAGCTAAAATACTTGATTGTCCAGTGCAGACAATGCAGTAAAAATTTTTGATTTCTGTGTTTTACTTATGTACCATAGGTAGCTTAACCCTATCCAATATTGTAGATGGAATAAACAAAACTGTGCCCTACAATAAGGGATGAATAAATATAAAACTGTATCAGAACAAAGAACTAATGTAATGTAAAGAGTGAGAATAACTAAAATCGGATTCGAATTAATCTACCAGAAACAATTTTCTATATTGACAAATGTGTATAAAGGAGATGAAGTCATACTGGAAACAGAACTCTCGAATCATCGTCAGTGTTAGGAATTTAAATATAAATGCCAACAAATAATTATTTATTCTTGGCTCAAGAACATGTGAAGATTACTGATACGCAACTTGCAATACATTACACGACAACGGTAGCACACTTGTTATACTTTATTTAATCATCTAATCAAAAAATAGTTTTTCACAAGTCCTGATATGTTATCTCTATACCTGAAGCACGTGCTTATTGTCACCCATAACCGAATACTGGGCCACGGTATCACACACTCACGATCGGTATTTTTATGAGGAAATTATTTGGTTGCACGACAAACACAAGCCAATAACAAACTAGCGAAACTTCACACGTGAATTGCAATATACAGATTGTTTCGTAACTCATGTTACAGGCTTTATTAGGTGACTCCTTACGAAAAACCGCTACGAAAATGCAGACTGACTTATGTCCAGAAACTACGTTTAAGAGTGGAAAACACCCCCAAAAGCTGGGCTTTAAAATTATTTTTTATTTAATAAAGTGGAAAGAAATTAATATTAACTTAAGATATTTAAATATTATGACTTAATATTAATTTTTGTCATTTTACTAAGTAAAATATATTTTTAAAGCCCAACTTTCGGGGGTGTTTTCAACCCTTAGACGTCGTTTCCTGACATACGTCAATCGGCATTTTCGTAATGTTTTTCCATAAGGAATCACCTCCCAAAGCCTGTAACATAAGTTACGAAACAACCTGTATATTTGTTTATTCATCATTCTCATTGTTCAACACGAAATGCTACGAAAGTAACCTTTCTCGCAACATCATTCTAATGTAAACACAATGTTTTTGGCTACATTCAAGATGGCGGCTAGAGTGACTACGTCACATCATGCCATCTCCTGTATACTTCTAACTCCATTCCCCCGGCACTGCCCGGTGGGTGGATCGCAGTCATCAGTATTCAACTGGAAGAACCTCGAGTGCCGCTCGTGGTCGTGACGCATTCTCAGACTGCTGATTTACCGCCGCCAACACAGACGACGGTCTACAAACACCGGGGGCGAATACAGCCACTTCTCAAAACAAGAGAGGGAAGTGACCTTTCGTAGACAGGCCATATGACACAAACACACACACCCACGTCTGTAAAGGCTGTTCACGATAAAGTGAGCACTTCTGAAATCAACATTAGGAAAAAAAGTCACTGTCCCTGCCTGTATACATTTTAACGGGCGCACTGAAAACCGTGGCAATGCTAATTTTACATAAGGCGGGATAATACACAACGTACAATCAAATTGTCTTAAGCAGGGCTTTCAAAAGTTCTCATTTTACTGTGAGCAGTTTATGTTTGTACACTGTTATGAATCACGAGAAGAGTCACCGCAGTGATATATTTCTTAATTTCTCACCGAGTTAGTGATCATGATTGTAACAGTCGACCGTCTTCGGTTAAGGGGCCCGCCTGCCTGCACCATTTTCTCTCTTTTTTTTTTTGCTGAGAAGCACGGGAGCTATAAGATTCACGTTGACACGCGCAGGGCTCTGAACTAGCGTGCAGTCTCTCATAGTGCTGCGTGCACCTATGGGACTTTCAGCGGTGACTCTATTACTATCATTTTATTGCTGGTAAGGCTATAGCAGAGTTTAATACAGGCTCCTATTGTAAGGCTGCGAAAAATCATATTTACGACATGCATGATACCACTGAGTTGAGAGAGAGAGAGAGAGAGAGAGAGAGTAGAGACGTTTACGCGGCTCTTAACTTCGAGGTCTTGAGAGTCGATGAGGATGGAAGGAAGTGAATATGGAGCAGAGCCGGAGGGCTCTGCTCCATATTCAAGGGGGGGGGGGGCAGAGACTGGGGATCCCGGAGAGAAAACCCGCCGAACAGCGCCATCGTCTGGCACGATTCTCCCATTCTAAAATCCGGGAGTGACCCCACCGGGAATCGAACCCGGTTCGCCTTGTTGGGAACCGAGCGCTCTAGCAGCTTCTCCAATCACTGAGCCCTCATCTCGGGTCTCAGTACTGGTAAATAATTTACAACTTGTTTCCTACTCATGCTATCAGCTGCCAACTGTGACGTGATCAGAGAAAATAGACTGTCGGGATTTCACATGCGGGCGCAGGTGCATATGCGCTCTAGGAATTGCATAGCTTTCTAAATATTTAATTTTTACTCATACGCTAATTTTAGACATAAAAATAATATTGTGAAATTTATAATTGTTTTATGTAAGATAAACTATAGGCCTAGTCCTCATTATCTGTAGTTGTTATAACGCCCGTAGATTTAAATTACATCTCATACTTCAAAGAAATGAGAACACGAAATTTCTGCTGGGGCCTGTAGTGAATCAACTTGGATGTCTGTAAGCTATCTGGAAGATTCAAAATGATGAATTGCCACTGTCGATGTTTCTGGGCTTTGCTTGGCAAGTGAAAAATTTCTGTATGCAGAGCACGTGTGGATTACGATGCCGAGACTAAGATTGTCGTATTTGAGAAAACCAAACTAACTTGCTTGGCAAGAGGTGAATATGGGAGGGGTTGGGGGGGGGGGGTGAACTCACAGGGCATATGATCGTTGCCCGGGAGCCAAGACAAATATTCCAGTATTCAGTGTAACTACAAGGGTAAGTCAAAAAGCAAGTTTCCCTGTTTTATTACTCAGAAACAAATAATTGTAGCTCGCAGCAACGTATGCGTCTGCCACCAACAGACAGCGCATAAGTGCACAAATAGGTAAAACAGAATCTGGGCGCAGCGACAGTTGCAAAATGGCGAAGGTGTGGTGTACGAGTGGGCTCGTGAGGAGGAGCGCACGTATATGCGTTTCCCGTGTGCAGAAAGCACGGCACCTGTCAACATTCACAGTATTGTGTCTGCATACGGAGAGAAAGTGACATCGGTCCAACAAGGACGGAAATGTTGCCGTGAAAGAATGTTGTTTAATCCATAAGTAATAAATAAAATGCATTTATAGCTTTCTTTGTTTAGTTATTTGTTTTAATAATAGTTGTATAAAGTGGAGGAGGAAGTACTTTGCCTGCAACAAACGTTGTGTAAAATTAATAGCGAACGATTAGGAGCTTCCTTAAGAAATACATTCAACACAATACACACACACACACACTCATATATATATATATATATATATATATATATATATATATATATATATATATATATATATATATATATATATATATAAACGCATACATACACATATGTAAAATATTTTGCACATGGGGAAAGGGGAGGATATAACTCATATCCCCCCCCCCTCACTCCAGCACCAACATGGTAAAGGTTGAGTAGAAGACATATAATGATGATGTAATATCTATTTTTAAATCTTAGATTCGCGCAATTCTAGGCTCATATATACGTAATTTTTTATGTAACATTAATTTGTGATTTGGTATTATATTTGTAGAGCCACAAGTTTTTCGCGAATTCATTCGGAGGCGAGGTAGTCTCCAAACATGTTCTCTTATCCTACTGTTGTGATTGGACGACAGTTGTTTAGACACGCCGTGTTTAACTGTGAGCCAGTACAGAGTCCTGTACAGAGGCCTCGCTTGATTACAGCAACCAATAAGCAAACGATAATGTCTCGAGTGTATAGAGGATTGTCCAGCCGAGCTTGCAGCCAACTTAATCCCCGAAATACTCGTGGCTCCATATATTTGTTATGTACCAACACGTGCGGATAGTCACCGTCCATCAATATGACACACACAGTCGTTAATGATTTCAATGGAAGGGTAAGGCAGGATAGACGTGTGTCGTGGGACGTTGTGCATGAACGTCTAGACTACCGGGAAATGTGCGCCAGACGGGTCCCCAAACAACTCTCCGACCAACAAAATCTCGAGAGAATGGCCATCTCACTAGCCAATAAAATGAGGGAGTGAAGAGATTTGGGCGGCTCTCAACATCTAGGTCTTGAGAGCCGATGGGTGTAATTGTTGTGAGTGTGGAGCAATGTCAGAATGCAAAGGCAGGGAAACGGGGAATCCCCGAGAAAACTTGTGAAAATCCTGGAGAGACATCGCCGGGAATCGAGCCCGGTTCACCTAGGTGGGAGGCAAGTAGTCTAACCATTACACCACAGCGGCCGCACTAGTTATTAAAAAAAGGAGGAAACTAAATTTTTTAATTGCCATCGTATAAATGAAACCATACCATCCGAAACTAATTTTTGTGTGATATCGCTGTTTTGAAGCATAAACTTTGGATTTTTTTTTAAGTAAATCACTTTGGCCCAGTGTAAAAAGCGAGACTTTAGCGTCCAAAGTCGAAACAATTGATTACAGCAATACCATTCACAAATTAGCTTTATATTGAGAAAATCCTTTTTAGAAAGTTGTTGGCCATAAATAAGAAACAATAACTAGTTTTACCAACCTTCTTTTGGTAGTTGTCCATAGTTGCGCACATTTTAAAACAACACATTTTTAAAAACTTTCGGATATCTGAAATGGAGATACGCCATCAGTAGTTTCTGCAAGTTAACATTCACATTCTAAAGGTAATGTTTAGAAATACTTTTTATGTTCAACGTATACAGTAGGTCAAGCGCTAAAGTTCCCCGGTTAAGTTGTTACCAATGTGAGATCATTTTCGCTAAAACACTGAAAAGGTCTTTCTATAAAGTTGATTTTGCCTTTCAACAACTTTTACCATTGCATAATATGGTACGACGTATTGTTTTGGGCCAAAGGTAACAATGCAGGTCTCGAAAAAAAATGCTACTGACGGGTAGGTTATCATTTAAAAAAATGTTAATTTTCCTTTATGATACGGTTTCCTTGAACGTAGCCCAGTTTTATTTCAAGAACCGCTGTTGCTAGTTTTCGAGAATGATACGTACGAATAACTAAGAAAAGTTTAAATAAAGCTAGGATTAGTCTAGGTATTTTCGTATGATTTTACAGGAAATATTATTTCTCATCCATCAACCCTTAAAACGAATTTAAAAAAAAGTTAAATTTCATACTAATACTACACACGAAAATAATAATTATCAGAAGCACACCAGGAAACCCGCCTCAGGAGATACGATTTATTGTGAATTTCCGGGTACGAGTTAGGCAGGATTTACAATGACCCGTCGCGTCCGTCCATCCGTCATCCGTCCGCCAGTCACGCGATCAGCAGCCAATCGAAGGTAGCCATTCATTCTATCCGTCCGTCCGTCAAAACCTCGGCAAGCTTTAACTTTTGAAGGACGAACGGATGAAATTACAGCCTTCTAAACTTGCACGTTTTGTTACTCGTTCATCCCGAGATCTTTACAAGGCTGTGTAGTGTGTGCAGTGTTTTGTTTTGGCTGTCTTTTGTTTTCATATGTTTGTTTATGTAATTGTAAAATGAAATTAAGTTACATTTTTCGTGAAGATTTATTGATAATTGCGTTTGGAAACATGAGCTCCTCCTGTGCAATAGTAAAATAATAAAATCATGCTTTATATGCTATTAAAGTTTTTTTCATCGATTAATTTCCGTTACGCAGGTGTATGGTTATTTTATGTATTTAGAAACACTATACCGCAAAAAAAAATCTCACTTTTTATAGCGAAGTTTTTCCTATTTGTAAACAGTTTTGTTTTTATTATATTACAGCAACTAACGTATGACGGTCGGACGCGACGAGCTGTAGTAAATCCTGCTCTAGGTCGACGAGCTTTGCTCGCCCCCTGGTGCAAAGCGAAGTGGGACCGAGTATATAGCTCGGGGGGCCGGTCGCGTAAGGCCACGAAGTCTACTCACGACAGCGACCCACGACACCGAAGATTGCTGGTTGAACCTCGAGCCGAAACTCCTCGAACGGTAAATTACTGCGCACTTAAAAAAAAATCGCAAGGCAAATTTTACGCTCAACGATTAAGGGGCCGCCCTTCGGATGACGCACCGAGGTGTTCAGGGGACTCACTTCCTTGTTACTGTTCCACGGCCGTCTACACTCCATCATCAGTTCGCAACTAAAGGAGCTCTTTTCACAGCGCCACAACACTCTAAGCTCGAATCAGAATGAAACCACTGGTTCGCAGTGAAATTCAAATACTCGATTCAGTGAAAATGGCTCCGCTTAGAACCTGCGAGAAACCGCTGGTTGTTCCAGTGAAACGATTTCAATGGTTAAGTAAGTGACGGACAACTTAGTGCGGCGAATTAAGTATTGCTTTAGCCAAATCAATTTGGGATAAACATATTTCTGATAGTCATAGTTTAGGTTGTGCAATTTAAAGTAATTTAAAAAAAAGTAAAAAAAAAAAGTGTAACCAGGCTTTCCACACACAGCATTCCTTGCCCAGACCATTCCATTACCAATCGAGCTACCAAGGCCAAATTTAACTTCAGCACGGATAATGTCAGTATTGTATATCATTATGGACAATACGTAGCTTTAAATTGTTTGTCCTTTCTTTTCGTTTTTAGTTTAACTAGCAATGTAAGGGTTGATAAAACAAATAGTACGTATGAATGCACTCACTTCGCCACATTTAATGCAGTTTAAAACTTTAAAACGAGCGTTATGATCATTACGTGAAAACAAAGCTGTAAAAACGAAATGAAGACTGAATGTTAATGTTGCCTCGTAAAATAACAGAGGAAGTTCAGGTATTGTGAACACCCCTTTTGTTTTTAAATGTTTTTCAGAAACTATATTAGAAAATTTACATTGCTATGGTATATTACAGTTTGATATGTCGGTATGCGGGATACATATGACTAACACATTTAATTAAATATTTGTACTTGATATCTTGATATTCATACAAGTCTGCAAAGGTCCACTTTACACGCACTGTTCGGATTTTAAAGTGGAACCAAGGGTCCACTTTTCCCATCCTAAATTATTAAAAATGTTAATTCCCAATTGCAATCTATTCTATGCAAGTGTACAGTCAGTACATGTTTTTGAAACATTGCACTCATAGATGGCGATAGTTAACATAAACAAAATGAACATAGTCTATTACTAAAATAATTCAGACGGTGAAACAATCGACGTTAACACACAAATAAAAACTTAAAGCGAGCTGTCAAAACTGAACACCATAAAATCTAACTTAAATATCCTAAGCCTCGTCCAACTTCTGGGCGGACGTCCTGTTCTACGTCTTGATGCTTCGGGAAGATGGCGGCAGAGAGAGCTAGATTCTAACCTAAATGGACCTGCATACCCTATGCTAGACTCTCCCGCCAATAGGGGTGCAGGGTATAAACCTGCTAACCAATCAAATGGCTCACTACGTAAAACTAAACCGACTCACTCCAAAACGGCCTAAATCACTAATCCGTAGAATTTAAGGTCTCGTAGAAATGTAATAAAAATATACAAAAATATCCCTCAAACATTAACAATCAGTTGAGGCCGTGAAAATATTAATTTTAAAATACAAAAAAAAAACTAGCTAACTAAATGCATTTACATGAATATTGCCATTCGTACATCTAATTATTCAAAATCATAACCATGTGAAAATAGACAAAAACAAATAAATAATGTATGCCACAGCATACAGAAAACTACCAGTGTTAAATATAAGCAAATTTAAACGTGTTAAACATATATAAATGATGGTGACAAGATGCAGAAGTAGTGAAAAATGTGGACGTTACAACGGTGTTCTTGGCACACAAGAAAATATTTTACTAAGTTATGTTTATGGCACACAAACCACATTAAGACATTTTATATATATATGCGTAAAATAGAGACTGATTAGGATTTGCAAAATGTCACCTACAAAGTCCAAAGTTTCCTTATCAGCACATTCTTCGTGACATCAGTCTAAACATTCTTAACACTGAACCCATTTTTCTCCTTTGTCATCAGAAAATGTTCCACGGCAATATATACATACAGTATCAGTTTCATCAATCCTGCGATGTTCAACACGACGCTTTTTGTTCGTCGTCTTCTCAAATTACTTTTTTTTTCCGGTTATTCTTTCTCTGACCAGTGGACTGAAGTTGAGGAACCATTTTGGCAGCTCGTTTCCTACTCTCTTTAAAAGGATATGACGTAACAACACATGCAGTTCCCTTTGGCCTACCTCTTGTTGTTGGTTTCGAAATTACTGGAGATGGTGGAATGTCACTAAGACATACTGAAAATGCATTTCTTTCTGATGCTGAAGGGGGGGGGGGGGGGGGTGGGGAAGCGAATTCTGAAGAAGTAATGAAGGATCTTCGATTACTGCAGAAGTTTTTGGACAGATATTTTCGAGAGTTGACGAAGAGGCTCCAATTACAGCAGATGAGGTGTTTTGATGTATGTAGTACATACATCCTGAATCTGGGATGAAGACAGGTCTGCTACTTCTTCAAAAGAGGATTCATTTGCCCGTGGTGTTTCTTGGCCTAGTCTCACTGTTCCTTCGTGAACAGACATGTCACTATGATATTCTGAAGACGTAGAATCAGTATCTGAAAGCATGTTTCGGTTGATTGGGTATATTCTTGTCTTGCGAAAACCAACAGCATTTTTACCGGTCTGTGATTTAAGATAAGCTTTCCCGCACAGTCGTAGTTACATCTGAGGGCTTTCATCGCGTCTAATAAAGTCCCTCTTTTACACATTTAATTTACAGAGGAAGCACGATGATGGAAGCACTGCACGCCGGTTTCAGCGCCTTGGTATGGTATAAGGATATGGATGTCCACGGTAAAATGAGCACTTTTGAAAGCCCTGCTTAAGATCTACTTGTATACACGTTGTATATTACTCCGCCTCGTGTAAAATTAACATTGTCATGGGCATTGTCACTTTGTTCATGCGTCGGTCAAATGAAACTGTGACATTATTAAGAAAGTAAATACTTTATAAATCTGCTCATTTTTACACTTCGATCCATTAAGAGAAACAGAAAGGGAAAGAATTATTTTTAAGTTATCACAAATGGTTACCTAACACTTTTTATTCGACATTAACATATGGAACTACTTTCCATCCATCGTTACCAACTTTACTGGGAAAATTTCACTCAGTGCGTCCATTAAAATATATGCATGCAGGGGCAGTGACTTTTTCTAAGGTTCATTTCTAAAGCATTCACTTTATCGTGAACAGCCTTTACACGCTCGGCAGACGGGAGAAATCAATCAGGGTCGCCAAAAGTGCTTAAATTAACCGTGAATCAAGTGTAACAGCAAATACACTAGAGACATAGACACAATTAGCATAGACTTGTGTGCGAAAAATAACCTAGTGGCAAGAGGTGTTACTATTTCCGGAAATATTAAAAAAGTTTATTATTATTATTATTGCCACTTCTCGGTGAATATTTACCACTTCCGAAACATCTGACGTATTGGGAATTTGTTTTCGTCGTTTAAGTTTTGGTTATTACTAAATACACTTACTAGAGATAAATGAATGTTTCGTCTTCATATCCACCATGTTGATATCGTATTATGAATATCTATGGAACGTAGTATTAAGTGAAAGCGCTGCTGTCCGCTGGCTGGAGGTTACAACACTGCTGGATTTTCTCGCAGAAATCTTCAAGCTGACAGGTGTTGGTTTATAGAATAGGCTAGAGATGAGGATGGCCGCTTATTCGTCTTATGCACATGTACCCAACATTGACCTACCCCAAACATACACAACTGTCAAAGTCACGTGATCAACAGTGATGAAAGTGTTTCTTTATATCTAAATTTTTAAATGACAAGCACTATTATATGGATAAAATACCTATTTGAATTGAGTGAATTTGCATCACAGATTGGTTAGGGGAAGTATAAAAACATCTCTAAGCACTTGTTTACAAATCAGTTTTCTAGCCTAAAATCCAAACCAATCCGTTTTCACTAGACATGTTGGCAGAAAATAACGGCCGTAGAAGACAGATCTGGACACTAGCTTGGAAAGTTGACGCCCTTATTGACATTTTAATTCACGAACGCAGCCGCAAAGCGCTGCTACCGAAGTAGTGCTGTTGACATTTGCTAGCATAGGGAGGGGAATTGCAATTTTTCCTTAAAATGGGAAAATGATATTCATATCTCTATGGTGTTATTCCTAGGTATACCAGCAATGCTAACAACACTACACTCTAAGAAATTATTTGTGAATTCACCATATCAGTGTATACGTACAGTGACAAAGCGTGAATGGTAAATTATTTTCCCATGAATGCATGTTAACGTTCCTGGAGTTGCTCAGGAAAGATTCAAATACATAGGGAATTCCTCAACTTTGTACAGTAGCAATACTAAACATGCCCACATTTTCAACCTGATACGTAGTACTATTTCCATGCACTGTTTAGGTTTAAAACTTCCATTACGGTTTGGGAAGTTCACCAGGATTTTTTTACAGTGTAGTTTGCTTGCAGCGATCTGTGACTAATGCATCAACAAAATCAGTGAGCAAGGGAGTCGATTCGCTAACATTGTTAGGTAGGAGAGTGTCCAGACCTCTATTGTACGGCCGTGAGAAAAGCAGTTCAGTGTAAGGGACACGGAGATTGGTTGTGCGCAGCCAGCGAGATCGTAGACTAAAGATGAGGTAGACTGCTTATTCGTCTTCTGCGCATGTACCCAAC
Source organism: Dryococelus australis (assembly GCA_029891345.1). NCBI lineage: Eukaryota > Metazoa > Arthropoda > Insecta > Phasmatodea > Phasmatidae > Dryococelus > Dryococelus australis. The sequence goes on from CM056993.1 coordinate 133,453,853, forward strand.
ATTGATCTACCCCAGTAATACACAACTGTCAAAGTCACATGGTCAAACAGTGATGAACGTGTTTGTATATATCTTAATTTTTAAATGACAAGCACTATTATATTAATAAAACACTTTTACCAGTTTGAATGTAATAAAAAATCATTACAAATTGATTAGAGAAAGTATAAAAACTTCTCAAAATAACTTAAACAGTGTTCTAACCTCAAACCCAATCCACGCCATTATTGCTAGACGTGTAGGCAGAAAAGCAGTTCAATGTTGGGACACGGAGTGTGCGCAGCCAGCGAGATCGGTCTATCTCATCTTTAGTCTATGAGCGAGATCGGTGTACCTCAGCTTTAGTGTATGGTTTGTAGTGCATTTGGTAACAGGTACGAGGTTCAAGGTGAGCGTCGACTACGACGAAGAGGAGACGAGCACAGAGGGACGTCTATTGCGCGCAGGATGCTGGGGAAACGTGGAGCCTAGCTGCGCTCGTCTGGGCAGACGGGCCAGCGTGGCGCACACCCCAGACCTACATAACCAAGCTCTGTGTCTGTGTCTGCCACCGCCTTAATAGCGTTCGGATATCCTCTTCACTATCTCCTCCCGCGCGCTTCTCCGCCTCTACGCCACGAGCTGAAAACGTCGGCTGCAGCACGAGCCCGCCACACAGAATCTTTCATTTATTTCTTGCCGATTCAAATTTAGGAGGATATATTGAAAAATGCGACAATAGAAGCTTAGCCAAAGGTTGTTCACGATAAAGTGAGTGAAGAAATGAGGGAAGAGATTTGAACGGATCTTAACATCGAGGTCTTGAGACCCGATTAAGGTGATTGAAGTGAGTATGGATCAGCGCCGAAATGAAAGGGCGGGGGAAACGGGAGATCCCCGAGAAACCCACCGACCAACGGCATCGTTCGCCACAATTCCCACATGCGAAAATTCCCCGGCCGGGGAACGATAAAGTGAGCACTTTTGAAATAAACCTTATAAAAAAGTCAGTGCGTCTCGTGCGTATATTTTAACTGGCGCGCTGAGTGACGTGCGTCCAGTAAAGTTGGTCACGGTGGGAGGAAAGTAGTTCCATATAACTACGTAGATTAAAAAGTGCTAGGTAATCTTTTGTGACGACTTAAATGATTTATTTTGCTCTCCGTTTTTTTTTTAATGCTTCAAAGTGTAAAAATGAGCAGATTTAAAAAATAATTACTTTTCTAATAATTTCACACCGATGCACGGATAAAGTGATGAGGCTCATGACAATGCTAATTTTACATAAAGCGTAAGGATACACAACGTGCATAAAAGTAAATCTTAAGCAGGGAATTTTACCGTGAACATACTATGATTAGCTTATCCCTCATTACGGACATAATATATGAACTATTAATGCATAATTATAAAACAATTAACTCAATACAAAATGTTACACATTATTTCATACTCATATTTTAATCACAACCAGGGAACTCATATTAACTACCATGTACAAAAATATACACAGAACCATGAAATGTAATTCTTCTATAGTGAAAATTTTTCAGAGATATCCCTGACCCCTCTGTTATAACACTAAAACGAACAATTTATATATAAGGGGTGATCCAGTCTCTTAAGTGGAGTGGAGACATCTGGGCAACCCTACACAGCGGGGTCTTGAGAGCCGATGAGGGGCGAATGTGAGGTGAGTACGGAGCAACGCCGAAACGAAAGGGCAGGGGTAACGGGCGATCACAAAGGAAACCCGCCGATCAGTGGCATCGTCCGGTGGCACGATCTCACACGTGCGGCAATCCGGAAGCGACCCCCGCTGGGAATCGAACCGCCTTGGTGGAAGGCGATCACTCTATCCGTTTCGCCACCACCGAGCCAGAATTGGTTAGTGTATGGACCCTATGATGCATCCAAGTCAGTGAGAGATGAAAATCCTAATAAAAATAAAAGTACTTGTTTTAATGCTTTAATTTATTTACAACAATATAAAAATTCACACAGCTATTGTTTTCAAAGTGCCTACAACGACCTATACCTTCTATCAAAACTTTAATTACTATCAAAGAGTGTAGTTTTCTGGAGTTTTCTGGCAATCTGTATTGTAATGAAAGTACTCATCATCGTCTGTACCTACTTGCAATAATTTTATTTTCACTTATTATTTGCACATTCACGATAAAAATGTCCACAGCCATACATTAAAGTCATTTCAAATGACCGCCACCCACGCATAAAGACCCAGTTTCTTGCAATCCAGCCGGTCGTTCTCAGTTTCTGCTCTCCCCATTTATGCACCCTGCACTCGTCCGTTGCCTGACGTCACTATGGTTGCACGTCGTACTCGCTAGCCATTGCGCCGTCGCCCATTGTCTCCCTTCTTCGTGCGCACCCGGCATTAAGAGTGGGATGGACCCCCGCGTTTTTTTCTGAAGATAGTTGTTTGCGTGAATACGCGTATCTCGGTAAATAAATGTTCTGCAAGCACGACTTTTCGTCAGAAAATATATATAAAAAAAAAAACAATTAATTATGTCACTATTATTTTACTTTTGCCATATTAAGTGTATTCTTGGAGAAAAAAAATTGTGAAAACGGTAAAATATCGCATTTTTAAGGCTTTCCTATGCAGCTTCCTTAAGCGGCAAGAGAAAAGTAAAAATTTAAGAGGAATTAAATCAGTGGTCTTTCCTCGTGTGTAGTAGGTCTTTCCTCGTAGAAGCGATGAAGCGCTAGAAGCGCGTATTAGTGTCGCCCGTATCGCCCCCTCGCTTATTGACCATGGCCGGGGGGGGGGGGGGGGGTCCATCCCACTCTTAAGGTGGCCACCTGGTCGAAGGAACTCTGCACGTCTGATGCCCGAAAGCGTGCGAGTGCTATAGGCGACCGAGACATGTGCATCAACTTTCTCATCGCCTCTACGCTCAAAGCACTGGACTGTCGCGCATTCTTGTCGTGGATAAAGCGCCTCTATGAGACTTTCAGTTGGAGACCCTATCATTTTAAATAAAGGTTTGAGGCGCGTCCCGTTTCCTTTTTTTAAATTTTTTCTAATGGAATGTTCATACTTAAAAATGACTGTGAAAACACCCACCTGAGCCATTTTCACTATCACATAAAACATGCCTTAGAGAGAAATGGAGGAACTGAAAAACGTGTACAGACGCGTATAGGCTGTTCACGGTAAAGTGAGCACTTTTGGAAGTCCTCTAATTTGGAATAATAGTCAATGAATACATTTTAGTTTAGCTTTAGACGTGAACTTCAGAGTGCAATGAAGTATACACACGGTGTTTATTACGTACATAGGAACATTTATTCAAAAAGGCGGTTAAAGAATAAAATATGGCTGAAAGGTAAAATTAACTAGGGATTCAAAAGTGCTCACTTTGCCGTGAACATGCTATTCGTAAGCAGACCTCACTCAGACAGATTGGACGGTTTGTTAACGAAACGTCTTCTGCTGGAGCTCGACACACCGTTCGGCGGCTTATCCAGGCGGTCACCTTGATGATCATTCAAAACTGCCGGGGCAAAGGCACGTGGAACCTTATACTTGATGTTTCAGCAAAAGCGTGAATAAATTAAACTTCGAACCCGGGGGGGGGGGGGGGGGGGTCACCACGGAACGTTTTGAGATTGGTAACGCGTGGTCCGCGAAGCCAGCAAACGACGATTTGCGCGCAACAATTTCTAAAGGCGGTTCACGATCAAGTGAGCACTTTTGAAATCAACCTTAGAAAAAAGTCACTGCCTCTAACAGCATATATTTCAACAGGCGCGATGAGTGACATGGGTCCAGTAAAGTTGGTAACGACGGAGGGGAAGGTAGTTCCATATATTAACGTCGAATAAAAAGTGTTAGGTAATCATTTGTGATAACTTAAATCATTTCTGGCACTTTCTGTTTTTTTATGCATCGAAGTGTGAACATGAGCAGATTTCTATAGTATTTACTTTCCTAAAAATTTCACAGTTTTACTTTACCGACGCATGAATAAAGTGATGAGGCCCATGACATATTTTGTACAGGGGTAAGCTACGAAGAAGATGACTCATAGAAAGAGTCCAGCAGTTATGAAATCGTTACACAGAATTTTAGGTATAGAGAAAGAGAGAGAGAGAGCATGATAAAGAAGGAACTCACCCTGTCTCGCACTCTGGCCTCGCCGCCCCGCGGTAGGACGTCGCCGCACCTGGTCTAGCAGCCGACTGTCCCGATGTCCTTCTTCGCAGCCCAGTCCGCTCTTCGCGCCCCTCCACGTGTCTCGATTGACGTAACGAATTGTGATAGACTCCCGTTGTGCACTAGAGGCGGAGTCTGCTTGTAGTTTGTTATCATTATCCAGGAATGTCCTAATGTTTGCTGGACCCAAATTTTCTGGCGTTATTTGCACATTGCTATGACAGTTTAGACATTCCTCTCCGGCTCGCTGCTATGGCTTCTTAGTTTACCAAACTCGTCTGTAGACTCCTCCACAGGTGTTGTTTTGACAGGTGGTGCACAACGCGGCCGTGTATAATAGTGAGTAATTTACATCACGTATGTACACTGTTGACAGGTGGTACTGTGTAGGACCACTCCACTGACGGATTTGTGTTAACGTATGAGTTTGTGGCTCACAAGAGTTGCTCAGAGTGACAGCCACCAACCTCAATGCTAGCATGATAACGGTGTACGACATTCTGGCCTATCCGTTCAAATATCCTACGAGTTTTGAATCTGGCTTTGCAACACGCACGTACTGTGTTAATGTAGAGATGACAAAGACACCTTGCGTACGATAGGTGAACTTCACATATAAAATGGGTCTCACCTACACGTTTACAACCATATCTTCTTTCGCTGGCCTCCTGGACCACGCGTTCCCAGTATCAAAACTTTCCGTGATGCGGCCTCAATTTCCAGTTTCATTTTTGCATGCTTTTAGTGAGCTGGAACCCCGCATTTTATGCGAAATAATTGTATGCACGAATACGTGTATCTCGGTAAAAGAATGTTCTGCAAATACGAATTTTTGTCAGAAAAGGTAAAAAAAAAAACATTATATCTATTCCCCTATTTCTTTTTTTACTTTTTATCATATTAAGTATATTCTTAGAGAAAAAAATCGTGAAAATGGTCAAATATCGCATTTTTAAAGCTTGCGAATGCAGTTACGTTAAGCGGTAAGACAAAAGTACAAAGATACAGGCGTAGTTTAATCTGTGGTCTTTCATCGCGTGTAATAAAACCTCACTGTTACAGATCTGATTTGCACAGCACAGCGTCACGACGGAAACACTGCGCGCGTTAGTGTTACATAGTGTCACCCGTATCGCTCCCTCGCTTCTCGACCTTGGACGCGGTGATCCCATGGCAGTCAATCCCAAATTTGGAAATATACGCGAATGGACTATAGTTAAGATGACCTCGCTCAGAAAGCTCGTTGTGCTGAGAGAGGTGATGATCGGAAATTTCATGCAGCGGCTCTCCAAGACATTCGTACTCCCAGAGATTGGAGCGACGTCACTTCCGTTATGCTTATAACTGGCGTGACTCTGATTGGCTACACGAGGCTCTGGAACATACCTTGTCTCTGATAATCGATTAGAAAAGCATATAGTTATAATCCATTCACGGTTACGTCACACTTTTCTAAAGCCCTGCTAAAGTTGTACTTTTAGGATATTCCTCCGTCTCGTACAAACGAAGCTTAACTAAGTTTATAAAATTACACCAAAGGGACACCGCGCCCAATTGTGAGCATTCAGTTGTATTAATATTTTGCAGGAGAACTATTTCTTATAGTCAATTCACGGTCTCTTCAGGTTTTTTGAATCAAACCTTTGAAAAATCTCCCTATGTATGACGTGCTTAGTTATTTCCTAAATACGCCATATATCACAAACGTTTTATACTTGTGTTCATAAAAGTTACATTTTTTTCTGTCATTCTTAAATGTTATTCGTATTTTATTTATAGATTATAATGCTAAATTTATAAATAATTTGAATAAAAAACAGGGATAAAATAAGTATGTTGGTAACGCCTAGTAATAAATAGTCCTCATACAAAATACTGTTACGCTTAGTGCGCACGAATTCGGTGCGCCGTCCCTTTGGTGTAATTCTCCAGGCTTAGTTTGCACTAGGCAGAGGAATATCCTGGAATTAGAACTTTAGCAGGGTTTCAGAAAAGGCTGAAGTAATCGTGAATGGATTATACTAAGCACTAGTCACGCTCATGTTTTATTGATATTTATTATTAATGAAATATAACTTATAACTAAGATATAGGCAAAACTGTAACCTAACGAAAAATAAGCTAACTACTTTTATGTTGACAGAGGCATAAAACACTTGTGATACATGACATATTTAGGAAACAACTAAACACATCATACATGGGGTGATTTCTCAAAGGTTTGATTTAAAAAGTGTTAAGAAACCGCAAATAGACTGCAACCGTGAACCAGTTACGCTATTTCAGATACGGTCTTTTGAAGCACCGTGTTGACGAGTACTTACAGATCGCGTTGCAGAGCCGCCTTACGCAACCGTCAACAAACCAGCACTATAAAAATAATGGGAAAATTACCTGACAAGTCTAAGGTATTATTCGCAAACTTGAGGGGGAAAAGTAGTTTTCCTTACAGGTAAGGTAGAATTACCGCACTCTGGAGTAAAATTCATGTAGTACATGGTAGTGGAAAATCCCACACATGGATGGGAAAATTACCTTACGATGCGTGCATCTCTTCAACGTAGTTCTAACCGCTAAATTACCGGGGGGAGGGGGGGCGGCGAAGAACAATCCTTTAGGACGCTAATATTCCCAAAGGTTTTACGATGTCGTAGTGGAGTAATGAATAGCGCATCGGCCTACCGTGATAAAGGACAATGGTTCGCGCCCACCTACCAACTAATGTCTAGGATTTTGGTGTTGAGGTTTCGGTTACTATTCGTCAGAGGATATCGGCAATAAATTAATTAACAGTGCTAATACTTCGGGATATTTTTAAATATATTTTATTATACAATGTAGTTAATTTTCCCTTAGTTGTACGGGATGTTTCACCCACTTTTGCCAGGTACTTTTTCCGTACGATCAGGGAATAGTACTTAACTTGTGATGTAAAATTTACTCTACATTTAAGAGGTAATTTTATCTTACATGTAGAGGCAATTAGCTTCGTAGAGGTAATTAGCTTCCCTTACATGTAAGGGAATTTTACTTCAAAATTCTTTTACAGTGAGCGCACAAGAAGCACATCGCGTGAGGAGAGATTCCTCTCCCCCCCCCCCCCCCCCCCCCCCCCTTGCGGCGAGCTCGACACCCGCGAACTTGGCTACACGGAGGCGATTGTCGCACGTTGCGAAACGTAGGCTGTAGGCGCTCGTCGACTTCAGCTCGCTGTAATGGAAGTGAAATGTCTGCGGGCAAACGATTGCGCTCGACATGAAAGGGTTTGCGTGTTAAAGATAGTCCTCCCCTCCCACTCTTACCATACAATACTCATCCTTTCTTCAGTTCCCTCCTTACCGGCAGGGCTCTCTATTACGTAACGGCAGTGTGGTGGTAGACAGACGGTCACTGATACGTCCCGACGTTGCTTATCCGTCTGCCCTCGTTAAGTCTACTCAGGTTGGCAAACTCAATGCTTGTAGTTCGGCAACTAAAATTTTTCACCACTAGGTAAGCGCTAGTGTCGCATGTGTACCAGATTTTTTTATATTTTCTACGTAAAAAAAACAAACAAATTTATCTATATATATTATACCAACAAAGCTGGCCGGGCGCGTGTGTCTGTGTATTCGGACAAGGCTTCTAAACTACTTGATGGAATTCAATGTTGTTTTCACTATCATTTAGAGGATTTCTTGAGGAAGGTTTAGGTATATTATATATTAATATTTAATGTAAGTATAGTAGAGAAATGTCGATGTATAAAATCAAGCAGGAAAAAGGCCGCTTTTAGGGCGCTTACATGACTTACGATGACTAAACCATAAGGAATACACCAAATTAATGTACTACAGAATTGTAGATCTCAAAAAGGTCTACATAAAAGTCCGCGACGGTATGTGTTTATCTTTTAAGGATGACCCACTGAAACCACTTTTTTTTATCTTTTTAAAAATAGGGGTTCACTTACGAAGACGTTTTGAACAACACAGTATTAACCCTATATTAGTTACCTTAAGCATTTAGTGTATAAACTTGGTGTAAACCTAAACGACGCCATATTCGTAAATCGCACCAGAGTGAGGCCGGGGCGGGTCGCACGTTATATATAAAATTACTACGTAACTAAGTAAAATAGGCCCTATTTATCTTATTTTACTCTCGTAGCTTAACATTTTTATTAAACGTGACCTCTCTGGCTCACTGCACACCTAGCGGCAGAAATTTTCCCTATGCCGAACTCCCCCATAATAAAACTCGTTTTCTTCCTAACCTGAGTAGAATGAACCTTACTCTCGTTACGGGGGAATTATATGCCATCACTGGCAAGGAACGTTCACGTTTGAATTTGAAGGCAGAGGTAACGTGTGCTTTAATGAAGCACTACACAGGACTGTACAATATGCTGAACTGATTAATAGGTATAGGCTGTTCACGATAAAATAAGCACTTTTGAAAGCCCTGCTTAAGATCTACTTGTATGCACTTATGTATTCTTCGCCATACGTAAAATTAACATTGGCATCGGCCCGATCACTTTATTCATGCGTCGGTAAAGGAAAACTGTGGAATTTTTAGGAAAGTAAATATTATAGAAATCTGCTCATTTTCACACTTCGAGGCATTAGAAATACAGAAAGCGAAAGAAATAATTTTAAGTTATCACAAATGGTTTCCTAATACTTTTTATTCGACGTTGATAAATGGAACTATTTTTCATCCATCGTTACCAACTTTACTGGGAAAATATCACTCAGTGCGCCCATTAAAATATATGTGTCCAGAGGCAGTGACTTGTTTCTAAGATTCATTTTAAAAATGCTCACTTTATCGCGAACAGTCTGTAGTGCACCTACGATGTATAAAGAGTATAACACATAATTTATGAGAACTGAAGTTAAGGTTTTTTTTATGCATATTAGATCACGAATTTCCATATTACTAACTCAGTTACTTTCCTAAAACTTCCTTTATTGATCCATGGCAATGTGACTCCTATAGGCATATAGCGGAAGAATACGACACGAGAGGGAAATTAATCAAAAGTATCGCTTTAAAAAGTACTCAAGTAAAAGCTGTTCACGATAAAGAAAGCACTTTTAAACTCAACCTTAGAAAAAAAGTCACCGCTCCTACCTGCATATATTTTAACGGGCGCACTGGGTAACATGAGCCCAGTGAGGTTGGTAACGATGGATGGGAGGTAGTTCTACATCTTAACGTCAAATAAAAAGTGTTAGGTAACCTATTGTTGCAACTTAAATTATTTCATTGGCGTTCTGTTTTTTAATGCATCGAAGTGTAAAAATGAGCAGCTCTGTAAAATACTTACTTTTCTAATAATTTCTAAGTTTTACTTGACCCATGCTCGTATGAAGTGATTAGGCCTATGGATATGTTATTTTTGCATAATGTGGAATAATACACAACGTGCATACAAGTAGATCTAAAGCAGGACTTTCAAAAGTTCTCATTTTACGGTGAATAGCCTATAGCCATGAACAGTCCATACCAAAATCATTAAAAAAGTACGGTTGTGTTGTATTTGAAAGGGGAATGCATAATTTTATAACACAGTAAAATATTTTGCTGGTATTAGATTATTTTTATTTCTTAAAGTCAATTATAATAATTAAATAAGAAGAAAATTAATGAAAGTTTAAGCGTATTACCGTTTTGGATGCTTTTGAAAACAGATTTCGCAAGGAAACCTTCGCCAAGTAGAGCAATCATAACAACTACTATGGTTAAAAAAAAAAAAAAAAAAAAAAAAAAACATTACTATAGGCTGTTCACTGTAAAGTGAGCACTTTTTAAGTCACTTCTAAATTCTTCCTTTCATCCAATCTCCACCTTCCTGCTGCTTTTTAATATAAACATTGCAATGTGACCAATAAATACATTGTATACGTTTCACCACCCTCAAAATTCAATGCCTGAGGTTGCAATAAGATATATTTATTAGCGTATAAAGCCTGATATGAGGGCCTTAAAAAGTGCTCACTTTACCGTGAACAGTTTATACTAAGAGAGCCGCGGTGGCTAAGCAGTTAGTCCGCTCCCTTCCCACCAAGGCAAACCGGGTTGAGTCCCCGCCCGGGTTACTCCCGGATATTCACATGTGGGAATCGTGCCGGATGATACCGCTGGTCGGCGGGTTTTCTCGGGGATCTCCCATTTCCCCCTCCTTTCACTCCGGCGTAGCTCTATACTTACCTCAATCACCTTCATCGGCTCTCAAGACCTCGCTGTTAAGAGCCGCCCAGATCTCTTCATTCGCTCACTCATTGCTACTAACGTTAAAAATAATTATATTTTTTAATTTAATGTACATTAATTTATTTCAGTATTAAAAATAATAATAATCGTGGCTGAAATGTATGTGTGTATCAAATAAAATATTGAAAATATTTTTAAACTTTATTACTACTTCTTTATTACACAAAACAAGAGTAATTATAATAATCAACTGGACTGATAAAGGTTTTTTTTTTTTTTTTTTGCAAAATGTGCTTTTTAATGCATTCATAATGGAAGCCCGCTTAAATTTTAATAAAAAATACTCTCTTAAAAATTTATTTAAAAAATATTTAAACAATTGTAATCTAGAAAAATATTTTACGGTGTTTCAAAATATACGCTGCATTATGGTACTTTTCTGGCAATTTTTTTTTTTTTTTTTTTTTTTTTTCCCCCTCCAGCTAGATACAATGTTCCATCGGAAGCAATTAAAATTTTACCTTATGGGGTAGAGACCTGAAGAATTTGCGGATTCATTTCAGGACGAGCTAGAATTCAAAATACGTGCGTTTATATAACTGTAGCCATTGGTCCTGAATGCTGTTTTACACGTTCTGGAGAACGCTTGCCAAATAGTCGCCTTCCATTGTGACAGCAGGCAACTAATGTGCAGTTAATATCGGCGTATTTGTACATATTGTAGAGTCTAGCCTGCAGGTCAATTCACTGGCAAATTTTTCAGGTCTCTACTTAAGGGTCGTACGCACATTTGTATGTAGTGCAGTTGGAGTAAGGCCTCAACATAAATATCTGAAATTATTTTGCGTGCAAAACATTTAAACTGGACTCACAACCATTCGTCGCATCCGTCAGCCGCCCGTCCGTCCGGTAGTCACGTGATCTTCAACCAATCGCAGGGAAAATTTATTTTCTTTCCGCCAATCCGTCAAATATTTTTCAAAATTTAACTTTCGACGGATCGACGTACGGGCCACCGCCTTCTGACGATACGTACTTTGAAATAAAATGCAGGGCGTTGGATCTGTGTATATTACCTTTGGTGGTAAATTCAGAAATTTAAAATGTAAAAAATTATTCCGTATAAATTCTAATGACGGCAAAAAATTATCTCCCCAAAATGTTTATCACTTGAAAACGTATTTCCAATCAAAATATACCTCAAACGAAAGAAAGACCACGATGTTACGTTGTCACACTGACATTTTGCCGTACAGAATGTTTAACGGACGACAGAATGTTGTGAGTTGCTTTCAACTGACGGATGACTGACGGACGGATGACTGACGGGTGCCACGGATGGTTGTGAGCATAGACTAAACCGCTTATTCGTCTTCTGCGCATGTACCCAACATTTTACTGACAGAATACGAAATAGCATCAAGTATTTACAGTTCGTAACAGAAGTGCCGCCGCAATTATCATTCTGCATAGAGAATTACAACGGTTCTGAACATAATTTTTGTCTGGAAACGCGAACTGGCCGGCAGAGTCCCCAGACTTAACGGCTATGGACTTTTATCTGTGGGAAACATTAAAGCAACAAGTCTACAAAGACCCACCGACGACTCCCGAAGATATGAAAGGCCGTATAACACGAGCTTGTTCTGCGATAAGTCCAGATGGAATTCGCCGTGCGGTATTGTCCACTCAGAATCGCTTTACAGTATGTATCAATGCGTAAGGTCACCAATTTCAACACCTGATATCACATAATAAAATAACAAACGATGCGTAGTCTGAGGCTGTAGTTTGTTCAAACAAAGGCCAGCCACAGGACGGCTACACTCGCTACAGGACTGTGTCTCCGCACGGCCCATTGTTCCGTGCGGAGACACAGTTTGCTTCGTCATTGACCTTCAGCGATCTTGAATGACTGGTAAATGTCATCGTATATATTACATCTTCATTCGCACTGTCGATGGGTGTTAATAACAATGGTCATTCCATTTAAAGAAACGAAGTTGACCTTTGTGCATTCTTTACCCTTCCACGTTCGGGGAAACTATCACTATAAAGTAATTAGCGCCTTGGACCCAAGCAACTTTTGTCTGAAACATTTTCTTCTACCACTGAAAATGGTGGTGTTATTCAGATGGCCTTCTTTAGGTGCCTCATCCTATGTATTTAATAGCCCCATATAATAATAATGGCAAATTTGTACCACAGAGCACTTAAATGGTTGGAGAGATTTGGGAGGCGAGGTCTTGAGAGCCAATTAGGGTAAAGCGAAGTGAGTACGGAATAGCGCCGGAATGAAAGGGCGATCTCCGAGAAAAGCCGCCGACCAGCGGTTCCCGCGGGCGAAAAACCTGGGGCGACCCCGTCGGGAATCGAACCCGGTTCGCTTTGGTGGGAGGCGATTAGTCAAACCACTGCACCACAACGGCCTCATAGTATTCTCAGTGTTAACCCTAGGTATGTCACAACATAAATACTTGTTACAAACTGAAGCAGTCAGGGGCGTAAGTCTCTATTTTTCAAGGGGGGGGGGGGCAGGACCTTTGCGATTGATGAGGCTTGCGATTGGGTGCTAAACCTAGCCCAGCTTAACAATTTTTTTTAATGTGTGGTATAAAACGATAAAAGTTATTTTGTGGATTGTACTATACGAAAAGTTAAAATTAACGAACAGGTTAGTTTATATATCTATTTTTAACTTTATTTATATTACTTTTTCTTGACTCTCACAAATTGTGGGTATTTTTGTCATGTATATTCAAACAACTCAATAATACGAATTAGTAATCACCTTCCTAGGACGAAGGGGTTCGCATAATCTTCTGTTGTACTTTTATTTGAGAATTCACTTGGTCTTCAGTCGGTAGAGAATGTTTCTTGTGTGACAAAAGCTGAACAGCAAAAGCGTGACTTCTACTTGCCTCATGTTTTTGAACTTTTCTATAGCTTCCTTCCAATTTTGAAAATTATTTGTTACGAATGTTGGATCTGCATGATTCGAAGAACTGCTGGGCAGTTTTGACGAATCACTAAAAACTGATACACATACTTGACAAAGAGCTCCAACACCTGGTTTTGTGGTGAGCCACGGGAATTGTTTTTTTTTTTCCCCTATGAGATTGAAATGTTCGCACCGGACCACTTGGTTTTGTTTTTGACATGGAATTAGTCTTATTATATCAGAGGGAAAATCAACTTTTGAGTTGCTACACCCTGCCTCAAAATTCATACCGCTAGCACTGCTCACATTATTCTTATGTTCGTTCTCTTTACTTTTGTGATGCTTCTCGTCTGTAAGTAATATGATGTTCTGCTGCAAATGTGTAGAGGTAGGATGTGTTACCTCTCTTTCGCTTTTTTTTTTTTTTTTTAAAGGCGACTCTTTCAGATTGGTCTTATAAATTTTTAAACAAACCGAATCGCTATAGGTGTACGTAGCCCCCCAAAAAATTTAAAAGAAGCCATCTAGCTACCTAAAATTTTGGAGAAAAAAAAGTTAAACATGGTAGAATAATGCATGTTTTAAATAGCTTCAAGAAATTTTGAATAACAAATTCCAGACTTAAGGCCTGGTCTCTCTCGATACATAAGATTATTGTTTATTTTGCTTATTTGAGTGTTTTAGGAAGACATTTAGAAAATACTTCTATAGGCAGATTAAAAAATATATATTATCCTGCAGTAAAAATATTAATAATCAATCACTAGCATGTAATTATAATGATATTAAACACAGTATTTGAAATATGAATACATTCTCGCCACTTTACAGCTGCAAGATAACTCGTTATCTAGTGACTAAATTTGAAGTGGCCTTTGTAATTTCTGAACTATCTATAATGACGAATTTACATTATTTGTCTCGACACAAATGTTTTGGGGCGAAAATGGAAAATTCAACTCGACGTGTGAGACTGAGTCTTAAGTCAAGTGCTAACTGATAAAGTAATTTGAACTAAAGTTGCTTTTGTTTCTAATAATGTAAACGTATTAATAAATGCAGCTGTTTCCTTCACTTTGTGTTGGACAACAAACTGAATCTTATGACGCATTATCACTTTGAAAGCAATCTCGGCTTCCTTTATCATAGTTTGCGGGTGAAGCAACACTTGTGACAAAGAATGAAGACTGAAAAGGAAGGTTAGACAATCCGTCAGCGAAACGTTGATATACAACGTTAAAGAAACTGTAATCCAGCTGTGCCGTGGGCGCAATTTTAAAAATTGTAAAAGTGAAAACATTTAAAATTACAGTTTCTTGCGAACCCAACTTCGCTAAGTGCAAACCTCTCTGTTGTCTGTGCTATCAAAGGCTGACGTAGAAATATATAGAATTAATCGTATTTTCAATTTTTTATACAGGTCAAGTAATGATATTGAAATATTTAAATTTAGTTGAGGTAGGAGTTGCCACCATTGGCGGTATTTCAAGAGACAAGAATAAAATTAACCATGAATTCATGCATCAGCATCTAAATGATATAAAATTGAAAAAAATCTGTCAAATTACTACATACGACCGTAGTTGTTCTTTGTCATAACTTCTTTTCTGCAACTTAACAGTTTCATCTTGCTGTGTACTAACATTTCGGTAACATAAAACACACACACACAAACACACGTGTACTACATGGACACACTAATCGAAGAGGAAACCTCTACGTACACACACGCCTGCTGCGCTGCAACTCAATTCCTTGGAACTTGGAAGGACGCGGTAGTGTCGTGTTAACAAAACAAAGGGTGGCAGGTATTCATGAATTTACAGTCAGGTATAAGAGATTTCTTCTTGTCGATGGGTTTTTCACGAGCCACGAGGTGCAACCACACCAAAAGTCATGTGTTTCCTACATATCTGCTGTATTTATACGTCCTATGTATATCCAACAATATCAGTAATATTTTTAATTTTTCCTCAATGGTATAGGGCTACGGATTGTTAAAACTTATACTCGTCTTACCTACTTACAGCATTTGAAGGCGAGCCAAACCGTTCTAATTTCACGGGGGCCGGGCCCCCGGGATCTACGTCCATGGAGCAATTACCGACAACCCAGGAGAGGGCGACGACCCTCCTGGGTGAAAAGTGGAGAAGTCGGCCATCATCCCCCCCCTTTTTTTTCCCCCTTGACAACCCGCACCTACTCAACGCCTATGATTCCACCTCTATAGGCTGTTCGCGGTAAAATAAGCGCTTTCGAAAGCCCTGCTTACTAGTATGCACGTTGTGTATTACTTCGCCTTATGTGAAATTAAGGTTGCCATGGGTCTCATCACGTTATTCGTGCGTTGGTCAAGTGAAACTGTGAAATTATTAGAAAAGAAAATATTTTACAAATCTGCTCATTTTTACACTTCGATGCATTACAAAATGAAAGGCAAAAGGAAAAATAATTAAAGTTATCACAAATAGTTACCCAACACTTTTTCTTTGACTTTAATGTGTGGAACTACTACCCATTCATCGTTACCATCTGTACTGGGCGCATGCCACTCAGTGAGTCCGTTAAAATATACTCAGACTGGAGCTGTGGCGTTTTTCTAAGTTGGCTTTCAAAAGTGCTCACTTTATCGTGAATAGCCTTTAACCTGCAGTACTGTGTGATGTCGTTGGCCGCGCGCCCAAACGAACGCCCGCGCACAGACCCGCCCGCATTGCTCTGCGTGCGCGCCGCCCCGCTGCATTTTCACTGCTTTCACTGGCCGCGTGCGTGCGGGTGAGGCTGTGGGTAAGTAGTGAAGAAGAAGTCATGGGGGTGGGGGGGGAGGCGGACGTGTCGCACTTTCCCACGGCTCTCCCGGACACGTCGCCGCAGTGCAAGTGTTGTTGAACCGCACCGTCGCGTCGTGGCGTCTCTCCCGGGGGGGGGGGGGGGGGGTGGACTCCCCATTACATACAGATAAAGGCTGTTCACGATAAAGTGAGCAATTTAGAAATGGACATAAGAAAAAAGTCACCGTCCCTGCGTGCAAATATTTTAATGGGCGCACTGAGTGGCATTCGCCCAGTAAAATTGGTAACGATGGATGGCAAGTAGTTCCATATCTTAAAGTCGAATAAAAATTGCTAGGTAACAATTTGTGGTAACTGAAAATTAAGTCTTTTAA
This sequence comes from Dryococelus australis, assembly GCA_029891345.1. NCBI lineage: Eukaryota > Metazoa > Arthropoda > Insecta > Phasmatodea > Phasmatidae > Dryococelus > Dryococelus australis. The sequence continues at coordinate 133,470,326 of CM056993.1, forward strand.
TTTCTGTATTTTTTTTAATGCCTCAAAGTGTAAAAATTAGCAGTTTTGTAAAGTATTTACTCTCTTCATTATTTCACAGTTTCATTTGACCGACGCATGAATAAAGTAATGAGGCTCATAGCGATGTTAATGTCACATAAGGCGGAGGAATACACAATACGTATACAAGTATATCTTAAGCAGGGCTTTCGAAAGTGCTCATTTTACCGCGAACAGCCTATACGAACATTTCGCGATTTCTTTCTTTCCAGGACAAGATAGACGTCAAACACGTGTGCACTGAAGTTGACTTTGCGTGCCGACCTACCGTGGCGCAGCCGGTTGGTGCGCCACCGATCTGAGGTACGGAAGGCTCTGTGTTCGATTTCCGAGTAAGGCATGGGTGTTACTTTAAGATAGCTTATAAGTTAGTCTGAACCGTCCCCTGCTAAGCTTTCAAGCGTAACACTGGGGGACGTTGAAAAGCCTATACGATACGATGGACTTCGCAATTGGATCCCGCTTTATTAGACACGCCTTGGACGACTCTAAGCCAATAGCAGGCTTGCGAGGAAACAAGTAGCGAGAGTCATACTGCTAGTTGTGAAGTGACATTAGCTACTCTATGGGCCATCAGCCAATGAACAAACGACCGAGACTCGAGTATGCACATGACTGTGGAGTCTGGCCTACAGGTCATAGAACTCGCGAATTTTTCCTATCCCTTCCTATAGGCTATTCATAGTAAAGTGAGCACTTTCTGAAGCCCTCTCATTTGTAATAATAGTCAATAAATATATTTCATTGTAGTCTTATGCGTTAACTTTCCGAGTCCGGTGAAATATATATCTTACGCTGTTTATTACTTACATGGAAATATTTAATTTAAGTAATGACGTGGAAGGATAGAACTGGCTGAACTGAAAAAAAGTTACTAGGGCCTCAAAAGTGTTCATTTTACCGTGAACAGCCTATACCACACAGTACTAAACCCTTTTATTCCCACACTAATTCAATATTTCTGGTGTTACGAACAGGAAATTTTTAATGTGTGTTGTACATAGGGCCGTGTCCGAAATGGCCGATTTTGTTTACAAAATGATCGCGTGACACGATTTTGTACACAAAAATGTTCACGTAATTGGTCATTTGGTATTCCGTATTTTGTATATAGCGGATGTTAGCAGAGAATAATACAAAATAAAAAAATCAGTGCCGTGTTGGTTTCGACGTTCAAAACACATACGCAAGTACGGATTTTTTTTTCAAAAACAAATAAATGTGAAAAAAAATACACTCGGCACTTTTTAAAAAACAAACAATTGTGGTGCCTTGTGTGTGTATTACGCAATCAATTCTTTTTTTTAAATCGTTATTGCATAATTTACAGAGAGTAAAATAAAATATTTCAATTATTCACAAATGTTTACCTGGAACTTTTAGTTTAACGTTAAGGCATGGAACTACTTTCATTCCATCGTTACCAACTTTACTGGGAGGATGCCAGTCAGTGTGTAGCATTGCAGATTTTCGGGTTCATGTTTACAGTTGATTATAGAGATTTTCATTATATGTAATTAAAAAGTACTTGCTTATGTTGTCACTACTTTTAATATCAATTCCAACTTACGCTTTATTATATGAGTTAGCATTTTAATCTTTGGTTATTGTAATATTTTATTTCACATAGAGATTGTGTGTAAGAAATTTTAATTTATTTTTAGACAATATTCAGTATTAATATTTTGTTTCTTTCCTAGAGGGTAGTCGGCATTAAAAGTTTATTAAACAAAATAAGTATATAATATCATCCTGGTTATCTCTCGTCTCGCCATTGATGATTGGCGAAGAGATGCGTCATGGTGAGACGACAGCCAATCGTAGGACAGCACACAACATAAGTAAGACAGATGTAAAATAGAACTAATTTTTTCTTTAGAAAAATTCTCACCACCTCCAAAGATGGACGTGTATCGCGTAAGTTGAAAAGTTTTAATGATATAATGATTATGTTATATTCTGATGTAAATAATAATAAGTTGCTACAAAATGATTATTAATAAATGTGTAATACTGAAAAGTTAATTGAATTTATGTTTTGAATTTAAATAATCTTTGATAGAAAGAATATTGAATAAAATATTTATTGAAATATGTAAATTATATTCTAATTGATGAAAAAGAATGAAAATGTGAAATGTTGAAATGAAAAATTATTAATTATGAAAAGGAGTAATTCGAGGTTAATTTCAAATCTTGTAATCGTGAACAACCTAAGTTTAAAGTTACGTTAGTTAAAATGTGAAAGCTAATTCAAAATTGAGTTCCTGTTGTAGTTTGTTCACAACAAGTAGGTACTTTGAGTTTAGAATGTAGCCTTGTAGCCTTAGTTCTGACAATTGCGAGTGCCTCGTTGGGCCACGTTTTATTAAACACGCTCGGGTACACACATTAATTTCCGAGTTCAAATGTTGCAGTCACGTAAATTGTTTAGTAGAGTCCATTCATGGTTATTTTCAACTTTTCTGAAGCCCTGCAAAAGTTCTTCTTCCAGGGTATTTCTCCGCCTCATGCAAAATAAGCTTAACAGAGTCTAGAAAATTACACCAAAGAGCCGACGCACCGCATTCGTACGCACTCAGTGTAATAATATTTTGCAAAAGAACTATTTCTTACTAGGCATTCGTACCGGTACGAATTGGGATATCATATTATTTGAAGCTCTATATTTGAAAATTTATTTGCATCAATAAAATAAATTTTAAATAAACACAGGTAGGCCTAACACACGTGTTAATTGTGTGTTATAGAATGGCGAAAAGGAAATATGGTGCCTGGAGTGAATCAGACATGGAAATGGCTCTGGCAGCGTACAGAAATGGAGACACGGGGTTAAACGAGTGCTGCCACCAGTACGGCATTACAAGCGCCACTTGGACTGTAAAAACCTAATTTCTAACGACGGTACGAAGGCGCTTGGACGGACTACTACCTTGCCATTTGAAATAGAAAATCGACTTGTAGAACGTAATTTAAAATTAGAATAACAACTTCTTGGAGTCACGATTAACTATGTACGCAAGCTGGCATATCAGATAGCAGAGCACAGCACATTTGTGGAAGATATGGTTCAGTGTTTAGTGTGTGCATCCTGGGTTCTTAAGAGTTGTGGGGTGTTAAGTCAGAACTCAAACATTTTGTTTGTGTAACCTGTAAATAATTGAATATTTCTTGCATTTACTGTAGAAAAATAATCAAATTTTATTAGTATTTAAATATTACAATTATCCTGTGTGTTATTACATGCTGTCTTGTTTGTTCTCTCATTTGGTTTAATTTATAACTTTGTGGTACGATTTAGGACATAGGGGGTACGATTTAGGACACCAGTTTCATATATCGTACCAGTTGCAGCCTGTTACGAAAAGTTCTTTATTTCTTCCCGGATGCTACATTTTAAAATGTAACCCAATTAATGTACCCATAAATAGTCATACTTTTTGATACAAATTCGTAAAACCCTGAATTTTTTTTCATTTTAGACAGATAAAATTGCAAATGAAAAAAGTGGTACGGTATAGGTAACTCTCTCCTACAAGCAAAGCTGAACTAAGTCTAGAAAATTACACCAAAGGACAACACACCGAATTCGTGAGCACTCAGTTGTAATTACATTTTGCATGAGAACTATTTCTTACTAGGCGTTACCAACACAGACGTTTTCTCACTGGTTTATTCATATTTATTATAAATGAAATATTACAATTTATAAATAAAATGTAGGTAAAGCTTCAATTTAACAAAAAATAAGATACTTTTATGTAAACAAAGGTATAAAACGCTTATGATATAAAATATATTTAGAAAATAACTAAACACGTCATACATGGTGTGATTTTTCAAAGGTTTGATTCAAAAAGTGTGAAGAAACCGCGAATAGACTATATGTTATGCATAATGAACGGGCGGAAAACTCAGAATATTCGCCCTAAGGAACTGCTCCACTATTCGCCCGAAATTGTGACAGAAAACAGAAAAAACACATCCAGAGCAGCCGGCTATGGAGTCGAAGCCACGTCCTTGCGACCGCAATTTGGACACGCTAATGCATGACCACAAACGCTCGGTCGCTATTATAGAAGTTGAAGATCTCGCACTGGGAGACGCTGGGAGAAGTAATAAGGAAACGGCAGGAGCGGAATGAGCACATGTCGAGAATGGAGAAAATACTGCCACACGCGGTGCTAAATGAGAGGAGGAATAAAAAAAAAAAATGTTTTAAGCAACGCAGAAACACACTGAAGCCGAACCAGTGTTTCAGTCAGTGGATAGATACTCGGGAATTCAGTTGAAACTGATTTAAGGTTAATTAAGCACTTTTGAAACCAACCTCTGAAAAAAAAAATCCCGGTATATAGTTACAAATAAAAAAAACTGTACAGTAATGTTGGCAGTGAATAACAGAAAATACTTATGCGTCTTAGCAAAATGAATGATATTGATGTGATTAGGATTCTTCAAGGAACCTCCGTTGCTCAAAATTTAAAACACTTAGGAAAATAAACTATTTATGAGTAGTTAACTTTTACCGATAGAATTTAAGGAACGTTTCATTATAAGAATCCATGAGTCCCTTCTAATTTATATGTGTAATTTTTCTAGGCTTAAATAAGATTAGTCTGCATGAGGCGGAGGAATGCCCTGGAAGTAGCAGAACTCTAGTAGGGCTTCAGAAAAATGTGAAGTAACAATGAATGGATTATACAGGTGAACAAGGGGGCATTTTTGCTTGCTTCAACGTGCATTAGTATTAGTAGCGTGCATGCAGTTCTATTTGTTCCTGTCTTTGCTCTTTCCTCAGGTGGGAACTAAGTACGCGGGTATGCAATTATATCTCGGCAGTGCATTGGGAAAATGCTTTTATTGAATGCTTGTTTGGCGCAAACAAATTCATTATAGTTTGTATAGAGGCAGCTAAATATTTTGTTGCTGTGGCCAAATTATTTTGTTGTTCTTATTTGGTTGGTGCAACCAAATATTTGTTTAGCTCTATACAGAATTAAATAGTTTCGGTTAATATAAGAAAAAAGTCTAAACCCGACCGAGATTTTAAAACCTAGATCAACTGCGCCTAAGTGCTACGCTAAATTGACTACAGGCTGTTCACGGTAAAGTGAGCAGTTTTGAGGCTCTAGTTACGTTTTCCTTTCAGCTTCTACCTGCATGTAGTCCTATTTTAACGGTGTACTGAAAGGCATACACGCCCAGTAAAGTTGGTAACGATGGAGGAGAAGTAGTTCCATATCCTAACGTCAAATAATAATTGTTAGATAACAATTCGTGACGACTTAAATTATTTATTTCGGTTCTTTTTTGTGCAACGGAGTGTAAAATTGCTCAGAGTTTCACAATATTTACTTGTATAATAATTTCACTGTTTAACTTGACCGACACATTAATATAGTGATCAGACTCATGACAATGTTAATTGTATATTTGCCGGAAGAATACACAATGCGCACACAAGCATATCTTAAGCAGGGCTTCCAAAATGCTCATTTTGCAGTAAACAGCCTATAATACACTGTATGTGTAAAGAGAGCACCTTTAAGACGAAACTTAAAAACAAAAAATCCCTTTTTATAATATGTATGCTGCAGTTCACGATGGCACGCAAGCTCCCAATTAAATTGGCATTAATTAAATAAATAAAAAAGGTATAAAACTTGACATTGTGTTGGGATTTATGGTAGTTGAAATTACTTGTTTTTTTTTTTTTTAACTTATTTAAGTACGAATTTTCATATCAGTAAAACACGTTCCCTACAATTCCACGGTTACATTTGGATCACGTATGAATAAAGTGAGGCATTCCATGACGATGTTAATTTTACATATGACGGAAGGATACAAAATTAGTATAAAAGTAGTTCTTTAATAAGTCTTCCAAAAGCTCTCCATTAACCGCCCGACGTAACTGTAACACATGTTCATTATTATAGGCTATTCACGATAAAATGAGAACTTTTGAAAGCCCTGCTTAAGATCTACTTGCATGTACGTTGTGTATTATTCCGCCTCATGTGAGATTAACATTGCCATTGGCCCATTACTTTATTTATGCGTCGGTGAACTGAAACTGTGAAATTGTTAGAAAAGTAAATATTGCACAAATCTGATCATTTTTACACTCCGATGTATAAAAAAAAAACACGAGCGAAATAATTTGAGTTATCACAAATGGTTAAGTTGCAATTTTTATTCGACGTTAATATATGGAACTATTTTCCCCTTCATTGTTACCGACTTTACTAGGCACAAGTCACTCATAGCGCCCGTTAAAATACATGCAGGTAGGGGCAATGGCTTTTTCCTAAGGTTGATTTCAAAAGTGCTCACTTTACCGTAAACAGCCTTTAAACATGGTTATTAGTAATCGGGTATAATTCTTTTTGAAACACGCTGTAGTACATCGGCCGCAACCGTCCGGGCGTGTTCTCTTTCTCGGCTGAGCTGAAGATCACGAATCGCACAAACGGACCTTGGATGTGTCACTCGATGTTGCGGGGGTTCAAAAGATCAAGGGGTTGCTCCGCGCTGTCCTGGATTCAAACCGAAGGCCCCTTTCTCCCGTGTCGTCCTGACGTCGCCCTCACGACGAGGGTTCGCCGACCACTCGGCGGTATCACAGCGCGTCTTCGCCCACAGAATCTCCGGCCTCGCCATTGTCGCGGGGACGACAAGTTGCGAGTGTGACTCTGAGAGTCGCACAATCGCCTCGCGCCCAGGGACGTGCACGATCTACTTCTCTCCTCGTTCTGTGTTCTTCCACCCCATCCCCCTTCCCCAGCCACTACGTAAAATTTACATTGCCATGGGTAAAGACCTGCAAAATTAGCGCTATTATTTGGGAACACGTTGAGCTTACAACACGTGTTACCTTTTCAATAACTAGGGATAGGAAAAATTCGCGAGTTCGATGACCTGTAGGCTAGACTCCACAGTCATGAGTATACCCGAGCCTCAGTTGTTTGTTCATTGGCTGATGCACCATAAAGTAGCCAGTGTTACTTCACAACTAGCAGTATAACTCTCGCTACTTGTTTCCTTGCAAGTCTGCTATTGGCTTAGAGTCGTCCAGGGCGTGTCTAATATAGTGCGATCCAATTGTAAAGCCAACTTCAGTGTACACGTGTTTGACATCTATCTTGTCCTGGAATGAACTCGCGAAATGTTCCTATCACTATCAATACGTTCGTCACTGGACCATATTTCATTTGAATTTGACACGCCTCGGGTTACTCTGCGCCAACAAATGAATGCGTTACGAATGTGTGCCCCAATCACGTACAGTTCAGTTAGAAATGGCGTGGCTTCACACCTATTCAGCAGCCAACGGAGAAACGACGGCCGGGTCCAGTAAAGACGGTATTGTGAATTTTAGGTTGATGCCGAATAATAACGCGAATTTTGCATGTCTCTAGTCATGGACCTGATCACGTTACTCATTCGCCAGACGAGTGAAAAAGTGGAAATATTGTAAACCTAAAGCTTCCGATAAGTTTGTTCAAATAAAGTTGGACAGTTATAACATCATTGTTACGTCATAAACACCGCCATATTTGTCTCAGAAAGTTGGGTCGCTTCAGTTTCCATCAAACATTTGAAGATTGGACCGGTTCTAAAATGTCTTAGAATTTTGGCGGTCTCAGCCAATCAGAATCGTGCACGACAAAAATGGACCTCACGAAACGAACAATTGCGGAAACGCAGTAGGTTATGAAGATAATTAATTTAAGTGGAAGCTGTGTGGGCTTGACTGCTTTTTAAAGTGAATATTGCACATAATATTGCAAACTAAGAGGCATTAAAATCCACTGTGCCATAAATATCTCAGATAAATAAAATTTGAATTTGGCAATCAAGCGGAATTAAATCCTTACATTTACTCTTATAATGGACTGCATGGAAAAACAAAAGCAATATCTCAAAATAATTTTTTTTTCTAATAATTCAAATTTAATTCTCCCAGTAAAAAAATTTGACAGTGTGACACATTTTCAAACACATTCAACAGGATTTGATAAAATTTGTTGAAAGGAAAAGTTTGATGGCCGTAGTCTGTTTCGAATTTTATTGTGAAATAAAGTTGAAGGCAAAAATTTGACAGTGTGACAGGGGCTTAAGCGTGTTACTATAGTCCATTCACAGTTACTTCCAACTTTTCTGAAGCCCTGCTAAAATTTACTTCCAGGATATTCCTCCGCCTCGTGCAAACAAAGCTTAACCAAGTCTAGAAAATTACACCAGAGGGACAACGCATCGCATTCGCACGAACTCAGTGAAAAATAAAATTTTGCATAAGAACTATTTCTTACTAGGCATTACCAACACACTTATTTTCTCACTGTTTTTATTTATGTTAATTATAAAGAAAATTCTATAATTAATAGGTCTACGTATAAATTAAATTAAATTTCAATTTAACCAAAAATAAGGTACTTTTGTGTTTACGTGTGTATAAAACGCTTCTGGCACTGATATATTTAGTAAATAACCAAACACGTAATGCAGGGGTGGTTTTTCAAAGGTTTTATTCAAAAATTGTGAAGTTACTGCAAACATACCTTAATATTTCATTTCGCACTTTAATTCGTATAATGGAGGAAATACAAACTTAATTTGCAAAAAATTTAAACATTGCACGATGTTATGACGTGATTAGGCCTTAGCTGAATGGCCTGCCTGATCACATCTTCAAACATTGAACCCGAGCACGAGCGTGATTGTAATAACACCTTGCGACAGTCAGTTGCAGAAACCCCCTCCGCCGACCAGTAAACGGGACCGAAAATATTAAACAACGCGCCCGATGTAGACCAGCGCAACACTGGGAGCGGCGTCTTTTGTCATTGGGGCAGCAGACCAAGAATACATGGAGATGGGTATGTCCGGCCGTCGTCAACCGCCTCCTAGAATCAGCCTCCGGCAACATGATCAAGGTGGGGGCTTTCCAATTAGATTGCAATAGTATTGGCGTGCGGTAATAAAACTTATTATAATTAATTAGTATTTTGGTATTCTATTTAAACTCCACCGATCAATAGTCACGTAAATAGTTATTATTTAATCCTTGTGCCCAATAAACCCCATTTTATACTGCTGTGCTCTACCTAATCATGACTCATTAACTAGCTACGTCCATAGCCCCTTTCAGGTATGAATTGACTTAAAAACCAATACGTAACAACTCGCAACGGAACGTCAAGAGTGGAAAACCATTTTACTTGAAGTACTGCGAACTTGGAGCCTGCATGCCGGTATGTACAGTGACATTTATGCAGTTAACAAGTCAATGGTTGTTTCTAAAGGCTGATATGAAGTGTGCTCGCTTATATCACGAACAGCCTGTACCTGCGGACATGCCGATCCCAAAACCTTACTATGCCTCGGCTGTGCGGTGTCCCGTTTCAGCGCATCCTTTGTAGGTGTCCTCATTATCAGATGTCGACATCTGCTGAAGTAGACCGACACGAAGATTCATTCAGCCTGGCATAATGCCCGTTTCGAATGCAACCACTTGCAAGGACAGGATGTGCCCACATTTAATAAAGGAAATCCACTAACGTGTGTTGTAATCTTCATATTCGTTATTTGTCATTCAAAAGTGTTCGCTTTGCTGTGAATCGCATTTTAGATTAATCTACGCACGGTTGCCAAAATAAAATATGGTTTGGTGTTTCTCATCAGATTCGGTTCAGTCGACCAAATATTTGGTTACATCAACTATGCACTATTTATACAAGCAATTGATTGACTCAAATTTTCGTCAATATAAACATTGCATAGTAAGTTATTGTCTTCAATTACAGTTCATCTCAAATTGTGTGTTAGAAATTTTCTTCTAACGAAGCGGTAGAAACTCATTCATTATCTGCAGGTATCGTTGTCGAAGTTTCTATAGTCCATTCACGACTGAAATAGACTTTTGAAAACGAACCTTTGAAATAACACCCCAGGCGTAACATATCAACTTGTTTAGTCAGTAACTTGTATTCCACAAATATATAACACTGTCACTGACTTCAAACCACTGTATTCGTGAATAAATGAAACGGTAACTTAGTATCTTCTATAACTTGTAATATTTATTTCGTATTAAATATGAATTAAAAACAGTGTGAGCAGCGACGTATTGGCGACGGCCGGTAAGAAATATTTCACAGTTAAAATATTATTTTAACATAGTTTTTAAGTATGCTATTTGTAAATTAAACATTGCCTATTAAAATATTAAAATATTTAGGTAACCACGATGGCAAAATATTTCATTTTTACAGTTTAAAATAACAACACAAAATTTCGTGCGTAGGCCGTAATAACACTGTGTTTATTTTATCGACTGGGGAAGCAACTGTCGGCTGGGCGGAGCTTGTAACTCTCTCTTACTCTCTCTCTCTCTCTCTCTCTCTCTCTCTCTTTCTTTGTCTCTCTCACACTCGGGAAGTTTTGCATCGCTAGTACGCAGATATTATAAATGTTTTCAATTGTAGCATATGTCATACATATTACAGCAAAGTAATAATTTTTTAATTTGTAATTTACAACTGAAAAGATATCTTAATGTTCGAATACTTATTTTAGCATATTTAATTTATGATAGCGTGGGCGGACACCATCTGAAATTCTGAAGTTGGCAAACATGGAAAGCCATGACATGGAGGCGTGTTGCGTTTTGCCAAACGAAGCGTAAGTTATACTTATTCCGAAAAATACTTCAAATTACCACATCACGTATGTAGATGTGTGTTTTTTTTTTAAGTATCTAGGCAAGTTACGATGTTGCGATAAATCTGTGTTTCCATGGCAGTAACAAATATACTGTTATGTGTGTTTCGTTAAACGCTACGTGTGAAAGGGCGTGGCGTTGCTGCGTGGTGGCCGTTACGCAGGTCCTGTGTGTGTGCGTGATTTCAAATATTTGATGTGCACTATTTATACGTTTAACAGTGAACTGTTTTATGACTAAGTAAATTATTTACATCCACGTCTGTTTATTTATCACAACGTTGCACCTTTGCCCTAGGTGTTTGAAACACAGTCGTGTAACGTGATTTGCCACAATCCCAACAAAGTACTAAGTCCAGTCCGATAAATTTCAATAAACCTAATAAACAGTAAGTAGCAATACATAGAAATATGAACGGAATAAAAGTTATGGTAGGCTTATTTGTGTGCATGTTCACCGGTTTCTTTTAAGTATGTATTACAAAAAATAAGCGACACGAGTTGCGTGCTTGAATTTATTGTGTCTTTTTCGTTGGACTGATTTTTCCTTCGTTTTAACATTTATTCCAACTTAGGCCATCCTTTTAAAGAAATAACCTAACACATATCAATAACAAGAGGTTAAATACTGCAGTTCTTTACCCCGCAGTTGTAACAGTGTTAAACACAGTCGTGGCAAAATATTAACGTGCATTACATGTGGTGTAATGGACTATGTCGTGGAAAACAAGTATGTTATTAATGTAAAATAACCGAAAGAACTATTGTCAATTCAGGCATTTTTAAAACGCCATGAAGCAACGTAAAATAGCGTTATAGGCATAGACTGTGAATATTCGTACGGAATGGCTTTTGGAATATGGCAAAATTCTTTGAAAATGTGTAAACACTAAACAACGCATTTTACAGGTATAAAAGTAGAAGTCACCTTTAAATGTTTATGTTTAGATGTGGCGAAAGTATACGAACAAGTGTACACACAAGCACAATGGAATGTAAACATTGATTTTGACAGATGCTACATGGCTGTAACACGGCAATGTTTCTTTACATTTGGCGGAAGGATACTAAACAGGCCTGCAATTAGATATTTAGCAGGGCTCCGAGAAAGCCTGTTCCAGTCGTGAATGGACTATAACTACTTTTGCTTTGTAGTTTTCTGGGTGAACGAAAATGTGAAATCTGAGACTTGCCAGCTGGGGGCACGTTAAAAAGTGGACGCGAGAACTACGTTATAAGGATAAGATAATCATATTTCATTATAAAGTCGGCTTACGAGGTTATATGGCAATTCTTTGCAGTTAGTGGGTTTCTCCGCTGAGTACGTGTGTGGTTAGGGCCTATCAGGTCGGAAAATTAATGATAGTGAATAGTCTCTTACAGGAGTGAGTAATGGAAAAATGTATAAGCTATTCGCAGCAAGATGAGCACTTTTGAAAGCCCTGCTTAAGATCTACTTGCATGCACGTTGTGTATTCTTCCCATTTATGTAAGATTAACATACATAGCCTCATCACTTTATTCATGCGTCGGTCAAGTGAAACTGTGAAATTATCATAAAAGTAAACATTTAACAAATCTGCTCAGTTCTACACTTATATAAATAAAAAAAACAAAGCGAAATAAATAATTTCAGTTATCAGAAATGCTTCCTAACACGTTTTATTCGACGTTAAGATACGGAACTACTTCCCACTCATGGTTACCAACTTTACTGGACGCCTGTCACTCACTGCGCTGGTTAAAATATATGCAGGTAGGGGTAGTAACGTTTTTCTAAGGTTGATTTAAAAATTGTTCAGGTTATCGTGAACAGCCTTTATGCATAATTACAATCAATATAAATGGTTTCACATTACAGTACTGCAGCGTAAGTGTAATGCAGTCGGTGGATGCAGAAGCTTCTATTCCCAATGGCCAAATGACTGTTCACGGTAAAGTGAGCACTTTTGAAATCAAACTTTGAAAAACGTAATTGCCCTTATCTGCGAATATTTTAATTGACACACTGACTGTCACGCGCTAGTAAATTGGCAATTACGGAGAGAAAGTAGTTCCATATGTTAACGTAGGATTTCAAGTGTTAAGTAAACATTTGTAAATACTGAAATACTTTATTTTCCTTTTGGGTTTTTTTAATGCACTTATACGTAAGAATAAAAATATTTATAAAATATTTACTTTTCTGTTTGGTGTTACTTTGATTATGGGCCACTTGTTTCTGTAAGAAAAACATTTCTCACTGACTGACTTAAGTATTTTTGTATGTATCTGATGCGTATACTTTGAGGAACAACGCTTGGGAAAAGCGCTTTGAGCTAGTGTTTCTATATGCACGACGTGTTGAAATCACTCAACAGGTCTCGTCTGAAGCGCGTGTCGTTTTCGTATATGAGCGTATTTGACGCACGTTTAAGGTGGCCGCCTGGTACGCCCCGAACGGTGTGCCGAGCTCAAGCAGAAAACGTTTTATTTAAAAAAAAACCGCCCAAAGTGACTGAGCGAGGTTTCCTTAGAAATAGCTTTTAACAAACGTTACGCGTCTGTGTACGTTTTCCAGTTCCTCCATTTCTCTCTAAAGCATTGTTTTCTTGATAGTGAAAATGGTTCAAACGGGTGTTTTCGCGGCCATTTTTCAGGTGCGAGTACACGGTAAAAAAAAAAAAAAAAAAAAAAAAGGCGGACGTGCATCAAATCTTCAATTTTATTATTACGTCATGAAATGGTAGGGTCTCCGCTGAAAGTCTCATAGAGGCGCGTTATCGACGGCAAGACTGCACGCCAGTTCAGTGCTTTGCGCGTAGAGGCGATGAGAGAGTTGATTAGCATGTCTCAGTTGCCCCTAGCGCTCCCACGCTTTTAGGCCTGAGCCGTGCAACATTCTTTCAACCAGGCGACCACCTTAAAAGTTTGGGGGGGGGGGGTTATTTCAAACACTGCGCAGCGCGCGAGGTAAGGCGGGGGCCTGACGGGAGTGTGGACCAGTGTTGCCCGATAAAATTCTGTTACATTGAGCTACAAAATTCTGGTATTTTTCATAAAATTCTGGTACTCAAATAAAATAGAAGCCTAACCACCCCCTTTCCCCCCTTCATCTTCTCCATAGGAAAACAGGTGGAATTATATTACAGTAATATAATGTCCCAAAAATAGGCCTGATTTGCGTAATTTTAGAATAACAGTTATTTTATGATATTGGATTGTTATTGGTTAGATTTTACATACATTAATTTTTTCAGGGTGCTCAGAGATTACTTACTATTGAATTTTTTTTAATGTTTTAAAAATATATTTAATCAAAAACTAAAAAAATACGAAAATAATTTTAAAATTATTTATGGCCATATAATTTAATTTAACACTATTTATTGTACAAATGCAAAATATCATAAAATTATATTAAGAAGTTCCGATCTACAAATATGTTTATTTTAGTTTACAAAATAATTTAAATTAAGAGATACTTTTGCTACATCAGTAGATTTTTAGCAAATGTTTATTACCATCAAAATCTGATATATATATGCATACCAGAATGAGCAAAACCTGGTACTAAGATAGAAAATCTGGTACAAATACCAGAATTCTGGTACGTCTGGCAACACTGGTGTGGACTAGTGACGTAGGCCTAGCAACGAAGTCATGGCGATAGAGGGGGGGGGGGGGGCTGGAGGGGTACGTGGCAGGCGGCCGTTCCCACGGCCCGTGGACCGGCCCACCCCGGGGGCGGACAGCTCAGCCACAGCCCTCCCAGACGGCTTGGCGCGCGTCGGCTCTGCCCGCTTGCCTGCCTGCCGCTTAGCCCAGCCACTACGTCTGTGGCCGTGTTCCAACTGACACTTTTGACGTGAATACGTCTTTAGATTTGCAACCATAGCGGGAGGCAATCCAGAAAATCCGATGACAGTAAAATCGGGGGATACAGTTTGGCATTACAGCTCGGAATCCATCGCCTACATTCAAAATTCAATTACACCACTCGATTGGCAAAGGATCAAAAAATATGTTACGTTGAGTGAGGACTGCGAAGCATCGCGCGCGACGGGTAAAAAAAGGGGGGGGGGATTTTGAGTTCGTTTCGCCGCGTCTCATAAATTCCGCGTGGTGTAACTTTCGACTAGGAGAAGCTACGACGCTACGATCCTTTTAAGTTTCAATCGACAGCTCTCGTCAAGATCAATCGATTGCGTTGTTATGGTGAAATTATATGCGTTTAATCAAAAAAATTGAGAAAACTTAATACAATTTCGGCCTATATTCGCCAAAAACCAAAGTAGAAATACAGAAATCGTATACGGTTGGAAAGAGCATCTCAAAAGCAATCCAGTGATACAACCCCATATGATCGAGTGAAGCGGTACCGGGAACGTAAAAAAAAACATCATGGCGTCCGTGCGCGTCAACGTATTCACGGAAAACAAACGGCTGTGTCCCCAACACAGCCAAACCCAATTTTTGTTTAGGTGGTCGCCTGGTTGGAGGAATATCGCACACCTCAGGCCTAAAAGCGTGGGAGCGCTAAGGGCGACTTAGACATGCGCATCAACCCTCTCATCGCCTCTACGCGAAAAACTCTTAACTGGGGCACAGTCATGCCGTCGATAACGCTCCTCTATGAGTCTTTCAGCGGAGACCCTGCAATTTTATGACGTAATAATCAAAATGAAGGTTTGATGTACGTCCTATTTATTTTTTAATGTTTTGTACTGGAATGTTCATAACTAAAAAGACCGCGAAAACACCCGTTTGAGTCATTTTCACTATGACAAAAACATGCTTTAGAGAGAAATGGAAACTGGGAAAACATATACAAACGCATAACGTTTCTTATATGCAATTCGTAAGCAAACCTCGCTCCGTGACCCGTTTTGCCTACAAAATCTATGACAAAGCCCGTGTTTTTTCGCGAAAAGTTTCACGCTGAAGTTATACTTCAATGTACAATGGCATACGTGAAGTTTTCCTTTGGTTATTGGCCACGTGTGTTTGTCAGGGAGACAGTTCCTTACCTGACTGAGCCAATCAGAAATAGGCAACTCCGACACTGAGTGTCCGTGATTCGTGGGCAGACACCTGCAATGCGCAAAAGTTAAAAATAATCCAGGCACGAAAGTTGATCTGAGCACTAGTGTTTTGGAGCACAAGTAGTCCTGGAATCTTTCGCGTAAGACAGGTGGCCCTATCTATGACGTATTTTTCTAATTTGCTGTTCTGCGTTGTCAGCTTCGAAGCTGACAAATTGAAAAACACAAATTACCAAATTACTTCTGCCTGTTAGAAAGGTTTAGATACACATATATGCGAGGTTATTGGAATAAACAAGTATGTATTGTACACATAATTATTTCACAAACCAAGTTGCTGAAATATTCTAGAAATAGGTATTTTCTTATCACACAATTTTTGTTAAGAAACAATTTCACATAATATTTGTTTTCTTATGTTAACTAATATATTTTTAACTGCCCTCTAATGACTTTCGGGAATAGTTACTAGGGGCAGTGATATTTCGCGAAAATATTTCGAGACAAGATACAGTTCAAAGCATTATAGGGTCGCCCAGCTTTTTTGATTGGCTGAAACTTATTGTGGTCCGTGTTAACTGTTTACGCACGGATCAAGAAGGTTCGTTGTCGGAGTTACTGAATCCTGAGGGGTCTGGTCAAATGTGGAAACGACACCAGCAGCCAATGGAAGCATGGCAACAGCTGAAATGTAGGACTTTAGTATTGAAGTTACTAATTGCTCCGATTTTTACGCGAAAAATCACTGGGCCTAATAATTACTGTTTATTCTAAGACTTCGTGGACTTTTTATTTTGCACTCGTGATAACATCCAAATAATAGCAACACGGCTTGCTAGACAGTTGACTGTCGTGGCGTTCCAACTAACATTACAAAACTCCAAATACAAATTACAAAAAAAAAAAACTCTAAATGAATTAGAACACGGCCCGGCCCGTGTCTGCGATTTTCGCTTTGTTAAGGCTGTTGCCTGGTTTGAAAGCAGTGAGAATTTGGCTATAGTCTATTCGCGATTTCTTCACACGTTTCGAATCAAACTTTTGAAAAATCACACCATGTATGACATGTTTGGTTTACTTAAAAATCACATGTATCACAAGCGTTTTATACTTTTGTTGACATAATACCACCGTATTGTTACAATTTACTTTCAAAATCAGTGGGCTGCACCAGGTTCGTTAAGGGATGGAGGTCTTAATTAAATAAAAGAGTTTTATTTACAATAACTACAATTAAAATTCTCTTGACCCAAGTTCTCACAATAAATTGATATCACTTGCTGTTTACATTTATTGAATTCAATCTATTATTACCTCAAACTATTAATGTAATTAAATAATTAAAAATCAAACCCAATAGATAGAGTCCCGATTATTTCGCGGATTGATGTAGCAGCATGCTAGACTTCTCCTGTACACACTCGAGACACTCTAGTTTGCTTATTGGTTGCTGCGATCAAGTGAGGCCTCTGTACAGGACTGTTCAACACTCCCTCACACTACTGCTTCCTGCTTACTACTGGCTCACAGTTAAACGGGACGTGTCTAAAGAAGTACGGTCCAATCACAGCAATAGTAGAAAAAGACAAGTGTTTGAAGTCTACGTCGGTACTGAAAGAATTCGCGAAATACTCGGAGCTCTACCAATAGACAGTGAATCAGAAAAACCTATTAAATTATTTTATAAACTATATGTTCGTAATGTCAGTTCCAGTATTTACAATAAAGCCCGTATTACATGTTCATACAGTCCCACCTCAGTTTAGTCCAGGTCCCACCAGTCCGCAATGTTCTAGAGTTCTCCGAGCGCCTTTACGCACAGTAGCCTTCACTCGTTGGATATTACGCCCTCTCGTACATTCACACCACAAACTCCTCGTCCGCCGCCGCCTCGTAACCTCCCGTCGTCGTCCACCCCCTTCACCATTGTCCCTCGCCGCACTCGTCTTCACCTGGATACCGCACTCGGGCAATGGGCGTCCACAGAAAGACTTCCGACAGTCCAGCTGTGGCTTGTATTTATAGAGCCGTAGGCCATCGTCCAGAAATTTCTCTAAATGCCGCGTTGCGTCGAGGGTCCCAGTTCCCAGAATATTCTTGCGCAACCTCTACACTCGTAGGCTTCTCCAGCCGGGGGAGGAGGAGGGGCTGTGATTGCACAGTCAGGTCTCACCGTTGTCAATCATTACCCGGCTTAGCCGGTAAAGAGGGGGGGGGGCGGGAGCACGAAGCAGCGAGCACGTCTGTCTGGGGGAGGGAAGGGCGAGTTGGGTCACCCTACGGTGCACAGAACCGGACCGCGCAAAACGGGAGCTCGCGGCCAGTGCGAGCTACAGAGCATAACAGCACAGGATGTCCGAGTCGAACCTCCCTAATTTCAACCGGCTGTAATGCCGCACATATTTGATGAATTACAAATATTTCCACAACAACGAACACACGGTGTCATGAAGCGTTTTGTCTGTGCAATCCGACCAGTTCAACATGTGCCCCAGGAGTTACATGGATCATCTCGAGCCGACTTTCCAGGTCCCGCCAGGTGCGTGCAGCATGCGTGGGGTTAACATCGCAAGAGCATCTGTGATCCTTCCACGAAGCTGTTCCATAGTTGTCACTTTGATGGCATACATCTTGTCTTTAACATACCCCCCCCCCATAGAAATAAATCCAGGGGTGTGATGTCAGGTGACCGGGGAGGCCAGGGAATTGGGCCACCTCTCCCAATCCATCTTTGTGGGAATTCCTCATCCAATCTGTTCCGGACTTCCAAATGCCAGTGTGAAGGTACTCCATCCTGCTGGAAGAGCAGGTGTGGGTGTCGATGCCGCATCTGAGGGAGCACAAACTGTTCTAACATATCCAGATATGTGATACCAGTGACAGTTTGCTCGCCAAAGAAGAAAGGTTCAATGACTTTATCCACAGTTAAGCCACACCAAACGTTGACCTTGGGGCTGTAGCACTGATACTCAGTGACTTCTCGCGGATGTTCGGAACTCCAAATGCGAACGTTGTGTCCATTCACTCGTCCAGATAAGTGGAATTTAGCTTCGCCTGAAAAGAGAACATTGCCCAAAAACGTGTTGTCAATCTCGATGCGCTCCATAATGTCTAGGGCAAATGTTGTTCGCTGTGACTTGTTGTTGGGTTTCCGCTCATGTAACAATTGCACTTTGTATGGATACATCGGCACTGTCACCTTCCTATTCATACGTCATTTCAAATTTACACACCTAAGCTACCATCTACCACCTACCACGCCACATATATTGGTCATACACATTTTTTATGCATTTTATAAATTAGGGCGGTTAGAATTCGGACTTCCTGTATTTTTGGTTAAATTACAATTTTAGATATATTTTATTTATAAATTATAATATTTAATTTAAAAAGAATACGAATAAACCCAGTGAGAAAATAGGTATGTTGGCAGTTCCTAGTAAGAAAGAATTGCTATGCAAAATATTTTTAATCTGAGTGCACACGAATACAGCGCAGTGTCCCTTTGGTATAATTTTCTAGACTTTGTAAAGCTTTGTTTGCACGAGGCGGAGGGATATCCTAGAAATAGAACTTTAGCAGGTCTTCAGAAAAGTTGGAAGTAAGCGTAAATTTACTATATATAAGTAACCTCTTGTTTGTACAGTGCGTTAACCTAGGGCCTGGAACGCATATACTTTCCTACCAAACTCCAGTAATTAGCCTACTAACATAGGGTAAGCCCCTCCAGGGCCACAAAAAAAATCACCGCTGCTAGCACATTGTCGTTCCCTGTCGCAAACAGAAGAAAGTTAAGATACATTAGCAGCAGTATTTCGAAGAACACTATAGCATACTCATATTTCCT
Organism: Dryococelus australis; assembly: GCA_029891345.1. Taxonomy (NCBI): domain Eukaryota; kingdom Metazoa; phylum Arthropoda; class Insecta; order Phasmatodea; family Phasmatidae; genus Dryococelus; species Dryococelus australis. Next base: position 133,489,967 of record CM056993.1, read on the forward strand.
CACAAAGTTGGAAGAAAAACAGACTAAATATGAGGTAGACTTAAGTAATTATCTTTTCTGCGTATGTAACCAACCTTGACACGTCCATGGCCCATACAACTGTCGAAGTCGAATGGTCAACAGTAATGAACGTGTGTTTAAATTTGAATTTTTGACACACCCATCCTTTTAAATTAGTAAATTAATTTTGCTAACATTAGTATACTCTAGTTGCATTAAAACTAACGTTGGAATTCATATTCGAAGGCATGTTTGGCAAATACGTAATATTTCATGAAGTACTGCTTCTTCTTTAAGCATTACTTATTTTAGCAATGAATGATCAATCACAGCTTCTTGACAATGTAATTCCTTATAAGTAATACTTTTTTGAAACAAGTTTATCTTCATGAAGTAGTAAAATGAGTATATGTACCAACATGACACAGATAAAATTGCCATTTTCCTAATGGCACACACCCAGCTGAAATGCATAGGCCCTATTTAAATTATTTTGTTGTTTTTAATTTGTCACTGGAATTTTGAAAAAATTAATTTGTTTCACCACACATTTGAAATCAAAATAACTATGTGCGCAATAAAAGCATGTTTGTTTCGTGTGTTGCCAGTACATTTTTACCCGAAATAATCGTACATGACGCTTACACCTGGCAAACGTATAAATGATAAAATATGAATGTTGATTCACTGACATCTAAATTAATTTACAACCTAGAAGACCTTGAAATCATAGAATTTTTAGCATTTCCGTGCAGCGTCAGTAATCGCAGTTCCGCAAACATTATTGAGCGTGAAACGCATATGCTTGCTCGCATATCGTACTGCCGTCCAGCCAACATAAACTCAGGTTTAGCACTCGTGTTACAAACACGCTCGATCATAACCCAGTTGGTTTGAGCATGTTCTTGTTGATAGATTTTATTATACCTACCAATGTGGCCCAATTTTGTGTACCAAAATTTATGCTGTGGTTTCTTAATTAGCCTTTTGTGAGCACCTAAGTTAAAATGTTAGAATATTTTTACTATAACAACGTTTTGTTTAACAAAATTTCCGTTAGGTATAAAAATCTGTTTACTGTACCGCAATGAATATTTCACTGTAAGAATGATTAAATCGGTCGGTTTTGGTAAAGAGTTTTAATCTGTGATTATTTTCATTTGAAAACAAAAGGCTGTTTTCTTGTTGGATGAGAATGTGCGATGTTTTTATCTAAAATCTTTAGCTGTTTTCTAGTGAAACACCAGAACTTGCTATAGTATTACAAATGAGTACCATATTCAAAATTATTTGATGTTCATACTTATATGTCGTTAAGTCCATAAATTGTTCGAAATCGTCCTAGTCACCGAAACCCATTGTGCAGAAAAGGTAATGAAAAGAGTTAATTTTTTCACATCAAAATGTGTACGATTTTAATTTTCCCGTCTGTCCCATGTAAATATCTCTATTATGTTCAGGTCTCTGTCAAATATTTTAAAATAACATTTGGAATGAAAATATCTCGTGAATAACCTAGTGTTAATATAAATATTCAGTGCTTAAGTTCATAAAGAAGCAGACTTGTTGAAGAACTACTAATACGTATATGTAAATAAACAATGCTTGTTAGATTATGGCTACTTGAGAAACAAGCAAAACTTACTTTGAGACTATAAAATCATAATAACTACAACTTATTTGAAGAAATGCTTCATGGAGTATTACTTTAAGAAATATTTGCGTGTATTTACCTTAACTTTGGCCAAAAGTTGTTTTTCAGATAATTTTTCAAGATTTTTGGCACGACAAGACAAAGAATAATTTCGAACACCTTACATTGATAGACATTCACTACCATTATTACTATCGGGACACTGATGGAAGATAAGAAATAATATCGTATTTATCATCTTCCTTCAGTGCTCACAGAATAATAAAGGTAGTGAATACTAAACACTGAAAGATATTGTTAAAAATTAATATTTACATCTTGTCGTGCCAAAAGTTCCGATAAACCCTCTGAAAAACAAGTTATAACGAACATCGGGCAAATATACTACTTTCGTGCACCATTGGCATTAGCACGAGTAAAAGTAATTCTTGTTTAAAGTATTGCTCATATGCTCACTACGAATTCCGCCTTAAGTTAGAGGAAGGCTTACGAGCATATCAAAGTATTTGTTTACATTAATGGTGCTCTAAGCTAAAATAGTATCCTTGTTGTTTCATATAGTTCTATTGGCAGAATGAGCAGATGGGATTGTTTCACCTCACTGAGAGTGACTGTGTCCCACTGCATAGACATAATTGTAAAAATAACCAGGTGAAACCAAGTAACGTTTTCAAGTCTTCGTAAGCAAACATTTCTTTCCAAGAGTGTCAAACAGCGCTTAATTTATTTCTAGAGTCGTAAATTCGTTGGTGCGAGTCTGCGAGAGGCGTTTTTCTGACGAAACATGGCTGTGAGAAGAGAAATTATGACGTAAAGGTTTAGAGAACTGTTTTTTTTTTTTTTTTTTTGCAGGAATACTCGTTCCTGAAATACCACATTTTTTGCGCGATGGTTGCAGTTAATACCTAAGTGTTAGACGCACAAGAAACCTACACCAAAACTTTTACAGACCCGGTTTTATGTTGGCAGCAGTTCGGAGATAGACTGTATTTAAGCTTACACCTCAGACGTAAACTTATAACGCCTAAAATGGCCCAGAAATCCATGTCTTATCCAGTAATCTGATTCAGGACCCCTCGCACATTAAACCAATTACGTCATGTAGGTCGCTTCACTAACCCAAAACATTTGCATAAATTTGGCATTCTCTTTCTCTCTCTCTCTCTCTCTCTCTCTCTCTCTCTCTCTTTCCCCTTCTTTCTCATCCCAGCCTTCTCTACAGACACATGCCAAATACCAAGTACAAGTATAAACCAAGTGATTCTCATCCAGCAACGAGATGGAGAAATATGTGCTCCTTCACCAAGCTCCAGGCTCAATTCGTCGTCTTCCTTTGTGCCAGAGAAACAAATGTATCCGTTGTTTCCTCCACCAAGAATAAATCAGGGACACACAGAGCAGCCGTACTTACTTCGTCCCCCTACAAAGCAGCACTCGAAGCGTCCCAAATGTCTACCATATAGTGTGTTGCTTAACTAAGCAGTGGAAAAAACCACCCCATAAAATACGATTAGACGAGGAGCGAGAGATGCGCTGCGATTACGGCCGATGTTACGCGTTAAGCCTTCTTCACAATAGCGCGATGTGGCGACGCGATGAAGCGAAAGGCAGCGATGACACAAAGTATCGCCGGCAGTACCCTTAACAATAGCGCGACGCGACGCGATACTGCTGGGGGGGGGGGGAGGGGGAAATTGATGTAGCCTTGAATCACAAGTTCTTCAAGCCTCGTTTTAAAGTAAACACTATTCCACCGGTTTTTAAAATAATGTTGTTTTTAAAACAATTTTCACAAATGGAAGATACGCAGCAAATTATGTATATTTACTTTTATTCTTTTCCACATTCTTGCTCCTGATTGGCTGTTTTCTCTAGCGTCATCAGCGATGTCGCCTCCGCGGCAAGTCAGGCTTGTCGCTTGCGTTCTCGCCGCGAGCGATATGAATTACGATTGGCTGGTTCGGTGTGACGTCACATCGCATCGCGTCGAATCGCTCTATTGTGAAGAGGGTTTTAAGTAAACAAAATATTCGTCGCGACTATACGGTGTACAGCGAAGCGGTACGTCACCGAGAAGCGAGTGTTGAGGATGGACCGCGGCCGTAGGTTTGATTCAAAAAGTGCGGACGAAACCTTGAATAGACTATACACAGTATCAACAGCCTCACTGCCTGATCTGTACAACATATCAGAGAAGCCAAGAAAGTAACGAGAAAACAGTGAGGTAGGAGGCGAGAAGACACGCCCGCGTGCCAACTGGGATGAGACAATCCATTTTTGTCACACTAGACAAAGCCACTTTGTCACAAAACCTCATTTTTTCCATGACCAGCTATTTATATCATTTTACTCTCATCCTATTCTCTTTCCAATTAAAAAGATTTAAAACACATTTTAACCACCCTCCTATCCCCCCCCCCCCCGAATTCCCATTCATTGTCATACACTTTAAAATTTCTATACCGCCGTTTGGGTCGTGGTTATATACATTTCTCTATATGTCACTATTATGTATGAAATTAAATTTTTGATTGCGAAAAAAAGAAATTTACTAGAGAAACAAAAATGACATAAGAAAGACTCCTAAAGGCTTGCTCTCCTCCTAAGCTGAAGACGTTTCTTCGCCTCTGCCATTGGTTCTAGTAAATCACTGTAACTCCCAGGCCCACCAAGAGAAATTCTGGGCCCCTGAGCAACGCGTGCTGTGGGTCCTCCCAAAAATCGACCACTTAAAACAACGTAAATAGTCATAAATAGTCTTCATCCATGCAAAAAAAAAGTTACTAAATTTTGAGTGTCGAAATTAGATTTTTACGTAATACTTCGTTTCATAAATAAACGTTTACGAGTCGGGCCGGAGCAGCTTCCCCCCCCCCCCCCTTCTTTCCGACCTTGTAACTGCACCACGTAAACGTGTGTTTGCGCGTGAGTGTAGAACACGTTCGTGGCGCCAGTTGTACTAAGCGTCGCTGCCCTGGAACTCTGCTGGCGCCAGACTTAACTGGCACGCCATGTGCACGGCGGCGTGCCAGCTGGAATTTGCATGTGCGAATCCCGGCGTTAGCGCCTTGCCACAGATGGCAGTGCGGGTCTACCACCGAGCCAGGCGACTTATCGCCGTTTGCGCCACTTCGCGCTTCTATAGGCTGTCCACGGCAAACGGAGCACTTTTGAAAGCTCTGCTTAAGATATAGATACTTTTATACACGTCGGGTATTCTTCCGCGTTACGCATTTCTACATTGCCATGGACCCCATTACTTTATTCATGCGTCGGTCAAGTGAAACTGTGAAATTATTTAAAAAGTAAATATTTTAGGAACCTACTCATTTTTACACTTAGATGCATTAAAAAAACAGAAAGCGAAAGAAATCATTTAATCATCACAAATGTTTACCCACGACTTTTAATTCGACGGTAAGCCATGGGACTACTTTCCCTCCATCGTTACCAACTTTACTAGGCGAATGTCACTCAGTGCGCCCGTTAAATTAAATGCAGGCATGAGCGGCGACATTTTTATAAGATTGTTTTCAAATGTGCTCACTTTATCGTGAAAACCCTTTACCACAGATTACGTTCTCCAACCAGCGACAGGTAATCTACATTCCAACTGCCCTCCCCGTCCAATAGAGAAATATTTCACAGCACGCAGTAGCCAATTAGACACGTGGCCTGTTCCCATATCCCCGCGCAGCCAATCATGTAATGGGTATACCAACATCAAATAAACCGCCACGTCATTTCGCCTCTATTCTTATCTGCTATGTGCTTCTATGTGGCAACTTCAAAATTGACTTTTGTCGCCAGTGAAGCTACATCCAAAAATATGTTCAGATGAACTGCGATTTTTAACTCAATCTCTTACTGTCAGTATTTTTCATGCATTAATCTCCACTTACGTAAAGTGAGTTTAAATGAAATGAAAAATAAGTATATCTCTAGATACGTCAGTGTGTCAGCATAACAATCACTCCATCTGTTCAGGGGCGGATCCAGAAGGGGATAGGTTACAGGGAAAACTGCCCCTTCTCTTTTTCCCCCTCCCCCTTAACATTGACACGGAACTGTCCTGTGTTAAAATAGAAATGTAGACGTACATAACTCGTAAAAATACACAACGTGCATACAAGTGCCCTTTCAAAAGTGCTCAGCTTACCGTGGACAGCCTATAGAAGCGTATAGCATTTTCAACAAAATTCTTCGCGTCAGGTTTCCAAAAAAAAAAATCGATTCGTTATAATAAATGTCTTCTCGGCATGGGAACTCGGTGTGTAAATAGGCATCCCTTAGGGGTGAATAGGCCTCGTCTGCCAAGCAGTGCGGAATGCACCCCTAATATTTCCGTGCTGGCCTCCTAAACTTTCCCTTCGCTTGCGGAAGACGACGGGAAACCTTCACATTATCATTCTGATTAGCACCTCTTCGGGCCCCTAGTTGTTTATTGCAGCAGTAAAATCAGTGGCGGGCAAATTAACAGTTAGGCAGCTTGGAGAGAAGTGAGCGGCTCTGAGAGTCGATGAGGGTGAAGCAAGGTGACAATAGAACAACGCCGGAATTAAAGGGGTAGGGAAACGGAAGATCCCCGAGAAAACCCGCCGACCAGCGCCATCGTCCGGCACGATTCCCACTTGCGAAAGTCTGGAGTGACCCGGCCGGGGATTGAACGCGGTTCGCCTTGGTGTGAGGCGAGCAGTCTAACCGCTCAGGCCAGAGTAGGGGCGAAGTACAAATTTTCTTCCCACATCAGTAGTTTCGCCAGAAGTCGCGTTTTGTTTTTGGAGATCCAGCAACTTTAACTCTACGATGGCAGTGGAAATGCCTTTTTCCAAAGCTGAGGTATCGCCCTTTTGCAAAATTACACAACTAAATTAATTTAAAAGATGATTTTCCTTCCTTAGAACATGCCATTTAATATTACTATTTTCAAACATTTCCCCAAGCTAAGAAATGAATGGGAAACGAATTTTCGTCAGCCTACTGAGACTGAAAAGTCATCCTAAATGGGCTATCACATATTCAGAAAGATAAAATACCTGCACCGATTGAAATTCACACAATTTCCAGTAAATGTCTTAAAGGTAGGGAGAAAAGACATTTATCTTTGAAAAAATTGACTGAAATACTAAGAGATATGTGAATTTTGTATTGAAGCCTCGTGCATTTGTCTCTGTACTCAATTCACAATAAAACCCCATAAAGGTCTTAAAGCGTATCATAATAATATATGGTCATATGTTTTCTGCAATGTGTTTGATAAGAATTACAATAATTAACACACTAAACGTTATTCATTACAAATTAACATTTGTTTTCCTACTTCCGCAACATGGTTTATTAGATGCTTTAAAACAAAATAAAGGGATAAACTACAATTTTAGAATGTTTCCTTGAGTTTCGGCAATATGGAAAGACGTGAAACAAAACTGCAAAACTGATTATTTCTGTATATCACATACGGTAAGTCCTACAGAAAGAATTATTAAGAATTTTTTGTAAAATATGTTTTAAATATTAATTTTTGTGAAGCATGTTTTGCTGTGAAATATGCATTTAACATTCCGATTGCCAAAATATTAAATTCAGGCTTTTTTTTTTTTAAAGATGGCAGTTAAATGTAATGTTTTAACGAGCAACAAAATACATCCCTGAGGCACTTTTAGGAAGACAATAAGATTTTGTTCAGTTTTCTTTATTACTTTTCGCCTTTACGACTCCTTGCTGACAGGACGAAGTGTGAATTGAAGAAGAGTATGAAAGATGTTTACTTCTTTCGCAAAGACTTACACTTGGATTTTCACTCTAACTTTTCAACTACTGTTTAATCGTTACTCGTTGACGGAAATTTTTTAGCTTCTTGGATAACATATTTTTTTTTACACCAGCCACAACTGTCATTTCTCTAAACTTCGTTAACTCCCGACAAATTAACAAGTAATTTTTTTTTTTTTTTTTTTTAGAAGACCGAAAATCATTGATTGTTACAGCATGAGTTTCGGATCGTAGGTGAGTGTAGTCTGTTCATGGTAAAATTAGCACTTTTGTAAGCCCTTTTTAATATCTACTTGTATGCACGTTGCGTATTCTTCCACTTTATGTAAAATTAACATCGCACTTTATTCATGCGCCGGTTAAGTGAAACTGTGAAATAATTTAAAAAAAAAATTATTATATTACGAATCTGCTCACTTTTACACTTCGATGAGTTAAAAAAAAAACAGAGAGCGAAAGAAATAATTTAAGTTATCACAAATGGTGACCCAACACACTTTAAGATACGGAACTACTTTATCTTCATCGTTACCAACTTTACTGGGTGCATGTCACCCCGTACACCCGTTAAAATATGTGCAGGTAAAAGTAGTGACTTTTTTATAAGGTTGATTTCCAAAGTGCTCACTTTATCGTGAACAACCTTTAAACGCTGTTCACGATAAAGTGAGCACTTCTGAAATCAACTTTAGGAAAAAGTCACTGTCCCTGCCTGTACATATTTTAACGGGCGTACTGAGTGGCATGCGTCCAGTAAGTTGGTAACGATTAAGGGAAAGAAGTTCCATATCTTAACGTCGAATAAAAACTGTTAGGTGACAATTTGTGATAACTAAATTGTTTCTTTCGTTTTCTGTTTTTTATGCATCGAAGTGCAAAAATGAGCAGATTTGTAAAATATTTACTTTTCTAATAATTCTACAGTTTCACTTGACTAACGCATGAATCAAGTGATGAGACCTACGGCAATGTTAATCTTACATAAGGCGAAAGAATACACAACGTGCATACAAGTAGACCTTAAGCAGGGCTTTCAAAAGTGCTCGTTTTACAGTGAACAGCCTATAGTAAGTTTACGCTAGTGCTTGTCAGAAAATGCGGCAGTGAAATTGCTATGCGAAAACATCTCTTCTCCAGGCAAATGCAGTAGTTAATGACGTATGCCTGAGATATAGTAACTCTAAATACTAATGTGAACCTTTGCATTGCCAGTGTACACAATATTGTCAACATGTTTCACGGGAAGGTTATATTTGAATGGCACTGTACTCTGTGAGGCTCAATGGTCAATGATCATCCCTAGGAGTAACTGATTCCTAAACTAAGCTACTTCGCTATAACGTCATGACTGGTTTAGATCTCCGACCACTCTACACAACGTCTGCAGCTCATTTCTTGTAAAATCGAAAATTGTTCTTTTTGTCAATTTAAGTACAGCACGCATAAAAATTTTCCTTGATTGCAACACCAGAAATGTTGAATTAATTTGGGAATGAAAGGGCTAAGGTGCAATGGAGTAGTTGGCAATAACAAATTGTCAGAGAATGAAAAAATATACGCTTCTACAAATAAAAACTAATTTTTATGTAAGGTACAAAATCTTAAAATTTAAGTATAATGATGGCCACAGCTTAAATGCTTGAGACGCATAATAATTATTTTCCAGAAGGAAATTAGTCAGATAGAAAACCTTGGTGCAAATTAGCTACCACCACTTTGATCGGACCTCGCTTAAGGAAGTCTTTTAATAACTTTAAAATATTTATCTTTTATTATTTAAGAGTTTTTTTAAATTGGGCTACTGTTCGGTATGATCTCTTTCAGAATTATTCATTAAAAAAAAATCCTTAGCCATTTTTGCCTTAGGAAGAATACAAATATGTTTAACAAGATGTTTCTAAAAGATTTGATTTATTATTTAATTATTAGCATCTATTTTTTAATTAAATATTTAATTAATATCTCATTCAAATTTATTGTTGCTAAAATGTTGTCATCGATTCCAGGCGTGCATGATTTTGCGAGCACAGATAGAAGAAGAGTAGGTAACGAGTTTCTCGCCATGTGCGTGATGGGGGGGGGGGGGGGGGGGGGGGGTATGAGGGTGATGGTTCGTGCGTCACAGTGTCTAAGGATGGGCACTCCTGTATAACCCAGAAGCGAAGATGTACACAATTTTAAAAAATACGATATAGTAATTTTTCAGCATTGGTTAGCTAGAGCCATGAGTATTTCGCGGATTGATTTAGTATAGCAGGCTGAACTGCAAACTCGTCTGTGCACTCGAGCTAGTATTGCATGTTTATTGGTCGCTACTACTGAAAGGTGAAAGACGTCTTTGTACAGAACTGTTCAAGACTCCATCACACTACTGCTTCCTGCCGAATAAGGACTGTCTACAATTGCGCTATCCCAACCTGTGTATTAGGACAAGGATGCGCTGATTGGTGCACATAACCCTATGACGTCATGACGCTGCCCCAAGTCAACATGTGTCCTAGTTAAAGTATTCAGAAAACTGAACTTTTGTCCCAAGCGGTGTCCTAAGTTGATATAGGCTGTTAACGGTAAAGTGAGCACTTTTGAAAGCCTTCTCACTTGGAATAATAGTCAATAGATATATTTTATTTTAACCTTAGATGTTAACTTCCGAGTGCAGTGATATATACACACTGTGTTTATTAATTACATGACAATATTTACTTTATAAAGGTGATTAAAGTATAAAAAATGGCTGAAATAAAAAAGTTACTAGGGCCTCAAAAGTGCTCACTTTACCGTGAACAGCCTATAGAAAAATAAGCAGGCTTCCAATACTTTCGCGCGCATTCGTGTAATGTTTACATTGTAAATGTAAACAATGAATGTGAAAGGTGGGCTTTCTCAAGACAAATGTGATGAAATGCTAATAAATAATTAGTGGTGTCTTTGTTCGGTCTGAACAAAATTTGCAGAAAATTTGAAGAAAATTTGCATATCAGTTGGCGAACTTATTTAAAATAAAACAGATAAGGCGTATATTTTAAATAAATATTTAAACCACCCATCTCGTAAACATTAATAATCAATAATTCAGCAAATTTAAAAATCACTACCTACCAACAAACAGTGTGCCGAATTTAGTGTGACCTAGTGTCAGATTCCGAAAGCTCACTTCGGACAACGCATTTGGAGACCATATTCGGACCGCATCAATGTGACGTCACTTGACGCCGAGTTTGGGACACGTCCATGTCCACAGGAACTGCCGATTGTAAACATGCCTTTACAGGCTCCCAGTTAAAAAGGACGTGTGTAAAGAACTGCCGTACAGTCATAATAGTAGAAGCCAAATGAACAACGCCTGAAGCCTACCTCGCCAAAGAATGAACTCTCGAAATAATCGGGGTTCTAGTTATAACATTAATATTTTTAAAATAAAGATTTATATCCCTTATGAAGTCAGGTATAGATTGTTCACGGTAAAGTGAGCCTATCAAGACCTTAGTTACTTTTTCCTTTCAGTCATTTTTTACCCTCTAACCACCTTTTTAAATAAATGCTGCCATGTAAGCAATAAACTCAGTGTGTATATTTCACTGCACTTAAAAGGTAACGTCTAAGGCTAAAATAAAATATATTTATTGACTAATATTCCAAATGAAAGGGCTTTCAAAAATGCTGACTTTACCGTGAATAGCCTATACATCTCTCCGAAAGCAAGAAATTGAGATGGTATGCAACGTATCAACATATATAAGTGAACAATAGCAAGTGAGGTGCCCATTTACTCTAACTCTGGCACCCTTTCCTAAATTTAGGGAGGTGCAATGTATACCTGACCCTCCCTTAACTCCTAATTTATGTCAATGCCAAAGGTTATTGTGTCGTGTAGCTGGTAACGGAATCTGAACAGTTCTTCCTGCATTATGTAGTGTACCGCCACGTGTAAAAAAACTAGTATTATTATTGTAACGTCTCATTACGTAGAGCATATAATTAACATTGTCAAACTTTATAGTGGTATGGAAATCTAGTATACGAGTACACGCATGTTTATTTTATAAAAGTGCAATTGTTATGACGTGTTCTACATATATATTTATTATTCAGTAATTTTATTTTTATTTTATTTTATTTTACATATTTATTATAGTACACTCAGTAGTTGAGAGGTTATTATTCATATATTCAATATTACGTATTAATTTTCATATTGTTAAGTTTTGAGCAACATGTTAATTTGTGTATGTTGGTAATGGTTGATAACAATGTATCGACTGTAATAATAAGGAATGCACCCTGATATAAGCCCTATGTCATACAGGTAAATTCAAATCAGGTAACCGACAACAAATTGAGTTGTTGAAAGAATGTTCTGGACTCCAGCTTGTTTGGAATGGGTCATTAAGGTAACATGTCAGGTGGACCTGAGCTCCATATGAAAAGTGAATAATTATAATTTAAAAGTGAGCTTGACCCCGACAAATATGCTCCGTTTTATGTAAATATCCGACAGAGTGTTTTCAAACTGTCTGAAGAGGGCTCAGGAGCTTAGCAACTTCGATTATTACGCATATATGTAAGGTATCTTTATCACCGCTATAATAAGTGACCACTGGTCCTGCGGTGGAGTGCTAAAGACGTCTCTTATTAACTACAGATTTAATACAACACTTTCTTGCTGATCACACAGTGCCTGAAAATAAGAACTCGTATTTTACTCTAATTTTGACATTGCTAGTCAGGAAAATTTTATTCAGTGTAAACGCATAGGCAGATATTTGCAAATTGTTACGTGTGAGTGTGGATACTATTTGAACACTAACCAAACATTCTGCGTACACTAAAACATTTAAAATTTTGTACGAACTTTTAAACACTGCAAAGACTTTCATTATGGTTGCCAAGCACACACACATAACTGTTATTTTTGACAGGCATATAGAGTTTTAAATTTAATATTCTTGTCCAGCTGCTGCGTGTTATTTGTATATATTCTGTGGTTACATTATAAAGTTGGAAGCATTATTTGAATTGAGAAAAGATTTTTGTTTGCAATAAACTCCACTTCACCTTTGGACTTCTTTGATTGATATGCTAGTAGTTAGTTTCCTTATTTTTTCTAGAGAATATTTCAAATTATGACATATGTATATAGGCCGTTTACGGTAAAGTGAGCACTTTTGAAGCCCTGGTTACTTTTTTCTTCCAACCTATTCATATACTTCCACCAGTTAATATAAACCCTGCCACGTGAATAATACATACCATACCCAAAACAAAAAGTCCAAGGCCACAATGAAATGTATTTATTGGTTATTTTGTCTGATGAAACAGCTTCAAAAAGTGCTCAATTTACCGTGAACGGCCTATAACTATGTGGAGGCGGAGATAAGCTTGGATACAAAAGAAACATGCTGGTAAGATGTAAGTCTGTTGGTGTTTTGTGGTGGTGTTTAGTACTTTGCAGAGTGTGTCCTGTCACCTTCGTATTCAGTTGTTTATTTGCAAACCGTGCCTGCATGCTGCATAATAATTACACATATAAATATCTCTCTACTTTGTCTTCACATACATTAAAGAAAATACCAGTTCATTACAGTGACTAATGCCCATACGTGGGGCTTAAATATTATTTCTCTCACGATCTTATTACAGGGTCCCCACCGATTTCTTTACAGTGGCGCCCATGCGTGGTGCTGATTTGCATCTACAAGTCGGTCCTAGTGTCCCCACCTAGTTCATTACATCATGGAAAAGACGGATAGTGTTCATGCGACGATCGAACTGCGCTCCAAATCGAGTAGAACAGAAATAGATCCATTTCATTTGAAACTCATTCAAGACTTTGCACTCTGTACACAGTCACTGGCATTCAAGAAAGCAAGAATTGTGTTAGGAACGCCAATTCGGCTGGTCTCCATCGTATTGGTTCCCACCGTATGACATGCTTACTCCACTGAATCAAGTTTATCATTGGCTGGATGTCAGGCAATGAAGTGAGAAGAGTTCATTGTCTTTCCATCAAATACCATTTCGTGTGTAATAGCTCATACAATAGATACTGTTCATTTCAGTGAGTGAGTGAGTGAAGAGATTTGGGCAGCTATCGACATCGAAGTCTCGAGAGCCAATGTGGGTGAAGCGAGATGAGTATGTAGCAGCGCTGGAATGCAAGGGAGGGGGAAACGGGAGATCCCCGAGAAAACCCACCAACCAGCGGCATCTTCGGCACGATTCCCACATCTGAAAATCCGGGGACGACCCCGCAGGGAATCGATCCCGGTTAGCCATGGTGGGAGGCTAGCAGTCTAACCACTACACCACCGCACCCTTTTGTTCATTTCAGTTTTTGTATAAACAATATTGTTTTATTCATGATAATTAGGGTTGATGCAGCGGCGTAGCCAGGATTTGTGTTTGGAAGCAGGAGCCGGGGGGAGGTGTTAAAATTGGGAATTTTATAAAGGAACACCGATCCCCTTAATTGAAGTAGGGGGTCCAGGGGCCCTCCCGAGGGAAAATTTTGATTTCAAGGTACGAAATTGTGCTATTTAAGCAGTTTTAGTATCTAAACATAGAATATACCGCTGGTAGTAATATTAACATATTTTTAAAGATAAAAAATGTCTGAGTGAAGAATTTAACAAAGGCTTGTTCTGAATGCTCCCTAACAGATTCTTTAACCCATGGGATCTCTCTTAAAAGTGTATCGTAGTGGTCGCCGGCAGTGGCGTAGGCAGAAATATGTTTTTTTTTGGGGGGGGAGGGGGCGGGGGATTTCTTCCTAGGTTGAACAGCACTTATAAAAAAAATTCCAGCTGAAGAACAGTACATGTAGAATTATGTCCTAAAAGTGGTAAGATGATAATATCAAATCAGTAATTTATTTTACTTGTTTTGTTTTATTCATTGTATCATTTAACCACTTAAATTATCAAATTTTTAATTTTACTAATAGCTGTGTTTTACAAGTGGTCAAAATAATTACAATATTAACACTGATGTGACATTTTTGCTGTCATCACACTCCATAAATATATCATTTTACAATATTATTATACAGAACTGCAAATGCTTGCACAAAGTAAACTGTAAAAAAATTATGTATGTAACAAACATGTAGGCCTATTCAAAATTTTATATGATAATAATTTTACAAAATGACACAATTCTCAGAGATGCCGTAAAGGCAGTAAACAGTCCATGATTAAACACGTACTACACTGTTATTAAAAAAAGTCTGTTTCATGCAGTTCAATAAAAAGCAATCAATTATACTGTAATTCAAAGAAATGTTTAGTTTCAGCTACAACTGTACCTTGCCATTACAAATTATTGCAATACTAGCATTAAAGCCATGCTATCGGTGGTTTCACAGAAATTTAGAAAATTATTATTTTTTAAACCAACAGAATATTGATATTGAAGAATCGCTACATTGTCTTAACACAAAAATATAATAACTTGTACCTAGATTTTTAATAGGAATAGAGCTCACTTTCTTTTTAAAATTTTTTGCACCCAAATCATCACAAATTTTGTTAGGAAAATCAGCTAAAATCAAGTAAAATATTTTTTGAAGGACGAAAGGTGGAACCGCTCTTTTAAGTAATAGTTGTTACGCCACTGGTCTCAACCGAACTGAACAGCCGACCAGGTAGCGACTGTCCGATACCAACCAACAATGTCTAAAATAAGTATCTCTGGAACCTAAACTATTCCGAAACTGTAGATCAAAGATAAAATGTTAAAGTTTATTTTACCGTTTTTATGAAAGTCAATTACACTTACCAGCCGCTGTCATAAAATTGTTTCGCCGCCGTGTGATACGGCGATTTAATGTGGTCATCGTATCCAGTGCGTCCTAATGAACAAAAAAGGTCCCTTGGTTCAAGTGCCAAGTCCCACAGTTTCCTTTGAATACTCCCATAAATACGAAAGCAGTTCCAGGTTTCAGTTGACTAGTATCAATATCGGAAAAAATGTGACACAAACTAAATTTATACATAAATTACTTTTATTTTTATTTTTTTGGCCTTCATATTTGGGGGGAGGGGGAGGGGTTGAACCCGAACTCCCCCTCCCCCCTCAGTCATCGCCCTTGGGTTGATGTGTTATAAGTTGTTTTGATATCCTGGAAATCATTAATGAGACAATCGAACTACATCCATGTGAATTTTCTTTTTAGTACGAAATAAATTTTTCTTCTTAGTAGGGCCGTGGTGGTGTAGTGGTCAGACTACACGCCTCCAACCATGGCGAACCGAGTTCGATAGGGGTCGCTCCTGGATTTTCGCACGTGCCGGGCGATGCCGCTGGTCGGCGGGTTTTCTCGGCGATCTCACGTTTCCCCCACCCTTGCATTCCGGCGCTGCTCCACGCTCACCTAGCTTTACCCTCATTGGCTCTCGAGACCTCGTTCTTAGGAATCGCCTAAACGGCGATTCCATTCCACTCCTTTCTCGGTGTAGCCCAAATCAGTCGTAAAAGTTCAAGTGTTAACTAACATCTGCCTAGTGTCTACTCCCGATGAGGCGCCAGTGTCTGATGCCAAGTGATGTTAACTTGGAGTTTAAGGGCAAATGGTGAGTTCATGTTATTGATGGTATTTTATTGTGATTGGGCTGTGTCCATTTCCGACCATGAGACTAAATAAAGATCGCGCACACACAGAACTCGGCCAGACAATAATACGAAAAAACATTTTACAACACCACAGACAGATAATTTGGAAAAGCTGTTTCCTCGTGAATAGAAAATAAATATGTATGTAATGAAAAGGACGAAAAGACAGACGAACAACATATTATTAAAAAAAGAGCCGGCAAGAAAAGCAAATCAACAGAAAGGACAACACTATGGTGGAAACGAAAACACTACGCAAGTGAACAAAACAGAAGAAAAAACAATATCGTGGACACAATAAAAACCTCAAAATTACTGTGATTGTTTTTCAGTGTCTCACCTGGGGACAGATTCCAGGCTCTGAAACGTCGTGAAGGCTTGTAATTATTTTTTTGTGTTATAATTTTTCGTCGTTCTGTATCTTGTCGGTTGATTTATATATTCTATTTTTGTGCGTGTGTTATTGTTCAGCTGTGCCCACTGATATTGCTTTTTTCATTGTTTTGTTCACTTGTGTAATATTTTCGTTTTTATCATCATGATATCCTTTATTTTAGTTTCTTTTTATTCCTGTCCTGTATTGTAATAGTAAGTTGTTCGTCCGCCTTTTTATCGTTTTTTTAATATACATATTTATTTTCTATTGACAAGAAAACAGCTTTTCCTAATTATCTGTATTGATATTGTAAAAAGGTGTTTTTTTGTCTTGCTGAGTTCTGTGTGTTTGCGATATTTATTTAGTCTCATGGTCGAATGGACACAGTCCAATCATACCATCATAATAACATGTCAAATAGTGATGGGATAATCGCATGATTTTGTAATTCGAATGAATCGAACAGACGATTGTTTTTAATCGAATAAATCATTTGTAAAAATAATCGATTGTCTTGTTCTGTTTCATACATAAAAATTGACCGCAAATACTGTAAATTTCTATAAATTTGTTTAAAACTATTCTCACTAGAATTTTTTGTTTATTTTTAATCATTTTTGATATTTTGAAATTTTATTTTCAAACTTAGATTTTAAATTTTTAAGAAATGTGTAACATGTAGGTATGTTTTGTTTGGTTTGAATATAAACAGCTGAAAACCTTGAATGATGGAATTCTTTTAAAATAATCGATGAATCAATTATATTTAAGTAGTCGAATAATCGATTATTTTACAAGTGATTTTCCCATCATTCATATAAAATGAATTTGGGCGTTCCTCGACCACCTTTCACAATGCTGCTTTCAACAAAAAAAAAAAAAAAAACTCTGTGCTCTTTGAAGAGAAAAACCATGCTCCAAGAGAGCAAAATGGAGTAAATTGATGTGTTTGTGTTTTTGTGATATGTTGCGTATATAAATTTTAATCTGCCCACAGTTTCCAGGGTATTCAAAATTTTACAAAAAAAAATGTGACCCGGGCTAAGGTTGGGAAGTTAAATGCTATTAGTTTGGCAACTAATAATTTTCGCCACCAGTGTGCACTGGTGTAGTACGTCTACCAGATTTTTCTGTTTTGTATGCAAGTAAAAGAGTATATTGCAATTTTCATAAAATAAATATAACTGTGTTAAATCTTCCTATAGGCTATTCACGGTAAAGTGAGCACTTTTTGAAGCCCTCTCATATGGAATAGTAATCAATAAATATTCAATTGTAGCCTTAGGCATTAACTTTTGAGTCCGGTGAAATACATACACTGTGTTTATTACTTACTTAGCAATATTTATTATAAAATGTGGTGGAAGGATAATAAATGGCTAATAGAAAAAAAGTAACTAAGGTCTCAAAAGTGCTCACTTTACCGTAAACAGCCTGTAGTTGTATTGACGTGTTGTAAACTATGCAGAGAATAAGCTTCGTTCTTCACACTGGAGTGATAATATAACGAAATATGTCCACATGTTAATTAATATTATGTCATAGAACTGGGCTTAGCAAAACATTGTAATTCAGACTTCTTTATTTAAATATAACAACTGAATCGAATGAAAACAGTGTAAATATTAAAAAATATAATTTTTAGGGCTTTCCTACACCGTTTCCTTATGGGAAAGGAGAAAAGTACAAAAGTTCTTTTTTATGATGTCTAAATTTATTACGCATGTAAATTTGTACGGTTTTTTCAATGAATTCTCAATCCTAAACAATGTATTTCTACTGTTTGCTCTTGTAAACACAATTGGAAGGCATGAGTAGTAAATACAAAATAAAAATAATACTTCAAATCTTGCCTGAAGCAAATATACGTCACAAGTCAAACTATAGTCCATTCACGGTTTCTTGGAAGTTTTAACACAAAACTTTGAAAAATCACCCCACGTATTACGTATTTTGTTATTTCCTAAATGCGCCATGTATCAAGCGTTTTATACATCTGTAAACACACACCTATGTTATTTTGCGTTAAATTGAAGTTTTACCTATATTTTATTTATAATATATAATATTTCTTTTGTAATAAACACAAACCAAAACAGTGAGAAAACATGTCTGTTGGCAGCGCCTAGTAATAAATAGTTCTCATGCAAAATAATATTACAACTGAGTGCGCAGGAAAGCGGTGCGTTGTCCTTTGGTGGAATTTCCCACACTTAAAGCTTAGCTTGCACGCGGCGGATAAATATCTTGGAAGTAGAACTTTAGCAGGGCTTCAGAAAGGTACGAAGTAACCGAGTAACACGAACTTTTACACAAATTGATTCCTCAATTTACCACCAGCTTAAAAGCGAGCTCTTTGAAACACCAGCGCGCGTCGCGGCAGCAGAAATTTTGCCTATGCTAAAATCTCTCGTATGTTATTTATTTTTTGTTCCTGACTTGAAAGGAATAAACCTTAAAAACCGTGCACCTTACAACAAAACTATTTGCTCCCGGCCCTCAAAGGCTGTCGACGGCCCTGTGATTAACATAGCATCAAGTTGTATATAGACTATTCACGCTGACGTAAGCAACTTTAGAAAAACGTCCCTGCTCCTACATGCATATATTTTAACGGGCGAACTGAGGGCATGCGCCCAATAAAGTTGGTAACGATGGAGGGAAAGTAGTTCCATATTTTAACGTCGAATAAAAAGTGTTATGTAACCATTTGCGATAACTTTTTTTATTGCATCGAAGTGTAAACATGAGCAGATATTCAAAACATTTTCTTTTCTAATAATTTCACAATTTCACTTGGCCGACGCATGAATAAGGTGATGAGGCATATGGCAATGTTAATTTTACGTAAGGCGGAAGAATACACAACGTGCATACAAGTAGATCTTAAGCAGGGCTTTAAAAAGTGCTCAGTTTACCATGAACAGCCTTTAGGTATTTTTTGTCTGCGACGATCACTGAGAGGACCGCTGTTTTAATTAAGTCACCGGACGGAAGAAACAACGGTCTGTCCGAGAATAAGTTTAAACTGTTGCGTCAACGTTTTTCTCACGAATAACTCAGCTCTAAAGTTCACGCAGTATGCAAGTTCTTTTGTGCGTCTGAAGCTCTGAAGCAAGGAAGCGATGAGGACGCATTCCCACATGGATACTCACGCACAAGACACTGAAATGGCGAGAACTCTTTTTTTGCCGTGCTGCGCGCGACGATGGGAGGATTTTTAAGTGGCAACCCTATAAATATATAGCATAATGATGTTTAAAATTATACAGGACGTACATTTTTGCTATGTTTTCAGTTGGATCATAGTTTATTATGACACGCCCAGACGAGCTCTGGCCCAGTAAGAGTGAGTGAAGAAATTTGGGCGGCTCTTAACGTCAATGTCTTGAGAGCCGACTAGGGTGGCTGGGGTGAGTATGGAACAGCGCCGGATTGAAAGGGCGGGGGAAACGGGAGATCCCCAAGAAAACCCGTCGACCAACAGCATCGTCCGGCACGATGCCCACATGCGAAAATCCGGAGTGACCCGGCCGTGGATTGAACCCGCATCGCCTTGTTGGGACGCGAGCAGGCTAACCGCTCAGCCAAAGTGCTGATCCAGCACAAGACCTGCAAGGAAACAAGGGCCGAATACCCAATCCCGCGCCACCTTGTCAGATGTAAAAATTGCTATAGACTGACGGTAAGGTGCAGAGCACTTTTTAAGGCCCTCCAAACAGGCATTAACAGCTAATTAATATATTTTATTGCAGACTCAGACGGTAAGTTTTGAGAGTGGTAAGATTTATACACTGTGTTTATTAGGCTCCTGGAAATTATGTTAAAAAAAGAAGGAAAGGTAGAAATTGGCTGGAAAGAAGATCTCAGCAGGGCCTTAAAAGGTTCTCACTTTAACGTGGATAGTGTATACTCTCCGGGGCAACAGCCACTGAACAAAATACATTGGACAATGGAGTCTAACCTACACGTCGTCGAGATCGTGAAATTTCTCTGCCCTTACTTACACATTATTTAAACACTTCTCTGCAAGAATTTTTGCTGATTAAAAATATTACAAAACTAATACATTCTAGTTATTTTAATTCCCCCCAAAAAATAATAAATTTCACATACCAATCAGGAAACTAGACCTAGCACAAACATGCTGTAATGTTACATTACCTTGCATCTCAGCAAAAGGGTCAGCAGTTTGTAAAAAAAAAAATTATAATTGCCTTCACTTGCTTTGCTTTAAGTACTGTTACGTTTGCATGAAGTATTTTCATACAATATTTAATTTTGATACTTATTTCATCCGATTATGGGCCTAAACGATAAATGTCGTGAAATTAAATATGATTTTCATAACGTTAGTTGTAAAATAATTACGTTTTTAGATGATAGATAAGTCGCAGATAAATTTGAACACCCACAAGAAATTATTAAGCAAACATGGAAAGTTATCCGTATTTAAAGTTATAAAATATAAATATGCAGTTAAAAAAAGGCATAATTTCTAAAATTGCGTACATATATTGCTTTACTATTCCACGTTAGAAGTAATTATAGTATTTTAAGAGTAAATATGGAGTATAAAACGTATGCCTGCTGTGCATAAACACACTCTGTCTCTCTATTGAAAATAATTCACCAAAGACAATTGTCAAAACCAAATGGTTTATACTAAGAGTCAGAAGTGTGTTTGCATAAATATGAGCTTTTAAGTTTTAGTTTGTTTCCTTTAACAAAGTTTTAGAATAATAATACCTAACTAAGTTATGTAGATATATGGACATGCACAGATAACAAAACTTACTCCACCTCACCATGGTACCTTGTATACAGGCTATTCACGGTAATGTGAGCACTTTTGAAAGACCTCTCATTAGGAAAAACAGTCAATAAATATATTCACCTGTAGCTTTAGACGTTAACTTGCGAGTCCGGGTAAATATATACGCTGTGTTTATTACTTTCAAGGCAATATTTATTTTAAAAAGTGGCGGAAGGATAAAAAAGGTCGATAGGAAAAAAGTAACTAGGGAGTCAAAAGTGCTCACTTTACCGTGAACAGCCTATGGCAATGAACAGGGATTTACGTACAAGGTTGTTAAACATTGTGATGAAAAAATTACTGTCAATTATAGCTTTCCTTTATGTGTACAATATGACTTAAGGAATACGTCAATAAAGTTTAATTAATATTAACAACCACTAGGAAAATATGTTTCAAAATAATTTCAACAAAGTAAAATAAAATAATTTTACACATAGCATGCATGTTGGTATTACTTCAAGGCAGCTTGCGCAAAACGCAAATACCAGGAGTATAAAGCCGGTTTGCTACGCGCCCAGTACCCTTTAAAGACTGCATTTTCTATGTTTAGTTAGGGTTTACAATTCGCCACATTCACTTACCTTATAAAGCCACGTCAGCCAAAAAGAGCAGTCAGCCTCCGAGATTCCCGCCAAAACAGCAGTCAGGTGGATGTGTAAATACTACCGCCGTGAACACGCAAGTGCAGAAATGGTCACTTCATGCATCGCAAAAAAGAGAATTTTAAATAGCAACTAGTTATTCTATATAAATTTCAAACATTTTGAGCCACTTAAATATTTTAAAAAGAAAAACATTTATTTAAACTTAAATGTAACAAAATAGTTAATGATAAGTACAATCGCATTAAATATTTCACGGACTTCTAAAGATAGTATCCTGTAATCGCTACAACTTTTATACGCTGCCTGTGTTCACGGAACGACAACAAACAGTTTTATCTGCTGCGCGCGCTTTCTGTTGTCGATTTCCCCACCACTCGGCAACACCCACTTGTTCGCGCACCGCCCACTACAGGTACGTCACAGCCAAAGACACTGTACGTCAAGAGAAGAAAGACTGCTACTCTGTGGAAAGTGTGGAACAGCTGAGAGTTCGTAGCAGCACTAAACAGTATATCTTATAAAGTCGCTTTTACTCTTACGCGTGAAAGTTAAGAAATCGCATATACAAAAGACTTTCTCAAGATATAGTTTTGTAACTGTTATTGCCTATTTTTATGTTTGTTTCTATAAGAGCGATATGTGATCTCATTTAAATAAAAGGAAAATTCAACTAAATTCCTTTATAAATTCACACATATGTTCCAAATTACTTTACAGTTGTTCACTATGGCCTACTTGTAGTACAGAACTTGTAGTGAAGTACTTGCAACTTTTTTTAAAATATAATTCGTTATATTTTAAGTACTTTTTACAACAGTTTATTCAGAAATTACACCAGTACAACTACAACAAAATCATAATAATAAAGATCTCTATGACGTGGACTGCATCCTCCAACTATAAGTTCATTCATCATGCCACCATCTGATAGCCACCAGCCATATCTGTGCCACGTGTGGGCGTTGTAGCCGTAAGGCCATTACACAATTCAAAACTTTAACATTTGACTTTACAATTTGACTTTACGTTTGCTTTCCGACATGTTGTTTCTTATGGAGCTTGACACAATGAACTGTCAAAAGTAAAGTCAAGCACTCTTTACATTACGATTTCGAATTGATAAATATAGATTCAAAATCAGGCAGCCATTTTGTCGAGAATCTAATAGAGGTTATGTGGAAAGTGTGATATTTTACTGTAGGGAGATTTTAACATAGGTATATTAAAAAAAGCTTGTCTTAATTGAAATAAACGGCAAACAAATTTCACGTGAAGAGGAAATATATGAATTGACATATTTTAATAAAGTAAATAATTGAGTTTTTTGTTTGAAGTAGACTTTTAATGTACATTTTAAGCCTTTTTTTTTTTTTAAGGTGTGTAAAATGCATTCATGGATAATAAAATTAGTTACATTAGAAGATACACATTTTTTCGAAGCTCGCAGAACAGATGTTCAATTGTCTGAACTCTGCCTTAACAATATTGTATTGTGTATTGACAGTTTCGACAGACGAAAGGAAACGTAAAGTGAAATGCTAAAGTTTTCTATCGTGTGTGAAGCTGTAGCCACCGTCGCACATGTGTACACGAATGCGTCCAGTGCGGCGCAGATCAGTATAAAGTGTTTATTTTATTTTTAAATTGTTATTCGGTGTAAATGTTGTTAGTTTAATAAATTCAGTGAGTGTTTCGTTGTGTCATCGCCTGTGCGATCCAGCACACATAGCAGTGTTCATTTCTTAGTGTTTTGTTTTCGTGTCATGTATATTTGAGAGTCATGTTATTTAATTATTGTGATTAAAGTGAGCGAGTTTGTTGCGTGATATCGCCCATGCTGTCCGATTCATGTTCCAGTATTTTGATAATAGTGTTCTGTTTGATTTAGGGCATGTGAGTCCAGTGCTTATGTCATGTTGTGTTCTATTATTATTTGTCGTTATTGTTTTCCCGTATTCCTATCATGTAAGTACAGAGGCAAACCATTTCTTATTAATTTATTTACTTGAAGGATTATATGTGTAGTGTAATTTGTATGTGTATTTATTTTGAAATGTCAAATCGATCACGTGCCATAATGGCCTGTGCACTGAGCGCCCTCTATACTACACATTT
The DNA here is from genome assembly GCA_029891345.1 of Dryococelus australis. Taxonomy (NCBI): domain Eukaryota; kingdom Metazoa; phylum Arthropoda; class Insecta; order Phasmatodea; family Phasmatidae; genus Dryococelus; species Dryococelus australis. Next base: position 133,513,918 of record CM056993.1, read on the forward strand.
GGAAACAAACACACATAAGAGGTAAACACAAACAGTATGCCAGTGATAATATTAATTGTAAATTTGTGGCATAACAATTACGTGGCTAAACATCACAGGCACAGAGGTGACAACCCTAACCTTTACAGACAGTATAAAAATACAGGCCGATACTGGCAAAAAAAGAATGTTCAGTTAGCAGAACCGACTGGTGCATGTGGTGCGCTCGACCACAAGATCAGTAATATTTGAAAAGCAATAAAGTTTATTATGTATGTTTCTGAGGACAGTGTCTGGCTATAAGTTGTTGTGTTTTTAATATTACATGCTATAAAAATTATAGTTGAAATGGGGAACAGCCACGGCTCTCAGAAACTTTTAAAATACAGTACTCCAAAAGTGAGCACAAGTGCAACACAGAAAGTGTAAGCTGCAGAGCAAACATATCTGCCCGCACACACGTGTTCTATAAGTAAGTCTGGTAAAACAGGGCATAAGTGAAATAAGTTTAAACTACAAAAGGCTCAGAAGAGCCTTGTCCCACAATAACATTGCATAAAGCAATTTTATATTTTCTGTACATTTCATTCTTCACGTGTTTCATCATCACTTAATTCAATTCAGTGCCTTTTGTGTATTAAATGGTTTTATGTCTTGTCTTTGTATTTATGCTACAGTTGCGATCAGGTAAGCAATGTGTGTGTTAGTATTGAAATTTTATGGGATAAGTAAGTACTTCATGCGGCCTGGATACCCACCAACAACAGCCAGCATGCCACGCAAGGGAAGTTAGTCATATCTCTGTGTCTCGAGAGTGTGGATGTGTGGACCGTCGAGGTCACATTTCGCACACTCGAGTGGCACTTCAACTTTTGCTACAAATCATTTCATTACAATAGATTTTAATTAACCGAAACCATTAGTTTATCACCACCCGAGACACTCCACCCCTCTCCTTCCCTTGGCTTATATCGCCTGGGAAAGCATTACTTCCATTTAAGTGTTATGTGACCTCGCACCTTTATACAGTGCTACCCAACCAGTGGGTTAAGCCCAGAAATGACTGTAAAGTTTCTCTCGATAGAAGAGTCTTAAATAAAACCCATTGTTTTACGCCAAGTAATCATGTGCATCTTCATTTGGGTGCATAAGGGCATTAGGGGTATGGGCCCCCACCTTTCCACCATTTCAAGTGTTTTACAAAGTGTTTTTATGTGTGATTTTCCAGAGTCTATACGTAGTGTAATGTATGGTCATGTGCTTTGCCCTAAGAATCCACTGCATATCATGCATAATTAGGTAAAGTATAATTAAGGAGCAACACCGGGAGGTTACTGCCTTTGGCCATCTGCACACAACCCTGAGGAAGGAGTCAGCTCAGTTCTTCATCTTGGCATTGCACTCAGATATTGATCTGGTGCCCAAGTATTGCAACAGAGGTTTGAAGAGTTTTCATCATCAAATATCCTACTCAAACTCTCAACATTAAATTGACCATCTTTTGCTCCACCATCCACCATCAGTAGACGAAATGCACTCTAGTGCACTTCACCAGTACTTTTTTCTGGGAAAGGGTATGTCGTAGCTGCTATGGTGTAGCAGGACAAATGGGCTAACATATATGCAACTTATATGCAACAATCACCATATTACTTAAAACATCACGTAACTTTAAACATGGAAAATCACAACAAATTCAGTAAATGCATTATTGTGCAAACTCATAAAAATATAGCTCATGAGGTTCAAACTAATCCTTTAAAAACACAAAGTTATTAACAAATGCACATTTATTAATTGGAAGAGAGCATGGGAGAATTATTATTGAAAAGCAGTTTTTCAACGAAGATTCTAAACTGGGTTAAATATGGAAAACTACATTATCAAAACTGGATTACAATCTCAAATAGAACCACAGTCAGTAAAATTTAAATTACAGTACTTAAAATTGTTATAAATAAGAAAATGATGCTTTGTGTAAAATAATGGATCTCTCTTTACTTACATTGTTACAGGTGGAAAATCAAAAGTCTGGTGATGAATACCAAAAATTTTATAAAAATTAATGTATGTTTGAAGCAAATATATGAAAAATGAAGAGTAATATAGCTGGAGTGTGAGCCTGAAGTGCTGTCTGCTGTGCTGCTCCTATAATGTGGCATTGATATCTCCCTGCTACACACTTCCTCTTCCCTCTGTCTCTCATGGGCGATATAATGCTGGGTGTCGTGGTGGGTAACAGGTGCCGGATAGCACTCCCAGAGTTTTCAGGACTAGGCATCTGTGGTAGCTGATGTTACTCACTTTGGTGTTTGGGCGCCCTCTTTGCTAAGTATCACTATGGTTGGCGTCTTGGCATTGTGCATCTCCACTGCTAGTCAGAGGTCGTCATGGTGGATGGCTATCCTTCTACTACTTACTTTGATCAAGTATGTAATGTAGCCCAGGGGTTTGATAACAGTACATGGGCTACTCAACTTGGGTGCAAATCTCGCAAAGAAATTACTTCCAATGTTCGAGAGGCTGTGTTCTCTTACGTAAACTTACTGTCTGGGTGCTAGTCGATGGCAAGCAAGTGTTGTAGCAAGATCCCATCATGCGATGTTTTGCTTCTGATTTTCGCGAGCAGCTAGCAACTATTTCTCCCTGTGCCGCTGCCGTGCTGTGTTGTCTTCTGCCTCACCTGCGCCCTATGTGTGCCACGTGAAAAACTCGCCAGGCAGTGCCAGTTATCCTCCTTGCAAAATGATTGATGGTGATTATCCATTTGCCAAATTTTCCCGCCACATGATGGAGAATAGAGGGGCTGGTAAATTTCTACCCGGGTAGTGTGGCTTTCACCCACCTCCAGGCGTAACTGGGTTTTCGAATCCTGGTAACATCTCTCTTTTGAATTTACCCGCTGGTAGTACACGGCTGTTATGTGGTGTACCACTCCCTTCCATATGCACAAATCATGGCACTGTTTTCCCATGAATTGTGTTCCGTTGTCGGTGAGCATTACAGGGGGTTTACCAAGCTGGAATAGAACTCGGTCTCCAGCGCACGTTTAATAAATGTGCATTCATGTAATTGAGTCTCGCATGTGTAATGGTGTGCACACATTAAATGATGTGCGCACATAAGTTAAAACTGTGTATGCCTCAGTCCAAGAATCTAATATTTGGGAATCTAAAAAAGAACAATTCTGCTGTATGCAATTTAGTAATTATTACAGCCAAAAACTGCACAAAACTTTCCTGATATTATGGTGTGCACACAAGGACTGTAAATTGAGTGTGCCTTTTTCCAAGAATCATAACTTTGGGAATTTAAAAAATGACTTGCTACAGTATGAAATGTAATTATTGCAGCAAAAAACTGCACAGATCTTTCTTGTCATTATAAATAACCACACAGGCGAAAAATAATGAATTAAAACACATTCAAAATACTCATAACAACATATTAAATGCATAGCTTATCACCGTATAAACAGTTCACACCATTATGAGCGCTGGCATCGGTATCTACCGGTTTTTTTTTTAGGCTACTTAATTTTATTATCCTATTCCATATTAGATCTAAACCATTATTTCTTGTAACTTTCAATAAAAATGTTGAAGTTGTATGATGAACAACATAAGATTCTTCTAAACTATATAAAAATGTATATTTATTAACTAGTTCTACTCTACATTTGTTAGGTAGCACTAATTATAATATAAACAATTTGATAATTTAGATAACTAAATAAGAAAAAAGGAAACACGCGTTCGGTAAAAGGAAATTATAGTTCTTGTAAAAAAAAAACCTAAATTATATTAGCTAGGAATACTAAATATAATATCAAGTATTATCGACATTGTAATATTTTGTTAGGAATAAAGTCCATAAATAATATAAATTGAGAAAATTTCACACATAAGATGGCGTATATGATACGAATTACATGTATAGAAATTTAAATTTTGTGGAGGTTTGTCAGTGAAGAGCTGTCAGGCTTCTATGAATGCTAGTATTGCAGGTCAGTTAAAAGAATATTTCTCAGGAATACCTTATACCTGTTATGTAGGCTTCACACGCGACAAATTGAGTCCCAGACGTGCGCGAGATTCCGACTTTGCACAATAATTTCTTGCACAACTTTGTGTGCAAGGCACAAATGAGGAGATAGAACAGGTCGTATATTTTTCGTGCAAGGCGATCCTATTGGTCCTTGTATGCTGGTCATTGGACCTGTTGTAAAATCAACAATAGAGTTCGGGCCAACCACACTCCCATAAATGCTAAACGCGGACACTTTAAAATGTGTTGCAACACACATGAAAAATTAATAATTACCCTTGAAAATTCACGTAACACTTGAATGAAAAATGGCAGGATTAAGGGCTCGTACCCTGAAATGCCTCTCGGAGACCGAAATAAAAAACAATGGTCAGTTCATGCTATTTATTCGGTAACTTTGCAGTTCCCACCAGGAGAACAACTGACAATGATTGCTTACTTTTGCCTACAGCAAAGGCTATACTGATAATAGATCTCTGAAGCTATGTGAACATTATGTGTACCAAGTTTACAAACTACCCAGGTGATGCAATTCCTGGGGTGGCGAAGGGAAGTGTCCAGGACAGCAGAAAACAAAAAAGGCTCCAAAGATTTACGTTGTTGCAGAATGATTACTGGTTATGAAGAAGTTGAGAGCCATCCAGGCGGGAAATGTGACTGCGATTTCACACACAACCTTCCCCTCTAGGTGCAACTTGCTGACTGATTTCCCGCTGTGGTGCGAGGGCTGGCGAGCGTAGACCCATACACCATGGAGGGATCTACTTGCACATCCAAGGGAACTACTGCTCTAAAATTATGGCAAATGATACTTAAATCCTTGCAGAATCAAATGAAACAAACATAACCTAGGCCTATATCTCTTACATGATGGAATGAAGTGCCAAAACACTGATGGTGGTGAAAATAAACATTTATGGAAAACAAAACAATTTGTAGCATGAGGGTTTTTATGCACATCATCCTTCAATTCCTGAACATTTGTCCTTATGCTGTGCCCATAAATTCCCTCAGAATGTTAAAACACCCCTTTATGCATAATACACGTGTTCGTGTATCACTCCACCCTTGTCTCGGGCTGCTCACTGCACGTGGTGCTGCACCACTTTACTTTCATGCACTTGCACTCGCTTGTACCGCTCCTGCACTGCAGGTCACTAAATACATTCCCTGCTGATCACACATTAAGTGTGGTTGCGTGCTGCGCTGGGAAAGTAGCTGGCATGACAAATGGCCTAAGGTATGGTGCTACACCTGTCAAATGCCCCACACCCCCCATATTTCTGAGGCTGTTTGTGGGCCGACGTCGCTATCTGAAACATTGGACCTTTGGTTGTGAATATGGCCATAATTTATAAAATCATAAACTGTTGGCCCTAATTTCTTTTGTATGTGGCCAAAGTTTTTATGGGTGGTATATTGGAAACCACTGTTTTTATTAATTAGAAGGTTTTGCTTGCCATCTGTGAAAGTTGTAATTGAGACGATTTAAAGTTTATGGAAATGCCATGTGGGCATAAAAATGTATATTTTAAACTTTTGCATTTTACTATACATAAACACAAATTGTAAATTTTGCTCTGAATAAAAAAATTGCAAAACAGATCAAATCAATAAATAAATCAGAGTCATATCTCATGTGTTATTAATTGGGGAATGGGTTGGGCCTCCTCTTTAGATTTGGTGTCCAGTCCTAAGTTACTTGCAAAGAGGTAAATTTAAAATATGTTGTATGTTTGATAATGGTAATGCTTTTGGGTTATGGTTTTATGGTCCCTTTGATGCACCCTTGAGGAAAAGGACGTATCACTATTCATAAAGTAATGCCTGTAGGTGATCATTGTAAAAATCTGTAATATTTGATGTAAGTTGAATAAAAGTAGTGTTTGTACATTGGAGTGCTCTATCCATCTAGCCATCCTAATCCCCCTGGTTGATGCGTGACCTGATCCCCTCAGGACAGGCAACAGCACTGTGCCGTATCTCGCCAGTGTCGGACATGTGCGGAATTTTGTTTTTATTTTCAGCTAAGAATATTCTGCTTCGTCTGAACACTGGATCCGGATCTGTTGAGAAAACAAACTTGTTAAGAGTTCTGTGGTCACTGAAAAATTTTGAATGTATTCCCTAAGCCAGTTTATAAGTCTGAAAAATTTGCGCAACGGTTTTCTGGTTTTAGGTCTTGAGTACTCTGCAATTAATTTAAGTGGTTGTGGATTTGGCTTGTTACCTTATGCATCACTACACATCCTAAAAAGTAAATGTTAATTTTCCCGATATGACATTTTTCTAGCGCACATGTCAAAACATTGATCACTAATCATTCTAACACCACTGATAGGTGATGTAAATGTTCTTCCCACGTGTTGCACCATACAATGAAATCGTCGAGGAACGCCATGGTGTACTTGCTAATTGAATCGTCGAACATGTGCACCATCATAGATTGGAACATAGATGGGGGGCACTTAAGCCCAAAGGGCATGGTGCAAAAATGAAATCGGCACCCATCTGGTGTGGTAAAGGCTGTTTCCTTGCTGTCTTCCATTTTTACAGGCACATGCCAATAGCCACTTTTTAAATCAAGAGATGACATTTTTACCTGACCTAGCAAACCTAAAGCATCTTTTACACTAATATATGGTAGCAATGTATTTTTAGTTACTTGGTTGAGTGGCCTAGAATCAACACAAAAACGCCACGTCCTGTCCTCCTTAGGCGCGAGCGTGATTACGGAACTATATGTGCTGTCAATTAGTTCTATGACGCCATCGTTCAACATTTCTTAAATTGGTTGTTGGATTATTTTGCCTAGAGTGGTAAATAGCTAAGTGGCGGTGTAGAGACAGGTTCAGCATCTAACGGGATTTCATGTTCCACTATTGTAGTCCAGCATAGAGCATCACATGTACCGAATACATCCCTGCATTCATTCAGTAAACATTGGAAGGCATTGGTGGTATGTCATAGTCAAGGTCACCTAACATAACAAATGTTAAATTATCGGCTGACTTCCTATCCAGGTTGCACTCTCTTTCTCTGCGAAATGAATTATATTTGCAACTGGTTCTACAATCGTATTCCGATCGACTAACCATGGGATTCCGACAAGATCCTCCCATATTTCTGGCGTGACAATAGCTGTTGTGATGGTATTGATATCTCTGATGCCAATGGTGATATGAGCTTGGACTAATGCAGCACCTTTTTTATTTTTAGTAGCTAGTCTGATAACAAAATTTTTGGGTTGTGCTTCTTGAGTTTTAACAAATTCTGGGCATATTAAATGATGCGATGATCCGGTATCGACTAAGGCTTGACATTTATGAAAAGAATCTGAATGATTTGCTGCTCACCATTACTAACCTGCTGCAATAATGCCTGTTGTGTTGTCTGGTCCAGTTGTTTACTTGTCGAATCAGGGGTGGGAAGGACGTCCAGCCTCTTTACTCTTGCATCCCATATCCCTGCTTCTTATTTGATGCTGCTTGAAAATTTTACAAATGTGGTTTGTTGGGCATTTGTTTTGCCAATAATATGCTGTTGTGGGACAGTATCGACACGGATGTCGTAGCGGTTGATTTGGGTCCCATGCACGTGATTGCAATCCTGCACTGTGGCTTTCACTTTGGACTTCCTGTCTTCTTCTGTTTTTAAATGGCAGCCTGTTCAATTACAGGGGTCTGAAAAAAATTTGTTTGGTTGGTAGAATGATTTGGAGTTTGCTTGCTTTACTGGTGGTTGGGTTGTATGTCCCCTTGTGTCATTTTGTTCGTGACGCCATCTAACTGCTCCTGAATCGCGACGCGGTTGTTTGTGGATGCGCTCCAGCATTATCGCAGCATATATAACGTCATCAAAAGTGCCATTCAGTAGTGGAATTTATGCTGCTTCAAATTCTGGTCTTGCTGTTTTTGCGATTATCTGTAGGATTTCCCACTCTGGCAGTTGCTGGTGGATCCGACCAATCAGGTGGGTCTTGCATGTGATGAAGGCGGTCAAGAGCTTGTGTGGCTGTTGCTCTTGAAGGGTGAGACAACTCTGTGTTTGTATGGAGCTAAATACGCCTCGGAAACTGCTCTGAAAAGTGCGGCGATTCTCCTTCCAATGCATCCCATAGTGATTAAGAGAGTGACAACAGGACCGTGGGTCTCCTTGAAGTTGCAAAACAACACAGCTATCCCATTTCTCCCGAATTATTCCATATCTAGTGAGCCTGCTTATGTAGTCCTCTAGAAAGGCAGGTGGGTCCTCCGATGATGTTCCCGCGAATGTGGGCAATACCTGAAAATGGCTGGGCATCCTGTATATGCTTGTCCTGGCGGTGTTATATTGTGGTTAGGATCTGTGGTTCCCATTTTTCTTGCCAGCTCTATGGCTATTCTTGTTTATGATGTTACTGCTTCTGTATGCGTTCCCATATAGGGCATGGCGAATGGCACTGTCTTGTAATGGTGGTAGTTTGGATGGGTACAAGGTTGTCGGAAAATTGTTGTTGTGCAAAGGACAAGTTCAGGACTTATTTTTAATGTGTCATATTCAGGCATATAGTAGTGGGAGGAATTTTAAAGATTGTTTAAAGGTTGTTGTTTGGTGGAAAATATGTGTCGACCGGTAAGTATGGCAAGGGAGTTGCGTTAGGATGGGGTGGAGGTAGTGTTGCTGACATGTGCAGTTGATGTATCCGTGCACTCTATTTGCATGTGGGTGTTGCTCTCTGTTTCCTACATATACGCTGTATATGCGAGGTATTCTGTCCCTCCTGTGGCCTGTGCAGTAGCTCCGTGTTTCTCCACTGTCCTGCTTGCTACATCTCATGCTTGCCAATTAAAATAAAATAAAAAATTCCTCCCACTACTATATGCCTGAATATGACACATTAAAAATAAGTCCTGAACTTGTCCTTTGCACATTACATTGAACGTCATTGATATGATGAGTACCACATGTAAACATTAGTCCACTTGCTCTTGTCTGCTCTTTTTCATTGAGACATTCCATATGAAATTTCGTTTTACAGTCCCGACAATGTAGAATAATTACTCTTTGCCCATCACAAATGAGGTAGTCACAATAATGCAGCACATGATCATTGGGAGTGTGTGATTCTGCCTTGACTGTTTGCGATTGTGTTACTTCGGATTTCAAAATCCCGCCTAACACCACTGTCGTGGTTGTGTGTGGTGGTCATGGCGCGGTTGTCTGCTGGGAAGTTGGTTCAGCGGTTGCAATAGCATCATTGGGTGCCCCGTTAAAACTTGTTCACAAAACCCCTGGGCAGTGGTTTTAAGCACTGTAACACAATGTGGCTTGCTGTTTGTTTACACAGCAACGTGCATGGCACACATGACAGTTCAGGTGCACTTGCATGGCACGGAAGATCACAGCATGGTAGTCTCTGCCCGAGTGCATGTGGGCACAGAGGTCAAGCGAACCAACGATGCTCAGCTGTCCACCGGCAGGCAGTGCGAGCGGCAAGCATGGGGAAGGATGGGAACTTCTCCCCATACCTCCCTCCTGTCCTGCTTCATGCACTGCTGCTGGCAGCAGAGGAGGGGGTGGTGCGGGTGTGACCTTCCTTGCTCTCCTTTGAATTGTATCATGCCTGGTGACATGAGCCATGACGTCACATGCTGCACCAAGATGGCTGCCTTCTCGCCCTTCTCCTCCGCTTTCCCCACAATGGTTATGAACCAGCTTTTCGCGGCCTTTTACTTTCAGAGCACGTGGTACGCTTTCTGGCATCTCCCAGGCATCTGGAAGGTGTCTCGATACTGTAAATTGTATCATCTGCTTCTCCTCATTGCGGGTAGACAGACAGGGTTATGATGGTGTAGGTGGTCAGATTGATGCAGAAAATGTTGAAAATATTGGTGAAATATTCAAATGCAGGTTTTGGCAGGAAATAATGGCACCACGGGAGGGCGACAATTTGATGCTGTGACATGGGGTCGATTGTGGTTAAAAGGGTGGTGAACAAACGGTAAGGAAATTTGTTTGGAAATTATTACTCGGTTGGTGCCAAATGTCGCTGTAGCAGCATCACTGATGATGATGATGCGGTAAAGCTGACATCTTTGTGGTGTTCTCGGGGGGCTGTGGGCCGATCACCCGGCGAACTTTCCCACAGTGATCTTGCTGTTGTTCACTTTGTATGGGGTCTCGTCTGTTTGTTAAACGAGGAGCTCTTTGGGTGGCCCAATCACCACATGGCATTACAAATTATATAAAATTATTTTAATAGGTAGAATAAGACTCCCTACATGCGGATTTTTTGGACCAACCACACGTCCAAAAATGCTAGACACAAACACTTTAAAATACATTGCATCACAAAATAAAAAATGACACTAGAAAATTCACAAAACACTTGCATAAAAAATGGCAGGATTATAGCCCCATGCCCTTAAAGGCCTCTCGGTAACCAAAACAAAATGCACTGGTCAGTTCATTCTCTTTATTCGGTGACAATAATTGCTTGCTTTTGCCTGCGGCGAACACTATACTGATAAAATATCTCCGAAGCTATTTGAACATTATGTGTGCCATTAAGTTTACAAACTACCCAGGCGATGCAATTCCTGGGGTGGCGAAGGGGCGTGGCCAGGACAGCAGAAAACAAAAAAGGCTCCAAAGATTTACGTTATTGCAGAATGATTACTGGTTATGAAGAAGTTGAGAGCCATCCCGGCGGAAAACGTGACTGCGATTTCACACACAACCTTCCCCTCTAGGTGCAACTTGCTGACTGATTTCCTGCTGGGGTGCTAGGGCTGGCGAGCATGAGCCAACACGCCATGGAGGGATCTACTTGCACATGCAGGAGAACTTCTGCTCTTAAATTATGGCAAATGATATTTAAATCCTTGCAGAATCAAATGAAACAAACATAACATAGGCCTATATCTCTAAGATGATGGAATGAAGTAGGCAAAACACTGATGGTGATGAAAATGAACATTTATGAAAAACAAAACAATTTGTAGCATGAGGATTTTCTTGTACATCATCTTTAATTCCTGAACATTTGTCCTTATGCCGTGCCCATAAATTCCCTCAGAATGTTAAAACACCCCATTATGCATAATACATGTGTTCGTGTGTCACTCCACCCTTGTCTCGGGCTGCTCACTGCATGTGGTGCTGCACCACTTACACTTCCCTGCACTTGCACTCGCTTGTACTGCTCCTACACTGCACATCACTAAACATATTCGCAGCCGATCACACGTCGATGTGGGTGCTTGTTGCACTGGGAATTAGCTGGCATGACAAATGGCCTGAGCCGGGACATGACACACGTCAATACCTTGTTGAAATAAACAACTTCATATTTTGTATTATAATACCTGATGGCGTCCAGTGCTGCGAGATGTGGTTCATGGATGGTGGTTATGGAGCCAGAATAAAAATGTGGAAAATTAAAGGTTTGAGGAGTGGATGTGTCTGGGTGATGCGAAATCGATGAGGTATATTACCTGGGGTGCCAGGCACTACCAGACTTAGTGCCATGAGGTGGTAGGGCAGACTCTTCTCACTGGGTCGAGTCGTCGATGGCCAAAGACAGCCATCCTTCGATGTTGCTATACTCTGCTGATGGATCTTTATAAATTGTTAGCGTATTATACTGTAGATTATTAAGGGCATCCACACGCCTTTGATAAAATTATATACTGAAATACTTGCATGGAAAAGTATGACAGTTCCACACACGTGCACTTTGGAAGGAAATTTTAAGGGCCCATACCCTGAAATGCCTTGCAGCTTACCTGAATAAAAACACCAGATTCTCATAGTGATATTTATTAGGTATTTATTAAACTTTTCCGAAGACAACACTTTACAAAATACAAGTCGGATAAGGACCGGTCAGAAGTTGTAAAACTGTGCAAAATTGACGCAATGCCAGTGAGTGACTTACTGCGCACAATTAATCTTCCCCAGGCGATTCAAGCACTGGGGAAGTGAGAGGCGGTTTCCCCGGCAGCTAACAAAAATGATTCTGAAGAGTGAAGTGAAAGATGATTCGTACTAACAGTGAATGCTGCCTAGGCGCAGAACCGAATGGTACACGACCTACCTCTCTAAGCTCTCAGAGACTACTGACTTTCCAACATGGTGCACTCGCTTGGGTTGCCACCAGAGTGCGCAATGCAGGACTACTTCCTTGCACCACACACATTAAAAATTATGCTAATACAACACATACATGCAATAATTTGTTTAGAAAATTCAATACATACCTAACAAATGTAAACTCTCCAAAGAATAAGTGAAATGAGGTGTAGGTGAAGTCATGTGAATGGGAACACTGACAAAACACTTGAAATTAACAATATGACTTTAGAATATTTATTATTAGTGTCTTAAGTTGAACACATGATGGAATGTCACTATTCGAGCCCTTTTTAGATGATAACATGGAAGTAATAATACCTGTTGTACTACTTCCTACATCCTTGTGCTGAGTGCATGTGGCCGCTTGGCTACTGTCCTCCCGTTTGGTGTGGTGTACCTGTAACACACACTGGAACTGAACTACACTGTATTGTGTTGTCCTCATGTCATGTAGCTCACAAATGTGCTACTGCACATTGTAGAGTGCACCTCATCGTTGAGGGTGTTGTTGACAGCGGGCAAACAGTCTAAGGGCCGGGATCTCATTTCACGTCAAATTCCCCCACCCCCCGTAAGACTGTTTGTAGCTGTGATGATATTACTGGCAGCAGACACACTATCTTAAGGTCTGCCATCGTGGACGCAGCTGGTAGGGACACCTGGGTGTCTGCCCTCTGAGTGCTGGTGGCAGCTGTCATGCCGTACTCTGTTGGCTGTCCTCTCTTCCTTTGCTGGCCTGCAAGGTGCCGAGACACCTCTGCAGGTCATGTATGTTGCCGACGGGCATCTTCACCTCTGCGACCGATGTAGGGTAAATGAGCCGACTGACTCGTCCCCACCATCGTCACTACTCTTGTGCTCCATCTTGCTGTCCCTTTGCAATCCTTTTTGTTCCTTGCTTTCCAATTGAATTTTCTTCTCCGTTCTCTCACAGGCGCGACCCGCTCCTGTGGTCACTTGCTTCCTTGTTATGTCACCTCTCTCGTGTGGTTTTTTACCCTCTTCCGGGTGCGTCTCGATGTCCAGAGTTGGACGCCCTCCTTCTTACGCTAGTGTTTGCGGGACTGCAGGCACCAGTTGCTGTGTTGGCATCCAAATGGTGTATGCTTGTAGGCGATCCGCCATAGAACATGTTGGGGCGGTCCTTCTGACGAGCCCCCTTGGCCCCTTTTAGCCGGTCATCCTCGGGTCTCCGGCATCCTCTCGTGCTGTCCCTGCTGCAGGTGATTCCACACCATCCACATCTCCCTGTCTTGCCATGGGCTTGGCATCGGCGAAGCCATCAAGCGTCGGTGGGGCCAAACACCCCCTTTTGCATTTCGTCTATCTCCTGCACTCTGGTGTCTTGTTGGCTGTTCTCATGTGCTGTTTTGTCATCGCTTTCTCCGACCGCTATTTATGTACTGTTTTCTGTGCTGTGAGATGTTAAGTTACCGGGCCTGGTGGGACGTGTGACGTCCGGCATCGGGGAGACTTCTATCACCGGTGACCGACCAAAGTGGGAGGTGCCGGACCAACTTCCAAAATGTTCGTTTTATTACACAAAGAGTACTCTAGTTTCATATGAACTTTAACACCAAATACTTCGAAGAGATGCAAAAAGAGGTTTTAAATTGCAATCATTATATATTGTATAGACCCAAAAAGTTAATTGCAAATAATATAAGTTTCTTATGGCTTGTTTTTTAAAAACTGAATCAGTAAATAATGTCGGTAAATATCAATATTCCAATAAAATAACTATATTAAGGAAGACGAACAAATAATCAGCACTTTGCCACAAAACAAAAAAAAAAAATTACTACACTCAAAAAAATTCAGTGGGGTATAAGAAATTAATAATACCTCCCACAAATCATTAAGGTAAAGTATAAAACATAAATAAAACAAAGAACGTGCCTAAAAATAGCACATCCTCTCCCACACAAACCAGACCCCGCGTTGGGATGGTTTCCCATAACCTCAAAGTACAATTCACTTTTAGTAATAAGCAAAATCACAACATCTCCTATATACTTAAAGCACCCCAATAAACTCTAAAAATGCCATAAAACACACATATATTATATATTTATCCTACTGACTTACTAGACTGAGAAGGTAGTGTGACCACAATGGTCCTTTCTGTACCTGAGCATACAGACGGAGGGGAAGAAGAGGACTCCTGGGATGTAACTTTAGCCAAAGCCACAAGCAAAACAATAGGCAAACTAACAAGGTAAAATAGGGTAAAACAAAGATAGGTATGGTAATTCCTAGGTTAGTGGCTGACTGGTGAGAAGGACGCAATTTAAAAACATTGTGGAAGTCAGATCCATTGGTCTGGGACTTCAATAGGTTATTTCAATTTTTAAGGACAGAATAATTGAGTAAAAGGTAAGGAAATTTAGCAAAATGAGCAAGAGTGAAGTTACTAGTCAACTTAGGGATATGAACAGTGGGTTATGACACATTCAAGTGAAACATAGATTTTACTGACCCATAGGTTTTGAAGTAGGGAATAAAAAGATCACAATGGCAGCATTATTAATAGTTCCTGTGCCATTCAAAGAAAGGCTAAAAGGGGCAAAGGAGCCACTGGTAGAACGATACAAATAGGTGACTTCAATAACAAACTTAGTCGCGAAACGTCAGAGATAATTAGTTTTTTGCAAAAAGTGTAATTCAATGTTCACAAAATATTTATCACAATGATCTACATAAGGTTTGTTCAGAAACAAATTATACTCACAATTGACCACATGGCCACCAAAAAATGGAAAAACAGAATGACACAAAACTATTCCATGTGTTTTACAATCACCAAAGGTTTGGGAGTTTACAGCAGCAAACCATTATCTGTCAGCACTAACAACTAAATTATCACTTACATGCAGCATTAAGAACCTGTTCAGTTTTTGGAAACAAAAATGGGACCAGGAAAATCCTGTAATTTTCAAATAAACTGTCCTTGTTTGCCAAGGGTACATTGATACCAACATTGAGGGATCTCATAAATACAACAGCTTGAACAGCACTAAGTCCATAATATATACAGTAGAACCTTTCTATTACGACCCCTCACAGTTCCAGAGAACAGGGTCGTAATAGAGGGGCTGTCATAATAAAAAAATTGCAAAATTTTGGGTCGATTTTGACCCACTCCTAACCCCCACGCCACCAAACTTGCCATTTTTTGGATGAAGTTCATGTTAAATCGTCTCTAGCACATAAAAAAGTTTTTTAATTAAATATAAATATATGTATATTTTAATAGCTGGACGTCTCCTGATTAATTTGATACACAAGAAAGGCATATTGGACCACACTTGTAAAGAAAGAAGGCCTAAACACAGTATGACATGGCCATTGAAAGTGCGTGAAAAGATTAGGCTATGTATTATTAAAATATGAAGTTATTATTAAAGATCTATGATGCAGGTTTCGTAAGTCATACATTGCTATTTATGAGGCACATAGCGATCAAAAAGTTTAGGTGGCGTTGCGCAATACGTTTATTCGCGTTTACTCTTGCTATGGTGTGGCAGTTTCATTGCTAGAAAATCGGATGTATTATGTACAAAGCAGTAACTATAAACACTGTTGGAGATGCCTTACATTTGAAGTAAAACACCGCATTTTATTTACTGATAATATATATGAAGATACATTATTTACATTAAATCACTCGTGTGCTGCGGCTAGCAGGGAATTATATTGTGTGTACGTAGCTGGGTGAGTGCCTAGATCCTCTGCAGTGCAGTCGGGCGTGGCATCTTACTGCTGTCACCTGGGACTAGATCCTCTGGCTGGGCTGTGAAGTAGGCGGCCCTGGCACGAGCATCACGCTCGTGCCAGGGCCGCCCGAATGCCGCTCAGCTGTTGCTCATACCGGGGCCGACTGCCTCGTGCAGCTGTCGATCGATCGCTACAAGATTACTCGTGGGTGCCGGCTAATCAGCGCCTCTGTCGTCGTTACTGCTGGTGTTGGGAAAACATGCTGATCGATGCTATTCACGTCAATGTGTTGGCCTCTGTACTGGTACAATGAGGCCCAGCAATGTTTACAGAAATACGAAAATTTAGTGCGGCCTACTTGAAATATTAACACGTGTTTTTCATGAAAAAATGCTGATGTGGCATACACACACACACACACACAGAGAGAGAGCCTAACTCGCCAAAATTAATTGCTCACCACAAAAAATTATCGCCTTATGTAGGTATGGGCGGAGGGTTGATAGAAGTAAAAAATTAGTGGGAGGAGTAAGGCAAAGGCAAAGGCAGAGGCGCCGGCGGTGACTAGACAAAGAATTCTCAACCTGGCCTGCCACATATCCCCCCCCCCCCCCTTTTCCCCAAATTACCGGTCTCCTTCTGACTTGAAGTAATTTATTGCTTCACGCTGCTTGGAACAACAATTGTTAAAGTTTTGGGAAATGGGTGACCGCTAACATCAGTAAAGGCCGGTTTTCCATAGACTGAAAACCATGGATAATAGAACATTTTTACCATGGTTAAAGAACAGGTCTACAAAAACAAATCCGTACATAACTGAAACCGCATTTGATGATACCGCGGTTGGGGAGGGATTACTGTATCTATTTGTAGACATGCCTCTAATTTTTGACTTTTTACGATCCAAACTTTTCATGGTTCCTCGGGATTGGGTCGTAATGGAGATGTGGTCGTAACAAATGGGGTCGTAAGAGGGGTTTTACTGTATAAAGATTCAGGTCTGATGGGAACAATCATATACAAAGGCAATGATATAAGGCGTTTAATTATTGCTAAAACATTAAAAAATACAGGTGCCTTCAATAAGCTAGAACTTAATTTACCATGCACATTGTTTTCAATTGCATACTTTAAATCGAACTGTTTCAACTTGGCATTGGATAGGGCCTCACTCACCCTAAACAACGAGGTATTAAGATAAACCTTGAAACAAACGATAACCATCCTATGCATGACTTCTTGTATAGGTTGATTAACAACCCGATAAAAATTATTGTAATGGTCCAAAAAATATACTGCCAAATTATGAATTGCTGTGGTATTGTTAATATCACGGTCTTCTAAATTCTTAACAATTATATTATGGTTAGCTAAATTTTCTGAAATGTCCGCTTGTGTTTCAGCAACTGAGTCTAACCTTTTTTCTAAATTTGAGCGCTCTTCATTGTCCATGGTCCCAAATATGTTTCTTAAAATTTTCCCTCCAGAATCAAAGATACCTCTTTTTTCACGAGAATTAGAAGGGAGCAAGGAGGTAAGTGTAGACACTTCAATTCTAAACACGAATGCAGATTCTTTCAATTGATCTATTGCAAACTGAAAGTTTTGGTCAAAGGTAATGTTCTCTTGAATCATCTCACTTTCTTGTTCATGAGCAAAAATAATGTCTTGTAGCAACGTATCTAATTATGAAGTTTCATCTTCTAACTCCATTAGATTAAAATCCATCATGACAGAAAAAAAAACTGACAGAGAAAGCGATGTCATCTCCCTTTTCGAAGACTGCACAAGAGTCAAGGTTTTTTTACCGTGATTTCGTTCGGAGAAAAACAGGGAGCAGAACGCGACGACCAACAATGCCGCAAATATGATGAATGTGAGAAAGAACACCCCCAGGGAAACAATCTAAAACCGCCAATGGTCCCTCTTGAAAAGAAAAAATAGGGGTGGGGGGACATCTAGATTACGTTAACTATGCACACAACTAATCAACCACTAGTACAGCCCAAGAAAAAAATTAAACCAAGATACTTTGAACTTGATAATATCCCCTAATGTCAACAACACGAAACCTTGAAAACATAGAACTGATATTCCTATTACACACCTGTTCACAATAGAATTCATTACTTAAATTAGTACAGTGGATTTTTATTACGCATATTTTGTAAACAATGGTAATGCCAAGACTCCAATTAGTGGGTGATCAGTTCACTGGTTGACTGAGTCTGAACCAAAGAGGGAGGCTGCCTCAAATATCATGCAAAACTCAACTTTATACTCTCCAATATTTTAAAAATGAAACTGGTTTCTCTCATAATCAACAAAACAACACAGGTAGCGCCTGAATGTACCCTAACACTGCGACAGAACTAAATTGAGGGTGTGGGATTAAGTCTCTTCAAGAGCGAAATATGAGCACGTGTTACATAAACATCAGTGTGTACATTGACTAGTCGAGCTGTCACAGGAAAAGAAAAACGTTGGATTTTGTACGGTCCTGACCAATGATGACAACTTAGCCATTATTTTGTCCACCGCTTTACTGGTGGGATGAGTTTTTAACAAAACTAGTTCTCCAACTTTGAATGGATTATTAACTCTATTCTTATTATACTTAACACGCGTCTTCTCATGAATTCGTTTGAGATTCTTAAGAGCAGCTGCCCAAACTTCACTAATGTCCTTGGTATAATTTGGAAGGAGGTCACTCGATTGCCACAAATTCTAAAGTGGGTTATTTGGCAAGTACGTGAACATCAACTGAAATGGAGTCAACTTTTGTGACTCG
The DNA here is from genome assembly GCA_029891345.1 of Dryococelus australis. NCBI lineage: Eukaryota > Metazoa > Arthropoda > Insecta > Phasmatodea > Phasmatidae > Dryococelus > Dryococelus australis. The sequence continues at coordinate 133,532,570 of CM056993.1, forward strand.
TGCCGAGCATAGTTGAAAGCCATTTGCAACCAGGGTAAATGCTTGTCCCAAGAAGCCTGATCCTTCGTATGGAAAGCTACTAAAGCAGAATGGAGGTTGCAATTGAAACACTCCACATGTGGAGCTGGGGGGTTATATGGCGACAAGGTGATTTGTTTAATTCCATACGAGAAACACATGTCTCTAAACAGCCTGGATGTGAACTGGGAACCATTATCTGAAAAAATTGATAGGGTACACCAAAATTTCTGGAAAATATTAACCTGAAGTACACGTATTGTGGACATGGTATCCGCCTTTCTGAGAGGTACTAACCAAACAAATTTTGAAAAGGCATCTGCACAAACCAATAACATGTTTTGGTCTGCCTTACTTCTAGGGAAGGGATCCACAAAATAATAATTATTTTTTGCATGAGCTTTTCCAAAATTTCCGGTGCCATTAGGCCTAAATGTGTATTCTGACTGTTATCAGGATTAGGACAATCAACATTTTCAAACATCCGAGACCATGAATCTGCTAAAGGATTTTGAGTGCTTCTGATATGCTGAACTTGAAATTTTAAGGAAGAAATCCTCATCACTCAACGACCAACTTTCCCTAACTTTCCGAGATGAGACAAAAGCCAGAATAATGCTTGATTGTCGGTTTACAACAAAAATTCTGCATGTTCCAGATACTGCCTAAATTTCTCAATACCAAACACAACAGCCAAACATACTGATTTATAAATAGTTGAAGCTTTTTTTAGCTTGTTGAGTGAGGGTATGGGATGTGAATGCAATGGGTAACCGAACACCATCAACTTCCTGCAAAAGTACGGCACCTATTGCGATTCCTGATGCATCGGTATGGAGAATAAACTGCTTAGAAAAATCTGGCATTCTTAAAACTGGTGGTTTTATAATATCTTGTTTGAGCATCTCAGACGCATGTTGTTGTTCAGGGCCCCATCAAAATTTCCAATTTTTCTTTATAAGTCTGTTCAAAAGGGCTGTCAAGGAGTCTAGTCAAAACCTATGCTCCCATTGACAAACCAATAGGCACTCTGGTAAATGAGTATAAATTCCAGGGGACACAAAATCCAGTAATGTGTTTCGATTCCTTCTTACGTGGAATTTGATGATAGGCAGAATTTACAGAATTAAGGTCAAAACTGGTGAATATTTTTACTTTATCAAACCAGTCAAAAGCTGAATGCAGATCGGGCTAGGGCACTGATTCAATTTCTATTTTTTTCATTACCTTTCGGTAGTCCAAGACTAGATACTGTTTTCCATTTGGTTTTGGAGCCAAAATCCAGGACTGGCATACCTAGATGTGGATTCCTCTATAACCTCTTTATATAGCAATTCTTGAATTTGGGTTCTCAACAATCCCATCTTAGGTAGACCTAAACTGTATGGCTGACTTTTTACAGGTTCTTTGTCCAAAAGTTTAATTTCGTACTCTAGCAACTTTGTTAAACCTAAATTAGTGGTTAGAACCTCCAGAAATATGTCACAATTCTTTTATTTCCCTTTGTTGTGTAAGGGATAAATGTCCTAAAGGATTAAATGCATCAGTACCACCTTATGTACTTACCCTTGTAGTAGGTATACTTACTTCAGGTTGATGACCCACAAAATGTACCTTTATTTTTGGGGCAAATTATAAACAAAAGTAATTATTAGACTGCATATCCAGGATTAATACTGTTTTTCTCATGAAATCCGCACCTAAAATGCAATCTGTACTCAACTGTTCAGACACCAAACACTTTGTTAATAAGGTAAAATGAGCAATTTTTAATTTCTAAGCAGCACACAGCAGGAAATAGGTAAGGGCTCATTGGCTGCAGTATGACATTGTACTTTATTTTGTTCTTAAGACTTTATTAACCTCAACACTTGTAGAGTCCTAAAAAGATTACAAGATGTGAGTGAGTGTGCAAATCCCGAATCAACTGTTGTGTCAATATTTACTAACCCAAACACAATCTCTACACGTGGTGCACAAGGGGGCACAACTCCTACTAAATTTGGAAGGTGTACACGACACACGCTTGTGTTTTGTAAACCATTTGATTTACAATGGCGCAAATAACCTCTGGAATTTACAACTAATGCTCACAGCCTGAAAATTAAAGCACTCTACCATGCATTATTGAACTTGTGCTCACGCGAGGGTTACTGCTCATGTGTTTCCCTCGCGAGATGTGTTTTTTTAGAAATCTACAATTGCGAACAAATTAACCTACCTTGTCACAATAATAACAGGTAATGTTATTTTGCGGTGAATCTCTGGCCTTATCCCTTCCAGAGTTATTACCATTTTGGCCAGAACTAGTATGTTTTGAGCTTGGTATTTTTGTGGTGGGCTGGTATCCACTGTGTTTGTGTTTCTTTTATCTTGTGGTCCCTTACGATTCCGCAGAGGATACACTGTCCTGGCCTCTCACGTTTGCGGTCTACATAGCTAATGTTCTGGGCATGTATACATATTTCGTCTAAGCCAGCAAAGCTACTGGGTTTTTCCACGAAAACTAATCTTGACGGTAGTCACGCTGCCGCGAAGGGGTTACTGAGGATTCGGGGGCGGAAAATAAATAGCCAGGAAAATTTTTGGTTAGGATTATACAATACCCAGGCGCCAGGCATTGTCCAGCGACAATGTCGTGATGTGGAAGAGCTTACTCCGTTTCTCTGAGTCGTGTGGCGACGACCAAAGGTGGTGATCCTTCTGGCGTTGAAGTTCCTCAGTGGTTTACAATTAAAAACACACATATAGTGTTGCGAATTCTAGGTGATTCAGACACCATAATTTAAGTAAATGAAGACGAAACCCTAAATGCTTATACAAAACTTGAAAAACACTTGCTTGATAAAACACTTTGGCGGGAAGGTAGGGTCCCCACCCCTAAGCGCACAAAGGCGACCTGATGAAAAACTCATGACCATACGTACTTGTACATTAAGCCTTCCCTGGCGATGCAAACCAGGGGAAGGTGAGAGGTGGCTATTCCCAGGTGGCTGTTACAAATGGTTCCTGATAATTAAAAGTATATTGAAGTTAAATTATTGAACAAAAGTTGAAGACTACCCGGGTATGCGGGAAATCGTGGAGACGACAGACAGCATGCCCTTACTCTCGAGACACGGGACAGTGACCAAACTTTGTAGCCTGGCATGCCGGCCGAATTGGCAGCAGGTTGGCCGCGGCACTACTTTCTTATACTGCTAAAAATTGCACCAACACTTGCACTCACCTTACGTGATCAGAATGTGTGTTAAAATAAGTGTGCTTGCAAAACATAAACATATTACATAGACTCTGGTGGGTGATCTGAAGGCGATAAACATGTGAGTGGAAAATAACAAAAACACTGGAACTCGACTATTGAGGCCTTTAGGGCTTAAATGAGAGTTTCTTATGCACACATTACTTGCATGGCATTCTCCTTGCATTAATTTGCGTGTCTGACCTGGACAGCACATAAGTTCTCTTTCCTCAGATAAATGCACGCAAGTGCACTTAGCCGCATGGCCTCCCTACACTTTCCTGCATAGCACTTCCTCGCTTCACAAGCACCACTGTGGTTCAACTCCTGCACACTGATGTGGCGTGTTCGACTTCAGTTCGAACATGCAGCCGAACTACACTGGTGCACGCGGATGCACCGGTAGTGTCAGGTGTTGGTTGCATTGCACAGGCTTCTGCGGCAGGCAAATGGTCTGAAGGGAGCGCTTGACATCAATGTCCCCCTCCTGTGAGGCAGTTTGCAGCTGTTCCCACGTCAGTCGCAGCAGGAGCATTTACTTTGCTCCCTGCAGTGCTGAAGCAAGACATAGGGTGTTCTATGTAGCTGCAGCTGCTTCTTCTGGTACTGCATTGTGCTGATCTGCCGCTTACAGTACACCGAGGCGTCCCCGCATGCTGCATACTCTCTCAGCGGATGATATTGCCGTGCTGATCAGCGAGGGGGTAGTGAACCGGCAGATTCACTACCCTTACAATCTCCCTCTTTGTCTCAACTTGCTTCTTTCTTGCTCTTGCAGGTGTGTCGCCTCCGGTAGCGATCCGGGTGAACAATCCCCATATGTACCCACTCTTCTTGCGTGGTGCCCAGGGTCTGCAGTGCCTGTCTCGCAACCTCTTGGCTGACGCCGGTCAACTTGCTTCTCGAAGACCAGGTGGCGGGAGACTTGGTATCCCCCATTGCTGGAGTTCTTGCTTCAGGTGCTGCAGTTTTTTCCAGCTCTGTAGCTCTGACAGTGGCCCTTCCCTGGCGCTGAACTGACAGTCTCTGCAGTGTCGACCGTCAGATGTCCCCCTCAAATGCCAAAGTAAACCACGATTGTCGGTACAGAGCGTGAACCGTTGGTATTCCAGGAGTTGGCAGTAATTCTTTATGCTCCAGACCACTGCCAGGCACCCACACTCATTGACATTGTACCTCCGTTCCATGACGTTGAACTTCGAGCTGTCGAAATCAATGATATGGTGCTTCCCCTCTTCTGACGTTTTAAACAATACCACGCCCAGGCCTCTCTCACTCGCATCTGTCTGGACAGACAAATGCGTCGCCGGATTGTAACATGCAGTGCAGGGCACGTTCGGAAGGTGCTTTTCAGGTTGTCGAAGCTTTGCTATTGGTTGACAGTCCATTTGAACCGGACGCTGGATGACATCAATTCCGTCAGGGGTGCCGTTATGGTGGCGAAGTAGGCAATGTACTCCCACAGCCAGTTCACCAGCCCAAAGAATTTCCGAATTTGCTTCCGGGTCTTGGGTGCGGGGTATTCCTCTATCAGTTGCAGCTGCTCCGGCGTTGGCCATCTGCCCTTCTCGTCTATGATGTGCCCCAAGAACTGTATGTTTACCTTCCCCAGCTGACATTTGCAGTTGGCGCACATGAGTTTGTTTATCGCCACTTCCAACACGACGGACAAATGCTTGATGTGGTTGTCCCAGGATTCCGACCACATGATGACATCATCCAAGTACACTAATGCAAACTTTCCTATGAATCTGTCCATGACGCGGACTATCATGGATTGGAAGGTAGATGGTGTACATTTCAGGCCAAAGGGCATGACACAGAAATGAAATCCTCGCCTATCTGGTGCAGTGAAAGCTATCTTGTGGCAGTCTTCTGGTCTGACTGGCATCTGTCAGTAGCCACTTCGCAAATCAATGGATATTGTTATTTTCGCTTATCTCAAGGTGCTCAGGGCGTCCTTGACGTGGATGTAGAGGGGCGGTGAGCTCTTGGTAACGAGGTTGGGAAGGCGAAAACCGACGCAAAACCTCCATGATCCATCTTCTTTTAGGAGCCAGTGTGATGGCCGAGTTGAACTCACTTTCCAACGGTTCTACGACACCTTCTTGTAACATTTCGGCAATTTGCTCTGTATGATTCTACATTGGTGTGGGTAGTACTGCCGTGGCGGGTCATACACCGGTGTGTCGGTAGTGAGCGGGATGCAATCTTCTGCTACAGTTGTGCAGTACAGCGGGTCGGCGGGTTTGAACACGTCGCACCGTTCATTGAAGTATCGCTTCGCGCCCCTGAAAGCGGGCAGAACTTAATAATCCAATTCATCTAGTGAGATCTACTGCATCGGGTCTGCCAGGCGGACGTCAAGGTCGTACACTGTCCTTCGCACTTTCTTATCGGAGTAAATTTTGCGGGCAGCGGACTCGAGTTCGGCATCCTGACCTGTAAGCCACGGTACTCCCAAAACGGCGTCTTCTCGGATCTCGTCGGTCACGAACACTCTGGCCATCGTTGTTATATCCTGTATGATGACCTGGATATTAACTTCTCCTGCTATTCCTCCCATATGTTGTCGGGTTGCCAGTTGTATGGTACGATGCACAGACTTGATGTGGCAGGTGGTTACATACTGCGAAGATACAAAATTGTGTGATGCTGCGGTGTCAATTAATGCCCTACAAGAGTGTCCGTTAATGAATACCGGGATGCAGATAAAACTGTTACGATTCTGAATTATTTGAATGAGAGTGATGATGTTACTAGAGCTGTGGAATTAGCAGGCTTGGTGCAGGTGAAATCCGGCTGCCTTACCCCCTTATCCCGTTTCCTGACATCAACTGGCTTGGTTCTTCACTCCCGCTATAATTTTCCCACACGGGACAGTCGTTATCCCAGTGGTTTCCGCCCCATCAGCGAGAGGGTTGCCTACCTCCCATCTGTCATTGGGCTGTGTGGGGTCCAGTCTCTTTCTTTGTTATGGGTGCGGGTGTCTGGCAGGTTGCCGTAGCAGCAGCAGGACATCCTGGCATTGTTTCAGCGGCCTTGCCGTCCCGGTTTTTCTGTTGCAGTGTTTTCCGTGGAGGTTGATGCTTGATACTGGCATCTAGTAGCATGGTCGTTCGGACAAACTCCTCTTCGGACACGTGAATCACTGGTGCCAATGCAGGCCGGTACAAAATCCGGATTGTATTTGCCACAACCTCAAGCATGTCCTTCAAGGCGAGCATGAGATACTATGTTTTAACAAGCCGATATTCTTAGTGATGAAGTTGTATAGACTTTCTTCCTTCAAGAATGTCTTGCTCCTTACTTGAAGGAATGTAAACATCTTGGCAAATTAACATGTGAAAGAACTGTGGAACTCCTCCCACGCGATCCCATAATGTGCCACATTACGCCACCAGAATTTTGTGTCGCCTGACAAATGCTCTCCCACACAGTTGGGCCAGTCTGCCCAGTCCACGCCATAAGCTATCCTTGCAGTCTCGCAAGAAGCCCAGCAGGTCTCCGGTAATAACTCCCACGTGGTGGGCAGTTACTGGATCCTTGTTGGAGTTCTTTTGGCATGAGAGCAGATTATTGGTCGTTCCATTGTGCGCTGGGTGGGCGTTGCCAGCGGCATGTCTTCTGACGGGCAGTACAAAGGCGGTAGTTTTTGTAGCAGCTGTACTGGCATGTGTGACGTGCAGGTTTTTGGTAGTTAGGGACTGCAGAAGACTTCCTGTACAACCGTACTGATTTCCAGTCATGGAGTGTAGGCTTCTTGCATACACGAGCCTGTTCGGTCTTGACATCTAAACTTCTCATTAAATCTTGCAGTTACGATGCGCACTGACATTGTGCGATGCGCACTGACATTGTGCAGTGGATAAAATTAGGCTCTCGGCAGGTAGCTCCCTCCACCTCTGTCAGACAGTCTCGATGTTTCGTGCGGAATCACTGTCCACTCGCCATTGTGATAATTACTGTTCCGTGGCATATGGTCCCATACGGACATTTTCTCAGTACATGCATCACATGATGGTGCTGGTTTTTCTTTCCTGGGCGTATTTGCACATGTACAAAGTGCTGTTTTGCAGGTCTGATTGACATAGCCCTGGTTTACTGTTGGTCGCATACAAGAGTCACATATGTAAGTGGGTTTTCCTGCCACTATTTTTGCTAAAGCGTTCCGATAAATAACTGTATTCACTTTTTCAATGTCCCACCATAGTTGGCATGCTATAGTCGTTTCATGATATACACATGTTTTTTCCATGGAGAAAATTTAACGAAAACGGGCCTGGGCTTGCAACAAAGGCATAAGCATTTATTGCACAAAGAAGAGTTCTGTCCATTAGAGGTTTGTCAACCCAACCATCCCTGTTCGAGGGCACAGCGTGGTTGTCCCAAGAAGCCCATCTTGACGTTGCAGCATAGTTCTGTCGGACTACATAGTTGTACGGCTCACGGCTGTCACCCACGTGGCGTCGCGGGAGGGGTTGTCCTGCCAGTATGGCGTGGACCGGATTGAATTGGGGTAGCAGGTGCCTCACTCCTCTCAGCCATGGACAGGGTCCAACATAGTGGTGTTCGCTGATTTCACAGGTGCCTCCTTCACACAAGATGGCAGACTTCCTTGTTCCTGCTAAGTCGATGGTCCTATAATGACCTGCAGGTGGGCGCCAGTGTTCTCAGCGGAGAGCACGATAAGTGGTGGGGCAGTGTGGCCGAAAGCCTTAAGTGGCACTCTCGATGTCCGACGTCCTAACTGAAGAGTATCGCAGAGTTGTAGAGAGCGTGGAATCCATTCTTAACATACCAGAAGACCCTGATCTAGTGGAGGTTATCGGAGCTACCTCCAAGTGCTCATGCTCACTCCCAGGGGTGTTATAGGCCGCCTTACTCATTAAAGGTTATGTGGGTACATTGATATTGGTTAAGCGACTGATTAAATAAAATGTAGAGTTCCTTTACGGAATTATTTATTTATTTACTTACTTTGTATAACAAGCACATACATTAAGGTTCGCCGTTATAGTGGGTTAGTACTAACACTAAAATGGCACTAGGCTTACATAGTTAAGGTAATTTAAGTCCCCCTTCCCCGGACCGGGTACAGGGTGGCTCACTCCCCGGACAACAAAAGAAATAAAAGGTTCCAGTTACATTATATTGAAAACTATTGATACACGAAATGATTCGACAAGAAAGATGAAAAGTCCGGGGAGGACGACACACGTGCATCCACCCTGTTAGATCATAGCGACACTACTAAAGCTTTCTTGGTGCGGAGCTCGCCAATTGGTCAGGATCTCTGCAATAAGTCACGACTTGTTGTAGACACGAAAACATTTATTGTATAAAAGTGAAAGGAATGATGATGATGATGATGCCGATGAACAGGTGAGGCATAAAATCCTACAACTAATTTCTTAATAGCATTTAATCATAAACTATAAAATAAATAAACATCTGCCGGTGGCAGTGTTGCCATACATTTCCTAACGTCACGTTTAGCTGTGCTGGTTTTCGGGACTGGAGCCCTGCAAGAACCTTCCCGCATCAAAATGATTGTGTACATATGAATTGCAAACACTAACAAAAACATAACATGCTGATATTAAACAATAAACACAATAATATAAATATACATACATTTGTAAGTTAACCGGCCACGTGCTCACCACGTTGCCGGGTTCGGTGACTGGTCGCCAGTGCACTAGATCAATATGCTGGCGTGGCCGGTATTTACTGCCAGGATATTTTATGTTCGATGTTTCTTTGGCAACTAAGATTGTAAGGCGTGTGCCAATAGGCTAGGAATAATATTTAATGGGGTGAAATAGTTCCCACGTGTCTGTGTGATTTTGTTTACATTATGTTATGGCCCTAGCGGGCAGACATGACACTACACATACACTATTTCACTTTCACACAAAATATTTAACCTAACACGGGGCAGACTCTGGCATCCTGGTGTAAAAGGGTGCAGAATACAGTGGTAATCGTTTGGCAGTTGCCCTCAAAATGGATGTACACAAATCTGTAAATAAATATTCCGTGAGATATGCCGACAGGCGAATGTAAACACTAGCACATGGTCTCTCCTGGACCATGTGACCATAACGACGACATACAAACTACAAACTGTCAGCTCGTGACATTCTAGTTGGTGAACATACAAGAAAACACATGACACAGAACAGTTACCTTTTCTTAAAACTAACAAACCTGTTTCGATGTGGCACTTTAGTGCCCAGTGGGGACACAATGTACACAAACATATTTATTACACAATACTTCACAATAACACATATTAACCGTCAAAGAAAATACATGACTTAAACAAACACACGTGGGTGCATCCCTAGACTTGTTACATTGCACTTAGTGATTTGACATGGATACACGTGGCACTACGGAGGGGTGCCCGACGTGGAACACAACTTATCTTACGAAATTTTGCACAATCAGAGACTTGCAATGTAAACATTAAAATAGCCATGAAAAAAATAAGCACAATTACACTTTATACACCGTAGCCCTTCTTCAAACACATAGCATGTGGCACTGTACGTCGCTACTGCTCGAGGATACTGGAGTGTTGACTTATGCTGCAACACAGGCATGGTGAACAGGCCGCTGTGCACTGCACACATCAAAATAGACATTAAATACTGTGCTCACTGTTAAATAAAAAAAGTAAAAGTGGAGACAGCTAATTTAATGCTGTCTATAATAGCAGAGTAAATAAATTTGAAATCAAATTGAGTTTTTATCGTTTTTTTAAATTAATACCCCCATCCCTCATGAACTCAGATATGCCCCTCAGGCATCAACACATGTAACATTATATTATCACTCACTAATATTGATGCATGACGCATTTCACAATTAGAATAAGCGCAATCCAAGTAAATGGCTGACTTCTCCCAATCTGAATATGGCAGTAGTTCTTGGGCAATTCTACTCATGTTAATGAAGGCAGGATACGAGGAACCTCCAGACTATGGCACAAACTCAACATACTTCCAACCTCATGTTCCTAGCTTTTACCATCACACAGTATCTCTTAGAAGCCATCCTGTCATTGCTCCAGCCCATTTGAAACACAGTTACTCTTTACCTACTCCAGCACCTATGGGATAGAGATTGCCACCCCATGCAGAGAGGTAGGCAAGATAAGGATCCAGCTCTCAAGTATGTGATGTGACAAGCTACCCCCCCCCCCCCCCCGAGAGGCGGGGCTAGCTTCCCTTGCACACCTCGGAGCACCAACAAGCTGCAGAAATTATTATAATAAGACTGAATGGACAAGATCTCAGCATTGCTCCTTGTTCTTGAGGGAGATAAGGTCCAGGACAAGAATAAGGGTGGAAATCCTTTAGCACGGCAGAAACTCTATCTTGCAACACACCTGGCTGAGAAGGTCAGGGTATCTTAACAAGTACTGGAAACCCTAGTTGCGCCAGTAGCCGGGTGTGAAACTTCGACACCAACCACTCTAGAGGGTGCCACCAGAGGGTTCCAACTATACAAGATTCTTCAACCTCCCAGGTTGTCATCACAGCCTAACACTACCACCCATCGACCTTAAAACCTTCCTAACCACTACCTCTCCACAGGTAACATAAGGCCACGTCGACAAAGTCCCTTAGAGGAAAACCCCCAAGACCTTAGTCCGGCCATCTTTACCAGTTGAGTAAAGAACTTCGCACACTACGAGGTCCCTTCTGGACAATCCCTGCTTAAGGCTAGGACTCCCCAGTATTAGCCCCGGACTGCTTGCATGGTCCCGGTGGCTCATCGGGCGAAAATAGATTCCATTATTGGGATGTCTGACTTGGCCCGGTAAATACAAAAATCTTGTAGGCGGTGGCGGTGACTCAACTCCGTTGACAAGTGCTAGTGGTAGTTGCACTGATGAGTAGCAGTCATTTATTTACAAGTATAAAGGATGTCATGACTCAATTAGCCCCCTCTCCATACTCATCTGGGCAATGAGTTGAGACGGGGAAAAAAATTATTATGCAGGAATGTGGAACTGTCTCCACATCCACAAGTTATTTCTCTCTTGCTGGGTTTCTGCAGGGTCTCCGGCTCTGTGATAGGTGCGGCTCACTCTTACTACTTGAATTACATGCTGGCAGACGGCGTGGGACAGGTGGCTGTATTGGACATATTCTTGCAGTAACGGAGTCGGCTGGACGAACCCATCTGTATCTTCCTTATCTCTCTTTCTTTCCAGTTGCTAGTGGGGTGTAAGGTAAGTGGGGCGAGGGATATCCAGTGTCTGTGATAACACGTGGCCTTCTTGATTATCGTGTGCAGACCTACAACAACAGATGTAAGGCTTGGCTACTTACATTATGATTCTAACAAATCTGAGGAGAGAGCAAACATATTGGCCGACACGCGGCATAAGTTGCGACCCTGGGGAAGCTAATTTCAATTTCTCTCTCTCTCTCACTCACACGCAAAGAAAACAATGTGCCCGCAAGGCGTGTATTCTAGCCAACTGCTGTTGCCACCTGGTGCGGTAGAGTATTTAGGCCCTACCTTTGGCCTCCCTATCTTAACGCACAGCAGAACAAGTTGTAATATAAAAACTATAGGGTTTGCCAGCTGAGACTCTCCGTCATCTCGTCTGCTCTCTAAGTGGGGATGCGAGTGTATAGGCAAAACGGGGAAACAAAAGACATACTTCACCATCTTACATGTATATAGAGCAGAGACACACAGAGCACTTGTCACACATAATGCGCTCAAATTCTCTAACAAATTGAGACAAAAATTTTTTCTTTTAATAACACATTTTTGATGACTGGTTACTGTTCTTTCGTGGTTTGATTTTATTAACAACAGATACAGTGACGTAAACAAACAGACTTAGTTACAATTCTGATCGATTGAATTTTACATTAGCAAACAAACTTCCTTTATATAAGTTACACCATGCATCATTACTGAACTTGCCATATATTATTACAGAATTTACATACTTTACTAGTGAACATTTTATGCTTCGTTCGTTACATTTTAAAATTTTATTGGTTACTTGAGAGAATATATACAAATTGCAGGACAGTCATTCGTACCTATTGATTAACCAGAGATATCTTAATGCAAATTTGAAGTTTGTTCTTGCACATCCACTGGCTCATGGAACAATGGCAGCTGTGTATTCCTTGTACCTAGCATCGAACAACATAACAGGTGGCAACGGTAAAATCAGTGTGTTCGTCGTAAAACGGCATGTAATTTAGTCTTGGTGATAATCGGCAGAACGATGACAGATAAGGAGGAATCTGGAACGTCCTCTGCGAGGGGAGGTGTAAATGTCAACCACCACAACCTATAGAATTCACGAACCCATCATAATGACTGGTGTGGGAGAGAAGATTTCTATGCTACATTTCTATTTCAGGATACAATTCCAAACCGCTCAAAGAGCAGATATATATTATTTTATATCTTCTGGGTGAACATGCGGAAGAAATTTGGCCACAATTTCAGCCCGCAACAGACACACAAGAACAAGCATTTGAGTATTTCAACACACGAACCAACACAATATTTGAGCGGTATAAGTTCAATTCTCAGGTTCAGTTACATGGTGAATCGGTGGGCGAATTTGTAACCGCACTACACACGTTGGTAGAAAGTTGCCATTATGGAAGTTTAAAAAATGAACTTATTCGTGATAGGGTGGTGGCAGGTATCGCCGATAAGAAGACCTGTGAGCAGTTACAGTTACGGGCAAAACTCACGTTAGAAGCAGCAGTATTGGTGGCCAAACAAGCAGAACTGCAGCCCGAACAGTCCCTGGTTCTACATCGTGAGCAGCAACACAGAGGGGAGGTCAGCAGAGTCCAGATAGGAAGGCACTCATCTCCACAAAGGACTTAGAAGTAGCAAGGTTTGTTTTGACGCCATTCTTCGCCACAACAAAGAGCATTGTACGTACAAGGTCCATCTCTTGATCCGAGGACAACCAATGCCACTTTTGTGGGCTACATACCCATGAGAGGTTAAGTGTCCAGCCCATCAAACTGGGTGTTTCGGTTGCATACCTGCCAACTTTTGCACGTCCAAAAAAGGGAGATTTTCCTAGAGCAGCAACCACTTATCCCACCAATAAAGGGGGGGGGGGGGGGGGAACTCCCCCGAGAAAATTTGATTTTAAGGTGCAAAATGGTGCTATATAGGCATTTTTCAAAGAAAAAAGAAAAAGAAAAACAAACAGCTGTTAGAAATTGTAATATTTTAATGAGTAAGGAAAAAAGGAGATTATTTTCTGTCACCAAATAAAAAAACATACAAATACCAGTTTTCACATAGTTATCAAAATAACATAAGCATTGTTACTTACAGGAAGTTTTGATTTGGCTGATAAATTACTTTTTCAAGCTTTCTCTGGTTGCAGGCTTTGCTTTCTTCAATAATACAGAGTCAAAGTTTTGTTCATAGCAGTTCCCCTGTTGCCTAGATTTTACCACCATCAACTTGTCCAATGTCTCATTAGACATGGATGACCTAACCTGAGTCCTTGTCTTTCTAACTTGGCTGAATATCCTCTCTGATTCAGCATTGCTGTGGGGAATAGTCAAAATTGCAAGCATAACCCTTGATAGATGTGCATACTTCAAATGTCCACATGCACTTTTAATATTTCTCACCAAACTCCACTGAACATCAACCCTTTCTTCTTTTTTGATTGCTTCATCCAAATGTTTAAGTTGAAACTAGGAAAACTCTGACTGCAAATCATCAATGGTAGAGTCCAAAACCTGGCCTTCAACACTAACGATGAATGAAAAATTTCAAATTAGAGAATGATGCATCACAAACACTGCTTATCTGTGCAACTTCAGCATTTATTAGAGCATCGTCACTGAATGGAAATTTATGAACTATGTAATCACATGCATGTTCAAAGTACTCCCTAACTGATGAGTAGAAAAGAACCTTTTTTTTTTCAGGTTTAAGGTCACACCTTGCCCTAGATGTAGCATTTCCAATTGTAATATCAGAATCCCCTTTTGGTTCATTCTCTTGTGGTAATCAACCTCCAACACAGATGAAGAGTTTCTGACAATGGTTAGTTTTACAAATCTTGTACTGACATCTTTGAAAAGTTCTATAAGAATAGCCCTTAGCAAGTGAATCTGTGGTTTCTGTGATTGTAAAACCACTTTAGGCTTTTCAAAAGGAACAAACAAAAATATTTATTTAACTTGCATGTTAGGAACATAAATACCATCTCTTCTCTTGAAAGGCTATAGGAACTACTTCCACTTTTTTGTTCAGAGCGTGGTTTAAGTGCTTTCGATTCTGGCAGTGGCAATTGACAACTTCGTTTTAGACTAGAACTTTTCCCTGAAGTTCTACTACTATAAGATGAGACTGCTTTTGATGTCTTTGGTATCCTGTACGAGTCTAATGCTCCTGATTTATTCTCATATGAAGATTTAACCTCAAAATTGAAGTAACTTGCCAGGGGGTCCCACTGTTGCAGCATCCTTGACAAGCATTTTCCAGGGGACAGCCAGCGTGTGCAAACACGTTTCAACAGTTTTCTGACTTCAGTGTCATACAATATTTGAAATTATTTCAACTTATCCTTTCTCTTTGCAATTTTTTCAGGTTGTAAAATATATCCACCAATATTTCATCTATGCTACACGGAAGTGTTGGAGCTGCCTTTTCTGCTGCTAAATTGATTAAATGGCAGGCCCAACCCACCACACACAAACTGGGGATTTCTTTCTTCAAGTGAGCTGCCGCCCCATTTTTCAAGCCTATCATTACAGGAGCATTATCAGTGCTGAAGGACATACACTTTTCGAGAGGAATATTGCACGACATCAAGGACTGAATGACCAATGTTGCAATATTCAAGCCAGTAGAATATCCAGACAGAACAGGGACACAAAGAACAGAGTTTTCGACCTTAAGTGTTTCACTGTTGTAATAGCTAACAACGGGATATAGTTTTGAATTACTGTCGTTGCTACCGTCTGTGGCCACTCAAAAAGCTACATTTTTTAGTGTCTGCACAAGTTTTTCTTTTTCAGTTTTTACCATCTCAGTTACAATTGTGTAAGTTTACGTGCATGCACAACCATATTTTTTAGCGATAGCACTGTCTGGGAACATTTTACAAAACAAAGACCCAGCATCATCTGCACAGCTAATAGGAAGATTGTGTTCTACGACAAAAGACCTAACCAAGCATTCTGCATTTGTGACACTTTCTTCTCCTTTCCTATTTGCCTCGCTACAAAAACTTAACTTCATGTTTGTATAACCACAATGTACATTGTCTTGATGTTTCTTGGTCTGGATGTGTTTCACCACGTCACCTCTCCCAGCATGTGATACGACAAAATCACATAGACACAACAAACAAAAAAAGCAAAATGTTCTCCTTTACTGGACGCTATAATACACGGAAACTCATCGCTGTAAGCTTTTCTGTACACAGTCAAATATTTAGTTTCTTTCTTTTCCGTCACGTAACTTTAGATTTATTAAAATTACTTGCTATATTTGCCTCGAAACGATTAACATACTATAAACAAATTCTTACAAAGTCAACACTAAGTAGGCCTACAAATGAAAAAATGCCACTGAACGCCACCAAACTTAGACAAAGATGGTTGCCAATTGCTGATTGTTGATTGGACACGCCCAATGTCTAAGGAGAGAGGTTTGAACACTCAAGCCAAAAAAAATGACACTTTCGTGTCGCTGATAGTTAAAAAAACTGCTGCCAAATATTATGTTTGCTCCAACAGCGCTACTAATCACTTGGTGACGGTCATAGAGTCAATGTGTGCAGAAATACTTAGAAGCGTTGTGGCAGCTAGCTGAACTATCAGCAATCGAAGGGGTCATTTTTATTTGCTTGCCAGAATAGGGAGAGTCAGAACCTCCCCCTCTTAGGCAGTGGCCACGTCCTTCATGTATTGCCGATGCTGGCCGAACACTTCCGACCATCAAGCTATGGGACAGATACGTGCATTACTGTCATGACCTTGACACAAATACCGGTAATTTCTACCAGCGCTAATGACACGGGACAAAAAGCGGGAGATTTAAAGGCAAAAACGGGAGGGCGGGAGAATATGTACAAAAGCGGGAGCCTCCC
This sequence comes from Dryococelus australis, assembly GCA_029891345.1. Taxonomy (NCBI): domain Eukaryota; kingdom Metazoa; phylum Arthropoda; class Insecta; order Phasmatodea; family Phasmatidae; genus Dryococelus; species Dryococelus australis. The sequence goes on from CM056993.1 coordinate 133,548,964, forward strand.
TCCTAAAGAGGGAGGGTTGGCAGGTATGCGGTAGTAGTAAACTCGAGCATTGGGCTTCTGTGTGTAAAGCTGGACGAAGATCAAGGAAAGGTTTTTAATGTGAGTGGGAATGGCTAAAATAGACTAAGTTAAAATGATGTCAGGGACCACAAGTAATTACAGATTCACGCTTTGACATACAAAATATAAATTAAAACAATGCAAATTGAATAATAGCCATTTCGCTGTACTTCTTCCATAGCAATTGCCTCGCAATGAGTTGTTTACATCCAATATGGCGGTGCATAGGAATATCTATTGCATATGACTTCAACAGCGTATAGCAACAAGTGCGGCGACCTAGTGTCCTCTCTCTCAGGACCTGTATTCTGACCTCTAGCTAATTGTGTGGAATAGTTATTACATAGATAAGCTATTTTATGGTAACCTGTATATGAACATTCCACTAATCAAGTTATCCTTAAGATAAATATTCCAAGGTTTTGGTTGGTTACTGTGTATGTTGGCAATGAATGCCACTATATTTGTGGTGTTAAGGCTTATGTTCAGTTGACAGGAAAGAGTGCAAGATGTGTTTTGAATAATATCACACACGCGCACGCACGCGCACGCGCACACACACACACACACACACCACACACACACACACACACACACACACACATATATATATATATATATATATAATATATATATATATATATATATATATATATATATATATATATATATATATATATATATATATATTTTAAAGTGAATTGAATAAACAGCATGAACCAAATTTCCAACTACGAAACAAAGGGCTTTATAGGCCCAGGTACACAAAATATTTGTTCATAGTTTATCAGTACTGTCATGGTAATATCAACCCTTGCACAACATGCTTAACCTCCAATTTATCACAATGCATGAGACTCGGTTTCTTACCATTCAAGAGTGAGGCTAGTGCCTGTGTTTCTTAATTATATTTTTTAATATATCGAGAATGGAAGGAGAAAATATTTTATCTCACAAATTTTTTCCCCCCAACTTTTTTCATTAAAAATTACAATCGCCAAAACTAATCTTCTGTGTTATTATTGACACTTGCATTTTGCAGAAATATTATACATAACACTCAAAATAGCAAAAAAACTTCAATTCATTTCTTTTATATATAACCTCCAAAACCAACATGCATATAAGCAAAACACCATCACTTGATGTTTGGGACACACTTTTAAAGATTATCTAAAGGTATAAATGCTTGTCTATCACTCTAAGCGATAGATAGTTTAACCCCTTGATAACAGTTCTAGAGGTCGTAATACACTATTTTGCACCAAGATGTGTAACTAGAGGTCGTAATACAGGCCCTCAGCTGTGCACCTTCCTTCCTCCCTTTACATGTCCAGACTCCGTGAGGGGAAATTGTTGTCAAGCAAAATATAAAGCCCATCTTCTCTCTAGGCCACGCTCGCTTCGCTTGCCTTCCATACGCCGCCCGCCAGTAGCAGAGCAAATAAAGTTGCCTGGCGAACTCATTTTATCAAGATTATGCATGGCTCAAAATAGTTGCACCTAACATCACTTGTATTTCGAAGCAAATGGTTTCCCCTTAAAATGTTACACAAAACATTCTAACAAGGAATTATTATTTGAAAAGATGTTTTCTTTTGTGATTAAAGGTGGGTTTTTCCCATAAGGTTGGTGTTCTGGCGTAAAATTAACATCATTTTAAAACGTAATATTTAATTAACTCAACGAGCAGTATCTATGCAAATAAAATTTTTTGCCCAGAAGCATATACTTGAACTCCCCTTGTTACCACACATAGTTTGAACGTCGAGTGACTTGTATTATAAGTGTAAAATTCATTTTCAGTAACTTCTATGGGGAAATCGGAAGATTTATATTATAATTTATTTCAATACACACACGTCTTTTGTATAAACTGATAAAAATGTAAGCACCTATTGGACATCTTTTACCGCACAATAATGGGTACGTAAGCACTGAGCCGAGTGCCGTGTAATTACGACAGGGAAAATCAGAGGACGTGGTTTTGAATGATTAATTACTGTATTTACTTGTGTATAGTGCACCTTCCCCCCCCCCCCCCCCAAAGTAAAGGAAAACATTTTTGGGTGTGTGCTATGCACAGAAATAAAAAGAGGAAGGGGGAGTTGTAGCCATAAATTGTCCAGGGATATTGAGGGAAGTGGTAGAACTGTCTATTGTCTCATCTCTCCCTTTAACATGACTCCTCTCCTTTCTCTCTCAGTGACCCTTCAGTTATGTGTACGACACAGCTCCACTCCTCCCCTCCCCGCAACCTAATGGCATCCTATCATGCCGCAAATCAGAGTTGCTACGTGTTTATGCCCCCCCCCCCCCCAAAAAAAAAGGTTGTAAAATACTAAGATGTTGCTGGTCGATAATTCTGCCAAGCTCTCTTTGTTTCCATGGCAGAGGCTAGCGAACTATGAACAGGGGACAGTGAAGGGACGAGACGACACTATTATTTATTTATATATATATATATATATATATATATATATATATATATATATATATATATATATATATATATATATATATATATATATATAGAGGAGAGAGAGAGAGAGAGAGAGAGAGAGAGAGAGAGAGAGAGAGAGAGAGACAGAGAGAGACAGAGAGAGAGAGAGAGAGAGAGAGAGAGAGAGAGAGAACAGAGAGAGAGAGAGAGAGACAGAGACAGACAGAGACAGACAGAGACAGACACACACACACAGACACAGAGAGAGAGAGAGAGAGAGAGAGAGAGAGAGAGAGAGAGAGAGAGAGAGAGAGAGAGAGACAGAGACAGACACAGACACACACACACACACACTCTCTCTCTCTCTCTCTCTCTCTCTCTCTGCCACTGCTAAAAGGACAAAAATGAAGACATAAGTGTTGAGTAGTAAAAGCGTTAGGTTTTCGGATTTCTTTTTTTTATTTTGGCTTTTTGCACCCAAGTTATTTAGTTCAAGTATTTTCCAAACATTTCCCAATCACAAAACATTAATGTAAAAAAGAATAATTTGTTCCATACTTACTAACTGGGCACCACAAATTTTTTTATGCAATTTTATTAAAAAAAAATTTTCTCCCCTGGTCCTTGCTTCAAAATTTCATAGTGTGCACTATACACGAGTAAATGCGGTATTAGACAGTGAAGATATCAGTTATAATCACCTAATTTATTTATTTGTGTCTCAAAATTACAAGTTTTCTTTGCAGTAAAATATAATTAATAACTTTAAACGACAGACATTTTTCGCACACATAATGTGGTGTCTGCACTCTGCAACAAGTCGCGGTGTGGAGCAGTAATCCTCCCGGTGCCACCTCTTTCTACAACCTTATTTGCCGAGAAAACACTGCCCAATTGATAACTTCTCAGCAAGCTCTTAGCTGAACGAGTGCGTGCAGCACATTCAAAATTTGATTCACATTCGCGATCAAATTATTTTCATTTTTAGAGGGTTTGAAAGTTTTAGGTCAGCTAACATTTGGTGTCAGATTACAATAAATTATATATAGTATTTTGAGACATTATTTTTTTGATTTAAACGAGTTTAGGTAAATTTTTTTTTTATTTACAATAATATTTTATCTAAAATTCCCATTTTTATTGTGTTTATTAGCTAAACTGCATTCACAGGTAATGTACAGCTCTTACTATACTCAACATAAAGTTTTATAAGGTTATAAGTAATATTTTATTGATGTACATGTCAGAAATTGCATCTACTGAAATCCCGCATGTATGGACATTTATTGGCAGTCCCCTGAATAATGATAGATCAAGAGTCGACTGTAATGAGACATGTTGAAATCTCATATTTTCATGTCATTTTTTGTGATAGCACTTTTTTAAAAATATGTTACTGTTTTTTCAGGTAGGCATTTCTTTCAACACATGAAGAAATTACAACTGCGTATAGAAAAACAAAAAACAAATTAAAATCCCTGAATCCGCCACACAGTGACAATATGTTATTGCAGACCGCAGCAGGAATAAATGGAAATTAGTTGTAGAGGTGCATTAAGATTGTAGAAACACTGCTAGTCATTTTGGATGAAGTGCTGCATTTAAGCATCATATCTATGGTGGACAAAAAGTTTACGTTTATCACTGTTGCTAGCTGTGAGAGTTTTGCGAAAATCTTACTGCACTGATGGAAGTTTTTAATGTTTATTGTTAAAGCATACAAATTTATCCTTTTATCACACACAATGGAACTCCTCTCATATTTTATTGTGGTTATGTATTTCACATCTATAAATTTTCTGGGACATCTGTCATATTTTCTAAAACAGATACTTAAGTCTTGGGTCAACAGCAAACCCAATTACTGGTATATTAAAATATTATATCAGCAGATACCGATACTTAGTACTGGCATCGGAATAATGCTAATGTAAAACCAGTTACAATCACAGACAATTAACTTCAGTAGCCTCATGTAAAACTTGAGACTTCAAGCATGGTAACTAAGCACAAATATAGTCAGAGCAACCTGGTTTTTATAACCAGTAACCATTCAAACACGCACGGTGTAACACAGGGGTACTGAAATACCTATATCTGTCTAAAATTCTAAACTGTGATCAAAGAATAACATATATTTAGTTATTCTTATTACAACAGTGTGACATAACATCACTGCATCTTGTCGAGGGTGGCAGTCGACAAGTCGTCAGCCAGGCTTGCTGGTGTTGTATCAGGCTTTAACTGCCGCATGAACCTGTCTAGCTCATCTTCACTGTCATCATTATTGTCCGCCTTCATCTCCTCATCAGCCACCTCCTCTGGGGTTTCACAGTCAAAGTATTTCTCCTCCTCATCCTGGCTGCGTACCTTCAGGCAGTCATATTCTGGGTTCCTGTCCACCGTGCTAGAAATCAGAGCCAAACATCAATACAGCATAGTGTGCAATGTTGAGTTACGTTCCTGGAAAATAAATTTGTGAAGTAACATTTTCTCATCAGACCTATATTAAATGCAATACATAATTAAAATTCTTGAAAACTTCAAAATGTTACCATTCTTTCATATTAAACAAACTCATGCATATATAGACAAATAGTGAGGATGTCGGCAGCTGTATTACTTTACTATAATTAAAAAGGTGACGTGTGACAGCCTACGGAGAGGGACGTCACGTCAAGAGTGGGGATTGTTTAATTTTACGCCAGATCAGGTGCACAGGTAGGAAGGAGGCAGACTATACTGCGGAGGCATCTGTATAATGTCTCGTCGGCCTCATGCTGGCCTCCTATATAAGGTAGGACACATCGGGCGCCTACTTGGTACAAAGTCTGTGAGGATGAGAAGATGCCTCTGGAAATTGGACATATGGGAACGGGCTAGCTTACCACTGGTGACGCTTCCTTGCAGCAGACACTAGCTCTGGATAGAGCGGACGGCTGGGCAGGCAGTGTCTGCTGCCGCCTGCTGGTGACCGGGGTGCTGGCCAGCTGGCGGGCACGTGGTACGCTGGTCTTGGTACCTAGCTGGTGTCCTTCAGGTCGAATGGTATCACTCCCAAGGGGAGAGTGTACTCCTGTAGGAGTGGTTAGATGGCGGGGTGAGCAGCTCTGGGAACCCTAACTGGGAGGCCAACTATCCGGGAGGGTAGTGGAATGAGGTTCCACTAATTGCCAGGTAGTTTGTGCTCTCTCCCGTCGGGACTTGCAGCTGAGGACTGATGTGGGTAGATTTATTAGGGGGTGGTGAGATGCAAGGATAGCAGCTGTCCTCCGGGTGTTCTTCCTGCTCCTTCGTCATGTACAGGAAAGGTGCTAAGGTTCATCCTGTAGTGTGTGGCAGGCAACAAACCCCTAGCTAAAGTGTACTCCAGATGTACCTGGGTCAAGCCTTGTCAGGCTTGTGAGTTTATATGCTCTGCAGGGAGTGGGTTAGCTGACTTAGTTGGCCCAGATGCTTCATCGTGAGTCTTTCTAGTGGTTGGGCTTTACTGTACTTGTAGTCCTGAAGTGACCCGGGGCACCACGTGTTGTGTACATGTCCGGTGTGGTGACTCTTTGACGGCAAGTGTCAGGGGGTAGCAACGACTCTTGGGCTGCTGTGTTAGGGAAGACATCGTTGGCTGAAGAACTGGTAGATGATTGGAAGGTCTAGGAGAGTCCGGAGGAGGATTGTGGCTGTGCAGTAGAGAGCCTTAGCATGACTTGTGCTGAGGTGAGCTATGTGGACAACTGGTGTTAGTTCCTCAGGGAGGAGCGAGGTTAACAGAGAGTTCTAGCACTGGATGGTGCTAGGGTGAGCTGCCTTGCTTGACTGGCATTTCTGCCAGGTGCAAAGTGTTATATTCCTCTTGACTGGAGGGTTCCGCATGCTTTGTTCTTTCTCAGTAATCTTTAGCCGCCACCCCTTCAGGTTCGGGCTGGGCAGGGTCGCTGCTGCCATCTCTTAGCAGAGTGGCAATAGGAGGTTTTGAGTGTGATTGCAGGCTGCATCCGCTGCTCACTTAGGGGCAAAGCATACCTGCTGCTGTTTTTCAGTGGGTTTAAAAGTTGCGGGGGCGACGATGTGACTTCCTATTATTATGTGGGGGACTGGCCTTGGAGGCAGCCAGTCGGGGTTTGATTCCCTCAGGGATACGTGGCACACATGTGATGATGCAGAGTCAAATAATAATAATTATTATTATTATAAGTAGGAATCATCACACGTCAAATGCATAGCAGCATGGACACTTGTGTTACACCTGTTTTTCAGTGGCAAAATAACATCTCCAACTTAGGAAGGAGCCCAAGGTGTGGAGTGGAGGGGAGTTGGAGGTGGAGGAGGAGGTAGGATGGGGGGGGGGGGGGGGGGGGTAAAGTAAGTGTATGGGCACTCTTCCTAAATTTTTTCTGCTTCTCTTCTAAGTTTTATTTTGGGGTGATCAAATCCTAAATTGCATGCTGTACAACATAAGATACAGAAAAATATATATCCTATAAGCAAAGATAAGTGTATCACCAACACATTACAGTTCATTAGAGATAGATTACAATTAAGGACGGCAAATTCTGATTCTCGATACCTTCGATACTGCTAGTATAAAAAGGTAGTGATAATGCTGATTCTTCACACTAAAAAAATGAAATTCCTTGATGTAAATACAATGTTGAAAAAAAATTTGTCACGTGCTTGAGTTGTGATGTAAATATGTCCATGCCATTTATAGTACATTTGTTAATAAATAAAAATATTAGTTTTCCAATTTTTAAAATATAATAGATATGTTTACGAAAATCCGTAAATGTCTGCAATAAAGTGATTCAAGTAAGGTGTACATACTACATGAAATAGTTCATAAAGTTTACATGTTCTACAGAAGGAAAGGTATGTAGGACGTTGAATATTGCCTTTTTTTACTGTAATTTTGTTACAAAACATATTGCATACATGCTCCATAACATGAAACAGATCCGTCAGAAAACCAGAGAAAACTCCATGGTAGCTAGCTGATTGAGTGGATCCGAGTTTGTGGGAGCAGGATCTAGGGCGATGCGCGATCTAGCAGGAAACTTAGCAATTTGCATGTGGAGTAACAGTGCTAGCAGGTATAGTCCATTCACGCTTTCTTCGGCCTTTTGAAATTGAATCTTTGAAAAATCACCCTAGGTGAATAATGTCAACATGTTTTTCCAATAACTTGTATTCTACAAACATTTAACACTGTAATTAACTTTAGAGTACAGTATTATTGAATAAATGAAACTTTACCTTAGTAACTTCTATAACTTGTAATATTAATTTTGTATTAAATATGAGTTAACAACAGTGAGAGCAGCGATATGTTGGCAATGGCCGTTAAGAAATAGTTCACAGTTACAATATTTTTTAACCTTATGTATACTATTTGTAAGTTAAACTTTGCCAATTGATATATTTATATTGTTTGGTAGCACTGACGGAAACACATTTCATTGCTGCAGTTAAAAATATCCACGCAAATTCCCGTGTGTAGGCTGGTGTTTTTTTTTCTGACCGGAATAAAGGTTCAATAAGCGAAGCAGAGCGTGTCGCTCTCTCTCGCTCTCTCAGAAAGATTGTACCACCTGTGTAGGAAAGGTATACATTTTGTTATTTCTAACTTCAGCACATTTCATACTAATTACAGCAACAATAATGATGTTTGAGATTGTAATTTATAAATGAAATGAGATTTTGTTTAAATACCTAATATATGTTATTTAGATGCAACAACATATTTTAGATGTGGTGGTGCGACACAGCTCGTTGCGTGACACTTACAAATCCAGTAGGTTAGCAGAAGTGGTGTTGAAAGGAGAATCTAGAATTTGGTCAGCATTTCCAATGTGGTGGCGGCGGGTGATTTTACCCAGTGCATACGACTGGCAGTGGTGTGGTGATGTGTCAATGACATGGCGTGTTTGTGAACGAAGCGTCAAGTTCGTACTCGTGTTTTTGAAACATCTTAGGGAAGTTACAATGTTGTGATAAATATGTTTCCACGGCACAGCAGGGTTAATTACTATACTGTAACGAGTGTTGTGATCGCTGTGTGTGCAAGGGTATAGCCGCCATTTCCGTCTATGGTGACTGCGTTGTAATTGTTACGCAGGCCTGTGGATTTCAAATATGTGCAAAGTTTATACGTTTTAACCATAAATTGATATTATGATGAAGTTAATTATTTATATTCACATCTATTTATCACAATGTTGTACCTTCGTGCTAGGTGTTTGAAACAGTTGTGTAATGAGCTTATGTTTCTGTGATTTGAATGTCTGCCACAATCCCAATGAAATACTAGGCCCACCTAGATACATTTAAATAAATAATCAAATAAACCTACAAACCAGTAAGTATCAATGCATATAAATATTAGCGAAATAAATTTTATGGTAGGCCTATGTGTTTGCATGTTCACCACTATATTTTATGTTTGTCGATGCTACGTAGTACAATAAATAAGCTACACGAGTTGCATTCTTGAATTTATTGTGTCATTTCGTTGGACTGGTTATCCTTTCATTTTCATTTCTATTCCAAACACATTAATAACAACAGGTTAAATACTACTGTTGTTTCCGCTACAGTTGTAACGAACACCGCCGTGGCAAAATATTGTGTATTATGTGTAACGTCTTATATCGTGTGTAACAAATAGTTACAAAGCTGACCAAAATATTGTTATAGGCCTAAATAGTGAACATTCATAGGAAATGGTTTCTGCAATATTACAAAATTCTTTGAACAGCTGTAAACAGCAACCAACGCATTTGACAGTTATAAAAGTAGAAGTCACATGGCAGTGTTTATGTTTACATGTAGCAGAAGGATATGTAATCAGAAAAGGCCAAAGCTACCGTGAATCAACTATAACTTAGCAACTACATGCTGGCAAAACTGAGTTGCTATTGATCATGATATTGTAAAATTTCATGGTTCAGTGTTCATAAGATTGATGCATGTTGGTTTCCCGTGCATTAGGCATGCGCATACTACTTGTTGACTTCGCCCCATCATCAAGCCAATACACTCATATGGGCAAGTCACACGCCGGCAAACAATAAATCCCGTGCCTACAGATGTGCTCCCAGCCTAGCAACCCATTATAGAGACATGACTATTAAATTTAAATTGTACACCCAACAAGCCAGAATTTTCCGTATATAAGGAGGTGCTAAGCCATAGCTGAAGACAGTCGCCAGCCCTCCAGATTGCATTAAGGTTGAGGGCACCAGCATGGGAGGTGGCTGTCACCCTGACCTTACTGTCTACATTACTGAGCAGATCTAATCCAGAGTAGTTCATGACCACTAGGCCTTACACGCTGAAGTCATACTCCACACTAGTCTCTCGCTACGGTCTCCAGCAACACCGTACGCAGCCAAGGACGCCATCCTCACATCAGCCAGAGGTATCTTGATGTCCCACCTGTTTCCTACCCGCCTAATTTATCTTTGTAAACTCCGCAGTAATAAGTAGTGCAGAGTCCCTTCTAGACTGCCCCCCCCCCCCCTTGCAAGCAGGAGAATTTATGCAAATTAAACTCATTACACTTAATCAAAGCAGGTTCGCCTTCACATGCTATAACTACTAAATTATATTTATTTATGAATGTAAAGAGCTACACTCACGCCATTGAATTTCAAACATATGAAATTATGTAAATGTGTTCAAACAATTGCAATTTGAATCCTTTTTATTTCAAACCACCTAGAAATCATTTGTACTAGAATAATTTTCTAATTGGCTCATTTTTACTTAAGCAACCACCTACTGACATTAGTTGACGACTCAATATTTGGTTATGTTCAGCTTGAATGAAGCCAGGATAGTACTCTTAGTCTGCACACGACTCTGGGAATACACCAAAAATAGTCCGAAGCGTCCGTGCCTCCAGTGGGATTCACCCTCAGTTATCCAGTCTAATCCGTACTCATTACCTCAGTCCCAGTCTGCATTAAAGGCAGGACTCAGGAGGGCTTGAGTATCCTCTGGATACGTTGAGAGTGTGCACTTGAATATTGCTTCACGAGCCACAGATTTGAAGCATTCCAACTGCTGGGTTCTCTCAAAACTGATCGTTCTTAGACACTCTCGACCCGAACAACGTTGAGATAGTATTCCCTTCATCTGAAAAAGACCAGGAATACTTACGGAACAAACTAGGTCGATTGACCTATGGCCGGATACAAACCCGGGAATCCAGGCCATCTGTCTACTCATTACCTCGGTCCCAGTCTACATTAAAGACCGGACTTAGGAGGGCTGAGTGTACACCTGGCATTCAGGGGAGTACGCTCCTGTGTATATTTTACTATAGTGAGATGCCCTTAAAATCAAAAGGCAAAGCTAGTCAGTTACACCGATTAGCCCATCTGGCATTACAAAGAGAGCTAGATGTTATAAATATTTCTGTGAATCCTCCAGACAACAGTGATGTGGTAGAAAGTGCCAGGACACCAAATAAATCGGCGGTAACACCAGAACTTGATTTAAGCCACCCTTACGAGAGGTCAGAATGGAACGCCTTGCTTGGCATCGACTGGTCCTGGCATGATCTCGTTTACATTGATAGGTCAAATTCGCAAGTACCTCATTCTGAACCAACCCCACCGCCTCGCCCTTGCTTCCCAGTTCAAGAACCTACTTGCACAGTTCACACAGATGCAGGAAAGTTACTAAAAATAGTATCCCAACCGAACCCACCACTGCATGTAGGATAGCATCGGTCTTACTGGACTTTATCCCCTTGCGGAAGCCAACCCGGCCCGAACCCTATTGGCGTAAAGTGAAGTCAGAAACGAGCGAGTAAGTCCTAACCGGGTCTTCCATAGACTTATTTCTTGAACAACCCCCATGATAGCTGGTGTCATGACTTTTGACAGCCTTCACGGTGAGCTGGACCAAACTCCCTGGGAGGGAGACATTCGTGGTCAAGCTCACACTGGGATTTGATTCTCCTCCCATTAAGGTCCCTCCACCCAAACAGTGTCAACCCAGATCTTCCAACATGGGAAGATCCTCGACGCAGCCAGGCAACTCACTCAATAAAAATATACACACTTGAAGAGGGGAACCAGAGTTTTAATTCATGAGGAGGGAATTGGTGCCTACCCAGCTTAATAAGCTAACCTTGCCCTGGTGGGAACCCAAAGTTCCAAGCAAGGAGATAATAAGCAGGGTAGTAAGGGCCCAAGCACACGTCAAGATATACCACTTATTGAAAATAGTTTACAGATTATATTCAAACAAAAGCAATTCGTGAATGGTATGGCTTAAAAACTTGAATTACACTTGCAATAAGTATTCTTTAAAAATTGTGGTCTATGGTAGTGTAAAATAAGAAGTTGTTTTGTTTACAGTACGATTCAGTTTTCAATACAAAAACTAATAATTGTGCATGCATCGACTGCCGTTTTTGATTAACAATGGGATTGAAGTGCAATGTTACTTTTATAGTGACAGAAAAATGTATTATTTTGCTTCCTTAAAACAACATGTGATTATTTTTGTAGAACACATGTAATGGAAATACAGTGGCTGGGAATATATTTAAAATCTATGACTAGAACATGGGTCACTGGAGAGAAGGACACAATGCAATTATTTGCTTACAAAAGCTCAGTAGTCTCTCTTGTAAGAATGAAATATTACATTCGTTTTGATGAAAAACTATTTTTTTTATGAAAGCAAAATTAAGTTTCCTACTGAAATTAAATTTCCTATTGATATGGTAGATCAACCTATGATCTCATATGTATAACAGCAATTTTTAAAACTGTTTGTTAAAAGTATGGTATGTAGAAAAGCTAATTTATACAATTAAGTACTGGTATCAAGAAAACTTGGGTATCAGCCCATCACTATAGACAATATTAAAACATTTTGGTGAACAAAAACAGTTGGGTGCTAAATTACTCTAATAATGGTAATTTATGGAGGGGTAATGTACACCATGTCCCCCTCCCTAGTTGTTATGCCACTGCTCTTGACCTGATTTGATAAGACATCCATTTCATGACATTTTTACCCGATACAGATGAATGAGTTAGTTTTTACTTAACCTTTTAAAAAGAGTAATTAAAATGAATTTTGCACGTGGGAGCATTTCATATTGCAATATTTTCCATTTATATTTTTATCTACTTAACAAACATGGTACCTGTAGTCAAAATCCACATCCTTGCCATCCAAGAAGTTCTGGTACATAGATGTGACAAACTCTTGTTTCAGCAGTTGTTTTTCCCTGGATGACAGTCCCCGCCTCTTCTTTATTGGTCTATCATCATCATCATCATCATCTACAGAATCCACTTTCCCATCACTCTCTTGGTCCTGTTCTTCTTCCGAGCTGGACATATCAGAGTCTTCGTCACTAGTGTCCACTTCTTCAATTGCTCCATCCTCATCATCTATCTGTCTCTGCCGCAAGCACTTCTCCTGGTTTCGCTCTATCTGTGCCATGAATAGGTTCACCAGGCTGGTGCAAAAAACACAAAAATATATAAATATGTAGTACACCTACATCAGAACTGATCATCAACATACAACATAATTTTCATTTCTGGAATTCATTACCCATGAAATGTGAAAAGGACAATAACTTTGAACAGTTGATTTGAACAGATTATAAGAACAAATAGCAGGGAAACCTCAAAATAAAATACAACCAACCCTTGGAATGCCAAATTTCATAAAACAAGAACCCCAATGAGTTTTGGGCATATTTAAGAGATACATAGAAAAATGTGAGAATGTCACTGTCAGGATTCATCGGTTATATACTCATGTGATTGCTCAAGACCAATATGGCTTTCGGAGATTATACCTATTGATGTTATCTCTCTCTTCATTGCAGTTGTCCTCCACTTCTCTCTCTGTAAGGTACCGACCCACCAAGCGCTCATACAACAATGGATTGCGTTTCCTCATCTCTGTGTCACTGAAGTACTGGCCTTCATCTACAAGTTTCTTGAGGGCTTCGTACCTCCGATTCTTTACATCCACCTAGAAACAACACACACTGCTACAGTTGTATACTTCCAATGCACGTAAAATTGATACAGGGACATTTCCCAGACAATTATAAGCAAAGCCACACAATTACATAGTAATTTTTACACTATGATTGTGGCCATTAAATAACAAAATTATCAGGATGCTTTGAATAGTGCTTGTAATAAGAGTTATTTGGCAGATGAGTGAGAATCAGACCACTTAAGAGGGTTTTAAATATTATTTTTACTAGATGCAATTGGTTTAATATGAAAATTTACAAAAAAAAACCCATTTTCAACTTTATCTGCTAAAGCATTATGTTTAGGATCTCTCTTCTTTGCATTTTGACTACATGGAATATATAGTTTCTAGTACGTACACAAGACAGTGGTTTTCACCACCTCAAAGTTGACATACAGTTATTCTGAACATGTAAATAAGTCCCGGAAGGACCTGAAACCAAAATTTGGCGATTATTGTATGAAAACTTACAATATGGCCAGAAGAGAAAAGTTCTCGTTGGAAGCCATTTGCACAATTATTTTAAGCTTCGAAGCAGCAAATTTTTTGTTTTGAATATTAATGCTACACATTTATAACAGCCAAATGTTCCAAATTTTCTCATGGACACTCCTATTAGTACTAAGCGTCTTAATGTTTTATTAAGAGATTCATACTGAATGCCCTTGATATATATATATATATATGTTGTAAAATACATTGCCAAACGATGAAAACCGGAAACTATGAAGAAACCATGCAAACACCACAAAACAAAATAAATAGTGAGTGTATGGGTTGGTATGCACAACATCCCATTTGGAGCATTTGCACTTGACTACACACCTGGCAGTGGCACAGTAAGTATCAACCAGTGGTTGTAGACACTGGCATGTAGTCACGTCTCACTAACACAAGAAGCACTAAACAATACCAAGCAAGCGTACACAGTTTGCGCTTTGTGTTTAGACTGTTGCCCCGCTTCCCGTGCCTAGGAGACGAGTCCCGACGGGTGGCAATAGTTGAGGGGAAAGCCTGTAGTGTATCATTGATTTGTCAGAGTTATGTATTCATTGATACTATGTTGTGCCCATTTCATCCCCATGTCCCGCCTCTGGGTGAACCCTGCAGTCCATCATAGTGGCTGTAAGACCCTCACTTAGAAGAGGCTGTGTCTTCTGACACAGCCAGGAAATCATCCTGTAGGAGTTGTGTCGCTAGGTTATGTGCCAAGGGTTCACTCGCCAGAGCTAGCTACACATGCCCGAAGTAATCACTAAATAATAAAGGCACACATTGAATGTTGGTATAATAAACCCCCTTTTACCAGTGAAAATTGTGAGTATTTATGTAGCGTCAGTAACCAGCCCAGTTATAACCTCTCAGTATAGTATGACAATGTTTAGTATTGGTAAAGTGTTTGTAAGTACGCTAGGGTGAGACGGACACACAGAACCTACAGCATCCCTGAGAACCCTGAGTCTCAACAGTGCGGTGACTGGGAAACACAGCTGGCACCCTCCATCAGTAAGTAATTTGCATCTTAGTTCGTTTCGTGCCTCCCCCGACGGTGTAAAATATGTTACAAGAATGTCATAATTAGTATTAAAATGGAAGGAAGGAAGGCGAATATTTGTACTGAATCAGTCAATTATTTTATAATGCAGCCTGGTCTCACGTCATGGGCCAAGTCTTTTATTTATGCACATTTATACATAGTTAAATTTCGTGGGTTCAGTACCACTTACACTAGACTTCACTAACCATTCTATGTACAGATGGGAAACATTCACGTGTTGTGTTACCTGTAGGATACATTGCAGGAAAAGTTTCCGTGTTGAGTGACATGTAGTTTACATTGCTCAGTCGTTTGCATGCAACTACTGTGTTTATTACTGTTTGTTATATGGATATTTATTATCATTTGTACAATGGAGCTTGCTAATAGCAGTTATACCAAACATTCTAGCCCTAAACCTAATGCCCATGCCGTACGTGGGAATATAACCCATTACCTAAAACACTATAAGTCATCGTCTAACCAATCACACTGCATTGTCTAGTCAGTCACTACCACTGTAAGACTTTTGTTTATTATTTTCAGGCTTGAAAATGTCATAGATGAATCTAAGACACGAGAACAGATATCCGAATTAGAAATTCCTTCGTTTCCTGAAGATGAGTGTAATAAGCATGACAGCAGCCTATAAGATATGTCTTGCTTCCTCGAAGATGATGATGATGATGATCTTCCAAATCTAACAACAGAAACTGAAAATGAACCAAACACTTGGAATCTTCTTAGAGGGAACAGAATAGTCAAACCATCATATCTTATCCCAAAATTACTTAATTTACAAAGCTCTCAACTGTGGCAGTGCACTGCTGGATATATACACTTCCGGAAAAAGTTAAGAAATAGTTTTTATTGTCAGTGGACTCTTGAATGTGATGCGTGTAACAGCATATTTGTCGTAAATAATGAGTAACCTACAAATGAAAATCTCAACGTGGCCGCGGCTTGGGCTGCAGTCAAATCAGGAATCGGCTTTTCACAGTTTGAATCTGTTCTGAGTGCTCTGAATGTACCACCAATGTGTATGAATACGTTCATCAAAAAAGAACAGATAATCGAAAATGTAACGTTTATTTACTTTCACGCAATGTTCTATTTCAGTGTTCCATAATACCAGAGTTTGTTTTCAGCCTACTTCTTTATGGAAAATAGACTCGTGGTATTGTGCATCTGTATGCATGGCTTTCTGTCTGTATGTCTGTGCACCAGCCTCCCCCTAATAAATTTATGAACCTTTTGACCAAGTTACACCAAACTTGGTAGGCCCTACATACATAGTACATAGTAAGGACTCCTGACTTTTGTGTATTTGATTATGTGGGGTACACAATTTCAAAATGATGGCCATTCAAATTTTTTCAAATGAAATGGGGATTTCAAGAATCATCCATCCTATTTGTATCAAAATTGGTGTCGGTAGTATTTTTTGAAAGCTGATGCAACCCAAAATTAATAAGGTTTGTACTGTAACTCGGGGACTTTTCCATTGCATTTCATCAAACCAGATCAACATCTTCTACTGTGTAACGACATGTAGGCTGTATTGATAATAAGGGGCCACCTTATTTTCTAAATGGTGGCTATTAGACAATTTTAGTCAAATCCTGTAGCATTGTTAATAATGACAATGTTTCTATATACATAGTAGGGTGCCATATCATTACAATAAGTGCCAGAACCAACAAACTTGATATGTACTAGCTTTCAAAGTTACCTTGTGGCATGGTGAAATTTGATGGACCCCACTTATAAGGAAAATTTATCGCCATTTGTATTCATAAGGGAGAGGACTACAATATTCAATACACCCATGCAGTTTGAAGATTTATATGGCAGCATAGTGGAATTTTATGCTATTCATTTTATAAGCATAGTTGGCAACCTTTTCGTAACAGTATGTGGCAGTGACACCAAACTCTGTATGACCATTCATTTTGAAGTCAGCTAAATAGTAACATTATGGAATTTCATTCAACCTATTTTGTAAGCATAGTCTAGTACCATGTCCTCAAGATGTGTGTGATTTTCTTAAAATATTTTGAAGCGATGATCCATATTTAATGCAATTCAGTTAACATAGCTTATAGTACTTAGTAAAGGCACCTGATTTAAGTATTATAATAATGATGGGTACTTATGTTCAAAATGGTGCTACTCCATCATTTTGGGGGGTATGTGATACTCAAGAACCATTTAATATATTTAATTCATTTTAATTATTAGGGCTTTGGCACGCAGTTTCCGTGAGAGACAAAAGAAAAGTACAACGTGGCTCTGTATTTAAATCCTTCATCTTTTTCGTGTGCAAAAATACTCCACTCTCATACATATATAATTTCCTAAATATTTAGTTACGAGTGAATGCATACAACAGTCTTGGGAGGGCCAGTCGCAATGTTTCCTTATGGCCAAACGTGATCTTTGGGTGTTTAAAATTTTTCACTAAGAATACTTCTTTCAAATCTGACATCAGATCAGTGTTACTGCTGACAGCCATAATGCATGTGACTTGTTTTAGTGATGCCCTACATGAAAGTAGTCTAATTAGTTTAGTTTTATAGTTCACTAATAACCTTGCTTGTATTCTTACAGATAAGGGAAGAAAATTTACATAAATCAATGCAAGAAGCATGGGAAGAGGAAAGAAAGTTAGAGGTTGAGTGTGGTGAAATCGACAGGGATGGTATACCATTAATTACCGTCATAGCAAAAGAACTTATGGCCATAATTATAATGCATTATCTGGCGTGGCAAGAATTTGGTATGTTTTTCTGTAGTAATGCTATGATTAGCCTATGTTGCAGTGTAAGTACTGTTCCACCACATATCTGGCCTTCAATATCCAGAACAAATTCACCGGGACACATCTCGCACACCATAGTTTCAAAAAAATGCAGTGCATATAGTTGCTGCCTCCGTCTCCATCCCAGACAAGAAAATGCTGAGCCAAGCGACATAGTTCACATGCGATAAAAAGTAATCGGTAACACCTGTAAGTGAACTATCTCTCTCGGCAACGTTCGTTACATACCTGTACTAATTTAAAATAGTGTTTTTTTTAGGTTGTTGCATGTTGCTGGATAAAAAGGGCAATTGTGTGTTCCAGCACTGACACAAAATGTAAATAGAGTGTCTTATTTGTTAAAGAAAAGGTTGACATAAAAAAAAACTGGATGCGGGTACGTAAGTTTAGTCGTGTTTGTGTTACAGCATTGGCAGTTCCACATTAACAAAAAAAAAACATAAAAATGAATCATGTGAGTTTTATGTAAATAGAGTCTCTTCAATTAAGCAAAGGAAAACCAGAAAGCTATTAAATCGAGTCAAAGTGCAAACTTTGATTAAATGACGGTTTTTTTGTTTCGACAGCACTGCAGTGATCGTGTCAGCGTTTCCGGTTCATTTACGAGCTCAAGCTACCATACAAGAGAGATTGAAACAATGCCATGGCATTTCAGCTTTCAAGATGAAAGGACAAAAACTCTCTGCGGACAATGAAGCAGCAGAAAAGTTCATTCATGAAGTAGAAAAATTAGTTTCCGATACAAATCTAATTTTTGTTGAAGCCTACAACGCATACGAAACTGCGCTGTACTTGCATTGTATGCCATTGTGTAGTCTATATACCGCTGATAAACAGCACAGAGAGCTGAAAGATTGCACAGACCATCTCAAAGTGTTTGGTTTTTCCAATGCGGCGGGGAACACCTAAGGAAACGCTATTAGTTATCGACAAAAGTGTTCGTCCAAAGGCAAGTAAGGATGTTTAAAGTTACACCCATTGAGTACAAGGCAATCAAAACAGCTGAATTTATTACGTCCAGCTTAGCTACCGAGTACTGCG
The DNA here is from genome assembly GCA_029891345.1 of Dryococelus australis. NCBI lineage: Eukaryota > Metazoa > Arthropoda > Insecta > Phasmatodea > Phasmatidae > Dryococelus > Dryococelus australis. The sequence goes on from CM056993.1 coordinate 133,567,888, forward strand.
TGACTAGTGACAGTGATCAGAGACGAAAGACACCAGCAATTTTCTTACCTAAGAAACGCTCATTTACAAGGCCTATACATATTTTATTGCTGTGTTGCAAATTTTTTACTTTTAAAAACCAAATGTTAACATGTAATACTGTCTATTATATACATCAGGAGGCTATGATAAGCTGTATATAAGGCATACACATTATTTATATGTTTTTTTAATATTGATGAACTGAGAGTGCTTTTATAACAAGGAAGGCAGTGATGCAACATGCGACTAGCCACATCTAGTGTGAGAGACAGTGACCTGATAAGAGCAACTTTGAAGCATGTGGTATAATGGCACGTTGTAACAGGAGTTGTGAAGTTGTCACCTTTGGACTTCCAGGTCACCACTTTTATAATGTGTGGATTTATATGCATGAAAGTGGTCTATATTTTGACAGTACTTTATTAGTCATTGACATAACAGCTAATAACAATTTAAACGTGATGCACTGAGTTTGTAGCCTGTTTTCTATTTATATCATATTGTATTTACTAGCAGAAAAATTTTACTTTCAGTTATTCGGATTATTCAGATATCCGGAAAAAAAAGTCCCCCGGAATTCCGGATACTTGGTGGAGAAGTTATGACATGAGATAATTTTACACTCTATTTTTTACAAACCAGTCCTTTTATTTAATCATAACAAATACTAAGTTCGGGAATGTTGTCTGTGTATATTTTTACCAACCGAAAATTACAGTAACCATTGTGAACATTAAAGACGTAAAACAGGTCTGGCCAAAGTCAGCTGTATATTGATGAAACAAAGCAAAGGTAGCTAGGTAGCTCCAATTTCATCCTGTGCTTATGAAGGCTTTGCTTACTGGGCAATACAATATTCACATATGTGTGATTTAAATAAATGAAAATAATATTTGAAATCTCATAAAAAACAATTAGAAAAGTGTTGCATTGTAACAATGTCAATGAGAGAGCCAAAATACTTTCATATAAAGAAATACAGATTATATAAATATCTAAATAATTTCAGTAAATTTAACTGTAACTATGGCCGTGTATATTTTAATTACTTTTGTAATATCTAATTATCAGGAAGTCACAATCGGCCAGTGTACAGGAAAACTGCTATTCATGAGCGTGTGCAATAAATACTGTTGTATTTGTGAGCATGCAGCCAACAGAAATGCCAGTGCTCCATCACACCTGCGCTACAAAAACTGGGGTAGCAGCCGACCTTCAACCACGATGGAGCAAGACATTATTATTGAAGGCTTTAACAAGAGTGAAGAAATACATGGAGTTAGGTTTAAATACTTTGTTGGTGATGGAGACTCAAGTGTTTATGCAAGGCTAATGCAGAATTGCATGTTATGGATAGTCAATCCAAAAAAATTTAATGTGCGAACCATTGCATCAGAAACTATACAGGCCATCTACATAAATTAGCCACAGACAAAAATTTTTCTGTGCAAAACAGGAACATTCTAAAGTCGCTTATTCCAAGTCTGATGGCCGCAGCAAGGAGAGCTATCAGGCACTGTGGTAGTAACAAAGAGAGCCACGAAGACCTTGTTAAAGATCTAGCAAACGGCCCTTACCATGTGTTCGGGGATCACAAGCATTGCAGGGACTATTTTTGCAATGTAGGAGAAGGAGAAGATAAATTGGAAATTCTTGACGTCTGCAAACTGATGGCCCAAATAAACAGTATTGTCGGCGGCTAAAGCACCACAGTTAATAAACAACATGATGAGCAACTATGCCGAACATTTCATGAGCTTAGTAGCCAAATATAACTCAGGAAAGAGGATTAATTTCTCGCAAAGGGGTTCCTTCCAACAAAGGTGCAATGTTGCAAGTTTACATTTTAAAAAAGGCCATGAATGGGAAGCAAGCACATTCAAAAAATTAACAGGGAACAGTCAAGGCGAAATCCACAAAAAAATCATCAACAAAAAAAGACACCACACCTCGACCAAAAAGCGACGCAGTCTTACATACACAGAGCCTGTTTTCAAACGCAAAAAAATGACAGCATCCCTGGATGCTGACTATGGGCCAAATGTTGACGAACCAGAAGACCCAGACGAATTAGAGAGGAAATGCAAGGCATTCCTTTCAAAACTGACTGTAAGTGAATCTGAAATAGACAAAATAATGCACGAGACAATCGGGCAATCCGATAACATCCGATAGCATGAAATGAGACATATACATCTCAGAGTAAGTAACTTCGGTACGGTATGCAAGAGGAAAGATTTCACGTCCTGTAAAAATCTTGTCATGCAGCTCCAGTACAAGCCTCCAGTGACGACGGCATCAATGGAATACGGATGTTGAAATGAGATAGTAGCTATTAAACAATTTAAAAAAGAAAAAGGCATGCGTGTAAAACAATGGGGTTTGTTTATAGATTTAAAACATTGTTTCTTAGGTGCGAGTCCAAATGGACTAGTAGGAGACAATGCAATTGTTGAAGTAAAGTGTGTACATTCAGCAAGATGAATCGGACTTAAATACATAGTGAGAAATAAGAAATACTTTTCTAGATATTTCTTCTGATAAGGTGGTGCTTAAGAAAAGTCATAACTTTCACTATCAAATTCAGGGTGAACTCAATATTGCTGAACGATCACTGTGTTACTTAATTGTAATCTCAGATCACTATGAAGAACGACACGTTGAAGAAATTTGTAGGGACTGAATGTTCTGGGAAAAAGAAATGATTGAAAAACTTTGTAAATTTGATGTTTCTTGTTTATTGCCAGAGTTAGCGGGCCCAAATGTGCCAAATGGCAAGTGTATACGTGAACTAAAGCATATACTGGCTGCTCAGAAAAAACTCTTGGAAAAAACAAAAAGTTATAATGTATCATTACCTGTGAGTATTTGCAGAATTTGTATTTTTTACTCTGAATTGTATTTTTAATAATAGTTACACTTTTTATATGAAGCAGAAGTGAAATTTGATCACTATTTTATCGTACTAAGTTATTGTGAAATGTAAGTTTATTGTTCTATATATGAAAATTCTATTTTAACAACTTCAACAATAATTTCAAACTTTTGTCTGTAATTCAAGTTTAATATTTTTTGCAATAATCATTCTGGCGATGTTATGTTTTCACATGATGAAACATAACCTTATAAAAATATAGTTGCACAATATTAATTAATATTTGTTGGAAAAAGTGTAAAGGCATTGAATTACTATTATGGTTTTACTATATAAATGGATTTTACATGTTCAGTATATGTACTCCGCAATGAAAACATACAGTATGTTATTCACAGAACTACCCGGAAACCCTAGAATTTTTTCCAAACAGGTTAATGATTACTTTATATACTCAGTTCTACATTTATAAATTTAATAATAAATTTATGTTTTCAATTAAATAATTATCTTCTTTATGGAGACTTTTGTTGTTAGTAATGATTCAAGCATGTTTGATATTTTACAAACAGTTTGGACTGTGCAAATGATTTATTATCAGGCTAGGCAAAGAAAATTTAATTTACGCCAAGAAGGTTGAACCTGTAAAATCAAACTCCGATGGTAGACAGTGCTGAAGCCTGCTAATAATTTCAGGACTCACTGTAAATTCCAAATAAAAATAACTCAGCTGCACAAAAATATTTGCACAGCAGGATGATGCACCCAACCCGTCCCACAGCTCTCTCTCTCTCTCTCTCTCTCTCTCTCTCGACTGAAAGGTTCATGGAAGTAGCCTGGGTTATATACAGGTCTGCAGAGTGGTGGGGGACATCATTTTGAGACACACTACCACTTTGTATTGGCAGAATAATGATTTGTAACAATGACGATTTTGATGGTGTGGACTGACCCTTAAGGCACCTATGGCAGACTGGGACAAACATGGGTTGTCTTCACCCACAGCAACTTGATGGCCCACCAAGTTGGTCCACATGGAAAAAGAGGTAATCTGATGAACCTAAGCCATGTTCCCACACTTAGGGGGGAGGTGGGGAATTAGCCAGTCAGAGACTGTTGCCAATACACCCCGCTCCCCCATAACTACACACAACACATGGGGCAGAACCACTTGGTTGTGGTCTTACTGATCCAGTGGACAGAGGAGCAGCTAGAGGATGATACGTCTATGGACCCCAGCAGTCACTGAACATTAGAAATATTTTTCCAAAACCACAGAGTAGGTTTGACGCATACATTTCAGGAAAGCTACAGCCGTGAAACAACATTCACAACATATGTAATTACAAACCTAAATTATCAGGCTGCTGCCGCAGAGTGGAGAAAACATTAAATGCTCATGAAATAAAAACAGCTAAACCAGTACATGACCACAGTGTTTACAATGTGTTATCTATCATGGAATGTTTGCACCAACTCATCAGTTACTGTTCTGGATGTACTGAACAACCACTCTGGTAAAAGTGAATGAAGAGATTTGGGCGGCTCTTACCAGCGAGGTCTTGAGAGCCAATACAGGTGACTGAAGTGAGTATGGAGCAGTGCCGGAATGAAGGGGCGGGGGAAACAGGAGATCCCCAGGAAAACCAGCTGATCAGCAGCGTCTCGCATGATTCCCACATGCAAAAATTTGGGAGCGACCCAGCCAGGGATTGAAAACATGGTAAAAGTTTAGTTGCCAAGATCACATGCTTGCCTCTAATAGGTTGTAAAAAGTTCACAATACTGGTAGCATGAATGTGTTGGCCAAAACAAATTTTTGCATGTTGTTAAGTAGAAAACTTGTTCTAGTGATCATGTATGATTGTGTTTTTAGCATACGCAAGACTTCTGAGCATTATGTAAGAAATAAATGAGACAGGACAGTGGATATAAAAAAAAAGAACACAGTATTGTTTAAATTAATGACACAAGGTGGAGAAAGCTGGCGATGGCCTAACAGAAATGTCTTCTTTTTCAGTCAGGTTCATAATTTACCCAAAAATAATTATACTTATTTTCAAAATAACAGAGTGTGCAATATTATATGTTGGAGAGATATTGCTGTGAGTGAAACTGTTATTCCCAATACAGCTGTAATAAGTCTGCACAAGTTCCTGTTGTGTAATTTTCATTAATTATGAGATCCGAGTGGTGCTATGTATTAATACACAGTGTAAACACCATGGGTATCAATGCAGAAGCCACCAAGGTTAGGCACATGTGTTTATCAGAGGGGCTGTAACAGGTGCAGCATGCAGAGAAAGATGTTATGACTGTTTACTTTGTTTTTACTTATATATGTTTCAAGTGTAATACTTTTTCTTTTCTTTTTTTAGGGATTATATTATATTTTCATATCTGTAACATATCTTCCTTTATTTTAACTATTTTGTACGCTAAGAGTTTTTGAAACTTCGAAAGACTTAATAATTTATATTGTATTTGTGTATTTTCATTACTTATATTCATGTGAATGTTGTAGTTAAATTTCTATTCTGTTAGGGATGTTAGTATAATTAGATTTGTATCTCTTTAGTTAGTTTAGGATTTTCATTTTGAAGTTTTTGGTAGGAATGCCTAGTTAGTGGAAAGTTTGTACTGAATATATTAATTTGTGTCGGGGATTAATTATTTGAGAGAGGAACTCTCTTTTTGAAATTGTTTATTTTAAATTTAATTCGGATTGAGTGCTTTTCGGAGATGATTCATTGCAGAGAGAAATGTGTTACATTCTGAATGTAAGAACGAGGCGAGAGCAGCTGGACTTTTTGAACAAACAAAGAGAATGTTATCTCTTCATGCGGGCAGACATGTTACATCGTGCTCCGCGAGAGTTCTCATACCTAGTCCAAATTAGACTAGACTTGATTATTTTACTTGCAGTGGAAGATGCAAATCCAGACAGGGATATAAAAAAAAAAATTGTTTTAAATATTAAAACAAATAAGGTTTTTAATATGAGTTATGTTGTTAGCTGTGGTAAGCGACATCCATTTCAGACACTCAGAATCCGATCCATAACTGAATGTTTCAGAGATTTAATTATTTGAAATAAACTAAAAGTTGTTTTATGTCCACAAATTCCCATGAGAAAGAATCAAAGAGCCAAGATAAACTATTTTAATTTTATCTTTTACGTGTTATAGTAAATTTTTTTCTCCTGTTACAAACTTTTGAGTTTAGAACTAAACTAGGATTGTGGTCATTCTGAATTATTAAATACATTGTTTAAACTGACAGCCCATGAGCTGCTTCGAACCAAACACAATCCCAGCCTGAACTTAGTGGTCACAAGGATTATAATGATTTGTTGACTTGTGATGTACGTTTTTCTATTTACTTCGTATTTGGTTTTTCAGGTGTAAAATAAATGGTGTTACCTGCTAATGCTAACGCATGGACTCAATTTTTATTTGATATTGGTGGTTATAACAAGATACCTTACCACGTTCGACTGATTTTATGGTGTTCGTATATGACGAATGTTGACCGTGTACTTATTGCAGGGTTCTTCTATGGTAATGGGTATAACTTGGATTTGTGTCATCGTGTTCTGTTGGTGTGTGACCACAGTTACAGAGAAGATATAAACAAACATCATTCAGTCGACTTTTTATTTAATTATTGGAATAACCCTGTCTTCGGTTTTGAGAGACGTGCTTGGACATATTATAGTATACAGCAGAATAGAGTGTTGGACTTAAACGATAACATACCAGTACGTGTTGGACGATTAATAAACAGGGGTCCAAGACACGTTGTAACACGGCCATATTGTTATGTGCCATAAATAAATGTGATATAACCCCTAGCAATACCCTTGCACCAAATGTCCAATAATAATGGAAAATAAATACAGTGATGTGGACTTACCAGAATATGACATAGATTGTCCAGTTCGCAGTGAACCGCATGTGTATATAATTGGTTATGTTTCTTGTTGTGATTGTGTATGTAAACCTTTGAATTTATTAAGTAATTGTAATTGTTTTAATCATATTCACTTTTTAGAATTAGTGTGTAAGAAGTGTGGTATTGAATGGTATGACACAGAGTTCGCAAACATAAGACCGGTAACTGGGACACAAGCTAAGTGCCTGAACCGCAACACAAGGAACCCCCTCCAACAGGGTAGAAGGACCTGGAGTTTGTTAGTCAACACATGTCCAACATTAAGGCTGGAAGCAGGGTGGACACAGTCTTTTGTCCTTGGATGCCAAGATGAAGACGCCAGGAGATGGAGTGTGCCGACCCCCGTAATACATTTACAGTCACCAGACTTCGGAGTCATTATTTAGGTGAAGACATTCTATTTAAATAGTGTCCAAACAAAATAATGTTCCAGAGCTATTAAATTATATTTACCTTTTATTATCTCTCTGAGCTCCTCTGATTTAACTTACATTTCATGTAACGAATTGTAACTAAAATTTAAACAATACAACAATAACCAAACTGACCATGAACACTTCATTTTATCTCAGAGTACTACACATCTCCATAATAATTAAATGTACAATTTAAAGTAAACTTAAATTGTAACACTGGTGTAGGTGCTGTCTGTTACAGCCTCTTGTAGCAAAGTAAAATAATAACTAACCTCCTCCCCTAACTCAATTAAAACTACCCCATCCATACATGCTTAGAACATTTTCTATAAATAAAAAAATGAAGCCACATTTAAATTTTATGAATAAAACTTACCTGTGATTAAATTTACTAAAACATGATAAATAATATAACCCACTTAAGAAGCGAATAATTAAAGGATATATGAAGTATTACAGTTTCACGCATGTTAAAGTAACATTTTAACCCTCCGTGTGAGTTGGAAGTAGGTTATTTTCATAGGGAATAATTGCTGCAGTGATTTAAACGTAAAATGTTACAATGGTGGCGGTGCCTGATGCTTGCACCCTCTCATGGCCAGTAATAACTAAATAACCACATCCTCCAAATAAATTTAAGCGCAAAGTTAAATTTTTTTATAACTATAACTCAAATTTAAAGCCATGGTTAAAAATTCAAATCTATAGTGATATGAATATATATATACTTAAACTCAAATATAAATAAAAAAAAAAACACATCTTGCATTCATTCTCGAATAACCATAAATAATTCTTACAGTGAGTTAAAAAAAAAAAAAAAAAATCCTATGTGGACATAATAAGTATATTTGTATTGAAATTAATACAGATGTGTCTATGATGTATGAAACTATATTACAAGAAAATAACATATTTCCAATTCACACGGAGAATTAAAATGTTACGTTACTTTAACAGGCGTGAAACTATAATACTTTGTACGGGTAAATAGTACAAGTTGGCATGTCTGCAGAAGTAATGGATAACAATTTGTAACACATTAGCATGCAACGCCAAGTTAAATGAAATATTATGATTACTTTCAAGTTAATACATGAGAATTTATGATACGCGATGTTAAATTCATGTGATTAAAATATTGTGATTTAATATCACATTCTAATACATTGTTTTTGTGTAACATATAATCTGTAATGTTATATATAATTACTTAAATTAGCAAGTGTTAATTTCATGTATTGGGCATTATAATGTTTAAAGGCTAAGAAGAAGCCTGTTAAAAACGTTGTCTTACAGAAGTACGAAGCAAGATCATGACAGCACGGCCCAGTTATGAAATATTGCAGTAAAAACATTACCTCTTCTCCACCTGTGCTTTGTAAGAACTGCCACATGCCCGAGTACTGCCGTGTTTAATAAACGCATCTTTATGCACACTAGTTATGCGTGCCCAATGCCTGCCTTATAGCTAAGGTTCCTTAATGCAAATGTCAATACAAAAACGGGATTGAATGATTACCGTCTGATCCAAGCAGTACGACAATCCGGAACCTTAGCCAATTTACGTTGTTTTAGATGTATTAGAGCTACGTTGGACCAGTCATTAATTAAATGTGCAGACTGCTGGAGGATACCTAAGGATGGAAGACTGTAGCCAAATGACAATTTTTAACGAAATGGGAAGCAGTGCTAAGGACACACCCACTTCAGCTGTGAAGGTCGAATCAATAGTTTACCCACATTCGCTAAGCCTGTATGTAGTGTTTCCTTAGGAGGTCACACAAAATACTTCGTTTTGCGTACGAACGCAGAACTTTTGGGCTCTTTTTGGGATGCGACCCGAACTTGGAGGCTTGCTCTTTGCTCTAATGACCTGATGAGGTGATTCCAGAAAGTATGAGCTCCCTACGATAAGCTAGACTTTAACTGTGGGTCCTGTATGCAACACAGTAACTGGGAGAGTACCACAAGGGCACTATCTTTTCCGACCTCCTTGGGTTAAGCCATTGAGTGCAGAATTTTCCGTTTCTCATATTTTATTGCCTGGGTTTGGAATTACTGATACTGATTATTTAAAATTTAAGTTGTATTATATATTGAAGCAAATTTTGTGTAAATTTGATTTAATGTTATAGTACTTTACACAATGTATAACTTTAAAAGTAATTAAAAATAATATTTAACAATTAAATATAATTTAATATATGCACACACAGCACACAAGCAATAGGAAATTGCTGTGAAAGAATAATTTTATTAGTTTAATTCATGTATCGATTGCTAACTTTTAGAATGAAATAAAATATAAATATCTTATCTTTCATTGTGTGTTGAAAAGACTTCGCGGAAGAGCTCCAATCAGGTGGTTGGATCAGGTGTCCAAGTTCACCGGCTTGCCATTTACAGCACACCATAAGGCAAGCAGACAACCACAGTCAGGATAGCGTTCTTTAATTCAAAAGTCTACACGAAATCAAGATTGATGGGGTCACGACACTCAGGAATTAGCAATACGACTGATGATGATGATGATGATGTGTTGAAATAAATAATTTTATAGGACATTACAAATAGAATTTTGTATGGCTTGGCACACCCCATAAAATCAAACAGACAAAAGATGAATTAAATACTTCAAAATACTTTTGCAGTTGAACTGTAATAGAAATCTAGGGCATTATATAAAAATAATTAAACAAATTGTAGTAATTATATTGTATTTAATATTTGTAAGTTTCAGAGCGGCTGAGATACAGCAGCCACACGAATAAAACAAAAGACAACTCAGATGACGTCATGTCACGTGTCACCAGACACTCCGGAGGAGGGACAGCAGAACAGCTCTATGTACCAACATCATTTGCTGTGCTACCATGCGACAACACGCCTTTCAATACAAGTAACAACGCCGCAGTTTACATTCTTTCCATACCAGGTAAGAGATCTTACATATCCTAGACATCAACACGCACACTTGGCCAAGACAAACAGAAAAACAAACATGGTACACAGCCATACACACACAAGCATGCTAACTTTCAACAGACACAGACCATTGTCAACAAGCTGGCGATCGGCACATCACGCAGTATAATTTCAAGTGATTTGATAATTATTTAAATAGTAATGGTATAAAGAAATAACAAAAGCATATTTTAGGTACATGCTGCTACCAACAAGAAATTAAGTTTATTTAAAAATCAATGGGAATTCCATTAGAAAAAAATCTATGTATAATTTATTACCAACACAGGTGCAATGTTATTATTTTATCTTTGAGTTGACTTGGTACCGTAATGAACACTAAAAAAAATATAAATAGAAAATAAAATATATAATATTAATTTTTACAAAAATATTTTGTATTATACATTACTGTCATATATGCTACTTGTTAACATAACTTGACATTACTACTATTATTATTATTCTCATTATTATTAATGATATAATTATTGTGTAAAAGATGCACGAAACCTTCAATACTTTTGTTACACACTTAAATTATAGTTGAGAAAAAAGCTTATCATTGCTTAAGTAGATGGTGAACATCATCATTATAGATGTTAAGTTCATTTAAGAATACCTTTCAATCCTTCCTTATGTATTGAAACATGGTTTGAAAATCAGCTGCATTCTCATTTTCAATTTTCACTGTTAAATAAAAATATAATTAGTAATATTAAAGTGCTACGTTTCTATACAAAAGTCTTCCACGTATTACTGTAGTGACGTCACATAGGATAAGTGATTAAGTATAGGAAACACGACACATTGTTTTTTATAAGTTGTGCATTGACACTTGTTTAAATTGTAACTTCTCTTTCAGCATATATAATTTATCTGCATACAAACATATTATTATTGTACTGTAGGGAGCTTATTACACTACAATTCTTGAACTTTAAAACTTCATTTTTTTATTTCTTTGTTGCATTATAATATTTATATTCAATTTTATTAGTTCAAAAATAATAAAAAGTTTGCAAAGCCATGTTTTATGTAGGAGATACAGAACATCAAGAGAGGCTGACGTGTCGCGTAACCTCACATTTGAGTGCGCTACCACAGTTGCAAGGCAGAAGTACACTTTGCACACCACAATGAAAATCCAAGTTCAAGGTCCACGCCACTGTATACTCAGCATAACACACGAGCCGCCCTACCTTGTTACGCACTGCAAGAAACAAGCATGTGGCAGTTCCTCAAACACTTTACTATCACGTAAATTTTCCTTCCAATTAAATATCCTACTGTAGCAAAGAGAACTTTACACTAATCATTTTCCTACCGCTGGAAGAAGATATCCAAATTATAAGCCAAACAAAATATTCACATTACCACCATCCACCATGTGAGATGAGGATATCCAACTTATCAACAAACAGGATACTGCTATGAACTTGCAATCAGGCAATCACATTTCCACAAACATAACACCGGAAACTGGGACACGACCCGAGCACCCGAACCACAACACAACGAACCCCCTCCAATGGGGCAGAAGGCCTTTGAGTTTGTTAGTCGACACATGCCCAATATTAAGGCTGGAAGCATGGCGGACACTGTCTTTTGTCCTTGGTCGCCGAGATGAAGACGCCAGGAGATGGAGTGTGCCGACTGCCATAATACATCTACAGTCATCAGCCTTCAGAACCATGATTCAGGTGAAGATGTTATATTTAAATAGCTTCCAAACTAAATAATGTTCAGTGGCTATCAAATTATATTTAACTTTTATTATCTCTCTGAGCTCCTCCAATTTAAATTATGTTTCATGTAATGAGTTGTAACTAATATTTAAACAATACAACGATAACCAAACCAACCTACTTTGTACTATCTCTGAGTACTACACATCCCCATAATAATTAAATGTACAATTTAAAATAAACATAAAATTGTAACACGAGACCTGTTGAATCAGCAATTACTCAAGGACTGTCCTTGCCACCTACTAAAATGCTTGGGACTCCAAATCCCTGGATAGGACCAGAGGTATTCTCCATTTCATGTAACTCCAATAAATTTTGAGAGTTCTCCAAAAGTAGTGCGACCACAATGTATCCTTCCACCACAGCTTTACTGTCAGTGAGGAAAACAATGTTTGTAAACAAACTCTACGAATTCAGTGGCATGCACTGAAAGACTGATAACTTCAGTCCAGTACTAAATCTGGTTGCCATTCCCACCAGTTTATTTTTGTGTACGACCAAGTAAAATATGTAAGATTTGGTTTATTTTATTGGTAGGGCGAGGAGGGGAACCTTAGTTTATCATTTTTCATGAGACAGGACTATCTTATAGCTCTTATTATGAGTAGCCATTTAAAATTGCCATTGTTATGATGATGCAGTGAAAAAATTTGCTAGTTCAGAAATAACATTCTAATTACTATATCTCACAAGTTGTAACTTCATGGAAAAGAACAAAATGTGTCAACTGTATGTCTGTCTGTATCAATGCGAGAAATACACACTGAACATTTTCAGTGAAGTTAAACTAACACATAAAAATTGGTGGATTTTTTAAATACGGTATAATTAACTACATTGAAAATTGTGTTTATTTACGCCATATGCATTTCAAAACCTCAGACAAGAACAAAACATGATAAATTACGTTGCTGTTCATAACAATGTGAGAAATACTCAAAGTAAACATTTTCAGAAAATAAAACTCCAAACAAAAATTGTTAGATTTTCTATAAAATTAACTAGGGCACAAAATATTTTTTTTAAGGCCATGCGCATTAAAAATATTCTAACGACAGTTTCAAAAACATTATTTACAAAACAAAAAACTTACTGTCCACTTTGTAATCCCCAAACACATGACAAGTTTTGGACGTTTACTTCACTAAAATAATTTTTGTGTTGGCCAATGACACAAAATATTTATTTGCTGACTTATTAAATTAATAAAACACTTAAAATGTTTCTAGAAATAAGTAAATTTAAACTTCAAAATATAATACATTGTCGCTTGCATCACGCTTCGTGGTGGCAAAACAAAGCACACAAAACAACCAATTTACAAAGCGGCAAACATATGTCATTTCACTAAAGAGACTGTTCTAAAAGGACACCTACAAAAACCACATTTAATGAAAAATGTAAATATAAAAATAATTAACTGCAGATATAATATTCAGACATCACCCGCAAGGCATTCTCGCATGTAGATAAATCATGATGGAAGAAGGCACAATCACAATGGCATTCACAGGATGAAAACGTTTTATATAACCATAATGCACGCATGCTCTACCATAAACCCATGCTATATAGCTCAAAAAATATTTATATTATTCTAAAAGCATAATTATTATAACAATAATTGTTGTAATTATCAATAAAGTTCTAAATTATAATTTTTAATGGAGAGTACCATTTTTTCCATTATCACCAGGACACAAACATAACACATCCCGTAACCACCATCAGCTGTCACAATACTTTACAAATGAGGGTGTTTAAAGTTTACATGCTGTGTAGGTTGGTCATAATGTCCGTCAAAATTTACTGAAGTTATATGAAATAAGTATATTGAATTATTAGCAGTTCTGATCGTAGTATATAGACAAGGCATCTGTAGTACATAACAAAAGGAAACAGTTTGACACCTTACAAGCTGTATTTAGGTAGGCATCAAAATAAAAATGGTAATGTTATATAAAATGCCATTAAAATAATACATTGAATGTAAAATACTGTTTTCAGTGTAAATTTGCAAAAAAATCACATTCACTGCTACTTTTGAATTTTTTTTAAAGATCTACATATAAGCTATAAAATTTTATGCAGGAAAATTTTTTTATGGTGGAATTCCACAGAAATGTTTTGTATGGCTAAGCATTTATTAAAATTTTTCGTGAGAGTCCAAGACTTGACAAATATTTTGTCATTTCAAAATTTTCCATTCTTAAGTTTACATAGCATGAACCAACTAAATTAAGGAAATTGGTACATATTTTCACAAAGGATATGAAGCCTATTTTCTTAATTTTCAAGATTTAAATCATAAACATATAGTACACAGTATAGTATTCGTCCATTTCAGCACATTTTAATCACCAAACTTGTGGTTAACCAAAGAACTACAATGGATTTACCAAATTATTCCTTTGTTCAATGATATCCCACCTTTAAAATTACTCCAGTTGACACACCTGGCCGCTGTGTAGAATCATAATACTCATAGCAAGTATTAAAAACTAAATTTAAAAATTTTTATCACAATAGGTTGGTAGAATGCTTTCACTTCATCAAAGTATAACACTAAGACCTCACTACACCTACAGCTATTCTAAATAACTGAGGAACTGATGAAACAAGTTGTCCAGATCTGACATGAAAATCAAATGCCTTTCTGCCTGAATGCACAAAGCAGTCATTTTATTGTACATCTATAACCAACAAACTCTTGGATGATAACCCTAAAATTTGATAGTATAATAAAAAAGTTAAAGATATAATTTACACTTCTACAACTTCTGACAAATTTCTTGCCCAGAATTTCCTCCCCTAATATTATCTGGAAAGTACTTTTTCAGTTCACCCCCAGCTATAACTTACTCTAAATGCACCAAAATACAGGCTTACCTGATTCTTGCGCTTACTGTGAAACCTCTGCAGTTGTCTCACATGGTACTGTACTTCGTAATCGTCATCACAAACACCATCGTCCGTGAAGTATTCCAAGTGTTTCTCCTCCAAGTAGTACCCAAAACGTGCAAGGAACTGGCCAGAGCTTCTTTGCAGCATGTCCCGTGCAATCTCTCTCTTCTGCACGACTGTCAGTTCCGGTTCCCCAATCTGCTGGCTCTTGAAGTATGCACCCTTACTGTGCGACAGGTAGTCCAGCATCTCGTCCATCAGGCAAAAGCCTCGAGTAGCTGCACCTTCCATTGGACTAGCAGCATCCCCATTAGCCACCATCACTTCAGCACAGTCTGGTTCCTTCAACTCTTCTAGCTCAGACACATGTTTGATACTAGTTGATAGTTCTGGGAGTTCGCCATTCACTTCCACTTTACAAGACATGATCAACACGGTATGAAATTCCCCATATTATAAATTTATCTCTTCATGCCTGAAAAAAAATTTAAGAAATAGAAACCTGTGGTCTTTATGGTATGCATACTACAACTCATGTAATTTTTTGATTCTAACCATAATTTTTATATACAAAAAAACAGGTAAAAATCTGTGATTTTTATAGTGCATATTTTTATGCCAAGCATACTGATTTCCTAGAAGTAACATATTAACCACTACTACTTAAATGACGATAAAAGTTTTGACTGATTTTGCAGCCCTAAAAATTCCCACCAAATTGAAACTAACTGCTACAATGTCATATAGTACACTTTACATTACAGATGACACTCTAATTTTAAACAAGGAAATACAACCAAACTCACAGCAATGTCACGATGTACAATATATTGCATATAAAAATAAACATACATCATTTAACACAGAAATTAAACAAAAACTCACGCAATGTTACAAGCCATCAACTAGTTTAAATGTTTGATCAGTTTATACATATAAAATACCATTTGGGTAATTACATAACAGACAGCACTAGCAAACAAGTCACACATCCTTCCACAAACACAGTTAACATTCCATGTTAACATTCTCACAACTTCAGAAGTACCATAACAGAAATAATGAGAAAAAATTCACTGGTAACTTGTGAAAAAATTTGTATTGATGTGGATAATAATTGGCAATTTTCTTAAGATACATACATGATAATTACTGGTATGTCACAGGACTTTGTGCAACGTACTTACAAAAATGAAAATAATACCTATATATTTGCTATTCAATTAGGAACATCTCCTTATCAATAAAGGTACAGAAATACTATATGTTGCAATGGCAACAAACAACTAATTTCTTGAGATTTTATCAACTCCACAAGATAAAAACCTTCATTATGATAGTGCTTGGTGCACTCATGTATGATTTGTGTGTACCTAACTGCAATCAATTACTATTATTACTGCTATAGGCTTTTCGTGGTAAAGTGAGCACTATTTGAAGCCCTCTCACTTGGAATAAAATCAAAAGATATATTTTATTATAGCATTGGACGTTAAATTTAGAGTCCGGTAAAATATATTCACTGTGTTTATTACTTACATGGGAATATTTATTCAAAAAAGTGGTGGAAAGATAAAAAATGTCACATGGAAAAAAAGTAACTAGGCCCTCAAAAGTACTGACTTTACCGTGAACAGCTTATAATTACAAATTACCTTTCATAAATATACATTTCCTTTATGAAAACATACATTCAGACTCCAGTAAGTATAAGTTTCTATTTGACTGCTGGTTTGCACAAATGGATTCAAAAAAACAAATAAATGAGCTAAAGTGAGGAAGTTTAAGCAATACCGTATTGTAGTTAAATTACTTCTCTAAAACAAATGTAAAAATTTTTATGGATAGATTTTTTGGGGTCTGCCGAAACTGCTCACATTTTTTCGTAAAATTATCATATTAAATGTAAGTGAAACTCTAAAGCAAATTTATAACAATGGGGGCATGGGTGTCGACACGGCCTCCCCAAGTGTCCGGCAAGGGGATGGAAATCTCACCCCTTAAGAGAATTTTTAAAACTCATACCTGCATTTTACGCAGTTTAACGGAATACTTTTCATTTATCTGTACGGATTCTTCTCTTATTTCTTCATATTCTATTATTGTGCAATTCTATTACGCATGATGGACTGCAGCAGTCTCGTAACTAGGCCAAATTGGTTTTGGTCGGTGTTAAGGTAGAAACCTCTGAGTGATTAATATTCTTAATCCTGGCAGGGGATAGCAGCTCTGCCAGTGTATAGCACTAAATGGGTTGGTTGTCAGCACGGGACAAAGTCGAGCTCTGCAAGAACTACTACTCATTTTGGCAGGACCACTTGTTCAGGTAAGCCTGGGCAATGTTTGGCTGGCAGTTGCGGCTGTGCCAACTGAGGCTTGACAGGTTGCACACTAGGGGCTGCCCATGAGCTGGGTGAGTTGGTCAGCAGTTTGCATGACATTCCCCAAAATCACAGGTTCAGAAAACCCAGAGAGATGTCTTGGCCACTGAAGTAAGCCTGAACTACTGGGTGAAGTCTCTCTGCGATCTTAGTAGATGGATGGTTTCGTAGGTTGGTTCAGCTGGAACGGTGAGTCTGCGGAGTACTGTGGCCTGCTCTCACGGACTAAGAAGCACGAACCAGTCAGGGAAGTTGTTAAGCCCCAGTGGATAATTAGAGGCAACCTTTGCCCGTTTCACCCTCTTACAAATACCACCACTATGGTTAAATATACCACCACTATGGTTAAATGGCATGAAGACTGAGAATACTACAATCGGGCCTCGCCAAAGTGGGGCACTTGACGTGTAGGATGAGTAGAAATGTGTGTACTGTGGCCGCCTGCCAATGCTGTACCTCACTCTAAAACTCCAGCACCTGGAGTGTGGGGTTAGTCGAGCTGTGTAGCAGTGATGACAGTCCCAATACGGGATGTAGTCTCGTTAGAGCAGGTCTCCCCAGACTCGGAGAAGTACTTCTCTCGGCACCACTAGTGCACGATGAGAAGAGAAACCCCCGAGCTGACTAGCCGACCCTAATAGGAGTGTGTACCTACTGTTGTGGATCTACCGTTCACTACACTGGGTGCAGAGAACAGGTGGCCTTCCAACTTTGGTGTGGCGAGTGTCCCAGAGGAACTGATCCTCCCAAGGTCGAGTTATTCCTCTCGGCATCACTAGTGCGCAATGAGAGAAGTAAATCTCAGACTGGGAGTCCAATCCCTAAGAGAGCTGTATCTTAGTGTCGTGGCTCTACAATTCACTACACGAGTGCAGTGGATGGGTGGCCTTCCACAAGCTTGTATGGTGGTTGGTGTGAGGTGTCTTTATGGAAAAAATTTAAAAAAACCCCAGTTACCTGCTGTCACTCATATACGCCTGAAGTTTATGAGATGTATTAGGACTACAGAAGTGATATTCTTAAGTGAGTTAACATGTGTTGATTTCTTTTGGCAGAAATAAACAGTGATGGTGAATGTACTACCTCCTATCTATGCGAGCTTAACGAAAGTAGAACACAGTTTGGTTAAGATAGGTGAAGGCTACATGCTCTTAGACTAATAGGGTAGACAGTAAAGTGGCTATTAAAATAACTCTGACTTTCCCTAGTGCTACTACTGTTGTCCTGAAGGGACCGGTATGTATCTCAGTGTTATGGCGACGTACGGTGACAGTCTTCGGTGAAGAGCAGAAATAGGTAGATCTTCGGCCCCCCGGAGGATGTGGTGAAGAATTGAGGAGAGGTTAAGTCTTCGGCACCACTAGTGCACTATGAAGACCAATGTACGTTAGCTGATGGTTCTCACGTTACCAGGTAGTTTGGTGAAGGAACAGAACAGACATCAATTGCTTGAAGACTGCTCGCAGACCGTGAGGGTCCGATGAAGACTGGTCGCGAACAGTGCCCCTTACTCACCTGGCAATGGGTTAGTCTAGGAGAGGGGTAAGCAGCTGCAAAGTGCGTGACATAGATCCTTGGTATGAGTGACGTCAGTAGCCGGCGCTGTATCCAGACTCGTGTCTCGGCACACGAACTAGTAGTGGCATCTGGCGGCATGCTGTTGCACTCTGTGAACCTCGATGCATTGCTTCTGTGGCTTGGCCGGCGAATAATTATATCAGGCATGGAGCATCTATCCTTTGTCTTCGGTAAATAACACAATTCTTGACGTCTCGTTGTTGGTGGCGGCAAATCAAACTCCTTTGCATGAGCTCCCAGTAGTTCAGTTGCACTGATGAGTCAAAGATGATTAATTAATAAGTAGAAAGACGTCAAGCATAAATTGGAAAGATTTTTTTGGGGTCTGCAGAAACTGCTCACATTTTTTCCTAAAGCTATCATACTGAATATATATATATATATATAACCAACAACAACAATGCGGACATGGATGTCGATGCAGCTTCCTCACATGTCCAGCAAGGGTGGGCAAGGGGAGAGAAATCTCAACACTTGATAAAGAGAATTTTTAAAACTCATACCTGAATTTTAGGGATTTTAACTGAATACTTTTCATTTAACTATAGATTCTTCTCTCATTTCTTCATATTATATTACCGTGCAAGTAGGCAGTAATATTCCACATACATTATGTTTCAAGTATTAAAGTGTGTGACAATGACAAAGGCAATAGTACCTCACCTTACCCTGATTCCTGAAAGCTATTTGCACAATGGTATTTCTACCTGCTCATGTCCTCTACTATTCTCCATCACATTCTTCGTTGGATCTCGGCGACCATCCATTAGCTCCGCCACCGCTCCTGTGTGGAAGGCAGTCACCCTAAACTCTTAATACTTTGCTTGCTTCATGCTCAGCCAGCAAGAAGCCTTATGAGTTAGTATTCCAGGACCCGTACTGTAAAGAAGTTGTACAAATTGAATTGTGTATCTTAATATTCGGCTCGCAAAGAGATATAAAGATTGATTTAAGAGTGCTGCTATAAGGTGCCAGACAATTACATCGTTCTTTCAGGAATATGAAGATAAAAATGGTAAGCGCACTCATATATGTTTATATATGAACTGGGTTCAATTCCTGGCCGGTTCACCTCCAGATGTTCGTATGTGGGCATCGTGCCGGACAATGCCGCTGGTTGGCGGGTTTTCTCGGGGTTCTTTCGTTTGTACTGCTCTTTCATTCCGGCGCAGCTCCATACTCACCTAAATCACCCTTATCGGCTCTCAAGACCTCGCTGTTACATGCCGTCACACTTTCTTCACGCATTTGGTGGGTACACTTCCCACTGAATTCCTCCAGATGCGGGAAGGGTTGCCTACTCACTAGGTCATGCTATTGTTACCACTGTACCCATCGTTTGCGATTTAACTGGAAACAGTGGGTCTTAGAGAGCTGCAATAAAGGGGGCATATTTGCTGCTTACACCGTCTTGCTTCATCCAATGGTATCCACAATAAATTTAACCTCATTGTGTAAGTGTTGCTTGTAATCAAAGGATGCCAACCCCTATTATTTATATGATGGGGTTGTGTATGATGGACCGTACCTGCTACATAGCCAAGATTTTGTTTGACTTGCTCCATATACCAATTTGTGTTCTTATAACGCAAGTACTTTGCCTAATATAACACATATAATGCCCTTGTCGCCCACCGCCTTTAGGGGCTGCTACAGCCCTTATTAAGATGGACCATGGGTGTCCTATATCAATCTTCCTCTTTTCCCGGACACGAATCACATACCCGAGTTTGTACACATGTTTCCTCTATATGTATGTGTATGTGTGTGTGTGTGTGTGTCTATATATATATATATATATATATATATATATATATATATATATATATATATATATATATAATATATATATATATATCACTCAGAAGCTCTTTTTCAATGGACAATAACGCCAATTTTGAAAGTCTTTTTTGTTGTTGTGTGCTGCGGCTGTATGTCTTTATTCTCTTCAGTGCTGAAAAACGTCTTTCTGTGGAGGCGCTAATGGCAGGAATAGTAAGTGTCAGTTTGCACAACTTAACTACTCCTGAATATGCCTTATCTAAGCTGTTAGAAAAATGAAAAATAAAACTTCCCCTACATTTTTGCCTGAAAATTCCTGGGATATATAAACTGCAACAAGTTTTGCTCGCAGTACAACAACATCAAAAACATTATCATACAGATTTAAGACCAACTGAAAATTAGTTTTGGGAAAACATTCTTGATGTTTTTTAAAGTTACTTGGGTATAGAAGCTCTAGAAACTGCAGATATTCTAAATTCAAAAATACGTCGTCCATTTGCTGAATAATTGTGTCAATAATCTCATAATACAGACGCCTGAAAAATGTTTTAAGATCACGACCATCAATGTACTTAAAACATTTCCTGTTCAACTTCTGTGCTTCAGATTCTGGTTCGACATTTGTTTGCTCCCAAAAAGTTTCTAAACTGTATCGTTTTGTTTGCAGTAGGTTAGAGAACTCCCTTACTTTCGTAGTGCAGTACCTAATGTCATGTAGCTTAGTTTGAAGAATACTGTACAAAACATATGTATGAGGGGAAATGTTGACAAAAACTTTTAAAAGAAAATTGAAATAGAAGTTGTTCAATAAAGCTAGAAAACCTTTGGCACTATGACAGATTCCTCGGTTCAGTTTTCTGCAGGGTCATTGATTTTCTCCAACAGCCAAATAAGATTGTCTCGGTATTCATGTAAGCCAACTAAACGTGACATAAAATTCCAGTGCGTAGCTGAAACTCGTGGCAATGTTTTATTTACCACATCATCAAGGGCCTTTCTTCGTTTTGTGGATTTCACAAAAAATGCAGCCAATCTCCTCATGTACTGAAAAAAATTCTGCATTATTTCATTGAGCATGAAGATTGTGACAGCACCAAATTTAACCTGTGAGCCATGCAATGAACAGAAATTGCCTGGAGACACTTGTCTAACTTGCGCTTGTAGGCCATTCAAATGACCAGCCATAACAGCAGCACCGTCATAGCTTTGAGCTATCAGTTTTTTCTCGCAGTTGTAATCAGCCACTAATTTGCCGACAACGTTGTAAATGGCCTCAGCAGAGCAATTTTCAGAGACATCAAAAAACCTATAAACCTTTCTTGAACTTCACCATCCTCCCCAGTGTACCGATATATGCAGGAAAGTTGAGCCTGATTGTTTATATCTGTTGTTTCATCAAGGCTAATAGAAACAAATGTTGCTATTTGTAATTTATTTCTTATGCATTCGCTGACAACAAAGGATACACTAAAAATCAAATAATTATGTATTAGATTTGACAGTCCCGTAAAAGCTGTGGAAGTTTCAAGATTATGTTTCCAAGTTAAATCATACTTAATGATGAGGTTTCTAAGTTCAACATAATTCCCTTTGTTTTTTTAATCACGTTCTTCGTTGTGACCTCTGAAAGGAAGCTCCTGCTTTGCTAAATAACAAACAACATCTACAAAAGTCTCAATATTCCTCTGTTCTTTTTAACAAGTTCATTGTGTTGTTGATTATGTATTTTTTTTTTGTTCATCAAGCAAGTGGTCAATCCAAATTTTGGCAAAGGTTTTCTCACAAACGATTGATTGCAAATGAGTCTGGGACAAACAATGCTTTACTTTGTGCAAATTGCCCATATCAATGTAACCAGTTTTGCTCCATACATTTTTTTTCTTTCGCAAAAAGCATACATGGTCAACAAAATAGTTTACAAACAAAGCAATGGACAGCCCATCAACCACTCATTTTGCGAATATAATTTACTATTAAAATGTATAACAAAATATTTTCTTGCAGTGTTTGCCTAGAGCTGGAGTCGGTCTCCCCACCACCAAAATTTCTTTTTTCTTTTCAAAAGTAAAATTAGTAAAATCTGTACAAATAGTGCAGTGGCTGTACACTTGGCTGGTGCCGGGTTGATGGTCCCGCTCCATTCTGGAAAGCATAAGCTGCGCAACTCACAGCTTACCTTACAGGGAGACAGCAGTCAAACACTAGGCATTGCAGCGCTCTCATACATACAAAACGGAATAAAATGCACATAAAATTGACACAATTTTTATTCTACACCAGTGTAGCACATTAAAAACCTTCCTTGTATGAATAAAATGTGTAATTTTTACTATTTTTCACTCGCACCAACTCCCGTACGTAAACAAACTGCCGGCGCAGGGTCAGCGCTATGCCCTCAGTGGGCCTTGGCAGATCATTTCCGCAGTAGTCTACAAAGGCACACAATCCCTTCCCCCATGTTCATGTTATCATGACAACCGGAACCAACAAAGACGAAAAGAAAACTTGAACTAAGGGAAACGAACCACAGTAAAACAAAACCTGAAACACTGGTCGCCGCATCGTAGTGAAGTGTGTGTGTGTGTGTGTGAGAGAGAGAGAGAGAGAGAGAGAGACACACACACACACACTATGAAGGAAAAAAAAACCCTTTCAGGGTAAATCAAGCTGCACCCTAACTGTACATCCAAAAATTACCACATTGAATTATATCTATTACATGCAGTAGAATATTAGGTGTATAGATGTTCTAAACAGAGACATTCGCCCCCCCCCCCTACTTTCCAACATAGTTTCTTAACCTACAAGAGTAGGGGCCTAATTTTTGAAACTATCTGAATAATTTGTCCAGAGCAATGACGTCATTCTGCTATCAGAAGGCTTAAAGTAAATTTTTGAATACGTGATAGCGGATTTGTACATCAAAATTGAGCTGTAGAGCATCAGAATCAATCAGACAGCAGGCAGCTGCCAAAATCGTCATTCAGTGGCTACGAGTGAGGTATATGAGAGAGTGTGTAGGGATTTGGGGGCTACATTTATAGATAGCAGGAAATGGGTAGGCTGGGAAAGTGTAGGGAGGGACCAGGTTCACCTGACCGAACAGGGAAAGAGGATTCTAGGTGACCTGCTAGGTAGAGAAGTAGCTGGCTGCATGGAGAGGGTCAGGGCAGAGCAGCAGTTGTTGAAATAGCAATCAGTTAGAAGCAAAGAAACGCAAGGGGAGAGAAATGGAGAGGATAGCATTGATGAAGCCGCAGGGGTGGAGATAGGAGGTAAGCAATGTAGGATGGTAAAGCAGAGTACTAGTATAAAGATAATGGTGGTGAACTATAGGAGTGCATACAACAAGCTGGAGGGCTTCTGGGGAAAGGTTGAAGGATATGGGGCGGATATAGTGATAGCTGTGGAGACTTGGTTGACTGAGGAAGTTCTGGACATAGAGTGTAGGCAGGATGAGTTCACCATCTTCAGAAGAAACAGGGATGGGAGCGGAGGAGGAGGAATAATGGTGTGTGTAAGGAAAGGGCTAAAAGGGGCGGTAGAATGGGTTAGTGAGGATGTCGAGGTAATGGAAATTAAATTGAGTGGTAGTAGTTATAGGAGTATTACTTTGCTGGCAGCGTATAGACCACCAGGACAGGGATGGCAGGCAATTGAGATGATCAATGAGAGGGTTGATAGATTAAAGGACAGGCAGTGGGTTGTTGTAGCAGGGGATTTGAATATGCCAGGGGTGAAATGGGTAGAGGGTGCAGAAGGAATGGGTAGCATAATGCAGAGAATGGCAGCACAGTTAGTCAACAGAGGATTAGTCCAGATAGTAGAAACACCTACGAGATGGAATGAGGAGGGTGTTGGGTCAGTGCTGGATGTGGTGTTGGTCAGACCTAGGAATGCTGTAGTTGGTGCAATAGTATTGGATGGTATAAGCGACCATCATATTCCGGTTGTAGAAATTGGGATTGGCAGGATGAGAGAAGTGCAATTAGCAGAAAGGTTGGTGTGGCAGTATGGGAGAGGAGACAAGAAGGGGGCAGAAATCTTCCTGAGAGACAGGTTTAAAAAATGGTCTATGGAGGAGGGTGTAGAGGGGTTGTGGAGGGAGTTTAGAGGACTAATGGAAGTTATGTTAGAGAAATTTGTGCCAATGAAAAGGTTACGGACTGGGGGAGATCCGCCATATTATGGACAGCAGATTTTTAAAATGAAGAAGAAGTGCAGAAAATTACATGTGAAGTGGAGAAATAAGGGGATGATAAGATCTAAAGAAATGATGAAACAAATGGGTAGGGAGCTTGAAAGGAAGATCAAACAGGCAAAGAATGTATTTCTGGGGAATATGGTGGAAGAAGGAAAAGGCAAGGAATGGGGTAATTGTTTAGGTATGTTAGGAGGTTAAGGAGAGGAGAGGAAGGGATCCCTCTGCTAACAGGAAGGAATGGTAGGCATGCGACAAATGACCAAGAAATATTGGAGATGCTGCAAAGACAGTACTTGTCAGTGTTTGAATCAAAGGAGGGTTGGAATAGGGGGGCAAACAGGGTTCAGGGGGTGTTTGGTAAGTTTAAGATGAGGGACTGGGAGATAGAAAAGGTTATTAGGGGTTTGAAGAGCAGTAAGACAGGGGGTCAAGATGGGATAGGAAATGCAGCACTAGAGTTTGTTGGCAGGGAGTTGATGAAATATTTAGAAGTGCTGTTTAAAAAGTCCTTAGGAGAGGGTAAGTTACCATAAGATTGGAAGGATGCTATGGTGGTACCTATACACAAGCAGGGAGAGGATAGGGGGAGGCCTGGCAGCTACAGACCGGTGAGTCTCACATCAAGTATAGGAAAAGTAATGGAGAGGATGGTGGTACAGTATGTGGTGAGGGTAATGAACACTAGGAATTGGTTGGAGGAGTCCCAGCATGGTTTCAGGAGGGGTTATTCATGTGAGACTCAGCTGACTGGGTTATTAGAGGATCTGGTGCAGATAGTTGATGAGGGGAAGCAGGTGGATGCCTGCTTCACGGATTTTGAGACGGCATTCGATAAGGTGCCCCATGGAACATTGATGAGGAAAGTGGAGGCGCTGATACCAGACAGGAGGGTAGTGGAATGGATAGGGGACTTTCTCAGGGGGCGAAGGCAGAGAGTGAAAGTGGGGGAGGCAATATCGGAGGAAGAGGAGGTTACGTCAGGGGTACCACAGGGAAGCGTGCTGGGTCCTTTGTTATTTACCATAATGGTAAATGACATGGGTTTGGGGATTAGAGGAAAAATCAGATTGTTTGCAGATGATTGTGTTGTATATGCTGAGGTGGGAGAGGGGGGCAGAAATTGATAAGATATGGTTGTGGACCAGAAAAAATAAAATGAGGATAAATGTAAGAAAAACTAAGGTAGTGAGGTTCACAAGGAAGAAGATGATAAGCAGGGACATGTACAGATGGGAGGGACAAGAGATAGAAGAAGCAGCAGAATATAAGTATCTAGGGATTGTACTGCAGGGAGACCTCAGATGGAAAAAACAGGTAGAGAGGGTAGTAGCAAAGGGAAGAAGGGCTCTGGGTATGCTGGGAAGGGTGCTGAATGGAGTCAGCTGTGAGGTGAAGGAGAACGCGTATGGCACAATGGTACGGCCAATGTTAGAATATGCTGCAGCAGTATGGGACCCGTATGTGGAGATGGAGGTGGAGGTGCGAGAACTAGAAAAGGTGCAGAGAAAGGCAGCAAGAAGGGTGAAGGGTAGGTGGAGAAGGCAAGGGCAGGATGATGAGGAAGAAGGGAACTATAGGCCATCAGTAATGATGGGGTGGAGCTCATTGAAGGACAGGAGGAAAGTTGAACGGTTAGTCAGGATGTACAGTGTGGTGAACGAAGAGGGAGGATGGGGAGGGCTACACTGC